>JAOPSE010000082.1:5042158-7442158 GCA_029449295.1 Zea luxurians | reverse complement strand
GGGACCGGGAAAGGGGACACTCCGAAAGGGATCCTTCTCCGCGAAGGAAGCGGGCCCCGAGCCCTCCTACTGATCAGAGGTTCAAAGGCTGGCCCCTCAGAAGGGTTCGACAGCCGCCTCAGAGCACTCGGGCTCCGCGCCCACTACTGGTCAGAGGTTCGAAGGCTGGCCCCTCGGAAGGGTTCGACAGCTGCCTCAGGCCACCCGGGCTCCGCGCCCACTACTGATCAGGGGTTCGAAGGCTGGCCCCCCGTAGGGTTCGACAGTCGCCTCAGAACACGTAGAGCGAGGGATGACTCCGGGTACGTCCGATACATGGCCGAGGCTCAGGCTACGCTCCCGAGGTACCCTAGGACATTTCCGAGACCAGCAGGAGCGATTCTGTAACGAAATCCCATCAGAGGGAGGCATCGAGCCCTCGGACCCAATCAAACGGGACCAGGTCCGGCAAATCACCTGCAGGTACTTTTGGAGCGCGCCTCTGGGCCACTAGCCGACCCTTATCGAACGGGGCACGACGTCCACTCGGATCACCCGTTAGCAACTCACTGGAGACACCATGTTCGTCGCCCTCCGAGGGAAACATGGCGCTTTCCCCCCCTCCTCCTTGCGGAAAGGCGATGAAGGGGCATATGAAAAAAGCCGAGTCAGTCCTTGACCGTCCTCTCGCTCTATGCGGAGGCTCGGGGGCTGCTCTCGCAAACCTGGCTCCGGCCAAACCGTTGACGGCGTCAACATACCAGCCCGAGAACTCGGAACCTGACTGTGCACCCGGGCTACGACCAGTTCGCATGAGGGAACAATCAGACCGGCCGAGGCATCATGAAAGGCATTAAGACCTCGAAGGAGTCAAACCACTCCTCCAAGGCCTCGGGGGCTACACCCGGCGGGTGTGCTCGCACGCACGCACCAGAACAAAATGCAACCGAGAGAGGCCGATCCCCTTGCAAAAAAGTGCGACAAAGCCTCCAAGCAAGTACCCGCACTCCCTTTGAGGCTCGGGGGCTACTGTCGGGGACCATAATTAGGGGTACCCCCAAGACTCTTAAAACTCGGCTGGTAAACACCATCAGCACAAAGCTGCAAAGGCCTGATGGGCGCAACACAAAACAAAGCTCTGTCCGCTCAAGGGACACGATCTTGCCTCGCCCGAGCCCAGCCTCGGGCAGGAACAGCAGACCCAGGCAGATTCACGCCTCGCCCGAGGGCCTCCTCAAGCAACGGGCGCACCTCCAACTCGCCCGAGGCCCAGCTTGGGCAGGCTTCACGGAGAAACAACCTTGGCTAGGATCGCCTCGCCAGCCGACCGGATCGCAGGAGCATTCAATGCAAGGATCGCCTGACACCTTATCCTGACGCATGCTCTTCAGTCGACAGAGCCGAAGTGACCACAGTCACTTCGCCCCTCCACTGGCTGACCTGACAGGAAAACAGCACCACCTGGCCAGGATCGCCTCGCCAGCCGACCGGATCGCAGGAGCATTCAATGCAAGGATCGCCTGACACCTTATCCTGACGCATGCTCTTCAGTCGACAGAGCCGAAGTGACCACAGTCACTTCGCCCCTCCACTGGCTGACCTGACAGGAAAACAGCGCCACCTGCGCTACTCCGACTGTTGTGCCACCCGTCAGGGTGAGGCTGACAGCCATCAAGTCCTGCCTCAGGCGCCATAGGAAGCTCCGCCTCGCCCGACCCCAGGGCTCGGACCCAACCTCGACCTCAGACGACGGACTCCGCCTCGCCCGACCCCAGGGCTCGGACTCAACCTCGACCTCGGACGATGGACTCCGCCTCGCCCGACCCCAGGGCTCGGGCTCAACCTCGACCTCGAACGACGGGCTCCGCCTCGCTCGACCCCAGGGCTCGGGCTCAACCTCGGACGACGGTCTCCGCCTCGCCCGACCCTAGGGCTCAGACTCAACCTCGACCTCGGACGACGGGCTCCGCCTCGCCTGACCCCAGGGCTCGGACTCAACCTCGACCTCGGAGGAGCCTCCGCCTCGCCCGACCTTGGGCTCGGACCGACCACGTCGCAGGGGGGCACATCATTACCCTACCCCTAGCTAGCTCAGGCTACGGGGAACAAGACCGGCGTCCCATCTGGCTCGCCCCGGTAAACAAGTAATGATGGCACCCCGCGTGCTCCATGACAACGGCAGTTCTCAGCCCCCTACGGAAGTAAGGAGACGTCAGCAAGGACCCGACAGCTGTACTCCTACAGGGCTCAGGCGCTCCTCCGATGGCCACGACATCACATGAACAGGGCGCCAAAACCTCTTTGACAACCACGTCGGCATGTACATAGGACTCTGGCTTCCCTCTGCTAGACACGTTAGCACATTGCTACAAACCCCATTATACACCTGGGCCTTCTCCTTACATCTATAAAAGGAAGGTCCAGGGCCCTCGTATGGAGATGTGGTCGCGCGGGAGGACGGGCTGGCGCGTAGGCTCTCACTCTCTCCCTCGTGAATGCTTGTAACCCCCTACTGCAAGCGCATCCGCCCTGGGCGCAGGACAACACGAGGTCGTGATTCCCCTTATTGTTTTCCCCCTTGTGTTCCGTCTCGCGTCGACCCATCTGGGTTGGGACACGCAGCGACAATTTACTCGTCGGTCCAGGGACCCCCGGGGTCGAAACGCTGACACCATGCATGCAACCAGACTTCATGAAGGCAACAGCTGTGCCCCGAGAAGCTAGCAGGGCACAGAAATCACCGTGTTCGTCTATAACTTCATCAAGAGCATCAACTTCGCCCTCAATATGCTCGAAGGTCCCTGGCAGGTGTTCAACCGAAGGACTGAATTTTTCAGAGCTGGCTCCAACCGAGTTGAAGACCTGCTTTAGCCGCTGCACGCATCGGTTGCTGCACTCTAGACACTTATCTTGAAGTTCTTTCAATGATTTTTGCAAATTTGAACTTTTTTCGACCTCAGCCTCAAGCTTCGTATCAAATTTCTGCTTTTCTTGTTCGAAGCTTTCTGATTTTGAGAGAAGCTCCTTATCCAACTTTGCAATTTTCTCTTCAGCTTCTGCTAGTAAGCCTTCAACTGTCTGAAGTTCGAAATCTTTCTTTTCAAGAGCAGCTGCTTGATCTTTTATTTTGCTCTCTAAACCTTCAATTATAACTTCATGCTTTTTATCTTCAAGGTCCTGTTGCATCCTCAAAGCTTTACTCAATAACATACTCTATACAGAAGCAACCTTCGTTAGAAAACACCTTCGTTGTTAAAAACAATAAGAAGTCGAAGAAAAGTTGTTACCTTGAAATTAGAATAGAATAAACTACCGACGATATGCTGTCATCGGTAGCGTCTGATATCGGTCTCAAGCTTCGGGAAACCAATACTCTTCGACAGAGTACTGATAACCTTCGCTTTGGTTCGGTCTCGGAGACAGCCTAAGCTTTCATCGTCAACACCGCCGAAGAGTAGCGCCCCTGGTTCATACCCACAGGATATGGTATAGTCTCTAAACTCTTCTTTCTCAGCTTTTGACAATTCTTGTCCAATTAAGTTTTGAAAATTAAAATTTTCTTCTTCCGAAGTATCTTCGGTCGTCTCCTTCTCTTTCCCAGGCACTGTGGCCATGGTCTCTTCGGCGGCTGCAGCAGCTTCTTCTGTGGCCATGTCCAGAAGTATTTTATCAATATTAGAAAGTGTGCTTTCTAAATTTGCATCTTTGGCCGTTGCAGCTTCGGCAATTGCGGCTTCGGCGGGTGCAGCTTCAGTAGCTGCAGCGCTCTCGACACCTGGTGCTTTTGCCGCCGAAAATGGTGGTGGTGTTTCTTGAATGGCCTCTATCACAGTGATAATTCTTCGTTTTTTCAGCCCAGCAGATTTCTTCGTTGCCGAGGGCTCCTTCTTCTTCTTCTGTAAAAGCTTTTCAGATGTGGCCCCAGTGGACTTAGCTTGATAGGCAAGGATTCAGTCATTACCTTTAGAATTTCTTCCACGTTGGCAGTAGAAGGTGTCGAAAGAGTTTCTTCTTCCGTATCAGTCGCCTTCTGCTTCGGAGCCGCAACTTTCCTTTTCTTCGGAGCAACTGCCTTCGGCTCAGGGCTAAGTTTTCTCTTCTTCAGGTTTTCCTCATCTTCTTTTACCATTCTAGCGGCATGTCTGCCCACAACACTGACAACTCTTTTTCTTTTTTGCCCTTCGGCGCCCTTGTTCAATCACTCATAGTCAGGGTATTCAAAATTCAGAGCATCCATTACCCGATTCAATCTTCGCTTCGGTCGAGCACCGAAGGCTGCGGTCATCAATGTAACACCCTAGGTGTTACTCACAGTGTCCACCCCAGGGTTACCCCCCCCCTTTTTAACCCATTGTTACTTAGAGAATTGTGGGCAAAGTATCTCAATCTTGGAATTCAAGGTCCTAATCAAGTGCAAAATATCTTGGATGTCATGCCCTAGCTTGTAATGCACCCCTAAGTGGAGATCTCCCAAAAACCTAGAACAAAACCCCCATAGGTAATTATAACCTTAATTGAAGCCATGATCAAAAGACAATGTAAACATCATGATCATGGTTTGGGCCAAATATAAAAGTTGTAATATACTTAATAACCTATGTTTAATAGTAAGGAAGTACCCCCAAAAAGTTTTCAGAAAGGCCCTAAAAAGATCACCCAAGTTTGAACACTAGGGAAGAATTCAGATTTTGCCTAAGTCAAAAACCAACCCTTAAGCAAAGATCCCTCATGTTCACCTTGATCTCCTTTTCAAAACCAGTCGACCCAATTAACAAAATGGCGCCAAATTAACCCTAGAACACCCTGGCAAGAGATGACACCTACCCTAGGGCGCTAGACACGACTTGACACCCCTTTTGTCTCGGTTTGGACCCAGCTGACACAGCAAACTTCTCCCCTCTCTATCTCCCTGCCCTGACCATATCTCGACTTGGAACTCACAGCAAAAGGGTAGGATTTGGAGCAGAGAAGTGACCGTACACAGTGACTTTGCCGAGATATGCACGCCATGGCGCTCGAATCGGCCGTTGAACCTTGGCAGACGCAACCCTCCACGTGTTCGACGCGAGCTGGCACCCGGGGGCGCGCTCAGAGCACGCCCGTGCGCGAACCCCCGCGCGCCCGCGGTCGCCCGTGACCACGCCCGAGCCATGCCTATAAAACCCGCCCCAGCGCTCGGTTGTTTCCCCCAGTACCTCATCCGTACCTCGCCGGACTTGCCCGAGCCAGCCCTCGCCTCCGGCGACCTCCCCGCGGCCCGCCAGTGCCGGCCGAAGACCACCGTCGTGGCCAACCCCTCTCCAGCCTCCCTCCGTTCGATCCAAGCCTTCAGTAAGCTTCCTGGTGAAGCCGTGAGCCTTGCTCAAGCTTGAACCGAGAGCCTGCGTCACCGGAGTGGCCGAATCGCGCTCGCCGGACTTCAAGAACCCGCCGGCGCGCGTGGACCGGGTAAATCCCTCCACCATTTCTCGATTCCTTGCGTGTATGGCCTCTGCGTCATCCCGTGATGCTCCTCGTACCCCCGGATTGAACCATACCGCCGTGGATAGGCCGGAGCGCACGCCGCCGGCGAGCTCGCCCGCCTGCGCACGTGGACCAAGCAGCTCCGACCACCTCCAGCGGCGACCCGCACATCGACGTGACCGCCGCAACCTCCCGAGTGTCTCTGACCACCTCGCCGGACCTCCCTCGTCGCCGGTAAGCCGCGCCGTCCTTTCTTTTCTACGGCCACTGTTTGGATTAGGGGAGGGACCGCGGGTGAGAGGGAGAGAAACCCAGGGGGTTAAGTGCAAAGCCAAAGACTCAGGTGAATAGTAACCCGAGGGTAGATCTGCGAGATTTGAATCCGTTTAACCCCAGGGGTCTCGGTGCAAACTGGTTTTTCCAGAAAACCTTAAATAAATCTGTTTTTAAATTGGACATCAACTTTGAAAATGCATAACTTTTGTTTAAATCATCCAAATGTGGTCAAACCAATTTTGCCAAACTCTAAATACTGTAACCTGTCTAAGAAAAATATAAAACCACATAGGATCTAGAGAAAAATATAAGGTTCTGATTTATTTTTCAGTTTTGGCCAAAAGCTTAATAATAGCAAGAAAAATAGTTGCACTATTTAACTAGGGTTAGAAAAATTTGGAAAAGTTTGTATTCACTCACTAACTTAGTTAAAAATGTTAAACCTCTCTGTCTATTACATTAAGATAATTTTAACCCCTTATTCTATAATATGCTTAAGTTTAAGGAAATAGAAAAGGTGATATAAATGATGAACCAGAGGGCACACCTATTTTTGTTGAGATACCTAGTCAATGTAGTTCACTGGAAAAATATGTCATACCCTGTTGTAGTGTAAAATAAACAAGATACCTTTTAAATGAAGAAAATGGGGATAACTTAGAAAAATCCTACAAAAATAACCATAAGGTGAAACCTCCCCAAACCTTAGGATAACTAATGTGTTGATAATAAGAACTTAAGAAAAATCTGAAATCTGTTGTTTGATATTTTTCAAAAGACAAGTTAGTTCTAATCACTCTTTTTGCACCCAAGTTTAGAAATTCACCATTAATTAACCACCATGTAGCTCTCTGCCATTTTTGGTACAAGAGCTTTTTATCACTACTAGAGGCCAGCAAAAATAACCATTAGGTCAGAAACCACTTTAATAAAGGACTTGTAATGTAAAGTGGCCCCACTTACCTAACCATTGTTATTTTTGTTTAAAGATTAGCTTTTATACTTTAAGCCTCAAATTTTCAAAACAAGCTAGTATAGCCAGTGACCCCCCCCCACTGTAATTTTTACAGAATTTTTGGAAAGTTTTAAACTACTATCATAGTTCAAAACCCCTACTGGAAGTCCTAGATGGAAATTAAGAAAGGAAAATGGATAATGGAACTTAATGTCCCCCTAAGGCCTTTATAATTGTCCACTGAAATTTATAAAGGCCATACAAATCCAATAAATTATTTTAGAAAGAAAACCTAAAACTAAAAGGTAATAAGTCTATGAATACTACTAAAAAAGACCCTCGTAACCAAGAAGCCCTAAGTTAAATTCTTAACTTGAATTCTGTAGCTTAATGTTCTTAAATTTTGCATAATCATGACATACATGTTCATTGCATTTCGATAGACTGTAATCTTGCTGACGGAGAGTACGTCCTCGTGCCGGAGCAAGGAGCTGCCCAGGAGGTTGCCCCCGACCCAGCACCAGAGCCTGCACCAGAGGACCTGCCTGCCACTGCTTTGGAAGGCAAGCCCCGGTTTTATGCATAACCCGTTATTTATGCTATTTTACTTCACTTAATGATTGTAGGATTGATTGTGCACTTAGGTGTAGGAATTGTTTGAAACCCTAGTTGCATGATCTCAGGAATCCTTTTGAGATGAATACTAGTATGACAGGTCGAGTAGCTGCTTTATTTAATTAGGGTCTCGGTAGAAGACGAGTGATTTTTCTAGCACTCGCGCGAGATCAGGAAGTTGATTGTACCCACTTTCATACTGTCAGGATACTAGTTGGTGGACCACAATCCATGGGGATTGGTTGTCCACGAGATGGAAAATGGAATAAGGATTAACGTGCGGATACCTGTGTCAAGCGTTTGAACGTACTAAACACATACCGAGAAATATGGTAAATCGGTAAACCTAGTACCTGATTGAACCTGCCAGTGGACATACCTCCTCACGCGACCTGAGACGTAGTCTCCCATTCCGGTTATGGTGGGTACAAGTGCGGCCACTGCACGACGGCCAGTCGGGGTCAGTGGGGCATTGTACGCCAAGGCGGTGAGACCTGATCTGCTGCCAGGGAATCGATGGGGACGGTTGATATGTGTGGGGACGGAGTGCCCCTGCATGTCGTGTGTTTAGGTTTACCTTGCAAGGATAAAAAACTCGATTCGAATCGTCTGCTTCTCGCAGCTAATGAGACTGCTTGATCCCTTGTACTGCATTGAGTAAGAAGTGAAACTGTGACGAGATGATACAAAATGATGATTGCTAAAAATGCTTGCTACTATGTATGAGTAGATAGTACACTTTTAGCCTTAAGAGAGTCACACTTAATTTTGACAAAGTTAAAATCTTGATTCAGAAACTCAGCTAGTGCTTTTGGCAACCAAACCCTACAGCCAAACAGTTGCATGTCTAGAGGTAGAGGAGTATAGACTCCTCACACCGGGTAAGTCTAGCTGAGTATTAGTATACTCAGCCTTGCTTGTGGCACAATTTTACAGGTTCTCTGGAGGACATGGTTGCTGGAGTGACTTGGCCATCCACCCTGCCACCGGGTTGGACTGTCGAGTGGGACCCTGCCTCGGCCGAGGAGGAGCATGAGGAGTGATGGGACAGGCTTCCCCATCTCTCCATTTATTTACCGTTAGTTTATTTTCCGCTGCATTCCAAAAAACAATGATGGTTACTTTTGCGAAAACTCCGATGATGACAATGGTGATGTAATAACTTAATACTCTACCATGTATGGTTTTATGCTTTATTGTATTTGCTCTGTGACTCACCATCGAGTGAGACTGTGGTACTTGATCCTGTCAGTGGCCGCGTCGGACTAGATCCGAGGGATTGACGGGTTATTCCCATTTAAGTGTGGTCTAGCTTCTAAGGGCGGACTTAGGCACTTAAGTCGGAATAATTCGGGCAGTTCCGCCACAGCTGGTATCGGAGCTTGTACCACCACAGAGGAATCAATAAATCCTAAACACCATCCCTTTTCTAAAAGTAAAACTGGATAGAAACAATGTTGGATAGATAGTAGGGCGAGCAGGATAGACCTAGGACGTGAAGCCTTAGGATAATAGAAGGGTAGCTAGGTGGCTAAGTGACTAGGCCCTACAGGCCACTTTTACAGGATGGGAGTTCTTCCCTATTCCTCTTATTTTCTTGTGAGGTCGTTCAGGACGTGCATGCATGCATTCTTAATTAAGTAAATAATTGATTAAATAAAAAGACTTAAAAGTGAAATAGCAGCCAACTAGGTCCTCACTACCTTTTTCTTTTAACCAGGGGCAGGATGAGTTTTGTTTTCCCTGTTCTTTTTACTTCTTTTTCTTTACTTACGCTTAACCGTGCACAGATGACTTCCCACGGATCCTCTGAGGATGGAGATGCACTGACCCACACTGACGGACTTGCACGAGAGGGTTTTCCCCGCATCTTGTGGGAGGTGCTTCAGGGGGCAGGATATTCGACACCCCCTCAGTACGCGGTGCAGCTATTCGAGAAGCACCGGGTACCTCGCTGTAGGGTGAGGATGACCTTGGAGCCTCATCACTTGCAGCCAGGCTGGCGTTCACTGGACTCTGAGTCCTATGGATACCGGGCTGAGGACACTATTGAGGCTATCGCTCTGCATGGGCTGACTACCTTCTGCGGATTCCATCCCTTGGAGTTGGCTACCCACCCCATTGGGTTGTTCCCCGCGGAAAAGGAGGACGACCCGATGTGGAAGGATCGGGTGGAGCATGCCAAGGACATCTGGGCTCTCTACCCAGGCCACACCGCCCACTTGTCTGTACGATGCATGAATGCTCTGTATCGTCTACAAGTGATGCGTGGGGAGGCCATGTCCCACCTGATGGCATTGCTAGAAGACACCAAGATCACCCTGGATAACAGGGAGGAGCTCGTGGTGGATTTATCCCAGGAGCTGGTGGAGAAGGATTTGCAGGTGGAGCAGCTGACAGACGAGGCTCATGAGTTGGAAGAGCTGGTGGGTACCAGGGAGAATACCATAGAGGTCCTCGAGGATCAGCTCCTCAACACTCAGCAGCAGTTAGCAGAGGCTAATGCGCATCTGGACATGCATCACCAAGAGATCCATGATGCGGAGGCTGACGAGGACGTCGACATCGAGGGAGGAGATGAGTCTGCCTCCAGTGTAGACACCGCTGGCTCAGGGAGACCCCCTTCCCCCGAGTCTAGCGTCGCCTCGTTCGCTCAGTAGAGGCCAGACTAATGTTAGAAATTGGTGATAGTTGGACTCCTCGCCGCTAGCTTAGCTTTTGCACCCTTAGGGTACTAGGCTAGGTAGAGTTGAGTCTTTTGATTCCTTGATGTAACCAGTGGTAAAACTCTTTTGGATGTTTAGGGATGACTGATGGTAATTTAAATTCGGATGAAAGGATCATGTTTTCGTTTGTTGTATTTAGAATCTATCAATTACTTTGACTCCCCTACCATGTTCGAACCTTAAGCTTGGAGATGTGTTATTAAGCAACCATGTGGCTTTTTCAGATGGCTGGGAGAGCGCGCCGTGGACAGAATGAGCACGTTCCTCCACCGCCACCGCCTCCCACTCTGCAGGAGCTCATGGCCCAGCAGAATGAGATTCTGAGGCAGCTAGCTCAGCGACAGCCACCACCTCAGCAGTATGGTGGAGACCATCAGCGTCACCCCGTCGCTGCTACTTACCAGGAGTTTCTCAGCACCCAGCCGCCATTATTTACCAGGTCGGAGGACCCACTGGATGCAGATGTGTGGTTGAGGGTGGTAGAATCCAAGTTCCCATTGCTCCATGGGGCTTGCTCGGAGGTCACCAAGGTCAGGTTCGCCACACAGCAGCTTCGCGGACCCGCAAGGACTTGGTGGGACCATTTTCTGGCTATGCAGCCGGATGGTAGAGAGGTGGAGTGGAGGGAGTTCAAGGCCGCTTTCAGAGGGCATCATATTCCCGCTGGCATCATGGACCGGAAGCTCAATGAGTTTCTGGCCCTTACTCAGGGCAGCAGGACCGTGTTACAATATGCCCAGGCCTTCAACGATCTGTGTCAGTATGCCGGATACCATGCAGATACGGATGAGAAGAAGCGAGACCGGTTCAGGAGAGGGCTCAGCACCAAGCTCCGTGACCGTCTCAACACCGTCCGGACCAACAGTTACAATGAATTGGTCAACGTGGCCATCTCCCAGGAAGACTGCATCTTGGCTCGGCAGGCGGAGAAGAAGAGGAAGACCCCTGTGGCCGGATCCTCGTCACAGCCCCAGCGCTTCAGGATTGTGTCTGACTCCCAGAGCAGGGGACCCCAGCAGCAGCAGGGAAGGTGGGTGATCAGGCCACCACAGCAGCAGCAGCAGCAACAGCAGCAGGCACCCAACCGTGCCCAATTCCCAGTTCAGAGGAACAACCAGCAGCAGCAGTACCGCCAGGCTAATGATAACCGGTGTTTCACTTGTGGCAGTACTGGGCACTATGCCAAGAATTGTCCCAAGAATCAGCAGAGGCAGGGGCAAAATGTCAACCAGAACCAGGGGAAGAGGCAGAAAGTGCAAGTGAGGCAGGGCAAGCTGAACTTCACTACAATGGCTGACATTCCAGAGGGAGCACCCGTCATGACTGGTATCTTTACAGTTTTAAATTTTCCTGCTACTATTCTTTTTGATTCTGGTGCATCGCATAGTTTTGTCAGTGCCAAATTTAGTGTCAAGTGCCAGTTGCCTTTTTGCCACACCCACGGGGCTATTACCATTTCCACCCCAGGAGGCAGGATTGCCACTAACCAAATCAGCATGAAGGTACCTCTAAAGTTTGGTAGTTTGATAGTCAAAACTGACCTTCTTATCTTGGGACTGGATAGTGTGGATATCATTTTGGGAACTGATTGGTTGGCCAAACATCAGGCAATATTGGATATTGCAGCCAGAGCCGTTGAAATTCATTCTCCTGCTTATGGCGAGGCTGTTTTGTATTTACCCAATCAGGGTGATGCCCAGTCTTGTGCCCTTGTTATGGCAGAGTCTCCCGTAAGGCAGATCCCAGTGGTCTGCGACTACCCCGACGTTTTCCCAGATGAATTGCCAGGGATGCCACCTGACCGAGACATTGAGTTTGCCATTGAATTGCAACCCGGGACTGCTCCTATCTCCAAGAGACCTTATAGGATGCCTCCCGCGGAGTTGGCAGAACTGAAGAAACAATTGCAAGAATTGTTGGACAAGGGGTTTATTCGCCCAAGCACTTCACCATGGGGATGTCCAGCATTATTTGTGAAGAAAAAGGATGAGAGTTTGAGGATGTGTGTTGATTACCGCCCCCTCAATGCGGTGACTATCAAGAACAAGTACCCGTTACCTCGCATTGATGTTCTGTTTGACCAATTGGTGGGAGCCAAGGTATTCTCCAAGATAGACCTTCGCTCGGGCTACCATCAGATCAAGATTCGAACCAGTGATATTCCCAAGACGGCTTTCTCTACCAGATATGGGCTCTATGAGTTTTTGGTGATGTCCTTTGGGCTAACCAATGCCCCGGCTTATTTCATGTACCTAATGAACTCGGTGTTCATGCCAGAGCTGGACAAGTTTGTGGTTGTTTTCATTGATGACATTCTGGTTTATTCCAAGAATGAGGCTGAGCACACTAAACATTTGCATATCGTGCTTCAGAGACTTCGCGACCATCAGTTGTATGCTAAGTTGTCCAAGTGTGAGTTCTGGCTGAAAGAAATAAAATTCTTGGGTCACACAATTTCTCAGGATGGGATATCAGTTGATCCTGAGAAGGTGCAAGAAGTGATGGACTGGAAACCCCCGACTACAGTGAAGCAGATTAGGAGTTTTCTGGGATTGGCAGGATATTACCGACGATTCATTCCGGATTTCTCTAGAATTGCCAAGCCAATGACTGAACTGTTGAAGAAGGGAGCCAAATTTGAGTGGAGCCAAAAGTGTGAAGATGCTTTTCATACCCTGAGGCAACATTTGACAACAGCTCCAGTGCTAGCTCAACCCGACAACACCAAGCCATTTGAGGTTTATTGTGATGCTTCCGGTACCGGATTGGGTTGTGTGTTGATGCAAGAGAACAGAGTGATTGCTTATGCTTCCCGAGCCCTCAGACCTCATGAGCAGAATTACCCGACACATGATCTGGAGTTGGCAGCAGTAGTTCATGCCCTCAAGATATGGAGGCACTACTTGATGGGAGCTCACTGTAATATTTACACTGATCACAAGAGCCTCAAGTACATTTTCACTCAGGCAGATCTGAATATGAGGCAGAGGAGATGGTTGGAATTAATCAAGGACTATGATTTGGAGGTACATTACCATCCTGGCAAGGCAAATGTTGTGGCAGATGCTTTGAGCCGAAAAGCCCAATGTAATTGCATGAACATGGATGCAAGAATCATCACCTTGTGTGATGAGTTGTGCAAGCTGAACCTGGAAGTTGTTCCTTCCGGTGAATTGGGATATATTGCGGTGGAGCCTACACTGCAAGAACAAATAGCTCAGGCACAGTTTGGGGATAAGGGTGTTCAGATCATCAAGGATATGATCAAGCAAAAGGCCGAGAAATATAAGTGTTTCCGTCAGGACAGCAAGGGAGTTTTATGGTTTGAAGACCGATTGGTGGTTCCCAAGGGCCCCGAGCTCAGAAAGAAGATATTGGATGAAGCTCACCTTTCCAAGTTCTCCATTCACCCGGGTAGCAACAAGATGTACCATGATCTCAGACCCCTTTATTGGTGGACCCGGATGAAGAGAGAAATTGCCAAGTACGTTTCAGAATGTGACACTTGTCAGAGAGTAAAAGCTAGTCATCTGAAAGCAGCAGGCCCTTTGCAACCCCTTCCCATACCGTCTTGGAAATGGGAGGACATTTGCATGGACTTCATAGTGGGATTACCCAATACCTCCCGGCACCATGATTCCATATGGGTTATTGTGGATAGATTGACCAAGACTGCTCATTTCTTGCCAGTGCACACCACCCACAAGACAGAGAAGTACGCAGAGATTTATGTTGATCAGATAGTAAGGTTGCATGGTATGCCAAAAACCATTGTATCTGACAGAGGAGCACTGTTTGTGGCACGCTTTTGGGAGAAACTGCAAGAATCACTTGGAACCCAAGTAATCCGAAGCTCAGCCTATCACCCTCAGACTGATGGCCAGACAGAAAGGGTGAATCAGATTTTGGAAGACATGTTGCGGGCATGTGCACTACATTATGGGAAGGATTGGGACAAGTGCCTCTCTTTGGCAGAATTCTCTTATAATAACAGTTATCAGTCCAGTCTGAAGATGGCACCTTTTGAGGCATTATATGGGAGAAGATGCAGAACCCCGCTAAATTGGTCTCAAGCAGGGGAAAGGGAGATTTTTGGGCCAGATTTGGTGCTTGAAGCAGAGGCAAAGGTTAGAATTATCAAAAAGAACCTGGAAGCTGCGCAGGCCAGACAAAAGAGTTATCATGACAAGAGGCGGAAGCCTCTACAGTTTGCGGTGGGAGATCATGTCTATCTTAAGGTATCACCAACCAAGGGTATCCAAAGATTTGGGATCAAGGGCAAGTTGGCCCCTCGCTACATTGGACCTTATAAGATCAAGAAAAGTTGTGGACCCGTAGCCTACCAATTGGAATTACCATCCCATATGTCCGCAGTTCACAATGTGTTCCATGTGTCTCAGCTGCGGAAATGTATTCGTCTACCCACTGAAGTGCTACCAGAACCAGACATTGAGATAGAATCAGACTTGTCCTACCAGGAGTACCCCGTCAAGGTATTGGATCAGAAGGAAAGATCAACTCGGGCAAGGTCAATCAGAATGTATAAGGTTCAGTGAAGTCATCATTCAGCAGAAGAGGCTACATGGGAGACGGAGGATTTTCTACGCTCTCGCTTCCCCGACTTTCTACCCAAAGAAGCCGGTACGTAACCCCAAAACCCCACCCCCACCTGCCCTTTGAATACAATTATAAGAAAAGCTTAGATAACAAGGATAGTCTAAGTTATGGATACAACTTAAGAAGGGCTTCCTTCTGAAGTTGCAAAGAGGATGACAATCGAAGAGCAGTTAACAAGAGAAACTTGGGTAAAGGAGGGACACCACCATCACCCCCCCCCTCAAGCACCCCTCCAAGGGACTCTACCTGCAATCTCGGGACGAGATTCCTTTAAGGGGGGAAGGCTGTAACACCCTAGGTGTTACTCACAGTGTCCACCCCAGGGTTACCCCCCCCCCTTTTTAACCCATTGTTACTTAGAGAATTGTGGGCAAAGTATCTCAATCTTGGAATTCAAGGTCCTAATCAAGTGCAAAATATCTTGGATGTCATGCCCTAGCTTGTAATGCACCCCTAAGTGGAGATCTCCCAAAAACCTAGAACAAAACCCCCATAGGTAATTATAACCTTAATTGAAGCCATGATCAAAAGACAATGTAAACATCATGATCATGGTTTGGGCCAAATATAAAAGTTGTAATATACTTAATAACCTATGTTTAATAGTAAGGAAGTACCCCCAAAAAGTTTTCAGAAAGGCCCTAAAAAGATCACCCAAGTTTGAACACTAGGGAAGAATTCAGATTTTGCCTAAGTCAAAAACCAACCCTTAAGCAAAGATCCCTCATGTTCACCTTGATCTCCTTTTCAAAACCAGTCGACCCAATTAACAAAATGGCGCCAAATTAACCCTAGAACACCCTGGCAAGAGATGACACCTACCCTAGGGCGCTAGACACGACTTGACACCCCTTTTGTCTCGGTTTGGACCCAGCTGACACAGCAAACTTCTCCCCTCTCTATCTCCCTGCCCTGACCATATCTCGACTTGGAACTCACAGCAAAAGGGTAGGATTTGGAGCAGAGAAGTGACCGTACACAGTGACTTTGCCGAGATATGCACGCCATGGCGCTCGAATCGGCCGTTGAACCTTGGCAGACGCAACCCTCCACGTGTTCGACGCGAGCTGGCACCCGGGGGCGCGCTCAGAGCACGCCCGTGCGCGAACCCCCGCGCGCCCGCGGTCGCCCGTGACCACGCCCGAGCCATGCCTATAAAACCCGCCCCAGCGCTCGGTTGTTTCCCCCAGTACCTCATCCGTACCTCGCCGGACTTGCCCGAGCCAGCCCTCGCCTCCGGCGACCTCCCCGCGGCCCGCCAGTGCCGGCCGAAGACCACCGTCGTGGCCAACCCCTCTCCAGCCTCCCTCCGTTCGATCCAAGCCTTCAGTAAGCTTCCTGGTGAAGCCGTGAGCCTTGCTCAAGCTTGAACCGAGAGCCTGCGTCACCGGAGTGGCCGAATCGCGCTCGCCGGACTTCAAGAACCCGCCGGCGCGCGTGGACCGGGTAAATCCCTCCACCATTTCTCGATTCCTTGCGTGTATGGCCTCTGCGTCATCCCGTGATGCTCCTCGTACCCCCGGATTGAACCATACCGCCGTGGATAGGCCGGAGCGCACGCCGCCGGCGAGCTCGCCCGCCTGCGCACGTGGACCAAGCAGCTCCGACCACCTCCAGCGGCGACCCGCACATCGACGTGACCGCCGCAACCTCCCGAGTGTCTCTGACCACCTCGCCGGACCTCCCTCGTCGCCGGTAAGCCGCGCCGTCCTTTCTTTTCTACGGCCACTGTTTGGATTAGGGGAGGGACCGCGGGTGAGAGGGAGAGAAACCCAGGGGGTTAAGTGCAAAGCCAAAGACTCAGGTGAATAGTAACCCGAGGGTAGATCTGCGAGATTTGAATCCGTTTAACCCCAGGGGTCTCGGTGCAAACTGGTTTTTCCAGAAAACCTTAAATAAATCTGTTTTTAAATTGGACATCAACTTTGAAAATGCATAACTTTTGTTTAAATCATCCAAATGTGGTCAAACCAATTTTGCCAAACTCTAAATACTGTAACCTGTCTAAGAAAAATATAAAACCACATAGGATCTAGAGAAAAATATAAGGTTCTGATTTATTTTTCAGTTTTGGCCAAAAGCTTAATAATAGCAAGAAAAATAGTTGCACTATTTAACTAGGGTTAGAAAAATTTGGAAAAGTTTGTATTCACTCACTAACTTAGTTAAAAATGTTAAACCTCTCTGTCTATTACATTAAGATAATTTTAACCCCTTATTCTATAATATGCTTAAGTTTAAGGAAATAGAAAAGGTGATATAAATGATGAACCAGAGGGCACACCTATTTTTGTTGAGATACCTAGTCAATGTAGTTCACTGGAAAAATATGTCATACCCTGTTGTAGTGTAAAATAAACAAGATACCTTTTAAATGAAGAAAATGGGGATAACTTAGAAAAATCCTACAAAAATAACCATAAGGTGAAACCTCCCCAAACCTTAGGATAACTAATGTGTTGATAATAAGAACTTAAGAAAAATCTGAAATCTGTTGTTTGATATTTTTCAAAAGACAAGTTAGTTCTAATCACTCTTTTTGCACCCAAGTTTAGAAATTCACCATTAATTAACCACCATGTAGCTCTCTGCCATTTTTGGTACAAGAGCTTTTTATCACTACTAGAGGCCAGCAAAAATAACCATTAGGTCAGAAACCACTTTAATAAAGGACTTGTAATGTAAAGTGGCCCCACTTACCTAACCATTGTTATTTTTGTTTAAAGATTAGCTTTTATACTTTAAGCCTCAAATTTTCAAAACAAGCTAGTATAGCCAGTGACCCCCCCCACTGTAATTTTTACAGAATTTTTGGAAAGTTTTAAACTACTATCATAGTTCAAAACCCCTACTGGAAGTCCTAGATGGAAATTAAGAAAGGAAAATGGATAATGGAACTTAATGTCCCCCTAAGGCCTTTATAATTGTCCACTGAAATTTATAAAGGCCATACAAATCCAATAAATTATTTTAGAAAGAAAACCTAAAACTAAAAGGTAATAAGTCTATGAATACTACTAAAAAAGACCCTCGTAACCAAGAAGCCCTAAGTTAAATTCTTAACTTGAATTCTGTAGCTTAATGTTCTTAAATTTTGCATAATCATGACATACATGTTCATTGCATTTCGATAGACTGTAATCTTGCTGACGGAGAGTACGTCCTCGTGCCGGAGCAAGGAGCTGCCCAGGAGGTTGCCCCCGACCCAGCACCAGAGCCTGCACCAGAGGACCTGCCTGCCACTGCTTTGGAAGGCAAGCCCCGGTTTTATGCATAACCCGTTATTTATGCTATTTTACTTCACTTAATGATTGTAGGATTGATTGTGCACTTAGGTGTAGGAATTGTTTGAAACCCTAGTTGCATGATCTCAGGAATCCTTTTGAGATGAATACTAGTATGACAGGTCGAGTAGCTGCTTTATTTAATTAGGGTCTCGGTAGAAGACGAGTGATTTTTCTAGCACTCGCGCGAGATCAGGAAGTTGATTGTACCCACTTTCATACTGTCAGGATACTAGTTGGTGGACCACAATCCATGGGGATTGGTTGTCCACGAGATGGAAAATGGAATAAGGATTAACGTGCGGATACCTGTGTCAAGCGTTTGAACGTACTAAACACATACCGAGAAATATGGTAAATCGGTAAACCTAGTACCTGATTGAACCTGCCAGTGGACATACCTCCTCACGCGACCTGAGACGTAGTCTCCCATTCCGGTTATGGTGGGTACAAGTGCGGCCACTGCACGACGGCCAGTCGGGGTCAGTGGGGCATTGTACGCCAAGGCGGTGAGACCTGATCTGCTGCCAGGGAATCGATGGGGACGGTTGATATGTGTGGGGACGGAGTGCCCCTGCATGTCGTGTGTTTAGGTTTACCTTGCAAGGATAAAAAACTCGATTCGAATCGTCTGCTTCTCGCAGCTAATGAGACTGCTTGATCCCTTGTACTGCATTGAGTAAGAAGTGAAACTGTGACGAGATGATACAAAATGATGATTGCTAAAAATGCTTGCTACTATGTATGAGTAGATAGTACACTTTTAGCCTTAAGAGAGTCACACTTAATTTTGACAAAGTTAAAATCTTGATTCAGAAACTCAGCTAGTGCTTTTGGCAACCAAACCCTACAGCCAAACAGTTGCATGTCTAGAGGTAGAGGAGTATAGACTCCTCACACCGGGTAAGTCTAGCTGAGTATTAGTATACTCAGCCTTGCTTGTGGCACAATTTTACAGGTTCTCTGGAGGACATGGTTGCTGGAGTGACTTGGCCATCCACCCTGCCACCGGGTTGGACTGTCGAGTGGGACCCTGCCTCGGCCGAGGAGGAGCATGAGGAGTGATGGGACAGGCTTCCCCATCTCTCCATTTATTTACCGTTAGTTTATTTTCCGCTGCATTCCAAAAAACAATGATGGTTACTTTTGCGAAAACTCCGATGATGACAATGGTGATGTAATAACTTAATACTCTACCATGTATGGTTTTATGCTTTATTGTATTTGCTCTGTGACTCACCATCGAGTGAGACTGTGGTACTTGATCCTGTCAGTGGCCGCGTCGGACTAGATCCGAGGGATTGACGGGTTATTCCCATTTAAGTGTGGTCTAGCTTCTAAGGGCGGACTTAGGCACTTAAGTCGGAATAATTCGGGCAGTTCCGCCACAATCAACTGATCTTCTTTTCTCGTATAATTGCCCAAAATCTCGTTGCACATAACTTCAATTGTATCCAACCATTCTTGTCAAGGTTCTTTGAAGTGTTTTTTGAACTGGAAGTGATAGGGCAGCTGAACGAGCTCATTCTTCTTCTTCTTTCCTTCAAGCTTCGGCATACCCCATTCCCTTAGCGTTGGGAATACTCGATTGGCCAAGTATTCTTGAACTAAATCCCTAGTTTCGATGTGTTCAAACACAACTCTGAACTCATACATAGCATCTGGGCATGGTGCCCAAGGCGTCATGTTGCACTGAGGCCTAGTCAGCCCGAAGGTTAACTCCAGCGGGCTCTGAACTAGCTTCTCCTTTTTCTCATCAATTTTTACATAAAACCATTCAGATTTCCAACTGGTCGGCCATTTAGAGCGATAGCTGACCACTGGTGTTTTCATGTCTTTGCGATAAGCAAAATTGTAGCAGCCGAAGTTCTCATGCAGTCTGTCTTCCCTAGCCTTCGTCTGATAATGAAGTTCATGTACTCGGTAGAAGGCTTCGGCGAGCGGTCCACCCCTTGACTTCGGAGGGCCCAGATGTAAACGTTGAGCCTAACAATGGCGTTAGGGGTCAGCTGATGAAGGTAAATCTCAAAAATTTCCAAGACATCTCCAATCATCCCGTGTAGAGGAAATCTTAGCCCTGCTTTGAAGAAGCTCTTAAAGACCACCACTTCATCATTTTCTGGTTTCGGGATAGTTTCTTCCCCACCAAAGTGAATCAACCCCTTGTCGGCTTCTCTGAAGTAGCCTAGCTTCGTCATCATAGCCATATTAGCTTCAGACACAGTCGACTTTCCAAAATCCAAATGGCTGGGCTTCGATGGCATAGCGGTGTTATAATCAATCTCTTCTTCACCAATATCACCTTCTTCAATGTCTGCCTGCTCCGCTTCAGTAGCAGGGGCGCCTTCGCTAGGAGCGCCCTCCGTTACAACTAGTCCCGACCACCTCATAACTTCAGAGATCAGAGCAGTTTCAGTAGCTTCGGTTTCCTCTCCGTCGTGTGTAACCCTAGCTGTTGAGCGCATTCTGGCCATTTGATGTTGAATTTCTTGCATTTTAACGAAGTTGAGTATTTTTGACGAAGCTCCCTCTTCTCATGAAGCTAGAGCAAACTGATCCTTTGACTGAGAATACAGTGAATAAGCTTCGGCGGTGGTCAAATTTTTTGGCAGCACGACAGTACAATAGCAGTAAATGTTGTGGTAACTTCACAACTACCCGTCTGTTTATATAGTGCTGCAAGTGGGAAAGTGAATCGCCAAGTCGCTCGCACCCGCTGAACAGACACCCGCACTCACTGAACGGTGGACCATAGTGCCCAAGAAGCTGAATCACCAGATCACGCGTACCCGTGCATGGTGGGACCATCCTTCACTCGGAATATTTAAATCGTTTCCCAGCAACGAGCTCAGGGAAGGTGTTTTTTGGACCTTCGGCATTCCGAAGCCTGAGAGAGTTTTTCACGGGTCGAGCTCGTTACGAAAAACGATCTGGCACCGTGAAGGGGCTACTGTTGGGGGCCTGCTTCGTCGCCGAAGGTCCCATAAGAAGAAACACCTTCGAAAGACTAGCACAAAGCCGAAGCTATCAATCAGAGGGCTTCAGAGTACATTTCCAAATGCACCGACTTAAAGATGAAATGACCAATCGATCTGTGATAATTTGTATTATGATTGTAAACCTTTGTAAAGGATATGAATGTAATTTCTCACAGGCTGCGTGTAACACCCCTGGTGTTACTGTAACTAAAACTTGAGCATAGCATCATAAACATTGGCATTGCATATGTTTGACACACCTAGAGTGCATTCACTAGGTAAAAATTTCAAACAAGTTGTATTGTTATAGCACTTTGCAAATAGAACCCTGGATAGGGAACTTAACCCTAAATAGGGATTAAAGGGCTAAGACATAACCCAAATTGAGAATACCTAAAAGCCTTAGGGGAATAGTCATAAAATGTTCCCAAAAATGAACTTGAATCACATTTATACCCCTGGGATACCAGAAACCCTAATTGGAACCCTGGAAAACCCTAAAACCAAACCCTAGGGACCTATATGCAAAATTAGTCCACTTTTGGACTAAAGTGCAAAAACCAAGTTAAATAAGTATCTTAAGTCATTTGGGTCACTCATGTGTGAATTTACAAGCCAAACCCTAAGTTTTGGACTCATTTGCAAAAAGGACCCTAATTGAGATTTCATGTTAAGTCTGAATTTCAGAGTTTTGGCTCAACTTTGGCACTTTGCAACTTTTAAATTCTAGGGCTTTTGCCCTAGGTCACCACATCAAAGTTGTAGACCAAACTAAGGAGAACAACTTCGCTTAAGGGTGTGAGCATAGTTGTTAAGCAAAATCTGGAGATAATCATGCTCAAAATCTAGCTGTCATGCTGTTAAGGTCTGAATTTTCAGACTAACACTGGACTGACATCAACTTCAAGCTCAATTCTGAGCATGATCCTGTGACTGTTTATGGATGCACGATGTATCAAAGTTGGAGCTGGTCTATTAAGCTATAATTTTGCTGTAGAGTGTTGGTCACGTTGCTATAGAAATCTGAGAGGAATTTGGCCCTGAACTTCGACTGTCAGGT
Organism: Zea luxurians; assembly: GCA_029449295.1. Lineage (NCBI taxonomy): Eukaryota > Viridiplantae > Streptophyta > Magnoliopsida > Poales > Poaceae > Zea > Zea luxurians. The sequence goes on along the minus strand of JAOPSE010000082.1, from coordinate 7,420,205 downwards.
GCACTGAATCAGGTTCGCCATGGTATAGTGCCTGGAAGGATCAGATCAACCGCTCCCCTCGCCGCCGATGACTTCACGCCGGGATCGTCGCCGCCGTTAAGATTCGCACTCACTGGTAACCGGATAGCACTCGGAGTCGCGTAAATATCCTCGCCGTGGATAGACTCCGGCCATTAAACAACTCCGGCCACCGTACCATGGTCACCGCGGCGGAATTGGATAAGAACGTCGGTGATCACCGTCGCACGGCCTTGTGCCGCGTGTCCGAGCCTTTCCACCGCGTCACCGTGACTCCCTATAGCTGTCCCATCGTCGCCGGGGAGGTTGCCACGACGGTGGACACGAATTCACAGTGCCCAGGTTCTTCTTCATCTCCGGCCGCCAGCACGGCTCGGCCAAATTGATCACCACCGCCCGCTCTCCCTATAAATTGAGCCCTCCCCCAGCTCCGCAAGGTCATCCAACACCCAGCCACCACGTATTGTTCGTAACCAATCGCTAGAGAGCTCCAATTTCAAACTTCCCCTAATTCGGTTTTTGTCACCGCGAAGAACACCTCGCTGCGGCCAGCACTTTTTCGGTCAGTCCATGTCCCCTGCTTCCTCGTTGGAGCACTCTCATAGCTCTGTGATGCTTACCGTGTCACCAATTCGAACTAAGAGACCACCAGTCATCGGGAACGCATTCATCTGTCCGCCACCCATTCGGTTCACGCGGACAGAGCTTGATAGCTCACCAAATGTGCAATTAACTTAGGGGAAATACTCTCTAGGTCGTGAATTTGGTTTAGTCCAAAGCAGAGCGCCGGTATTGGCCCCCTCCGGCCGGTCTAGCTCGTCGGAGTTGCGCTCCCCGCGCTCACCGTCGTCGGGGACCTTCCTCTGCGAAGAAATAGAAACCGGGGGTCATTTTTGCAAAGTGTCAGTGACCCTGGGTAACAGTAAAGAGACCGGATCCCAGTTAGTGAAAACTCGAGGACCCTTCTGCAAAGCCGCCAGCGCGCGCGGGCGCGGGCGCGCTTCTGCATGGATCTAGGCCGTGTGGGCCGAAATCAGCCCACTACTGTTGCTGCTTTTTCCTTTTCTTTTTACTTCAGAACCAAATAACTTGTAGAAAATTGTAGAAAAATCCTAAAATTGTGAAACCAATTTTCCTACGCTTCTTATTTTCCCTAGAATTTAATAAAAATAGTTTTATGATTTTTAGATGAAATAAGGAATTTTAAGGCATTTTAAGTAGTTTAAAGTATTAGTTCTGGATTTTTAGAAAACATATAGTAATTCCAAAAATGTCCAAACTTTTTACATGAGTTCTATACATTATTTAGAGGCCTTGGGTAGAATTTGGGTTGATTTGGACCTTGTTTGATACTTAGAACCTAAACCCCCTGCCCTTTGAACTCCTTTACTGACTCCGGAAACCCTAAGTTCTCGGAGTTCCGTGAAGGAAAGTTGTATTCAAGACTTAGATAATAAATCTTTATTATCTTTGCACTCTCATGAGCATTACATGGCATTCATTCTTATATATACCTATATGGTTATATTTAGAAAACGAAGGAGAGATTGAAGTGACCGAAGAGAAGACACCACCACCTTCGGATTCTCAGACTGGGAATTGTTTCTACTTCGATATCTACGGGTCCGAGCCTGACTCACCTACTAACGAAGGCAAGCCCCGGTGCATTGCCACCTTCCTTGATGTTTTTAAAATCTTTCTCACTTGCTTGTTGCATTAGGTGATAGGAGTTGAATGCTTAAACAATTCCTGCATTACCTTCCTTGAACTTGATTACCTTCCTTGAAACCCTGTATTTACAAAAAGGTTTTACTATGCTTAGTATTGCTCTAGAAAAACAAAAGGATTTGTTTTACCAAAGATGTTTGGCAAAGTGGGAGGGTTGTTTTCAAAAATAAAATTTGATGGTGGATCCATCATGGCCATGATGGGTTCAACATCGGAAAAGATGTACCTCTGCCAGGTACCAAGATTTGGGTTTAAATGATTAAGCTGAGACCAGGCGGGTGACTTGCACGAGAAGAGAGTCTCGGTGTAGTGTCTCCGTCTGAGTCGATTAAGGACCGTCTCGATGTAGGCTTGATGACCGAGGACCCTTTAACTGGTCACATGCCTCGTCATGGGTAAGCCTTGCCTCAGGCAGACTAAGGCCAGAATAAGATAACACGAAATGGACGTGGAGCAGTGGCGGGAGTAGCATGTACCCTCCGTGGCAAGAGGCTGGACGGTGGTGTATCTGTGCTCTCGATTTGCGTGAACCTGATCTGGTCTTAAGAACACTGGTGGCGGGTTGACATATGCAAGGGTTAAGTGCTACATATGTCGTGTGATTGGAGATCCTCAGCTGAGTATAATCGATTCGGATCGCCGTACCTTCGCGGTTATGAAGACTTGGTCACTGACTTATACGTAGCAATCCAGTAAAGATGAAAGGTTTGTTAAGAAATTGGCTAGTGCAGGTCAAGTGATTGAACTAGGTTAGAAAGAACTCTAGTTGCAGGTAATTTTACTTAACTTGACAAATAAAACTGGATTTTTAAGGATCCACTTTAGTAAGCATTTCTGCAAAACAGAGTCTTTGATTATTGAGAAGCCTTACCTTGACTCCCTTAACCAGCATACCCTTGAGAGTCTTTTCTTTAGTCGGGTAAGACTTGCTGAGTAATTCCATACTCAGGGTTTATCCCTCCATTGTTTTTAGGTGAGGAAGCGACAAAATTTTGTTGCTTCTGCTCCAAGGTGGTTCCCAAGGAAGAAAAACAAGAGTGAAGCTGCGGGAGGACTTGGTCCTCCATATAGGACTTTTGTGAAAGAACTTATTGGGAGGAGTTTTTGCCTCCCTTGGTATTGTAATAATATTACTCTGCACTCCTAGGATAACTCTGGCCTGTAATAAGTAACTTGATCTTACTTTTTAAATAAATGTAAGTTATGTAATCGCTTCCGCATTTCTTTATCTTCGATGATCTGTAATGTCTGCAAGACGGGTGAAACGTTCCTGGAAAGGTAAGAAAGAAGATACCGAACTTGTCAAGTGATTTAGGAACATCTACAGGGTGTCTGATGTCTGTTGGACAAGGACAACTGTAGGTGGGCCTAATTACTTGGGAGGTTCCGTCACACTGCGTCCTGTGCCTATAAATAGATGAACAGTACCCATGTACTGTTCACGCTTTCTTGTATTCGCTCGGGCATAACACTCGGATTTTTGCCTTCTGTCAAGCCGAAGGTATAAATGTAATTAAATATCGTATTTAAATATCCAAGTTTATATAATGAAGATATGTGAATGATATTATATGTTTGTTCATGTTATCTTTCATGTTTCATATGTTTCGCCTTTCATTTTCTTATACCATGATGATGAAGGTACGTCCTTCATGACCTTATTCCGAAGATCGTTATATCCTAAGGGAAATAATGCTTCGAAGGACGAAGGACATTAACATTTAATACTTTGTGTTGCCTTGTCCTTGACTCAGCATTTGAGAACAAGTCCCCAACAATGAAATTATAAAAAAATAAGAGTGAAAATGGTGGGGATTGCTGTTCAGTTTGGGGTTTTCCCCTTAGTTAAAAAAAATAGGTGGCCAGCCGAACTAGGCAACTTCTAGGCCCAAAGGCCGAGCAGCCTAGCCGGCTGGATAGGGAGCTAGGGCACCCAGCCACCGTGGTGAGCTTTTTGCCTTATCCGAACAGAGGCAGGGGCAGAGACGACGACTGGCTCATGGGGTGGCGTTTGTGTGGACGCCGCAAGCTGCGGCTCGTGGTCCAGATTTCTCACAAATCGGTTAGCTCCCTCCTCTTCTCGTCTCCTTAAAGGTATGGGTTGTCAATCCCCTGGAGAGGCAGAAAAATACAGCTTCTCTGCTCCTCTTGCTCGCGGTTCCAATCGGATCCATTCAGTCCCTGGCATTTTGTGATCAACTCGCTGCTGGTGATTGGAAGAAGGTGGGGGTGGTGCTGCTCTTGTGCAGTGCGGTTCTCTCGTACCCCCTGTTTCACTTGTGCGCCTATGTGGTGTTGTGTTCGTCTGATTATTGTCTACCATGGCCTGGTGCTTGGGCTCCCTGCTGCGTGGTGTTCTTCTTGGGCTAGTGTCATGGACGTCTCCCACGGCCTCAGCAGCGGCTCTAGTATCTCCATCGATCTCCCGCTGTGTAGGCTCGGACGTGGGCGACAGAATTGGTTTTCTGGGACAAAACTTCATGTTCGCTGAGCTGGTCTTCCCACGTAGACAATCTACGTGCTGTGAGTTGCATGTTGCCTCACTTTATTTACTATTTAATTTTGTACAATCTGCTAGTATTATATACTTGGGTGTGATTGCAATATTGTGGGTGGATTTGTATGCTCAATGATGATAGCGGTGTAGTGAGACAACGTGACAGTTTGAGTTTTAGTGTGTTGTTAATTTTAGCATCAAGTATATATTTGTGCCTAATTATATCTCTATTTGTTGAGGCTGTTTACCTGTGTTAAATTCTGTTATTTTATTTAGTACACAGCTCCTTATAATTTGTATTTATGCTTGATTTCTAGGCTTATTACATTTGATCTAAAACCCTGATTTGGTAAGATAGAACTGTCACGTTAGTCGAGGATCTCTGATCACCATTTAGCGTTGGAGGACTGTTTATTACAGCAACCCACTATTTTGAGAGCAATATCAAAAGATAAACAATAATGTTTATGGACATAATCTGTCGTCTTCATCTGTAAGCCATATTTAATATTGAAATGGACCTGAGTAGCTATTTTACATGTTTTCATGTCCTAAAATTGCTATTGTTCATTGCTGTTATAATTACATATGACATTTATCTGAGTTATATGTTTGTTTTATTCAAAATTAGAATATTTAATATATTTAAATATATTAAAAGCATGTCACTTATTTCTCTAAAAATTCAACACTATCTACCCACTAGAAACGTACCTTATGACGACACAAGTATGGAGAAGCAACCGATCGTAAATTTTGACACTATAAAATTATAAGGGGTTGTTTGAATCCTTGGAATTCAATTCATTCAAATATTTAGTATTTAGACACAACTTAATTAAATAATATAATTGTATACCAAATAAACTTGCACGCTATTGTTAATCATACGATGGAGAGATACTTATATATTAGTAAGGAAACATGTTAGGCCATATCCAACGTTACACCCCAAACCTCCCTCACCCCACGTCCTGGGTGTTATGGGGTGAAAACCCCTTCCAATGGTGCCTCCACAGCATATCCATATAGATATACAGGTAGAGAAAAAACTCCCCCACATATAGAGTGAGTTCTAATCTCTTATAATACTTTAATTACTCTATTTCTTTGTGATATTAATTCTTTTTAAGTACGGTAATTAAAAACAATGTGTATTAGAATAGTACAAATAGTCTATGATTTTTTCAAACTTCAAAAACCGATGAAAAATGTTAAATAACTAAATTACATTATATAATAGGGGAGCTATATAGGGTGAATGGTTGGAGGCGTCCTGAACGTGGGGAGCATCTATTACGGTGATATAGTAAAATACGATAGAAAGTATAGATAGGTGGAGAAATATGGAGATAGTTGGAGATGGCCTAAACGGACTGAGATTTACAAAAGTGGTAGGATGATAGAATCCAAACCAAATAATCTAACCTACTAAATAGATTTTAATTTCTTAAAAAGTAAAAGGATCTAAACAGCCTTAAAAATGATTTCAGAAGATGCCGAATTCAATAAAGTCCGACATAAGGCTAAATTAAGAAATCTGATGAACCATAGAGAAGATGAACATCAAGTCCGCGGCACTAGGCCGTCCATTCTGCGCACGACGGCCAGGATCTTCAAACGGCACGAGCACGGCAGCGGCCGTCGCTGGCCACTCACCGCGCGCCACGTACACCACAAAGGGGCATATAAAGATGCCAACCCAAAGTAGCGTGAGTGCGTGACGCACCAGCTGCTTCCCCCCTATATATATATCTATATAAAAAAAGAAAGAAAAAAAATTCGGACAAACGTGTGGCGTCGGCAGCCGGGCAGGTAGGAAAAGGTATCAGCGTCGCCAATCTCCATGGAGCTCACAGGCGCCGCGCTCCGGCGATACGCGCTGCCGTCGGCGTCCCCGGTGGCCGCGAGGGTGGGGAGGAGGAGGCGACCAGCCAGGGTGGCCTGCGTCGGGGGCGGGGGGTTCGCGGAGGAGGGGCACCTCAGGTACTACGAGGCGGCCCCGCGGAGGAAGGCGGTGGAGGCGGTGGCGAGGGACCTGGTAAAGCTCCGGGCCATGGGGCTCGTCGCGGGGGACGCGGCCAAGGAGAAGGTCCTCTCGGTGAGCCCTATCTCCCCCCCTCTTGCTCGCCTTTTGCTCTTGTAGTCATGTTTTCGTTCCGATCTGGGAAGTGGACGAGGAATCTGATTAATTAATTGGTTCCCGTTGAAGAATTCGGGTGGGCTTTGAGTTTATTCATGATGATGGTATAAGCAATATGCTCGATTTGGTATCCGAATTGTAAAAATCGCTATGTTTTATTAGCAACGAATTTCAGTTGCTGATGCTAACCCAACGGTTTCTGAAGAAATTACCAGTGCCTAATACTTAGACTAACATGTGTGTTAAGTGTTGGTAACTTGATAGTTTTTGTATTGTCTGTGTGTTGATTGAAGCTGAAATTGAGAGGGACATACCACGTGAAATGAATTATGTTGGCATAAGCGTGCAATCAAGCGATCTGTATTTTATATTTAACTCTTTTTCACCTAAAACCGACCTAACATTGGAAGTAATTTTTAGATAAAGGGGTTGATTACTCTGGATGATTTGGTTGCATGCTTGCACACAGGATATGTCCCCCAAGTTGAGTTATCTTATCTTTGTACCTGTGCACGCAGGAAGCCACGGATCTTCTGCTGCAGGAGCTGAGCCAGATGAAGGATGCGGAATACAAGATAAACAAGATGGAGAAAGAACAGAATGCTGCTATGAAAGCACTGAAGAAGCAGGAGAAGCGCACCAAGAAGACTGCCATCATGATGATGAAGTGTGAAGAAGATGAGTCATCTGAGTCGAGCGAGAGCGATTGTGAGGACGAGGCAACCATGAATGCCGAGCAGGACATGGTGATGTCAACAGCGGTTCCCGAGGTTGTTGCATCAAGCATCTCAGCTGTCCCCACGATGGAGTGTGATAAGGCTGCAGTGAAGGCCATGAAGAAAATGGAGAAGGAACAAATGAAGGCCATGAAGAAGATGGAGAAGGAACAGAAGAAGGCCGCGAAGAAGGCCATGAAGATGGAGAAGGAAGCAAAGAAGATGGCAATGGCTACACTGAATGGCTGCAGGGATGAAGACGATTCCTCATGCTCATCAGAGTCGAGTGAAAGTGAATGCGAGGGCCAAGTTATGAGGATGAGCCGCTGCGCTACAATCACCGCACCGGAAATGCCACCTCCAAGCATGGGTCTCCCAATCATAGTTCCTCAAATTCCAGCACCTTTGGCACCACAGCCGTCTCAACCTTCGGAGCCAGCAACGGCGGTGGAAGCCACCAGAGTCAGCAGCGTTGCAGTAACCGAGACATCCACAACCAGCAGAATTGAGGTCTGCATGGGGGGCAAATGCAAGAAGTCAGGCGCGCTTGCTCTCCTGCAGGAGTTCGAGAAGGCTGTGGGCACCGGAGGTGCGGTCGTCGGCTGCAAGTGCCTGGGGAAGTGCGGCCTAGGTCCCAACGTTAGGCTGAGGAGCGGTGCCTCTGCGGAAGGTTCTGCAAAGGGGAACCCACTCTGCATCGGTGTAGGCTTGGAAGATGTTGGCACCATCGTGGCTGGTCTCTTTGGAGGCGCTGATCTGGGCATGACACCCACCTAGACCTGGTGGTACTACCTCGACCTAGTCGTACTTCCAAGAAATCAAGAGCACAACTTGTAATCACAGATGTTGCATTGAACAAATGTATAGTGCAGCTACGGCCTTGCTAGTGCTACTGCTAAGTTTATGTACTCTATGTCTATATAAAACACGTATGGTAATCTTGTTTCTGGTTTGTGATCCGTATTGGATTGCGATTGTTTTCATGGTTTTCAAATTTGAGCATCTGTGGCAATATACGGATGGTTAATGCTAATGTCCTCCACTGTATGGACGAAGAAATAGCTGAAACTAGACGTCCTATGTTGTTTTTCTCCGTTAGTACACTACACGGGTATGTTTGGCAATAACGTTTCTCAAAACGAAAGTTTTATAATATTATACTTAGCAATTGTCATGACAATGCTCTAATTTTGAAAGCTCTAAAAATACCATGGCTTTAAGTAATATTGTTTGGATACAATATTGTGAACTATGGTATTAGGCAAAGCTAGTCATACCATAAAAACTTTGGGTTGGAATATAGTTTCTAATACTTTAAAAATACTATGGCATCTAAAATATCATGGCTTGACAACGGTGAACAAAAGATTGATTTTTGTTCCTTGTGGTTCGGGTTAATAATGAGTGATTGTCAACGGGTAGTGTAGATTGATTTTTGTCCCTTGTGGTTCGGGTTAATAATGAGTGATTGTCAACGGGTAGTGTCTCGGGTTGAGTTGTGCACTAACCGAGGTGTGAGTTATGTGTTGTGCAACCATGTTTGTCCACTTATAGTGTGCAGATGTGGAACACAGTAACGGTGGTCGACGATGAAGGTGAAGGTCATGCAGGTTCGTGTCGATGGACCGGGGGCGGTGAAGATCTAGAGCTGAGACTTAACTGAGGGGTCAGAGTCGTCGGGTGACTAGCTGACGAACTACCAGCATTTTGTCCAGCTCTTGATGGAAGCGGTCCATAAGGTTTATGATTTAGAAAGTGACAGATTTCTGTTATCGTGATGACTGGACCGATTATGTGTTTACATTAATTTTAGACGGGTTTTTACTAAAATGATTCTCATAAAAACAAGCTGAAAATCTAAACGTTTGGTAATTTATGGTGGTTAGAATCAGCAAAAAAAGCCGAAACAAACACGACCATTAGCTCTTCTGTCTTCAGGGTTTCTGTTGTAATGCGAGTGAGAATGTAGGGACCAAGGTTCACCAAATCGTTCGGCTAACCAGGCTAGCCGGCTTGCAAGCCGGTAATCGGTCCTGGCTGGTAAGGCCGTCGATCGGTTTCACATTTTGAATTTGTGAAATTTTATAAAATTTGAAACATTTTGATGACAATTTTCTTATAAATACTATGTAGTTTTTAAGAATTTTCAAAAAAATAAAATTTAAAAATATGATACCGAATTCAAACTAAAAATCAAACAAGTTTAAAAAATATAAAAAGAAGAACCCTAAACCCTAAATGGGTCGGTCGTCCATAAGGCCCAATAGCTTTATACAATACCCTATCATGCTGTGACCCGTGCTAGAGCATTCCCCATCCTCCTCCCTGCCTCGTCCGCCGAAAAAACGCCGCCCGTCCGCCGACGAAGCACGCGGAGCCACCCTCCTATGTCGGCTAGCCGGTTGGTTGGGCCAGAAAGCCACCGGTAAGCTCTTCTCCCCGCTCAATACGTAAGCCACATAGTTTTATCGATTAGTTGTCGATTTAGTTCGATAAATCGGGCTACTAGCCACCGGCTTACACAGTAGTCTCGGCCCGGACGAGCCACTGGCTAATCGGCCGGCTTTATCGGCTTACCAATCGATTCGCCCAATTAATCGGCTAGAGAGGCCGATAAGCCGGCCTACCTAGTTGGTGATAGGGTTAGGGAAATTTTCCCCCTTTTGGCTTCAAATCCTTTGAAATCAAAACACTGTTACTTGTTATGTAGGCTAAAAATACTTGTAATAATAGTTGTTGTTGCTATTTTTAGGGATGTCGGATCGGATCGATCCAGTATGGAAACACTGGGACAACATATATCCCGGATTCAAGTGCAAGTATTGCAAGAAATAGTAGAAGGGGATGGTGCTACATGTTTCAAGCAACATCTTGCATCACGTGGGGGGATGTGCAAGGTTGTCACAACGTTTCGCCAGACATTGCCGATTACTTTCGGCGGGAGCTTGATAAGGTCCATGATAAAAGGAAAGCAAGAGTAGCGGAAGAGGCACGAAAGTTGCAAGTGGCGGGTTCACATCATTTGTGGTTTCCAATGGTGGTGATGATGATGAGTTACAAGCTGCAATGCGTGCATCGAGAGAGGAGGAGCTTAGGAGGTGTGCTCGTGCGTGCTCGCCATTTGAGCTTAGGAGGCGCTTCTACAATATACCTTACGGGGTGTTTGGATCCCTTCATTTTATAGGAATTAGAATTCACTCAATAAAATAACCTATTTAGCTCGGAATTCGACATTCCACCATTTTTCAAAGTTCAGATATAAGCCTATCTCGAATTCATGGGGTGGAGGATTGGAAATGATTTTATGTATTAGTAGAATTTGTTTCTACTCTGTAAATTACATGACCCTCTTTGTCTCACTACTCTATAGTAAAAATATAGCACATAAATATCTCCGACATCTTGCTAATAATAGTATACAAATATATTTTGTATAAAACCTAATTAGCTTATTTGATATATGCCTAAATTACTGTTATTAGAATGGCATTCAATTCCAATGATCCAAACGGGGCATTAGTGAAATCTCAATATGAAAGTTTGTTCCAAGGTCGCCCGAGCGAGTACAAAAAGTAAATGAAGGTGATACAAAAAGAATGGCAGATCATAGAAATCGGACCTATGTAAATGGTGGTAAGTATTATAGTTAGCAGAGTTTCTTTAAATGTTCCTATCATGAATCAGCACTAACTACGTGTCACACAGCTGCTGCTTTGAACCCTCGGACACACTATGGGTATGGCACTAGTGTTTTAGTGATGAGTGATCTTCAGCATGCATTTGAATATATGACTGATGTGGATACAACAGCCCAAGCACTTGCGGAGGTTGATTTCTACAGAAGAAAGTAAGGGGAGTTTGGTGGACCTTTGGCTGAAAAAATGGCGTACGATCACAACACTTTGTCTGGTAAGTAATTACTCATTGTCGCAAGTACATTAAGGCCTTTGTACGTCATGTGAATGTGCTACTTTTTACAGCATCATGGTAGGCCATGTTTGGTTCAGACACCCCGACGTTACAAAAGCTTGCTTTGAGATTGGTTTCACAGTGTTGTTTCTCTAGTGGTTGTGAGCGCAACTGGAGCACATTTGCTTTGGTGCACACAAAGGTGAGGAATCGATTGACGCATCAGAAGCTCCATAAGATTGTGTATGTGTACTACAACATGAGGCTACGCCTAAAGGATGCAATTGGGTTCACAAGTGTTCAAGGGGAGGATGATCCATTTTCACAGTTGATGGAGTTGTCCTTATATGACACAAACAATCCAATCCATCAGTGGATGGAAATGGGTCGCTCAAACACGGATCAAGTGCTAGATGAGGAGGACACCGAGAGTGACTCACCGTTACCATCAAGCATCGTGGTTGAAGACACTCCAAAAGAAAATTTGGTTAAGTGGACAAAGAAGAATACGTGGGACACTTATGTTGGTAAGAGAAAGGCGCGGTTCGTGTTACGGAAAAACAAGCAAGAAAGGAAAGATAGCGATGTCTAGTGATGATGAGATCGATAGTGGTGGTAAAAGTCCACAATACCAAGAGTCTGCCGGTAGCAGTTTGATGACATCTTCTGATGATGCTGGTGGTGGTGCTGGCGATAGCGGTGTTGGTGCTAGTGGTGGCAGTGGTAGTGGTGGTGCTGGTGGGTCCTAGATGGCTCTGATACATTTCATAGATACCATTACATTTAGTTCTCAATAAATTATTGATTGATATCTAACCATGTTTTCATAAATATGTAGGGGAGACCTAGTACAAATACACTACACAAGACCAAGATCAGGGTGCACCCGAGGAGCGTATGACCACTCACATAAGGATCGGACACCAAGGCCTACAACAAGCATATTATACCCCCGATTCTAGCAACGAAAGACAAGGTTTGTCTTCACCCCTACTTCCCTATGTCAATTATCCGATTGGTGAGGTGACACATCAACCAATGAGGTGGGTGTACGAATGGATGACACTGAGTACTTCCAAATGTTGGTGGAGTCATGGAGTACGACTTCTGCGTGGACCGATCAGACTTGGGTAGAGTACAAGGCACAGTTGATGCGCGAGAAAGGTATTATGTTGCTATCAACGGAGGAGTACAATATGGCACAAGCACAATATCAGTGGAATGCACTCATGTGGGAATGATCTTCAACGGAGGATCAACTGTGGACTATGAAACATGTATCTGTATCTTCGATGTTGTTTGTGAACTATGAAACAATGTCATGTAATGTATTCGAACTACTAAATGTTGTTATTGGACTTGTGATAATGTTTGAGGTCATCTTTTGTTCAAATTATGGGGCCTCAATGTGCTTTATTTGCAAAAATACACATAACTCGGTTTCTGTTTCTATGTCGTTGGTTTATCAGGCCACGAGCCGATTAAACGGCCTTATCGGGCGATTTATCAGTTTTGAACCGTTTCGAATTCAAAAACTGGACGATTTTGATTTCAGCCGATTTTTACCGGTTTATCATGTTAAGCCGGTTATCAGTCCCAACCGATTTTCACCCTTCAAGGCTTTGTTTGGGTACCCTAGTATTGTCCCCAATCCACTTGTATTGAGGTAGATTGGGTGTAAATTAGTTTAAGTTACACCCCAATCCACCTCAATACATGTGGATTGAGCTCAATACTAGATTACCCAAACTAGAGATGGCAATGGGGCCTCGATTCCCAGCGGGGAATTCCTCTATTAGGGGACGAGTATGAGAGCAATTTAGTCCCCACGGGGATCGAAATGGTACAAAGTCATTCCCCATCGGGTATGACGGGGTCGGGTATGGTTATCCATTCCCTGTACCCGACACCCGCTAACTTGCCCTGATTAATTTATAGTGCACTGACTCAGTGACTTAGCCGGTCAACCCAGAAGGCGGTAGCAGTAGCCCAGCCCACAAAACAACCCTAGGTCTGAGTCTGACCTAGGCACCTAGACCCAGCCAGGGCAGCGTCACATAGGCTGGTGGCCGCTAGCGACCAGCATCCTGCTCCTGCTGTCCTGCTCCTGTAGCCGCAAATCCATCGTGGGCGGCGGGCTCGTAGATCCATCGCTCTAGCATCGAGCCTCTAGCTGTCGGTCGTCCCTCCCTCGGCCCTCCACTCGGCTCGAAGCTTGCTGCTCGCCAGGTGTAATACTCAAATTGTAAGAGATCATATTAAAAGGGGAAAAGTGTTTTCCTTTATAAAAATGAGTGTGTCATCTCTATCTGTCATTTCATGTGAACACATTACTTACACAAATAAATAATTAACAAGAGACACAAATAAATGGTGCATCATGCTGAGGTTTTATACGGTGTGCATTTTGTGACATAATATGAAAATCAGGTGAAAAGAAATAGATCAAAATTCAAAAACAGAATTTAAAACCTAAAGGAAAATCCAAGAATTTAGAAAAGAGAAGAAGAAAAGTATTATGTGAGTGAAAATGAGTATAAATGTATATATAATAAAATATATTATGGGAATGTGTATATCTAACTCAATGGTGAAACTCCCATAAAAGGTCTCAAAATTCAAATTGGGATTCAAAATAAAAAAAGAGACATAATAGGCGAAAGAAAATATATAAAAGAAAAGAAATCCCACTGTTGGGCCCACAACCCCCAATTCGGCCCACTACCTCTTTTGATCCACGCGGCCCAACTCCAATGGTGCGTGGCGCGCTGACTAGTGGGCCCTGCGGGTCGGTCACACACGCGCCCGCATGAACACCCACGCGCGCACCTGACCACTGGGGTCCGTGAACCAGCCTCCGCACGCACGCTCCTCACCGCTCCGCCGCTTACGCGTTGGGCCCGCATGTCATCCCTAACCATGTCCGAGATCCGGCCGCAGCTACGCTCAACGGAATCCGAGATTTCCTGGCCGCCATTCTCGCGCCAGTCGTTGGGGAAGCCACGACTTCTACCACTTTTCCCCGACCTTCGGTGTATATAGGCGCCGTCAGCACGTTTGTATCTCCACGGCGATGCTTGACGGGAGATAACCAACCAAGGGCCCCTCTTGTTGTCCTACCATTTTCGAGGCTCGCCGGTGTTCTAACCTTGAAGCTTAGCCGCCCGGAATCGCCTTGGCGCGTGGAGTGTGGGGCCCCGGTTGCACGCGCCTAGGGAGTCTCGGCGGTGGCCAATTCCTCGATCCCCTGCTGGTGCCACCATCCCGCGCGAAGGACGACACCCACCCTGACACGAAGCTGGTGAGCAATTCCTCTCTTACTCGTGTTTATCTCTGCGTTCCCTAGTGCGTAGCAGTTCTAAACTTAGGTTCCGATGGGCCAAACGGCCGGGCACTGCCACCAACCATTCCATGGTCGCGGCCGGTGGTGGTCTGTGCTATAGCGACCGCAATCTGGGGCAATCCCCATCCCAATCGATTGGGTGAAAGCGAATTTGGTTCTACGTGAGTTCTGGCGTGAATTATCCACTAGCGCGGTGGATTGGGATTCTCCGACGAGCTTCACCGCGGCCTGGTGGGCGGCGCTGCCATGCGAGTCTGCCCTATTGGGGCGATAACCGTGCTCCATCGGATCAATGGCGGACGACCGCGATTAGAAGTTGGGTACCGGTTCGGTGGGATCTGGTCCGTGCCACGCGATCTTGATCCAACGCACTAGGTTGCTCCGTGGTATTTTAAATCTTGACCGCGCGTGCTCGATCCGACGGCTAGGAGCGTATATCTATTTATCTAGGTTCCGATCTAATCCTGACCGCATATCAAGATCCAACGGTCGAAGTCTTTTCATACCCCTTCGCGCTGACGCTTTTATTAAAGAGCCCCTGAAGTTTCAGAATATCAACCCGCCATCCTCTGGCACTATGACCTGAGTCTGCGGATTATTACCCCGAGCCCCCTGCACTCTCTAAAAATAGTGCGCCCAGTCCAGAGATCGTTTAAATTGAATAAATGAATAGAAAAGGGATTTTTTTAACATGAAAATAATTACTAGAACTTGATAAATGCATAGAAAATTTATTTGGAGTCCAAATTAATCCATTCCACTTTCTAAAATCTTGTAATTTTATTCTCTATCACTTAGAGCCTCTGTTTTGTCATGAAAACAGTAAGAAATTTAATTCCTCACTTAATCCATTTTAAACACATGAAACCTTTGGAAATTCATAACTTAAAATCTATAACTCCAAAAATTATGATTTCTGTTCCTAGGATTTTATTTTAATGTGTAGATTATTACTGTGTATTTTGTTTACATGTTTGGTGTGATGTTAATTTTCTCTATATACTGTGCTTGTTTGTATTGTGGCGAGTAGAAGAGCCTGTGACCGAGGATCCTGGTGAGCAGCAGATAGAAGTAGCTGAGCAGGAGCTCATTGAAGGTAAGTTGTGCCCTTGACCACTTTTATACCCAATAATGTTCTTTAATATCATTTATTCTTGCATAGGTTAATTTTGATGGGACCCGATTGTAACACCCGGATTTTAGGGGTCCAAAACCCGGGGTTAACATAAACACCAGGTATGCTGGGACCAAGTCTCATACATATGATGTATAGTGGCACAGGATCGAATGTCACATCTTTATATATAACAGGAGTTCTATACAAAATAAATAATTACATTATAAGGAGACAACGGTCCAGCAACCCAAAGTTGACTGGGAGACGACGACCTAGAACTCTCACGAACTCATCGCAGCATCCTCCATGAGCATCATCCTGCAGTACCTGGTCTTGACCTGTGGTGTATGTGAGACAGCAAGAGTGAGCTCACATACGTTCATCGCTCAACAAGTTGTGGGGAATAATGTGCATGAACTCGCCAAAGGTGGGAGCTCACGTGAAGTGTAAGGCTTACCAAAGAAGATGGTTAGAGCTGAGCATTGCTTTTAAAGTTGGTCAAAATTTTATTAGCAGTTACTAAGTATAAGTAAATACCAAACCCAATTAAATAGTAGAACAAAAGTAACAACTTCACCTGCGATGCAATGCATATGACAAATTGAGTTTAAGTTCCATAATTTAATCATGTGAGGGTCCGAGCTGCTCATGACCGTGAGCACGGCTAGTATACCAGTTTTACACTCTGCAGAGGTTGCGCATCTTTACCCACAAGCCGTGTTACCCATCTGCCAAGGGGTCATGAATCCCATACACCTCTACCAAGGAAGCGAGGCAGGGTAACACTACGAGGCCTTTACAAAGTTCCACTAGCTTCCGAAAACCCGCTACAGTTTATAGGAAGATCCAGTGCAGGAATCCCTTGCAGGACCGCCATCGCAGCAAAATCCTCCCGAGGGCCTCCCTACACTGACCTCTCCCCTACTGCCCTTGCCCCTTTCGGGTAAGGTAGTCTTCCACTAGCTTCCCTAATTAATCAGCCAAGGGCGTCCCATTCCACCCTTGTGGTAGCACTGTTTTCCCGGGTGGTCGCTCCATGTTCCAATTAACATAATGATCTTAACATGAACATTAAATAACAACTGATAACAAAAAGTGTAATCATGAATAGTGTATCTCCATACCCAAAACCACATATAGCACTAGCAAGTACTACCCAAAAAGTTCAGTGGTAAACAAGGTATAAAGATAGACAAACTAGGGTAACCTATTGGGTCCCATCAAATTAACCTATGCAGATCATTATGATTAATCAGAACATGGCTGGGTAAAAAGAAGTGATCAAGGGCACAACTTGCCTGGGCCTTGAGAATCCAGGTACCAGGATGATTCTTCAGGTGACACGTATCCTCACACTAGTCGTAGCAATACAAACAAACATGGCATGGACAAAATTAACATCACACCAAACATATATGCAAAATACACAGTAATAATCTACACATTAAAATAAAATTCTAGGAACAGAAATCATAATTTTTGGACTTATAGATTTTAAGTTATGAATTTCTGAAGTTATCAAGTACTTGGAATAGCATAACTCATGTAAATAATTTTAGTTCAAGTTTCATGACTAAACAGAGGTACTAGGGGATAAACAATATTAATACAAAATTACAGGAACTGGAACGGGTCAATTTGGAGTTAAAATGAATTTAATATGAATTAAGCAAGTTCCTAGATTTATTTTTATACCAAAAATTCATTTTCTTTATTAGTTTCTGATTTCCTAAAGATCCTGGACTTAGACACATATTTTTCTCGGAATGCAGGGGCAAAAGCATAATTTTCTGGGCTCGGCTGCAATTTGTTTTGGCTTAGGATGGATGGCGGGTTCATTTCATAAAAGTTTAGGGTCTCTTTAGTAAAATGAACATGGCGAAGGGGTATCTTCGATCGCCAGCCATCCAATCCCGATCCAAAGGCTCAGAACAGATCGTGAAGCAGTACACGGTAGGCACCACAGGATCCAAGATCCACGGTCCAAAATCTCTCTCCCGCATTAAACCGTTCTAGCCTTTGGATTTCCGATCCACGGCCGATAACAATCCTCTTACCTCAATCCTTGATGGCGCATCCAACGGTCCTCCATCATCTTCCCTTCGCGAGGTAGACGGAGCAATGGTTGCTCCCTGCTTGTGGCGGTGTCCGCCGACCAGGGGTCTGGTCCGCCCGGTGATCCCCAACCGTTCGAGCTCCATGGTGAAGTCCCCCCCTCCGGCGAGCAACGAATTGAGCCCATCTACTTCGCGCGCGAGAAATATTTGCACAGGGCGTTTCATAATCTCTCTCCCACACCGCCTGCTCGATGGCGCAAGGGAGCACACCATGGATCATGGCGCCCAGCCCGATGAAGCATTCGAGCCATCTAGTGGAACTTCTGGGGCTTCACATGGCAGGTTCCAGGCGGCGGAACCCCAGGGCATGCACCCATGGCGAATCGGTCGGTGGTGAGCCATACCCACACTGCGGTGTGGCTTCCTTCTCCATCCCTGCCGTTTTCCCCGCCTGGTGGAGGCACGGACGACGACGAAGGCCACAGCGCAGGCGTGAGGATTTATACGTCCTCAACCATGAGGGTTGGTTGGCCGTTGCAACAACCCCAGCGAATCGGTCGGAGATCACGCGTCAACAAAGTCGGATTTTTTTTTTTGCGATCTTGGCGGCGCGGATTGCAGCTGAAGAAGAGGCATCCGATGAGTTGGTCCCACAGTCATCGACCCAGCGCATTGGGCCCACGCGGCAGTGGTGCGATGGAGAGCAAGCGCGCGAGGGAGAGGAGTCAACTACGGGAGAAGGAGTGGATGACACGGGCCCCCGCCTGTCAGCCAGTGGAGAACCCTGGGCCACGCGGGATGGGATGGTGAAGATGGGCCGACCAGGGAAAATGGCCCAAGTGCGGGTTTCTTCTTTTTTTTATTTTCTTTTTTCCCTATTTTGTCTTCTTTCTATTTTAAATCCCAAATTCGAATTTGAATCCTTTCATGAGTTTCACTCTTGAGTCAATTATACAATTTCAAACTCTAGTGTAGGAATAATATATTTTTATTTACTTATTTTTATCCACATAATATTTATTTTCTTCTCTTTTCTAAATTCTAGAATTTCTTTTAGATTCTAGATTTCCTTTTTGACTTAATATATTTCTTGTCAGATTATTTTTATATTGTCACAAAATGCACACACAAAAAACATCCCAGCATGATGCATAATTTATTTTTTTGTGTCTTTTGTTGTTTAGTTATTTATTTTCATGTGATGTTCTCATGGAATGATAAATATGGATAACACATATAGATGCAAAGTAGTATAGTTTCTCTTCTTAGACTTTTCTTACAAAGTGGGTGTTACAAATCCTACCCCCCTTAAAAATAATCTCGCCCTCGAGATTTGTAAGGAACATGATACAACAAATTTAGCTTGTAGTCTAGATTTCAGTTTCTAGCTAGTTCGAAGATCAAGAGTTCTTCTTTTTTTTTATTAGTTAGTTATTAGGAGAGCATAGGTATATATGGTTATAGACACTTTATTATGCAGGATAAAGGATATCTTTTAAAGCCTATATAGGTTTGGGAAAGAAAGAGTGGGATAAAGAAAGACTCCATCCAAGATTGTGGATCTTGACTCATCTTGGTGACCTCACTTGATCCTTGAAGACTTGAGTTGGTGCTCATCCTTTCTTGATGAAGTTGATCATCTTCTTCGGTCTTGTCTCATTGATTAAGAGTTAGTGTATATTATCGGGCTGGGGAATATGGTTAAGATAGATATGGATGAGATAGACTACATGATGTAGATTAAAATTTGTGTGATGTTAGGTGGGGATAGGCAGATCATGCAATCCATCAAGACTCTATTGGTTGGGTTGGTTTCTCATTCTTTATTTAGTGTAGGGTGGACTAAGTTAAAACATGTGGAGAGGGTCTAGTCTACTTCACCAGTATTAATTATCATGTTTAAGTAGCCACATTAGATTAGATCATATGAGATTAGATGGGATCTAGATTAGATTGGATATGGCTAGATGAGACTAGTTAAAGTTAGATAGATCTTCCTGGGTAGGATATATTTTATCAGGATATGTTAAAAATCTCTGTTAGGTTAAAACAGAGGGTTTATGCAATTATCTGATGGGTAAGGTAGTTGCATATGGTTAGGTGGTTGTATATGGTAAAGTTGGTCTAGGGCACCAATTTTAGGTTAGATTGGTATAACTAGTTTAGACTTGATAGAATCTCATTAATTTTAATTAGGTCATGGTTGTTATTCTAGAGTGGGATAAATATTCAATTTAGGGCAAGATGAATCCATAAGATAAGATAGAATCTTTCGAGGTCAGTTAGATCTATTAAGATGGAATAAGTAAAGTGGTTAGGATAAGATGAATCCTTCAAGATAAGATGAATCTACTAGGATAAGAGAAACCTCTTAAGATAAGATGGATCTATATACATTAGGATAAGTTAAGACCTTTTGAGATAAGATAGATTTATGAGTGTAGGATAGAATCTCTTAAGATGGGATGAATCTATTAAGTTAAGGGAGAATCTTTAAGATAAGATGGGTATTGTTAGACTAGTTATTTTATTGAGGGATAATTTAGTTTGTCTAGTTATTTTATAAATACATTTTTATACCTATGTGTATATGCAGATGCAATTGTGGACATTACTCCACAACTAATCACACTCAATCAAAGATCCAAATCAAACAAGTGTCATAAGAACAAACATTCAAATACATAGACACTTATAAAAATAGTTGTGTTTTTGTTCCTAGGATTAGGTCTCCTATTCTTAAAGTCACTTTAGGTTAAGGATTTCAAAGTGTGAAATCCACATTTGCCTTTGGAAAGAAAAGATAAGAATAATCAGAGTAAAGCGGAAATAGATGAGAAAAGATTGAGATAAGTTTAGAAAAGAATCAGAGTAGCAAAGGTAAGTAGATAATAGTTGTCCAGTTCTATCTAGGTTTCGTCTTACAGTCAACATTCCTCTGATACCACTTCTGTAACACCCGGATTTTAGGGGTCCAAAACCCGGGGTTAACATAAACACCAGGTATGCTGGGACCAAGTCTCATACATATGATGTATAGTGGCACAGGATCGAATGTCACATCTTTATATATAACAGGAGTTCTATACAAAATAAATAATTACATTATAAGGAGACAACGGTCCAGCAACCCAAAGTTGACTGGGAGACGACGACCTAGAACTCTCACGAACTCATCGCAGCATCCTCCATGAGCATCATCCTGCAGTACCTGGTCTTGACCTGTGGTGTATGTGAGACAGCAAGAGTGAGCTCACATACGTTCATCGCTCAACAAGTTGTGGGGAATAATGTGCATGAACTCGCCAAAGGTGGGAGCTCACGTGAAGTGTAAGGCTTACCAAAGAAGATGGTTAGAGCTGAGCATTGCTTTTAAAGTTGGTCAAAATTTTATTAGCAGTTACTAAGTATAAGTAAATACCAAACCCAATTAAATAGTAGAACAAAAGTAACAACTTCACCTGCGATGCAATGCATATGACAAATTGAGTTTAAGTTCCATAATTTAATCATGTGAGGGTCCGAGCTGCTCATGACCGTGAGCACGGCTAGTATACCAGTTTTACACTCTGCAGAGGTTGCACATCTTTACCCACAAGCCGTGTTACCCATCTGCCAAGGGGTCATGAATCCCATACACCTCTACCAAGGAAGCGAGGCAGGGTAACACTACGAGGCCTTTACAAAGTTCCACTAGCTTCCGAAAACCCGCTACAGTTTATAGGAAGATCCAGTGCAGGAATCCCTTGCAGGACCGCCATCGCAGCAAAATCCTCCCGAGGGCCTCCCTACACTGACCTCTCCCCTACTGCCCTTGCCCCTTACGGGTAAGGTAGTCTTCCACTAGCTTCCCTAATTAATCAGCCAAGGGCGTCCCATTCCACCCTTGTGGTAGCACTGTTTTCCCGGGTGGTCGCTCCATGTTCCAATTAACATAATGATCTTAACATGAACATTAAATAACAACTGATAACAAAAAGTGTAATCATGAATAGTGTATCTCCATACCCAAAACCACATATAGCACTAGCAAGTACTACCCAAAAAGTTCAGTGGTAAACAAGGTATAAAGATAGACAAACTAGGGTAACCTATTGGGTCCCATCAAATTAACCTATGCAGATCATTATGATTAATCAGAACATGGCTGGGTAAAAAGAAGTGATCAAGGGCACAACTTGCCTGGGCCTTGAGAATCCAGGTACCAGGATGATTCTTCAGGTGACACGTATCCTCACACTAGTCGTAGCAATACAAACAAACATGGCATGGACAAAATTAACATCACACCAAACATATATGCAAAATACACAGTAATAATCTACACATTAAAATAAAATTCTAGGAACAGAAATCATAATTTTTGGACTTATAGATTTTAAGTTATGAATTTCTGAAGTTATCAAGTACTTGGAATAGCATAACTCATGTAAATAATTTTAGTTCAAGTTTCATGACTAAACAGAGGTACTAGGGGATAAACAATATTAATACAAAATTACAGGAACTGGAACGGGTCAATTTGGAGTTAAAATGAATTTAATATGAATTAAGCAAGTTCCTAGATTTATTTTTATACCAAAAATTCATTTTCTTTATTAGTTTCTGATTTCCTAAAGATCCTGGACTTAGACACATATTTTTCTCGGAATGCAGGGGCAAAAGCATAATTTTCTGGGCTCGGCTGCAATTTGTTTTGGCTTAGGATGGATGGCGGGTTCATTTCATAAAAGTTTAGGGTCTCTTTAGTAAAATGAACATGGCGAAGGGGTATCTTCGATCGCCAGCCATCCAATCCCGATCCAAAGGCTCAGAACAGATCGTGAAGCAGTACACGGTAGGCACCACAGGATCCAAGATCCACGGTCCAAAATCTCTCTCCCGCATTAAACCGTTCTAGCCTTTGGATTTCCGATCCACGGCCGATAACAATCCTCTTACCTCAATCCTTGATGGCGCATCCAACGGTCCTCCATCATCTTCCCTTCGCGAGGTAGACGGAGCAATGGTTGCTCCCTGCTTGTGGCGGTGTCCGCCGACCAGGGGTCTGGTCCGCCCGGTGATCCCCAACCGTTCGAGCTCCATGGTGAAGTCCCCCCCTCCGGCGAGCAACGAATTGAGCCCATCTACTTCACGCGCGAGAAATATTTGCACAGGGCGTTTCATAATCTCTCTCCCACACCGCCTGCTCGATGGCGCAAGGGAGCACACCATGGATCATGGCGCCCAGCCCGATGAAGCATTCGAGCCATCTAGTGGAACTTCTGGGGCTTCACATGGCAGGTTCCAGGCGGCGGAACCCCAGGGCATGCACCCATGGCGAATCGGTCGGTGGTGAGCCATACCCACACTGCGGTGTGGCTTCCTTCTCCATCCCTGTCGTTTTCCCCGCCTGGTGGAGGCACGGACGACGACGAAGGCCACAGCGCAGGCGTGAGGATTTATACGTCCTCAACCATGAGGGTTGGTTGGCCGTTGCAACAACCCCAGCGAATCGGTCGGAGATCACGCGTCAACAAAGTCGGATTTTTTTTTTTGCGATCTTGGCGGCGCGGATTGCAGCTGAAGAAGAGGCATCCGATGAGTTGGTCCCACAGTCATCGACCCAGCGCATTGGGCCCACGCGGCAGTGGTGCGATGGAGAGCAAGCGCGCGAGGGAGAGGAGTCAACTGCGGGAGAAGGAGTGGATGACACGGGCCCCCGCCTGTCAGCCAGTGGAGAACCCTGGGCCACGCGGGATGGGATGGTGAAGATGGGCCGACCAGGGAAAATGGCCCAAGTGCGGGTTTCTTCTTTTTTTTATTTTCTTTTTTCCCTATTTTGTCTTCTTTCTATTTTAAATCCCAAATTCGAATTTGAATCCTTTCATGAGTTTCACTCTTGAGTCAATTATACAATTTCAAACTCTAGTGTAGGAATAATATATTTTTATTTACTTATTTTTATCCACATAATATTTATTTTCTTCTCTTTTCTAAATTCTAGAATTTCTTTTAGATTCTAGATTTCCTTTTTGACTTAATATATTTCTTGTCAGATTATTTTTATATTGTCACAAAATGCACACACAAAAAAAACATCCCAGCATGATGCATAATTTATTTTTTTGTGTCTTTTGTTGTTTAGTTATTTATTTTCATGTGATGTTCTCATGGAATGATAAATATGGATAACACATATAGATGCAAAGTAGTATAGTTTCTCTTCTTAGACTTTTCTTACAAAGTGGGTGTTACACCGATAGGTCACCCTAGATTGTTTATCTCATTACCTTGTTTACCCCTGAATCACTTGGGTAGTTTGCTATTGCTTTACATGGTTTTGGGATAATCATTTATTATATCTATGTTCCAATTCTTTTGTTATTCTATTTATGTTCATGTCAAGATCATTAATGTTAATTGGAACATAGAGCTTAACTTGAGTAACACGTGCCACCACAAGGGTTTAATGGGACGCCCTTGGCTGACTAATTAGGAAAGCTAGTGAAAGACTATCTTACCCGAAAGGGGCAAGGGCAGTAGGGGAGTTGCATGCAAGGAGGTTCTCGGGTTGATTTAGCTGCGATGGCGGTCAGACGGGGGATTCTTGCAAGTGCTCTTCCCATAAACTGTAGCGGGTTTTCGGAAGCTAGTGGAACTTTGTAAAGGCCTCGTAGTGTTGCCCTGCCTCGCCTCCTAGGTAGAGGTGTATGGGAGTCGCGACCCCTTGGTAGATGGGTAACATGACTTGTGGGTAAAGGGTACAACCTCTGCAGAGTGTAAAACTGGTATACTAGCCGAGCTCACGGTCATGAGCAGCTCAGGGCTCTCTAATGATTAAATTATGGAACTTAAATTCAACTTTGTCATTTGCATTGCATGGGTTTATTATTAATTTTGTTCTATTACTTTATTTAAGGTTTGATATTTACTTACATCTAGTAACTGCTAATAAAATTTTGACCAACTAATTAAAAGCAATGCTCAGCTTTAACCCCTATCATTGATTAGCCTTACACATCACATGAACTCCCACCTTTGTGAGTTCATGTCCACTGGTTCCCCACAACTTGTTGAGCTATGATCATGTGTGAGCTCACCCTTGCTGTCTCACACCCCCCACAGGAGAAGGACAGGTGGTTCAGGAGGAGCCACAAGGCGAGGAGTTTGATCTGATCTAGGTGGCGTTTCTCAGTTGACTTTGGCGCCAACGATCCTTAGTTCATTTTATGTTTATTCTTTTATTTTGTAATAAGTCTTCTGCTATGTAATAAATACTCTAATGTTTTGTGACATTTATCTCTTTACACTTTGTTATTATATATGTTGTCTTCTTGGCGCATGTATGTGATGCACCTGACTTTGTTCCTTAAAGCTGGGTGTGACAGAAGTGGTATCAAAGGAAATGTTGATTGTAGGACGAAACCTAGATAGAAATGGACAAACCCTTTCATACTTACCTTACTCTGACTCATTCTATACTCACCTCATCTTGATCTTGTCTCACCTTTTGCTATTCTACTCTGGTTACTCTTATCTTTTCTACTCTAAGACAAGATGGATTTCACACCTTGGAATCCTATGACTATGATCTTTTTAAGAGATAGGGAACCTAAGACAAAATTAAAACTATTTTCTCTATTTAAAATGTTGGTTGATTGTGCTGATGATAAATGCCTGATTTGCCTCTTTGATTGATTGAAGTATTATATATGGACATCTTAGTATGTACCACCATAAGGTATTGAGTTAGCTTTAGTAGGTAAAACATTAATCTGCTTAGCTAATAAATCCCCCAAAGTAACCTGATTTGTAACTACATGCCTTGTCTACTATTCTCTTACCATATGTATCTAACTCAGATGGTCAATACCAGGTCGGGTGGTGGAATTGATATGCCTCCTAATCGACACACTCGGTGGATATATAGACAACCCCAGCCACAGCCAACAGAGATGAATCCTCCTAATCCTCCACTAGGCGGAGTTGACCCACTGATCGCGGCTCAGATGAGGATGATGCAACAAATGGTGGACACTATGTCAGATATGCGCGCTCAGATGCAGCAAGAACGTCAGGAGATGCGCCAGGAAAGAGAAGAGATACGACAGGAGTTGCGCTAGGAGCGAGAGGAGATACACCAGGAAAGGAGGGAGCAACAGCAGCTGCAACAGCAAATGCAACAACAACAACAACAACAGCAACAACAATAAGTACCACTGCCTCCACCACCACAACCAGTTCCACCCCGTGATAAGCATAGGGAGTTCATGAGTCATAAGCCACCGACATTTGCAAGCTCTCCTGATCCACTGGATGCAGATGATTAGCTGAAGTCCATTGAGAAGATGTTGAATATTGCACAATGCACTGACCGGGAGAAGGTTTTATATGCTTCTGGACGTCTGACAGGTCCTGCTGCTGACTGGTGGGATTCATATATTGCTGCCCACGATGCTGCTGATACTATTACTTGGCAGAGTTCAGTACACAGTTCCGAAATTATCATATACCTGCTAGATTAATGAAAATTAAGAAGAAGGAATTTCTATCGCTGAAGCAAGGAAGCATGTCAGTTAGCGAGTATCGCGACAAGTTCATTCAGTTATCTAGATATGCCCCTGATGAAGTTGCTGAGGATGAGAGGAAGCAGGAACATTTTATTGAAGGACTTAATGGACCCCTGCAGTATGCTCTAGTGGCACATACATTTCCATCATTTCAGAGGCTACTCGATAAGGCGCTAGCTATTGAACACAAGCGTGTTCAGCTGGGAGATTTGAAGAGGAAGGCTATATCTCAAGGACAAGGAAGCAGCAGTGTACGTCCTCATTATAGTTCACCTTAGGGTACACCAGTTCGCACTGGCGGAGGCCAGTGCCCAGTTCAGCAATCACCTCTGAGGACTCCACCGCCTCGACAACCTACCCCCACTGGCACCCCGACGAAGTTTTCAGGACAGAGTGCAGGCACCACTTGTTTCAAGTGTGGGAAGACTGGACACTATGCAAATGTCTGCCCACAGAGGATGACTACTACTCCAGTTCAGAGTAGGCAGCAAACTCCAGGTTCTGGCAAGGGATATTCCATTACCAAGGTTAATCAAGTCAGCGTTGATGCTACTCCGGATGGTGCTGACATCGTACTTGGTATGTTTTACGTTAATGCTATTCCTGCAACTATATTATTTGATTCTGGTGCTACACATTCATTCATGTCTGCTCGATATGCCAACACAAATGAGATACCCCTGCTAAATATGAGAAAACCAATGATAGTAATTACACCTAAAAGGCCTATTGAGGCAAATCAAATGACACGTAGATTGACATTGACCATTATGGGTAGAGAATTTGGAGCTACTGCTATAATATTAGAGGCAAGCAGTATAGATCTGATCCTTGGTATGTCATGGTTAAGAAAGGAAAAGGCCATTATAGCATGTGGTAGAGGTACCGTAGAACTCACTACCCCCTAAAGGAGAAAGATTTCAAGTTAATATTGCAGTAACCACCTCATCCAAACGTGCAATGTTCTTTATACCTGAGGAGTTTGTTGGTGACAACATCCGTGTGGTTAGAGATTTTCCAGATGTCTTTCCAGAGGAGTTACCAGGGATGCCACCTGATAGAGAAGTTGAGTTTGTTATTGATCTCTTACCTGGAGCTGCACCTATTTCTAAACAGCCATATAGGATGTCCGCAGAGGAGTTAAAGGAACTTAAGAAGCAGTTAACGGAGTTACAAGAGGCTAGGTACATTTGTTCGAGTTCCTCACCTTGGAAAGCACCGGTTCTGTTTGTACAGAAGAAGGATGGATCACAGCGGATGTGTGTGGATTATAGATCTCTTAATGATGTTACTGTGAAGAACAAGTATCCGTTACCCCGTATTGAGGATTTATTTGATCAGATGAGAGGTGCTAGGGTATTCTCGAAGATTGATCTCCAATCCGGTTACCATCAGATGAGGATTAGACCATCGGATATTCCTAAGACAGCATTCTCGACTCGATATGGATTATATGAGTTCACTGTTATGTCATTTGGATTGACCAATGCCCCAGCTTATTTTATGAACTTGATGAATAAGGTGTTTATGGAGTATTTGGACAGATTTGTCATGGTATTCATTGACGATATTCTTATTTATTCCTAGAATGATAGCGATCATGAGGAACATCTAAGGTTGGTGCTACAAAAGCTACGAGATAATCAACTCTACGCTAAGTTTAGCAAGTGTGAGTTTTGGATTGGCGAGGTGCCATTTCTTGGTCATATTATTTCTAATGGAGGAATATCAGTGGATCCTGCTAAGGTTAAGGAGATAATGGAGTGGAGAGTGCCCACTACAGTTACTGAGATTCGGAGTTTCTTGGGACTTGCGGGCTATTATCGGAGATTTATTGAAGGATTTTCTAAGATTGCTAAGCCTATGACCTCGCTTCTAGAGAAGGGAAGAGAGTTCAAGTGGGACGAGAAGTGTCAAGATAGTTTTGATCAATTGAAGAAGAGATTGATGTCACCACCAGTGTTGGTTATGCTAGATCTATAGAAGGGATTTGATATTTATTGTGATGCATGTGGCCAAGGCTTAGGATGTGTGCTCATGCAAGAAGGACATGTGATTGCCTATGCGTCTCGTCAGTTACGGAAACATGAATTAAACTACCCCACTCATGACTTGGAATTGGCAGCCGTTGTTCATGCGCTTAAGATTTGGAGACATTATATCATGGGGACCAAGTGCCAAGTGTACACGGATCATAAGAGTTTGAAGTATATATTCACTCAGAAGGATCTCAACCTTAGGCAACGCCGTGGGTTGGAGCTTATTAAGGATTACGATTTGGAGATTCACTATCACCCGGGCAAGGCAAATTTGGTTGCAGATGCCTTGAGTCGCAAGGACCATGTTCATTTAGCTATTGTTGCCCAGCTACCCGATGAGATCATTGAGGATTTCAGGAGACTTAACCTAGGGATAGTTGCTCATACTGAAGGAGTTACTATTGATGTGGAACCTACTTTGGAGCAAGAAATCCGCAAAGGTCAAATTGGTGATGCTAAAATACAAGAGATTAAGGATCTGATTACTGAAGGTCGAGGTCTAGAATTCACGGAAGATGAGCAAGGCACCGTATGGTTCAAGGACAGGATGTGTGTTCCTGATATTGAAAGCCTTCGAGAGACTATTTTAAAGGAGGCCCATGACTCGGATTATTCTATTCATCCTGGTAGTACCAAGATGTATCAGGATTTGAAGCAGAAATATTGGTGGTATGGATTGAAGAGAGATGTGGCTGCAAATGTGGCTATGTGCGATGTGTGTCAAAGAGTTAAGGCTGAACACCAGAGGCCAGCTGGACTATTGCACCCACTGAAGATACCCGAGTGGAAGTGGGAAGAGATTGGTATGGATTTTATTACTGGATTGCCTCGCACCCAGAAAGGATATGATGCTATATGGGTGACTGTGGATAGATTGACTAAAGTGGCTCACTTTACTCCTATAAAGACTACTTATAAAGGTTCTCAGCTAGCAGAGTTATATATGGCTCCAATTGTGTGTTTACATAAAGTACCAAAGAAGATCGTGTCTGATCGAGGTTCATAGTTTACCTCAAGATTTTGGAGAAGCTTTCATGAGAATATGAGCACGAAGTTGAATTTTAGTACAGCTTATCACCCTCAGACTGATGGACAGACTGAAAGGACTAATCGAGTACTGGAAGATATGTTGAGAGCTTGTGCCCTTCAGCATGGAGGAAGTTGGGATAAGAGTCTACCTTATGCTGAGTTCTCATATAATAATAGTTATCAGGCCAGTCTGAAGATATCACCTTTTGAAGCTTTATATGGAAGAAAGTGCAGGACTCCTCTATATTGGGATTAGACTGGAGAAAGACAGTTCTTTGGGCCTGAACTGATTCAAGAAGCAGAAGAACAAGTCCGTATAATTCGAGAAAATTTGAGGGTAGCTCAAACCAGGCAAAAGAGCTATGCTGATAATAGAAGAAGACCACTAGAATTTGAGGAAGGAGATTATGTGTACCTCAAGGTGTCACCACTTCGTGGAATGAGGAGATTTAAAGTCAAGGGCAAATTGTCCCCTCGCTATATTGGACCATTCTTGATCTTTAGGCGAGTTGGGGAGATGGCATACCAACTCGAGTTACCTGCTAGTCTGTGGGATGTGCATAATGTGTTCCACGTATCTCAATTGAAGAAGTGTCTCCGTGTCCCTAAGGAACAGTTACCAATGGAAGAGCTCAGTGTTCAGGGTGATTTGACTTACACGGAGTACCCGATCAAGATTCTTGACACATTGACTCGAGTTACAAGGAATAAGGTGATAAAGATGTGTAAAGTGCAATGGAGTCACCACAGCGAAGATAAAGCTACGTGGGAGAGAGAAGAAGAGCTTCGCATATATTTTCCCCACATTTTTCCTAAATCTCGAGGACGAGATTATTTTTAAGGGGGGTAGGATTTGTAATACTCAAATTGTAAGAGATCATATTAAAGGGGGAAAAGTGTTTTCCTTTATAAAAATGAGTGTGTCATATCTATCTGTCATTTCATGTGAACACATTACTTACACAAATAAATAATTAACAAGAGACACAACTAAATGGTGCATCATGCTGAGGTTTTATACGGTGTGCATTTTGTGACATAATATGAAAATCAGGTAAAAAGAAATAGATCAAAATTCAAAAATAGAATTTAAAACCTAAAGGAAAATCCAAGAATTTAGAAAAGAGAAGAAAAGTATTATGTGAGTGAAAATGAGTATAAATGTATATATAATAAAATATATTATGGGAATGTGTATATCTAACTCAATGGTGAAACTCCCATAAAAGGTCTCAAAATTCAAATTGGGATTCAAAATAAAAAAAGAGACATAATAGGAGAAAGAAAATATATAAAAGAAAAGAAATCCCACTGTTGGGCCCACAACCCCCAATTTGGCCCACTACCTCTTTTGATCCACGCGGCTCAACTCCAATGGTGCCTGGCGTGCTGACCAGTGGGCCCTGCGGGTCGGTCACACACGCGCCCGCATGAACACCCACGCGAGCACCTGACAACTGGGGTCCACGAACCAGCCTCCGCGCACGCGCTCCTCACCGCTCCGTCGCTTACGCGTTGGGCCCGCATGTCATCCCTAACCATGTCCGAGATCCGGCCGCAGCTACGCTCAACGGAATCCGAGATTTCCTGGCCGCCATTCTCACGCCAGTCATTGGGGAAGCCACGACCTCTACCACTTTTCCCCGACCTTCGATGTATATAGGCACCGTCAGCACGTTTGTATCGCCACGGCGATGCTCGACAGGAGATAACCAACCGAGAGCCCCTCTTGCCGTCCTACCATTTTCGAGGCTCATTGGTGTTCTAACCTTGAAGCTCAGCCGCCTGGAATAGCCTTGGCGCGCGGAGTGTGGGGCCCCGGTTGCGTGCGCCTAGGGAGTCTCGGCGGCGGCCAATTCCTCGATCCCCTGCTGGTGCCACCATCCCGCGCGAAGGACGACACCCACCCTGACACGAAGCTGGTGAGCAATTCCTCCCTTACTCGTGTTTATCTCTGCGTTCCCTAGTGCGTAGCAGTTCTAAACTTAGGTTCCGATGGGCCGAACGGCCGGGCACCGCCACCAACCATTCCATGGTCGCGGCCGGTGGTGGTCTGTGCTATAGCGACCGCAATCTGGGGCAATCCCCATCCCAATCGATTCGGGTGAAAGCGAATTTCGTTCTACGTGGGTTCTGGTGCGAATTATCCACTGGCGCAGTGGATTGGGATTCTCCGACGAGCTTCGCCGTGGCCTGGTGGGCGGCACCGCCGTGCGAGTCTGCCCTGTTGGGGCGATAACCGTGCTCCATCGGATCAATGGCGGACAGCCGCGATTAGAAGTTGGGTACCGGTTTGGTGGGATCTGGTCCGTGCCACGCGATCTTGATCCAACGCACTAGGTTGCTCCGTGGTATTTTAAATCTTGACCACGCGTGCTCGATCCAACGGCTAGGAGCGTATATCTGTTTATCTGGGTTCTGATCTAATCCTGACCGCAGATCAAGATCCAACGGTCGAAGTATTTTCATACCCCTTCGCGCTGACGCTTTTATTAAAGAGCCCCTGAAGTTTCAGAATATCAACCCGCCATCCTCTGGCACTATGACCTGAGTCTGCGGATTATTACCCCGAGCCCCTGCACTCTCTAAAAATAGTGCGCCCAGTCCAGAGATCGTTTAAATCGAATAAATGAATAGAAAATGGATTTTTTTAACATGAAAATAATTACTAGAACTTGATAAATGCATAGAAAATTTATTTGGAGTCCAAATTAATTCATTCCACTTTCTAAAATCTTATAATTTTATTATCTATCACTTAGAGCCTCTGTTTTGTCATGAAAACAGTAAGAAATTTAATTCCTCACTTAATCCATTTTAAACACATGAAACCTTTGGAAATTCATAACTTAAAATCTATAACTCCAAAAATTATGATTTCTGTTCCTAGGATTTTATTTTAATGTGTAGATTATTACTGTGTATTTTGTTTACATGTTTGGTGTGATGTTAATTTTCTCTATATACTGTGCTTGTTTGTATTGTGGCGAGTAGAAGAGCCTGTGACTGAGGATCCTAGTGAGCAGCAGATAGAAGTAGCTGAGCAGGAGCTCATTGAAGGCAAGTTGTGCCCTTGACCACTTTTATACCCAATAATGTTCTTTAATATCATTTATTCTTGCATAGGTTAATTTTGATGGGACCCGATAGGTCACCCTAGATTGTTTATCTCATTAACTTGTTTACCCCTGAATCACCTGGGTAGTTTGCTATTGCTTTACATGGTTTTGGGATAATCATTTATTATATCTATGTTCCAATTTTTTTGTTATTCTATTTATGTTCATGTCAAGATCATTAATGTTAATTGGAACATAGAGCTTAACTTGAGTAACACGTGCCACCACAAGGGTTTAATGGGACGCCATTGGCTGACTAATTAGGAAAGCTAGTGGAAGACTATCTTACCCGAAAGGGGCAAGGGCAGTAGGGGAGTTGCATGCAAGGAGGTTCTCGGGTTGATTTAGCTGCGATGGCGGTCAGACGGGGGATTCTTGCAAGTGCTCTCGCCATAAACTGTAGCGGGTTTTCGGAAGCTAGTGGAACTTTGTAAAGGCCTCGTAGTGTTTCCCTGCCTCGCCTCCTAGGTAGAGGTGTATGGGAGTCGCGACCCCTTGGCAGATGGGTAACATGACTTGTGGGTAAAGGGTACAACCTCTATAGAGTGTAAAACTGGTATACTAGCCGAGCTCACGGTCATGAGCACCTCAGGACTCTCTGATGATTAAATTATGGAACTTAAATTCAACTTTGTCATTTGCATTGCCTGGGTTTATTATTAATTTTGTTCTATTACTTTATTTAAGGTTTGATATTTACTTACATCTAGTAACTGCTAATAAAATTTTGACCAACTAATTAAAAGCAATGCTCAGCTTTAACCCCTATCATTGATTAGCCTTACACATCACATGAACTCCCACCTTTGTGAGTTCATGTCCACTGGTTCCCCACAACTTGTTGAGCTATGATCATGTGTGAGCTCACCCTTGCTGTCTCACACCCCCCCACAGGAGAAGGACAGGTGGTTTAGGAGGAGCCACAAGGTGAGGAGTTTGATCTGATCTAGGTGGCGTTTCTCAGTTGACTTTGGCGCCGACGATCCTTAGTTCGTTTTATATTTATTCTTTTATTTTATAATAAGTCTTCCGCTATGTAATAAATACTCTAATGTTTTGTGACATTTATCTCTATACACTCTGTTATTATATATGTTGTCTTCTTGGCGCATGTATGTGATGCACCTGGCTTTGTTCCTTAAAGCCGGGTGTGACACCAGGCACCGGCCATCGGTGTTGCTCCTTGTCAAAAATCGCCAGAGTGGTAGACGCCGATGCTTTTCCATCTCCAATTCTACTCTTCGTCCGACACCGACACCATGAACCTCGATGGTGAAGAAGCAAGGTGAGGAGTATTTAAAGGGTAATGGCCTCAACCATTTTATATAATCGATTTTGGTGTTTTACGCCCATCACAAATCTCATGGACTAACTAGTTTGCCTAGTTGATCATTTCTCAGGTGCATAAGGTTCATCTACATCAATTCTAGGTCAACTGTCCAGAATACTGTAGATTATTCTAGACAAGAGAAGCTTTTTAGAAATTCTCCTATGCGCGGACCATCCAGGCCCTTCCACTGGACCGTCCGCGACACTAGGGTGAGCCTCAGACAGGAACATTGCAAAAACAATGTTTACACTGCGGACTGTCTGAAGGAGAAGCGAACATCGTCTGAGACCAAGCGTGGACCGTCCGGCATCAAGCACGGACTGCCCGACCGTTGAAAAACCAGAAAAACCTGAATGTGACGGGTTCGGTAAAATGCATTTTTAGCGTCCTCACGGACCGTCCGGGGTGCACAGCCGGACTGTCCGCGACTGCTCTGTCTGACATCTTAGGATGCATTTAATGCACTTGTAGCCGTTATTGCTGACCGTTGCGATTTCAGATGTTGATGCATAGGGGCGGACCGTCCGGACCGAGGGACGTGGACCGTCCGCGGGCGGCAGGGAGAAGGCAACAACTAGGAAGTGGTTGGTGACTATAAATACAACCCCAACCACCTCCATTCACTTCATCCTAGCATCTCATTCACTCACATTCAATACAATAGCAAATACTTCATCTCAAGGCACATTCAAAGCTTCCAAAC
The DNA here is from genome assembly GCA_029449295.1 of Zea luxurians. NCBI lineage: Eukaryota > Viridiplantae > Streptophyta > Magnoliopsida > Poales > Poaceae > Zea > Zea luxurians. The sequence goes on along the minus strand of JAOPSE010000082.1, from coordinate 7,385,905 downwards.
CTCTCTAAGTCCCATAATTGAGACAAGTGATCATTAGTGATTAGTGACTTGAGAGAGTGTGACTCGTGTTTTATTTGTTTCTCTTGTTGCTTGGTTTTTTAATCGTGCTTTCTTCATCTCCTAAACTCTCTAGTGACTTGTAAAGGTAGCAAGAGACACATAAGTGTGTGGTGGTCCTTGTGGGGTCTTAGTGGTCCTTGAGATTAAGAAGAAGCACTTAAATGGTCTGAGTGATCGTTTGAGAGAGGTAAAGGGTTGAAAAAGACCCGGCCTCCATGGCCTCCTCAACGGGGAGTAGATTCATTGGAACCGAACCATGAGAAACAAATCGTTGTGTTCATTTGTGCTGATCATTAACTTGCGATTTGATTCTTCCTCTCCTCTCTCTCTCTAAAGTTCTCTTGCTCACTATCTTTGAGTTAGCTCCCAAAGTTATCCGCATTGATTGAGCAACTCATAGCAAGAAGAACTCCCTTCTGCACTCTGAAGTTTTTATCACTCTTTCTAATCCAAACCTCGTGTGAAGTTCGTGTTCAAAGTTTATAATTTATAGGTTTCGCCTATTCACCCCCTCTAGGCGACTTTCAATTGGTATTAGAGCCCAATACTCCATTATAGTCTAACAACTCAAAGTGATGTCGAGAGAACACACCAAAAAGGAGTTGATCACCGAGGAAAAGCCCGTATCTTTGGGGAAGAAAAATGAAGGCAAGAATCCATCAAAGGAGGCTGGCGACAAGCACAAGGAAGAAAAAGATGAATCTACCGGCTTTATCAAATCACATAAGAAGGGCGACAATAAGAAAAAGAAGATGAAGAAGGTGGTCTACTATGAGACCAACTCTTCCACACCCTTAACCTTCGGCGCCGAGTCAACATCTTCAAAGCGACAAGAGCGTAAGAAGTATAGTAAGATCCCTCTTCACTATCCTCACATTCCTAAACGTGCTCCTTTACTTTCCATTCCCTTAGGCAAACCACCATACTTTTATGGTGAAGATTATTGTATGTGGAGTGATAAAATGAGGCACCATCTAATCTTACTCCACGAAAGCATTTAGGACATTGTTGAGTTTGGAGCGCAGGCACCTCAAGTGGGTGATGAGGACTACAACACTGATGAGGTTACCCAAGTGAGGCACTTCAACTCTCAAGCCACCTCCATACTCCTCGCTTCCCTATGTAGAGAGGAGTAGAACAAGGTGCAAGGGTTTTAATGTGCCAATGAAATTTGGGACATCCTCAAGACAGCACACAAAGGGGATGAAGTGACCAAGATCACCAAGCGGGAAATGATCGAGGGAGAACTCGGTCAGTTCGTCCTCAACAAAGAAGAAGAGCCACAAGCCATGTACAACTGGCTCAAGACAATGGTGAACCAAGTCCACAACCTTGGGAGCACCAAGTGGGATGACCATGAAATGGTCAAGGTTATACTAAGATCTCTTGTTTTTCGTAATCCCACTCGAGTACAATTAATTCGTGAGAATCCTAGGTATAAGCAAATGTATCCCGAGGAGGTGATTGGCAAGTTTGTGAGCTTTGAACTTATGGTCAAAGACTCCAAACATATTGTCAACTTGGAGCAAGGTGCCACCTCCACACCCGAGGTGCAACCCGTTGCATTCAAGGCAACAGAAAAAAAGAAGGGAAAGGAATACAAACCTTGCTCCAAGAGGGTTTGCTACCGGTTGTAACGCCCTGAATTTGGGGGTAGAATTTTTTCTTCTTTTCTCTCACCAAATTCAGGCGTTACCCTTTCCTTTTCCCTTTTTCTCCTCGCTAAGCCTTGATCTTTTCCAAAAGTTATAGCGAGAATTAGCTCGACATCTTGTGTAAGAAAAACCTAGAGCTATTCTTGGTTGTTGCATCATGCCGGATTATGCACTCTTTTGCTTGTGGTTGAGTGAATTGGAGAATTAGGCATATAAGAAAATGGAAATTAGAAAAAGAAAAGTCTTTTCTTTTTTCTCTCCCCCTTCTCCCCTTTTGGCCCAACCGCCTCCCCCCCCTTCGGCCGGCCCAGCTGGCGGCCCAGCCGCCCCCCCTTCCCCCCTTCCCACGTGGGCCCCGCGGTGGCCCAGCCGCCCCCTCCCCCCCTTTTGGGCCCAGCCGGCCCAACCGCCCCCTCCCCTTTCTTTTTTTTTCTCTTTTTCCCAAAATTTCCCTCCCTCCCTGTCTCTCTCTCTCCCTCACCCTAGCCCTAGCGCCGCCGCCGCCCTCCCTTGCCCTAGCGCGCTGCCGCCGCTCCCTCCCCCGCGCGCTGCCGCGCCGCCCTTCCCCGCCCACGGTGAGGCTTCCCCCCCTCCTCCCTCCCCTCCCTCCTCTTTCCCCCTCTCGTCGGCGCCCTCCCCCTCGCCCATGGCGCGCCCGCACGGCCCCGTCCGCTCGGCGCTCCGGCGAGCCGCCGTGCCCGGCCACGCCCGGCCGCGCCCGCCCCTCCCCGCGCCGGCCTCGCCTCGGCCGCTCCGGCGAGCCCCCGCCCTGTCCTGCGCCTGGCCGCGCCCGCCCCGCCCCCGTCCCGCGCCCGGCCGCGCCCGCTCGGCCTGCCCCGCGCCGACCCCGCCTCGGCCGCTCTGGCGAGCCCGCCCCCGCTCGGCCTCGCTCCGGCGAGCCCGCCCCGCCCCTTCCCCGCCCCCGCCACGGTCGCGCCCGGCCGCCCCCCGGCCGCGCCCGGCGAGCCCGCCCCGTGCCCCGGCTCAACCGCCCGCGTCGCGCCCCGGCTCAACCGCCCGCCCCGTGCCCCGGCTCAACCGCCCGCCCCGTGCCCGGCTCGGCTGCGCCGTCCCCGCCCCGGCGTGGTGGCCGGCCGTGTCCTCGCCCCGTCCGTGCCTCACCCGCCGTGGTCTGCGGCGTCCTCGCTCGCCCGTGCTCGCTTGCCCTGGCGTGCTTGCCCGCTCGCCCTGCCGTGCCTTGCTCGCGTCGTGACGGCCCCGGCGTAGTCTCGAGTTCGGCCCAGTGTGCCTATGGCGCGCGGCCTTGAGCTCGGCTAGCGCACGGCCCCGACGTGCGCGACTCGTTCGCGGCACGTTAAGCGTGGCTTTGCGCGTGCGTATGCCCGCGCAACGCCTTGGCGTAGCTCATCGTGCCTGCGATGCGACGCATAGCGCCCTGTCGCGTTCGCGACACAATCGTCTACCCCCTAGCCACCCGTCTACCCCCCCCCCCCCGCGTATTCCGTGTGTAGCAAATCGTGTTACGTAATTAATAAATGGAAAACTCAATTTGGAATTCGGTTACGTTAGTTAATTCATATAGTTAATCGTCTATCTCGTTTAATGTTAATCTACTAAAAGTGGTCACGCTTGCATTAGTGCATGTAGCTAATTCTTATCATTGAAGCTAAGTAGAGCTAGAGCACGTAGCGTTTAGTTATTCGTTTACCCGTGGTGCGTCTCGGCCATAAGCTTTAACTCTCGCGAGACCTTTCCCCGCCTCTTTCTAACCATGGTAAATTCATTATCGTATGTGATATTCTATGCACATTTACTTTATTTGTTCTCTTGTATGGTGTACTGTTTGTTTCCTAATTTGAATGGATGGATGTATGTATGCATGCTTGCAATCGCATAGAGAACGATCCGGTTGAAGAGCCCGAGGAACTCACAGGAGAAGCCCCTGAGCAGCAGTCGGTTGGTGGAGGCAAGTGTCCCCTGACCTATCTCTGTCCTATTCATTCTTTAATTCACCTCCCGCATTACACATTTATACTTAAGGATTGACTAGCTTTTGTAATCCATATCCTTGTTACCTATTTGGGTTGGATTATTATTGTTTAGCTTTATGCTATTGCTCAACTCTAATCAATGAACATGATGAGATCATATATGATACGCTGTTTTCCCCCTTCTTATTATGATGTTGTACTTGTGACCTTTAAGAGGGCTCGAGCGGTTTCTCGAGTGCCTCTCCATAAGGACCTGTTCTTTGGATGACTGCCCGAGAAAACAGTGCAACCATGAGGGTGGAGTGGGACGCCCTTAGCTGAATAATTAGAGGAACCAGGGTGTAGTTCGCTTAGCCGTTGTGCCGTCAATGGGGCTCGGTGTATGCGGCTCGCTCTGCCAAGGTTGATTTGTCCCTTGGGGAGGAGTGCGGTACATTTAGGAAACCTAACGGGTGGCTACAGCCCTGGGGAATCTTTGTAAAGGCTACGTAGTGATACCCTGCTGGGTCACCTTGGTAGTGACCAATGGAGAGTCATGATCTCCGGGCAGAAAGGGAATCACGGCTTGTGGGTAAAGTGCACAACCTCTGCAGAGTGTTTGAAAACTGATATATCAGCCGTGCTCGCGGTTATGAGCGGCCAAGGGAGCTCCAATGATTAGTGGTACTCGATCAGAGACATTTTGGGTTTACAGGTGGCAATGAGACTGATGGTTTTGGTTATGTCTATAGTGCTGGTAAGTGGTATTCTTTCCGTTTGGAAAGGGTACATCGGGCTAATAACTTGGGTTAATGTTAAAACCTGGCTTTCTACTAGTAAATAATAATCTGACCAACTAAAAGCAACTGCTTGACTTACCCCCCCACATAAAGCTAGTCCACTACAGCCAAACAGGATACTTGCTGAGTATGTTGATGTGTACTCACCCTTGCTCTACACACCAAACCCCCCCCATCCCCAGGTTGTCAGCATTGCAACCACTGCTCAGGCGAAGATGAAGCTGTGGAAGGAGACTTCCAGGAGTTCTAAGACTACGACGAGTTCTAGGCGTGGGTTAGCGGTAACCCCCAGTTGGCTGCCTGTGAAGGCCGCGGTTATCTACGTTTCGTTTTCGCACTTTGATTTATTGTAAAGACTATGTGGATGTCTCAGACACATGATGTAATCGACTATTATTTCCCTTTTTAATACTATTTGAGCACTATGTGATGATGTCCATGTTATGTAACTACTGTGTACGTGAATTGCTGATCCTGGCACGTACATGGTTCGCATTCGGTTTGCCTTCTAAAACCGGGTGTGACACCGGTGTGGTAAGTCTGGTCACTATATTGCTAAATGTCCATATGCAAGTGATAGTGACAGAGACGACGATAAGAAAGGGAAGAAGAAGATGGAAAAGAAGTACTGCAACAAGAAGGGTGGCGAGGCGCACATAGGAAGGGAGTGGGACTCTGATGAAAGCTCCACCAACTCCTCCTTCGATGAGGACACCGCCAACATCGCCATCAACAAGGGTATTCTCTTCCCCAACGTCGGCCACAAGTGTCTCATGGCCAAGGAGGGCAAAAAGAAGAAGGTATACTCTAGAGACACCCCCAAATTTACTACTTCCGATGATGAGGGTAACTCTAGTGAAAAGAATGATGATTTGTCTTCTCTTTTTGCAAAACTTACCATAGAACAAAAGGAGAAAATCAATGAATTGATAAAAACCATTAACGAGAAGGATGGAATCTTGGAATGCCAAGAAGACTTGCTCGTTAAGGAAAACAAAAAAATTTTAAGCTAAAAGATGCTTTTGCTCTTGAAGTTGAAAAAAGCAAAAACTTGACTAAAAAGCTAAATACATGCAATGATTCAATTTCTTGTCTCAAAACTGAAAATTTTAGTTTAATCGCTAAGATTGAGGAATTGTATGCTTGCCATGTTCCTACATCTACCATTGAGCATGTTACTATTTACACTAGATGTAGAGATATTGATGTTAATGCTATGAATGATCACCTTGCTATGATTAAAGAACAAAATGATCACATATCTAAGTTGAATGCCAAAATTGCTGAGCATGAACTTGAAAATGAAAATTTTAAATTTGCTCGTAGTATGCTTTATAATGGGAGACGCCCTGACATTAAAGATGGGGTTGGCTTCCAACTTGGAGCCAAAACAACATCAAGCTTAATGCCCATAGAAACAAAATTTCCAACTTTGTTAAAGGCAAGGCTCCCATGGTGCAAGATAGAGAAGTTTACATTTTATATCATAAAAACTATCCTGAGCATAAGATTAGAAGAATTCATGCTAAGAAATCTCATCCTGTTGCTCATCATGCTTACAATTAAAGAAATGAGGCTTCTAGTTCTAGGCATACAACTCATATTAAGATGCCTAAGAAAAAGATTGTTGATGCATCAAATGAACATAGCATTTCATTTAAAACCTTTGATGCATCCTTTGTTCTTACTAACAAATTCGGCAAAGTAGTTGCCAAATATGTTGGGGGCAAGCATAAGGGTACAAAGACTTGTGTTTGAGTACCCAAGGTGCTTATTTCTAATGTGAAAGGACCCAAAGACCGTTTGGGTGCCTAAGGACAAGGCCTAAATTTGTGTTGTAGGTTTATGCATCCAGTGGATCAAGTTGGATAATCGACAGCGGGTGCACAAACCACATGACAGGGGAGAAAAGAATGTTCTCCTCATATGAGAAAAAATGATGATCCCCAAAGAACAATCACATTCGGAGATGGAAATCAATGTTTGGTCAAAGGATTGAGTAAAATCGCTATATCACCTGACCATTCCATTTATATTGTATTTCTTGTAGAATCTGTAGGTTACAACTTGCTTTCTGTTTCTCAACTATGCAAAATGGGCTACAACTATTTATTTACTGATGTTGAAGTTACCGTCTTTAGAAGAAATGATGATTCACTAGCTTTTAAGGGAGTGTTAGATGGTTAGCTATACTTAGTTGAATTCACTGACAACAATGTTGAACTAGACACTTGCCTAATTGCTAAGACTAACATGGGCTGGCTCTGGCATCGCCGACTTGCTCATGTTGGGATGAAGAATCTTCACAAGCTTCTAAAGGGGAACACATTTAAGACTAACCAATGTTCATTTTGAGAAAGACAGGATTTGTAGTGCATGTCAAGCAGGGAAGCAGGTTGGAGTTCATCATCCACACAAGAACATCATGATGACCGAGAGGCCGCTTAAACTACTCCACATGGATCTATTTGGCCCGATTGCTTACATAAGCATCGGCGGGAGTAAGTATTGTCTTGTAATAGTGGATGACTATTCTTGCTTCACTTGGGTGTTCTTTTGCCTGAAAAATCACAAACCCAAGAAACCTTAAAGAAATTCTTGAGACAGGCTCAAAATGAGTTCGAAATGAGAATCAAGAAGATTAGAAGCAACAATGGAACATAGTTCAAGAACTCTCAAATTGAAGAATTTCTTGAGGAGGAGGGCATCAAGCATGAGTTCTCTTCTCCCTACACACCTCAACAAAACAGTGTTGTGGAGAGAAAGAATAGAACTCTTATGAATATGGCGAGTACCATGCTTGAAGAATATAAGACATCAGATTGGTTTTGGGTGGAGGCAATTAACACCGCTTGCTACTCCATCAACCGACTCTACCTTCACCGAATCCTCAAGAATACATCATATGAACTCCTCACCGGTAAAAAGCCCAATGTTTCTTATTTTAGATTTTTTGGGAGCAAGTGCTTTATTCTTGTTAAGAGAGGTAGAAATTCAAAATTTGCTCCTAAAATAGTAGAAGGCTTTTTACTTGGTTATGACTCAAACACAAGGGCATATAGAGTCTTCAACAAGTCCACTGGATTAGTTGAAGTTTCTTGTGACTAGAGATGGCAACGGGTACATACCCGTCGGGTAGTACCATTCCATACCTGTACCCATCAAAAATATTCTACCCGTTGGGTTACCCATATATGCTCGTGGGTATAAAACCTTACCCATACCCATACTTGCGTAGGTATTTTTATCCATCGAGTAACCCGTACCCGCTAGGAAAGTCTTAAATTCCAATATACCAATCACTCAAAATATTAAATAAACATACAAAAACAACTTCAACTTCACATATAACAAATCATATGATTACATAACTTGGTATCTAGACAAATGATAGCTAGAGAAGGATTTTATTTTAGCTAAGATGGGCTCTATTAGATGGTTATAGTGGTATTGATGCGGGTATATTTTACCCATGGGTAGACGGGTATGGGTAGTTCCAACCCATACCCGTCTACCCAACGGGTAGAGGTTTTTACCCATTAACATACCCGCGGGTAGAGAAATCATCCAGTACCCGCCTTCATATCGGGTAAAACCATCGGGTATTCAGGTTTCGGGTACCATTGTCATCTCTACTTGTGACATTGTGTTTGATGAGACTAATGGCTCTGAAGTAGAGCAAGTTGATCTTGATGAGTTAGATGATATAGAGGCTTCATGCATCACACTAAGGAACATGTCTATTGGAGATGTGTGTCCATAAGAACCCAAAGAACCTACACAAGCACAAGATCAACCATCATCTTCCATAAAAGCATCTCCACCAACTCAAGATGAGGAAATGGCTCAAGAAGAAGAAGATCAAGTTCAAGACAATGAGCCACCTCAAGAAGAAGGCATTGATCAAGGGGGAGATGAAGTCGATCAAGAAAAAGAGGATGAACAAGAGATTCAAGATCAAAGACCACCACACCCAAGAGTCCACCAAGCAATTCAACGAGATCACCCCGTCAACTCCATCCTTTGTGACATTCAAAAGGGGGTAACACTCGATCTCGAGTTGCTCATTTTTGTGAATATTACTCTTTTGTGTCTTCTATTGAGCCATACAGGATAGAGGGTTGAAAGTCGCCTAGAGGGGGGTGAATAGGTGGAATCTAAAAATTATAAACTTTATGCCCTCCTCTACACCATTTTGTTGAGGTGTGTAGGGAGAAAAGAACTCATGCTTGATGCCCTCCTCCTCAAGGAAGCCTTCAATTTGAGAGTTCTTGAACTCCGTCCCATTATCGCTTCTTATTTTCTTGATCCTCAATCCGAACTCATTTTGAGCCAGTCTCAAGAATCCCTTTAAGACTCTTGGGTTTGTGATTTATCCTACAAAAAGAACACCCAAGTGAAGCGAGAATAATCATCCATAATAACTAGACAGTACTTACTCCCGCTGATGCTTATATAAGCTATCGAGCCGAATAGATCCATGTGGAGTAGCTCTAGTGGCATGTCCGTCGTCATTATGTTCTTGTGTGGATGATGGGCGCCAACTTGCTTTCCTGCTTGACATGCGCTACAAACCCTGTCTTTCTCAAAATGAACATTTGTTAGTCCCAAAATGTGTTCTCCCTTTAAAAGCTTGTGAAGATTCTTCATTCCAACATGAGCTAGTCAACGATGCCAGAGCCAACCCATATTAGTCTTAGCAATTAAGCAAGTGTCGAGTTCAGCTCTATTAAAATCAACTAAGTATAGCTGACCCTCCAACACTCCCTTAAATGCTACTGAATCATCACTTCTTCTAAAGACAGTAACACCTACATCACTAAAAAGACAGTTGTAACCCATTTTGCATAATTGAGATACATAAAGCAAATTGTAATCTAAAGAATCTACAAGAAAACATTGGAAATAGAATGGTCAGGTGATATAGCAATTTTACCATGTCCTTTGACCAAACCTTGATATCCATCCCCGAATGTGATAGATCTTTAGGGATCTTGGTTTTTCTCATAGGAGGAGAACATCCTTTTCTCCCTAGTCATATGGTTTGTGCATCCGCTATCAATGATCCAACTTGAGCCCCCGGATGCATAAACCTGCAAAACAATTTAGGCCTTGTTCTTAGGTATCCAAACGGTCTTGGGTCCTTTCACATTAGAAACAAGCACCTTGGGTACCCAAACACAAGTCTTTGAGCCCTTGTGTTTGGCCCCAACATATTTGGCAACTACCTTGCTGATTTGTTAGTTAAAACATAAGAAGCATCAAAAGTCTTAAATGAAATAATAGGCTCATTTGATACAGTAGGAGATTTCCTTTTAGGAAATTTAACATGGGTTGATTGCCTAGAACTAGATGCCTCATTCTTGTACATAAAAGCACGGTGAGAAACAGAATGAGACTTCCTAGTATGAATTCTCCTAATCTTGTGCTCAGGATAACCAGCAGGATATAAAATGTAACCTTCATTATCCTGAGCCATGGGAGCCTTGCCCTTAACAAAGTTGGACAATCTCTTAGGGGCATTAAGCTTGACATTGCCTCCCTGTTGGATGCCAATGCCATCCTTAATGCCAGGGCGTCTCCCATTATAGAGCATGCTTCTAGCAAATTTAAAATTTTCATTTTCTATTTCATGCTTATTAATTTTTGCAGGAAGTTGAGCTATATGATCATTTTGTTGTTTAATTAAAGCAAGGTGATCATGAATAGCATTAACATTAACATCTCTACATCTAGTACAAATAGTGACATGATCAACAGTAGATGTAGAGGGTTTGCAAGCATTTAATTCATCAATCTTAGCATGTAAAATAACATTCTCATTTCTAAGATTGGAAATGGCATCATTGCAAACATTTAAATCTTTAGCCTTAGAGATTAATTTATCATTCTCAAGTCTAAGGCTAGAAATTGATTCATTTAATTTATCAATCTTAGCAATTAAACTAGCATTTTCATTTCTAAGATTGGTAATTGAATCATGGCAAACATTTGATTTTTCAACCTTAGCAATTAAATTATCATTCTCAGTTCTAAGATTGGAAATAGTGTCATGGCAAATGCTAAGCTCATTAGTCAATTTTTCACATTTTTCTATCTCCTGAGCATAAGCATTCTTTACTTTAACATGCTTTTTATTTTCCTTAATAAGGAATTCCTCTTGGCTATCCAAGAGTTCATCCTTCTCATGAATAGCTCCCTATCAATTCATTTAATTTTTCCTTTTGTTGCATGTTAAGATTGGCAAAAAGTGTAAGCAAATCATCCTCGTCTTCACTAGAGCTAGCCTCATCACTAGATGTTGTGTATTTTGTGGAGGCTCTAGATTTTACCTTCTTCTTTCTGCCGTCTTTTGCCATGAAGCATTTGTGGCCGACGTTGGAGAAGAGGAGGCCTTTGTTGACGGTGATGTTGGCGGTGTCCTTGTCGGAGGAGGGGTCAGTGGAACTCTCATCGGAGTCCCATTCCTGACATACGTGGGCATCGCCGCCCTTCTTCTTGTAGTAATTCTTCTCCTTCCTCTTTCCCTTCTTGTCGTCGCCCCTGTCACTATCACTAGATATAGGATATTTTGCAATAAAATGACTAGGCTTACCACACTTGTAGCACACCCTCTTGGAATGGGGCTTGTAATCTTTCCCCTTCCTTTGCTTGAGGATTTGGCGAAAGCTTTTGATGATGAGCGCCATTTCCTCGTTGTCAAGCTTGGAGGCGTCGATGGGGATCCTACTTGGTGTAGAATCCTTCTTTTCTTCTTCCGTCGCCTTGAATGAGATGGGTTGCACCTCAGGTGTGGAGGTGGCGCCTTGCTCCAAGTTGATGATTTGTTTTGAGCCTTTGATCATCAATTCAAAGCCCACAAACTTCCCTATAACCTCCTCGGGAGACATTAGCTTATATCTAGGATCACCACGTATTAATTGAACTTGTGTAGGATTGCAAAAAACAAGTGATCTTAAAATAACCTTGACCATTTCATGGTCATCCCATTTGGTGCTGTCGAGGTTGCGCACTTGGTTCACCAAGGTCTTGAGCTGGTTGTACATGGCTTGTGGCTCCTCTCCTTGGTTGAGGACGAATCGACCGAGCTCCCCCTCGATCGTTTCCCACTTGGTGATCTTGGTCACCTCGTACCCTTCGTGTGCGATCTTGGGGATGTCCCAAATTTCTTTGGCCATCTTTAACCCTTGCACCTTATTATACTCCTCTCGACACAAGGAGGCGAGGAGTATAGTCATGGCTTGGGAGTTAAAGTGCCGAATTTGGTCGGCCTCATCCGAATCATAGTCCTTGTCCCCCACCTTAGGTACCTGCACTCCATACTCAACAATATCCCAAAGACTTTTGTGGAGAGATGTTAAATGGAGCATCATTTTATTACTCCACATAGAATAATCCTCACCATCAAAGGATGGTGGTTTACCTAAGGGAACGGAAAATAATGGAGTGCGTTTAGAAATGCGAGAATAGCGTAGGGGCATCTTACTATACTTCTTACGCTCATGGCGCTTAGAAGTAGTGGACGACGAGTCAGAGCTGGAGGTGGAGGGAAATGAAGAGTCGGTCTCGTAGTAGACCACTTTCTTCATTTTCTTCTTCTTGTCGCCTCTCTGATGGGACTTGATGGAGGAAGAGGATTCCTCCTTGTGCTTGTGGCCGGACTCCCTTGAGTGGGTTCTCCCCGAGCTTGCGGGCTTGTCACCGGTCACGATCTCCCTCTTGGCATGATGTCCCGACATCACTTCGAGTGGTTAGACTCTAATGAAGTACTGGGCTTTGATACCAATTGAAAGTCGCCTAGAGGGGGGTGAATAGGCAGAATCTGAAAATTATAAACTTAAGCACAAACTACAAGCCGGGGTTAGCGTTAGAATAAAATCCGAGTCCGAGAGAGAGAGGGGAAAACAAATCAAAAGCGATTGAAGCGGATGACACGATGATTTGTTTTACCGAGGTTTGGTTCTTGAGAACCTAGTCCCCATTGAGGTGGTCACAAAGACCGGGTCTCTTTCAACCCTTTCCGTCTCTCAAACGGTCACTTAGACCGAGTGAGCTTTCTCCTTAATCAAACGGGTCACTTAGACCCCACAAGGACCACCACACAATTGGTGTCTCTTGCTTTGATTACAAGTTGCTTGAAGAACAAGAATGAGGAAGAAGAAAGTGATCCAAGAACAAGAGCTCAAACAACACGAGCAAAACACTCTCTCTAGTCACTAGGAGTTTAGAGTGAAATTGGGACTTGGAGAGGCTTTGATTCTTTTGAATTGTGTCTTGTATTGATTGCACTAGCTCTTGTATTGAATGGGATGTCTGAAAAACTTGGATGCTTGGAGTGGTGGTGGTTGGGGGGTATTTATAGCCCTCAACCACCACAAAGCTGTTGGGGAGGCTGTTTATCGATGGGCACACGGGACAGTCTGGTGTGCCACCAAACACTGTCCGGTGCGCCAGCCACGTCACCCAACCGTTAGGGTTCTGAAGATTCTGATCGTTGGAGCACTGACTTCATGTCGCACCGGACAGTCCGGTGCTGCACCGGACAGGTACTGTTCACTGTCTGGTGCGCCTCTGACGCCTGCTCTGACTTCTACGTGCACTATTCACGCACTGTTCACACTTTTGCAGACGACCGTTGCGCTGTTAGCCGTTGCTCCGCTTGGTGCACCGTACAGTCCAGTGGCACACCGAACAGTCTAGTGAATTATAGCGGAGCGGTGCCTGAGAAACTCGAAGGTGAAGAGTTTAGACTGTACGGCCCCTGGTACACCGGACACCGTCTGGTGGCACACCAAACAGTCTGGTGCGCCAGACCAGGGTTCTCTTCGGTTTATTTTGCTCCATTCTTTTAAACCCTAACTTGATCTTTTTATTGGTTTGTGTTGAACCTTTATGTACCTGTAGAATACATAATCTAGAGCAAACTAGTTAGTCCAATATTTATGTTGGGCATTCAACCACCAAAATCATTTATAGGAAAAGTTTTGACCCTATTTCCCTTTCAGGGCTTGTTCGGTTCTACCCCAATCCATATGGATTGAGGGGGATTGAGGGGGTTTCAATCCCTAGTAAGTCAAAATCCCCTCCAATCCGTATCAATCCCTCCAATCCATATGGATTGAAAATAACCGAACAAGCCCTCATGGGTGCACTTAGAGATCCAGACTGGGTGGTGGCAATGCAAGAGGAGCTCAACAACTTCACAAGAAATGAGGTATAGCATTTAGTTCCACATCCTAACCAAAATGTTGTAGGTACCAAATGGGTATTCTGCAACAAACAAGATGAGCATGGTGTGGTGACTAGGAACAAAGCCCGACTTGTTGCAAAAGGGTATTCACAAGTCGAAGGTTTGGATTTCGATGAAACCTATGCACCCGTAGCTAGGTTTGAGTCAATTCGAATATTACTTGCCTATGCTTCTTACGATGGATTTAAGTTGTATCAAATGGATGTGAAAAGTGCCTTTCTCAATGGTCCTATCAAGGAAGAGGTGTATGTTGAGAAACCTCCCGGCTTTGAAGATAGTGAATATCCTTCACATGTATATAAGCTCTCAAAGGCGCTTTATGGGCTCAAACAAGCCCCAAGAGCATGGTATGAATGCTTGAGAGACTTTCTTATCACTAATGGTTTTAAAGTCGAAAAAGCTGACCCTACTCTCTTCACTAAAACAATTGACAAAGACTTATTTATATGCCAAATTTATGTTGATGATGTTATCTTTGGATCTACTAACAAGACATCCTGTGAAGAGTTTAGTAGAATTATGATACAGAAATTTGAGATGTCCATGATGGGAGAGTTGAAGTATTTCCTTGGATTTCAAATCAAGCAACTCCAAGAGGGCACTTTCATTAGCCAAACAAAATACATTCAAGATATTCTCAAGAAGTTTGGAATGAAGAATGCCAAACGCATCAAGACTCCAATGGGAACAAATGTGCATCTCGACCTCGACACTGGAGGTAAATCTGTAGATCAAAAGGTATACCGGTTAATGATAGGATATCTACTCTATTTATGTGCTTGACGACTAGATATTATGCTTTCAGTATGCATGTGTGCAAGATTCTAGGCTGACCCTAAGGAAATCCACCTAAGGGCCATGAAAAGAATCATGAGATATTTAATTTACACTCCTAAGTTTGGGCTATGGTACCCTAAGGGATCTACCTTTGATCTAATCGGGTATTCTGACACTGATTATGCCGGATGTAAAATTGATAGAAAGAGTATATCAGGGACTTGTCAGTTTCTGGGGAGATCCCTAATGTCTTGGGCTTCAAAGAAACAAAATTCAATAGCTCTATCCACCACCGAAGCCGAGTATATTGCTACATGACATTGTTGTGCACAATCTCTGGATGAGGCAAACTCTTAGGAACTGTTGGGGGCCTGCTTCGTCACCGAAGGTCCTTTAAGAAGAAGCACCTTCGAAAGATCAGTGCATAATCAAACTCAGCGCGAAGGTACACGCCGAAGCTACAGGGAGCTTCGGCATAGCGACATAACTTAAGACGAAGGGCTGCACCGACTTGAAGAGGAAAAGACCGTTCAGTCCATGATGATTTGTGTCACGATTGTAACTAGTCATCAGGGGCATAAATGTAATTCTGACCGGGCTGCGTCCCGTGCCTATAAATAGGTGAACAGTACCCCCGTACTATTCACGCTGACTGGTATTCTCTCGTGCGTCACGCTTGGACTTTTACCTTCTGTCAAGCCAAAGGTATAAATGTAATTTAATTATATTTCTATTTATCCATATTAATGAAAGAAGATATATCAACAATGTCATGTGATTATTCATGTTGTTTTCTTTATATTTCATATGCTTCTTCTCTCATTTACATACACTACGATGATGAAGGTATATCCTTCATGACCTTCGTCTGAAGATCATTATATCCTATGGGAAATAATGATTCAAAGGACGAAGGGCATTAACTTCTAACATTTTATGTTGCCTTGTTCTTAACTCATAGCATTTGAGAACAAGTCCCCAACATTGGCGCCCACCTCCGGTGAACTCACTTCCACTTTTGAGCTGATGGCTTCGTTCAGCAACCAAGTTGTAGCACCTTCGGCTACGAAGCTGGTGCTCCCGATAACAGGCGGTTCAAGCTCAAAGCTAGCCAACAAGAAGCAGAAGAAAGAAGCACAGAGAAGGGTGCAACATGTTGGGGTGCAGGGACCCTTCATCAAGTCCAAATGGTCCCACATCCCAATCACCTTCTCCCAGGAGGATCTTCAGCTCAAGGATTACCCCCACAATGATGATATGGTCATATCTTGTGTCATCAAGGGGTTTCTGGTCCATAATGTTCTGGTTGACACAGGCAGTGCAGTGGATATCATATTTGCTAAGGCCTTCAGACAGATGCAAGAGCCAGAAGACAAGATTCATGATGCTACACACCCTATTTGTGTCTTCGAGGGAAGACAGATTGTGGCACTTAGCAAAATCACGATGCCAGTTACCTTCGGCTATGTCCACAATACAAGAACTGAGCAAGTTGTTTTTGACATTGTTGACATGGAGTACCCATACAATGCAATCGTTGGTAGAGGGACACTCAATGCTTTCGAAGCAATACTTCATCCAGCATACTTATGTATGAAGATAGCTTCGGAACAAGGGCCCATCACTATCCATGGAAGTCAAGAAGCTGCCAGAAAGGCTGAAGGAAATTGGACAAATTCAAAAGCAATCCATAACATAGACGAAGCCGAAGCTTGTCAATAGTTCAAACACAAAAGAGAGAAGGCTGCTTCGGCAGATCAGCCGAAGCCTATGCTACTATGCGAAGACATAGCAGAGCAAAGGGTGCTGCTAGGATCTTAGCTATCTGATGAGCAAGAAAAGACTTAGATAATATTTTTATTCAATAACAAAGATGTCTTTGCTTGGTCAGCCAATGATCTCTGTGGTGTCAATAGAGATGTTATCGAACATTCACTCAATGTGGATCCATCCTTCAGGCCAAGAAAACAAGGCTTTGGAAGATGTCTGAAGACAAAGCTGAAGGTGCTCGGAATGAAGTAAAAAGACTTCTTAGTGCCGGTGTCATCAGAGAGGTGAAATATCCAGAATGGTTAGCCAACACTGTTATGGTGAAGAAGGCCAATGGTAAATGGAGAATGTGCATTGATTTTATAGACCTTAATAAGGCCTGCCCAAAAGACGAGTTCCCATTACCAAGAATAGACTCTCTTGTAGACGCAACAGCTTCTTTAGAGCTCATGAGTTTATTGGATTGTTACTCAGGCTATCATCAAATTTGGATGAAGAAAGAAGATGAGCCAAAGACTAGCTTCATAACTCCTAGTGGCACATATTGCTATCTTCAGATGCTTGAGGGGCTCAAGAATGCTGGAGGAAGCTTCAGCAGAATGACAACCAAGGTCTTTCATTCTCAAATAGGCAGGAATGTACTGACCTATGTTGATGATATCATAGTGAAAAGCACGAAGCAAGAAAATCACATTGCTGATTTACAAGAGACATTTGCCAACTTCAGGCAAGCTAGCCTGAAGTTAAATCCAGAAAAGTGTGTTTTTGGGGTGAAGAAGGGCAAGTTCCTTGGCTGTTTGGTGCACAAAGGGAATTGAACCAACCCAAGCAAGATTGAGGCTATTCTTTGGATGGAGCCGCCAAGCACAAAGAAGGGGGCCCAACGGCTGGCAGGAAGACTAGCATCATTAAACAGATTTATATCCAGATCAGCAGAAAGAAATCTGCCATTCTTTGAAATACTAAAGTCAGCCGAAGTTTTTCAATGGGGTCCGGCCCAACAAAAAGCTTTCGAAGGGCTGAAGTAATACTTGATCGATCTAACAACACTAACTCCACCTTTGTTAGGGGCTCCATTACTCTTATATGTGGCAGCTTCGCACTCTGCAGTTAGTGCAGCTCTGGTACAGGAGAAGCTAGATGGCCAAATCAAAAAGCAGGCTCCAGTCTATTTTGTCTCCAAAGTTTTAAGTTTGTCAAAGAAAAATTATACAGAATTGGAAAAGGTGTTGTATGCTGTGTTAATGGCCTTCAGGAAGCTTCAGCATTATTTTCAAGCATATCACATAATTGTTCTTCGTCACAGCCTCTGAAGGACATAATGAGGAACAGAAAAGCTACTGGAAGGATTGGAAAATGGGCTGCGGAGCTTAATGAGTTCAGTATTGATTATGTACATAGATCCTCAATTCAGTCCCAAGCGTTAGCAGACTTCATTACTGATTGGACGCCAGGGGCTCAGGAAGAAGAAACCAATAAAGATGCTGAAGCTTGGACAATATTCTGCGATGGTTCTTAGGGAACCTTCAGCGTAGGAGCAGCTGCGGTCCTAATTGTGCCTTCAAAAATCAAAACATGCTATGCAGCAAAACTTGACTTCAATTGTATAAATAATATTGCTGAATACGAAGCACTCCTGTTGGGGCTTCGGAAGTTAAAGGCAATGGTAATAAGAAGGGCCATCCTTAAAACTGACTCTCAAGTCATTTCTGGTCATGTAGACAAAAGTAGTAAGGCAAGGGATCCAAAGCTTGAAAAATATCTGGATACAGTTCTGTAACACCAGGAATTTGGGGGTATAAAATTTCTTTTCTAATATCTACCAAATTCAGGTGTTACCCTCTCTTTTCCTTGATTTTTCTTTTCTTTTTCCTAAATGGTGGAGAATAATTTTGCTTTATATAACTGTCAGCCTAGTAAAATAAAACCCTGAAAGGGTCCTTGTTTGTTGCATAGCATGTCGGAATAGCAGTCTCCTTGGTATGTTCATTTGTTGTGTCTTGGCACTCATTCAAAATTCTCGAAGCTCATTTGAATTTCAAAGTTTATAAACCAAAACCTAAATACCCAATAGCAAAGGAGATAAGGAAAAATAGACAAAAGAAGAAGCCTTCAGCCCCTTCCCTTCCCTGGCCGGCTCAGCAAGCCTCTTCCATCCCCAACCCCTTTGCCGCGCTCAGCCCACCCGCAGCCCAACAACCTACGCGCCCTCCCCTGGCAGCCACATCCGCGTGCAGCCCAGCGCACCCCCGTGGCCCATCAGCGCACCCCAGCCCACTCCCACGCGCAGCCGCATGGCCCAGCTCGGCCCACCCATCGCTCCTGCGCGTGTTTGCCCTAGCGGCGCCGCCTGCGCACGTTTGCCCAACCGCCTGCGCGCTCTCCTTGTCAAGCCAGCGCTGCGCCTAGAGCGCTTGCGTGAATGGGCGACTGCCTCGGCACTGCCTGGCCCCATCAGCTCCTCCCCACGACGCAGTTCCAGGCGCCAGGCCGCATGGTGTCCCATGCGCACGCTCGTCGTGAGGCCCAGTCGGCTCGGCTCCTGGTCCTCTTCCAAGAAAAACCGCCTCGCATGCCCACGACGCCAGTTCCTACTCCCACTCGCCCCTTCCCCACCTCGCCCGTCGCGCGTAGCAGCTGAGAGAACAGGTGCCCACGGTCGAGCCCCGGCCCGCCGAGCCCCTCGGCACCCTACAGACGCCACCATCAGATAGGAGCTCCACCTCGACGCCACGCCCATAGACTTGTTGGAGCACCTCGCCATCTCGGCCGTCGTCTGTAGGTGCGCCCAAACCGGAGCCTATCCTCGCCACTACGCTCGCGCCCCGTAGCAGATGCCGTCGTTCGCTGCGCAGCAGGGTCTACAATGCTCTTGTCGTCGCTGAGGTGAGCTTCATCTACCTCGGTTTACTCTCCGTCTACCCCTAAAACTCGTTCGTCTACCCCCTGCGTGCGCACATTCGTGCCACTCACCTCGCCGTTGCCCGCTCTGCGCGTGCTATGTCATCGTGCTGTGCTTGCCGGGTGCCCTCGCTCGATAGAGCGAGCTGTCGTGCGCCGTTGTAGCCTCACCCTCGCGCGCTCCTTGCGTCGTTTCGCTTCCGTCGCTTGTCGCGCCATGTGCCGAGTTGTCGCTTGCGCGGTTTCGCATGCTTCATGCGGGTCGTTTGGCTCGCGTCAATAATTCACTTCACCTAGAATCGCTCATGGTGCTAAGTGCGTATTTAAGCGACGTTCGTTCGAAGTGTGGCAAAATAGTCGAACCAAGTGGTAAAATTATTTGTGTGTACAATAATTATCTGATTGATAGGATTATATCTATACAAATGTTTTTGAATTAATATTTGCTTAGTAAAAACACAATATTTGTTAGTAATCGTTGCGTGTCTGGTGCGCGCGTTGTCACGTGCTGATCCGCGTGTTGTTCGCGCGATGTCGTTCGCGTAGTCATGTTGACTCGTGCGTGTCGCGCGCTATTTTGCGCGTGCCGTCTTTCGCGCAAAACGCTAGTTGCGCGTCTAGTAAAATCGTTTCGTCACTTCGTGTATGTTGAATAATTATTTAGTAATTAGTTTAGTGGTCGGCTATTAAAATAACAATTCAACCGAAAACGAACTTGTAATTTTAAGTAAACGCTTCATCAATAGCTATTAGGGTAGTTGTGTCAATCCGAAACGTTTTCATTTATGTTTGGTTAATGTAGGCAAGATATCGATTAGCGCTGCGGCACATCGTGTTCGTTCTAAATTAATTGTTCAGTCACGTCGATTTTGTATTAGTAATGTATTTCATCATGTCACAAGTCTATATTATTTAATTAGCTATTCATTCGATACTTATTAAAACGACCTTCTAATTAAAACTGTTTTATAGTTTTAACTCGCGCTATTATAAATAAATGTTAATTAACTTGATCAATATCAGCTAAAATACTTTTAACTAATTATTTGTTTGTTTTTATAGTTTTAACTCGCGCTATTATAAATAAATGTTAATTAACTTGATCAATATCAGCTTAAATACTTTTAACTAATTATTTGTTTGTTGTTGTTCGCGTTCTGCATCGTTTATGCATCATTGCGTTGATCGCGCGCTGTCGTGCATGTTGTTTCGCATGCCGACCGCGCGCTGTTTCGTACAGCGTGGTGTGTCGTCACAAAACGTGTGCGTGCGTCGCCGCGTGACGATCACATGTGTCGCGCGACGTCTGCGCGTGATAATAATTTGTTTTCGCTTATAAAGACTCATGTTAATAACATTGATTCGTCAGATCGTATATTTTAGATAATTGACTTAAGGTGTGCTTGAATAATATTTATTAGATTAGTATTTCAATTAGATTAAATATGTAGTGTTCAACTGTGCTTTAATAATAAATAATAACATGACCAATATTAATTTAACTGCTTTTTTAATTGTTTAATAATTGTTTATGATAAACATGTCACCTATTTAGTTTTCCTCGTCTCTCGCGTGTGCTGTTCCGCATGTGGTGGGTGCTGGTTCGCGCGTCGTTCGCGCTCGTCGCGCGTGCTGTTTCGTGTATCGTCATCGTGCTATATCGCGCGTGTTCGCGCGTCGTTTGCACGCTGTCGTGTTGGGTTCGCCGACGTCACGTTGTCTGAGCTTGCCGCGCGTAGTGCGCGCGCTAGGTCGCGTGCGGTCGTGCCGTTTCACGCGTCATAAATTCGTCTCGCTTAGAATCTCACGTGTTAATTAAATTACTTATTTAACTGACATTTGTTAGTATAGCGTATTAATCGAACTAAATGATAGATATTATTTATATTTGATAATGTCGAATTAAATGTTTTACTTAATATTTATTTAGCGTAAACGTGATATCTTCTAGACCGACGCTTCAAGTTCTACATTTTTTTCCTCGTGTGACCGTAGTAACGCGCTCTATTTTGTTTTACATGTTTTATTATGTTTTATTTGAATGATGTAATGTTCTTATGCATATATTTGTTTGCTTATTTGTGCCTGTTTGTATTCGCTGTGCGTCGCGAATAGATTGCGATCTGTTTCCGAGCCTCGAGGGATTGAAGATCAAGAGTTGGCGACCAAGTGATCTGGTTCTTCGAGTTCTACGAGATTGAAGACCCTGAGCATCTGTTTGGTGAAGGCAAGTGTCCTCTGACCCATTATGTCCTATCTACTTATAATTCACTGTCCCGCATTACTTAATTGAAACCTAAGGATTGACTAGTTTTGTATCTACCCTGTCCTTGATTACCTTTTGGGTTATTATGGTTAGCTTCACGCTATTGCTTTACTTTAATCAATGAACATGATGTGAACATTTATGATACGATACTATTATTATTATTATGATCATGATCTTGTGATACTCTAGGGGGCTTAGGCCATTTTTCCTGAGTACCTCTCTGTAAGGACCTATTCGTGGAGTGACCACCCGGGATAACAGTGCAACCATGAGGGTGGAATGGGATGTCCTTAGCTGAAGAATTAGATGAACCTGTGGGTGTAGTTGGCTTTGCCGGAGGGCCATCAATGGGGGCCGGGGCGTAGTGCTCGCTCTGCCAAGGTTGGGATGCAGAGGTTCATTTGATTTGGTTTTGTTAGTCACCCACCTTGGGGATGTGTACTGCGTTTGTACGACTGGTGAAACCTAACGAGCAGCTATGCACCAGGGGAGTCTTTGTAAAGGCTACGTAGTGAGACCCTGCTAGGTCACCTCGGTAGTGAACAATGAAGAGTCATGATCTCCGGGCAGGATGGGAATCACGGCTTGTGGGTAAAGTGTGCGACCTCTGTAGAGAGTTAGAAACTGATATATCAGCCGTGCTCACGGTTAAGAGCGGCCTTGGGATCCTCTTTGATTAGAGATACAGATGATCTGAGACACAATGGTTTTATTTATGGTTTTGGTTCGATGATGACATTGATGTTTCCTCGATGAGGAAATGGTTCATGGGTTGGTTATATGATAAAACTTGGCTTCCACTAATAATAAATACCTGACCAACTAAAAGCAACTGCTTGAGCTTAACCCCACATAAAGCTAGTCCACCTTAGCCAAACGGGACATTTGCTGAGTACGTTGATGTGTACTCACCCTTGCTTTCACAAAACACCAGGTGGCCTTTGGTGCAATCTTTGCTCAGGTAAAGAAGAAGGCGTCGAGGCGGATCTCTAGGAGTTCCAGGACTTCGACGAGTTCGAGGATTAGGCTAGCGACCTCCCCCAGTCAGCTGCCTATGGTGGGTTTATTTACGTTGGCTACGTTTCGATTCTGTGTACTTTGATTCATATTATGTAAATGACTCTAGTCTTTAATATCATTATTTATTCTTTTATTATTATTCGAAGCATTGTGCTATGATGAGTCATTTATGTAATCGTTGTGTACGTGAATTTCTGATCTTGGCACGTACATGGTTCGCATTCGGTTTACCTTCCAAAACCGGGTGTGACATAAGTGGTATCAAAGCCCTTGCTGATTGTAGGACCGCTGACCTAGAGTAGCATTGGCCGTTTTAAGGACTTATTGATTGTTACTTCACCTCATCCTTGGTTTTGCTTCAAAATATTAGTCACCTCGACTAATTCTATGTTGTGCTCATATATGCCCTTTGCCAAAAAGTATGTTATTCTAGTATGGTCTATACTTCTCTAAATCTATTAGATCTGATCTCATTCGTGTGCTTGCGACATCTTTATAGATGCCCCCTGACCATAACCTTCTTGTCTTTTTGGGATTCTTTCCTCTTTCATCATTAAATTGCTACCATCTGGCGAACTCTAATCCTTTGGTATTGACATGCTTGTATCCCTTTAATACTCTTGTTTCAAGTACTTACCTCTGAATTTCTACTGCCTACTTAAACATTTCAGTTTATATGTTCATGATCATCCTATCTTTTGAGACCCTTTTCTATTTTGTTGTTAAGTCGCTATCTTTCGGCAATTCGTACTCCCTTGACCTTGGTATACTCGCACCTTCGCAATCTTGCATACTCTTACTTTTTATATAAATGCTTACCTTTGTACCCCAATGTCTATTTAAAACATTTCAGTTTACATACTCTTGACCACCTTTGTTTCTTCATGATCCATGAGCGATTGTTCCATTCCTCACATACTTAATGATCTCATCGTTTCCATATAACTTCCCTCGGTAATAATTTCTTTTACTTCAACCATTCTGTTGGAACCTTACCTACCTTACCCGTGATTGTTTTCTCCA
Organism: Zea luxurians; assembly: GCA_029449295.1. Taxonomy (NCBI): domain Eukaryota; kingdom Viridiplantae; phylum Streptophyta; class Magnoliopsida; order Poales; family Poaceae; genus Zea; species Zea luxurians. The sequence continues at coordinate 7,362,449 of JAOPSE010000082.1, read as the reverse complement.
TTTTGCCATTTCGTGAGTCTTGCCTTAACTCCATCCTTTCCTATGCTCATTGTTATTATCACCTTTACCCTTGACACTTCTATATCTTGCATTGATGTTCATCTTATACCTACCCTTTAAAGTCTCCCCTCTCCCATCTCAATTTGAGAGTTGTATGTTTTACCTATTTTTCTTCTGGGTGTATCATCTTCTTTGTCCCTTGTGAGTTTTAACTCCATCCTTTGCCCACTTTTGTTTGCTATTACCTTTACCTTTCTCATCCCTCGATCCTACCTTGGTGATTACGTTATGTCTGTTGTCTAAAATCTCCAATTTCATATTCCAATTTGAGAGCGGTGTTTTACTTACATCACCCTTGGCTATATCTTCTTCTTTATCGCGTGTAAGCTTGGGTGCAACTCCATTCTTTGTTGTACTCATACCACTGGTTCTTCAATGCCTTAATCTTTTCTCTCATACCATTGTCTGTTATCGCCTTTGACCCTTGCGATATCGATGTCTTCTACCTAAATACTGACCTTGAACTTATCCTTTAAAAGCCTCCCCTTTCTTTCAACCCAGTTTGAGGGTTGCGAGTTACCCATCTCTCCCTTGATTTCTTTTCACTTCTTGTCTTCTTACAAGTTTTGTGTTAATTCCATCCCTTGTTGTGTTTTTGTTTGCTATCACCCTCACCTTGTCGTCCATCGATCTTGCCTTGATACTCATATTTATTCCTACTCTTTAAAAATCTCCTCTCTTCCACCTCAATTTAAGGGTGGCAGTTTACCTATCTGGCCCTTGGACGTACCCTCTTCTTTTCCACTTACAGGTCCTGTCTTAACTCCATCCTTTGTGGTACTTAAATCTTTTGTCTTATGCCTATTTACCTCCTCCCCTACATCCTTGTCTATTATTACCTTTAAAACCCTCGTGATATCTATGCCCTTGCCTTACTTCTTACCTTGAACCTACCCTTTTAAGCCTCCTATTTTCCATCCCTGTTCAGGGATATTGCCTCATCTATTTTATCATCGATTGCTCCCCCTTCTTTGACGCCTTGCAAGTTTTGTCTCAAAAACATCCTTTGTTGTGTGTTTGTCCATTATCACCTTAACCCTTGTCATCCCTTGATCTTTACCATGATGCTTATCTTGCACCTGCATTTTAAAGCCGCCTCTCCCACTTATTCCAAGACTGATGTCTTGCCCATCTCGCTCTTGTCTGTTCCCTTTTCCTCTATCGTGTTGCAAGTCATAGCTTTTGCTCGATATCACCCTTACCTTCCTAATATCTAGATCTTTCCATGATGCTTATCCTATGCCTACCTTTTGAAATATCATCTTTCCCATCTCGGTTTGAGAACGGTGTTTTACCTATATTCACCTTGGTTGCATTCTCTCCCCAGTCGGTTACAATCCTTGCTTTAGCTCCATCCTTTATAGTGCTCATGCCCCTATTCTGTATGTCTTATTATTCCCCTTGTCTTTCGATGGCCTTAGAATAGTTTCCCCTTGGTAAGGAAAGACCACCATTTAATTAAAAGTTACGTATAGCAACGAGATGTTTGTTGTTGTATGCTTGTGTTGTTTGTCTTTGTGTTATGACTAATTTGCTTCTTTGTAATGGGTGTGGGTGTGTTGTGGCCCCTGGGACCGCAAAGGCATCCGTTTACTAGCTGAGTGTCGTAGAGTTAAGTAGTTGGGTGCTCTCCCTGTTCTCTTTTAATTCATCTAGACTCACCTTTTCTATCTATACCCTTCCCTCTTGCACCTGTCCGGTTGGCATCCTCCAACCTCTTTTAATCAGTCAAGATCAGAGTTGGCGGCATCTTCACCAACTGCGTATCAATGCTCCTGTTAAGAGGGTTAGCTGCTAACCCCAATGAAGACAATGCGATCAACGTCAACCGACAAGATCAAAGTGGCGCAGCGAAAGCGTGTGTGGTTCCTAACCCATAGGTCCAAGAGTTCCACAAAAATTGCACCAATCGGCCTCAAGCATCTGAAGGTCAAAGCAACCAGTCCACAAGTTAAACTTGTAGAGTGAAAGTCAACTCAAGAAAGCCGTGAACAACCAATGAATCAATCTCATTTTCTTGCTAGCCTCTTCTTGAATCTCGAGGGCAAGATTCCTGTTAAGGGGGTTAGATCTGTAACACCTGGAATTTGGGGGTATAAAATTTATTTTCTAATATCTACCAAATTCAGGCGTTACCCTCTCTTTTCCTTGATTTTTCTTTTCTTTTTCCTAAATGGTGCAGAATAATTTTGCTTTATATAACTGTCAGCCTAGTAAAATAAAACCCTGAAAGGGTCCTTGTTTGTTGCATAGCATGTCGGAATAGCAGTCTCCTTGGTATGTTCATTTGTTGTGTCTCGGCACTCATTCAAAATTCTTGAAGCTCATTTGAGTTTTAGCAAAAGCAGTTATCATTGTTCGAAATGTAGCGGAATAAAACTAACGATAAACAAACGGAGGATTGGCGAAGTCTGGCCCATCACTCCTCATGCTCCTCCTCTACCGAGGTAGGGTCCCACTCGACTGTCCAGCCCAGTGGCAAGGTGGATGGCCAAGTCACTCCAGCAACCATGTCATCCAGAGAACCTGTAAAAAATTATGCCACAAGCAAGGCTGAGTATACTAATACTCAGCTAGACTTACCCGGTGTGAGGAGTCTACTCCTCTACCTCTAGACATGCAGCTGTTTGGCTGAGGGGTTTAGTTTGCCAAAAGCACTAGCTGAGTCTAAAATCATATTTTAGCTTTTCAAGTTTTAGTGTGACTCTCTTAAGAATAAATGTATACCTAACTAATCATACATGGTAGCAAGCATTTAGCAATCAACATCTTTTGCCAAATCAACACATTTTCACTTGTTACTCAATGTAGCAGCATGGATCAAGCAGTCTCATTAGCTGCGAGAAGCAGACGGTTTGAATCAAGTTTTAACCTTGCAAGGTAAACCTAAACACACGACGTGGTGAGGCACTCCGTCCCCACACACATCAACCGTCCCCATCGATTCCCCGTCAACAGATCAAGGCTCACCGCCTTGGCGTACAATGCCTCACTGACCCCGACTGCCGTCGTGCAGTGACCTCACTTGTACGCACCATAACCGGAATGGGAGACCACGTCTTAGGTTGCGTGAGGGGCAAAGTCTGCTGCCAGGTTCACTCAGGTACTAGGCTTACCGATTTACCATATTTCTCAGTATGTGTTTAGTACGTTCAAACGCTTGACACACGGTACCACACCTTAATCATTATTCCAATTTCCGTCTCGTAGACAACGCATCCCCATGGATCATTGTCCACAGACCATCATCATTACGATATAAAAATGGGTACAACCAATTCCTGACCTCGCGCGAGTGCTAGAAAAATCACTCGACTTCTACCGAGATCACTGATTAGCAAAGCAGCTACTCGACCTAGCATACTAGTATCCATCTCAAAAGGAATCCTAAGTTCATGCAACTAAGGTTTCAGTCAACTCCTACACTTAAGTGCACAGTACAAGCCTACAAACATTAAGTGTAGTAAAATAACATATATAAACGGTTATGCATAAAATAGGGGCTTGCCTTCCAAAGCTGGGGCAGGCAGATCCTCGATGGCAGACTCCTAGGCTACCTCCTGAGCAACTCCTTGCTCCGGAACGAGGATGTATTCCCCGTCGGCGAGATTACAGTCAATCGAATGCGATGAATGAGATATATGCATAAAAATGATACTAAAATTTGGAAAGGTTGTGCATAGTAAAACAGTATTAAGTTGAGTGGTCCTCTAGGGTTCCTTTTGGATATACTTAAGGGTTTTGTACTTTCATCTATTTCTCCCAAAGTTTCCCCTTTTCCTTTTATTGTGCTTCTTATCAAGCATTTTTAAACTATCGGGGTTAGTTAACATTTTCCAAAAATGTTGTAAAAATTACAGTGGGTAGATATTTACCTCTCGGGGTTATACTACAAATTTAAGATGGAAATTAATTCAGATACTACTTGTGTAAATTTAACAAAAACAAGTGTAAAAGGGCACTTTACACTATGGCTCTGATTTAGGTGAGGCTTCTGTATCAAATTTTATTTTTGTTAAGATTCATAGGTGATATTAGGCCTCTATGTTAAAAATCATAGAAAAAGACCTGCTGAATATATAGTTGTGATTTTCTAAAGTTTAATGCCAAAAAGGTACTTATAACTAACTTGTTATTTGAAAAATATCAAACAACAGAACTCATAGTTTTCCTAGATTTATAGTAACATATTATTAGTTATCCCAAGGATTGGGGTGTTTTCCCTTCAGGATTATTTTTCTAGGATTTTTCTAAGTTTTCATTGTTTTCACAAAATAAAAGGTAATGCATGTCTTTTGTACTAACAGAGGGTCTAACAAAATTTTCTAGGGAACTATGTTGAATAAGTGAGCTAGTAAAAATGTGGTTGCCCCCTGGTTCTTATTTTAAAATACCTTTTATATTTTTCTTAACTTTGAGCTCAAATGAGTTTAATGGGAAACCCTTCCTTAATTTCGTGTACTGAGGGGTGTACTATTTTTAAACAGAGTATGGAGTGGTTAAGTACTTCCCTGATTTTTCTTAACCCTAGTCTAACAGCGTAACTATTTTTCTCTATTTTATTAACTTTTGGCCAGATAACTATTTAAATCAAAACTTTGAAATCTTCTGCAATACTTAGGAGGTTTTGTATCTTTCCTAAGTAGTTCACATTACTTAGAACTTAGTAAAATTGAAGTTATGAATTTTACAAGTTCTGTTTGTATTTAAATGAGAATTGTTTAAAAGGTTTTCTAGAAAACCAGTTTACACCGAGGACCCTAGGTTTTTCTTAAAACAATCCTATAACTTACACCCCTGCGCAACTATTCATTTGAGTCGCTGACACTTCAAAAACCCCCCTGACTTCTTTTCCTTCTTCCCCGAGGTCCCTCCCCCTTTTGAACAGTACCCGCAGGAGTAAAAAGGGCGGCGCGGCTTACCGGCGGTGAGGGAGGTCCGGCGAAGGGCGGGGTTGGCTCCAGGAAGTTCTTGCGGTCACGACGAGGTGCGGCTTGCCGTCGGTGATGGCCGAAATCGGCCGGTCCATGAGCGCAGGCGGGTGAACTTGTCGGCGGCGGGTGCTCCATCCTATCCACGATGACATAGGTCAATCCAAGGGCACAGGGAGTTTCACAGGGTGCTAATGAGTCTACCCATGCAAGGAATCGAAGAATAACTCACTGTGGAGCTCGGTCTACGTTCGCTGGCGGTCCGGTGAAGTCTGGTGACCTTGATTCAGTGTCTCCGGCGAGGCAGAGCTTGATTCCTCGCTTTGGGAGCTTCACCGAGGCACGCAGAGTCTTTCTCGTGGGTCGGACGGGGCCGAGAATGTCTCGGTTGGTCGGTCTACGGTGGTGGGTGTTCGGGCGGCCGCTGGCACACCGTGTGCAGGGCAAACTCCGGTGATCTCGCGCTCCGGTGAGGTCGAGAGCGTGTGGGGCGTATGGCTAAAGCCTCGGCTGGCTTTATAGGCGCGGGCGCAGGCAGTGGGCACGGACTTGGCTTGGTGCGATGCGGGGCGCGTGGGTTCGGGCGCCGGGCATGCTCTGGCGAGGTCAGGGCGCGTCGAACACGTGGAGGTGTGTTTTTGCCCTTGTTCAAACGCCTGCTGAGATCGCAAACGTGCGAATCTTGGCAAAAATCCGGTGCAGACCTCTTCCTGGCACCTATGGCTATCTCTTGTATGTGAGTTCCAAGGGAAGATAAGTCCTAGGTCAGAAGATTTGCGGACGCCAAATCTGGTGTGTCTCACTATCCACCCCGAGACAAAAGTGATGTCAAATCATGTCAAATGGTTTTGGCTCGGGTTCAAATTTTTCCAGTGGGTTCCTTAGGTAGTTTGACACCTTTTTGGTATTCAGACCAAGTGGTTTTGGTGCCATTTACTAAGTGAACACGCCTGATCTTTAGATTAGGGTTAAAATTTAACTTAGAGAAGATTAGAGAGCTCTAGTGTGCTCTCTACTTAAGGAGTGGATTTGGGGTCTTTTGAGGGGCCTTTTGTAATGTTTCTCCTCTGCATTTTATAGACTTTAGGGTGTACTTAAACTTTGGTTTAAAGATTTGAAACAAGAATTGGCCATTTGATTAACTTGCCCACTAATCCCTTGCATGGAAATCTAGTGCCTTTAGGGGTCTAGGATTTAACCTCCTTTGCCTAAGATGACAATTGCTCAAAAATGTTTGGATAAAGCTTTTGTCGTTAACATTTCTTAGTTAATCCATAGTTTCCAAGGTTTTGGTACTCCCTCCCCTCCACTTAACCACATGAGATAACATGTCATGGGTGCTAGTAGGGAGTCAGGGCCTTGGGTAACACCTGGGGTGTTACAGCCCTCCCCCCTTAAAGGAATCTCGTCCCGAGATTTGGGTAGGGATCCTTTAGAGGGGCGCCAAGAAGGTGGGTTTGTGTGTTGTAGGTTCTTTAAGCCATGTTTCTCTAATTATCTGCTCTTCGAATGTCATCCTCTTTGCAACTTCAGAAGGAAGTCCTTTTAAAATTATTGTCAAAGTTTACTTTACTCTTGACAACTAGGTTTTTCTTATATTTTGATTCAAAGGGCAGGTGGGGGTGGGGTTCTGGGTTACGTACCGACTCCTTTGGGCAGAAAGTCGGGAAAGCGAGAACATAGAAAACCCTCAGTCTCCCAAGTAGCCTCTTCTACTGAATGGTGGCTCCACTGAACCTTATACATCTTGATCGACCTTGCCCGAGTTGATCTCTCCTTTTGGTCCAGTACCTTGACGGGGTGCTCTTGATAAGATAAGCCTGGTTCTATCTCCAACTCTGGTTCCGGTAGCACTTCCGTGGGTAAGCGGACACACTTTCGTAGCTGAGATACGTGGAACACATCATGAACTGCTGACATATGGGGTGGAAACTTCAATTGATATGCTACAGGTCCACATGTCTCTTTGATTTCATAGGGCCCAATGTAGCGAGGAGCTAACTTGCCCTTGAGTCCAAATCTCTGAATTCCTTTTGTGGGTGACACCTTAAGATAAACATGATCTCCCACTTCAAATTGTAGAGGCTTCTTCCTCTTATCATGATAACTCTTTTGTCTGGCCTGAGCAGCCTCTAAATTCTTCTTAATGACTCTGACTTTCTCCTCGGCTTCAAGTACTAGGTCAGACCCAAATATTTCCCTCTCCAGCTTGTGACCAATTTAGCGGTGTCCTACACCTTCTCCCATACAAGGCCTCGAACGGTGCCATCTTTAGGCTGGACTGGTAGTTGTTATTGTAAGAAAACTCTGCCAATGAAAGACACTTGTCCCAATCCTTACCATAGTGTAGCACACATGCCCTCAACATGTCCTCAAGAATCTGGTTCACTCTTTCCGTCTGCCCGTCTGTCTGAGGATGGTATGCTGAACTTCTTATTACATGGGTCCCAAGTGATTCTTGCACTTGCTCCCAGAAACGTGCTACGAACGGTGCTCCTCTGTCAGATACAATAGTCCCTGGTATTCCATGCAAACGAACTATCTGGTCAATATAGATCTCGGCATACTTCTCTGCTCTGTGGGTGGTATGCACTGGCAAGAAGTGAGCTGTCTTGGTCAACCTATCCACAATGACCCAAATAGAATCATGTTGCCGAGAGGTATTGGGCAAACCCACGATGAAATCCATGCAAATATCCTCCCATTTCCAAGATGGTATGGAAAGGGCTGTAAATTGCCTGCTGCCTTCAAGTGGCTAGCCTTAACTCTTTAGCAAGTGTCGCATTCATATATATACTCAGCAATTTCTCTCTTCATTCTGGTCCACCAGTACAAGGATCTGAGATCCTGATACATCTTCTTACTGCTGGGGTGCATGGAGAATTTGGAAAGGTGAGCTTCATCCAATATCTTCTTTCTAAGCTTGGGGTTCTTAGGAACAACCAATCGGTCTCCAAACTATAGAATTCCCTTGCTGTCCTGACGGAAGTATTTGTATTTGTCCACCTTTTGCTCGAGCATTTCCTTGATGATTTGAACACCCTTGTCACCAATTTGAGCCATAACTATCTGCTCCTGCAAGGTGGGCTCTACTGAGATATACTTCAAAGTTCCTGAGGAAACAACTTCTATGCTCAACTTGCACAATTCATCACACAGGGTGGTGATTTTGGCATCCATACTCGCACAGTTGCACTGGGCCTTCCGACTTAAGGCATCTGCCACAACATTGGCCTTGCTAGGATGGTAATGTACTTCCAAATCATAGTCTTTGATTAACTCCAACCATCTTCTCTGCCTCATATTAAGATCAGCTTGGGTGAAGATATATTTGAGACTCTTATGATCAGTATAGATATTACAATGAGCTCCCATCAAGTAGTGTCTCCAAATCTTGAGAGCATGAACTACGGCAGCCAATTCCAAATCATGTGTGGGGTAGTTCTACTCATGAGGCCTGAGTGCTCAGGAGGCATAAGCAATGACTCTGTTGTCTTGCATCAAGACACATCCCAATCTAGTACCTGAAGCATCGCAATAAACCTCAAATGGTTTGGTATTGTCATGCTGAGCTAGCACGGGTGCTGTTGTCAAATGTTGCCTTAGTGCATGAAAGGCATCCTCACATTTTCGACTCCATTCGTACTTTACTCCTTTCTTCAACAATTCAGTCATTGGCTTGGCAATCCTGGAGAAATCTGGGATGAATCGCCGATAATACCCTACCAATCCCAGAAAACTCTGAATCTGCCACACAGTGGTAGGAGGCTTCCAATCCATCACTTCTTGTACTTTCTCAGGATCAACCGATATCCCATCCTGAGAAATGGTGTGACCCAAAAATTTAATTTCCCTCAGCCAGAAATCACATTTGGATAACTTAGCATATAAGCGATGATCGCGCAGTCGCTGAAGTACGATGTGTAGATGCTCTGTATGCTCGTCTTCATTCTTGGAATAAACCAGAATATCATCAATGAAGACCACCACAAACTTGTCCAGCTCTGGCATAAACACTGAGTTCATCAGATACATGAAATAAGCCAAGGCATTGGTCAGCCCAAAAGACATCACCAAGTACTCATAAAGCCCATATCTGGTAGAAAAAGCTATCTTTGGAATATCACTGGCCCTAATCTTGATCCGATGGTAGCCAGAGCGAACGTCTATCTTGGAAAATACCTTGGCTCCCACCAACTGATCGAACAATACATCAATGCGGGGCAATGGATACTTATTCTTGATGGTTACCGCATTGAGAGGGTGGTAATCAACACATAACCTCAGACTCTCGTCCTTCTTTACGAACAAGGCTGGACATCCCCATGGTGAAGTACTTGGGTGAATGAATCCTTTGTCTAACACTCTTGTAACCGCTTTTTCATTTCTGCCAATTCTGTTGGAGGCATCCTATAGGGTCTCTTGGATATAGGTGCAGTTCTGGGTTGCAACTCAATTGCAAACTCTATGTCTCTGTCGGGTGGCATCCCTGGTAGTTCATCCGGAAAAAAATCTAGGTAGTCACGGACCACTAGGATTCTCTCAACAGGTGATTCTATCATAGTGAAGGCACAGGAATGGGTACAACCCTAGTCGAGTAGGTACAAGGTGATTTCTCCGTCTAGTGGGGAGTGAATTTCTATGGCTCTGGCTGCGACATCAATTACCGCATGGTGTCGCAACAACCAATCAGTCCCCAGGATGATATCCACACTATCCAATCCCATGATCAGGAGAGTGGTCTTAAATATGAAGCTACCCAACCTTATTGGTACGTGTCTGTTGATCTGATAGGTGGCAATTCTGCCTCCTGGTGTAGAAATTGTAATACCCCCATTTGTGTGGTGAAAAGGTAACTCGCACTTGGCACTAAATTTGGTACTGATAAAACTGTGTGATGCACCAGAATCAAAAAGAATGATTGCAGGATAATTCAAAACTGAAAAGATACCAGTCAAGATGGGCGCTCCCTCTGGAATATCAGCCATGGTGGTGAAGTTCAGCCTGCCTTGCCTCACTTGCACCTTCTGCCTCTTGCCTTGGTTCTGATTGGAATTCTGCCCTTGCCTTTGCTGGTTCTTGGGACAATTCTTGGCATAATGCCTAGTGCTGCCACAAGTGAAACACCGGTTGTCATGGGCCTGACGGTACTGCTGCTGTGGCTGATTGTTGTTCCTCTAAACTGGGGGCTGAGAGCGGTTGGGTGTCTAATGCTGCTGTTGTGGTTGGATCACCCATCATCCCTGTTGCTGCTGTGGCCCCCTGCTCTGGGTGTCAGATACAATCCTGAAGCGCTGAGGCTGAACTGAAGGTCCTGCCATAGGGGTATTCCTCTTCTTTTCTGCCTGACGAGCTGTGATGCAGTCTTCCTAGGAAATGGCCATGTTGACTAACTCGTTGTAGCTGTTGGCCCTGACTGTGTTGAGACGGTCACGGAGCTTAGTGCTGAGCCCCTTCCTAAACCTATCCCTCTTCTTCTCATCAGTGTCTGCATGATATCCTGCATACTGGCATAGGTCATTGAAGGCCTGAGCGTACTACAACACAGTACGATTCCCCTGAGTAAGTGCCAGAAACTCATTAAGCTTGCGGTCCATAATGCCTGCCGGTATGTGATGCCCTCTGAATGCTGCCTTGAATTCTCCCCATTCCACCACATGGTTAGCTGGCTGCATGGCGAGGAAGTGATCCCACCATGTCCACGCGGGTCCACGAAGCTGTTGGGTGGCAAAACGAACCTTGGCCGCATCTGAACAAATGCCATTAAGTAGTGGGAATTTGGATTCCACTACCCTGAGCCATACATCAGCATCAAGTGGATCCTCTGCCCGAGTGAACAAAGGCGGCTAAGTGCTGAGGAATTCCTGATAAGTGGCCGCTGCTGGGGGACGCTGATGGTGATCACCACCACCATAGTGCTGAGGTGGTGGTTGCCGCTGAGCCAACTGTCGCAGAATCTCAATCTGCTGAGCCATCAGTTCTTGCATGGTAGGAGGCGGTGGCGGTGGTGGAGGAATGCGCTCATTCTGTCCACGACGCGCTCTTCCTGCCATCTGAAAAATTAAGGATGCTCTCAAGATCATATTTCTGATGTCAGGGTTCATACGTGGTGATAGATTTGAGAGGACAAGGCCAACATTTTATTGCATAATTCATAAAAGATACTACATGGCATAAAACTTTTCTACATAAATTAAAGCTGACACCATCCATCATCCATACTTCCAAAAGAGTTTGTTACCCCTACATCGGTGACCCAAAACACTCAACTCTGTCTAGCCTAGTACCCCAAGGGTGCAAAAGCTAAGCTAGCTTCGAGGAGTTCTACCGCCACACACTTCTAACCTTATCCGTGTAACCTAATGAACAAACGAGGCAACGCTTGACTTGGGGGAAGGTGGTCTCCCTGAGCCAGCAGTGTCCAAACTGGATGCGGGCTCCAGCTCCTCTCCTCCCTCGATGTTAACATCCTCGTTGGCCACCATATCCTGAGTCTCCTGATGGTGCAAATATAAGTGCTGGTTAGCTTCCTCAAGTTGCTGCTGAGTGTTTAGAAGCTGATCCTCGAGAACCTCAATGGTGTTCTCCCTGGCTCCTAGCTCCTCAAGCTCTTGAATCTGGGTGGCCATCTGTTCCACCTGAAGGTCTTTCTCCACCAGCTCAGTGGACAGGTCTACCACAAGGTCCTCCCTATTATCCAAGGTGATCTTGGTAGCCTCCACCAAGGCCATTAGTTGGGACATCGCCTCAGCTCGCACCGCTTGCAGACGATACAGGGCATTCATGCACCGCACCATCAGGTGAGCAGTCTGCCCTGGGTAAAGAGCCCATATGTCCTTAGCATGCTCCACTCGATCTTTCCACATTAGGTCGTCCTCCTTGTCAGCGGGGAACAAGCCAATGGGGTGAGTAGACAGCTCCAAGGGGTGAAAGCCACAGAAGGTCGTCAGCCCATGGAGAGCAATGGCCTCAATAGTGTCTTCAGCTCAATATCCGAAAGACTTGGAGTCCAACGAACGCCAGCCTGGCTGCAAGGGATGAGGCTCCAAGGTCATCCTCACCCTACAGCGGGGTACCCGGTGCTTCTCGAACAGCTGCACCGCGTACTGGGGAGGTGTCGTATAACCGGCTCCCTGAAGTACCTCCCACAAGATGCGGGGAAAGCCCTCCCGTGCAAGTCCATCCGTGTGGGAATGTGTGTTCCCTCCTTCTGAGGATTTGTGAGAAGTCATCTGTGTACGGGTAAGCGTAAGCGAAAAAGAAAAAGAATTATAAAATAAAAGGGAATCAAAGCTTGGCCCTTCTAAGGTCACATTGTGGTCTCAAAGTGTACTCAATCTTTTATTACCATGCCTTATAGCATTCAAAGTTCTTAACCATTTACCAAGTAATCTGAATAAATGATGCATGCATGCTCGTCCTAAACGACCTCACAATCAACTTAAAGGGAATAGGGAAAATCCACATCCCTTTTTGTAGCCTGTATGGCTCACTCAAATAGCCACCTAGTTACCCATCTAGTATCCTAAGGCTTCACGCTCTATGTCCATCCCTATCGCCTTACCAATCTATCCAACTTTGGTTTCTAACAAGTTTTACTTTTCGAAAAGGCTGGTAATCACGATTTATTGATTCCCATGTGGTGGTACAAGCTCCGATACCAGCTGTGGTGGAACCGCCCAAATTATTCCAACTTAAGTGCCTAAGTCCTACCTTAAAGGCTAGACCACACTTAAATAGGAATAAAACGTCAGTCCCTCGGATCTAGTCTGACGAGGCTATTAACAGGATCAAGTACCACGTACTCACTCAAAAGTGAGGCACAGAGCAAATACAATAAAGCATAAAACCATACATTAAGAAGTATTAAATTTATTACAACATCATCGGAGTTTTAGCAAAAGTAGTGATCATTGTTCGAAATGCAGCAGAATAAAACTAACGATAAACAAACTGTAATACCCAGAATCTAGGGGTATAAAAATCTCTTCTATAATATCCACCAAGTTCAGGTTTTAATAAAAACCCTAAGGGAACAATGGTTGTTGCATCATGTTGGAAGGCATTTATTTTTTTGTTGGATGAATGGTTTGCTTGATCTTTCATTTAACCAATAATTTTCACATGATGTCAAACTGAAATAATAGAAAAAGAGAAAGAAAAGAGAAAGGAAATCAGCCCCCTCCCCTTCCCTGGCCCATTCGGCCGGCCCACCCCGCCCCCCTTCTCCCTCTCCATTCCCCCCCCCCTCGCTTGGCCCAGCGCCCTTTCTTCCCCCTCCTGGGCCCACGTGAAGCGCGGCCCAGCCCCGCAGCCTGCCCCGCCCATCCCGCGGACGTGCGCCCGACCCAGCGCGCGCGCCTGCCGCGTCCTCCGCTCCGCGCCAGCGCGTGCCCACCCCACGGCCCAGAGCGCGCCCGCCTCGCCTTTGCCCCGCGCCAGCCCACTCGACCCAGCCACGGCGCGCCCAGCGCGCCCGCCGCCGCTGCTCAGCTGGGTCCGCGCGTCAGGGAGCCGGCGCCCACTGTGCTTCTTCCTTGAAACGACCGTGCGAGTTTCCAGAGAAGCAACCGCCCACGACGCTCCAAAGCCGAACCGCCCGCGCCCCTCGCCCAGTTTTTCGCCCTCCACCTCGCCATCGCCGCCGTCGGAGCCACGCCCCGCTCGCTGTGCCTCGCCGCCGCGCCGCGTTGCCGAGGTGAACTCGCCCCCCTTCCTCTCTCCCCTTCCCCATCCTCTCTCCCCCACCATGGACCCTCCCTGCAGCCCCTCGTCGCGACGTTCTTCTTCCCCGGCAAGCAGCCCTCTCTGTCCCCTTGCCGAGACCTCGCCCTGCCGCTGCCCAAATCGTGGCCAAGAGGCCCTGCGCGTGGCTGAGCTCCCCTGCCGCACGGTACCTAGCCCCGGCCACCTGCGCAACGCGCCTGGCCCCTGCCTCGTCCCCGCTCCAGCCCCATGGTCGCTCCTCCCGGCCTGCGAGCTCGCCCCTGGCCACAGGCAGCAGGGCGCTCGCGCACAGCCCAAGCCAATGAGCCGCCGCGCGTCCAGCACCCCGTGCCCGATCGGCCGTGGCTAGCTATGGTGGCCGAACTGCCGAGCCCGACCCCACCGATGTCCCTGCAGCCCGCCTCGACCGTTCGTCTACCCTCGCCGTGCCTCGGGCTTGCTGTTAGCCATGTCGTGCACGTCAAATTGCGCGTGTGCAGCGACTCGCCGTGCTATCGCAGCCGCGTCGTGCAACTAGTGCACACACTCGAGTTCGCTTACGCGCAGTGCGTCAACGAGACTCCGTCCACGCTTGTCTACCCCTCGTCTACCCCACCCGTCTACCCCCCCCCCCCCCCCCCGTGTGCATTCGTGTCGCTCGCCATCGCCCGCGCATCGCGCATTAAATCGTCGCGTGCTGTTTGCGCGCGTTGCGCGTGCCGTTCGCATGCGTTGTCGTGCGCTTCAGTGCACGTTAATAATTCGCCTCACCTAGAATAGCTTGCGCTAATTAAATACATATTTAAACAGCGGTTATTCGAGTAGCAAACTAATCGGGACTAAGTAATAATTTTACTTGGCATATGATAAATGTCTGTTAATATGATAAAGCCAAATTAAGTATTATAACTCACACCCGCTTAGTGTAAACGTGATATCCCTCGACCATAGCGTCGGTCGTCTTAGTTCCTTACCTGCGTAGTCGTAGATGTGAATTCTATGGCGCGTGCATATTTAGTTGATCTATATTGTTGTATGGGGTATTTTTTTCCTTCCGTTTCAAGAATGTTGAATGTATGTTTGCACTCGCGTAGATATCAGTCCGTTCGTGGAGTCTGAGGGAATTGCAGGAGAAGACCCTGAGCAGCAGCATCTTGGTGAAGGCAAGTGTCCTCTGACCCATTATGTCCCTTTCACTTATAACACACTGTCCCGCATTACTTAATTGAAACCTAAGGATTGACTAGCTTTGTATTTACCTTATCCTTGATTACCTATTGGGTTACTATGGTTAGCTTTATGCTATTGCTTTAACTTAATCAACGAACATGATGTGAATATTTATGATACGATGATGTTGTCCCGATGATCTTGTGATATTTTAGAGGACTCGGACTGTTTCCCGAGTACCTCTCCATAAGGACCTGTTCGTTGAGAGACCACCCAGGATAACAGTGCAACCATGAGGGTGAAATGGGGCGCCCTTAGCTAATTAATTAGAGGAACTAGAGGTGTAGTTGCTTCGCCGTCGTGCCGTCAATGGGGTCCAGGCACAGTGCTTGCTCTGCCGAGGCTGGGTGCCGAGGTTCTTTCGTTTTGCTTTTGTTAGTCACCCCCCTGTGGGGAGGGGTACTGTGTTTATCAAACTGGAGAAACCTAACGGGCGGCTATGACCTCTAGGGAATCTTCGTAAAAGCTACGTAGTGATACCCTGCCAGACCACCTAGGAAGTGATCAATGGGGAGTCATGATCCCCGGGCAAAACGGGAATCACGGCTCATGGGTAAAGTGTGCGACCTCTGCAGAGGGTATCGAAACTGATATATCAGTCGTGCTCAGGGTAAAGAGCAGCCTTGGGATCCTCTTTGATTAGAGATACTTCGGATACACCTCAGATGATGACTTTAATGATGATGGCTAAAGATGGTGACTTTAATTAAGAATTCTAGTATTTCCTCCTTGAGGAGGTACCTTTTGGGATTATAACTTGGGTTTTACGATAAAATCTGGCTTCTACTAACAATAAATACCTGACCAACTAAAAGCAACTGCTGGAGCCTAACCCCACATAAAAAGCTAGTCCACTTCAGCCAAACGGGGCATTTGCTGAGTACGTTGATGTGTACTCATCCTTGCTTTACCACAAAACACCAGGTTGTCCACATTGCAACCACTGCTCAGGAGAAGATGAAGCCATGGAAGGAGACTTCCAGGAGTTCCAAGACTACGACGAGTTCTAGGTGTGGGTTGGCAGCAACCCCCAGTCAGCTGCCTGCGAAGGCCCTATCTTTACTGCGTTTCGCTTAGCACTTTGATTTACCCATTATTTGGATGACTATGTGGATGTCTCTGACTCTATGATGTAATAAGTTAATACTCTTTTATGTTATTATTCGAGCACTATGCGATGATGTTCATTTATGTAATCGCTGTGTACGTGAGTTCTGATCCTGGCACATACATGGTTCGCATTCGGTTTGCCTTCTGAAACCGGGTGTGACATAAGTGGTATCAAAGCCGTGCTGACTGTAGGACCACTGACCTAGAGTAGCACTGGTCGTACTAAGAACTATTGACCCTCATTCTCACCTTGACCTCTGGTGTCACTTCAAAAGTCGGTCACCTCGACCAACCCCATGTTCTACTACATATATATATATATATTATTATACCTTGCTAAAATTTTATTTTGTTCTGTCTAAGGTTTACTTACTTGTCATATTAGTTCTGTTCTTGCTCTTATGCTTACGATGTCTTTTGTAGATGGCTCGTCTTAGACACACTGCTCGAAAGTCGGTAATCCCTTTCCTGCCATCTCGCCTTGCGGAGCGTCCTCTGCGTCGCACAATGTCCGGTCAGTCGAGTCACCTGGAGAGGCTGCACCACCACCTGCGTGAGGAGCAGGAGCGCCAGCGTCAGCAGAGGGAGCAGCAGGGCTCTTCCTCCCCACCTGAGCAGGAGGTGGAGTCCGTGAGGCGCCGCTCCCCTGTTCCCTAGCTGGAGGCGCCCCCTGCACCACCGTAGGACGCCCCGGCTGTTGGAGGAGCTATTGGAGGAGGTCCTAGAGGAGACCCCGACGACAACGACGATGGCTCAGACCACAGTACTGAGCCCTATGAGCCGCAGGAGGTGGAGGGATGGGTCGCCCGAGCCATCACCCGTGACGCCGCTCGCGGTTGTCACTTCCACGACGCACTCGACACCTTGTTGCGCCGGGCTTTCGACCGACACACCTGGTCGATCGAGTATCGTTGTGTAGTCTACCATCACAGTCGCGGGAGGTACCCGGACCGCTGGGAGGCTACCTGCCTAGTACGCCATCCGGAGGATGACCTCCGGGGTGCAGAGGCCTTCTCGGAGCATTACTCCATCTCCGAGAGGGACACTGCGGAGGTAGCTATGCAGGACGCAGCATGGCGTGCACTCTCCCAGTACTGTTCCTTATTCGGTGGGGTGGCCGAAGGTCTTAACCTTAGGTACTACCCCCGCCGTCCTACTGGTAGCACAGAGAGTGTGGTTGTCTCGCCTATTGGTGAGGATAACCCTAGGTTGAGCCGCACAGTCAACCTAGTCGCTGTGCTTAACACCAAGCTGGACCACTCTCTGGACGAGCTGAGTAGGGCTCGAGCGGAGATTGCTGAGTTGCGTGCTGAGCTGGCAGAGCGCCGCCACCAGGAGGGTGGTCCCCCCGCTCCTGTTGGGACTCAGCACCCTTACCGCTCGCCGCCACGTGGTCACCACACCTATGGTTCCCCTGCCTGTACGACCAGGATAGATCTGGATCCTTAGATCGTTAGCGTTGGAGTTTGTAATAAATTCTTAAGTCAGGTGTCTCAGTCTTAGATAGTCAGTTTAGTTTGCTTATCAGTTGCTTCCATGCTTGTTATGGTGAACTCGTGCTGGATTTGAATCTTTGTAATGACTGTTGCCAACATGTGGGCTTCCCCTGCAGCTTGGTTTAGCTAGTGATGTTAATGAAGTCAGTTATTTAGTTGGGAGACCATTTACTTCTACTTTCCTTTTTTATCTGAGAAGCTGTATTGGATCGTAATGAGGATCAGTGAAGTTCTTTGTTCACTCAGTGTCATGAAGAATTATGTATACCCTTTTCTTATGCTGAAGGATTGTAAGATCAATGCTGATGTGTGAATGTCTTCCACAGATGTCTGACAACAGACGCCGAGGTAACAGGCGTGTTCAGTAAGAGCAGCGTGTCCAGTAGGAGGAACCCCAGCAACACCGGAGGCAGCCTCCCCCGCCACCCCCGATTACAGTGGAGCAGATGTTCTTGATGCAAACTCAGGCAGTGCAGGCTATTGGGTAGACTCTGGCAGCCATGCAGCAGGCTCAACAGCAACCCCAACCCCAGTTACAAGTGCAGATACCCCAGATGCCACGGGACAAACGTGGTGAGTTCATGAGAGGGCACCCTCCTACCTTCGCCACTCTGCTGACCCCATGGATGCAGAAGACTGGCTACGTGCAGTGGAAAGGGAACTGCGCACCGCCCAATGTGATGACAAGGAGAAGGTTCTGTATGGTCCCCGCCAACTAAGGGGAGCAGCCCAGTCCTGGTGGGAGTCCTACCTCGCCACCCATGCCAACCCCGAAGCCATCACTTGGGAGGAATTCAGAGAGAATTTCCGCAGGTACCATGTTCCAGAGGGACTGATGATCGTGAAGAAAGAGGAGTTTCTGGCTCTAAAGCAGGGACCCCTGTCTGTTAGTGAATACAGGGACAGGTTTCTGCAGCTATCTCGTTATGCACCTGAAGACGTCAACACTGATGCTAAAAGGCAGTACAGGTTCATGAGGGGTTTGGTGGATCCCCTGCATTACTAGCTGATGAACCACACCTTCCCCACCTTCCAACACCTGATCAATAGGGCAATCATGACTGAGAGGAAGCGCAAGGAAATGGAAGATCGGAAGCGCAAGATGAGTGGACCACAGTCCGGGAGCAACAGCCGCCCCCGCTACTCAGGCAGTTCATCTCAGCAAGGCAAGCCTGGTCACCCACAGGGAT
This sequence comes from Zea luxurians, assembly GCA_029449295.1. Lineage (NCBI taxonomy): Eukaryota > Viridiplantae > Streptophyta > Magnoliopsida > Poales > Poaceae > Zea > Zea luxurians. The sequence goes on along the minus strand of JAOPSE010000082.1, from coordinate 7,343,726 downwards.
ACCAGCATCAGAGTCAGCGCCCGTACCAGCAGCAGTTTCAGAGGCAGTACCCACAACAGCAGCAGTATCATCAGAATAGCGAGCAGGGAGGTAACTAGTATCAGAGGCAGAACAACCACGCACCCCGCCTTCCTGCCCCAGCAGCGAATCAGAACAACCAAGCAGCCCCAGCACAAGAAGGAGGCAGAGGATGCTTCCACTGTGGAGAACAAGGCCACTAGGTGATGCATTGCCTAAAGAAGGTGGCGCAGCAGCAGACAAACCCCAATGCTCCAGCAAGGCAAGGTGTACCTCAACAGGCAACAGGTAATCGTGGCCATGCGTACAACCGTGGAAAGGTGAACCACTTGGAGGCCGAAGCGATCCAGGATGCACTAGATGTGGCAGTAGGTATGTTCTCAGTCGAATCTCATCCAGCAAAAGTGCTATTTGATACTGGTGCAACTCATTCATTTTCACTGCAACATGGGTAGAAATGCATAACATCTCAGTAGAGTCAATGATGCTGCCCATGAGGGTTAATTTGGTCGGTGGTAAAGTGCAAGCAGATAAGATATGCTCAAATGTAAGGGTGGAAATAAGGGGAATATGGTTCCCCAGCGACCTAATAGTAATAGACACCCCTGGGGTAGATGTCATCCTAGGGATGAATTGGTTAATGAAGTATGAAGCGAGTGTTAGCTGTGATAAGAGGACCGTAACATTGAAGTCCCCGCCCGGAGAGAAGGTAGTGGCTGAGCTAAGGATGCCTAAAACAGCGAAAGGAGATTGTCACCAGATTTCGGTTGATAGCAAGGAGGCCAACCCGCTCGAGACTATTAGAGTTGCGTCGAACTTTCCAGATGTGTTTCCCGAGGAACTAACGGGCATGCCACCCGAGAGAAAAGTCGAATTTGCCATGGAGCTTATCCCTGGCACCGCCCCCATTTCTAAAAGAGCCTATCGAGTGTCTGGGCCAGAATTGGTGGAACTCAAGAAGCAGATAGATGAGCTGTTAGAGAAGGTTTACATCAGACCAAGTACCTCGCCTTGGGCCGCTCCAGTATTGTTTGTAGAGAAGAAAGATGGTACCAAAAGGATGTGCATAGATTACAGAGCCCTGAATGAAGTCACCATTAAGAACAAGTACCCCCTGCCAAGGATAGAAGATCTATTTGACCAACTCAGAGGTGCCAGCGTATTCTCGAAGATAGATATGAGATCAGGTTACCATCAACTCAGAATTCGACCCTCAGACATACCGAAGACAGCCTTCATCACCAAGTATGGGTTATATGAGTATACAGTTATGTCCTTTGGTCTGACAAACGCGCCAGCCTTCTTTATGTATCTGATGAACAGTGTGTCCATGGACTACCTAGACAAGTTTGTGGTAGTGTTCATCGATGATATTCTCATATATTCTCAAAGTGAGGAAGAACATGTGGAACATTTGAAGATGGTATTGCAAAGGCTACAAGAGCATCAGTTGTATGCCAAGCTGAGTAAATGCGAGTTCTGGATTCATGAAGTCTTGTTTTTGGGTCACATCATAAACCAAGATGGGTTAGCGGTGGATCCAAAGAAAGTAGCCGACATTCTGAACTGGAAAGCACCGAAGGATGTTTGTGGAATCAAGAGTTTCATTGGAATGGCTGGGTACTATAGGCGTTTCATTGAAGGCTTTTCAAAGATTGCTAGACCAATGACAGCGTTGCTAGCGAAGAAAGTTGAGTTTAAGTGGACCCAAAAGTGCCAAGAGGCATTTGAAGAACTGAAGGATAGATTGACTACAGTACCTGTGCTGGTTCTGCCTGATGTTCACAAGCCATTCTCGGTGTACTGCGATGCTTCCTACACCGGATTGGGATGTGTGCTAATGCAAGAAGGAAGAGTTGTAGCATACTCATCACGACAGCTGAAGATCCATGAGAGAAATTATCCCACACATGACCTGGAGTTGGCAGCAGTGGTTCATGCTTTAAAGACATGGAGACATTACCTGTATGGGCAGAAGTGCGACATCTACACAGATCACAAAAGTCTGAAATACATATTCACCCAGTCAGAGTTAAACATGAGGCAGCGAAGATGGCTGGAATTGATCAAGGAATACGAGTTGGAGATACATTACCATCTAGGCAAAGCCAATGTGGTTGCAGATGCTCTGAGCAGGAAGAGTCAAGTCAATATGATGGCCACGTACCCAATGTCATATGAGTTAGCCAAGGAGTTCGACAGGCTAAGTCTCGGTTTTCTGAATAGAACACAAGGAGTAACAGTGGAATTAGAGCCCACCCTAGAGTGGGAGATCAAAGAAGGGCAGAAGGATGATGAAAACATCAACAAGATCCGGCAGCTGATCTTAGAAGGAAGAGGCAAGGACTTTCGAGAGGACGAAAAGGGAGTAATATGGTTCAAGGACCGATTGTGTGTTCCCGACATCAAACATATTCGGGAGTTGATCCTCAAGGAAGCTCATGAGACAGCCTACTCCATACACCCTGGAAGTGAAAAGATGTATCAAGATTTAAAAAGGAGGTTTTGGTGGTATGACATGAAAAGAGAAATCGCAGAATATGTCGCCATCTGTGATAGCTGTCAAAGAACCAAAGCAGAGCATCAGAAGCCCGCCGGACTGTTGCAGCCATTGCAAATTCCTCAGTGGAAGTGGGATGAGATCGGGATGGATTTTATAGTTGGCCTACCTCGTACTCGGGCCGGCTATGATTCCATCTGGGTGGTTGTGGACCGCTTAACAAAGGTGGCCCATTTCATACCTGTGAAGACAATGTACACCGGGGCAACATTAGCTGAGTTATACATGTCCCGGATAGTCTGCCTACATGGTGTGACGAAGAAGATAGTGTCAGATCGAGGAACACAGTTCACCTCTCATTTTTGGCAGCAGCTACAAGAAGCTTTGGGCACGCATTTGAACTTCAGCTCGGCGTATCACCCGCAGACAGATGGTCAGACTGAAAGAACTAATCAGATCCTAGAAGATATGTTGAGAGCCTGTGCGTTGCAAGACAAGTCAGGATGGGACAAAAGGTTACCTTATGCAGATTCTCTTACAACAATAGTTACCAGGCCAGCTTGAAGATGTCACTGTTTCAGGCACTCTATGGACGGAGTTGTAGGACTCCGCTGCATTGGGACCAGCCTGGAGAGAGACAGGTGTTTGGCCCCGACATTTTACTTGAAGCCGAAGAGAATATCAAAATGGTTCGGGAGAATCTGAAGATAGCACAATCAAGGCAGCGAAGCTATGCTGACACAAGAAGAGAGCTGAGTTTTGAGGTGGGAGATTACGTCTATCAGAAGGTGTCGCCTATCAGAGGAGTCAAAAGGTTCGGAGTCAAGGGCAAGTTAGCACCCCGGTACGTTGGACCATATCAGATTCAAGCAAAGCGTGGAGAAGTGGCCTACCAGCTTAACCTACCAGAAAGTCTGTCGGCAGTGCACAACGTGTTCCACGTGTCGCAATTGAAGAAGTGTCTACAAGTACCAGAAGAACAGTTGCCAGTGGAGGACTTGGAAGTCCAAGAGGATCTGACATACATAGAGAAGCCATCGCAGATTCTGGAGTTTGCAGACAGAGTCACCCGGAAGAACACCATCAGAATGTGCAAAGTCAGATGGGGTCACCACTCTAAGGAAGAAGCAACCTGGGAACGAGAAGATGGTCTGAAAGCCAAATACCCTGAACTCTTTGCTGACCAACCTTGAATCTCGGGGCGAGATTCTTTTAAGGGGGATATGTTTGTAACACCTAGAATCTATGGGTATAAAAATCTCTTCTATAATATCCACCAAGTTCAGGTTTTAATAAAAACCCTGAGGGAACAATGGTTGTTGCATCATGTTGGAAGGCTTTTATTTTTTTGTTGGATGAATGGTTTGCTTGATCTTTCATTTAACCAACAATTTTCACATGATATCAAACTGAAATAATAGAAAAAGAGAAAGAAAAGAGAAAGGAAATCAGCCCCCTCCCCTTCCCTGGCCCATTCGGCCGGCCCACCCCGCCCCCTTCTCCCTCTCCTCCCCCCCCTCTCGGCCCAACGCCCTTTCTTCCCCCTCCTAGGCCCACGCGAAGCGCGGCCCAGCCCCGCAGCCTGTCCTGCCCATCCCGCGGACGCACGCCTGGCCCAGCGCGCGCGCCTGCCGTGTCCCCCGCTCCGTGCCAGCGCGCGGCCACCCCGCGGCCCAGAGAGCACGCACCTCGCCTTTGCCCCGCGCCGGCCCACGCGGCCCAGCCGCGGCGCGCCCAGCGCGCCCGCTGCCGCATATCAGCTGGGTCCGCGCGTCAGGGAGCCGGCGCCCACTGTGCTTCTTCCTTGAAATGACCGTGCGAGTTTCCAGAGAAGCAACCGCCCACGACGCTCCAAAGCCGAACCGCCAGCGCCCCTCGCCTAGTTTTTCGCCCTCCACCTCACCATCGCCACCGTCGGAGTCACGCCCCGCTCGCTGTGCCTCACCGCCGTGGCGTTGCCGAGGTGAACTCGCCCCCCCCCTTCCTCTCTCCCCTTCCCCATCCTCTCTCCCCTACCACGGACCCTCCCTGCAGCCCCTCGTCGCGCCGTTCTTCTTCCCCGGCAAGCAGCCCTCTCTGTCCCCTTGCCGAGACCTCGCCCTGCCGCTGCCCAAATCGTGGCCAGGAGGCCCTGCGCGTGGCTGAGCTCCCCTGCCGCGCGGTACCTAGCCCCGACCACCTGCGCAACGCGCCTGGCCCCTGCCTCGTCCCCGCTCCAGCCCCATGGTCGCTCCTCCCGGCCTGCGAGCTCGCCCCTGGCCGCAGGCAGCAGGGCACTCGCGCACAGTCCAAGCCAGTGAGCCGCTGCGCGTCCAGCACCCCGTGCCCGATCGGCCGTGGCTAGCTATGGTGGCCGAACTGCCAAGCCCGACCCCGCCGATGTCCCTACAGCCCGCCTCGACCGTTCGTCTACCCTCGCCGTGCCTCGGGCTCGCTGTTAGCCATGTCGTGCATGTCAAATTGCGCGTGTGCAGCGCCTCACCGTGCTATCGCAGCCGTGTCGTGCAACTAGTGCACGCACTCGAGTTCGCTTACGCGCTGTGCGTCGACGGGACTCCGTCCATGCTCGTCTACCCCTCGTCTACCCCCCCCCCCCCCCCCGGTCAACCCCCCCCCCTCCCCGTGTGCATTCGCGTCGCTCGCCATCGCCCGTGCATCGCGCATTAAATCGTCGCGTGCTGTTCGCGCGCGTTGCGCGTGTCGTTCGCATGCGTTGTCGTGCGCTTCAGTGCACGTTAATAATTCGCCTCACCTAGAATAGCTCGCGCTAATTAAATACATATTTAAACAGCGGTTATTCGAGTAGCAAACTAATCGGGACTAAGTAATAATTTTACTTGGCATATGATAAATGTCTGTTAATATGATAAAGCCGAATTAAGTATTATAACTCACACCCGCTTAGTGTAAACGTGATATCCCTCGACCATAGCGTCGGTCGTCTCAGTTCCTTTCCCGCGTAGTCGTAGATGCGAATTCTATGGCGCGTGCGTATTTAGTTGATCTATATTGTTGTATGTTGTATTGTTTCCTTCCGTTTCAAGAATGTTGAATGTATGTTTGCACTCGCGTAGATATCGGTCCATTCGTGGAGTCTGAGGGAATTGCAGGAGAAGACCCTGAGCAGCAGCAGCTTGGTGAAGGCAAGTGTCCTCTGACCCATTATGTCCCTTCCACTTATAACACACTGTCCCGCATTACTTAATTGAAACCTAAGGATTGACTATCTTTGTATTTACCTTATACTTGATTACCTATTGGGTTACTATGGTTAGCTTTATGCTATTGCTTTAACTTAATCAACGAACATGATGTGAATATTTATGATATGATGATGTTGTCCCGATGATCTTGTGATATTTTAGGGGACTCGGGCTGTTTCCCGAGTACCTCTCCGTAAGGACCTATTCGTTGAGAGACCACCCGGGATAACAGTGCAACCATGAGGGTGAAATGGGGCGCCCTTAGCTAATTAATTAGAGGAACTAGAGGTGTATTTGCTTTGCCGTCGTGCCGTCAATGGGGTCCAGGCACAGCGCTTGCTCTGCCGAGGCTGGGGGCCAAGGTTCTTTCGTTTTGCTTTTGTTAGTCACCCCCTGTGGGGAGGGGTACTGTGTTTATCAAACTAGAGAAACCTAACGGGCGGCTATGACCTCTAGGGAATCTTCGTAAAAGCTACGTTGTGATACCCTATCGGACCACCTAGGAAGTGATCAATGGGGAGTCATGATCCCCGGGCAAAACGGGAATCACGGCTCATGGGTAAAGTGTGCGACCTCTGCAGAGGGTATCAAAACTGATATATCAGTCGTGCTCACGATAAAGAGCAGCCTTGGGATCCTCTTTGATTACAGATACTCCTGATACACCCCAGATGATGACTTTAATGATGATGGCTAAAGATGGTGACTTTAATTAAGAATTCTAGTATTTCCTCTCTGAGGAGGTACCTTTTGGGATTATAACTTGGGTTTTACGATAAAATCTGGCTTCTACTAAGAATAAATACCTGACCAACTAAAAGCAACTGCTGGAGCCTAACCCCACATAAAAAGCTAGTCCACTTCAGCCAAACGGGGCATTTGCTGAGTACGTTGATGTGTACTCATCCTTGCTTTACCACAAAACACCAGGTTGTCCACATTGCAACCACTGCTCAGGAGAAGATGAAGCCGTCGAAGGAGACTTCTAGGAGTTCCAAGACTACGACGAGTTCTAGGTGTGGGTTGGCGGCAACCCCCAGTCAGCTGCCTGTGAAGGCCCTATCTTTACTGCGTTTCGCTTAGCACTTTGATTTACCCGTTATTTGGATGACTATGTGGATGTCTCTGACTCTATGATGTAATAAGTTAATACTCTTTTATGTTATTATTCGAGCACTATGTGATGATGTTCATTTATGTAATCACTGTGTACGTGAGTTCTGATCCTGGCACGTACATGGTTCGCATTCGGTTTGCCTTCTGAAACCGGGTGTGACACAAACAAAGGATTGGGGAAGCCTGGCCCATCACTCCTCATGCTCCTCCTCTATCGATGTAGGGTCCCACTCGACTGTCCAGCCCGATGGCAAGGTGGACGGCCAAGTCACTCCAGCAACCATGTCATCCAGAGAACCTGTAAAAAATTATGCCACAAGCAAGGCTGAGTATACTAATACTCAGCTAGACTTACCTGGTGTGAGGAGTCTACTCCTCTACCTCTAGACATGCAGCTGTTTGGTTGAGGGGTTTAGTTTGCCACCATAACCAGAATGGGAGACCACGTCTCAGGTCGCGTGAGGGGCAAAGTTTGCTGCCAGGTTCACTTAGGTACTAGGCTTACCGATTTACCAGATTTCTCAGTATGTGTTTAGTACGTTCAAACGCTGGACACACGGTACCACACCTTAATCCTTCCAATTTCCATTTCGTAGACAACGCATCCCCATGGATCGTTGTCCACAGACCATCATCATTATGATATAAAAATGGGTACAACCAATTCCTGACCTCACGCGAGTGCTAGAAAAATCACTCGCCTTCTACCGAGATCCCTGATTAGCAAAGCAGCTACTCGACCTAGCATACTAGTATCCATCTCAAAAGGAATCCTGAGTTCATGCAACTAAGGTTTCAGTCAACTCCTACACTTAAGTGCACAGTACAAGCCTACAAACATTAAGTGTAGTAAAATAGCATATATAAACGGTTATGCATAAAACCGGGGCTTGCCTTCCAAAGCTGGGGCAGGCAGATCCTCGATGGCAGACTTCGGTGCTGGCTCCTGGGCTACTCCTGAGCAACTCCTTGCTCCGGAACGAGGATGTATTCCCCGTCGGCGAGATTACAGTCTATTGAATGCGATGAATGAGATATATGCATAAAAATGATATTAAAATTTGGAAAGGTTGTGCATAGTAAAACATTATTAAGTTGAGTGGTCCTCTAGGGTTCCTTTTGGATATACTTAAGGGTTTTGTACTTTCATCTATTTCTCCCAAAGTTTCCCCTTTTCCTTTTTATTGTGCTTCTTATCAAGCATTTTTAAACTATCGAGGTTAGTTAACATTTTCAAAAAATGTTGTAAAAATTATAGTGGGTAGATATTTACCTCTGAGGGTTATACTAGAAATTTAAGATGGAAATTAATTCAGATACTACTTGTGTAAATTTAACAAAAACAAGTGTAAAAGGGCACTTTACACTATGGCTCTAATTTAGGTGAGGCTTCTGTATCAAATTTTATTTTTGTTAAGATTCATAGGTGATATTAGGCCACTGTGTTAAAAATCACAGAAAAAGACCTGCTGGATATATAGTTGTGATTTTCCAAAGTTGAATGCCAAAAAGGTACTTATAACTAACTTGTTATTTGAAAAATATCAAACAACAGAACTCATATTTTTCCTAGATTCATAGTAACATATTATTAGTTATCCCAAGGATTGGGGTGTTTTCCCTTCAGGATTATTTTTCTAGGATTTTTCTAAGTTTTCATTGTTTTCACAAAATAAAAGGTAATGCATGTCTTTTGTACTAACAGAGGGTCTAACAAAATTTTCCAGGGAACTATGTTGAATAAGTGAGCTAGCAAAAATGTGGTTGCCCCCTGGTACTTATTTTAAATTACCTTTTCTATTTTTCTTAACTTTGAGCCTAAATGAGTTTAAATGGGAAACCCTTCCTTAATTTGGTGTACTGAGGGGTGTACTATTTTTAAACAGAGTATGGAGTGGTTAAGTACTTCCCTGATTTTTCTTAACCCTAGTCTAATAGTGTAACTATTTTTCTCTATTTTATTAACTTTTGGCCAGATAACTATTTAAATCAAAACTTTGAAATCTTCTGCAATACTTAGGGGGTTTTGTATTTTTTCTAAGTAGTTCACATTACTTAGAACTTAGCAAAATTGGTTTGACTAAATTTGGCCAAATAAAATTGAAGTTATGAATTTTACAAGTTCTTTTTGTATTTAAATGAGAATTGTTTAAAAGGTTTTCTGGAAAACCAGTTTACACCGAGGACCCTAGGTTTTTCTTAAAACAATCCTCTAACTTATACCCCTACGCAACTATTCATTTGAGTCGCTGACACTTCAAAACCCCCTAACTTCTTTTCCTTCTTCCCCGAGGTCCCTCCCCCTTTTGAACAGTACCCGCGGAAGTAAAAAGGGCGGCGCGGCTTACCGACGGCGAGGGAGGTCCGACGAAGGGCGGGGTTGGCTCTAGGAAGTTCTTGCGATCACGACGAGGTGCGGCTTGCCGTTGTTGATGGCCGGAATCGGTCGGTCCACGAGCGAAGGTGGGTGAGCTCGTCGGCGGCGGATGCTCCGGCCTATCCACGGCGACATAGTTCAATCCAAGGGCACGGGGAGTTTCACGGGGTGCTAATGAGTCTACCTAAGCAAGGAATTGAAGAATAACTCACCGTGGAGCTTGGTCTACGTTCGCCGGCGGTCGGGTGAAGTCCGGTGACCTTGATCCGGCGTCTCCGGCGAGGCAGAGCTCGATTCCTCGCTCTGGGAGCTTCACCGAGGCACGCAGAGTCTTTCTCGAGGGTCGGACGGGGTCGGGAATGTCTCGGTTGGTCGGTCTACGGTGGCGGGTGTTTGGGCGGCCGCTGGCACGCCGTGTGCAGGGCAAACTCCGGTGATCTCGCGCTCCGGTGAGGTCGAGAGCGCGTGTGGCGTGCCTCGGCTGGCTTTATAGGCGCGGGCGCGGGCAGTGGGCACGGACTTGGCTTGGCGCGACGTGGGGCACGCGGGTTCGGGCGCCGGGCATGCTCTGGCGAGGTTAGGGCATGTCGAACACGTGGAGGTGTGTTTCTGCCCTTGTTCAAACGCCTGCTGAGATCGCAAACGTGCGAATCTTGGCAAAAATCCGGCGCAGACCTCTTCCTAGAACCTATGGATATCTCTTGTATGTGAGTTCCAAGGGAAGATAAGCCCTAGGTCAGAAGATTTGCGGACGCCAAATCTGGTGTGTCTCACTATCCATCCCGAGACAAAAGTGATGTCAAATCATGTCAAATTGTTTTGGCTCGGGTTCAAATTTTTCCAGTGGGTTCCTTAGGTAGTTTGACACCTTTTTGGTATTCAGACCAAGTGGTTTTGGCGCCATTTACTAAGTGAAGACGCCTGATCTTTAGATTAGGGTTAAAATTTAACTTAGAGAAGATTAGAGAGCTCTAGTGTGCTCTCTACTTAAGGAGTGGATTTGGGGTCTTTTGAGGGGCCTTTTGTAATGTTTCTCCTCTCATTTTATAGACTTTAGGGTGTACTTAAACTTTGGTTTAAAGATTTGAAACAAGAATTGGCCATTTGATTAACTTGCCCACTAATCCCTTGCTTGGAAATCTAGTGCCTTTAGGGGTCTAGGATTTAACCTCCTTTGCCCAAGATGACAATTGCTCAAAAATGTTTGGGTAAAGCTTTTGTCATTAACATTTCTTAGTTAATCCATAGTTTCCAAGGTTTTGGTACTCCCTCCCCTCCACTTAACCACATGAGATAACATGTCATGGGTGCTAGTAGGGAGTCAGGGCCTTGGGTAACACCTGGGGTGTTACAGCTAATGTTTTTTACAGTTTTGATGAAGCTCCCTCTTTCGACGAAGCTAATTCAAAGTGACGGTTCGCTCGAGAATGCGGTGAGAAGGCTTCGTCTATGGTCAAATTTTTCAATAGCACAACAGTGCAGTGGCAATGAATGATGTGGTAACTTCACACCGACCCGTTTGTTTATATAGTGCTGCAGGTGGGAAGGTGAATCGGCAAGACGGCCCGCACCCGCCGAACAATCACCTGCACCCGCTGAACGGTGGACCACTTCCCGCTGTGTAGTGGGCCACCTTGCACCTGGAATATTTTAATCGTTTCTCGGCAACGAGCTCAGGGAAGGTGTTTTTCGGACCTTCGGCATTCCGAAGCCTTGAGGATTTTTCACGGATCAAGCTCGTTACGAAAAACGATCTAGCACCGTGAAGGGGCTACTGTTGGGGGCCTGCTTCGTCGCCGAAGGTCCTTTAAGAAGAAGCACCTTCGAAAGATTAGTGTATAATCAAACTCAGCGCGAAGGTACACGCCGAAGCTATAGGGAGCTTCGGCATAGCGACATAACTTAAGACGAAGGGCTGCACCGACTTAAAGAGGAAAAGACCGTTCAGTCCATGATGATTTGTGTCACGATTGTAACTAGTCATCAGGGGCATAAATGTAATTCTGACCGAGCTACGTCCCGTGCCTATAAATAGGTGAACAGTACCCCCGTACTGTTCACGCTGACTGGTATTCTCTCGTGCGTCACGCTTGGACTTTTACCTTCTGTCAAGCCGAAGCTATAAATGTAATTTAATTATATTTCTATTTATCCATATTAATGAAAGAAGATATATGAGCAATATCATGTGATTATTCACGTTGTTTTCTTTATATTTCATATGCTTCTTCTTTCATTTACATACACTGCGATGATGAAGGTATATCCTTCATGACCTTCGTCTGAAGATCATTATATCCTAAGGGAAATAATGCTTCGAAGGATGAAGGGCATTAACTTTTAACATTTTATGTTGCCTTGTTCTTAACTCATAGCATTTGAGAACAAGTCTCCAACAGGAACTATGGCTACAAATTGAGCAAAGTCCCTCTCCTATGTGACAATGAAAGTGCAATCCGCATGGCGGATAATCCTATTGAACACAGCCGCACAAAGCACATAGACATTCGGTATCACTTCCTGAGAGATCACCAACAAAGGGGAGATATTAAAATTGCTTATGTTAGCACCCACAACTAGTTAGCCGATATCTTCACCAAGCCCCTAGATGAAAAGTCTTTTAACAAGCTTAGAAATGAACTAAATGTCTTAGATTCTCGGAACTTTGATTGAAATCTTGCATACATTGCTCATTTTAAACCTTTGATCATGCCATATCTCTTTCATTTGGTACAAATGCATATTTCTTATTCTTCTTGTGACTAAGATAAGATTAATGTGCTTCCAAGCATACTTCTATAATTAGTCTTAGATTGAAAGGGAAATGGAGTTATAGGCGAAGGCAAGGCTTCCACTACATCTTCGTCAGTATCGTATACCCTTTGCCCTACTCATGTATTTACTTTCATATCTTTCTTGTTAAAGGCCTCTAGATTTCCTTGTTTTTGGCGCTTAATGCCAAAGGGTGAGAAATTAATAGGCCAAAGCAAAAGGACCGCACCACCACCCTATTTTCTAAAAACTTTTTCCAAATTGGAATCATTTGCAAAAACCCTCTTGACAGCTAAGGGGAGAACTTTTTCAGGGGGGGCTTTTAGTTAGCCAAAGGAAAAGCATTTGAAAAAGGGGAAGAATCTTTCAAAACTTGAAAATTCCTTTAGAAAGTATATTCTTATACCATTGGCAAATTGCAAAAGAATTTAAAAAAGAAATTTCCAAAAGATTTGCAAAAACAAGCTAAGTGGTGCAAATGTGGTCCAAAATTTGACTATATTAAAACACTCATATACTTAGAACTGCTTTCATTTGAAGAGTAACTTATGCACATATGTCAAAATGCAAACTAGCTACATTTCAATACTTTGTATTCGCTTTGGTTTGTGTTGGCATCAATCACCAAAAAGGGAGAGATTGAAAGGGAAATGGCCTCAACCATTTCATATAATCGATTTTGGTGTTTGACACCCATCACAAATCTCATCGACTAACTAGTTTGCCTAGTTGATCATTTCTCGGGTGCATAAGGTTCATCTACATCAATTCCAGATAGGTGAAGCTTTTTGGAAATGCTCCTATGAGCGGACCGTCCGGGCCCTTCCGGCGGACCGTCCGCGACACTAGGGTGAGCCTCGGACAGGAACATTGCAAAAACAACGTTTACACTGCGGACTATCTGAAGAAGAAGCGAACATCATCCGAGACCAAACATGAACCATCCGACATCAGGCGCGGACCGTCGAACCGTTGAAAAACCAGAAAAAACCGAAGGTGACAGGTTCGGTAAAATGCATTTTTAGCGTCCTCGCGAACCATCCGGGGTGCACGGTCGGACCATCCGCGACTGCTCTGTCTGACATGTTACGACACATTTAATGCACTTGTAGCCATTGATATAGCCGTTACTGCTAACTGTTGTGATTTCAGTCGTTGATGCACAGGGGTGGTCCGTCCGGACCAAGGGGCGCGGACCATCCGCGGTCGGCAGGGAGAAGACAACGACTACAAAGTGGTTGGTGACTTTAAATACAGCCCCAACCACCTCCATTCACTTCATCCAAACATCCCATTCACTCACATTCAATACAAGAGCAAATACTTCATCTCAAGGCACATTCAAAGCTTCCAAACCTCTCCAAGTCCCATAATTGAGACGAGTGATCATTAGTGATTAGTGATTTGAGAGAGTGTGATTCGTGTTTCATTTGTTGCTTGGTTTTCTTAATTGTGCTTTCTTCATCTCCTTCTAAACTCTCTAGTGACTTGTAAAGCTAGCAAGAGACACCAAAGTGTGTGGTGGTGCTTGTAGGGTCTTAATGATCCTTGAGATTAAGAAGAAGCATTCAAACGGTCCAAGTGATCGTCTGAGAGAGGCAAAGGGCTGAAAAGACCCGACCTCCGTGGCCTCCTTAATGGGGAGTAGGTTCATTGGAACTGAATCTTAGGAAACAAATCGTTGTGTTCATTTGTGTTGATCATTAACTTGCGATTTGATTCTTCCTCTCCTCTCTCTCTGAAGTTCTCTTGCTCACTATCTTTTGAGTTAGTTCCCAAAGTTATCCGCATTGATTGAGCAACTCATAGCAAGAAGAACTCTCTTCCATACTCTGAAGTTATTATCACTCTTTCTAATCCTAACCTAGGGTGAAGTTCATGTTCAAAGTTTATAATTTATAGGTTTCGCCTATTCACCCCCTTTAGGTGACTTTTAAGTATGATCCATGACTCATGGATAGGGCTGGGCATTCGGTTTTTTTGAAACTTCGGTTCGGTTTTTCGGTTTTAAAAACTCCGATTTTCTAGACATTAGAAACCGATCGGTTTTCTCGAAAATGAAAACCCGAGAAGTTCGGTTTCGGTTTTTTATTTCGGTTTTTCGGTAAAAAACCGAATACCAAACTTATACTCAAGACAACACATACAACAAGTTTACATGATAGATTACACATAATTTTAAAAAGTAAAAATTCTATAGGTACAAATATTTAGAGATACAACATACAACACATATAAATAAGTGAATAACAATTTAATTATTTCGCACATTTAGTTCACATAATCGAATAGTCAAATTTTAGAATTGATAAAGTTTGGTTTTCGGGTTTTTTGGTATTTCGGTTCAGTATACGGTGAAAACCGATTATGATACCGAAAACCAAACTTCTGAGATACAAAAACCGAAACCAAACCGAACTACCGAAAAACCGAAATTTCGGTTCGGTTCGGTTCGGTACGGTTCGGTTCGGTTTTTAGTTTATGGTAAAAAAGTGCCCACCCCTACTCATGGATATCCGGGTGTGAACCATGCCTATGTTGTTCTTAGTCTTGCAAATCTAACCCTAGTATTTAGTTGTTCGTTACTTTGTTGTTCCATCGTTCTGTGGCTAACTAACCTAGTCTGATGGTCCATGAATGGTGTACTGCATTATTGAAAGTAGCCTAGAGGGGGGTGAATAGGCTAATCTAAAAATTTTCACAACAAACTTCGAAAGATTGTTAAATACACAGTTCAATTGGTGCAGGCTGGTTCAACAGCTATGTGCGCAAGTTGAACCACTCTGAACCAATCCAACTGTTTTATAAACTTTAGACTATAATCTACTCAAAAAATTATTTCGCAAGTCCTTTTGAGAAGTAAAATATAACTAAGATAGAATGAGAAGATGAATATGTAAAGGCTATTTCACTTCTAGATCTACTCTACGGAAAAATCTATATGTCAATCTTGCAAGTAAAAATATCTTAAGTTAAAGACAAGCAAGAACTCAAGACACAAGATTTAATCCGAGGTTTGGCCACACCACAAAGGTGTCCTACTCCCCGTTGAGGATCCCACAAAGGGCTGGGTCTTTTTCAACCCTAATCCTCCAAAGCCAACCACAAAGGTCAAGGCAATCTCTTCTTATCTTAGCTCAAAGAGCGGGTGATACAAACTTCTTGGGGTCGTCCACAAATTTGGAGACTCCCAAGCAACCTCATACGGTCTTGAAACCTAGGGTTTCAAGAACACCAAGAACGCACAAGAGGTGTCTGCACAAGCTCAAGATTTTAAAGAGATGGGAGAGGAGAAACCAAATCGTGAGCACAAGCACAAACCTCACACCCAAGAGCTCCTCCAACAAGGTTGAATCTTGAGGAAGATTTAAGTGTGAGAGAGAAGGGAGAGAGGAGTGCTTTGTCTCAGGTTAGGTGGGCAATAAATGTGTAAGTGTCCAGCAGCATTAAAGAAGGGGGTAGAGGGTTCTATTTATAGTCAAGGCTCAAAATCTAGCCGTTTGACCAGAAACCCGGCTAAAGACCGGTTGAACCGCCCCCTAGGGCGGTTGAACCACCCCTGATAGGTCAGCAGACTGTCTGCCAGTCTGACTGCCAGACTGACTGGCAGACTGACCTACAGGCTGGTCAGGCATGACAGGACCGGTTGAACCGCCCCCCAGGGCGGTTGAACCGCCCCCTGACAACTCTTGTGACCTGACTGTCAGTCTAACTGGCAGACTGCAGGTCAGAAGTCAGAGGGGTCAGAGACCAGTTGAACTGCCCCCCAGGACCAGTTCACCTGGTCTAGACCAGAGAGTTTAGGAGAGAAAACCACAGCTCAACTGCCCGGAAGCAAGTTCAGCTGGTGTATGGTCAAAGAGGTCCATAGCTGAAGTTGAAGTTCAGCTGGAGTTGAAAGCTCAACTCAGCTGAAGTCCAGCTCAGCTGCAGCTGAAGAAGCTCAACTCAGCTGAAGTCCAGCTCAGCTGAAGTCCAGCTTAGCTAAAAAGCTCAGCTGCAGCTAAACAAGTTCAGCTGCTTTTCAGCAGGAACACTCTAGGTTTCTCAACCCTAACCACTGTCAACCAAGGAATATTAAAGTGATTTTTGGTTTTCAAAAATAGCTTTTGAATTTGGGAACTTGAGCTATAGCAAACACCATTACCTATGCAAAAAAGAATAAGAATGAATTACATCATGCAACTCAAGATTTACATAAAATTTTATACGTCCGTTGCATGAGGCCCTTCATGCTTCCTTAAGTTCCTGTTTCTTTCTAATCATACACTGGGAACAAAAATTGTTAGTACCCTTATTTGTTTTGTCATTAAATCACCAAAACCCTCATTAGGGGTTGATTGCACTTACAATCTCCCCCTTTTTGGTGATTGATGCCAAAACAATTAAGGTCAAAAAGATAAATACTTGAAATAGTAAAGTTCTTTTGAATGATTGTATGTAGATGGCTCCCCCTAATAGTAAAGTCATACCCGGACAGAGCCGCGTCCTCTCTTAGAGAGGGAACGACGAGGCGGAGGAGAGGGAACCGGAGATTCCTCCTAAATCTCATCAGAGTCGTTGCTGAACTCTATCACCGATGGGTTGCGGCGATGCACCATGTTTGGAGAGGCTTTAGGAAGCTTGACCGGTTGAGGTGAGTGAGTGAGGAGGCTCAAACAAGGCTGAAAGACTAAGTCTTGAACGGTTGTGAGTGAGGGAAGAGAAGGGGGGCAAATAAATAGGCAGCTGAGCTGGTCACCAGGGACCGGTTCAACCGCCCCACCAGACCGGTTCAACCGCTATTGAGCAGAATGGTCTGTGGACCAGAATCGGTCAAGAGAATAAAGGCAAAAAAAATTCTGATGCATCTGAAAAAGTGACAACTGACAAGTCTGAAAAGTAAAAAAGGTGACAGCTGACAAGTCTGAAAAGTAAAAAGTAGATTCTATAAAAAAGTAAAAGTTGAAAAAGGCATTCTGAAAAAAGTGATAGCTGACGCCTGAAAAGATTCTGTGCAGTCTGAAAAAAGGCGCTGCAAACAGTGCTGACACAGTCTGAAAAAGCGGTCAGCGCAGACAGAGTTGGTCAGACTGATCGGTCAGACTGAACCAGACCGGTTCAACGGATCCCCAATACCGGTTCAACCAGTTTCGACCAGGAAAGTCCTGGTTTTTTTTCTGGTTAAAATCAGCTGAGCTGAAGTTCAGCTACAAAGTTCAGCTGGACTCCTCTAGCTGAACTAGAAAGTTCAGCTGACCAAGCCAGTTGAGCTTCGAGAGAAAATTTTAAAAAGTTTTTTAACACTAAAACTCATTTTAATTTTAACATTTTCACAAAGTTTTGAATGATCATCACTAAGCTTTAAACCTATCAAACAAAGAATAGTTAATCAAGCAATCTTTGTGTCCGTTTTCAAGTTAAGTTGCGAGAATCCAAGATATTTAATTCACTCCTAAGAAAGCAAAATCTAGTCTCATCGAGGGGTTTTGTGAAGATATCGGCTAGTTGATTTTATGTGTTTACATGACATAATTTGATATCTCCTTTTGCTTCATGGTCCCTCAGAAAATGGTGTCTTATGTATATGTGTTTGGTTCTAGAGTGTTGCATGGGATTGTTGGCTAGTTTAATGGCACTCTCATTGTCACATAGTAGTGGAATTCTTTTAAAATCACAGCCAAAATCCCTCAAGGTTTGCTTCATCCATAGCAACTGAGCACAACAAGCACCAGCAGCTATGTATTCGGTCTCGGCAGTGGAAAGTACAACACAGTTTTGCCTCTTAGAGCTCCAAGACACCAGGGACCACCCAAGGAATTGGCAAGTCCCCGAGGTGCTTTTTCGATCTACTTTGCAACCGGCATAGTCTGAATCAGAGTAGCCAAATAAATTGAAAAAGGAGCCCTTGGGATACTAGAGACCTAGATTTTGGGTGTGAACTAGATATCTCAAAATTCTCTTAACAGCCACTAGGTGACACTCTTTCGGGTTAGCTTGAAAACGGGCACACATGCACACACTAAGCATTATATCTGGCCTAGATGCACACAAATACAGTAGAGATCCAATCATTGATCTATAAAGCTTTTGATCTACAGTTTTACCTTCTTCATTTAAGTCGAGATGACCATTTGAAGCCATTGGTGTCTTGGTGTGCTTTGCCTTTTCCATGCCAAACTTCTTGAGCATGTCTTGTGTGTACTTGGTTTGGCACAGAAAGGTTCCTTCCTTGAGTTGTTTAACTTGAAATCCCAGGAAGTACTTGAGCTCACCCATCATGGACATCTCAAACCTATTTGTCATAACCCTACTAAATTCCTCACAAAATGTTTCATCAGTACTGCCAAATATAATGTCATCGACATATATTTGGCATACAAATAATTGATTCTCAACTTTTCGAGTAAATAAAGTAGAGTCTACTTTTCCTATTTCAAAACCATTTTTAAGCAATAAATCTTTAAGACATTCATATCATGCTCTAGGAGCTTGTTTAAGCCTATAGAGCGCTTTGTGAAGAAGGTAGACATGGTTTGGCTTCTTAGGATCTTCAAAGCCCGGCGGTTGCTCCACATAAACCAACTCTTGCAGTGGACTGTTTAGGAATGCACTTTTGACATCCATTTGATACAATTTGAAATCATGGTTAGTAGCATAGGCAATTAATATTCTTATGGACTCTAACCTTGCTACCGGTGCATAGGTCTCTCCAAAGTCAAGTCCTTCAACTTGAGTGAAACCTTGAGCAACCAGCCGTGCCTTGTTCTTCGTGACCACGCCGTTTTCATCTTGCTTGTTGCGAAAGACCCATTTAATTCTGTTGGTGACTTGCTCTCAAGTGCTATGAATTAAGAACAAGGCAACATAAAATGTTAAAGGTTAATGCCCTTCGTCTTCCGAAGCATTATTTCCAATAGGATATAATGATCTTCAGACGAAGGTGATGAAGAACATACCTTCATCATCACAGCATATGTTAATGAAAGAAGTATATGAAACATAAAAGATAACATGAATAATGATGCGACATTGCTAACATATTTATTATTATCGTGAATAAACAGAAACAATATTATATTACATTTGTACCTTTGGCTTGACAGAAGGTAAAAGTCCAAGCATGATGCACGAATGAATATAAGTCAGTGTGAACAGTACAGGGGTACTGTTCATCTATTTATAGGCACAGGACGCAGCCTGTGAAAAATTACAGTTATGCCCTTTGCATTCACTATTGACTTATAGAAAAATCTATGAGGACTAGATAGCCTTTTCCCTTTTAAGTTGGTTTCTCTTCCCGCGATTGAGTCGAAGCTTCCTTTCGCATAGCTTCGGAGCAACAGCAACCTTCGTCACGATAATGCCCTTCTCGTCGTATATGCTTTTAATCCTGAATCCGAAGGTACCTGTCTATAAACCATACTCGAAAGACATTGTTAAATTACGTTTTTGAGGACCTTCGGAGGACGAAGGCCCCTGTTGGGGGTATGCTTCGTCGCCGAAGATCCTGTAAGAAGAAACACCTTCGGCAGATCCTCTCAAAAGTAGTGCCGAAGCTATTATCCATAAAGCTTCGGCATAGTGACATGTCTCAAGACGAAGGAGTGAACCGACTTAAAGATGAAATGACCAATCGACCCGTGATAGCTTGTATTATGATTGTAAGCATTTGTAAAGGGCATGAATGTAATTTCTCACAGGCTGTGCCCTGTGCCTATAAATAGATGAACAGTACCCTCGTACTGTTCACGGAATCTTGTAATCACTTGCACGCGACACTCGGATTAGGTATAAATGTGATTAAATGTTATGTTTTAATATTTAGGTTTATATGATGAAATATATGAATAAGTTTATGTGTTTTGATATATTATTCTTTCATGTTCCATATTTCATATATTTTATCTTCTATTATTTCATAACCTCAATCACGAAGGTATAACCTTCGTGGATTTTTATTCATGACCTTCGTCCGAAGATCATTATACCCTTGAGGAAATAATGATTCAATGGACGAAGGGCATTAACACTTAACATTTTATGTTGCCTTGTTCTTAATTCAAAGCATTTGAGAACAAGTTCCCAACATTGGTGCCCACCTCCAGTGAACTCACGTCCACTTTTTGAGCTGATGGCTTCGTTCAACAACCAAGCTGAAGCTGCTTCGATTACGAAGCTGGTGCTCCCAATAACAGGTGGTTCATGCTCAGAGCCACCAACAAGAAGCAGAAGAAGGAGGCCCAGAGAAGGGTACAGCATGTTGGGGTGCAGGGACCCTTCATCAAGTCAAAATGGTCTCACATCCCAATTACCTTCTCCCAAGAGGACCTTCAGCTCAAGGATTACCCTCACAATGATGCTAGGATCATATCTTGTGTCATCAAGGGATTTCTAGTCCACAATGTTCTGGTCGATACAGGCAGTGCAGCGGATATCATATTTGCTAAGGCCTTCAGACAGATGCAAGAGCCAGAGGATACGATCCATGATGCCACACACCCTCTCTGTGGTTTCAGAGGAAGGCAGATTGTAGCACTTGGCAAGATCACAATACCAGTGACCTTCGGATTTGTCCACAATACAAGAACTGAACAGGTTGTGTTTGATATTTGTTGGGGCCATGCTTCGTTGCGCCAAAGGTCTTACACGAAGAAGCAGCTTCGGCTGAAGTTGTCCCCAGGAGATGGCCGAAGGTTCCTTTTCATGGAGCTTCGGCATTACAAACCGGCATAGAGATAGAATGACCTCTTTATCCATAGGGGTCTGAGTCAATGTTGTAAACCTTTGTAAGGGGCATAATTGTAATTCGTCACAGGCTGTGTCCTGTGTCTATAAATAGATGAACAGTACCCCTGTACTGTTCACGTGAACCTGCCATTTGCTTTCGCATCACACCTGTACCTTTGTTTTCCTCAGGACCGAAGGTACATTTGTAATTTGAAGTCATTTATATTCATTCATTCATGATAATAAAAATGGAAATGATTCCATGATCATATTTAAATGTTTATTTCATACTTCATGATTTATATGATATGAATGCTTCGTCCCTTGCTATTATGCTCACGAAGGTACGTCCTTCGTAACCTTCGTCCGAAATTCTTTATATCCTGAAGGGATATAATGTTTTGGAGGACGAAGGACTTTAACACCTAACATTTTCTGTGTTGCCTTGTTCTTAATTCTTAGCATTTGAGAACAAGCCCCCAACATTGGCGCCCACCTCCGGTGAACTCACTTCCACTTTTCTGAGCTGATGGCTTCGTTCAACAATCAAGCTGGAGCTGCTTCGGCTTCGAAGATGGTGCTCCCGATAACAGGCAGTTCTTGCTCAGAGCCGGCTAACAAGAAGCAGAAGAAGGAGGCTCAGAGAAGGGTGCAGCATGTTGGAGTGCAGGGACCCTTCATCAAGTCAAAATGGTCCCACATTCCAATTACTTTCTCTCAGGAAGACCTTCAGCTTAAGGATTATCCTCACAATGATGCCATGGTTATCTCTTGCGTGATCAAAGGATTTCTGGTCCACAATGTCTTAGTTGATACAGGCAGTGCAGCTGATATTATATTTGCTAAAGCCTTCAGACAAATGCAAGAGCCTGAAGACAAGATTCATGATGCTACGCACCCTCTTTGTGGCTTCGGAGGGCGGCAGATTGTAGCACTTGGGAAGATTACCATGCCGGTAACCTTCGGATTTGTTAACAACACAAGGACTGAGCAAATTGTGTTTGATATTGTTGACATGGAGTATCCTTACAATGCTATCATTGGTCGCGGTACTCTTAATGCCTTCGAAGCAATTCTTCACCCAGCTTATCTCTGCATGAAGATACCTTCGGACCAAGGGCCTATTGCTATTCATGGAAGCCAGGAAGCTGCTAGAAGGGCCGAAGGAAGCTGGACTGACTCCAAAGCAATCCACAACATAGATGGAGCTGAAGCTTGTGAACAGTACAAATTCAGAAGGGAGAAAGCAGCTTCAGCAGATCAGCCGAAGCCTATGCTATTGTGTGAGGACATAGCAGAGCAGAAGGTGCTGTTGGGCTCGCAACTATTTGAAGATCAGGAGAAAACCTTGATAAGGTTTTTATTCAACAACAAAGATGTTTTTGCATGGTCAGCTAATGATCTCTGTGGAGTAAATCGGGATGTTATTGAACACTCGCTCAATGTTGACCCATCCTTCAAACCCCGAAAGCAGAGGCTTCGGAAGATGTCGGATGACAAGGCCGAAGGGGCTCGCAATGAAGTAAAAAGACTCCTCAGTGCAGGAGTTATCAGAGAAGTAAAGTATCCAGAGTGGCTAGCTAACACTGTTATGGTGAAGAAGGCCAATGGCAAGTGGAGAATGTGTATCGATTTCACAGATCTCAACAAGGCTTGTCCGAAGGATGAATTCCCGCTGCCAAGGATAGACTCTTTAGTCGATGCAGCAGCTTCTTCAGAGCTCATGAGTCTCCTGGACTGCTACTCAGGCTATCATCAAATTTGGATGAAGAAGGAAGATGAGCCGAAGACTAGCTTCATAACCCCAAGTGGCACATATTGCTATCTTCGGATGCCTGAGGGGCTCAAAAATGCTGGAGGAAGTTTCAGCAGAATGACAGCGAAGGTCCTCCAGTCTCAGATAGGCAGAAATGTGTTGACTTATGTCGATGACATCATTGTAAAAAGCACGAAGCAGGAAAATCATATTGCTGATCTGCAGGAGACCTTCGCCAGTTTCAGACAAGCTGGTCTGAAGCTGAATCCAGAAAAATGTGTCTTCGGAGTGAAGAAGGGGAAATTTCTCGGATGCTTGGTTTCAACAAAGGGAATTGAAGCCAATCCAAATAAAATCGAAGCTATACTTCGAATGGAGCCACCAACTACAAGAAAGGGGGCCCAAAGATTGACAGGAAGGCTGGCATCTCTCAACAGATTCATATCCAGATCAGCAGAAAGAAATTTACCATTCTTCGAGGTGCTGAAGTCAGCTGAAGTCTTTCAATGGGGCCCAAGTCAACAAAAAGCCTTCGAAGAGCTGAAGCAATACTTGATAGATCTAACAACATTAACCCCACCAACGCCAGGGGCTCCTTTATTGTTGTATGTGGCAGCTTCGCACTCAGCAGTAAGTGCGGCACTTGTCCAGGAGAAGTATGATGGCCAAGTCAAGAAGCAGGTCCCAGTATATTTTGTATCTGAAGTCCTTAGTATATCAAAGAAAAATTATACAGAGCTGGAGAAAGTATTATATGCCGTTTTAATGGCATCCAGGAAGCTTCGGCATTATTTTCAGGCATACAATATTATTGTTCCTTCTTCGCAACCGTTGAAGGATATCATGAGAAATAGAGAAGCTACTAGACGGATTGGAAAATGGGCTGCAGAGCTCAATGAATTTTACATTGATTATGTGCATAGATCTTCGATCCAGTCTCAAGCATTGGCAGATTTCATTGCCGATTGGACGCCAGGGGCTCAGGATGAAGAAGCAAATAAAGATGCCGAAGTGTGGACAGTGTTTTGTGATGGCTCTTGGGGAACCTTCGGAGCAGGTGCAGCCGCTGTGTTGGTTTCACCATCCAAGGTTAAAACTTGTTATGCAGCAAGACTTGACTTCAGCTGTACAAACAATATTACTGAGTACGAAGCCCTGCTCCTGGGCCTTCGGAAATTAAAGGCAATGGGAATCAGAAGGGCGATTCTTAAAACTGATTCCCAGGTTGTTTCGGGTCATATTGACAAAAGTTGCAAGGCTAAAGATCCGAAGCTTGAAAAATATCTAGACACGGTCCGAAGGATCGAAGCCTCCTTCGAAGGATTTTCTGTCAAGAATATTCCTCGAGGACAAAATGAGCATGCTGATTTGCTAGCCAAGTCTGCAGCACAGGGGCTGTCGTTACCTTCGGATGTGTTCTTCGAAACAATAAAGGCACCTTCAGTGGAGCTTCTCGAAAGAGCAGTCCTCAACATATCTCCTGTTTACAGCGAAGATTGGAGAACTGAAATAATCTCTTACCTTCAGGGTAAGTTCCTTTCAGATGACGAAGCTTACAATAAAAGAATAGAGGCAAGAGCTCGTCCGTATGTCATGATAGAAGGGGAATTATACAAGCATGGAGTTTGTGCCCCGCTGCTCAAATGCTTGTCTAGAGCCGAAGGTATAGAATTAATGAAAGAAATACATGCAGGCCTGTGTGGATCCCACATCGGATCTAGACCGTTACTTGGAAAAGTTTTCCGCCAAGGGTTTTATTGGCCGAAGGCAGCTTCGGATGCAGCGGAGTTAGTTCAAAAATGCGAAGGTTGTCAGAAATGTGCAAGAGACCAAAAGCAACCTTCGTCTTTGACACAGCTGATACAACCCATCTGGCCATTGCAAAGGTGGGGCCTTGACTTGTTGGGTCCATTACCACCGGCTCAAGGAAATCTAAAGTATGTTATAGTGGCCGTGGAGTATTTTTCCAAGTGGATTGAGGCGAAGCCATTAGCCACAATAACTTCGGCCACTGTCCAAAAGTTTTTCTGGCAGAACATTGTCTGTCGCTTCGGGGTACCGAAGGCCATCACTGTAGATAATGGAACGCAGTTCGACTCCGAAGCTTTCAAAAATTTCTGTGATCAAATTGGAACGAAGATCCATTTTGCATCAGTCAGGCATCCGGAGTCGAATGGACTCGTTGAAAGGGCCAACGGCATTATAATGACAGGAATAATGAAGTTAATCTTCAATCAACCCAGGGGAAAGTGGCCAGATCAGTTGACCAAAGTGGTGTGGAGCCACAATACAACAACATCAAGGTCTACAGGCTTTACCCCATTCAAATTATTATTCGGTGACGAAGCAATAACTCCGGAAGAAGCTAAAGCTGGGTCAATAAGAGTAGTAGCTTCGGCAGAATCAGGTCCCGAAGATGCTTGCCTTGTGGAAAAAGATGCTTTAGAGGGGATCAGGCTTCAGGCCGTGGAGAATATCAATAAATATCAAGCTGAAACAGTCAAGTGGCGAGATAGAAAGGTCCGGTTAAAAAATATTGAGCCGGGTCACTTGGTGCTTCGGAGAGTAGCCAACCCAGACACAGTGGGCAAGCTACAGTTGAAATGGGAAGGACCTTTCTTAGTAGTATCTTCGTCAAGGTCTGGATCGTACAGATTGAAGGACATGGATGGCAACGAAATTCCAAGATCTTGGAATGCGGATGAGCTTCGGCGATATTATGTATAACTTGCTGTAACTTTTTATGTTTTTCTTTTCTTTTTTCATGGCACCCTTTTCCTTTCTAAAGGGGGAGAAAGGTTTTTAATGGGGCCATCATGTGTAATTTCCTTTTTAGTTTTATAAGAGCAAAATCCCCCAAAAAATGTAAATGTAAAAACTGAGAACGCACCATCGAGTGCCGAAACTGAAAAGGTGAAGAAGCTCCAAAGACGTCCCTAAGGGGATGCAGAGCTCACAGCGAAAAGTCAACGCTGATTCCGCCGAAAGTAAAAGGCGAAGAAGCTCCAAAGACGTTCCTAAGGGAATGCAGAGCTTATACCGCCTAGGTAAAAGGCGAAGAAGCTCCAAAGTCGTTCCTAAGGGAATGCAGAGCTGGTGTGTGGTTGTTTCTAAGGAAATAATGGCTGAGAGTGTGGCTTCGGACATATGCTTTGGACATTCATTCGCACATTACATTACATCATAGCATTTGCATTCATAAGCATTCATTCATAGCATTTGTGCTCCTAAGTGGTTGCTTCGGCAAAAAGAAGAAGTGGTCTTTTATGCTTCGTTATGTACAAAAAAGAAAAACTTCGGCAAAAAGAAGAAGTGGTCTTCTATGCTTCGTTGTGTACGAAAAGAAGGGAAGGTGTTTTTTCGCCTTCGGCTCAAAATACTAATTTCGTCCACATCAAAGCGCCTCAATAGAAGGGTAAGAATATATTACAAGGTATGTACAAAGTTCATTGAGAACAATTTAATTGTATTTACAAAAAGTTGTTACAAATTCTCCTGAGTTTTTCTAGTCTACTCCTGCTAATCTTCGTCAGGTTTCCGCTTCGGCGGCATATTCTTTAAGTATCACCTTCAGCTTCGTCATCCTACATGAATCAAGGTATCGTGAGTAAAAATCAAGTGCAAAGGAGAAGGTAAGTACGAAGTATCATTTCTTACTGGTTCAAGATGACTTCGAGCTTCGTCTCCAGCCTTCTCCCGCCCGCCTTTTGTCCATATCATTTTTATAAATCTATTTGAGATGCTTCGGGCGAGGTCAGGTATATCGTCCAGGATTGATGGAGACAGGGTGAAGTTGGGCCTGTTGACGATTTTTCCATGCTCGCAGCCGGCCTTCAGGAACGCTGCAGCGGTACCCCGAGAAGCTACCCAGGCACAGAAGTCACCGTGCCCGGCTATAACTTCGTCAAGTTCTTCAATTTCAGCTTCAATATGATCGAAGGCTTTTGGTAAATTTTCAGCTAAAGGGTTAAACTTCCCGCTGCTGGCTCCAACTGAGTGAAAGATCTTCTTTAATTGTTGGATACAGTTGTTACTAAATTTCAAGCACTTGTCTTGAAGGCTTGTTAATGATTTCTTCAAGTCTGAGTTGGTCTGGACTTCGGCTTCAAGTTTCGAATTAAGCTCTAGCTTCTCCTGTTCAAATTGTTTTGATTGACCGATAAGCTTCGAATTCAATTCTGATACTTTAGCTTCAGTCTCTGCCAGCAAGCCTTCGGTTGATTGGAGCTCGAAGTCTTTCTTTTCCATGATAGCTGATTGTTCTTTTATCTTGCTCTCTAAATTTTCAATTATAGCTTCGTGTTTTTTGTCCTCCAAATCTTGCTGCATCTTCAGAGCTTTGCTCAGTAGCATGCTCTGCACAGAAACAACTTTCGTTAGTAACATTTTCATTATTAAAAGCAATAAAAACCAGAGAAAAGGTTGTTTACCTTGAAATTGGAATAAAATAAGCTGCCGACGATATGTTGTCGTCGGTAGCGGCTGATATCTGCCTCTAGTTTCGGAAAACCGATACTCTTTGATAGAGTACCGATGACCTTAGCTCCAGTTTGGTCTCGAATGCAGCCTAATTTTTCATCGTCCACACCTCCGAAAAGAAGAGCTCCTGGCCTGTATCCGCAAGATTTGGCATAGTCTTTAAGCTCTTCTATTTCGGCCTTCGACAGTTTTTGTCCAATTAAATTTTGAAATGTGTAGGCTTCGTCGTCCGAAGTGTCTTCGGCTATTTCTTTCCCCTTCCCAGGCACTGTGGCCATGGTTTCTTCAGTAGCGGTGGCAGCTTCTTCTGCAGCCATGTCTTGCAAAATTTTGTTGATGTCCTCAATGGTAGTTTCTAAGTTCACATCTTCGGCTGTAGCGGCTTCGGTAGCCGCGACTTCCGAAGGTGCGACTTCAACATTTGTTGTGCCCTTAACAGCTGGTGTTTTCTGAATTGACGCCCTCGGCGGCGTCTTGTCGATAACTTCGGTCACTGCAATAATTCTTTGCCGCTTTGATTTGGTTATCTTCGTTTGTTCCGGCTCTTCCACCTTTCGAAAAAGCTTCGTCAGTTGAGGCCCTAATGGACTTAGCTTCGTGGGCACGGGTTCAGTCATTACCTTTAAAATTTCCTCCACGTCGCTGGTAGAAGGTGGTGCGGGGGACCCCTCTTCATCGGATAGTTTTCGCTTTGGAGTTGATATTTTTCTCTTCTTGGGAATTTTCTTCTCTTTTGCTGGTTTTTCTTCATCCTTGTTCAAAGTTTCGGCCACTCTTTTTCTTTTTTGGCCCTCAGCACCCTTGTTCAGCCATTCATAGTCAGGGTACTCGAAGCCCAGGGCATCAAGCACTCGGTTCAGTCTTCGCTTCGGACGGGTGCCGAAGGCTGCTGTCATCAGTTGATCTTCTTTTTTGGAATAATTCCCAAGAATTTCATTACACATCACCTCAACTGTGTCCAGCCACTCTTGGCATGGCTTCTTAAAGTATTTCTTGAATTTGAAGTGATAAGGAAGCCGGACAAGTTCCCCCTTCTTCTTCTCCCCCTCTAGCTTTGGCATTTCCCATTCTTTCAGAGTAGGGAAGACTCTGAACGCCAAGAATTCTTGAACCAGATCCCTGGTACCAATATGCTCTGAAATAATTTCAAATTCACCCAGTGCAGCCCAGGTGGGACCCTCCAATTTCATGTGGCATCGCGGCCTTGTTTCTCCGAAGATTAAATCAAGAGGGCTTTGTACCAATTTTTCTTCATCTTCGACAACTTTCACATAAAACCACTCAGATTTCCAGCCTGCTGGCCATTTGCTTCGGTAGCTGATAACAGGACACTTTGTTGTCTTCCGGTAGGCAAAATTGTAGCAACCGAAGTTATCATGTAGCCCATCTTTTCTGGCCTTTGTTTGGTAATGTAACTCATGAACTCGACAGAAACTGTCGGCAAATGGCTCCACTGCTTGGCTTCGGAGGGCCCAGATATAAACATTAAGCCTAACGATGGCGTTAGGAGTCAATTGATGAAAGTAAATACCAAACTTTTTCAGTACATCTGCAATAATTCCATGAAGAGGGAATCTCAGCCCAGCCTTTAAAAAGCTCTTGAAAATGACAATCTCGTCCTTCTCTGGCTTCGGGGTAGTTTCTTCTCCTCCGAAGCGAAGTAGCTTCTTCTGATTTTCACTGAAATAACCTGCCTTCACCATCTTGGCGAGATCAGCCTTTGAAACAGTCGACTTTCCGAAGTCTAGGTGGCTGGGCTTGCTGGGCATGGCAATGCGGTAGTCATCTTCGGAGTCAGTTTCTTCAATGTTCTCTTCTCCTTCGGCAGCTGTCGGGCCTGCTTCAGCAGCGGGCATTTCTTCCGCAATCACCAGTCCGGAACGCTGCATTGCTTCGGAGATGGGCACAGTATTCGAACCTTCGGCTTCGTCTCCTTCACGTTCAACTCTGGCAGTAGATCGCACTCTGGCCATTTGATTCTGAGTTTGGGGAAGTTAGATACTTTTTTCTTTTTCCTTTTCTCCCGAAGCTTTTCTTTCTGACGAAGTAGGCTTCGAGATGGACCTTCGTTCGATTCTGAGAATCAAGCTTCGGCTATAGTTAAAAATTTTGGCAGCAAAACAGTGCAAATAGCAATGAATGCTATGGTAACTTCACACCTACCCGTCTGTTTATATAGTGCTGCAGGTAAGAAGGCGAAGCGGCAGGATTTTTACACCAGGCGGGCAGTCACTTGTACTCGCTGCGCAGTGGACCGCAAAGATCAAACAGTAACTCTGCAAGGTGGGACCGACACGAGCTCGGGAATTGAATCGTTTCTCGGCAACGAGCTCAGGGAAGGTGTTTTTTGGACCTTCGGCTTCCCGAAGCTTAAGAGGCATTTTTCACGGATCAAGCTCGTTACGAAAAACGATCTAGCGCCGCGAAAGGGGCTACTGTTGGGGCCATGCTTCGTTGCGCCGAAGGTCTTACACGAAGAAGCAGCTTCGGCTGAAGTTGTCCCCAGGAGATGGCCGAAGGTTCCTTTTCATGGAGCTTCGGCATTACAAACCGGCATAGAGATAGAATGACCTCTTTATCCATAGGGGTCTGAGTCAATGTTGTAAACCTTTGTAAGGGGCATAATTGTAATTCGTCACAGGCTGTGTCCTGTGTCTATAAATAGATGAACAGTACCCCTGTACTGTTCACGTGAACCTGCCATTTGCTTTCGCATCACACCTGTACCTTTGTTTTCCTCAGGACCGAAGGTACATTTGTAATTTGAAGTCATTTATATTCATTCATTCATGATAATAAAAATGGAAATGATTCCATGATCATATTTAAATGTTTATTTCATACTTCATGATTTATATGATATGAATGCTTCGTCCCTTGCTATTATGCTCACGAAGGTACGTCCTTCGTAACCTTCGTCCGAAATTCTTTATATCCTGAAGGGATATAATGTTTTGGAGGACGAAGGACTTTAACACCTAACATTTTCTGTGTTGCCTTGTTCTTAATTCTTAGCATTTGAGAACAAGCCCCCAACAATATTATTGACATGGAATATCCTTATAATGCAATCATTGGTCGTGGAACACTCAATGCATTCGAAGCAATTCTTCATCCAGCATATTTATGCATGAAGATACCTTCGGATCAAGGGCCCATTGCTATTCATGGAAGTCAGGAAGCTACTAGAAAGGCTGAAGGAAATTGGATAGACTCAAAAGCAATCCACAATATAGATGGAGCCGAAGCTTGTGAACAGTATAAGTATAGAAGAGAGAAGGCTGCTTCGGCTGATCAGCCGAAGCCCATGCTTCTATGTGAAGATATAGCAGAGCAGAAGGTATTGCTGGGATCCCAATTATCTGAAGAGCAGGAGAAAACCTTGATAAGGTTTTTATTCAACAACAAAGATGTTTTTGCATGGTCAGCCAACGATCTCTGTGGTGTCAACAGGGACGTCATTGAACATTCACCCAATGTCGATCCATCCTTCCGACCCAGGAAACAAAAGCTTCGGAAAATGTCTGACGATAAAGCCGAAGGTGCTCGGAACGAAGTAAAAAGACTTCTCAGTGCTGGTGTCATCAGAGAAGTGAAATACCCAGAATGGCTAGCCAACACAGTTATGGTAAAAAAGGCCAATGGTAAATGGAGAATGTGCATTGATTTTACTGATCTGAACAAGGCTTGTCCAAAGGATGATTTCCCATTACCAAGAATAGATTCTCTAGTAGATGCAGCAACTTCGTCAGAGCTCATGAGTCTGCTAGATTGTTATTCTAGCTACCACCAAATCTGGATGAAGAAGGAAGATGAGCCAAAGACCAGCTTCATAACCCCCAGTGGTACATATTGTTATCTTCGGATGCCTGAGGGGCTCAAGAATGCTGGGGGAAGCTTCAGCGGGATGACAGCCAAGGTCCTTCACTCTCAGATAGGCAGAAATGTGCTAACATATGTTGATGACATTATAGTGAAGAGCACGAAGCAGAAAACCACATTATTGATCTGCAGGAAACATTTGCTAATTTTAGGCAAGCTGGCCTAAAATTAAATCCAGAAAAATGTGTCTTCGGAGTGAAGAAGGGCAAGTTCCTTGGCTGTTTAGTTTCAACGAAGGGGATTGAAGCCAACCCAAGCAAGATCGAAGCTATCCTTCGAATGGAGCCACCAAGCACAAAGAAGGGGGCCCAACGGTTGACAGGAAGACTGGCATCTTTGAATCGATTTATATCTAGATCAGCAGAAAGAAATTTACCATTCTTTGAAGTACTAAAGTCAGCTGAAGTTTTTCAATGGGGCCCAACTCAACAGAAAGCTTTCGAAGAGCTGAAGCAATATCTGATCTATTTAACAACATTAACTCCACCCATGCTAGGGGCTCCATTGCAATTGTATGTGGCAGCTTCGCACTCTGCAGTGAGTGCGGCACTTGTACAAGAGAAGCTCGAAGGACAAGCTAAAAAGCAAGTCCCAGTATACTTTGTCTCTGAAGTTTTGAGTTTATCAAAGAAAAACTATACAGAATTGGAGAAGGTGTTGTATGCTGTGTTAATGGCATCCAGGAAGCTTCGGCATTATTTTCAAGCATATCACATAATTGTTCCTTCATCACAACCCCTGAAGGATATCATGAGGAATAGAGAAGCTACTGGAAGGATTGGCAAATGAGTCGTGGAGCTTAATGAATTCACTATTGACTACGTGCACAGATCTTCAATGCAATCTCAAGCGCTAGCAGATTTTATCGCTGATTGGACGCCAGGGGCTCACAAAGAAGGCACAAGCAAAGATGCCGAAGCTTGGACAGTGTTTTGCGATGGTTCTTGGGGAGCCTTCGGTGCAGGAGCAGGTGCGGTCCTAGTGGCACCTTCGAAAGTCAAAACATGTTATGCAGTAAAACTGGATTTCAATTGCACAAATAATATTGCTGAGTACGAAGCACTTCTATTGGGGCTTCGGAAACTAAGGGCAATGGGAATAGGAAGGGCCATCCTAGAGACTGATTCTCAAGTTATTGTTGGCCATGTGGATAAAAGCAGCAAGGCACGAGATCTGAAGCTTGAAAAATATCTGGATGCAGTTCGAAGGTTGGAAGCTTCCTTCAAAGGTTTTTCCGTCAAGAATATTCCAAGAGGTGAAAATGAGCATGCAGATTTGCTAGCCAAATCAGTGGCTCAGGGGCTCCCACTACCCTCCGAAGTATTTTTTGAAACAATAAAAGCACCTTCAGTTGAGCTCATGGAGAGAGCAGTGCTTACTATTTCTCTAGTACACAGTGAAGACTGGAGAACTGAAATAATATCTTTCCTCCAAGGCAATTGTCTTTCAAGTGATGAAGCTTATAACAAGAGAATGGAGGCAAGAACAAGACCATATGTGTTAATAGAAGGGGAATTGTATAAACATAGAGTTTGTTCACCACTCCTTAAGTGTTTATCAAGAACTAAAGGTATGGAATTAATGAAAGAGATATATGCAGGTCTGTGTGGATCTTATATTGGATCTAGGCCCTTGTTG
Source organism: Zea luxurians (assembly GCA_029449295.1). Taxonomy (NCBI): domain Eukaryota; kingdom Viridiplantae; phylum Streptophyta; class Magnoliopsida; order Poales; family Poaceae; genus Zea; species Zea luxurians. Next base: position 7,311,276 of record JAOPSE010000082.1, on the reverse strand, counting down.
GGAAAAGTTTTTCGACAAGGATTTTATTGGCTGAAGGCAGCTTCGGATGCAGCAGAATTAGTCCAAAAATGTGAAGGCTGTCAAAAATGTGCAAGAGACCAGAAGCAACCTTCATCCCTCACTCAATTAATACAGCCCACTTGGCCGTTGCAAAGGTGGGGCCTCGATTTGCTAGGCCCACTTCCACCAGCACAAGGAAATCTAAAATAAGTTGTGGTGGCGGTAGAGTATTTTTCCAAGTGGATTGAGGCGAAGCCTTTAGCCACAACAACTTCGGTCACTGTCCAGAAATTCTTTTGGCAAAACGTTGTTTGTCATTTCGGAGTACCGAAGGCTATTACTGTAGACAATGCAACACAGTTCGATGCTGAAGCTTTCAAGGAATTCTGTGAATAAATTGGCACGAAGATTCATTTTGCATCGGTCAGACATCCGAAGTCAAATGGACTTATTGAAAGAGCCAATGGCATTATAATGACGGGAATAATGAAGTTAATCTTCAATCAGCCTAGAGGAAAGTGGCCAGATGAATTGATCAAAGTGGTGTGGAGCCACAACACAATAATATCAAGGTCAACAGGTTTTACACCATTCAAACTATTGTTTGGTGACAAAGCAATCACCCCAGAAGAAGTTAAGGCGGGATCAATAAGAACTATGGCTTCGGCAGAAGACGAAGCTGATTATTCTGTGGCAAAAGATGCTATAGAAGGGATCAGGCTTCAGGCCGTGGAGAATATCAATAAATACCAAGCCGAAACAATAAAATGGCGTGACAGAAAAGTTCGGCTAAAGATCATTAAACCAGGACATTTGGTACTTCGGAGAGTGGCCAACCCAGATACAGTAGGCAAGTTACAGCTCAAGTGGGAAGGACCTTTTCTGGTAGTATCTTCGTCAAGAGCCGGTTCTTACAAATTGAAGGATATGGACGGCAACGACATTCCTAGATCTTTGAATGCGGATGAGCTTCGGCGATATTATGTCTAGGTTGATGTAATCTTTTTTTCTTTCTATGGTACCCTTTTCCTTTCCAAACGGGGAGAAAGGTTTTTAATGGGGCCATAGCATGTAATTTCTCTTTTTCTTATTCAGCTCTACGAGAGCAAAATCCCCCAAATATGTAAATGTAAAAACTGAGCATGCACCATCGAGTGCAGGGAAAAAGGAAAAAACAGGGAGAACCTCGAAAGTCATCCCTAAGGGGATGCAGAGCACGACGAAGCTACAAAAAGTCGTTCCTAAGGGAGCGCAACATAAGTTTTCTACTCAAAAGTCGTTTCCAAGGGAATGCAGAGCTTACAGCAAAAAGTCAACGCTGATACCGCCGAAATATAAGGCGAAGCGCGAAAAGTCAACATGATACTACCGAAATAGAAGGAGAAGAAGTTCAAAAGATGTTCCTAAGGGGATGCAGAACTTACAGTGAAAAGTCAGCGCTGATACACCAAAAAATAAGCAATGAAGCCGAAAAATAAACGGCAAAGAGACTTCGGTCATTCCCAAGGGAATGAAGGCTATGGCTGTGGCTTCGTATGCGTGTGTTTGGACATTCATTTGCACGACACATTACATCATACATTTGCATTCATAAACATTCATCTAGACATACATAGGATCATCATCATCATAATAGAGGCGGGTGCTTCGGCTCTAAAGATAAGGCTTTGGAAAACAGAAAAAGAAGCAGTTTCATGCTTCGTTGTGTACGAAAAGAAGGGAAGGTGTTTTTTGCCTTTGGCTCAAAAAATGCTAGTTTCGTCCACAGCAAAGCAGTTCAATACATGCACAAAAAGGTAAAGATATATTAAAAAGTATGCACAAATTTACAGAATTAGTATCTGATCCTTAAGTTACAAAGATTTTTTACAATGATATTACAAGATTTTTCTCTAGAATTTTTCTAGCAACGTCTTTAGCTTTGACATCATTCAGCTTCGGATCATCTAAGCTTCGGATCATCTAAGCTTCAGATCACCTGTCAAGCTTTGGCTCATTTTTCTTCAGCATCATCATCCTGTACGTATTAAAACGGTATGAGAGAAGTGCAGACTTCAAGGAGAAGGTAAAATAACAGGCATAATTTTTTTACCGGCTTAAGGTGGCTTTGAGCTTCGTCGCCAGCCATTTTTCGCCCGCCTTTTACTCAAATTTGAGTTATGAATCTGTTCCCTATACTCTGAGCTAGGCTAGGGATATCAATTAAATCTGTTGGAGATAAGCTAAAATTTGGTCTGTTGACAATTTTTCCATGTTCACAGCCAGATTTTATGAAGGCAACAGCGGTGCCCCGAGAAGCTAGCAGAGCACAGAAATCGGCGTGTCCACCTATAACTTCGTCAAGTGCGTCAACTTCGCCCTCAATATGTTCGAAGGTTTCTGGCAGGTTCTCAACCAAAGGACTGAATTTCTCAGCACCGGCTCCGACCGAGTTGAAAACTTGTTTTAGCCGCTGCAGGCACCGGTTGCTGAAGTCCATGCATTTTTCTTGAAGTTCTTTCAGTGATTTCCGCAAATTTGAATTTTTCTCGGCTTCAGCTTCGAGTTTGGCTTTGAAATTTTTCTTTTCCATGGAAAGTTCACTATTCAATCTAGCAATTTCGGCCTGGGCTTCTGCCAATGAACCTTCCATGGTTCGAAGTACAAAGTATTTCTTTTACAGAGTAGCCTCATGGTCTTTTATCTTCTTCTCCAGGCCCTCAATTATAACTTCGCTCTTTTTGTCCTCGAAGTCTTGTTGCATCCTCAGGACTTTGCTTAGCAGTAAGCTTTGATAACATAAGCTTCATCAGAAAACAAACTTCATATTAAAAACAATGAAAAGTTAAGAATTTTACCTTAAAGTTAGCATAAAATAGGCTACCGGCGATATGTTGCCACCGGTACCTGCTGAGGTCTGCTTCAACCTTCCGGAGGCCAACACTCTTTGATATAGTGCCGACAACGTTCGCCCCAGTGTGGTCCCGAAGGCATCCTAAGCTTTCTTCGTTCACTCCCCCGAAGAGTAGCGCACCTGGTCTGTATCCGCAAGATATAGCGTACTCTTTCAGTTCTTCTTTTTCAGCCTTCGACGATTCTTGCCCAAGTATATCTCGAAAGTTGAAGTCCTCTTCTTCTGAAATATCCTCGGCTTTCTCTTTTCCTTTTCCAGCCACAGTGCTCGGGATCTCTTCAGCGGCTGCAGCAGCTTCTTCCGCGACCGCATCTAGAAGCATTGTATCAATTTTAGAGAGCGTGGCATCTAGATTCACATCTTCAGCGGTTTCAGCTTCGACACTTTCGGCTTCGGCGGGTACAGCTTCGGCAGCAGCAGAGCTCTCAATAGCTAGAATCTTTGACGCCGATGCTAGCAGCGGCGTCTGCTCGATAACTTCAACTACATGAACAATTCTTCGTTTTTTTGGCCCATCTGGCTCCTTCGCTGCCGAAGGCTCCTTTTCCTTCTGAAAAAGCTTCGTCAGATGTGGCCCTAGTGGACTTATCTTGACAGGCAAAGATTCAGTCATTACCTTTAAAATTTCTTCTACATCGATAGCAGGAGGTGTTGAAGGAGCTTCATCCTAAATTTCAGCTGTTTTTCGTTTCAGAGCCAAAGCTTTCTTTTTCTTCGAAGCAGTTATCTTCGGCTCAGGGCTTAATTTTCTCTTCTTCAAAGTCTCTTCATCCTTTTTCACCAATTTGGCAGCCTCTTTGTCTAGGACACTTGCAACTCTCTTTCTTTTCTGTCCTTCGGCACCTTTGTCTAGTCGCTCATAGTTAGGATACTCAAAGTTCAGAGCATCCATCACCCGGTTTAACCTTCGCTTCGAACGAGTGCCGAAGGCTGCAGTCATTAGTTGATCTTCTTTTCTAGAATAATTCCCAAGGATCTCGTTGCACATAACTTCAATTGTGTCTAACCATTCTTGGCAAGGTACTTTGAAATGCTTCTTGAATTTATAATAATAGGGAAACCGAACTAGTTCTTTCTTTTTCTTTTCCCCTTTGATCTTCGGCATGTCCCATTCTTTCAAAGTTGGGAACACTCTAAAAGCCAAGAATTCTTGCACCAGATCCCTAGTACCAATGTGCTCTACAATAACTCGAAATTCGCCCAGTGCAATTTGGCTTGGACCCTCCAGTCTCATGTCGCATCGGGGCCTAGTCTCTCCGAAGATTAATTCTAATGAGCTTTGAACCAACTCCTCTTTCTTCTCATCAACTTTGACATAAAACCATTCAGTCTTCCAACTAGCTGGCCACTTGGTATGATAGCTGATAACTGGAGACTTTGCATCTTTGCGATAAGCAAAATTGTAGCAGCCGAAGTTTTCATGCAGCCCATCTTCTCTAGCCTTTGTTTGATAATGAAGCTCATGTGCTCGGCAGAAGCCTTCTGCAAACGGTTCTACCCCCTAGCTTCGTAGGGCCCATATGTAGACGCTAAGCCTAACGATGGCGTTAGGAGTTAGCTGATGAAGATAAATCCCAAACTTCTTCAAAACATCAGCAATCATCTCATTCAAAGGAAATCTTAATCCTGCTTTGAAGAAGCTTTTAAAGACTACCACCTCATCCTTTTCCGGCTTCGGAGTAATTTCCTCTCCACCAAAGCGAATTAGCTCCTTTTTGGCCTCACTAAAATAGCCTAACTTCATCAATTTAGGCATGTCATCTTCGATAACGGTGGACCTCCCAAACTCCAGGTGGCTGGGTTTAGATGGCACGACACTATAATCATCTTCAGATTCATCTTCCTCAGCACCAACCTGCTCAGCCTCAGCGGCAAGTGCACCTTCGTCAGAGACATCTTCCGACACTACTAGCCCCGACCGTTTCATCACTTCGGAAATCGGAGCGGTCTCAGCAGTTTCAGCTTCTTCTCCGTCATGTGTAACCCTAGCAGTGGAACGTACCCTTGCCATTTGATGATGAATTCCTCACAATTTTTGATGAAATTGTTGACTTTTTTAATTTTCCCGAAGCTCTTCCTCTTGTGACGAAGCAAAGTCAACAGCGGTGCTTCGGTTGAGTGCGATGAACAAGCTTTGGCTATGGTCAAATTTTTGGCAGTAAAACAGGGCAATAGCAATGAATGTTGTGGTAACTTCACACCTACCCATCTGTTTATATAGTGCCGCAGGTGGGGAGGTGAATCGTCAAGTCTTCCGCACCGGACGAACAGTCGCCCGCACTCACTGAGTGGTGGGCCACAGAACCCGAGAAGGTGAATCGCTAGGACACGTTTACCCACTGCATGGTGGGACCATCTCGTGCTCGAAATTTTGTGATCGTTTCTCGGCAACGAGTTCAGGGAAGGTGTTTTTCGGATCTTCGGCTCTCTGAAGCCTAGGAGACTTTTTCACGGATCAAGCTCGTTACGAAAAACGATCTAGCACCGTGAAGGGGCTACTGTTGGGGGTATGCTTCGTCACCGAACATCCTGTAAGAAGAAACACCTTCGGCAGATCCTCTCAAAAGCAGTGCCGAAGCTATCATCCATAAAGCTTCGGCATAGTGACATGTCTCAAGACGAAGGAGTGAACCGACTTAAAGATGAAATGACCAATCGACCCGTGATAGCTTGTATTATGATTGTAAGCATTTGTAAAGGGCATGAATGTAATTTCTCACAGGCTACGCCCTGTGCCTATAAATAGATGAATAGTACCCCCGTACTGTTCATGGAATCTTGTAATCACTTGCACGCGACACTCGGATTAGGTATAAATGTGATTAAATGTTATGTTTTAATATTTAGGTTTATATGATGAAATATATGAATAATTTTATGTGTTTTGATATATTATTCTTTCATGTTCCATATTTCATATATTTCATCTTCTATTATTTCATAACCTCAATCACGAAGGTATAACCTTCGTGGATTTTTATTCATGACCTTCGTCCGAAGATCATTATACCCTTGAGGAAATAATGATTCAATGGACGAAGGGCATTAACACTTAACATTTTATGTTGCCTTGTTCTTAATTCAAAGCATTTGAGAACAAGTTCTCAACAGCCCCTAACAAGTTCCAATGACGTTTTGCTTGGGTCTTGCTACTAAGGCCAGACTTCATTTCTTGTGAAGTTGTTAAGCTCTTCTTGCATAGCGATGATCCAGTCTGGATCGCTTAGTGCTTCTTCTACCTTAAGGTTCAAGAGAGGAGACAAACGAGTAAAATTCACAAAAATTTGCTAAACGAGATCGAGTTGTTACCCCTCTCCTGATGCTACCCAGGATGTTGTCCATAGGATGATCTCTCTGAATGCCCTGGTGCACTCGAGGGTGAGGCACCAGAGAATGTCTTTGAATTTGATCATCTTGTTCAATGGCTTCTTCTTCTTCACTAGCAGCTTCTTCTTGCTCATTTTCCATAATGGTTGGCATATCTTGTGGTAGAAGCTCTTCTTCAAGAATTGGATGACTTGAGGTTGATGGGTTTGCTTGGATGGAAGGATTTTCACCAACCACTCTAGCACTCCCATCAACAACCCTATTTGTCATCCAAATTCTCCCTTCATCATCGTCCTTTTCTTGTGGCCTTACTTCACCTATTGCAAGCTTCTTGATGGCTTCATTAGGTGGGATTTCATTTCCTGCAATATCTTTAGAAACATGCCCTTGCGAGCCATTAGATTCATCAAATGTTACGTCTATTGCTATTTCAACAAGACCGGTGGTATTGTTGAAAACATGATATCCATGCGCATTTGATGCATAACCAAGCAAGAAACCCTCGTCCACTCTAGGAGCAAACATTGAGCTCTTGACTTTCTTGTTAAGAATGTAGCATTTACACCCAAAAACTCTAAAGTAATTAACTTTAGGTTTGTTACCGGTGAGAAGCTCGTAGGCAGTCTTCTTGTAAATCTTGTGAAGATAAAGGCGGTCGATTGCATGACAGGCGGTGTTGACCGCCTCTACCCAAAAATTGTCAGGTGTCTTGTACTCATCCAACATGGTTCTAGCGGCTTCGATTAGTGTTCGGTTCTTCCTTTCCACAACACCATTTTTTGTGGAGTGTAGGGGACCGAGAACTCATGTTTGATTCCTTCTTCGCCTAAGAATTCTTCAATACCTGTATTCTTGAACTTTGTCCCAATATCACTTCTCACCTTTTTGATTTTTAACTCAAACTCATTTTGAGCTCTTCTCATAAATTTCTTCAAAGTCTCTTGTGTTTCACCTTTGTCACTTGAAAGTCGCCTAGAGGGGGGTGAATAGGCAAAATCTGAAAATTACAAACTTAAGCACAATCTACAAGCCAGGGTTAGCGTTAGAAATATAAGCGAGTCCAAAAGAGAGGGCGCAAAACAAATCAACCAAGGAAATAGAGCGGATGACACGGTGATTTGTTTTACCGAGGTTCGGTTTTTGCAAACCTACTCCCCGTTGAGGTGGTCACAAAGACCGGGTCTCTTTCAACCATTTCCCTCTCTCAAACGGTCACCTAGACCGAGTGAGCTTCTCTTCTTAATCAAATGGGACACTAAGTCCATTACAAGGACCACCACACAATTGGTGTCTCTTGTTTTGATTACAAGTGTTGTGGAAACAAGAATGAGGAAGAAGAAAAGCAATCCAAGTGCAAGAGCTCAAAAGAACACAAATGTCTCTCTCTCTCTAGTCACTAATTTGTTTGGAGTGATTCCAGACTTGGGAGAGGATTTGATCTCTTTGGTTGTGTCTTGTATTGAATGCTATAGCTCTTGTATGGGGTTTGAAGTCTAAAAACTTGGATACAATGAATGTGGGGTGGTTGGGGGTATTTATAGCCCCAACCACCAAAATGGCCGTTGGGGATGGCTTCTGTCGACGGGCGCACCGGACAGTCCGGTGCGCCAGCCACGTCACCCAACCGTTAGGGTTTGACCATTGGAGCTCTGACTTGTGGGGCCACCGGACAGTCCGGTGGTGCACCGGACAGGTCCTGTAGACTGTCTGGTGCACCTTTTGGCGCCTGCTCTGACTTCTGCCCGTGCAGGCGCACACTGTAGCGCATTTAATGCCTTCACAGACGACCGTTGGCGCGAAGTAGCCGTTGCTCCGCTGGCACACCGGGCAGTCCGGTGCTGCACCGGACAGTCCGGTGAATTATAGCGGAGCGGCTTCCAGAATTCCCGAAGGTGGCAAGTTCGGAGTTGGGTTCCCTGGTGCACCGGACACTGTCCGGTGGTGCACCGGACACTGTCCGGTGGCACACCGGACAGTTCGGTGCGCCAGACCAGGGCACACTTCGGTTGTCTTTTGCTCCCTTTGTTTGAACCCTTTATTTTGACTTGTATTGGTTTGTTGTGAACCTTTGGCACCTGTAGAACTCATTATCTAGAGCAAACTAGTTAGTCCAATAATTTGTGTTGGGCAATTCAACCACCAAAATTCATATGGAAAAGGTTTGACCCTATTTCGCTTTCAATCTCCCCCTTTTGGTGATTGATGCCAACACAAACCAAAGTAAATAAAGAAGTGCAGAATTGAACTAGTTTGCATAATATAAGTGCAAAGGTTGCTTGGAATTGAAACCAATGTACTTATTTCAATAGATATGCATGGATGGTTTTCCTTCTTATTAAAATTTAGGACCACATTTGCACCATGCGTTTTGTTTTTGCAAATCCTTTTAAAAAATTTTCAAAATCATTTTGCAAATAGTCAAAGGTATATGAATAAAATTGAAGAAAGCATTTTCAAGATTTGAAATTTCTCCCCTTGTCTCAAATGCTTTTCCTTTACTTAAACAAAACTCCCCCTAAATAAAATTCTCCTCTTAGTGTTCAAGAGGGTTTTGCAAGTTTTTTAAGATACTACTTTCTCCCCCTTTTGAACACAATAAGATATCAATTTAAAAAACTTCATTTTTAAAATTCGGTGGTGGTGCGGTCCTTTTGCTTTGGGCGCATACTTTCTCCCCCTTTGGCATGAATCACCAAAAACGGATACTTGTGAGTGAGATATAAGCCCTTAATTCAAACTTTCTCATCTCTTTGGCAAACACAAAAATATGAGTGAAGATTATACCAAAGTGGAGAATGATGCGGAGTACCGGCAAATATAATTGGAGTTGAGTGGAAGCGCCTTCTTGGCCGAATACTCCATTTCCCTTTCAATATCTATGACTAAGCATAATAATACACTTGAAAACACATTAGTCATAGACATAAAAGAGATATGATCAAAGGTATATAAATAAGCTATGTGTGCAAAGAATCAATCAAAATTCCTAGAATCAAGAATATTTAGCTCATTCCTAAGTTTGGTAAAGGATTGCTCATCTAAAGGCTTGGTAAAGATATCGGCCAATTGATCTTTGGTGTTTATATAGGCTATCTCGATATCCCCCTTTTGTTGGTGATCTCTCAGAAAGTGATGCCGAATGGCTATGTGCTTAGTGTGGCTGTGTTCAATGGGATTATCCGCCATGCGGATTGCACTCTCATTGTCACATAGGAGAGGGACTTTGCTAAATTTGTAGCCATAGTCCCTAAGGGTTTGCCTCATCCAAAGCAATTGCACGCAACAATGGCCTGCGGCAATATACTCGGCTTCGGCGGTAGAAAGAGCAACTGAGTTTTGTTTCTTTGAAGCCCAAGACACCAGGGATCTCCCTAGAAACTGACAAGTCCCTGATGTGCTCTTCCTATTAATCTTACACCCTGCCCAATCAGCATCGGAATATCCTAATAAATCAAATGAGGATCCCTTGGGTTACCAAAGGCCAAACTTAGGTGTGTGAACTAAATATCTCAAGATTCGCTTCACGGCCCTAAGGTGAACTTCCTTAGGGTCGGCTTGGAACCTTGCACACATGCATACAGAAAGCATAATGTCCGGTCGAGATGCACATAAATAGAGTAAAGAACCTATCATCGACCGGTATACCTTTTGATCTACGGATTTACCTCCCGTGTCGAGGTCGAGATGCCCATTGGTTCCCATGGGTGTCTTGATGGGCTTGGCATCCTTCATTCCAAACTTAGTGAGTATATCTTGAATGTACTTCGTTTGGCTAATGAAGGTGCCCTCTTGGAGTTGCTTGACTTGAAATCCTAAGAAATACTTCAACTCCCCCATCATAGACATCTCGAATTTTTGAATCATGATCCTACTAAACTCTTCACAAATAGATTTGTTAGTAGACCCAAATATGATATCATCAACATAAATTTGGCATACAAACAAATCATTCTCAATGGTTTTAGTGAATAAAGTAGGATTGGCCTTTCCGACTTTGAAGCCATTAGTGATGAGAAAATCTCTTAGGCATTCATACCATGCTCTTGGGGCTTGCTTGAGCCCATAAAGCGCATTAGAGAGTTTGTAAACATGGTTAGGATACTCACTATCTTCAAAGCCGGGAGGTTGCTCAACATAGACCTCTTCCTTGATGGGTCCATTGAGGAAGGCACTCTTCACGTCCATTTGGTAAAGCTTAAAGTCATGGTGAGTAGCATAGGCAAGTAATATTCGAATTGACTCAAGCCTATCTACGGGTGCATAGGTTTCACCGAAATCCAAACCTTCGACTTGTGAATACCCTTTGGCCACAAGTCGTGTCTTGTTCCTTGTCACCACACCATGCTCATCTTGTTTGTTGCGGAAGACCCACTTGGTTCGTACAACATTTTGGTTAGGACGTGGAACTAAATGCCATACCTCATTCCTCTTGAAATTGTTGAGCTCCTCTTGCATTGTCAGCACCCAATCCGAATCTTGAAGTGCTTCCTCTACCCTGTGTGGCTCAATAGAGGAAACAAACGAGTAGTGTTCACAAAAATGAGCAACACGAGATCGAGTAGTTACCCCCTTATGAATATCTCCTAAAATGGTGTTCACAGGGTGATCTCGTTGGATTGCTTGGTGGACTCTTGGGTGTGGCGGCCTTGGATTTTGTTCATCCTCCTTGTCTTGATTATTTGCATCTCCCCCTTGATCATTGTCGTCTTCTTGAGGTGGCTCATCTTCTTGATCTTCTTCTTCATCATCTTGAGCCTCATCCTCTTCTTGAGTTCGTGGAGATGCTTGCATGGAGGAAGATGGCTGATCTTGTGCTTGTGGAGGCTCTTCAAGTTCCTTAGGACACACATCCCTAATGGGCATGTCCTTAGCGCGACGCACGGAGCCTCTTCATCATCTAATTCATCAAGATCAACTTGCTCTACTTGAGAGCCGTTAGTCTCATCAAACACAATGTCACAAGAAACTTCAACTAGTCCAGTGGAATTGTTAAAGACTATATATGCCCTTGTGTTTGAATCATATCCTAGTAAAAAGCCTTCTACAGCCTTAGGAGCAAATTTGGATTTTCTACCTCTTTTAACAAGAATAAAGCATTTGCTACCAAAGACTCTAAAATATGAAACATTGGGCTTTTTACCAGTGAGGAGTTCGTATGATGTCTTCTTGAGGATTCGGTGTAGATATAACCGGTTGATGGCGTAGCAAGTGGTGTTGACCGCCTCGGCCCAAAACCGATCCGAAGTCTTGTATTCATCAAGCATGGTCCTTGCCATGTCCAATAGAGTCCTATTCTTCCTCTCCACTACACCATTTTGTTGTGGCGTGTAGGGAAAAGAGAACTCATGCTTGATGCCCTCCTCCTCAAGAAAGCCTTCTATTTGTGAGTTCTTGAACTCCGTTCCATTGTCGCTTCTTATTTTCTTGATCCTCAAGCCAAACTCATTTTGAGCCCGTCTCAAGAATCCTTTCAAAGTATCTTGGGTTTGAGATTTTTCCTGTAAGAAGAATACCCAAGTGAAGCGAGAATAATCATCCACAATAACTAGACAGTACTTACTCCCGCCGATGCTTATGTAAGCGATCGGGCCGAATAGGTCCATGTGGAGGAGCTCGAGTGGCTTGTCAGTTGTCATGATGTTCTTCTGTGGATGATGAACACCAACTTGCTTCCCCGCTTGGCATGTGCTACAAATCCTGTCTTTCTCAAAATGAACATTTGTTAGTCCCAAAATGTGTTCTCCCTTTAGAAGCTTGTGAAGATTCTTCATCCCAACATGGGCTAGTCGGCGGTGCCAGAGCCAACCCATGTTAGTCTTAGCAATTAAGCAAGTATCGAGTTTAGCTCTATTGAAATCAACTAAGTATAGCTGACCCTCTAATACTCCCTTAAAAGCTACTGAATCATCACTTCTTCTAAAGACAGTAACACATGTATCCGTAAATAGACAGTTGTAACCCATTTTGCATAATTGAGATACAGAAAGCAAGTTGTAATCTAATGAATCTACAAGAAAAACATTGGAAATGGAATGGTCAGGTGATATAGCAATTTTACCCAATCCTTTGACCAAACCTTGATTTCCATCCCTGAATGTGATAGCTCGTTGGGGATCTTGGTTTTTCTCGTAGGAGGAGAACATCTTTTTCTCCCTAATCATATGGTTTGTGCACCCGCTGTCGATGATCTAACTTGAGCCCCTGGATGCATAAACCTACAAAACAAATTTAGTTCTTGATTTTAGGTACCCAAACAGTTTTGGGTCCTTTGACATTAGATACAAGAACTTTGGGTACCCAAACACAAGTCTTTGATCCCTTGTGTTTGCCCCCAACATACTTGGCAACTACCTTGCCGGATTTGTTAGTAAGCACATAGGAAGCATCAAAAGTTTGGAATGAAACATTATGATCATTTGATGCTTTAGGAATTTTCTTCTTAGGCAATTTAGCATGGGTTCATTGCCTAGAACTAGATGCCTCACTCTTATACATAAAAGCATGATTAGGGCCAGAGTGAGACTTCCTAGACTGAATTCTCCTAATTTTGTGTTCGGGATAACCGACAGGGTATAGAATGTAACCCTCGTTATCCTGAACTATGGGAGCCTTGCCTTTAACAAAATTAGACAATCTTTTAGGCGGGGCATTAAGCTTGACATTGTCTCTCTGTTGGAAGCCAATGTCATCCTTAATACCAGGGCGTCTCCCACTATAGAGCATGCTTCTAGCAAATTTAAATTTCTCATTTTCTAAGTCATGCTCATTAATTTTGGCAGTTAATGTAGCTATGTGATCATTTTTTGTTTAATTAAAGCAAGGTGATCATGAATAGCGTCTACATTAACATCTCTACATCTAGTGCAAATAGAAACATGTTCAACAGTGGATGTAGATGATTTGCAATCATTTAACTCAACAATCTTAGCATGTAAAATGTCATTCTCATCTCTAAGTTTGGAAATAGAAATGTAGCAAACATCTAGTTCATTAGCCTTAGCAATCAATTTTTCATTCTCATTTCTAAGGCTAGCAAGAGAGGTATTCAATTGATCAATCTTAGCAATTAAATTGGCATTATCATTTCTAAGACTAATAATTGAATCATCACAAACATCAAGCTTCCCAACCTTAGCAATTAAATTGGCATTCTCATTTCTAAGGTTGGAAATAATATCATGGCAAGTGCTTAGCTCACTAGTTAATTTTTCACATTTTTCTACTTCTAGAGCATAAGCATTTTTCACCTTAACATGCTTTTTGTTTTCTTTAATTAGGAAGTCCTCTTGGCTATCCAAGAGTTCATCCTTATCATGAATAGCGCTAATCAATTCATTTAATTTTTCCTTTTGTTGCATATTTAAGTTGGCAAAAAGAGTAAACAAGTTATCCTCATCATCACTAGAATTAGCCTCATCGCTAGATGTTGCATATTTAGTTGAGGATCTTGATTTTACCTTCTTCTTTTTGTCATTCTTTGCCATAAGGCATTTGTGGCCGACGTTTGGGAAGAGGAGTCCTTTGTTGACGGCGATGTTGGCGGCGTCCTTGTCGGAGGAGTCGGTGGAGCTCTCGTCGGAGTCCCACTCCCGGCAAACATGGGCATCGCCGCCCTTCTTCTTGTAGTACCTCTTCTTTTCTCTCCTCTTTCCCTTGTCGTCGCCCCTATCACTATCACTAGATAATGGACATTTTGCAATAAAATGACCGGGCTTACCACACTTGTAGCAAACCTTCTTGGAACGGGGCTTGTAATCTTTCCTCTTCCTTTGTTTGAGGATTTGATAGAAACTCTTGATGATGAGCGCCATCTCCTCGTAGTCGAGCTTGGAGGCGTCGATGGGGATTCTACTTGGAGTAGAATCTTCTTTCTTCTTCTCCGTTGCTTTGAATGCAACGGGTTGTGCTTTGGGTACGGAGGAGGATGTGCCTTGCTCGATGATCTTTTTGGAGCCTTTGATCATTAGTTCAAAGCTCACAAATTTACCTATCACTTCCTCGGGAGACATTAGTTTGTATCTAGGATCACCACGAATTAATTGTACTTGAGTAGGATTAAGAAAAACTAGTGATCTTAGAATAACCTTGACCATCTCATGGTCATCCCATTTGGTGCTCCCGAGGTTGCGCACTTGATTCACCAAGGTCTTGAGCTGGTTGTACATCGCTTGTGGCTCCTCCCCTTGGTGAAGCATGAATCGACCGAGCTCCCCCTCGATCGTCTCCCTCTTGGTGATCTTGGTCACCTCATCTCCTTCGTGCACCGTTTTGAGTACGTCCCAAATCTCTTTGGCGCTCTTCAATCATTGCACCTTGTTATACTCCTCTCGACTTAGAGAGGCGAGGAGTATTGTGGTGGCTTGTGAGTTGAAGTGCCGAATTTGGGCAACTTCGTCCGAATCATAGTCCTCATCCCCTATGGATGGTACCTGTACACCAAACTCAACAATGTTCCAAATACTAGTGTGGAGTGAGGTTAGGTGACGCCTCATTTTGTCACTCCACATGTTATAATCTTCACCGTCAAAAACCAGTGGTTTACCTAATGAAACGGAAAGTAATGGAGTACGTTTAGAAATGCGAGGGTAGTGTAGGGGAATCTTACTAAACTTCTTGCGCTCATGGCGCTTAGAAGTTACGGACGGCGCGTCGGAGCCAGAGGTGGATGGTGATGAAGAGTCGGTCTCGTAGTAGACCACCTTCCTCATCTTCTTTTTCTTTTTGCCACTCCGATGCGACTTGTGTGAAGGGGATTCCTTCTCATTCCCCTTGTTGCGGGACTCTCCCGATGGAGCCTTCCCGTGGCTTGTAACGGGCTTGTCGCCGGTCACCATCTCCTTCTCGGCGTGATCTCCCGACATCACTTCGAACGGTTAGGCTCTAATGAAGCACCAGGCTCCGATACCAATTGAAAGTCGCCTAGAGGGGGGCTGAATAGACGAAATCTGAAAATTACAAACTTAAGCACAATCTACAAGCCGGGGTTAGCGTTAGAAATATAAGAGAGTCCAAAAGAGAGGGCGCAAAACAAATCAACCAAGGAAATAGAGCGGATGACATGGTGATTTGTTTTACCGAGGTTCGGTTTTTGCAAACCTACTCCTCGTTGAGGTGGTCACAAAGATCGGGCCTCTTTCAACCCTTTCCCTCTCTAAAACGGTCACCTAGACCGAGTGAGCTTCTCTTCTTAATCAAATGGGACACTAAGTCCACTACAAGGACCACCACACAATTGGTGTCTCTTGTTTTGATTACAAGTGTTGTGGAAACAAGAATGAGGAAGAAGAAAAGCAATCCAAGTGCAAGAGCTCAAAAGAACACAAATGCCTCTCTCTAGTCACTAATTTGTTTGGAGTGATTCTGGACTTGGGAGAGGATTTGATCTCTTTGGTTGTGTCTTGTATTGAATGCTATAGCTCTTGTATGGGGTTTGAAGTCTGAAAACTTGGATACAATGAATGTGGGGTGGTTGGGGGTATTTATAGCCCCAACCACCAAAATGACCGTTGGGGATGGCTTCTATCGACGGGCGCACCGGACAGTCCGGTGCGCCACCGGACACTGTCCGGTGCGCCAGCCACGTCACCCAACCGTTAGGGTTCGACCGTTGGAACTCTGACTTGTGGGGCCACCGGACAGTCCGGTGGTGCACCAGACAGGTCTTGTAGACTGTCCGGTGCGCCTTCTGGCGCCTGCTCTGACTTCTGCGCGTGCAGGCACGCACTGTAGCGCATTTAATGCCTTCGCAGACGACCGTTGGCGCGAAGTAGTCGTTGCTCCGCTAGCACACTGGACAGTCTGGTGCTGCACCGGACAGTCCGATGAATTATAGTGTAGCGGCTTCCAGAATTCCCGAAGGTGGCAAGTTCGGAGTTGGGTTCCCTGGTGCACCGGACACTGTCCGGTGGTGCACCAGACACTGTCCGGTGGCACACCGGACAGTCCGGTGCGCCAGACCAGGGCACACTTCGGTTGTCTTTTGCTCCCTTTGTTTGAACCCTTTCTTTTGACTTGTATTGGTTTGTTGTGAACCTTTGGCACCTGTAGAACTCATTATCTAGAGCAAACTAGTTAGTCCAATAATTTGTGTTGGGCAATTCAACCACCAAAATTCATATGGAAAAGGTTTGACCCTATTTCCCTTTCATCACTCAAAAAGAAAACCCAGGTGAAGCGAGAAAAATCATCAACAATAACTAAACCATACTTACTGCCACCAATACTAATGTAGGCCACGGGTCCAAAGAGGTCCATATGGAGAAGCTTCAAAGGCCTCTTGGTTGTGACCACGTTCTTTGATTGATGTGGAACGCCATGTTGCTTCCCTGCTTGACATACGTTGCATACCTTGTTTTTCTCAAACATAACATTTGTTAGTCCAATAATGTGATTATCCTTTTGAAGTTTGGCCAAGTTCCTCATGCCAACATGAGCTAGCCGGCGATGCCAAAGCCAACCCTTGTCGGATTTAGCCACTAAACAAGTCTCAGGCATCACTCTACTAGTTGTGAAATCAACAAGATAGAGTTTGCCCTTCAAGCGACCTGTAAAAGCAACAGAGGAATCCTCCCTTCTAAGAATCTTCACATCAACATCAGTAAATAGGCAATCATATCCCATTCCACAAAGTTGTGAAACGGACATCAAGTTATAGCTTAACGAATCAACTAGAAAAACATTTGAAAGTGATTGGTGGTCAGAGATAGGAATGTTACCAACACCAATCACTTCACTCTTGCCACTATCTCCAAACACAATTTCTTGTGCTTCTTGAGTTAGTTGCAAGGAGTGAAACATGTCTTTCTCCCCGGTCATGTGATTTGTACATCCACTGTCAAGCACCCAGCTTGACCCACCGGAGGAGTAGACCTGCAAAACAAGTTTAAGCTATACTTTTAGGGTCCTGTAGTGTTAGTTATTGCTTTGGGTACCCACACACTTCTTTTCATAATCTTTCTCTTAGTGTAGGCACCCACATATTTTACAACCAATTTTCCTGAATCCCAGGTCAACATATAATCACAAAGATAAGAATGAGAAATGGGAGCTTTAAACTTTTCTCCATTTGTGGAGACCGCATCCTTCATCTTGTCCTTTGGGAAACTCAAGTTTACCTTTGCTTGAGTTGACTTGTCATTTGAGGAGTGAATCCTCCCCAAGGCATCATATAGGGTGGTTCCCTCTATGAACTTCGGGGATCTCTACCCCTTATGCTCTATGCTAGGGTTTACCTTATATGAGTTGTACCCAAGCCCCTTTCTCCCATTGTTGGATTTCAAGGACTTGTACTTGGGTTCAACTTTCTTTAACCCATCATTGCTAGAGCACTTCTTCAATATTTATTTGGCCTTAACCTATGGGCTTTTCTTCCTTGCATGGTTAGTCAAACAACAAGAAGCATGATATTTTGTACAATGTTTACAAATATCATTATTTGAGGAGCTAGACTTAGATTCAATCAATAAAGATGAAGCATTGAGGTTCTTGCAATTTTCAAGTTGCACTTGAAGTTCTTGATTTTGGACAGTCAAGCTTAACATGCTTGATTCAAGTGCATCCTTTTCATTTGCAAGATTAACTATAGAGGTTTTCATATTTGTCATTTATTTTTCTTTATCCTCTATAGTTATCTTGACTAAAGATACTTCCTTAGTCAAGGCTTCTAGCATTTCATCTTTATTGAGTAGCAATTCTTGAAGCTCTAGGTTTCTCTCCTTTTCAAGGATGAGCAAGTCTCCTTGAGCATCAAGAGTTGCTTTTCTTTTATCTAGCTTCTCCATTAGTTTAGTGATCACATTTTATCCATTTAAACCAAATTCTTTAATCATCTTATTTTTCATAGCAAGTTGTTCTTCATCATCACAAATGAAGTTATCATTAAACAAATGTACCTTGTCTCCTTTTGCCATGAGGCAAGTTGGAGTGTAGGAATCATCATGAAGGTTGGTGAAGAGTTGCGAGCTTGAAGTAGATTGGATGGCGATGTTTGCCACCTCTTCCTCTTCTTCGGAGCTAGAATTTTCTCCATCGGAATTCCATTCTTCACCAATGTGGGCTTGACCATATTTCTTCTTCTTGAAATATCCCTTGTTCTTGCCCCCCTTTTTGAACTTATCCTTTTTGTATTCCTTCTTGGCTTCTTGTTCCTTTTTGTTTGGACAATCCGCTATGAAATGACCGGTTTGGCCACATTCATAACATGCCCTCTTCTTTCCTTTTCTTTGACACTTATCATTTTTCCTCACAAACTTCTTGAAGGTTTTGATGAACATAGCCGTGTCTTCATCACTTGAACTATCTTCATCACTTGATGTTTTGACCACTTTCTTTGTCTTGTGATCTTTGTTCTTCTTGGAGGAATCTTGTTCATTTGAGATCAAGGCATGATTGTCTCTTGTCTTGATTGGGGCTTCTTCGGACTCATGTTGTTGAATCTTAGCAAATAGTTGGTGAGGTGTCATTTCCTCATAGTCATCACGGTCCCTTATCATTCTTGCTAGACTTTTATCCTTTTCTTTGTATGCTCTCATAAATAGTCTAGTAACCTTGGAGTCACTCCAATCTTCACTTCCAAGCACTCTTATTTTGTTGACCAACACATTAGCCGGTCAAAGAGTGATTGAAGTGACTCACCCTTAGTCCAATCACATCGGGCAAGCTCACTCTCCAAAGCTTCAATTCTATGTCTCTTAGCTTTGGGGTCTCCTTCATGTGACATTTTGAGAATGTTCCAAATGTCACGAGCATCCTCTCTTCCTTGGACTTTTCGATACTCTTCCGGACAAAGGCTTCCTTTTATAATGCTCACCGCTTGAGCATTACGGTGCACTTCTTGCATCATTTCCGGAGTCATCTCTTCTCCTTGGGCGGGCTTATGCATACCTATATTGACAATCTCCCAAAGACTAGGATGCACACCGATTAAATGCGACTTCATCTTATCGGCCCACTCATCATAGTTCAACTCACTAAGAGTTGGTAACTTTCCAAGTGGGGCGGAAGAGAAGTTGGGAATAAAATTTCTAGAATAATCAAATTGAACTTTATTGAACTCATTACCTTTACTTTTGGTGGATGATCCTTTGGTGGTGAGACTTACCTTGCTCATCACCTTTGACACCAAGAGTTCTACCAAATCATCATTGTATTCAAATTTTCCCTTTCCTTTGTCTTCTTCGGCCTTTCTTCTTGATTCTTCTTCTTTGGCCCTTTTCTTAGCATCTTCCTCTTTCATTTTGAGGAACATCTTCTCGGCAATCTTCATGGCGAGGTTGAGAACCTTGGGGTCCACTTCCTCACCGGAAGATGTGACGGGGATTTCCTCGAGAAGAGGATCCACATGGTCCCTTTGAGTAGACATGATCTTTTCCTCACGCGGTTAAGCGTAAAACGAGGTACGAAGCTTTGATACCAATTGAAAGTAGCCTAGAGGGGGTGAATAGGCTAATCTGAAAATTTTCACAACAAACTTCGAAAGATTGTTAAATACACAGTTCAATTGGTGCAGGCCGGTTCAACAGCTATGTGCGCAAGTTGAACCACTCTGAACCAATCCAATTGTTTTATAAACTTTAGACTATAATCTACTCAAAAAAGTATTTCGCAAGTCCTTTTGAGAAGTAAAATATAACTAAGATAGAATGAGAAGATGAATATGTAAAGGCTATTTCACTTCTAGATCTACTCTACGGAAAAATCTATATGTCAATCTTGCAAGTAAAAATATCTTAAGTTAAAGACAAGCAAGAACTCAAGACACAAGATTTAATCCGAGGTTCGGCCACACCACAAAGGTGTCCTACTCCCTGTTGAGGAGCCCACAAAGGGCCGAGTCTTTTTCAACCCTAATCCTCCAAAGCCGACCACAAAGGTCAAGGCAATCTCTTCTTATCTTAGCTCAAAGAGCGGGTGATACAAACTTCTTGGGGTCGTCAACAAATTTGGAGACTCCCAAGCAACCTCAAACGGTCTTGAAACCTAGGGTTTCAAGAACACCAAGAACGCACAAGAGGTGTCTGCACAAGCTCAAGATTTTAAAGAGATGGGAGAGGAGAAACCAAATCATGACCACAAGCACAAACCTCACACCCAAGAGCTCCTCCAACAAGGTTGAATCTGGAGGAAGATTTAAGTGTGAGAGAGAAGGGAGAGAGGAGTGTTTTGTCTCAGGTTAGGTGGGCAACAAATGTGTAAGTGTCCAGCAGCATTAAAGAAGGGGGTAGAGGGTTCTATTTATAGTCAAGGCTCAAAAACTAGCCATTTGACCAGAAACCCGGCTGAAGACCGGTTGAACCGCCCCCTAGGGCGGTTGAACCGCCCCTGACAGGTCAGCAGACTGTCTGCCAGTCTAACTGCCAGACTGACTGGCAGACTGACCTGCAGGCTGGTCAGGCATGACAGGACCGGTTGAACCGCCCCCCCCCCCAGGGCGGTTGAATCGCCCCCTGACAACTCTAGTGACCTGACTGCCAGTCTGTCTGGCAGACTGCAGGTCAGAAGTCAGAGGGGTCAGAGACCAGTTGAACTGCCCCCCAGGACTAGTTCAGCTGGTCTAGACCAGAGAGTTTATGAGAGAAAACCCCAGCTCAACTGCCCGGAAGCAAGTTTAGCCAGTGTATGGTCAAAGAGGTCCACAGCTAAAGTTGAAGTTCAGTTGGAGTTGAAAGCTCAACTCAACTGAAGTCCAGCTCAGCTGAAAAGCTCAGCTACAGCTGAAGAAGCTCAACTCAGCTGAAGTCCAGCTCAGCTGAAAAGCTCAGCTCAGCTGAACAAGTTCAGCTGCTTTTCAGCAGGAACACTCTAGGTTTCTCAACCCTAACCACTATCAACCAAGGAATATTAAAGTGATTTTTTGTCTTCAAAAATAGCTTTTGAATTTGGGAACTTAAGCTATAGCAAACACCATTACCTGTGCGAAAAAGAATAAGAAAGAATTACATCATGCAACTCAAGATTTACATAAAATTTTATAAGTCTGTTGCATGAGGTCCTTGATGCTTCCTTAAGTTCCTGTTTCTTTCTAATCATACACTGGGAACAAAAACTGTTAGTACCCTTATTTGTTTTGTCATTAAATCGCCAAAACCATCATTAGGCGTTGATTGCACTTACAATTATTAGGGACATCGCACCGAACTTGGATCCACCGTCGCCGCCACCAGATATGTCAGCCAAAGTGCCCTGTCCAGTTGGTACCAAATCTAGTGGTGGTGTCCCCTGCTCAAAGTGAAAGGTCTCCCTTCGCCCCCCCACTACCGCACTTGAAAAGGTGTACGACCACCAAGTCGATAAGTCGTCTTGCGGTTGAAGGAGCTCCATTGGCTCCATCCACTCCAGAAGCTACTTCATCTGATGCTGTTATTCAATTGATAAAGTCTTTGGGGTTCGATTTCATGCATGTCACTGTTCTTTTTTATTTTTGCTCTTTGTTTCATATTTTTATGTTTCTATTATGTATTATGCAAAGGATATTGTATGTTGTTTTCAGAATGATGGACTAAGTTTTAGTACACGCTAGGCTAAATTTTAGTGCAAATTACTTTCGCTTTTTAATTTGCTCTATGATTTTTTATTTTAGTGCAAATGATAGTGTTCATGTTGATCTTTATTAGTGCATTCTGTTTTCAGATTTTTAATCACCATATTGCTTATATTATGTAACATCTCACTCTCACCCTTGCTGCTCTTTCATATTTAGCATGTTGTTTTCAGAATTTTAGTCTTCTTATTGTTTCAACTATATATGTTCTATGCTCATCTCACTATGTCTATTGTTTCATAAATGTAGACTTACCACGAACAAGACACCGGCCAGCGGTAGCAGCAACCAATCTGAGAAAGCACATGAGTCTGTCTCTATAAATGATTCTCTGAGCCTATACAAATTGATGGTGATGAACCAGAAGCTGAGGGTGAGGATGTTGGATTTGGCACAAAGAGGAAACTATTGTTTTGTAGCCTTGTAGGTTATTCTCAATTATATGATGATTGTTAAATTCATACATTCCTTATTTATTGTAGGGTCTTGCACTTTTTGATTAGACTAGTAAGCCAAGGTGTGCCAGCCACCATGTTCTGCATAATGGGAGGATGATGAACCAGCCACCAATGCTTTTGCCAATGAACCATGCCAACTATGTCTATGTGTTACTCTTATCATTTATGATTCTATGAACTTCTCACGTGTTCAATCTTGCTATGAACAGTGAGTTGTTGTCACCTATGTATGTGGTTGTGTAGTTGTGAGTTGTGCACCGTGTCATTGTGCCAATGCAAGTATGAAACGGTTATGAACTGTGTTATTGGAGTTGTGTTCTGTGTTATTCTGAGTTGTTGACTGTGTTATTGTGAATTGTGTTATTGGAATTCTATGTTATTGGAACTATGTTATTGGAGCTGGGTATGAAATCCTCGCGGGTACGGAATCCCCGCGGGTATAGAGAACCTGTTATGCTCTATAAATCCGGTTATGGGATCCCCGTGGGGATAAAATCCCCACTCGAGGATGCGGATGAGGAAAAATCCTCCACCGTTACTCTTCGCGGGAGCGAGGACGGGTATGGGGCTCAACTGTTGATCAGGAATTTTATGTTGCAATCTATAACCCAAACTAGGCACAACGGGTTTGGTGAACCCAGGTAAGGACACTAGAAATATCCTTGCCTCTAGTACGGCCTCCTGCTTAGGGCTTGTTCGGTTGTACCCCAATCCATATGGATTGAGGGGGTTTTAATCCCTAGTAAGTTAAAATTTCTTTCAATCCGTATCAATCCACTCCAAACCATATGGATTGAAAATAACCGAACAAGCCTTTAGGAGGTAGTAGATTTTTTTTGGGTCCCTCTATATAAAGATATCTACCAGGGTGTGGAACACGCGCCCGCCCAATCACGAACCACCCACAAACCTACCTCCGCCGATGTGGAGACTGACGCACGGGCCAGGCGGGCCCACGCTCGGGTGACACATCGTACGTCGACGCATCAATGCGCCCGCCGGCTCGTCCGAGTGAGTAGCTTCAAGAAAGACAGGCCCAGGACAGGGACTGGACGGAGTAGTACGTGGACGATGCCAATCCCAGCGTTTGTGTTTGTCGATGTCGCCTAGACGCCTGCCCTGCCCCCCTTTCCCCCTCTCCGCCTTGACTCACTCACTTGGCCACTCTTCTTCCTCCTCATCAATCCGCTCTCCAGCACTTGTTCGGAAGAAAAAGAAGGGAGGACACGCTAACAAGACAACAAGGTGAGTAGTTTCTTGCTCCAACCGCCTTACCTGCCGTTGACTCGCTTGCTGCCTCGGCTCATGGGGCGCTACGCCGCTACCTGTAGGATCATGGGGCGCGGGCGCGGGCACCTCCTGCTGCCGGCAGCAGCCGCCTGCCTGTGGGCGCTGTCGTGCGCGCTGCTGCTGCACGCGTCCCCTCACGGCGCCGGCGCCGGCGCCGGCCTGCTGAGGGTCGGGCTAAGCAGGCGCGGCGGGCTCGACCAGCGCGCGCTGGCGGCGGCCAAGGCCGCGAGGCAGCAGGAGGCAAGCCGTCTCGGGGCCTCCGGCGGCGACGTCCCTCTCGTCGACTACCTCAACACCCAGTACTACGGGGTCGTCGGCATCGGCACGCCGCCGCAGAACTTCACCGTCATCTTCGACACCGGCAGCTCCAACCTATGGGTCCCCTCCTCCAGATGCTACTTCTCGGTCCGGTTCCCTTCCTGCCTGCCTTTCCTTTGCTTTTCTCTCTCTGCCTGGCGCTTACTAGTCCTTCCACTGAATTTATTGTATATTTTGTTCGACTGCGCGCATGCAGATAGCCTGCTACCTGCACCACAGATACAAGTCGGCCAAGTCTAGCACATACAAGGCGGACGGTACGGTATACATTTCTGGACACGCCTCATCACCATCTTCTCTCATCTTTCTCCTCTCCTTGGTTTTCGGATAGTCCAAAGCGCATCTCTTTCTTGCTCAATTCGTCCAGGCGAGACCTGCAAGATCACCTACGGCTCCGGCTCGATCGCCGGGTTCTTCAGCGACGACGACGTGCTGGTCGGGGACCTGACCGTCAAAAACCAGGTCAAAACCTAACACCGCCTGCCTGCCTGCCTTCAGTGTTCCATATCTCTGCTCTGACGAAGCTCTCAAATTGAACCAACCCACACATTGCAGAAGTTCATCGAGACAACGCGCGAAAGCAGCATAACGTTCATCATCGGCAAGTTCGACGGCATCCTCGGTCTCGGATACCCCGAGATCTCCGTCGGCAAGGCTCCTCCGATCTGGTAGGTATATATCTCATTGCTCTTGCACCCGCCGGCGGCCGGCCCATCACATGTAGGTCGCTGGCGGCGGCGGCGTCGTACTACGTCTTGCCCGTGCTGACCTGTTTTTCTTCTACTACTTCTTGTTCTTCTTGACCGACGTTTTGCCAGGCAGAGCATGCAGGAGCAGGAGCTGCTGGCGGAGGACGTCTTCTCCTTCTGGCTGAACCGGAGCCCGGACGCGGCGTCCGGCGGCGAGCTCGTCTTCGGCGGCGTCGACCCTGCGCACTTCAGCGGGAACCACACCTACGTCCCCGTCTCCCGCAAGGGATACTGGCAGTTCGACATGGGGGACCTTCTCATCGACGGCCACTCCACCGGTTTCTGCGCCAAGGGGTGCGCTGCCATCGTCGACTCCGGGACTTCCTTGCTCGCTGGCCCAACGGTACGTATGTCGCTCTCTGTCTCCACTAGTCCACTCTCCGTCCATACCGATGATCTTCCTCCTCAAGTTTCTCTGTACTTGTTGTACTTCGGATGAAGTTCTCTAACAGCAGACATGTCTGATGTTTCTTGCAGGCCATAATTGCTCAGGTGAACGAAGCGATCGGGGCTGACGGGATCATCAGCACGGAGTGCAAGGAAGTTGTGAGCCAGTACGGAGAGATGATCCTCGACATGCTCATCGCACAGGTCTGCTAACTAGCTAGCTAGTTTCTGCATTTCTTATCTCGTTGTCGCACTTTGTAATTAGATGGTTGTGCTCTGTTTAGCTAGCTCTGAACTCCAGTTAATCTGCCCTTGACACTGCAGACGGATCCACAGAGGGTGTGCAGCCAGGTTGGTCTGTGCGTGTTCGATGGCGCTCGATCTGTCAGGTGAGAGGCCCTGTTTTGCTTGACACAGCAAGCATGCATGTTCTTCCCATGCTGGTGGTAAACTATCATCACGCGAAAACTTTCTGCAGCGAGGGGATTGAATCTGTCGTCGGGAAAGAAAACCTGGGCTCAGATGTCATGTGCTCGGCCTGTCAGATGGCTGTCGTGTGGATAGAGAACCAGCTCCGCGAAAACAAGACCAAGGAGCTCATACTGCAGTACGCTAACCAGGTAATGCAGAGTAAACTCTGCATCTTTTTTTTCTTCTTCTTCTTTGGCCAATTTCTTGGATCGTATCTGTCTGTTGTATATATAATAACCGGTGACAGGATTCTGCCTGTGTGTTCTTCCATGCACCAGCTGTGTGAGCGTCTGCCGAGCCCCAACGGAGAGTCAACAGTCAGCTGCCAGGAGATCTCCAAGATGCCCAGCCTTGCGTTCACCATCGCGAACAAGACCTTCACCCTAACACCCGAGCAGGTGCTTTCTTGTAGCCCATGGATCATTTCTTGCAGACAGTGAGCGCCGCCTCACACGTTACCAAAACCAAACATGTATGTGTTCCATTCCATCCAGTACATTGTGAAGCTGGAGCAAGGAGGCCAAACCGTCTGCATCAGTGGGTTCATGGCGTATGACGTGCCACCGCCGCGTGGTCCTCTCTGGTATGTATGGGACATGGCATTGCTTTGCCACCCCTAATATTTGTCTTCTTCCCCATCTAGCTCAGTCTGAGAGCCTGCGTATGAAACAATTAATTGAAGGATTCTTGGGGACGTCTTCATGGGAGCTTACCACACCGTGTTCGACTTCGGCAACGACAGGATTGGCTTCGCGGAATCTGCATGAGTGTGGAGAGCACTCTGCTCTTCATGCATAAAGATACCCTATGTATTAGGGATCTGTAAACAGTACGCTGCAAATAAATCGGTGGCCAAGAATGCTGAAACCAGAAACACGTGAACAGTGCTTTCTTTGTTTCTGGAGAAGAGCAAATGGATGCTTCAAGACATGCATGTCTGATGTGTATTGAGACATAGAACAATGGGAGCTGCTCGTCTTCAAAATTGTTTCTTCATGGTAGTACAGCTTATCACTTATAAAGTAATTTGTGGATCGCCTTTTATAAGACCAAATTAGATCATGATGCATAACTTGATATTAAATCATAGGTTTAAATAGACCTTATTACTATTACTAAAGTAATGAAGAACTAGCTACTACCTAAGGCCTTATTTAGGTCTTACAAATACTATCTTCTAAAAAAATACTCTAGTCTTGTTGCTCATTTCCTTCTTCATTGGCTTCTTCACCTTCAACCGGCACATCTTTCTGGTTTTCGGGTTCTCCAGGTTCAGCTTCTGCTTCCACATGGTTGACTTGTCCCCGATTAACGGATAAGGCCTGGCTTTTACCTCCTGAAACTTGACCTAGCTTCATCAGAGCTAGAGTGGTATAAGCAGTCCTATTGGGACAGTAGTTGGCATAATGTCCAGCCTGTTGACACTTAAACCATGACCTATTTGTGGATGCATTAGGAGCCACTGGTCCTGTTGGGGTGTTTGCTTAAGGAGTAGCTTATGTCTATTGAGTCTGTTGTCCGGGACTGACACGAGCTGGTGTGCCTTGGGGTGTAGCATAACGGGGATGAGTACTACTTCCAGCCATTCCCTAGTTAGTAGCCTTTCTTTTCTCTACTAGCTCAACTCGCTTGTGTTCCAGAGTTATAGCTTTGTCCAGAAGTTTCTGGAAGGACGGGAATGTGTGTGACATCAGTTGGTATTAAAGTGGCCCGATCAATCCCTCCAGAAATAGTTCCTGCTTTTTCTCATCATCATCAACTTCCCCAGAAGCATATCGAGATAGCTCGATGAATCTATCTCTGTATTCACTTACTGGCATTCCTTCCTGTTTGAGGGATAGGAACTCCTTCTTAATCTTTATGAGACCAACAGGAATGTGATAGTTCCTGGAATTAGTGGAGAATTCTGCCCAAGAAATGGTGTCAGCGGTAGCATGTGCTACGCAGTATGCATCCCACCAGTCCGCGGCGGGGCCGGTGAGGTGACCCGATGCATATAGCACTTTCTCCCTGTCAGTGCACTGAGCTATATTGAGCATTTTTTCCACGGACTATAACCAGTCTTCATCTTGTAGTGGGTCTAGGGAGCTAGAGAATGTGGGAGGTTTGTGGCTCATAAATTCACGATGCTTATCCCTGGGTGGTGCTGGTGGAGGTGGAGGTGGTGGGTGTTGTCGATCTTGACGATGTTGACGGATCTGCGCTTGCATCTTTATCATGGTGTTAGCCATTTGTTGTTGCAGTCACATTTGAGCTGCAACCACGTCATCAGTACCAGCAGGGGGGCATTCGGAGGAGGATTCATTTTTGGTTCTGGATTAGCTACTGCCCTTCATCGATGAATACGTGCAGGTAGATCGACACCTCCTCCCCTCCTGGTATTAACCATCTGGGTTAGAGACATATGGTAAGATAGTTTTGTAAGGAAAATAATTTAGTAGGCAGAACAAATAGCCTAGTAGCTAGCCATCAACTGAATGATTAGAATTTTGGTTGGCGGTGTTGTGTCTAGGTTCGGATAACTATGTTTATAAGATGAATTGCCAAGGATAAGATAGAATCTATTAAGATGAGATGAATCTGTGACACTAGATACATTTAAATGGAGGATAATCTAGGTCGGCTAGTTATCTTATAAACACATTTTTATGTCTATATATATATGCAGATGCAATTGTGGACATTACTCCAGAACTCATCACACTCAATCAGAGAACCAAATCAAACAGTTATCATAAGAACAAGCATTCAAGTGTTAGATACTTATAAAAATAGTTTTGTTTTTGTTCCTAAGATTAGATCTTCTATTCCTAAAGGACACTTTAGGTACATGAATTCAAAGTGTGTAATCCACTGTTGTCTTTAGAAGAGGAAAGGTAAGAATAATCAGAGTAAAGCAGCAGTAGATGAGATAAGATTAATAAAAGTTTAGAAAGAATTAAAGTAGCAAATGTAAGTAGGTAAGGGTTGTCCAGTTCTATCTAGGTTACGTCCTACAGTCAATATTGCTCTGATACCACTTCTGTCATACTCGGATTTAAGGGCAAATCCATACGTGAATCAAATATGTGCTAGGATCAAGTCTCACATATATAATGACTAATGGTATAGAAACGAATGTCACATCTTTACTATATAATAGGAGTTCTGTATAAAATAACTAAATAATTACATCATACGAAGACCACGATCCAGTAACCATAGTTGACTAGGAGACGACAGCCTAGATCTCTCACGAACTCATTGCAACATCCATCATGCCCCTTATCTTGTGGTTCCTGTCCTTGACCTGGGGGTGTGAGTACCGCAAGGGTGAGCTCACATATGTTCATCGCTCAATAAGTTGCGGGGAATATGTGCATGAGCTCACTTACAGTGGGGCTCATGTGAAGTGTAAGGCTTACTAAAGAAGATGATTAAAGTTGAGCATTGCTTTTAAAGTTGGTCAAAGTTTTAATAGCAGTTACTAAGTATAAGTAGATACCAACCCAAATAAATAAGATATCATAATTAATAATAACATCCACAATGAAATGTGAATGACAAATTAAGTTTAATTACATAAGTTAATCATGTGAGTGTCCGAGCCGCTCATGACCGTGAGCACGACTGATATACTAGTTTTACACTCTACAGAGGTTGTGCATCTTTACCCACAAGTCGTGTTACCCATTTGCCATGGGTCATAAATCCCATATATCTCTACCGAAGAGACGAGTCAAGGTAGCACTACGAGCCTTTCCGAAGTTCCACTAGTTCGAGAAAACCCACTACAGATTTAGGAAGAAGGAAGCATAGGAATCCCTCATCCGAAAAGCCATCGCAGCCGTTCAACCCGAGGACCTCCCTATACTCTGCAGCGATGACTCCCCGCTTGCCCCTTTCGGGTAAGATAATATCTCCCTAGTTTTCCTAATTAATTAACAAGGACGTCTCATTCCACCCTTGTGGTAGACTGTTTTCTCAGGTGGTTCTCTATGTTCTAATTAATACAATAATCTTATCATGAACAAGAAGTAAACCAATAGTATTAATGGAACATGATCATATATAACATTAATTTTCTAAAACCAGGTAGAGCAATAGCAAATCTACCCAATAGTTCATTTGTTTGCAAGGTGTGGGATAACCAATACTAGATAAACCTATTAGATCCCATCAAATTAACCTGAGCATGTCACAGTGATTAATAAGAACATTATTAGGTAGAGAAAATGTAATACTCAAAGTTGTATACAAAGAGTAATAGAGAGAGCTCCTCATTTTGTGTGCCTCATTTGCATCATGAAAAGAGCATACACAGAATTTAGAGATGAATTAAGACAAATGATAAAAAATAATAATAAATAAATATAATAATATGCATCATGTTGGAGTTTTATTGTTTGTGCATTTAATAAAATGATAATGTTGATAATAATAATAAAATAATAATTCTAAAGGTTGAATTGAATCCCTAAATTAAAATTTAGGGTTTTGAAAGTAAGAAGTGAAATGATATGAAAAAAAAATAAATAATATAAATATATTCCTAAAAATTGTATTTTACATTCCATAATATGATTTGATAACAAATTTGCACAAGGTTTGAGAGTAAATTCAAATTCAAATTTAAACCTAGAAGAGAAGAAGAAAGAAAACAGAAAAAAATAAAAGAAAAAGAATAAAAAAAACTTACCTGGGCTTCTTCCCTCATTTCGGCCCACCTCCTGGTGTACACCGCGCGGCCCAGCTTATAATACACGCGCGCGCCGCTGACTTACGTGCGGGGCCCAACCGTCAGCCTCCCACGCGCCCCTGTACTCACTGCGCCGTGGACCCGTGTGGTCAGCTCCACCTCGCCAACGATGTTCCGCGCATGGCGGGCGCGCACCGAGTCCGCGGGATCCGTCGGGTTCGCGCTGGGGGGGTTGACTGGGGACGCAGGACCTTTCGCAGGCATAAAGGGCGAACCCACCCCCGCTAATCGGGACCCTATCTTCTCCCCCGTGACCATATCGTTGTAGCACCGTGCAGTGAGTTGAGAGAGATTCGGCGCCGCCGTGCCTTCCATCCATCCATCGTCGCCTGGCACTTTTGGTCGGGTCGTGGGTCTGCGCTGAGCCGCGGTGAAGCTATCTGTGGCGTTATTGGGCAAGGGCGAGGGCCTTTCCGCCTCCAATTTCTCGCCGGGGCGCGGGCGCCGTCGCGAATCCGCACTGTGCCGTAGACTGGGCACCTGCGCGGCCGAATCCTTGGTAAGAACTCTCATACTAGCTTCGGGATACCTCCAATTTTGTTTTGCCCCAGTTGCGGGCTAGCTTCGCGCTCGGGAAGGTAGCTGGGCTGGTCGCGGCAATGGTGCCGCGGCGGGGTGAGCTCACCACCGGTACGGATTTGGGGGGGCGATCTCGCGCACAGAGGTGGCGTGTGGGCCGTTGATGCGTTGCGCGACGGCCGAGATTAGAAGATCACGTACCCATTCGCGCGGTTGATCTGGCGCCGTTGATCCGCGATCCTGCGGATCATGTTAGAACTGGCTTCATTAAATCTGGGCCGTACGTTAAGAATCCGAGGGTGTCTGGTGAGAGTGGGAATTTAAAATGGTTTGATCTAATCGTGGTCGTTCGCAGTCGATCGGACGGCCAGAATTGACCTATACCCCTTCGCGGTTACTTTTGTTAAAGAGTCCCCGAGGAATGCGGTAATCAACCCGCCGTGCTGTGGAACTGTGCTCTGTGTCTTGGTAAACTTGCGCAAAGACCCCTGCGTTTTCTGATAATCGAGGCCTAGTCCAGAGGATTAGAAAATCAGAGAAATTAATTTAGAAATAGATTTTTTTTAGTATTAAATTAATTGCAGAAATTTGTTTAATTCATAGAAAATGCATATGAGCTCCAAATTACTCCATTCCAGTTCCTAAAATTTTGTAACATTATTGTCTATCACTTAGAGTCTCTGTTTTGGCATAAAAACAGTAAGAACATTAATTTAACATCTAATCCTATTTTAATCACATTAAATCTTAGAAAATTCATAATTTGAATTCTATAACCCCAAATTTAGTGATTCCAATTCCTATGATTTCATTTTAATGTGTAGATTTTTACTGTATATTTTATTTGCATGTTTGATGTGATGTTAATTGGTGTTATACTATGTATGTATTGTGTTGATGCGAGTAGACGAGCAAGCCACTGTGGATTCTGAGGTTCAACAAGTAGAGATAGCTGAGCAGGAGCTCATTGAAGGCAAGTTGTGCCCTTGATCACTTACTTTTCCCAGCCATGTTCTTATTAATTTTAATGATCTGCATAGGTTAATTTGGATGGGAGCCTTTATGTTACCCCAGTTTTGATTACCTCTATACCTTGTTCACCCCTGAAATATTTTTGGGTAGTACTTGCTCTTGCTTTATGTGGATTGGGTATGGAGATACACTATTCATGATTATTCTGTTATTATCTTGTTATTATTACTGTTCATGTTAAGATCATTAAATTAATGGGAACATGGAGCGACCACCCGGGAAAATAGTGCTACCACAAGGGTTTAATGGGACGCCCTTGGCTGATTAACTAGGAAAGCTAGTGGAGGGCTACCTTACCCGAAAGGGGCAAGGGCAGTAGGGGAGTGGTCAGTGTAGGGAGGTCCTTGTTTGATTTTGCTGCGATGGCGGTCAGGCAAGAACCCTGCACTGGAGCTTCCTATAAACTGTAGCGGGTAGTCTGAAGCTAGTGGAACTTTGTAAAGGCCTCGTAGTGTTACCCTGCCTCGCTTCCTTGGTAGAGGTGTATGGGATTCATGACCCCTTGGCAGATGGGTAACACGGCTTGTGGGTAAAGATGCGCAACCTCTGCAGAGTGTAAAACTAGTATACTAGCCGTGCTCACGGTCATGAGCGGCTCGGACCCTCACATGATTAATTATGGAACTTAAATTCAATTTTGACATTTGCATCGCATTTGGGATTATTTTACTATTACTGTTCTTTATTATTATTAAGGTTTGATATTTACTTACACTTAGTAATTGCTAATAAAATTTTGACCAACTTATAAAAGCAACGCTCAGCTTCAGCCTTTATTTCATTGATCAGCCTTACACTACATGAACTCCCACCTTTGGTGAGTTCATGCCACGTTATTCCCCACGACTTGTTGAGCTATGAACGTATGTGAGCTCACTCTTGCTGTCTCACACCCCCCCACAGGAGAAGAACAGGTGGTCGAAGAGGAGCCGCCTAACACTGAGGCATTCGACTTGATCTAGGTGGCGTTTCCCAGTCGACATTGGCGCCGTCGATCCTTAGTTCGTTTTATATTTATTCTTTTATTTTGTAATAAGTCTTCCGCTATGTAATAAATACTCTGATGTTTTATGACATTTATCTCTATACACTCTGTTATTATATATGTTGTCTTCTTGGCGCATGTATGAGATGCACCTGGCTTTGTTCCTTAAAGCCGGGTGTGACAGAAGTGGTATCAGAGGAAATGTTGACTGTAGGACGAAACCTAGATAGAAATGGACAAACCCTTACCTACTTATCTTACTCTGATTCTTTCTATACTTATCTTATCTTGATCCTGTCTCGTCTTCTACTGTTCTACTCTGATCATTCTTACCTTTCTACTCTGAGACAAGATGGATTTCACACCTTGGAATCCCTACCCCTATGATATTTTTAAGAGATAGGAGGCCTAAGACCAAATCAAAACTATTTTCTATATTTAAAAATGTTGTTTGATTGTTCTAATGAAAAATGTCTGATTTGCTTCTTTGACTGATTGAAGTATTATATATGGACATCTTAGTATGTGTCAGCATAAGGTAATAAATTAGCTATGGTAGGTAAAACATTAAACTGCTTAGCTAATAAATCCTCCAAAATAACCTGATTCGTAATTACTGCCTTGTCTACTGCTTTCTCTTACCTTATGTATCTAACTCAGATGGTCAATACCAGGAGAGGTGGTGGAATTGATTTGCCTCCTAACCGACACACTCGAAGGGTATATAGACAACCTCAGCCACAGCCTGCAGAGATGAATCCTCCTAATCCTCCACCAGGCGGAGTTGACCCACTGGTTGCTGCTCAGATGGCGGTGATGCAGCAAATGGCGGACACTATGGCTGATATGCGTGCCCAGATGCAGCAAGAACGCCAGGAAATGCGTCAGGAAAGAGAAGATATACGCCAGGAGTTGCGCCAGGAGAGAGATGAGATACGCCAAGAAAGGAGGGCGCAACAGCAGCAACAGCAACAAGTACCACTGCCTCCACCACCACCACCAGTTCAACCTCGTGATAAGCACCGGGAGTTCATCATAAGCCACCTACATTTGCAAGCTCGCCAGATCCACTTGATGCAGACGATTGGTTGAAGTCAATTGAGAAGATGCTCAACATTGCACAATGCTCAGACCGGGAGAAAGTTCTTTATGCCTCGGGTCGTCTGACTGGTCCTGCTGCTGACTGGTGGGATTCTTATACTGCTGCCCATGATGCTGCTGATACTATTACTTGGGCAGAGTTCAGTACACAGTTCAGAAATTACCATATTCCAGCTGGTATGATAAAGATCAAGAAGAAGGAGTTTCTGTCATTGAAGCAAGGTAACATGTCAGTCAGCGAGTACAGAGACAAATTTATTCAGCTGTCGAGATATGCTCCAGAGGAAGTTGCTGAGGATGAAAGAAAGCAGGAGCACTTTATTGAAGGACTTAATGGACCCTTGCAGTATGCACTGGTTGCACACACCTTTCCATCATTTCAGAGGCTACTGGATAAGGCTCTTGCTATTGAACACAAGTGTGTTCAACTGGGTGATTTGAAGAGGAAGGCTATCTCGCAGGGACAGGGTAGCAGCAGTGTTCGTCCCCGCTACGTTCCACCACAGGGTACACCGACTCGACCAGGAGGACCACGCCCAGTTCAGTATGCTCCATAGGGCTCTCCACGGACACCTACTCGTCAGGCTACCCCCACTGGCACCCCGACGAAGTTTTCAGGACAGAGTCCAGGCACTAATTGTTTCAAGTGTGGGAAGACTGGTCATTATGCAAATGTCTGCCCCCAGAGGATTGCTACTACTCCAGTTCAGAACAAGCAACAGACCCCTGGCAAGGGATATTCTATAGCCAGGGTGAATCAAGTCAGCGTTGTGATGATACCCTTGATGGTGGTGACATCGTACTTGGTATGTTTTATGTTAATGCAATTCCTGCAACCATATTATTTGATTCTGGTGCTACACATTCATTCATGTCTGCTAGATATGCCAACACAAATGAAATACCACTGCTAAATATGAGAAAACCCATGATAGTAATTACACCTAAAGGGCCTGTTGAGGCGAATCAAATGACACGTAGATTGATATTAACCATTATGGGTAGAGAATTTGGAGCCACTGCTATAATATTAGAGTCAAGAAGTATAGATCTGATCCTTGGTATGTCATGGCTAAGAAAGGCAAAGGCCGTTATAGCATGTGGTAGGGGTACCGTAGAGCTCACTACCACTAAAGGAGAAAGATTTCAAGTTAATATTGCAGTAACCTCCTCATCCATGCGTGCAATGTTCTTCATGCCTGAGGAGTTTGTTGGTGACAACATCCGGGTGGTTAGAGATTTTCCGGATGTCTTTCCAGAGGAGTTACCAGGGATGCCACCGGATAGAGAAATTGAGTTTGTTATTGATCTCTTACCTGGAACCGCCCCTATTTCTAAGCGACCATACAGGATGGCTGTAGAAGAACTGAAGGAGCTTAAGAAGCAGTTAACTGAGTTACAAGAAGCGGGGTATATTCATCCGAGTTCCTCACCTTGGGGAGCACCGGTGTTATTTGTGCAGAAGAAGGATGGATCGCAACGGATGTGTGTGGATTATAGGTCTCTTAATGATGTTACGGTGAAGAACAAGTATCCGTTGCCCCGTATTGAGGATTTATTTGATCAGATGAGAGGTGCTAGAGTATTCTCGAAGATTGATCTCCGATCCGGTTACCATCAGATGAGGATTAGACCATCGGATATTCCTAAGACAGCATTCTCGACTCGATATGGATTATATGAGTTTACTGTTATGTCATTTGGATTAACCAATGCACCGGCTTATTTCATGAATTTGATGAACAAAGTGTTTATGGAGTATTTGGACAGATTCGTCATGGTGTTTATCGACGATATTCTTATCTATTCTAAGAATGAAAGTGATCATGAACAACATCTAAGGTTGGTGCTACAGAAGTTGCGAGATAATCAACTCTACGCTAAGTTCAGCAAGTGCGAGTTTTGGATTGACAAGGTGCCATTCCTTGGTCATATTATTTCTAATGGAGGAATAGCAGTGGATCCTGCTAAAGTGAAGGAGATTATGGAGTGGAGAGTGCCCACTACAGTTACTGAGATTCGGAGTTTCTTGGGACTCGCAGGATATTATCGGAGATTTATTGAAGGGTTCTCTAAGATTTCCAAGCCTATGACCTCGCTTTTGGAGAAAGGAAGAGAATTCAAGTGGGATGAGAAATGCCAAGAGAGCTTTGATCAATTGAAGGAGAGATTGATGTCACCCCCAGTATTGATTATGCCAGATCTGCAGAAGGGATTTGACATTTACTGTGATGCATGTGGCCAAGGACTTGGATGTGTGCTTATGCAAGATGGTCATGTGATTGCCTATGCATCTCGTCAGTTGCAGAAGCATGAATTGAACTACCCCACTCATGACTTGGAATTGGCAGCCGTTGTGCATGCACTTAAGATTTGGAGACACTACATCATGGGAACTAAGTGCCAAGTATACACGGACCATAAGAGCTTGAAGTACATATTCACACAGAAGGATCTCAACCTTAGGCAACGCTATTGGTTGGAGCTTATTAAGGATTATGATTTGGAAATTCATTACCACCCAGGCAAGGCAAATTTGGTTGTAGATGCCTTGAGTCGGAAGGAGCATGTTCACTCCGCTTTCGTTGTCCAGCTACCTGATGAATTAGCAAAAGATTTTGAGAGACTCAACCTGGGAATTGTTACACATACGGAAGGAGTGACTATTGAATTGGAACCTACCTTGGAGCAAGAAATTCGTAAAGGTCAGGTTGGAGATGCCAAAATCCAGGAGATCAAGGATCTGATAACAGAAGGTAGAGGCCCGGAATTCACAGAGGATGAGCAAGGCACGGTATGGTTCAAGGACAGGATGTGTGTTCCTGATATTAAAAGCCTTCGAGAGACTATTTTAAAGAAAGCACATGACTCAGTTTATTCTATCCACCCTGGAAGTACCAAGATGTATCAAGATTTGAAGCAAAAGTATTGGTGGTATGGACTAAAGAGAGATGTGGCTGCACATGTGGCTATGTGCGATGTGTGCCAAAGAGTTAAAGCTGAACACCAGAGGCCAGCCGGACTACTGCATCCACTGAAGATACCTGAGTGGAAATGGGAAGAGATTGGCATGGACTTCATTGTTGGATTACCCCGCACGTCTGTTGGATATGATTCTATATGGGTGATTGTGGACAGGCTAACTAAAGTAGCCCACTTTATTCCAGTGAAGACCACATATTCAGGAGCTAAGTTGGCAGAGTTGTACATGGCACGTATTGTTTGCCTACATGGTGTGCCAAAGAAGATTGTGTCAGACCGGGGATCACAGTTTACCTCTCGGTATTGGAAGAAGTTACATGAGTCATTGGATACGAAATTGAATTTTAGTTCGGCTTACCATCCCCAAACTGATGGGCAGACTGAGAGGACTAACCAAGTGCTTGAAGATATGTTAAGAGCTTGTGCTCTTAAACATGGTGGAAGTTGGGATAAGAGTTTGCCGTACGCTGAGTTCTCTTATAATAATAGCTATCAGGCCAGTTTGAAGATGTCACCGTTTGAGGCTTTGTATGGCAGAAAGTGCCGGACTCCACTATATTGGGATCAAACTGGTGAAAGGCAACTGTTTGGGCCTGAGATTATACAGGAAGCAGAAGAACAAGTTCAGCAAATAAGAGAGAATTTGAGAACTGCACAATCCAGGCAGAAAAGCTATGCTGATACCCGGAGAAGACTACTTGAGTTTAAGGAGGGAGATTATGTCTATTTGAAGGTGTCACCACTCCGGGGTATGAGAAGATTCAAAGTCAAAGGAAAGTTGTCCCCTCGCTTTATTGGACCTTTCTTAATCTTAAAGTGAGTGGGAGAGGTTGCATACCAATTGGAGTTACCGGATCATCTTGCGGATGTTCATGATGTCTTTCATGTATCTCAGCTGAAGAAATGTCTCAGGGTGCCTGAAGAACAATTACCAATGGAAGACCTTAGTGTTCAAGAAGATTTGACTTATGCTGAGTACCCCATCAAGATTTTGGACACCTTGACTCGGGTCACGAGGAATAAGGTTATAAAGATGTGCAAAGTTCAATGGAGCCACCACGGTGAAGATGAAGCAACTTGGGAAAGAGAAGAAGAGCTTCGCATAGATTTTCCCCACCTTTTCTCTAGATCTTCCTAAATCTCGAGAACGAGATTATTTTTAAGGGGGGTAGGATTTGTAATACTCAAAGTTGTATACAAAGAGTAATAGAGAGAGCTCCTCATTTTGTGTGCCTCATTTGCATCATGAAAAGAGCATACACAGAATTTAGAGATGAATTAAGACAAATGATAAAAAAAATAATAATAAATAAATATAATAATATGCATCATGTTGGAGTTTTATTGTTTGTGCATTTAATAAAATGATAATGTTGATAATAATAAAAAAATAATAATTCTAAAGGTTGAATTGAATCCCTAAATTAAAATTTAGGGTTTTGAAAGTAAGAAGTGAAATGATATGAAAAAAATAAATAATATAAATATATTCCTAAAAATTGTATTTTACATTCCATAATATGATTTGATAACAAATTTGCACAAGGTTTGAGAGTAAATTCAAATTCAAATTTAAACCTAGAAGAGAAGAAGAAAGAAAACAGAAAAAAATAAAAGAAAAAGAATAAAAAAGCTTACCTGGGCTTCTTCCCTCATTTCGGCCCACCTCCTGGTGTACACCGCGCGGCCCAGCTTATAATACACGCGCGCGCCGCTGACTTACGTGCGGGGCCCAACCGTCAGCCTCCCGCGCGCCCCTGTACTCACTGCGCCGTGGACCCGTGTGGTCAGCTCCACCTCGCCAACGATGTTCCGCGCATGGCGGGCGCGCACCGAGTCCGCGGGATCCGTCGGGTTCGCGCTGGGGGGGTTGACTGGGGACGCAGGACCTTTCGCAGGCATAAAGGGCGAACCCACCCCCGCTAATCGGGACCCTATCTTCTCCCCCGTGACCATATCGTTGTAGCACCGTGCGGTGAGTTGAGAGAGATTCGGCGCCGCCGTGCCTTCCATCCATCCATCGTCGCCTGGGACTTTTGGTCGGGTCGTGGGTCTGCGCTGAGCCGCGGTGAAGCTATCTGTGGCGTTATTGGGCAAGGGCGAGGGCCTTTCCGCCTCCAATTTCTCGCCGGGGCGCGGGCGCCGTCGCGAATCCGCACCGCGCCGTAGACTGGGCACCTGCGCGGCCGAATCCTTGGTAAGAACTCTCATACTAGCTTCGGGATACCTCCAATTTTGTTTTGCCCCAGTTGCGGGCTAGCTTCGCGCTCGGGAAGGTAGCTGGGCTGGTCGCGGCAATGGTGTCGCGGCGGGGCGAGCTCACCGCCGGTACGGATTTGGGGGGGGCGATCTCGTGCACAGAGGTGGCGTGTGGGCCATTGATGCTTTGCGCGACGGCTGAGATTAGAAGATCACGTACCCATTCGCGCGGTTGATCTGGCGTCGTTGATCCGCGATCCTGCGGATCATGTTAGAACTGGCTTCATTAAATCTGGGCCGTACGTTAAGAATCCGAGGGTGTCTGGTGAGAGTGGGAATTTAAAATGGTTTGATCTAATCGTGGTCGTTCGCAGTCGATCGGACGGCCAGAATTGACCTATACCCCTTCGCGGGTACTTTTGTTAAAGAGTCCCCGAGGAATGCGGTAATCAACCCGCCGTCCTGTGGAACTGTGCTCTGTGTCTCGGTAAACTTGCGCAAAGACCCCTGCGTTTTCTGATAATCGAGGCCCAGTCCAGAGGATTAGAAAATCAGAGAAATTAATTTAGAAATAGATTTTTTAGTATTAAATTAATTGCAGAAATTTGTTTAATTCATAGAAAATGCATATGAGCTCCAAATTACTCCATTCCAGTTCCTAAAATTTTGTAACATTATTGTCTATCACTTAGAGTCTCTGTTTTGGCATAAAAACAGTAAGAACATTAATTTAACATCTAATCCTATTTTAATCACATTAAATCTTAGAAAATTCATAATTTGAATTCTATAACCCCAAATTTAGTGATTCCAATTCCTATGATTTCATTTTAATGTGTAGATTTTTACTGTATATTTTATTTGCATGTTTGATGTGATGTTAATTGGTGCTATACTATGTATGTATTGTGTTGATGCGAGTAGACGAGCAAGCCACTGTGGATTCTGAGGTTCAACAAGTAGAGATAGCTGAGCAGGAGCTCATTGAAGGCAAGTTGTGCCCTTGATCACTTACTTTTCCTAGCCATGTTCTTATTAATTTTAATGATCTGCATAGGTTAATTTGGATGGGAGCCTTTATGTTACCCCAGTTTTGATTACCTCTATACCTTGTTCACCCCTGAAATATTTTTGGGTAGTACTTGTTATTGCTTTATGTGGATTGGGTATGGAGATACACTATTCATGATTGTTCTGTTATTATCTTGTTATTATTACTGTTCATGTTAAGATCATTAAATTAATGGGAACATGGAGCGACCACCCGGGAAAACAGTGCTACCACAAGGGTTTAATGGGACGCCCTTGGCTGATTAACTAGGAAAGCTAGTGGAGGGCTACCTTACCCGAAAGGGGCAAGGGCAGTAGGGGAGTGGTCGGTGTAGGGAGGTCCTTGTTTGATTTTGCTGCGATGGCGGTCAGGCAAGAACCCTGCACTGGAGCTTCTTATAAACTGTAACGGGTAGTCTGAAGCTAGTGGAACTTTGTAAAGGCCTCGTAGTGTTACCCTGCCTCGCTTCCTTGGTAGAGGTGTATGGGATTCATGACCCCTTGGCAGATGGGTAACACGGCTTGTGGGTAAAGATGCGCAACCTCTGCAGAGTGTAAAACTAGTATACTAGCCGTGCTCACGGTCATGAGCGGCTCGGACCCTCACATGATTAATTATGGAACTTAAATTCAATTTTGACATTTGCATCGCATTTGGGATTATTTTACTATTGCTGTTCTTTATTATTATTAAGGTTTGATATTTACTTACACTTAGTAATTGCTAATAAAATTTTGACCAACTTATAAAAGCAACGCTCAGCTTCAGCCTTTATTTCATTGATCAGCCTTACACTACATGAACTCCCACCTTTGGTGAGTTCATGCCACGTTATTCCCCACGACTTGTTGAGCTATGAACGTATGTGAGCTCACTCTTGCTGTCTCACACCCCCCCCCACAGGAGAAGAACAGGTGGTCGAAGAGGAGCCGCCTAACACTGAGGCATTCGACTTGATCTAGGTGGCGTTTCCCAGTCGACATTGGCGCCGTCGATCCTTAGTTCGTTTTATATTTATTCTTTTATTTTGTAATAAGTCTTCCACTATGTAATAAATACTCTGATGTTTTATGACATTTATCTCTATACACTCTGTTATTATATATGTTGTCTTCTTGGCGCATGTATGAGATGCACCTGGCTTTGTTCCTTAAAGCCAGGTGTGACAGAAAAGTGGTCAATAGCACAACTTGTCTTAGACTTGAGATCCCAGGTACTTCACCAAATTGGTCTTTGGGTGACTCGTAACCTCGCTGCTACTTGTAGCAATACATACAAATAGACAAGAAGTACATAAAAATAATCGTACACCAAACATGAGAACAAATAACGTAAGAATATTCTAGGCGCTGCTACGAGAGCGTAGGTTCGAGAACGACTAAAATCAGAATTAAAATGAAAAGTGTTGGGGGCCTTCATCTTCCGAAGGTCCTCAAAAACATGATTAACAATGTTTCCCAAGTGTAATATATGTACAGGAATCTTCAGACTCAGAATGAAGTTGTACACAATATAAAAAGCATGGTCGGGACAAAGGTTGAACCAGCTCCAAAGCTACACACAAGGAAGCTTCGGCTCAGTAGCAGAAAAAGGAACCGACTTAAAGAGAAAAAGGTCATCTAGTCCTCGATAGATTGTCCTTAAGTCAATAGTAAACATGAAGGGCATGAATGTAATTTTACACAGGCTGCGCCATGTGCCTATAAATGGATGAATAGTACCCCCGTACTGTTTACGCTGACTTGTATTCACTCGCGCGTCACACTTGGACTTTTGCCTTCTGTCAAGCCGAAGGTACAAATGTAATTCGATATTTTTCATGTTCATTCATGATAACATAATAAAGATATATTAATGATGTTATATGATTATTCATGTTATTTATCATGTTTCATATGCTTCTTCTTTCATTAGTATATACTGCGATGATGAAGGTACGTCCTTCATGACCTTCGTCCGAAGATCATTATATCCTAAGGGATATAATGCTTCGAAGGACGAAGGTCTTTAACCATTAATATTTTGTGTTGCCTTGTTCTTAATTCATAGCATTTGAGAATAAGTCCCCAACATTGGCGCCCACCTTCAGTGAACTCAATCGACCACCTTCGGCAAGCCGTGACCTTCGTCATGCCGCCGAAGAAAACTTCTTCAGGGCTAGGGGCTGCACTACAGCCGCTGGATGTCAACCAAGAACATTGCGCAAAGCTCGAACTCAAAAGAGGAAGGCTACAAGTCTAACACCCCAGTAGGAGGAACTGGACCAGGAGATCAGGGATCTCGAAGCTATTCATCAACAGGTCCAGAGGAAAAGGGAGAAGATGCTTCGTCTCGCTGATCTTCAGAAGAAGATCGATGAGGCCGCTGAAGAAATGTGTCATCTCACTCAGGATGACCAGAACCGAAGGCCTCAACATAGGGACCTTCATCAAGACAACTCATTCAATGAAGATGAATGATATGATGACTTTCATCATGGTAACTTTACTTTTGATGATGCTTCTCTCCTGGAAGCAGAATTGCAGGCTATTCCATGGCCACAGTCCTACAAGCCACCCCAGTTGCCCATGTACGATGGGCACTCGGACCCAAAGCAATTTTTGATGAGTTATGAGGCAACAATATCCTCATATGGAGGCAATGCTGCTGTCATGGAAAAATCCTTCGTCATGGCAGTCCGAAGTGTGGCCCAAACATGGTACTCTTCTCTCCGGCCAGGGACAATCACGTTATGGCAGAAGCTTAAGGACATGTTGGTCACCAGTTTTCAAGGGTTTCAGACGAAGCCAGTCACCGCTCAGGCCTTGTTTCAGTGCACTCAAGACCATGAGGAGTACCTTCAGGCGTATGTCCAAAGGTTCTTACGCATGAGAGCACAAGCGCCTACGGTGCCTAATGAAATCGTCATTGAGGCCATGATCGAAGGTCTTCGGCCAGGGCCTACGGCTCAATACTTCGCCAGGAAACCCCCCAGACTCTGGAGAAGCTGCTTCAGAAAATGGATGAATACATCCGGGCTGACAATGACTTCTGCCAAAGAAGGGAGGAAGCTTATAGATTTTCTGAGATGACTAGGGGCTTCGGAGGAAGAATCCACCCTAGGCATGTCAGATCAGTCCACAGCTCCAGTCAGAACAATGACAAAGGAGGCCAGTTTTAGAAGCCACATCACAGTTCACAGTCTTCAGGACAGCAGCAAAGCTCCTTCAGGCCACCAGCTCCAAGGGGTCGAGGCGGCAGGGGCTTCGGAGGAAGATATGGGGATCAGCCCAAGAAAATCTATTGCTTATTCTGTGGTGAAGACAAGGGCCACACTACAAGAACGTGTCAAATCACCATTTAGAAGCAAAAAGAGATTGTCGAAGCAGGAGCCCGGCAGAATCAGCCGAAGCAGGTCTTACATACTGCTTCGTGCCACTCTCCCTACATACTAGAGTATGTGGGCAATCAACCTGCAGCTTCTGTTGCTTCGGCAAGCCATTCACAAGCTTCCTGGCCTCAGCTCCCACCGCCATCACCATTGCAACCTACTTATACTCGAAGCCAGCAGCCAGAAGGGCGCTAAGATCCACAACAGCAACGTGACTTCAGGGAGGAGTCCGAAGCTCGTACGGTCAACAGCATCGTACCAGAATCAAAGCACATATACTGAACAATATCCTACTTCTGAAATACTTTTACTTTTTACGCCATTTTGCTTTCTGTATGAGGAACAAGCAATGAAAACTTAGTTTTAATTTCTTGTAACGATTCTGCCTGTACCAGAATGAAATATATCTTCTTCACAGATTTACGAAGCTCAAAAGTCGTTCCTAAGGGAATGTAGAGCCAAAATTGACGAAGCTACAAAAAAACCGTTCCTAAGGAAGCGCAGCGTAAGCCTTCTGCTCAAAAGTCATTCCTAAGGGAATGCAGAGCCAAAATTAATGAAGCTACAAAAAGTCGTTCCTAAGGAAGCGCAGTGTAAGTTTTCTGCTCAAAAGTCGTTCCAAAGGAATGCAGAGCCAAATACCGCCAAAATATAAGGCGAAGAAGTTCAAAAGTCGTTTCTAAGGGGATGCAGAACTTATACCACCGAAATAGAAGGCGAAGAAGTTCAAAAGATGTTACTAAGGGGATGCAGAACTTATATCACCGAAATAGAAGGTGAAGAAGCTCAAAAGACGTTCATAAGGGGATGAAGAGCTTGTGTATTCCAGTGTGGGCGTGTGGGTGTGTGTCTTCGGCATCCTCATCATTTTGCATCATATCATCATACATCATATTGCATTAACGGCACAAGAATCGAATACGAAGCCAATCTTTGGTAAATGCTTTGTCAAATTGAAAATGTGCTAAGGCACGAAGTAAGCTTCGGGAAATACAGTTTTATCAGCCTTGTCATAAGGGATATCTTTCTTTATGAAGCATGAAAAGAAGGGAATGTGTTTTTTCGCCGAAGGCTCAAAAACAGTATGTGTGTAAACTTCATGCATCGCAAAGAAATAAATTACAATAATTTACATATTCGATTCAATGTTACATACATCAAATGTCATATAGTTTTGCTACAATAGAAGCCTAATCTTCATTCAATTGTTCCATACATTCCAGCATTTCAAAATATTATTACAATAAAATCTATTCCTCTCTAAGGACTTTTTCTGCAACTTCGTTCAAGAGTTTGCCGATGACTTCGTCGATAATGGAGTCTGCCATGCTTATAATTTCCAATGCTTCCTTCATTTCTGGATCAGCTAGAGGATCGTACGGCTCCAAAGGCGGGGATAGTTCAGCTGAAGTAAGTAAATATATTAGTTCGAAGCCACAAAGCAAGTGCCGAAGCTAAGCTAAATAATCAAG
Source organism: Zea luxurians (assembly GCA_029449295.1). Lineage (NCBI taxonomy): Eukaryota > Viridiplantae > Streptophyta > Magnoliopsida > Poales > Poaceae > Zea > Zea luxurians. Next base: position 7,266,396 of record JAOPSE010000082.1, on the reverse strand, counting down.
AAATAATACCTATACACCTTTCGCGTTCTGCAGCTTCTTCAGCTCGCTTTGCTTTGCCCGAGCGTCGTGGGTATCTTTTCACTCTTTTTATAATCTCGTAAGCCAGCTCTCGGCCACCGTTCACCTAGACATCGTTATAAAATTTCCCGCCCATTAAGGTTGCTTCAGCTGAAGGATCATTCGTATCATTTACGGAGAAGGCAGCTTCGGCCTAGGCTATGGCCTTAACGTGATCAAAGCCGACCTTCTCTAGAATAGCCAAGATTCCTTGCGCACCAGAAAACGCGCAAATATCCCCGCAATCACTTAAAATTTCCTCGAAGGCTTTGGCTTCTCCACTTATCCATTCAACAACGCCTTCGGGGTCGCCTCGTATGAAGTTTTCTTCAGCAGAGTAAGCGCCCATTTTGGCGAAGCTAGTTTTTAATTTTTTCACGCAATCCAAGGATTTCTCGAAGCACCTTTCCTTGGATTCACGAAGTTCTTAAACATTTTTCTCTAGCTTATTTTTCCAATATTCACTGATTTCTTGATTAGCCTGTGCGAGCGCGTAGTTCTCTTTAGCTTCGGCCAGTTGTCTCCAAAGGTCTTCAATTTCGGTTTTCTGGGCTTCGGCCTGAGCTTTGTAATTAGCCTCGTCTTCCTTTACTTTGTTCACCAATGAAATCAAAATTTTGTCTTTCTCTAGACCTTCGTTTCTTAGTTCAATCACCTCAGACCGAAGGTTGTTAGGAGCCATTGTACAGCTTTCGTCAAGGCATTACTAAGAATTAATCCCTGCAAAGAAAAAAGAGTTGAGCATGGCAACAAAATACTTCATTTTCTAGCTTCAAAATTAACCTCTATACCTTTATACTGTTATACGCGAGGCTATCAGCAAGATCATCCTTCAACAAGACCGAAAGGCCTTCTTCAAGCTTAGGAAATCCCATACTCTTAGCTATCTCTCGGCACACAGATATTTCTTTGTTATCCGGGAGATAGTACAGGAAATCATCTTCGTTGGTACCATTGAACACTAAGACCCCCTTTGGATATTTCAGTCTTTGGGCATAGTGTTTGTCCTCCAAGATTTCTTCTTTAGATAAATTTTTCCCCGAAGCATGTCGGACAATGTAATCAATATCTTCAGCTAAGGCTTCGGGGACAAGAGATTTTGCTTTTTCTGCCATATCTTGCTCTGTCGTCTTGCCGGTATCTGAAATTTTCTGACCCATCTTATCTTTAGGCTCAGCGGCCTTCGTCTCAGTAGGCGCTGAAGGCCCAGCTTTGGCTTCGACTTGGATTTTGGCAGCTTCGGCAATTTTCTTGGCAGGAGCAGGAGTTAAGGCCTTCGTGGTCTCTATAACAGCGTCTAGCACGATGGCCATTCTCCTCCTCTTGGGAGTTGCAATAGGAACTTTTTGCATCTTCGGCAAATCTGCCTCTGCCAGTGGGCTCATGATTTCTAGCACTTTTATCACTTTTTCCACCTATGGCTCTTTGGCCTTATCATCTTTAGCTTTGGCTGGCCCGACTGTAGGCACCTTCGGCATTACAGTCGGCTCTTCAGCGCTCTGCACAATTGGAGCAGTTTGTTTTGCTTCGGCAGCTGAAGAAGTCCCTTTGCCAAATTCAGGTGCTACGGTCGGTTCAATATAACGTGGCTGATGGGTCAGAACCTTCACCTTTTTGCTCTTCGGCTCAGCTGGGGTGGCCGAAGCGGCAGTCTTTCTCTTTTTCCCTTGCCCTCGTAGCGGGTAGTGGTAATCAGGGTATACGAAGCCAATCGCATCAAATACCCTGTTCAATCTTTTCTTGCCTCGACCCCGGAAAGCTGCGGACAAAGCATTATCTTCAGCCTTGGAGTATGCCCCAAGTAGCTCATCACTGGTAGCTTCAATACACTTCAGCCAGTCATCATCTGGCTCATCAAACTTCTCTCTAAATCTGAAGATATACTTCAATCGGACTAGACCACTCTCACTGGGATCGGCGGTGGTCTCCTTCGGCATATCCCAGCTCTCCACAAGTGGTCATACCCTGAAGGCTATATGCTCTTGAATCAAATCCCTCGTGCCAATGAAAGCACACACAATGCTAAAGGCCTTCTAACATGCTTCAACATTGCCGTCAATTTCCACCTTCGGCCTTCAGAGGCCGAAGCGAGACCAGATGGGGCGCTGAATGATTTCTTTAATGTCTTCCCTTGTCTTTAAATCATTTTTAACGTAAAACCACTCCTCCATCTAGGCCCCGGGCCATCTTTTCTAGAATGTTGGCACTGGGTGGCTTGCATTGGGGCGAGCAATAAATCCATAACAACCGAAGTTGTTGTGGTACTGTTCTTTGCCAGTAGCCTTCGTCTCATATAAAAGCTCGTACATACTACAGAAGCACTTCGCGCTTGGCTCTAGCCCCTGACTCCTTACAGCCCAGACAAAAGTCCCCATCCTAATTATAGCTTCGGGGGTAATCTGATGAAGGATGATCTGGTATATCTTCAGCACTTCAACCACAAACTTGCTCAGCGGGAACCGAAGACCTGCCTTTAAGAAGCTTCGGTATATAACAACTTCGTTTTCCTCCGGAGCAGGGGCAATACTGTCTCCTCCAACTCTGACAATAGACATGTCGAGAAAATATCTCCCCCTCATGGCATCAATATGACTTTGCTTGATAGTAGATTTTCCGAAGATAGTATGGCTTGGGCGCCATGGCCGATCCTCAGAGTCTTCATCCTCACTTTCCACCTCATAACTATCACTGTCATCAGAATCTTCGGATAAACCCTCCATGATCTCCTTAGTAATTTTCTCTGTATTTGTTTTTGCCACGGACTCAATAAATCCAGCAATGAAATGATTTGCAACTTTTTTCTCTTTATACAGCTTTGTCTCCCCGGTCGTTTTCTTCTATTCAGTCATCTTCTTCTCTCCACTCATCTTCTTCTTTTCGAATTTGGAGCAAACGTGTCTTTAAACCAAAGCTCTAAAAGCTCAAAAATCAGGCAAGAGCTAATGAGCAAGAGCTAAAAGTTTGAGAAAATAACGCAAATGGCAGAAATGACGTATCAAATGTTGCCGCTATGGTTCATATTTATACGCCCAGTGCTTTGAAACTTGATGGACCCCGTTTGTCATTGACTGTTGCTATTCTAGCAAAGGGAAGGTGTTTTTTCGAACCTTCGGCTTAAGGCTTTCGTTCACGTCACAGTCTAAATTCGTTTTTATAACAAATTAATACTGCGAGGGGCTACTGTTGGGGGCCTTCGTCTTCCGAAGGTCCTCAAAAACATGATTAACAATGTTTCCCAAGTGTAATATATGTACAGAAACCTTCGGACTCGGAATGAAGTTGTACACAATATGAAAAGCATGGTCGGGACGAAGGTTGAACCAACTCCGAAGCTACGCGCAAGGAAGCTTTGGCTCAGTAGCAGAAAAAGGAACCGCCTTAAAGAGGAAAAGGCTATCTAGTCCCCGATAGATTGTCCTTAAGTCAATAGTAAACATGAAGGGCACGAATGTAATTTTACACAAGCTGCGCCCTGTGCCTATAAATAGATGAATAGTATCCCGTACTGTTTACGCTGACTTGTATTCACTCGCGCGTCACACTTGGACTTTTGTCTTCTGTCAAGCCGAAGGTACAAATGTAATTCGATATTGTTCATGTTCATTCATGATAACATAATAAAGATATATTAATGATGTTATATGATTATTCATGTTATTTATCATGTTTCATATGTTTCTTCTTCCATTAATATATACTGCGATGATGAAGGTACGTCCTTCATGACCTTCGTCCGAAGATCATTATATCCTAAGGGAGATAATGCTTCGAAGGACGAAGGTCTTTAACCATTAATATTTTGTGTTGCCTTGTTCTTAATTCATAGCATTTGAGAACAAGTCCCCAATAAGAAGGTTATAGCTTTCTAAGTTATAGGTGATTAAACATGAGAATAATATCCTTTATAATAATGACCAAGGTGGATAATTTAGATGTGAATTTATTAGGGGGGACCTTATCTAGTTTTGGTAATGTAGATGTAGGCAACTTTTTATATAGTGAAATATACGACTATTATTAGAGATGATGGCTAGTCTATATATCAAATTAGAGATTAGTTGTTTTTTATTATTGCAAAATTTTCTATTATTTATGTTTTTATCTAGTTACTGATGATGATTATTAGAGTGATATCAAATTACTGATTGTTGTATAAGATACATTAGTTTGTCTTATGAGGATTATTGGAATTTTTAGTTAATAAATAATATTAAGATTATTTTGCTTATGGATATACTAGTATATATATATATATATATATATATATATATATATATATATATATATATAGTTATAGTATTAGGAGCCCTGGGCTTCCATTAATGCAGGGAGCCCCTGCCAGTCTAGTTGTGCCGGGCGCGGGTCGACGTGGCAGGTGGTCCGAGTACCGCGCACATGCACCGATTGAAGGTGGGTCGTACGTGCGCACCCTCTATTACCATTTATGCATCCGTTTCATTCAACTTACGTATGCATAAACACGTAACTGACACGGTGAGTGCGTATGCTCCGCGCGGTTTTTCCGGCTTCGTGGTCACGACCCGCGTTGTAGTTGACCGCGTTTATACTTGCATATTATGACTCCAACCGTTTCATAAATTGACACGTCGATGCGGCTTGGTCGGTGTGGTGTAGTATTTGGGATTTATGATTGTATACTTCGATGTTAACAACTACATATCATTTTGGGATTTATTATATTACGCACTTTGGCGTGGGTCTTGATTAATTATTTTCGTAAACTGTTTACGATACTTTGCACAGCTATTTATGCTTCTTATGATCACGCAGTTACCAAACCTTCACCCTGACTGTGCGCTGACTAGTGGACCCACAGTCCCTCGCCGCTCCCCCGCGGGCCGATCGAGCTAATAATTCAGCTCGGGTCCACCCACAACAGACAACAGACACAAACCCTAAAAAAATCAGTTCCTCCCCGTCGCCGTCATTCGCTCCTGCGATCGCCATCGACGACCGCCCCCACCTCTTCCACCGCCGTAATCTCCGCTGTTCATCGATTCACCGCCGTCGTTCTCCTTCCCTGGTTCGTTTCCCCTCTCATTCTTTCGAGTTCCCCCCATTCTTTTTTACATAGTTCAGTCGCTAATGTCCATCCGGTTCGCCCCGCCCCTTCTACACCCCTTCAATTGATTCGAAATTAATTGAATCGCCTCATTATATGTAGTATCCGATAATGCATTCCAATTTTTTCAATTGCATATTTGTTGCATTCTGTTCATTTTTATATAGGTACTGAGTGTTGTTTATAAACACAATATATTTTGTTTACAATAGCAATCAATAGTTTAGTGATGTTATTGTACTGTGTTATTATTGTTGTTTCTGATAGTTATACTACATATACTTTTATGAATTACATTGCATAATTTATTTATGCACACTATGTACTGTTTTATTTAAATGTGAGTTTTCACATATCTGTTGTTATGCATTCCTTCTTCTCATTTACGTTGTCTACATCTGTTGTTATGCACAATACACACACTATACATACCCGAACAGTTTCATAATGTTATATTTATTCAATTATTATGTATGGTATAGTATTATTTCCTGATGTTATTTTTCATTTACTTAGTTTGTTCTACCCCAAAAAAAGAAGTCAGTTGATCGTCCTCCCGCTAATCCCAAACGCATAACAATTGAGTCAAGCCAAGAATTCTTTAGTGTTGACATACCACGGCCGGCCTCTATTGGAGTTCCTCCAAACACAAAGCATTCTGATCAGGGTACTGCACCTGTCGAGAAACCATCTGTTATTTATGAAGCCAATGAACAAACTGGATCTGGCAATGATGACGATGACTTCATGACACCTACAAAGAAGCGTAATGCTGCTGGAAGTCATATGAATATCTTACGGAAGACATGCACAAAGAGGCCGAAAGTAGTAGAAACTCCACGGCAGGTTATATGTTATACTTATGTTTTCATATATATTAAATACTAATTAGTATTCAATAATCATGACCTGATACAACATATTAGATATTATTTAGCAGTATACAGTAAGGATGAATCTAGTCAAATTTTTCACGTTAGGTTCCAAGTTCTGAAATGCATTTACAATATCATATTTATTTTACAACCCTTGGACACTTTTTTATTGTATACAGATAATGCAGTTTAGTTTATTTAAATAGGTATTATGTTATTTTAGTTGCATCCCTTACATTATGAGTGCTAATTTTATGGCTCATGCCACATTTATTTCATTGTTTTCATAACATTTAACATACATTATTTCAGAAACTCAATGTTAGATGCAACCCTCAGGATGTGATTATAACTATTAAGATATTGAATGAGAGGCAACGACAAGCCGTTGCTAGAAAAGGATTTTCCAATATTCTTGACATGACACTTGATGCACTGGGTAGCCGTTCTCATCTTCGTTGGTTGATGGATAAGTTGGACCACAAGGATATGACTATTCGCCCTGGAGTTGGCAAGGAACTAAAGATTACGAAAGAAACTGTCCACCTTATACTAGGCCTTCCGAATGCTGGCGGTGGTAAGCCACTTGGAATCGATGAAGCAGTGGCGGGCAATAATTTGAGGGCTGAACTTGGATTGTCCAAGGATGAGTTCGTTGTTGCATCTCTTCAGGACCGATTGAGAAAAGGAAATGATGATGACCTCTCTATCAGATGCTTCTTTTTGATATTGTTCAATAGATTGTTGTTCCCCACTTCCAGCTGGGGCATATCTAACCATGAAGTGTTATTGACGGAAGAAATGGACCGTTTCCATGAAATAGACTGGTGCCACTTAATTTTTAACGACCTATGTGAAGCTGCACAAAAGTGGCATACAAGAAGCACTTCTAATGTGTCCACGACGATATATGGATGCTCAGTTGTCCTACTAGTAAGTAAATAACATTGGACTGTTCTTTTTTTCATATCGAATGGAATCTATTTTCCATGATAGTATAAATTAGTTATTGTTTTTTTGTAGTTGTACTATTTGGACCACTTGCATGATGCTGCAGCCCCCCCTAATAAACGTGGCACACCCCGCATAAAATTCTTTGATAAAAACATTATCCAAGCTCTGACAAAAGCTGATAAGAGGAAGCCACGCCAAAGCGGTGAACCTTTTGGCCATTGTGAGGTATGTCATCTGTACATAAAACAATAGGAATGCATTACCCTGCATAAATATGCATTTGCTGTTATTAGGTGAATGTTTATGCATGTAGTATCTCTATTAGTTTTCGTACCATTCTGAATAAACTCGTAATAGACACCATATACTTCATTTCTCAGTGGGTAACACAATTTATTTATGGTTATCTTTCATGTATTTAATTATATTACAAATGTTTTTTTCAGTTCCGAAGCTTTTCCGAAACTTGCTATTCTGCTGTGCCTAGTGTGTAGTTTCAATCAGAGGTCAGTCTATGGCAAAACATACATCCCATATGTGTCCATAAATACCATATGTACATTACAGATGTTTTATGTAATATTATATCCTTATGTTTCTAAGAATTAATTATGATGCATTATCATTCATTACATCACAACATAGGGACAGGACAAACATTTTTGATGTCCCTCGTCCCGATCCTTGTGGTCATCATACTATTCATATCCAGCTCCCATTGATCAAGGATATGCTTTCAAGTAAGATAAAGCAGCTCCAACCACGTGACCGACCAAAATTCATTGAAAAGTTTGTTGAGTATGATTCTGAAGTTGGCAAAGCGTGTTCCACCATAAAAAGTACTCTTACCAAGATGGTTGTGAAGCAGTATGAACTAGCGGACACATTTGCTGAGTTAATTGATAATGTCCTTCGCGCGGAGTCTGACGACCCAGACAATGTTGCGGAAGCGCCTCAAACAGATAAACCTCCAGATATATCTCAGCATATGTCGTCAGGTTACCTTCCCTCATTGTCATTTATTCAATTCATGTACATAACTCTATGCATTTATCAGTTCTTGCTGTTTGAGTACTACAACTTTTTAATTACAGAGGAACAGATCCATGAGGGTACTCAGAATACCCAGGACCTGTCTATGCCATATTCACAACCGAATACGGAGTTGACAGGTACCCAGTTTGAAGAAATACACGAAAAGCAACAACAAATGCGTCGTGCATTTGAGGGCTGCCCTGACGATTTGGAGACGAACATAACCCCAAATGCGGAAAACCAGGTATTTTATGCAGTCTGATTATGGTTACATTACATGTTAATTTCCAATTTTCATCCAAAATATTAGACAAAACCATAATAATGTATACAGGATTTCTGTTTTAATGTTGGCAATAATATGCCGAGCGACATAAACATGTCTCATCGACATATACCAGACTGCAATCCTATGAGCTCATATCCGTCTTCCCACTTGCCGATGTTTGACGCCACACCGCAAAAAGATGTATATGTTTCAGCTTTGTTTTCTCCATTGTAATCTCAATTATGGATTAAATTTAATTGACACATGATCGAGGTTTAAAACATAGTATCATTGTTTCTTTGGGTCAGGGAGGAGACATTGGTGCATCTCATGACACTCCAACTTACACGGGCCCCCTTTTTGATCAGACACCTAGTGCTCATGTAAGTAATCCAGTTATACTTTTATTGCATGCTTGCATCTCAGGTATAATGTGATATTCAGTTCAAACTTCGTCTGTTTACTCATATTTCTATCAGTGATTTACTCACTAGTTATTGTTATTCTCTGATTTCTTCACAAATCTATTATTTACCAGTATGTGTCACGAATTCTTATGTCTAATACGAATTACGCTGTTTTGTTAGTTCACTTACGCAAATTTGTACCCAGTTTACAATAATTTTAATTACAGACGAAATACGCTGTTTTGTTAGCTCAATTACGCAAATCTGTACAGCCTTATTCTTTTGTCAATAACTACTGGTATCAGATTTGTCTTCTCATAACTCATTCATAATTTACTATACTCTCTACCTGTATTGTGTTTCAGGTTGCAGATGGTGAGGAAACACATAGCTTGCACACTACACATGACCACTCTGTGCCACGTTTAACAGAATTGGACTGTGCTCGGTCGCTTCGTGTTTTTTTGTGCTCCTCAAAAACTGACCCAAACAGGTTTTTCTTTAACTATTAAGTCAAAATAACATGTAGGTTGTTGCTTTCATATATAATGAATAACATATCCTTTTTCATTATTATATAGGAAGATCATAGAATTCGATGAATGTATTGGAAATTGTCTCGATATACAACAATCATTTGCAGATGGGATGTGTCTGGATAATGTTTTCATGCAGTGTTTCATCATGGGTTTTCGCCATGACAAAAACAATAATTGCTCGTCCATCAACAAAGACAGACTTGTACTGGATGTCAATGTTGGTGTATGTACAATTCACTAATACCTATTTATTTTTGCAATTGTTTACATACAGTTTTATATGACTCAGTAATTATGATTATGCAGATTCTCCTCAACTTTGAGGAGCATGAACGGTACAGTAAGACTCCTCAGATTTTTGATCAAACTGTCCTTGATGCTTATCTGGACAAGACCCTGCCCCAACTGGACAATTTTGGTGACTACAAAACGGTATACTTATTTATCTTTGTATCAACGCTCTCCTGTTATGCAATTATATTCATAGCTCAGCTACTCACTAATGTTATCATTCTGTTTATATAACTCCTGATATTTGACAGATTATGGTCCCTATTCTTCATATGGGACATTGGACATTGTATGTCATAAATATCCAGTTACGATGTATTCACATTTTAGATTCAAATCCATATGGTCCGGAGTTGGGTGGTACTTCATGGAAGATGTATCATTACTCCCAAAAGGACTTAGGGACCAGGAAACTACCATGGGCTAGGGTTATAATGAACAGATTGAACAAATCTTTGCAACAAGTCCGGCCCAATTCACGCATCCCAAAATTTGGAAATTTCCCAATTGACATGCCACCTATGTGTCCCACCATGATAGCTGGATCTAATGACTGTGGCTTTTTTGTCATGAGATATATCCAGTACTATGACCATACGGATGGTTCTATCAAGCAATTTATAAACCGAGTGAGTCATTTTATGATTATGCTGTTTGTAGTTATACATTCAACATTTCAGATATAACTTATTCACCTCGGGATAATGTGTATTATGCAGGAAAACTCTGGTGACCTACGATCTCTGGCTCTACATTACCTGACCTTCCATAGCAAGAACAAGTGCCTCCCGTTGCCTCCAGAAATTCAAAAATTCAAGTTTGGACGCTAGCTGTGTCGCTGGATCAACATTTTGTGAATCGGCAACTGTTTGATATGGAACAAACATTTTGTGGCTTCCTTGTTATGGAACAAGATGTTGTGAAGCCAAACCTCCTTGTTGCATGTCTATGTAACCGTATTGAAACTTTCTATGTTTTTCACCCAACCTATCAAGACACTCATGTCTAATGCAGTTTTTAGATAAAAATTTGGCCTATGTGTGTTAAACAAGTTATGAAACATCTTCAGTTCAAACTTCGACTGTTTGGTCATATTTATATCAGTGATGTACTCACTAGTTATTGTTATTCTCTGATTTCTTCACAAATCTATTATTTACCAGTACGTGTCACAAATTCTTATGCCTAATAAGAATTACGCTGTTTTGTTAGTTCATTTACGCAAATGTGTACCCAGTTTACAGTAATTTTAATTACATACGAATTACGCTGTTTTGTTAGCTCAATTATGCAAATCTGTACAGCCTTATTGTTTTGTCAATAACTACTGATATCATTTGTCTACTCGCACACATGTGTAATAAAAATTATGTTACTACATTAAATCACAATTTATTGTGTCGTTTGTTTTCTTCATAAAGACATTTTTGCCAGTTTTTGCCACCAAAATTTGTATAGCGTCGAATTACGCTGTTTTCATAACACATTTACGCATATTTAGTACACAGTTTACACTACATTTCAATACATGCAGTAAATCATTATTACTTATACTTTGTGAATATCGACTGGATCCAGCATTTATAAATTCACCCATAGTTGCAATAACAAGTATGGCACTACATTACATTTGTCATAAAATACGAAATGATCTACTACCCACTAGATGAATCATTGTCTGTGACACCTCCTTGATGTTTTTTTGAAGTGCATGCCTCATTCCAGTTTGGAGCGCTAGATGAACCCTTGTTCCTAGAACCTATGGGCCGCCCTCTCTTTCGACCAGTAAGGCTGGCCAACCGAAGCCTATTCTCCTCCACATATAGACAAGTGCGACTATTGTGACCATCCGCAATTCCACACCTTTGACACTTTCTGTTCTTTTTTTTGTCTCCTTTTGCCCCCAACTTAATAACTCTTTTTTCGGTATCACTGATTGTTCTGCCCTTTGGCTTCGCGTTATCCGGTCTTCTCAAGCTTACTCCACTCACATTAAAATCTAGCTTCTACAATTAAGAAAAAAATATGATATTTTTAAATATTAGTACTTAAATCCAATTATTTGTATGTAATTTTAAATAATATACATGCACATGCGTTTTTAATAGCACCATTACCTTTTTAATCGTCAAATCTGTACCACTCACATCAATTAGTGCTGTGCTAGTGGTCAATTGTCCATAATCGTGCTGCACACATATACCATTACTAGATGAGTGCCCCGTGCGTTGCAACGGAAACACACAATACCATGATAACTTATATATATAATGTGTCTTATATTTTTATAAGAAAATGTTTCATAATTCATTTGTGATCCTAGCCATATATAAAGTTTGTTATTTTAATTTAACTGTTTCACTACTACATTACAACCATCAGTATCATACAGACTTCGATATATACCATGATTTGCATGGTCTAATCATTGGAGAGCACGTGCCACACCTATCGGTAGAAGTTCCCTCGTACATCGTCAGTCATCAGGCACGCACAACCATACATGTTTGCTTAAATAAAAAGGCAAGTGTGTGCGTTTGCGAAGAGAATTAAAGGCAGGCCAACACAAAAGCTACCTCGGCGATGGCAAGTGGTCATTGTTGTCGGTCCTCCTCTGCGTCACCTCTGTCGCTAAGATGACGTCACAGTCTTTGATATAGTAGTCGTCGAACTCGCGTGACATGGCGAGTACCGATGACTTTTGGCTGGGCTGCTAAACGAAGTGCACCCCGGGCTCATCAGCGAGGTAGTACACCTAGCCGTTGCACCTCCAGATGTGCTACTCCTCTACATACATCTTGTTCGAGGACACTCACACAACATCAACAACAACCATCGTCCCAGCGCACAAGAATTTATGGCCGGTCAGTAGCGACTTACGTGGCCGGTTGAGCTTCAGGTGGATGATGAGCTAGATGGCGTGACGGCGCCGTCGTCGGATGCGGTGCCCAGAACAACCCGAGAGTCGCCGGCGTTGGCAACGACTATGAGGTCCCTTGTTTGAATATGGACAACGGTGTAGCCGCTCTGGACCGCGTCCAAGCGACGGCTGCGCCGGAGCTTGCCGAACATAGCGACGCATGCGGCCAAGTAGGACTGCTTCCAGAGGTCGAATTGGCAGTTGCCAAGCTTCTTCTCATCGTCGATGAGCGACGCCAACACGAGCGCCACCTGCCAGTGGTGTTTGTTCGGGGTTTCCAAGTAAGAAACATGGATTCATCTTTGGCGTTAGTTTATAAAAATGACTCACAAGTCAGATCCATGGACAAAATATTACGGAGAATAAATGTCACACATATAAAAAAGGAATTTAAGTTGAAAACTTATTCAAACAAAAGAAGTTGCATGCAAGACTCTTCTTTAAATACTACTCTCTCCATCCAAAAATATAATTCGGGAATCTCGTTGATAATTATCTACTAATACACATTGTGTAAGAGTAGCAGGTGGGCTTTGGGAGAGATGTAGTAGATATTTTTACTGTAACAAATATTAATATAAACACACATGTGGTGTAGTGGTAGCTACGAGCACATTTACTTGAGAGGTCGCGGGTTCGAATCCCATTAGGGCCACATTTGTGTTTTTTAATTTAATTTTAGCTAGGCGTGGGATGCACGTGGGAATGGGAATGAGCTTTGCGGGGAGAGGAAATGAGAAAGACGGGAAACGGGTCAGGACACAGTTGGGAATGGGAATGAAAACACACAGGGCGCATGGGAATGGCAGAACCAGGAATGGGGCAGCCTACCCCTTAGAGTCTTAATAGGTAGTATAGATTAATCATTCATAATCAGCAACAAGGTCCAATCGTTACTATTTTGTATTACAACAATTTTTTCCTCTTTTATAATCATGTATTACCTGTTCCAATATTTGTTGTGGCATAACACATTTGTGTTTTTTAATTTAATTTTAGCTAGGCGTGGGATGCACGTGGGAATGAGAATGAGCTTTGCGGGGAGAGGAAATGAGAAAGACGGGAAACGGGTCAGGACACAGTTGGGAATGGGAATGAAAACACACAGGGCGCATGGGAATGGCAGAACCAGGAATGGGGCAGCCTACCCCTTAGAGTCTTAATAGGTAGTATAGATTAATCATTCATAATCAGCAACAAGGTCCAATCGTTACTATTTTGTATTACAACAATTTTTTCCTCTTTTATAATCATGTATTACCTGTTCCAATATTTGTTGTGGCATAACACATTGGGTATCGCTCACACCACCTTCTTGTAAAGTAGGCTCCAATTGAATTACCTGTCAAATAATACGATTGACAATCCTAGCCTGGCCGGGGCTCTCTCTAGTAATGGAAGCCCTGGGCTTCCATTACCTCGTCCCTATATATATATATATATATTAGTGTGACAATCCTCTCATGATTCCGATCTCAGGTCACCAAATCAGTCCGTAGAGAGTGCCGATTCAGTGACTAACTGCTGAAGAAAGTACACATGGCGTACGTGAAAATTCAAATTGCCTTTATAAAAAGCTCAATTATAATCCATTTACAACTCTCTACGTACATCATAGTAAGTATATAAGAGGGCTCTATGGTATACATTAAGCGTACAAATTAAAGCCGATGTGTGTATATGGATTTATGCACAGATGGCGGTGCATGAGAGCTTTGATTCCAATGTCATTGCCTGCTGTCATTAAGCCTTTGCAAAAGCGCATGCAATGCAGTCTCACGTGCTCCGGCAGCCGCAGCCGTAGCGGGCCCAGTGCCAGCGCTACCGTTAGCACCATCTCCGGCGGCGTCAGCGGCGCCGCTTAGGGGAGGAGCTTGTGGCTCAGCGCCTCCGGCTCCGGCCATGATCGTCGAGAGGGCGGCCGCCAGCGCCGTGGTAAAGTTGGGGTCGCTGGCGATCGCGGCCGTCATGGTGTCCAGTGCCGACCGGTTCCTTCCGTCCAAACCCAGCAGCGTCGCGCCGGCCGGTGGGTGTGGAGCCGCCAGCCTGTGCCCACCAGCACCAGGGAAGCCGTACGGCATCGGGAACGGCATGGCCGAGACGGGCGGCGTGGGCATACGGTGCTGGAGCAGGCCCGCGGCCGGCGGCGAGTGCGTGAGGTCGAGGGTGATCGTCGGGAACGGCGCGGAGGCGGAGAGCGTGGCGGCCGACGCGTAGGGGTGGTACTGGGCGAAGAGCGGCGCCGCCGGGGCCGCGACGTGGTGGCCGGCGAAGAGCGCGCCCGCGTCGCGGCTGACGGCCGGGCCGGAGAGGAGCATGGCGGCCGCGGCTGAGGTGGTCTTGGCCATCGCGGCGGCCTGCGGCGGCAGCTGGTGGCTGTGGGTGCCCTCGTACGTGGTGATCAGCACCGCCTTGTCCTCCGCGCACCGTTGCACCTGCACAGTACACGCATTATTTATGCTTATTTCTTGCATGCATGCATGCATCTCGACCATGCATGTCTAGAAGCCAAACACGTATAGCAGCACATTATTAAAATTGAAGTCGTTAAAGGCAAAAACACGTAGCGAGTTAAGTTTGAGCAATATACTCCTATATATTTTAGATGGATTGATAGTCCGTCTGGTGAGATGTCACAGTCTGTAATCAGCTTCATCGTCTATTTGTAAATGTTCATTTGGAGACGATACGTGCAGGTAAGTCAAGAGATAGCTGGGCATTTTAGGGTCAAATAAATCAACAGTAGCGTATGCAATCGTGCAGCCTGCAATGGTAGCTAGCCACCACATATGTTCACATGAACTCAAATGTGATCTCTATCATAGTTCATAGGATAATTAATGTCGTCATAGTTGCTTGCAAAGGTATATTCAAATGTACTTGCGTCCAGAGGTTTATCAAACGACGACCATGGCATATATATAATATATATGACATGGCATCATTTGCTTATTTAGCTATACTAAAGTACATACAGCATGTATAGCATTATTCCTTGACAATGGACCAGCTATTAGTACCATCGTCAGTCGTCCTTGAATAGATACTCTTCTATTAACAATTCTGGATTATATTTATTTAAGGCTGGTGTTTTACTTAGCACTTGGCATGCACATCATGTTCTAGCTTAAAAAAATAAATAAAAACCATTTTCATATGTTCAATCTATTAAATAATAAATATACGAGAGAGAGAGAGAGATATAGCATAGTTTCTTGTTAGTGACATATATATACCTGTTTTCTGACTGGGCATCCAGTGGCCATTGTGCAGCGATAGTAAGCTCTGGGGCATGGGTTACCCTTGGCCATCTTCTGCCCATACTTCCTCCACTGGCATCCATCGCTGATCTACACACGTACATACCCCAAAACAAGATCCTTTAGAACTAACTTTAATTTGAGCACACATAAGAACAAGTATATATGCATGGACTTTATTCTTCTTTCCATTTGATATCATATTTTGTATTCTACAGTGCACTAACGTACTACTTGGAAACAGCTAGCAACATGAATTTGCATCCGATCGACGCGCGTTCATTAATTACGTACCATTGGGGCCTCGGACCGTGCGCGCACGGACACCCTTGCCCTCCGCAGAGGCGCCTCCGCCGGCGCCGGCGCCCGGTTATCGGCGTTCTCGCCGCGCTCAGGCGTCCCCGTCCCATCGTTCGGGCCCGCTTCGCCGCCGCTTCCGCTTCCACCTTCGGAGTCGCCCCCACGTTCACCGCTGAACGCCGCTCCTGCTGCTATCGCCGGAGCCGGAGGCGGAGGCACGCGGCCGGCGGGGTCCATGAACTGCACTCCCGTCGGTAGCATCGGCTTCGCTGCGCCGCTGGCCTGCATCGATCGTATATATCACTTGTCATGAAAAAATCGTGGGAGATCGAAGAGTGTGAAAGCGAGCACTGCTAATTAACCTACGGATCGGAAATGCCTGCTGCATGGCGTGTGAGCTAGCTAGGAGCAATGTAATGTTGACATGAATGAACATGCTAACTACCGTTAAGTAAGTGAGGCTTTGCTGTCAAGCTTATTAGTTCGATCGTGTTTACACGGCCGGCCAAGCTGCTTCTGACGGCGAGATCTACTACATACATACTACATATATATGCACGCATCTATTTTATCTTCTATTTATATACTTGAACCTAGCTAATAATATCAAAAGGACGAAATGACTCTTCTATATCTGTGTTTTTCTATTTCCCAAAACACACCTTAATTAGTACTATCTATGTTAGGTACATATGAACTAATAAGCTTACATCTATATATACGAGTTTGAATAACTTTTCAAAAGATATATTTGGGTTCTATATAGATACATATTTTTACTTTGCTTATATATATAAAAAGGCCTGCAGGGGTGCATTAATGCTTATTAGTAGTCGAGCACAAGGATCTGAAAGGAAAGGAGGAGCTTGCATTTCAATTCAATACAGTGAACACTGTAGCGCTAGTGGTCACGGAAATTAAGTGAGGTGCCCATCTGAACCACTGGCCATCTGAACCTCCGTAGCTGTTTAATTTGTTCACACAAATGATTTGGGAAATGCTGGCCATGCATGCATGCAATGGGTCTAGCTTGAGGAAATTCTATTGCAGTGTGTGCATAATTTCTACAACTTCGTCAATCATTAGTTGCTGTAATCTCTATTGCAGTCCTTGGTTACACACATGCATGCATATAAAGTTATTGATTGAATATATATTACTAGAACATGACCTAATATATTTGAGGAATCAGTACACGACTTAAACTGAGGAATCAAATGGATCCGATAAAAAAAAGGAATATATGAGTCAAATAGCTAGGTAGGGTATAGGGGTGTCTGAATGCTATTACGCTAATAACCAGAGTAAAATGTAACAACGGTCGTCGAATTTGGCATCCTGTGTCACCAAATTTAGCTAACTGATCTTCATGCTTCAAATAATAGAAAGTCTAAACGTTGTTTAAAGATTAGACCCAAAACCGCACAAAAAGCTTTAAATCATACGATTAGTGTTGTAAAGTTTTAGTCTTTAACTTCAGCTACCAATAAACTCTTCATCAGCCACCAAATTTTAGAGTACAAAGTACAAACAGCCGCAAAAGGTTTAGAACAGAGAGATATGCTACCAATAAACTCTTCATCATTCACGAGGTGCCTTGTTTTCCCCCCTTGATCACATATACTAGTATAAAATAGTAACAGAGAGAGATATGCTGGAGATCTTTAGACCGTATCTTTTTTTTAGATGACAAGGCAGGTACAACGTTGACTAGGCGCAGGCTCCAATTAAGACGCGCCATTTCTTTCTTTTCAACGAACTTTAATTTGGGCACGAATCAAGGCATACCTGGTGGTGGTGCTGGGCAGCCTGGGCTTGGATGAGCTGGTGGTAGAGCGCGCCGTAGCTCCGGGTCAGCTCCTCCAGCATCCGCCGCAGCTGCCGGTTCTCCTCGCCGGCCTGCCGCAGCTCCCCCTCCACCGCCGCCGCCGCCACGTCCATCTATATATACTCCGATCGGATGGATCCATCACCATGAGCTACGACGATAAACGTAAAGCTCTGGTGGGGAAGCTGGGAATGAATGGGCATGCAAGCAGCGACCCAGCCTCTTCTTACCTCTGTATCGTCGTCACGACAACTGGCCGCCGTCCCCTCGCCGCCGTCGGCCGCTGCCGGCCTGGTCAGCAGGTCCAGTGCAGTCTGTGCCGGCACGGAACATGAGAGAGAGAGAAATAAATTTTGTATCATGGCTATCTTAATCTTAATTATATTGCAAGCACAGACATCGATCACGAATGGATCTCGAGCTCGCGATCTCGATCTCGACCTCGACGGGGAGACTTACGTTGACCGTGGTGTTACGGCAGCCGCGAGCTACTGCTCCTGCGGCCTCTCGACCGCCATCTTCCCCGCCGTCGTCCTCGTCGGTGATGCGGCGAGACACGGCACCGCCGGCGGCGGCCGAGAAGAAGTCCACCTCCTTGATCTCGCTCCTGCGCCCGCCGCCGCCGCCGTGGCCGGAACCGGAAGTCGCCTGCCGGTCCCCGTGTTCCGTCAAGACCGTCATCTCCTCCTCCTCCTCCTTGATCCCTCGCTGCTGCTGCTGCTGGTGTTTCGGCACCAAGTCCATGGATGGGTAGGCTGGAGCGAGGAGGTATCAAATCAACCCGGGTAATGGCGAGGAAGACACGGCTATATACAGCTTGTTGTGACGACCGGTGCCGTACTAGCTAGAGAGATAGAGAGAGAGAGATGTCCAACTATGCAAGCTACTACTAGTACTGCAGAAAAAGAAGAAAAACCGATTGAAGAAGCGGCCGGAAACGTGAAACGGAAAGACTTGGACTTGCACATAGGAACGAGACGGCAGGAAGGGAAAGGGTTGGACCAATAGCACGGGGACGAACTGGTGGGCCAGCCCGCGTGGCGTCAGCGTGATAGGTGGCTGAGGCTGGACACGACGCGCTGCCCTGCCCCACGTGTCGCTGCGCGTGGGCCGGGTCAACCCAGTCAACGGATGCTGCGTTTTGCGACTCGAGGAGACAAGGGGGCCACGAACTATAATAACATCTCTCTCACCATTTTTTTTACCATTATATAAAATTACTATTGTTACCGGTTGGGTTTCTTTACAATAATTTTTTTTGTTCTATGGGAAAATGGAAGAGAAGAGCCGAAGAGGTTACAAATTTCATTCCTCTCCGACAAATGATACGAAACATCAATTCTTTTATATATATATATATATATATATATATATATATATATATATATATATATATATATATATATGTCCACACTCATCTTTTATTAGTTACACGGGTTTAAGTCTTAAACACGAATGCTGGTGTTTTCTTGGACTAATTTTATTCTAGGATCTAAGTATGTAACGCCGCGCTATTCTTTTAATTGTAGGTGTAGGTGGTGTGTGGTCGTTGACAGCGAATCGGATAAGGTGTGCCTATACGTGTTTGTGTGTGAGTTGTACATGGATTTCGAAAAGATCGTATGTAGTTCATCACACCAAGACAAAACGGAGGTGGACTTGTATATAGTCACACACACAGTAACACACACATTATACACTACTACTTAGATGTCTCACTAGTAGAAAAGAGCTCATAGCCTGCGGCACCCATAAATTATCACTGGCGGTTTCAGTTATCACGCGCCAGTAAAAAAAACAAGGTGGACCCGACTTAGGAACCGCCAGTGGAAACTCATTTTCACTGGCGGTTATCTTAACACAACCGCCAGTGCAAATAGGGTATTTCCACTGGCGGTTGGTGTAACAGAACCGCCAGTAGAAAACAATTTCCACTGGCGGTTGGTGTAACAGAACCGCCAGTGTAAATACCCTATTTACACTGGCGGTTGTGTTAAGATAACCGCCAGTGGAAATAGGTTTCCACTGGCGGTTTTTCAAGCCAACCGCCAGTGAACTGTCTGTTATAAATACCCCTCTTCTTCCCCGCGACAGTGAACTGTATTGCTCGCAGCCAGCTTCCATTGGAGGCGATTTTGGAGGTCCAGAATTCACAATAATATAAGGGGGGAGGTTTTGGTCTTCATTTCTTGGAAGAAGGTGGATAAGAAAGGTTGGTTTATGTTTCTTTGTCAATTTTTGTTCATTCTTGCTCAATTTTAGCCACATTTTGGATCTAGGGTTTTACATGTGAGAGAGAAGAGTATAGCTAGGTAATTTTCTCTATTTCCTCAAATGAGGTTGCATAAGATGGTTAGTTTTTGTCTATTCCCTCTCCTTTTTCATGTTTAGTTGCTTAATGAATGGTGAATGTGTTGTATGAAGATTGGTTTAATTATGTTTCAATTGTTAGTTATTGTTTATTTTTGCTCAATTTTAACTACATTTTGAAATTAGGCTTTCACCATGTGTTAAAGATAGGTATGGGTATTAATTTTTTTTGTTTATTAGTTGCTAGGAAAGTTTGGCTTATGTTTCTTTTGCCAAATTTTGTTCATTTTTCCTCCATTTTAGCCACATTTTGGATATAGGGTTTCACCATGTGTTAGAGATAAAGTAGTCTAACTACTTTTATTGGAAGAGATAAAGTAGTCTAACTACATTTGTACATATACCGATCAATATGTACTGTATATATACATGCATGGTAATCTGACTTGCCATGAAAACTTCGGACTGGAAGGGTAGGCAGCAGATGTCGCACTCCAACGCGTCCTTCTCCATGGATAGTGTCACAGTCGCCTCTTCCTCATCCTCCAACCCCGACTCTTCCTCATCCTCCATGTGCAGCATGTAATTTTACACGACTTTCTAGAGAGGAGAGGGAGAGAGAGAGAGAGCTATTGTTGCCAATGCGCTCGGAGCAGGTGCAGCACTTACCGTCCGTGCGGATGCAGCACTTTGCACATCCAGAATGCCCGTTCTTGCACTGATTTTACACAGAGCAGAGCATCATGCTGGAGTCTACCGATCAATATGTACTGTATATATACATGCATGGTAATCTGACTTGCCATGAAAACTTCGGACTGGAAGGGTAGGCAGCAGATGTCGCACTCCAACGCGTCCTTCTCCATGGATAGTGTCACAGTCGCCTCTTCCTCATCCTCCAACCCCGACTCTTCCTCATCCTCCATGTGCAGCATGTAATTTTACACGACTTTCTAGAGAGGAGAGGGAGAGGGAGAGAGAGCTATTGTTGCCAATGCGCTCGGAGCAGGTGCAGCACTTACCGTCCGTGCGGATGCAGCACTTTGCACATCCAGAATGCCCGTTCTTGCACTGATTTTACACAGAGCAGAGCATCATGCTGGAGTCTACCGATAGAGGTGAGAGAGAGGAGAGAGAGAGAGGATAGAGAGAGAGAGGAGAGAGAGAGAGGGTTTCACATTTTAGCCACATTTTTGGATATAGGGTTTCACCATGTGTTTTATGTTACTTTTTTACAGGTGGTGATGGAGAGGACATCCTGGATGTATAACTTATCAAGGCTAGATCCATCATACATATCCGAGGTCCATAGGTTTATTGATGTCGCTACGAACCATGCTTGGAGAACAAAGACAAAACACATATATTGTCCATGCATGGACTGCAAAAATGCTGCTGTATTTAATGACACAGAACAAATCATATCTCATCTGGTATGCCGATGATTTATGAAGGATTACACAATTTGGACAAAGCATGGAGAGGGTAGCTCTTCGCCTTATACGACTGGAAACCCTGAGAACATCGACGACAGATTTCAGTTCGTTCACGAGACACACCAACCTCTTCCACAGAGCGAACATGTAGTGCAAAATGTTACTGATCATGGTTACGCTGGAGGAAATGAACATGATAGACCTCATGTTCTGCCAAGTGTTATGGATGAGGAAGATGCAGAGTTGCTAGAGGCAATGTTGCGTCGTCATACAGATCAATCGATGTTCTTAATGAAAGGTATGGAGTCCCTGAAGAAGGCAGCAGAAGAGCCTTTGTACGACGAGTCTAAGGGTTGTACCAAAGAGTTCACGACGCTCCGGTCTGTGCTAAAGCTGTTGATGTTAAAAGCTAAATATGGTGTGTCTGATGCTGGCTTCGATGCGTTCTTGAGTATTATCGCAGACATGCTTCCAAAGGAGAACAATGTGCCTGCTAACACGTACTATGCAAAGAAACTAATCAGTCCGCTCACTATGGGTGTGGAGAAGATCCACGCGTGTAGAAATCACTGTATCCTTTATCGAGGTGATGATTATAAAGACTTGGAGAGCTGCCCAAAGTGCGGTGCAAGTAGGTACAAGACGAATAAAGACTATCGAGAGGACGAAGAGTGTGTTGCATCCGTGTCTAAAGGGAAGAAGCGAAAGAAAGCCCAAAAAAAGACTTCAAAATCCACGAGCAAAGAAAAAGAAGAAGTAGACTATTATGCGCTCAAAAAGATTCCTGCTTTGGTGATGTGGTACCTCCCCGTCGTCGATCGATTGAGGTGTTTGTTCGCTAATCCTGAGGATGCCAGACTTATGAGCTGGCATGCTTCTGATGAGCACAAAAACGATGGGAAGCTTCGACATCCAGCCGATGGGAAGCAGTGGCAAGATTTCAATGACAACCACCGAGACTTTGCCGATGAACCGAGAAATGTTAGGTTCGCACTGAGTACTGATGGAATGAACCCATTTGCTGAGAGGAGCAGCAAGCATAGCACATGGCCGGTGATCCTCACCATATGCAACCTTCCTCCATGGTTGATGCAGAAACGGAAGTACATTTTGCTAACCATCCTTATTTCTGGACCTACACAACCTGGAGTTGACATGGATGTATTTTTGGAGCCCTTAATGGAGGATATGAAAATATTGTGGGAAACGGGTGTTCAAATGTTGGATGAGTATCGTAAAGGTTCATTCACGCTGAGAGCAATTCTTTTGTTACGATCAACGATTACCCTGCTCTCTTCACATTATCAGGCCAGTTTAAGGGAAAGGTTGGTTGCACAGTATGCATTGATGGAACTGCTTACGTATCCCTTGCTGCATCTAGGAAGATAGTTTACATGAGGCACAGACGCTTTTTATTGGAAGGACACAGGTACCGCATGCGAAAGATGGATAAGTACTTCGACAATAATGGTGAACTACATTCTACTGCTCCATCGGGTAACAATAGAGGTCATAGAGTTTTTGAAATAGTCAGGAATATCAAGTTTGTTTTCGGGAAGAAGACAAAAGACGGAAAAACAAGGAAGGATGTCAAACCAGCTTCGGGGGCTATATTCAAGAAGAAGTCTATTTTCTTCGAGTACTTGCCTTACTGGAAAGAGTTAGATGTGCGGCATGCGATCGATGGTATGCACGTTCAGAAGAACGTGTTTGAAAGCATAATGGGCACCTTGCTAGACATAAAGGGCAAAACAAAAGAAGGGCTCAATTCACGCATGGACTTGGTAGATTTAGGCATAAAAAAGGAACTACATCCCGTTCTTCAAGAAAATGGGAAGTACCATCTCCCAGCAGCAAGCTACAATCTCAATGTAGATGAGAAACATGCGATGTGTGTTTGGCTCAAGAATTTGAAAGTCCCATCCGGATTCTGCTCTAGCATACGGAGTATTGTGTCAATGAAAGACCTGACAATCACCAACTACAACTCACATGATTGCCATGTCATGCTGACTACATTCCTACCTATTGCCATCAGGGCTATAAATCCTTTGTTTTTAAAGATGGCAATCACACGGTTGTGCTACTTTTTCAACAGGATTTCACAAAAGGTAATTGGCCGTGATGAGTTGGCATCTCTTCAGGAATTCGCAGTGGAGACAATATCACAGTTTGAGATGTGTTTCCCTCCATCGTTCTTTGATATTATGGTGCACCTTGTGGTGCACTTGGTGCCACAAATAGAGGCATTGGGTCCTATGTACTTGCATGAAATGTGGACGTATGAGCGTTTCATGTCAATACTGAATGGCTATGTATCAACCCGTGCTCGTCCCGAGGCATCCATGATAGAGGGGTACTGTACCGAAGAGGCCATTGAGTCCGGAGGTCCATTCTGCAATAGTATCCTAAAAGACCAAGTTGCAATAGGTCTGCCTCCGTCACGACACGAGGGTAGACTGTATGGAAGCGGGAGGATGGGACGGAAATCTTTCATCCCACCGGATTACGATATAGTACTTGAGGCACATCAGAGCATCCTACATCAGCTAACGATAATGGAGCCATTTATCCAACAACACATCAATGAGCTTCGCGAGCAAAATCCTGGGCATACGGATGATTGGGTAATGAAGCAACATAAGCAGCGGTTCAACATATG
Source organism: Zea luxurians (assembly GCA_029449295.1). NCBI lineage: Eukaryota > Viridiplantae > Streptophyta > Magnoliopsida > Poales > Poaceae > Zea > Zea luxurians. The sequence continues at coordinate 7,242,171 of JAOPSE010000082.1, read as the reverse complement.
GCTAATGGTGAAGGACATTCCACGTGGAGAAACAATAGAAGAACAAACCATCAAGGGCTTGGCATCTGGACCATCACGCCAGGTCACAACATGGCAAACCTATGACATTAGTGGATTCACATTTTGTACCAAGTCCAAGGACAAAAAGAGCATGTCACAAAACAGTGGTGTTCGATGCGAAGCCATAGATGATGAAACTGGTGAGATTATTACATATTTTGGCTTTATTGAGGACATATGGGAACTAGACTATGGTACATTTCAGATCTCGGTTTTTCGATGTCAATGGGTTGAAGACAAACATGTCACGGTAGACAACTATGGGGTCAGAGTTCTTGATCTAAGTAAGGTAGGTTACAAAGATGACCCATGGATCCTTGCTAATTGTGCTGCACAGGTCTTCTATGCTGAACAGATCATTTCTAACAATGAGAAGAAAAGCACCGACAAACCGAAGCATGTAGTTTTTCCTGGAAAACAACAAGCTATAGGAGTTGATGGTGTATCTGATTTAGAGAATTTTAACCAGTTCAACGACATGTCTCTTTTCATAGACCATCCAACTAAGATAAGGAACGTTGAGCGAAGCATCCCACACAATTCGTTGCCCTGGGTACGCCACGATGGACAAGGCAGAACAATAGCTTCCTAGATTATATACTTGTCATGTAATTGATTATTGTTAGGACTTGTCATGTAATTGATTATTGTTAGCGACAAACCGAAGCATGTAATTGTCTTCATTCAATTTTCGTGGCTACCATTTACAATTTTACATGACTTTCTATTGACTTTATAGAGAGAGGAGAGGGGGAGAGAGAGGAGAGAGAGGAGAGGGAGAGGAGAGAGAGGATGGAGAGAGAGGAGAGAGAGAGGATGGAGAGAGAGGAGAGAGAGAGGATGGATAGAGAGGAGAGAGAGGGGATGGAGAGAGAGGATGGAGAGGGAGAGGGGAGAGAGAGTGGAGAGGAGAGAGAGGATGGAGAGGGAGAGGGGAGAGAGAGTGGAGAGGAGAGAGAGGATGGAGAGGGAGAGGGGAGAGAGAGTGGAGAGGAAAGAGAGGAGAGGTAGAGAGAGGATGGAGAGAGAGGAGAGAGAGAGGGGATGGAGAGAGGTAAAAGTATACTAAACAATATATAAAAGTATACTTAATATAATATATAAAAAGTGAAGTAAAACAATATATAAAAAACTATGTTAATAATAATAAAATACTATTTCTACTGGCGGTTGTCATAGAGAACCGCCAGTAGAAATGGCTTCTACAGTCTGTGGAAGCCATTTCTACTGGCGGTTCTCTATGACAACCGCCAGTAGAAATAGTTTCTACTGGCGGTTCTCGTTGTCAACCGCCAGTAGAAATGGCTTCTATAGTCTGTGGAAGCCATTTCTACTGGCGGTTCTCGTTGTCAACCGCCAGTAGAAATGGCGCCTATATAAAGGGTGGCGCGCGGGAGCCGAAAAATTTACAAGTCCCTGGCGCCAGTTCACTTCAAGACGACGCCGTCAGGCTGCTGGATTTCGACCCCGAGGTTTCGCCGGCGATCGTCCCCGCGCCCGTCCCCACGCCGCCATTCCCGCCCCCGCACCGCCGTCTCCAGGTTTCTTTCTCTTTCCCCTAATCTGCCGTACCGCCACCGTCTACCGCACCGGCAGCCGCCGCCGCCGCATTTAGTAAACCCTAGGGCACGCGCCGCCGCCGAGAGGGAGGAAGAGAGATGAAGGAGGGGGAGAGGGAAGAGAGAGGAGGGAGAGGGAAGAGAGAGGAGGGCGCACGCGCCGCCGCCGCCGAGAGGGAGGAAGAGAGAGGAAGGAGAGGGAGAGGGAAGAGAGAGGAGGGAGAGGGAGAGAGATAGAGGGAGGGAGAGGAGGGTGAGAGAGAGAGAGGAGGGAGAGGAGAGAGATAGAGAGAGGGAGAGAGATAGAGGGAGAGGAGATAGATAGAGGGAGGGAGAGGAGGGTGAGAGAGAGAGGAGGGAGAGGAGAGAGATAGAGAGAGGAGGGAGAGGGAGAGAGAGGAGAGGAGATGAGAGTATTCATACAATACTTATTTTTATTCATATGTGTGTTCATATGTGTTCAAATGTATGTGTTCAATATATATATGTGTTCATATGTGTTCAAATGTATGTGTTCAATATATATGTGTGTTCATATGTGTTCAAATGTATGTGTTCAATATATATATGTGTGTTCATATGTGTTCAAATGTATGTTGAATATATACATTGTAATTTTATCCGTCACAACTCGATAATATACGTATCCGATCCGATTCGAATTCGATCTGAACTCGATAATTTCCATACGACTCTCCCTCTCTCCCTCTCTATACGTCCTATGCGACTCTCCCTCTCTCCCTCTCCTCGTCCTATACGACTCTCCCTCTCTCCCTCTCTATACGTAACTCGATAATATCCATACGATTCTCCCTCTCTCCCTCTTTATACGTCCTATGCGACTCTCCCTCTGTCCCTCTCTCCCCGTCCTATACGACTCTCCCTCTCTCCCTCTCTCCCTCTCTATACGTAACTCGATAATATACGTAACTCGATAATATCCGTAACACGATACTATACGACTATACGATACTATATGGTTAGGGTTTAGGGTTAGGGTTAGGGTTAGGGTTAGGGTTATGGTTAAGGGTTAGGGTTAGGGTTAGGGTTATGGTTAAGGGTTAGGGTTAAGGGTTATAGTTAAGGGTTAGGGTTAAGGGTTATAGTTAAGGGTTATAGTTAGGGTTAGGGTTAAGGGTTCGGGTTTTGGGTTAGGGTTAGGGTTTAGGGTTAGGGTTAGGGTTAAGGGTTTAGGGTATTTGTTAATATGAATTTAATTATTGCTTACGTTAATATGTGTTAATATGTATTTAATTATTGCTTATGTATTTGTATATATATAGCTCAATGAGTTCTCCGATCAAGGACCAAGGATTAGTGCCCGAGCACATGGACAAGAGTGTTGCTCAAGAACAATCCAGCAGTGAAGGATATGAAACGCCTAGCGACCCTTTTCCTACCACTAGCATAGATAGGGCCGCTCTCCGTGAGTTGCAACGTGACCCTACTTATGATCCACGAGAAGCTGAGGTAAAAGTACGCATCTTTAGCTTCATATGTGTACCCTACTGATTTCACATGCATGATCTCTTGTGCATTTTATTACATGAATAGGAGGTCGTGTCTGAATTTCGTGCGATACTCGAAGAAGCCGTGGCACGAAACGAAGACGTACCGGAGCCGACCCAAGACGCACCGGAACAGACCAAGACAACAACCGAGACGTCAAGGAAAAGGAAGCAGAGCGATCGAAAAAGAGGTGACAGGGGGCTGAACAAGTTTCCCGACAAAACATACAAAATCTCAGACGTGAGCCCGAAAGGTCAGCCCCTAGCTCCAGAAGAGGCACTACCTAAGTTCCAGAATGCACTTGGGTTTTTAGTTAGAGATAATCTTGACATAACAATACGACAGTGGAGAGATGTGTCAGATGATGTCAAGAATCAAATATGGAATAAGCTATTAATGAGGTTCGTTCTGCCTCGGGGTTCAGAAGAACTCGTGAAGGAATACACGATGAAGCAGCTTGCAATCAATTTCCGAAACTGGAGGTCTGAGATGAACACAAAGTTTGCAAAGAAAGGTCTGGACCCGACCAAAAAATATAAAATCTCAGCAGGTCAGTGGGCAGTATTTCTAGAGCAGAGGAGCAGCCCTGATTTCATATCTCTAAGTGAGGCAAATTCGGAACTATCAAAGAAGAACAAGTACCGCCACCACCTAGGCACAGGTGGTTACAAGCGTCAGGTTACTAAATGGAGACAAGAAGACGCCGAGAAGAAGGCCGCAGGGTTGCCGACGCTGTCCGAGCAACTTGGTGAAAGGGCGGCAAATTGGCTCCGTGCTAGAAAACCAAGGGAAACCGAGACCGGTGTATCTTTTGATGATCCCATTGTCGAAGAAGCGGCAAAAAACATATATACAATGGCAGCTAAGCAGAGCCAAGGAACTTTTAAGCCACAAAGGGAAAGAGACATCCTAACGGCTGGTCTCGGTAACCCTGAGCATCCTGGCCGTGTACGAGGAATCTCGTCTAAGGAAGGATGGAAGGAAGGATTCGGACCACAGTGGGAAGGTCTATACAGGAAACGTGATCGATACAAGGAAGAGATGGCGGATTATTTTAAGGAGGAGGCCAAGAAAGAGTTCAAAGCCATGATGTCTCAAATGCTATCGAATCCTCCTCCAGAATTGATGCAACAGTTAGCGAGTGCGATGTCTGTTCAACAGATGACCACTCCACAGATACAAATAATTCCAGCAGCTCAACCGCCGGCTTCCACAGATTGTACGACATTACCAAGCTCTGTTGCTTCAACGGGAAATAAGGACCGTTATCCAGTTGATGACATCACAAGGCCTGTGGCGTGCACACTGGTTATAAGATATGGTATTAACAATAAACGTACAAAGAAAGTAGCCACAGGCCTTGCGATCCCAGGACGCAAGTTCCATGGAAACGATATTCCAGATGATTATTGCAAAGTAGAAGTGACGACGGTCGTCCAAGGATCCGAGGACGACATGCTAGACATCCCTGGGCCCGAAGGTATCGAGAAACTTGGACAAGCTATCAAGAATTTTATCCTTTGGCCTCGAAGGGATGTCGAATTGCTTGATTGGTCGAATTCGTCGCAGGCGTCGCAGGCCCAACCGTCTCCGCCTTCTCAAATTGTTGCTCCTATTGTACATCCATCATCACCTCCTCAAACTTCACATGCTTCTCCTCATCCTTTTTCTGACCCACCGTCTCCGCCACAAGCATCACCATTCAGGGCTCCACCACCTTCTCCTCCCCATCCTCTTGGTGACCCACTGTCTACGCCACCATCAAGGGATCCACCTTCTCCACAACCATCAAAGGATCCAAGGCCATCAAAGAAAACTAAACTTCCTATTCCAAAATTGGTGTCCCCGTATCAGAAAAAGAAGAGTAAAGCTACTACTGCTAGCACAGCTCGGTTTTTGAAAGGGATTGGACGGAGCCTCACGTCACAAACTGTTGATTTGGCCAAGCACGAGGAGTCTGCAAAAAAGGTTGAGGCAATGGCCGCAAAGATAAAGAAGCCAACTAAGGCAGATTACAAAAACGTGCCTAAAAAATATGTGCCGGGCAGACCTCTGCTACCTCTTGAGAAACTAAGAAAGGTCCCGGCTGGTGTTAAAAGGTTGCATGACTGGTACATGCGGGCATCATCGGTTGGCATCGACACCATCAGTGTGCATATACCAGACCATGCTTTTATTGGTTCGGACCAAAAGGCCGTTGTTACATTCGAGGACATGTGGTTAATGATGAACCTTCAGAGACTCAACGTGCAACTTGTAACGATGTTTGCATTGTAAGTGTCGCTCATACTTCCACATATGTGTGTTATTATTAGTGAGCTGTATAAAATTTCAATATCTGACATGCACGTGTGACTTGCAGAATGCAACATGATCAGCAGGAGATCCTTTACGGTACCAAGCCCAATGCTAGTGCCAGTAAAAGGGTTGGGTATCTCAACCCAATACTTATATCCGAGGAAAGCCACACTTTTAGAATCGGGAAAGACAACGATGAATTACGGGGAAAGACGGACGAAGAAGTTGAGAAGCGTATAAAGGATATGAAGAAGGATTTTGAAGCTCGATACGCCACCTACATAGGACATGCAATGCTTCAATTTCAAGACAGGGAAGCCATAATGGCCCCGTACAACTTTAAGTAAGTGTGATTTTGCATAAATAAAATTAATAATTTCAATACACATGCATCACAAATTTGATTCGTACAGGGACCACTGGATATGCTTCCTCATTTATCCTAAGGTTGGAAAGGTGCTGGTGCTCGACTCCTTGAACTTCGACCCTTCGACATATGCAGAATTCCTCAGCATCTTAGAGCTGTAAGCCTTTTCTATGCATGCATACTTTTATCGATTAAAATTTGAGAATAACATGGTGATTCTATTTGAGATCACAGGGCTTATAGATTCTATAAGATGAGAGGTGGAAAGTACGACCTGTCGAAAAAATGCGTGCCACTAGACATCCATCATCACTGGCCGGTAAGTATGTGATTTTATGAATACATATCATACACAATGTTGCAACTAAATAACCAATCTCCCGTTATGTAGTGCCACAAGCAACCACAAGGATCGGTCCTATGTGGATTCTATGCGTGCGAGTTCATGAGAGTGAACGGACGATACATCACGAACCCTGACAAGGTATTATTAGTAATAGTCAAGTATGTATTTATGTCATTAAAGATGCAAATGTGTTATTATTGAGTATAAATAGATGATGTTTATAAAATTCCTTTACAGCAATTTCAACGAGGAAACCCGGAGAACTTGACCGAAGCTGCATTGTATGGCATAGTCGAGGACCTCTGCACATTCATATTGAAAGAGGTCATTCCCGCAGAAGGAAAATATCACGATGCTTCCGGAACATTAGCTTTGCCAGAGTTTAGAATACTAACAGAAATTAGTAGATTATCTCTTAGCCGAGATAGTTATTAGAGCTTAGGTGAAAACTTATGATGTATAGAATGCATGAAGCATATATGGTTGTAAACAGAATACTTTGATGTATATAAATGTATGATAGAATTTAATTTCATGTTGCTTTCAATATCAATATAGATCTATATATATATATGTTTGTGTGTGTGTAAATAAATAAATATATATAATTCAGTATTGTTTGAAATTTTGAAAAAAGGCGGGAAAACTTCCACTGGCGGCTAAATAAAGAAAACCGCCAGTGAAAAGTGCTTTTCCACTGGCGGTTTGCTTTATAAAACCGCCAGTGGAAATGCATTTTCACTGGCGGTTTTCTTTATTCAGCCGCCAGTGGAAATGCACTTTTCACTGGCGGTTCCTTAAGAAAACCGCCAGTGGAAATGCACTTTTCACTGGCGGTTCCTTAAGAAAACCGCCAGTGAAAATGCACTTTTCACTGGCGGTTCCAAAATAACCGCTAGTGGAAATGCTGATTTCCACTGACCCCTAGCACTGGCGGTACTGAAAAACGCCAGTGTAAATAGGTTTAGAACCGCCACTATAGAGCTTCTGTGTACTATGTGCCATTGTTGCTACGGTTTCTATATATATCACGTAGTTAGATCTTGTATTATATTATACTTGAACATATCTATACTACTCTATTAAAAACTTAATATGGTCACCACGGCTTCACCTTCCGCGCTAACATTCTGGGCCCACCAACCACACCGCGCAAAAAAAGTGCAAAGCGAGCACTCAAACCCACGCCCACTTGTCGGGTACCGTAATTAGGGGTACCCCAGACACTCCTAAACACGGCTGGTAACCACCATCAACACATGCTGCAGAGACTGATGGGCACGATTCAGGTCAAGGCTTCGTCTGCTCAAGAGACGCGATCTCGCCCCGCCCGAGCCCAGCCTTGGGCGGAAACAGTAGTCCCAAACGAATTCTCGCCACGCCCGAGGGCCTCTTCAAGCAACGGACGCACCCTTGACTCGCCCGAACCCCAGCTCGGGCAGGCTTCGTTGTGAAGCAACCTTGGCCAAATCGCCTCACCAACCGACCGTATCGCAGGCGCATTCAATGCGAGGATCGCCTGACGCCTTATCCTGACACACGTGCCTCAGTCGGCAAAGTCGAAGTGACCACAGTCACTTTGCCCTTCCACTGATCAACCTGACAGGAAAACAGCGCCGCTCGCCCCGCTCCGACTGTTGTGCCACCCGCCAGAGTGAGGCTGGCAACAGCCAAGTTCAGCCTCAGGCGCAACAGGAAGCTCCGCCTCGCCCGACCCCAGGGCTCGGCCTCAACCTCAGCCTCGGAAGGAGGACTCCGCCTCGCCCGACCCCAGGGATTGGCCCCCGCCTCGGCCTCGGAAGGTGGTCTCCGCCTCGCCCGACCCCAGGGCTCGGCCTCAACCTTGGCCTCGGAAGGTGGTCTCCGCCTCGCCCGACCCCAGGGCTCGGCCTCAACCTCGACCTCGGGAGGAATCGCGTCCTCGCCCGACCCCGGCCTCGGCCTCAGGAGGAGTCTCAGCCTCGCCCGACCTTGGGCTCGGACCAACCGCGCCACAGAGGATGCATCATTACCCTACCCCTAGCTAGCTCAGACTACGGGGGAACAAGCCCGGCGTCCCATCCAGGCTCGCCCCGGTAACAAGTAATGATGGCTCCCCGCGTGCGTCCATGACGACGGTAGTTCTCAGCCCCCTACGGAAGCAAGGAGACGTCAGCAAGGTCCCAGCAGCCCCGACAGCTGTGCTTCTACAGCGCTCAAGCGCTCCTCCGACGGCCACGATACCGCGTACACAGGGCTCTAGCACCTCTCCGACAGCCACGTTGGCATATACACAGGGCTCAGGCACCTCTCTGCCGGACACGTTAGTGCATAGCTACACCCCCATTGTACACCTGGACCCTCTCTTGCATCTATAAAAGAGAGGTCCAGGGCCCTCATGCGAGAGGGTTGCGCGGGAGGATGGGCTGACGAACAGGCTCACTCTCTCTCCCTCCCGAACGCTTGTAACCCCTACTACGAGCGCACCCCCTGGCGCAGGATAACACAAGCCGCGTTTTCCCCCTTGTGTTCCATCTCGCGCCAACCCATCTGGGCTGGGACACGCAGCGACAATTTTACTCGTCGGTCCAGGGACCCCCCCGGGGTCGAAACGTCGACAGTTGGCGCGCCAGGTAGGGGCACGCTGCGTGTTGACGAACAACTTCCCGTTGAGTTCCAGATGGGTAGTCTCCAGCAACCTCTTCAGCCCAGGACGCTGCTCCGCTTCGGGAGCCTCGAGTTCATGTCCATCGACGGCAGCTACGACATGGTACTCCTTCCCCCGCAGCGCGACAGCGACAACGACGGCTGTCAGCTCGCCCGGCGGTGGCGGACTCGACAACGTCTTCCCCCCGGGGCGGAAGAGCAGCATCCGGGTTTGTCTCGCCGCCTTCCTCGCCGTAGGAGGACAAGGCGGGGCAACCGTGGCCAGGCAGGAGGTGGCACCTCGTCGGCTGTCGAGCGAGTCGACGACGCCGGCACCCCAGCGGGGGACATGTCGGGCGTTGTCCTCGCGCCTGAGACAACGACGGGTGTCGTTTCCCCGCAACATGCCAACCCCAAGCGGACAGATGACGCTAGCACACTCGCGAAGGACTTGCTGGGCATTAGCCTCGTACCTGAGATAACGGTGCAGTCCGTCCCCGATGCGACTTCGTCACCATCCATCGATCAAAAGGTATCGTCCATTTTCCACCCTGTGCCTTTTAGATTCAGCTTCGATCCACCAAGCGACCCCGCTTCGGTGAGCGCTTTCATAAAGGCATATCCTAACCTTCCGGGGTACCATATATGGTCAACCTGGGACCGACTGACGGCCGTCTCGACCTACGGGCCCCCGGGTTCCAAGGAAGAAGACGAGCCCGACTCTGGTTGGGATTTCTCCGGGCTCGGTAATCCCAGTGCCATGCGAGACTTCATGACCGCATGTGACTATTGCCTCTCCGATTGCTCCGATGATGGCCACAGCCTTGACGACGAGGGGTGTGGCCCAAGTCGCGAATGTTTCCACGTCGATCTAGGGGGTCACGATGAAGGCAACCACCTTGGTATGCCAGAGGATGACGATCCCCCTGGGCCTGCGCCTCGCGTTGACATCCTACGGGAGCTAGCTGTGGTCCCAGTCCCTGCGGGGGGTCAGGACACACAACTCGAGGAAATCCGCGAGATGCAGGCCAAGCTCGACGAGGAAGCAGGACAACTTGTGCAGCTCCGGCAAAACATCGAGTAGGAGTGGGCAGGCCGAGCACTCGCCGGAGAAGCGCGTCATCAGGCTTGGGACGACCAGCGCCGTATTATTGACGATGCCAGGGCAAGACTGCCCCCGGCCTCCAGCGGGGTCGGCCAAAATCTGGCTGCAGCGGCAATACTGCTTCGAGCGCCGGAGCCACCCACCACCGAGGGGTGGCGTATCTAGGGAGAACTCAAGAATCTCCTGGAGGACGCCGCGGTCCGACGGGCCGAGAGCTCTGCCTCCAGAAGGCAAGGGTGCCCCTCAGAGCATCGCGCAGCGACTTCCCGATTCATGCGGGAAGCCTCGGTCCACACCGGGCGCACGCGGGACGCAATGCCTGCAGCCCCGGGTCGCCTCGGCAACGAGCACCACCGCCGCGACCGTCGAGCCCGCCTCGACGAGAAGGTGCACCGAGGCTACCACCCCAGGCATGGGGGACGCTACGACAGCGAGGAGGATCGGAGCCCCTCGCCCGAACCACCAGGTCCGCAAGCCTTCAGCCGGGCCATACGACGGGCGCCGTTCCCGACCCGGTTCTGAGCCTCGACTACCATCACTAAGTACTCGGGGGAAACAAGACCGGAGTTGTGGCTTGCGGACTACCGGCTGGCCTGCCAGCTGGGTGGAACGGACGATGACAACCTCATCATCCGCAACCTCCCCCTGTTCCTCTCCGACGCCGCCCGAGCCTGGCTAGAGCATCTGCCTTCTGCGCAGATCTCCAACTGGGACGACCTGGTCAAGGCCTTCACTGGAAACTTCTAGGGCACGTACGTGCGCCCTGGGAACTCCTGGGATCTCTGAAGCTGCCGCCAGCAGCCAGGGGAATCCCTGCGAGAGTACATCCCCCGGTTTTCAAAGCAGCGCACTGAACTGCCCAACATCACCAACCCGGATGTCATCGGGGCGTTCCTCGCCGGCAGCACTCGCTGCGACCTGGTGAGCAAACTGGGCCGCAAGACTCCCACCAAGGCGAGCGAGTTGATGGACATCGCCACCAAGTTTTCCTCTGGTCAGGAGGCAGTCGAAGCCATCTTCCGGAAGGACAAGCAGCCTCAGGGACGCTAGCAGGAAGACGTCCTCGAGGCGTCTGCCCAGCGTGGCACGAAGAAGAAGGCCAAGAAGAAGTCGCAAGAGAAGCGCGACGCCGCCGATGCAGATCTTGTCGCTGCCGCCGAGCACAGGAACCCTCGGAAGCCTCCTGGAGGGGCCAACCTGTTCGACAAGATGCTCAAGGAGTCGTGCCCCTATCACCAGGGTCCCGTCAAGCACACCCTTGAGGAATGCGTCATGCTTCGGCGCTACTTCCATAAGGCTAGGCCCCCGACGGAAGGTGGCAAAGGCCAAGACAACGACAAGAAGGAGGGCGACAAGGCAGAGGAGTTCCCCGAGGTCCACGACTGTTTCATGATCTACGGTGGGCGAGTGGCGAACGCCTCGGCTCGGCACCGCAAGCAGGAGCGCCGGGAGGTCTGCTCGGTAAAGGTGGCGGCGCCAGTCTACCTAGACTGGTCCGACAAGCCCATCACCTTCGACCAAGGCAACCACCCCAACTACGTGTCGAGCCTAGGAAAGTACCCGCTCGTCGTCGACCCTGTCATCGGCAACACCAGGCTCACCAAGGTCCTCATGAACGGAGGCAGCAGCCTCAACATCATCTACGCTGAGACCCTCGGGTTCTTGGAAATCGATCTGTCCATGATCCGGGCCGGTGCGGCACCCTTTCACGGGATCATCCCCGAGAAGCGCGTCCTGCCCCTCGGACAACTCGATCTACCCGTTTGCTTCGGAACTCCCTCCAACTTCCGAAAGGAAACCCTCACGTTCGAGGTAGTCGGGTTCCAAGGAACCTACCACGTGGTGCTGGGGAGACCGTGCTACGCCAAGTTCATGGTCGTCCCCAACTACACCTACCTCAAGCTCAAGATGTCGGGCCCCAACGGGGTCATCACCGTCGGGTCCACGTACCAACACGCGTACGAATGCGACGTGGAGTGCGTGGAGTACGCTGAGGCCCTCGTCGAGTCTGAGCCCCTCATCACCGACCTGGAGTGCCTCTCCAAGGAGGTGCCAGATGCGAAGCGCCACGCCGGCAACTTCGAACTAGCTGAGGCGGTTAAGTCCGTCCCTCTCGACCCTAGCAACAACGCCTGCAAGCAAGTCCGGATCGGCTCCAAGCTCGACCCCAAATAGGAAGCAGTGCTCGTCGACTTTCTCCACGCAAACACTGAAGTTTTTGCGTGGAATCCCTCGGACATGCCTGGCATACCGAGGGATGTCGCCGAGCACTCACTGGATATTCGAGCCGGTGCCCGACCCGTGAAGCAGCCTCTGCGCCGTTTCGACGAAGAAAAGTGTAGAGCCATAGGCGAGGAAATCCACAAGCTGATGGCTGCAGGGTTCATCAAAGAGGTATTCCATCCTGAATGGTTAGCCAACCCTGTGCTTGTGAAAAAGAAAGGTGGGAAATGGAGGATGTGTGTAGACTACACTGGTCTAAACAAAGCATGTCCGAAGGTTCCCTACCCTCTGCCTCGCATCGATCAAATTGTGGACTCCACTGCTGGGTGCGAAACCCTGTCATTCCTCGACGCCTACTCAGGGTATCACCAAATCAAGATGAAAGAGTCCGACCAGCTCGCGACTTCTTTCATCACACCTTTTGGCATGTACTGCTATACTACTATGCCATTTGGCTTGAGGAATGCAGGTGCAACATACCAAAGGTGCATGAACCACGTGTTCGGAGAGCACATCGGCCGAACGGTCGAGGCTTACGTCGATGACATCGTAGTCAAGATGAGGAAAGCCTCTGACCTCCTCTCTGACCTTGAAACGACATTCAAGTGTCTGAGAGCGAAGGGCGTGAAGCTCAACCCCGAGAAGTGTGTCTTCGGAGTCCCCTGAGGCATGCTCCTGAGGTTCGTCGTCTCCGAGCGAGGCATCAAGGCCAATCCGGAGAAAATCGCGGCCATCACCAACATGGGACCTATCAAAGATTTGAAAGGAGTACAAAGGGTCATGGGATGCCTTGCGGCTCTGAGCCGCTTCATCTCGCGCCTCGGCGAAAAAGGCCTACCCTTGTACCGCCTCTTAAGGAAGACCGAGCACTTCACTTGGACCCCCGAGGCCGAGGAAGCCCTCGGAAACTTAAAGGCGCTCCTTACAAACGCGCCCATCTTGGTGCCCCCCGCTGCGGGAGAAGCCCTCTTGATCTACATAGCCGCAACCACTCAGGTGGTCAGTGCCACGATCGTAGTCGAGAGACGAGAAGAAGGGCATGCACTGCTCGTCCAGAGGCAGGTCTACTTCATCAGTAAAGTGCTATCCGAGACCAAGATCCGCTACCCGCAAATTCAGAAGCTACTGTACGCAGTAATTCTGACGCGGCGAAAGTTGCGACACTACTTCGAGTCTCATCCGGTGACTGTGGTGTAATCCTTCCCCCTGGGGGAGATCATCCAGTGCCGAGAGGCCTCGGGTAGGATAGCAAAGTGGGCGGTGGAGATCATGGGCGAGACAATCTCGTTCGCTCCTCGGAAGGCCATCAAGTCCCAAGTCTTGGCGGACTTCGTGGCTGAATGGGTCGACACCCAATTACAACGGCTCCGATCCAACCAGAACTCTGGACCATGTACTTCGATGGGTCGCTGATGAAAACAGGAGCAGGTGCTGGCCTGCTCTTCATCTCACCCCTCGGGAAACATCTCCGCTACGTGCTACGCCTCCATTTCCTGGCGTCAAACAACGTGGCCGAGTACGAGGCTCTGGTTAACGGGTTGCGCATCGCCATCGAGCTAGGGGTTCGGTGCCTCGACGCTCGTGGCGACTCGTAGCTTGTCATTGACCAGGTCATGAAGAACTCCCACTGTCGCGACTGTTAGATGGAGGCCTACTGCGACGAAGTTCGACGCCTGGAAAACAAGTTCTACGGGCTCGAGCTCAACCACATCGCTCGCGGTACAACGAGACTGCAAATGAGCTAGCTAAAATAGCCTCGGAGTGGACAACGGTTCCCCCGGACGTCTTCTCCAGAGACATACATCAACCCTCTGTCAAGACCGACGACACGCCCGAGCTCGAGAAGGCCTCGGTCCAGCCCGAGGAGGCCTCGGCCCAGCCCGAGGTATCCTCGGCTGCCGAGGGTGAGGCACTGCATATCGAGGGAGAGCGGAATGGGGTCACGCCTAATCGAAACTGGTAGACCCCGTACCTGCAATATCTCCACCGAGGAGAGCTACCCCTCGACAAGGTCGAAGCTCGGCGACTAGCGCGGCACGCCAAGTCGTTCGTCTTACTAGGTGATGAAAAGGAGCTCTACCACCGCAGCCCCTCAGGCATTCTCCAACGATGCATATCCGTCGCCGAAGGACAGGAGCTATTGCAAGAGATACACTCGGGGGCTTGCGGTCACCATGATGCACCTTGAGCCCTCGTTGGGAACGCCTTCCGACAAGGCTTCTACTGGCCGACCGCGGTGGCCGATGCCACTAGGATTGTACGCTCTTGCCAATGGTGCCAATTCTATGCGAGACAGACGCACCTGCCCGCTCAGGCCCTGCAGACAATACCCATCACCTAGCCGTTTGCTATGTGGGGTCTGGACCTCGTCGGTCCCTTATAGAAGGCACCCGGGGGCTTCTCGCACCTGCTGGTCGCCATCGACAAATTCTTCAAGTGGATTGAGGTCCGACCCCTAACAAGCATCAGGTCCGATCAGGCGGTGGCGTTCTTCACCAACATCATCCATCGCTTTGGGGTCCCAAACTCCATCATCACCGACAATGGCACCCAGTTCACTGGGAAGAAGTTCCTGGACTTCTGCGAGGACCACCACATCCGTGTGGACTGGGCCGCCGTAGCTCACCCCATGACGAATGGGCAGGTGGAGCGCGCCAACGGTATGATTCTGCAGGGACTTAAACCGAGTATCTACAACGACCTCAACAAATTCGGCAAGCGGTGGATGAAGGAGCTACCCTCGGTGGTCTGGAGTCTGAGGACGACGCCAAGCCGAGCCACGGGTTTCTCGCCGTTCTTTCTAGTCTATGGGGCCGAGGCTATCTTGCCCATAGACTTAGAATACGGTTCCCCGAGGACAAAGGCGTACGACGACGGAAGCAACCAGACCAGCCAAGAAGACTCACTGGACCAACTGGAAGAGGCTTGGGACATGGCCTTACTACACTCGACGCGGTATCAGCAGTCTCTATGACGCTATCACGCCCGAGGGGTTCGGACCCGAGGCTTCCAGGTGGGAGACTTGGTACTTCGGCTGCGGTAAGATGCCCGAGGAAGCCACAAGCTTACTCCTCCCTGGGAAGGGCCGTTCATCATCGCCAAGATTTTGAAGCCCGGGACATACAAGCTGGCCAACGATCAAGGCGAGGTCTACAGCAACGCTTAGAACATCCAACAGCTACGTCGCTTTTACCCTTAAGATGTTTCAAGTAGTTCATATACCCGTTCTCTTTACATACAAAAATAAAGTCTAACCGTCATGGAAGGGTCAGCCTTGCCTCGGCAAAGCCCGACCCTCCCTCGGGGGCTAGAAGGGGGGAACCCCCTCTACGTCAAAATTTTCCTCGAAAAAGTTTTCTACCGAAACGACATTCGTGCTTTCCGACTATACCGATAACAGAATCCTGCAAGCAAGTAAGAGCGCACGTAAGAGACAAGGCCGAACGAGCCGAGGGACTCCTACGCCTCCGGGATACGGATACCTCACTCGTCACCTTCCGCGAAAAGTAACTCTTGCTCGGATAAACGATTCTGCTACCGACAACAAGTCCGGATACTCGAAACAAGAGGAAAAGAAACGCAACTTTATAGCACGACAATAAGATGTTTAGGCCTCGGCAGCCGCGAAAAAACACATGCATACTCCAAACAAACTGCTCCGGCAGAATCAGGCATCGCCCGGAGGAGGAGCAGCACCCTCGGCGTCGTCTCCACCCTCGGCAAGATCTGGCCCGGCCCTAGACGGCGACGCAAGCAGAAGTGTTGGGGGCCTTCGGCTTCCGAAGGTCCTCAAAAACGTAATTTGACTATGTTTTCTAAGAGAAATATGTGAACAGGTACCTTCGAAGTCAGATTGCGAGGGTACAAGAGCATGGTTAAGACGAAGCTTGATTGGGACGGCGATCACGACGAAGGATAAGACAATCACGAAGCTATGTGCAGAAGAGCTTCGGCACAACGGCGGGAAAGGGAAACCGACTTAAAGATGAAAAGCCAAATTAGACCTCGAAGAATTACTGTAGAGTTATTGATAAATGTAAAGGGCATTAATGTAATTTTGCATGGGTTGCGACCCGTGCCTATAAATAGGTGAACAGTATTCCCGTACTATTCACGCTGACTTGGCATTCACTTTTGCCTCACGCCTGTATTCTCATTCCTTCAAGCCGAAGGTACATTTGTAATTTACTATTGTTTACACAAGTAATATAAATGAAAATAGAGTAATAATAATGTTTATAAAAATTATGTTGCTTTCTGTACTTTGTATGAATGTTCTCCATCTTTTATCATGATCATGAAGGTATGTCCTTCATGACCTTCGTCCTAGATTCATTATATCCGAAGGAAAATAATGATCCGAAGGACGAAGGGCTTTGATATTTAACATTTTATGTTGCCTTGTTCTTGATTCATAGCATTTGAGAACAAGTCTCCAACATTGGCGCCCACCTCCGGTGAACTCACTTCCATTTTTTGAGCTTTGAACACCTTCGGCAAGCATCACCTTCATCATGCCGCCGAAAAAAGCTTCAGCGACAGGGGCTGGTACTCTACAGCCGCTGGATCCCAATCAGGACGTCCTTTCTCTCAGGGAGGCCCGAAGTCAAAAGAGGAAGGCTACTAGTCCAATGCCTCCGGAGGACGACTTGGACCAGGAAATCCAAAACCTGGAAATGCTTCAGCAACAGGTTCAACGGAAGAAGGAGAAGATGGCTCGTCTAGCTGACCTTCAGAGGCAGATAGATGAAGCGTCGGAAGAGGTTCGTCATCTTGTTCAAGATGACCAGAGCCGAAGGCCTCAGCGCAGAGAGCTCCATCAGGAGGGTTTCCACAATGAGGAAGACTGGTATGAAGATTTCCATCATGGAAATTTTGCTTTTGATGATGCTTCTCCTTTGTCAACAGAATTACAGGCTACACCATGGCCCCAGTCTTACAAGCCACCTCAGCTCCCCATGTATGACGGTCATACAGACCCGAAGCAATTCTTGATGAGCTATGAGGCAACCATATCTTCGTATGGTGGCAATACGGCAGTCATGGCAAAGTCTTTTGTCATGGCCGTCAAGAGTGTCGCTCAGACTTGGTACTCTTCTCTTCGGCCAGGGACAATCACCTCATGGCAAAAGCTGAAGGATATGTTGATAACCAGCTTCCAAGGATTTCAGACAAAGCCGGTCACCGCTCAGGCTCTATTCCAGTGTACCTAGGACCACGAAGAATACCTTCAGGCGTATGTCCGAAGGTTTCTGCGTCTGAGGGCACAGGCGCCAACAATGCCCAATGAAATTGTCATTGAGGCCATGATTAAGGGGCTTCGGCTGGGACCTTCAGCGCAATACTTTGCCAGGAAGCCACCACAAACTTTGGAGAAGCTGCTCCAGAAGATGGACGAGTATATTCGAGCTGACAATGACTTCCGCCAAAGAAGGGAGGAAGCATTCAGGTTCTTTGAAATGACCAGGGGCTTCGGAGAAAGATTTCACCCGAGGCACGTTAGGTCAATTCATAACTCTACTCAAAGTGATGATCGAGGGAACCAGCAGCAAAGGCCACAATACTCTTCACAAGCTTCGGGGCAGCAGCAAAGTTCTTTTCGGCCGTCAGCGCCAAGGGGTAGAGGCGCCAGGGGCTTCGGGGGAAGGTTTGGAGATCAGCCAAGAAAAATTTACTGCCTATTCTATGGTGAAGACAAGGGCCATACCACCAGGATGTGCCATGTTACCATCCAGAAGCAGAAGGAGATAGCAGAAGCAGCAGCACAACAAAGTCAGCCGAAGCAGGTCATGCATACTGCTTCGTATCATTCGCCTTATATTCCAGAATACGTAGGCAACCACCCTGCAGCTTCTGTTGCTTCGGTAAGCCAACCCCAAGCATCTTGGCAGCAGCCTCCACCGCCACCACCAACACAAAGAGGCCAGCAGCTGTAACACCCGGATTCTAGGGGTCCAAAACCCGGGGTTAACATAAACACCAGGTATGCTGGGACCAAGTCTCATACATATGATGTATAGTGGCACAGGATCGAATGTCACAACTTTATATATAACAGGAGTTCTATACAAAATAATTAATTACATTATAAGGAGACAACGGTCCAGCAACCCAAAGTTGACTGGGAGACGACGGCCTAGACTTCTCACGAACTCGTCGCAGCATCCTCCATGAGCATCATCCTGCAGTACCTGGTCTGGACCTGTGGTGTATGTGAGACAGCAAGAGTGAGCTCACATACGTTCATCGCTCAACAAGTTGTGGGGAATAATGTGCATGAACTCGCCAAAGGTGGGAGCTCACGTGAAGTGTAAGGCTTACCAAAGAAGATGGTTAGAGCTGAGCATTGCTTTTAAAGTTGGTCAAAATTTTATTAGCAATTACTAAGTATAAGTAAATACCAGACCCAATTAAGTAATGGAACAAAAGTAACAACAACATCACCTGCAATGCAATGCATATGACAAATTGAATTTAGTTCCATAAATTAATCATGTGAGGGTCCGAGCTGCTCATGACCGTGAGCACGGCTAGTATACCAGTTTTACACTCTGCAGAGGTTGCGCATCTTTACCCACAAGTCGTGTATCCCATGTCGCCAGGGTTTGCAAAGCCCTTAGACACTTCCGAGGTGAATGGCTAGGGATCCACTACGAGGCCTTTACAAAGTTCCACTAGCTTCCGAAAACCCGCTACAGTTTATAGGAAGATCCAGTGCAGGAATCCCTTGCAGGACCGCCATCGCAGCAAAATCCTCCCGAGGGCCTCCCTACACTGACCTCTCCCCTACTGCCCTTGCCCCTTTCGGGTAAGGTAGTCTTCCACTAGCTTTCCTAATTAATCAGCCAAGGGCATCCCATACTACCCTTGTGGTAGCACTGTTTTCCCGGGTGGTCGCTCCATGTTCCAATTAACATAATGATCTTAACATGAACAATAAATAACAACTGATAACAAAAAGTGTAATCATGAATAGTGTATCTCCATACCCAAAACCACATAAAGCACTAGCAAGTACTACCCAGAAATTTAGTGGTGAACAAGGTATAAAGATAATCAAACTAGGTAACCTGTTGGGTCCCATCAAAATTAACCTATGCAGATCATTATGATTAATCAGAACATGGCTGGGTAAAAAGAAGTGATCAAGGGCACAACTTGCCTGGGCCTTGAGATTCCAGGTACCAGGATGATCTTCAGGTGATACGTATCCTCACTGCTAGTCGTAGCAATTCAACAAACAGTGTATAGGCAAAATTAACATTACACCAAACATGCATGCAAAATACATATTAATAATCTACATATTAAAATAAGATCACAGGAAAAAGAATTATTAATTTTGGAGTTGTAGAATTCATGTTATGATTTTCCTAAGGTTTAATGTGATAAAAATATGATTAAATGATAAATAAATTTTCTGACAGAGTTCATGTCAAAACAGTGATTCTAAATGGTAGAGAATATTATTACAAAATTTTAGGAATTGGAATAACTCAATTTGGAGCTAAAATGAATTTTCTATGAATTATCTAAGTTCTAGCAATTATTTTTGTATTAAAAATCCATTTTCTATTCTATTTATTCAATTTAACTGAGTGCTGGACTGGGCCTCAATTACAAGAAACTGCAGGGGGCTCGGCGCAAGAAAAACGGAGACTCAGTGCACAGCGACAAGGGATGGCGGGTTGATTCAACAGAACCCGAGGGGCTCTTATGCAAAGATGGCTCGGTGAAGGGGTATCGGTCTTCGTGGGCCGTTGGATCGAAAGCCGAGCGCCCAGATTAGATCGACCCCCGCTGGAGCCGATGCGGGATCGAAGCCATCGGATCCGAATCCTACGGCCCGGATTCTATGTGTACATGATTAAGCGCTAGCTCTCCGATTTCCATCGGACGATCCTTACACCCCTAGCCCATTCGCTGCCGCGTACTAAATTGTGGCCGTTGATCAACAGACGGACGGCCCAGATTCTTCCCCCAATCTTGACAGCGCCACGACGATGGAGCCCAGCTCCCCGCGGCGGCGAAGCTCGCCGTCGAATCCTTCCCAGCGATTCCGGGCGCCATACCGCGATTACTAAGTACTAAGCGAAATTGAGGGTGTGGTGGACAAGTGAGAGTGCTTATTACCGGCAATGGCGATCCGAGTAACTCCGCCCACGGCGTGCTGCGGATCCGCGGCGGAGCGGTAACTACGGCGAGGAATCGGCGGCGCTCAGGTGCTTCCCCCGGCCCCAATCCGCCACAGTCGCGCCCAATACAACCAGGCGAGTTGGCCAGACACCGCAGCTTCCCCGAATCGACGGCGTACCGGCGAATTGATGGCGGCGGCGCGTGTTTCTCCCTCTGCGATAATGGAGACGGTCAAGGCGCAGCGTAAGAGAGGGATAGAGGTTGCGGTGCCCCAGGTATTTGTAGTCTCGGGCAAACCACCCCAGCTGACCCGAGCGGCCCCATGGCGAGGATCTCGCGCGTGGAATTCGGCACTGGCCGTTGCAACGGCGCGCGGCGAGTTTGTTGAAGACGAGCGCTGACGACTGGGGCCAACCGGGCAGTGTAACGCGATCGCGGGCGCGCGTTCAATGGCTGACGAGGCGGGCCCACTTGCCAGAGATTGCGAGCGCGCGCGACGCAAGCCGGAGGCAGACACTGATGGCACGGGCCCACGGCACAGCGGCAGTAGAGAGCGTACGCGGCTGAGGGGAAGTGGGCCGCGCGAAGGTAAGCGCAGGTGGGCCGAAATGGTGGCCACCGGCCCAGGTAGGTTTTTATTCTTTTTCTTTTTATTTTCTATTTTCTTTTCTCCATTTTCAAATCTAATTTGAGTTTAAGTTTAAATTCAAACTTTGTGAATAACTTGTCCTCAGTTTGAATAGTATAATTTAATAATATAAGTGTGAAGGATGTTTATTCTGATTTTATTTTATTTTATGTAGTGTTTTTCTTAGTTCTTCCCTTCACTTTCACTTATTTCCCTTTTCTTTCCTATTTTAAATTTTGAATTCAAATTTAAATTCAAGCTTGTGACTAGTTCATTTGCAAACCATATCTGTGCAAGAACATATTTTATATATGTTTTAGTTCTTTTAGACAAGCTTTCAATCATATAGTAGAAATTAACCCATACCTTATTAATTCTAGGGAAATCAAATTTATATTGTAGACTTATATATATTAAGAAATAGTTTAACCCTAATTCTTTCATATTTCCTAACCCAAAAGGCAATTTAGATTATCTAAGTATCTTTAATTATGTATTTTTAACATATTCATGAGTGGAAGCTTCTAAATTATGATTATTTTTAGGGAAAGGTGTTTTGATTTAAAATCTTTGAGAATTTTTCCTTGTCTTCACAAGATTGAACTTTAGGGTGTTACAAATCCTACCCCCCTTAAAAATAATCTCGTCCTCGAGATTTGTAAGAAAAAGATGTATATTTATATTGTTCTCGGGACATATGCACAAACAAGGCAATCTCAGCATGAGGTATAATTCTTTAACAATACATAGGGTCAATAGACCTTATTATTTCTCTAAAATATTATTATATCATCTACTAACTAAAGTAACACCTAGATCTTACAAATCATCATAATCTATATTTATGTAGCTTGGTGAAGCTGGTGGTGGTGGTGGAGGTTGTTGTTGTTGTTGTCTCTCCAACCGTGCTTGCCTTATTTCTTGACGGGCTTGACGTATTTCTTCGCGTTGTTGTCTTATCTGATTTTGCATCTCGGTCACCAGGTCTGTTAACTGTTGTATTACCAGTCTTTGGGTAGCAACCACTTGATTGATGTCAACAGGTGGAGGATTTGGAGGATTCATTTTCTGTTTGTTGTTATGTGATAATCTTTCCTTTCCTGGTATTGACCATGAAAGTTAGAAGCATATGGTAATAGTTTTGCAAAGGAAATTTATTCAATAAGCGGAATGAATAAGCTAGTAGTTGGTTATAATCTGAAGATTCTTTAGTAGAGCTTAATCTTTGTTTTACATCCAGATTGAGGTAACCAGTCGTATAAGGTGAATATCTAAGGGTAAGATAGAATCTGTCAAGATGAGAGATATATATGGGTGAGATAGGCTACAAGATGTAGGTTAAAAGTTTATTTAAGGTTAGGTGGAGATAGATAGATTATGCAATCTATCAAGACTCTATTGGCTAGGTTAGATCTTATGCCCATGGTTGAGTTGGTCTAATGTGCGAAGTTAAGTTAATACCTGACTAGTAGGGTTTAATCTCTTCTACCAGCATCACTAATCTGTTTAAGTAGACCACATTAGATTAGATCATATTAGATTAGATGGAATCTAGATTAGATTGGTATGACTAGTTTGACTAGATACGATCTAATTAATTTGCATTAGATCATGGTTGTTAAACTAGGGTGGATAAGTATGCTTGTTAGGATAAGATGGATCCATAAAGATAAGATAGAATCTTTTGAGACCAGTTAGATCTATTAGGATGAGATACAATCTTCTCAAGATAGGATGAGTATCTTTTAAGATGAGATGGATCTATTAAGATAAGGGAGAATCTTTAAGATAAGATGGGTATTGTTAGGCTAGATACTTTATTGAAGGATAATTTAGTTTGTCTAGTTATTTTATAAATACATTTTTATACCTATGTGTATATGCAGATGCAATTGTGGACATTACTCCACAACTCATCACACTCAAACAAAGATCCAAATCAGACAAGTATCATAAGAACAAACATTCAAGTTCGTAGTTATCTATATAAAAGAAAAATAATTTTTTTGTTTTTGTTCCTAAGAGTAGGTATCCTATTCCTAAAGGTCACTTTAGGCACATGATTTCAAAGTGTGAAATCCACATTTGTCTTTAGAAGTGAAAAGGTAAGAATAATCAGAGCAAGCGGAAATAGATGAGAAAAAGATTAAGATAAGTTTAGAAAAGAATCAGAGTAGCAGAGGTAAGTAGATAATGGTTGTCCAGTTCTATCTAGGTTTCGTCCTACAGTCAACATTCCTCTGATACCACTTCTGTAACACCCGGATTCTAGGGGTCCAAAACCCGGGGTTAACATAAACACCAGGTATGCTGGGACCAAGTCTCATACATATGATGTATAGTGGCACAGGATCGAATGTCACAACTTTATATATAACAGGAGTTCTATACAAAATAATTAATTACATTATAAGGAGACAACGGTCCAGCAACCCAAAGTTGACTGGGAGACGACGGCCTAGACTTCTCACGAACTCGTCGCAGCATCCTCCATGAGCATCATCCTGCAGTACCTGGTCTGGACCTGTGGTGTATGTGAGACAGCAAGAGTGAGCTCACATACGTTCATCGCTCAACAAGTTGTGGGGAATAATGTGCATGAACTCGCCAAAGGTGGGAGCTCACGTGAAGTGTAAGGCTTACCAAAGAAGATGGTTAGAGCTGAGCATTGCTTTTAAAGTTGGTCAAAATTTTATTAGCAATTACTAAGTATAAGTAAATACCAGACCCAATTAAGTAATGGAACAAAAGTAACAACAACATCACCTGCAATGCAATGCATATGACAAATTGAATTTAGTTCCATAAATTAATCATGTGAGGGTCCGAGCTGCTCATGACCGTGAGCACGGCTAGTATACCAGTTTTACACTCTGCAGAGGTTGCGCATCTTTACCCACAAGTCGTGTATCCCATGTCGCCAGGGTTTGCAAAGCCCTTAGACACTTCCGAGGTGAATGGCTAGGGATCCACTACGAGGCCTTTACAAAGTTCCACTAGCTTCCGAAAACCCGCTACAGTTTATAGGAAGATCCAGTGCAGGAATCCCTTGCAGGACCGCCATCGCAGCAAAATCCTCCCGAGGGCCTCCCTACACTGACCTCTCCCCTACTGCCCTTGCCCCTTTCGGGTAAGGTAGTCTTCCACTAGCTTTCCTAATTAATCAGCCAAGGGCATCCCATACTACCCTTGTGGTAGCACTGTTTTCCCGGGTGGTCGCTCCATGTTCCAATTAACATAATGATCTTAACATGAACAATAAATAACAACTGATAACAAAAAGTGTAATCATGAATAGTGTATCTCCATACCCAAAACCACATAAAGCACTAGCAAGTACTACCCAGAAATTTAGTGGTGAACAAGGTATAAAGATAATCAAACTAGGTAACCTGTTGGGTCCCATCAAAATTAACCTATGCAGATCATTATGATTAATCAGAACATGGCTGGGTAAAAAGAAGTGATCAAGGGCACAACTTGCCTGGGCCTTGAGATTCCAGGTACCAGGATGATCTTCAGGTGATACGTATCCTCACTGCTAGTCGTAGCAATTCAACAAACAGTGTATAGGCAAAATTAACATTACACCAAACATGCATGCAAAATACATATTAATAATCTACATATTAAAATAAGATCACAGGAAAAAGAATTATTAATTTTGGAGTTGTAGAATTCATGTTATGATTTTCCTAAGGTTTAATGTGATAAAAATATGATTAAATGATAAATAAATTTTCTGACAGAGTTCATGTCAAAACAGTGATTCTAAATGGTAGAGAATATTATTACAAAATTTTAGGAATTGGAATAACTCAATTTGGAGCTAAAATGAATTTTCTATGAATTATCTAAGTTCTAGCAATTATTTTTGTATTAAAAATCCATTTTCTATTCTATTTATTCAATTTAACTGAGTGCTGGACTGGGCCTCAATTACAAGAAACTGCAGGGGGCTCGGCGCAAGAAAAACGGAGACTCAGTGCACAGCGACAAGGGATGGCGGGTTGATTCAACAGAACCCGAGGGGCTCTTATGCAAAGATGGCTCGGTGAAGGGGTATCGGTCTTCGTGGGCCGTTGGATCGAAAGCCGAGCGCCCAGATTAGATCGACCCCCGCCGGAGCC
Organism: Zea luxurians; assembly: GCA_029449295.1. Classification (NCBI taxonomy): domain Eukaryota; kingdom Viridiplantae; phylum Streptophyta; class Magnoliopsida; order Poales; family Poaceae; genus Zea; species Zea luxurians. The sequence continues at coordinate 7,217,185 of JAOPSE010000082.1, read as the reverse complement.
GATGCGGGATCGAAGCCATCGGATCCGAATCCTACGGCCCGGATTCTATGTGTACATGATTAAGCGCTAGCTCTCCGATTTCCATCGGACGATCCTTACACCCCTAGCCCATTCGCTGCCGCGTACTAAATTGTGGCCGTTGATCAACAGACGGACGGCCCAGATTCTTCCCCCAATCTTGACAGCGCCACGACGATGGAGCCCAGCTCCCCGCGGCGGCGAAGCTCGCCGTCGAATCCTTCCCAGCGATTCCGGGCGCCATACCGCGATTACTAAGTACTAAGCGAAATTGAGGGTGTGGTGGACAAGTGAGAGTGCTTATTACCGGCAATGGCGATCCGAGTAACTCCGCCCACGGCGTGCTGCGGATCCGCGGCGGAGCGGTAACTACGGCGAGGAATCGGCGGCGCTCAGGTGCTTCCCCCGGCCCCAATCCGCCACAGTCGCGCCCAATACAACCAGGCGAGTTGGCCAGACACCGCAGCTTCCCCGAATCGACGGCGTACCGGCGAATTGATGGCGGCGGCGCGTGTTTCTCCCTCTGCGATAATGGAGACGGTCAAGGCGCAGCGTAAGAGAGGGATAGAGGTTGCGGTGCCCCAGGTATTTGTAGTCTCGGGCAAACCACCCCAGCTGACCCGAGCGGCCCCATGGCGAGGATCTCGCGCGTGGAATTCGGCACTGGCCGTTGCAACGGCGCGCGGCGAGTTTGTTGAAGACGAGCGCTGACGACTGGGGCCAACCGGGCAGTGTAACGCGATCGCGGGCGCGCGTTCAATGGCTGACGAGGCGGGCCCACTTGCCAGAGATTGCGAGCGCGCGCGACGCAAGCCGGAGGCAGACACTGATGGCACGGGCCCACGGCACAGCGGCAGTAGAGAGCGTACGCGGCTGAGGGGAAGTGGGCCGCGCGAAGGTAAGCGCAGGTGGGCCGAAATGGTGGCCACCGGCCCAGGTAGGTTTTTATTCTTTTTCTTTTTATTTTCTATTTTCTTTTCTCCATTTTCAAATCTAATTTGAGTTTAAGTTTAAATTCAAACTTTGTGAATAACTTGTCCTCAGTTTGAATAGTATAATTTAATAATATAAGTGTGAAGGATGTTTATTCTGATTTTATTTTATTTTATGTAGTGTTTTTCTTAGTTCTTCCCTTCACTTTCACTTATTTCCCTTTTCTTTCCTATTTTAAATTTTGAATTCAAATTTAAATTCAAGCTTGTGACTAGTTCATTTGCAAACCATATCTGTGCAAGAACATATTTTATATATGTTTTAGTTCTTTTAGACAAGCTTTCAATCATATAGTAGAAATTAACCCATACCTTATTAATTCTAGGGAAATCAAATTTATATTGTAGACTTATATATATTAAGAAATAGTTTAACCCTAATTCTTTCATATTTCCTAACCCAAAAGGCAATTTAGATTATCTAAGTATCTTTAATTATGTATTTTTAACATATTCATGAGTGGAAGCTTCTAAATTATGATTATTTTTAGGGAAAGGTGTTTTGATTTAAAATCTTTGAGAATTTTTCCTTGTCTTCACAAGATTGAACTTTAGGGTGTTACAGCAGCCAGAAGGGAGTCAGCGCAATAACCTTCAGCGGGACTTCGGAGAGGAGTCCAAAGCTCGCACAGTCAATAGCACTGTGCCAGAGTCGAAGCACATTTACTGACAAATATCCTACCTCAGCAGCAGCTCTTTCGCATTTTCATATTCACTATTACCTTCTTTTTAATAAGGAACAATTAAGGGTAGTTTTAATGTCTTTTATCGCCTTTCAATTTTTTGTAATAGTTTCGCTTTTTTCTGTAATAAAAATATATCTTCTCCATAGGCCTAAGCTGCTGAAGCATGAGAATGTATGTTGGCAAGGAGGGTTTTCAAAGTTATCAAAAACTTGTTCTAAGGAACAAAGTACAATTTATTCAAAGCAACAAAAAGCCGTTCCTAAGGGAGCGCAGTGTAAGTTTTCTGAGCCTACAGCGAAAAATAAGCGCTGATTCCGCTGAAAGTAAAAGGCGAAGAAGCTCCTAAGGGAGGCTTACAGCGAAAAATAAACGCTGATTCCGCTGAAGTAAAAGGCGAAGAAGCTCCTAAGGGAGGCTTACAGCGAAAAATAAACGTTGATTTCATCAATCTTCGGCAAATATCATTTTGCACAACATTACATCATTACATCATTCGCATAGCATAACATCATACATCATAGTGCATCAACAATGCAAGAAGGGAGGGTTTTGATATTGATGGTCGAAGTTTGTTTTAAAGAATTACTCACAAGGCACAAGAAATAGCCGCTGAAGAGTTATACCTTCGTCAATTACTGAAATGAAAGGATCTATTGGTTATTGATTTTACAAGGATTGATTATTGATTTTTACGAAGCATGAAAAGAAGGGAATGTGTTTTTTCGCTGAAGGCTCAAAAATGGTATATGTATGATGTTTCATGCTTCGTCAAAAATGGAATTATAAACAGCTAATATGTTACACAATGTTACACGATTTTTGACAAACATTACAAACTAAATGTTTTTACAGTAGCATTTAATCTTCTTTTAAGACTACTTCTGCAGCCTCATTTAAAAGTTGATCAACAACTCTATCCATGATGGCTTCTGCCATTTGCCTAATTTCATCATCCCCCTTTGTCTGAGGGCTTGGAGCTAGCTCAGCAGGTTCTGAGAAGAGAAAAGGTACGGATATATTATTACAAGCCGTGAACAAGTTCAAAGTCAAAAGATTACAGCGAAGAGCCAATTATCACTAATTAGTACCTATTCGACCTTCGGGCTCTGTACTTTTCTCAGCAGCCTCTGCTATTTTTCTAGCATCGTGGATGCCTTTTTCGCTCTTTTGAATAATTTCTTGAGCCATTTCTCGTCCGCCGTTGTCCCAAATATCGGTGAAAAATTTTCCGCCGACCATGCTTGCTTCGGCTGAGGGGTCTTTAATGTCTTCCAAGGACAAAGTAGCTTCGGACTGCGCTAAAGATTTTACATGCTCGCAACCTTTCCTCTCTAAAACAGTAGCGATTCCTCTAGCACCCGAAAAAGCACATATGTCTCCGCGGCTATATAGGGATTTCCTCGAAGGCCTCAGCTTCGTGACTGACCCATTCAATCGGACCTTCAGGATTGCCCCTTGAGAAATTCTCTTCACTAGAGATTGCGCCAACGTTGGCGAAGCTGGATTTTATCTTCTTAACGCACTTTATGGATTTAACATAGCATCTTCTCTGGGATGCACGAAGCTCTTTAACATTTATTTCTAAATGATTGGCCCATTGATCACTAAGCTCTCGTTTTGTCTCCTCAAGTATACATTCTTCTTTAGCTCTGGCTAACTATTTCTGAAGATCTTTAATTTTGTGTTTTTGGGCTTCAGCTTGAGCTTTGGAGGAAGCTTCGTCTTCCTTTATCTTGTCCACCAATGTAAGCAGAATTTTATCTTTTTCTAGAGCTTCGTTCCTCAGCTTAATAACCTCTGATCGTAGATTATTGAAAGCAATGTCATAGCTCTCGTCTTCGGCATTCTTTTGTGCTCTCAGCGTGTTGCTCAATATTAAGCCCTGTATATACAAGAATTAGTATAAGAATAAAAGAATGATTCAAAAATTGTAAATTTTTAAATATACAATTCTTGCACCTTCAGGCTATTGTATGCAAGGCTATCTGCAAGATCCTCCTTCGTCATAGCGCATAATCCAGCTTCAAGCTTCGGAAATCCCATACTCCTAGCCATCTCCCGGCAGACAGATAATTCTTTGTTATTAGGGAGGCAGTATAGGAAGTCATCTTCGTTTGTCCCATTGAATACTAGTGCCCCCTTCGGATATTTTAATTCTTTGGCATAGTGATTAGCTTCAAAAACTTCTTCTTCGGATAATTTTTTCCCCGAAGCATGTCGCACAATATAATCGTATATTTTGGAAGGTGCTTCGGGGGCAGCAGTATCAATTTCTTCAACCAAAATTGGCTCTGACATTTTCATTTTTTCGGTTGCCTTTGCAATTTTCGTTTCTTCTGTCTCCAAAGGTTTTACCTTAGTTGGCTCTGAAGGCCCGGCTTCAGTTCCAGTCTGTTGCTTCGAAGCTTCAGCAACAGATGCTTCAACAGATGCTTCAGAAGTTTCAGCAGTCTTCTTTGGAGTTATGCTTGCAGATTTAATTGTCTCCAAAACATCTAACACATTAACCATTCTTTTTCTTTTCGGGGTCACTGTTGGCCCCTTTTTAATTTTTGCTACTTCAATTTCTCCTGAAGGACTTAAAATTTCTGATATTTTCACTCCCTCAGCTGATGTTTTTGCTTCTTCAGCCTTTGGTTCTTCCATCTTTTCTGTTACTGGCACTTCGGCCAACTCTTTGATTTCTGGCAGCAGGTTTGGTTCTTTCGCTTCTGTGGCCGAAGAGGTCTCACCGGCGAACTCAGGCACCATGGCTGGTTCAATATAGCGTGGCCGGTGTGTGAGAACCTTTACCCTTTTTCTCTTCGGCGCTGGCTCGCTAGGAGCGGCCAAAGCAGTTTCTTTCGCAGAAGTTGTGCCTTTTCTTTTTTGCCCCCGCGCTGGATAGCGGTAGTCGGGGTAGACAAAACCAATTGCATCAAATACTCGGTTGAGTCTTTTCTTTTTTCGGCCTCCGAAGGCCGCTGACAATGCAGTGTCTTCGGCCTTCGAGTATACCCCAAGCAATTCATCACTTACAGTCTCAATGCTCTTTAACCAATCATCATCTGGTTCAACGAACTTGTCTCCGTACTTGAATGCATACTTCAGCCTGACTAGCCCACCTTCGTCAGTTTCTTTAACAGTTTCTTTCGGCATTTCCCAGTTATCTGCAATTGGCCACACTCTGAAGGCAATGTGTTCTTGTATTAAATCCCTTGTCCCAATAAAAGAGCAGACTACGCCGAAGGCCCGTTGGCATCCTTCGGCTACTTCATCCATTTCTACCTTCGGTTTCCGGAGTCCGAAGCGCTGCCAGATAAGGCACATGATGATATCCTTAATATCTTCTCGAACATTCAAATCATTTTTTACATAGAACCATTCCTTCATCCATTCCCCGGGCCATCTCTTCCGAAAGGTTGGCACGGGACAGCTTGATCCAGAGCGGGCACCGAAGCTGTAACAACCAAAGTTGTTATGATATTGCTCTTTACCCCAGGGCTTCGCCTCATATAATAACTCATGTATATTGCAAAAGCTTTTCGCACTTGGCTCTAGGCCCTGGCTCTTCACGGCCCAGACGAAGACTCCCATCCTTATTATTGCTTCAGGAGTAAGTTGATGAAGGTAAACCTGATATATTTTCAGAACTTCTACCACAAACCTGCTTATAGGGAATCGTAGCCCAGCTTTAAAAAAGCTTCGGAAGATCACGACTTCATCATCTTCGGGAGTCGGCACAGTCCTCTCTCCGTCATCTGCCCTCACGATGTACATATCTCGAAAATATCTTCCCCTCATGCTTTCAAGGTGACTCTGCCCAATAGTTGATTTTCCGAAGACTGAATGGCTTGGTCGCCATGGTCGATCTTCAGAATCCTCACCCCCGCTGTCTACATCATAACTATCACTTTCACCAGTATCTTCAGATAAGCCTTCCAAAATCTCCCTAGTAATTTTCTCTGTATTTGTTTTTGCTATTGATTCAATGAAGCCCAGATTTTTCTCCTCAGAAAGGCTCAGCTTCACTCCGGCAGCAACTTCCTTTTCCTGAGACATCCCTTCGGAGATCCTGCCTCTCGGCTCCGAAGCTTAAAACTAGGAAGGCAGTCAAATATTTGTGGGCAGAAAGCTATTTGAGCAGGTAAAATAGATGGCAAGAGAGCGTGCCAAATAACTTGTGGTGAGCCCTTTTTTATACACCTAGTATGTCGAAAACCGGAGGGTCCCGCTTGTCAATGACTGTTGCTATTCTAGCAAAAGGAAGGTGTTTTTTGGACCTTCGACCCATAGCCTTCGTCCATATCGCAATATAAACTTATCTTTACAGCAAACTAATATTGCGAGGGGCTACTGTTGGGGGCCTTCGGCTTCCGAAGGTCCTCAAAAACGTAATTTGACTATGTTTTCCAAGAGAAATATGTGAACGGGTACCTTCGAAGTCAGATTGCGAGTGTACAAGAGCATGGTTAAGACGAAGCTTGACTGGGACGGCGATCACGACGAAGGATAAGACAATCACGAAGCTATGTGCAGAAGAGCTTCGGCATAACGGCGAGAAAGGGAACCCAACTTAAAGATGAAAAGCCAAATTAGACCTCGAAGAATTACTGTAGAGTTATTGATAAATGTAAAGGGCATTAATGTAATTTTGCATGGGCTGCGACCCGTGCCTATAAATAGGTGAACAGTATTCCCGTACTGTTCACGCTGACTTGGCATTCACTTTTGCGTCACGCCTGTATTCTCATTCCTTCAAGCCGAAGGTACATTTGTAATTTACTATTGTTTACACAAGTAATATAAATGAAAATAGAGTAATAATAATGTTTATAAAAATTATGTTGCTTTCTGTACTTTGTATGAATGTTCTCCATCTTTTATCATGATCATGAAGGTATGTCCTTCATGACCTTCGTCCTAGATTCATTATATCCGAAGGAAAATAATGATCCGAAGGACGAAGGGCTTTGATATTTAACATTTTATGTTGCCTTGTTCTTGATTCATAGCATTTGAGAACAAGTCTCCAATAGGAAGGATCTCCACCTCGAAGGAGGACGCCAGCACAGCGCTTGGGCCCGCGATGGCCGCGTCAAGCCTCTGGACCTCGGCTAAGGCAGCCTCATCTTCATCGGGTAGGCAGTACCCCTCGCTGACCCGCTCCAAATCCACGTCGTAGTGGGAAGCGAGCACGACGAAGGTCCACCTAATGCTGTGATGCAGCGCCCCGCGAAGTCTGCTGCGCACATGGCCGCCCAAGGCCAGCAGGCGACTCTGGGGGGAGCTACATGAGGGGACGTCATCGAGGCCAAAGGCCTGGCAGAAGGCCGAGATAGCCTCAGACATGGCCACACGGTCGGCTTCCTTCTGCTCAGCCGCCTTGGCAAGTGCCTTGACGGACTCGTTAAGAGCTGTCTCGAACTCTGCAGACAGCCGAACAGAATTCTTCAGACACAAGTTGAAGAATGAAGCTGAATCGAAGTCACAAGGCGGCCGAAACGTACCTTCAGCCCGGGCACGCTGCTCCGAGGCTATGGCTTGGGCAGACTGAGCAGACCCGACGGCCACGGCCAGGTCCTCCGCAAGGGCTCCGGACCGAGCAGACACCTCGGCTAGCTGGCCCCCAAGGGCCTCAGCCCGGCCTACAGCCTCGGCAGCCTGGATCCGAGATTGGTCCCGCTCGCCAATGACCTGGCCAAGCTCCAGCTGCCGCTGCTGCGCCTCTGTCCGTGCTGACGCCGCCTCTGCCTGCGCCGCCGCTGCCTCTAGCTCACCACAGAGCAGCCGAAGGTCCGCCACCTTAGTGCTTCGTTAGGCGAGGCGTTCATTAGCCTCGGCAAGCGCGGTCCTCAGGAACCGCAGCAAATCCCAGATGTCGGTCTCGCGGCGGATGAACAACGACTTGGCGGTGCTCACATCCGTCAGCTCCTGAGGAAGGGAAGCAGGGTGTTACAAAGAATGCCCTAGTCACGCAAGGGGTATGCCTAAAATCCTTACCTGGAGGACCCTGGGAACGTCCCTGGAAAGGATCTCCATGGTCGACCGAAGCGACCCCATCGCCGCCTCGGCATACTCACGGAGCTCATCCCGAGACTGCTCCTCCCGCTCATCGTCGAGGACGAAGAGGGGTTTCGAGGCGCCGCGGGTCCAGAACCGGAGCGCCTGCCCCCACCACTCAGTGGGGTTGCGCCGCGCGGGGATAAGGTCGCCGCTCCCCACGACGGGCCGCGGTTCTACGTGCCCCTCCTCTAAGGCGTCGGGACCCCCTGCAGTCGACGCATCGGGTACCATCGCTGACGACGTACTGGGCCTCCCCTCGGCTAAGGAGGCGGGCCTCCGATCACCGACCTCGGCAACGGCGGCCGCCCTCTCCTTATGACCAAGGCTGGGGAGGTCGGAGGCGACCTCGAGCAGCGGCACCTCAGCCATCCCAGCATCAGTAGCGACGGGTGGTTCCACGGGCAAAACAGTGACGACCTCGGCAGGAGCTGGTGCCGGCGCCGGCAACACGTCAAGTGGGCTCGGGGCCACAGCCACGTCAGCAGCCTCCCCTGGCACGATGGCCGCCCCGATGGAGGGGTCAGCCTGGGAGGCTTGCCCCATGGCAACTCGTGCCGCCTGGCCCCCCCGATCGAGGGCATCTTGCGTGGAGGCCAGCCAACCGGCATGGCACGCTGCAGCACTGGCTGCAGAAGCCGGCACTGTCTTAAGGGCCTTCCGGGGGCCAGACCGGCCGAGCCCTGCCTCCGTTTGCTGAAAGGAAGAGATAGAGCAGGATCAGGGCACACGGAGAAAGAGCCAAAATAGAGGTATCCTCAGATACTTACCCGCTCCGGACCAAGGCCAATCGGGCCTGCGGGGAGGCCCCTCGGGCCTCGGTCCCCACAGGCACCACCGAGGATTGCCCCGCTGCCGACTCCGGCACCGCCTCCGCCTCGAGCGCCCGAGGCGCCAAAGGGGCGGCCCTCCCAGGCGTCGTCACGATGGCCGGAGGACCAACTTCCTGTGCAGCCGGCACGGGCGACTGCTCTTGGGGGATAGGCGGATCGGTCTGACTCCCCGGAGTCACCTCAACTACCTCGGCCAAGGGGTCAAGTACCCCCTTGACCTGTCCCCGCTCCTCGGACCGGGACCCTGATGTCCCGGCCCCAGATACTGATGGCGCCAACCCACTTGGAGGCTGGCTCGACGACCCCTGGCCCAGCCTCAGATCCGGGCTAAGGCCAAGACGGGCCACCATGTCATCGTCCTCGTCATCATCGTCATCATCATCGTCGTCAGGCGTCTCCGGCGACGGCTCCCTCGGGAGCCCGTCCCTCTCCTGCCTCCGACGACGCCTCTCGAAGGCTTCCCGAGCCCGCATCCGCTCGTGGGCCCGGGCCTTTTCCGCGTCCTTCTTCTCCTTTTTCTTCTTCGTGACGACCCTCCGCGCGGCTCGGTCCACCGCGTCCTCCGAGACCGGTGGCAGGGAGGGCTTGTAAAACCCCAACCCCTAGAGACGAACGGAAATCCCGACGGTCAGAATTAAAGGCAACTCGGCGCAAGATAGGAGAAGGAGCGGACACTCACCAGGGACACGTACCCATGCTCGGGACGCATCACGGGCTGGGTAAGGGCACCGGCATCCAGCCTCCCTATCATGCCCACCACCCACCTGCGGAGGTCGTCGGCAGAGAGGGGAGCCAAGGACATCTGCGAACCCTCCAAATCAATCCCCGGCTTCATCTCCGAAAGCAGCAACCGCCGCTCTGCCAAAGGAAGCACCCTCCGGCGATGGATGGCGGCAACCACCCCCGCGGCGGTGAGCCCCCCATCCCGTAACCTCTGCAAGGCCTCCAGAAGAGGCTGGAGCTTCTCCTGTTTCTCGTGCGTGGCCCCCCAACGCCAGTTGTTGCCGACGGCGGTCACCACTCGTTGAGAAAACGACGGGAGCCTTCCGTCGTCGTTCCGGAGGTAAAACCAACGACGCTGCCACCCCTTGTTCGAAGACACAAGGATGGCAGAGATGTACAGCTGCGCGCGCCCCGGCCTCAGCTGGAGGGTGCAGCCACTGGCCCGCACCGCCATACAGACTTTCTTCGCCTCCGTCGTCGAGGCAAAGAGCTCCGTGGAGAAGAGATGGGTCCACAGATCCCAGTGGGGGTCAATCCCTAAAAACCCCTCGCAAACCGCCGCGAAGATGGCCACTTGTGCGATGGAGTTGGGGTTGAAGTTGTGCAGCTCCACCCCGTAGTAGTGCAGGAGCGCCCGCATGAAACGGCTTGCTGGCACTCCGAACCCCCGCTCGTGGAAGGAGACGAAACTGACCACATACCCTGGCGGCGGAGTTGGGTCGGTGTAAAGCCCAAAACATTGATATAAATAAATAGATATAATTATGTTAGTATTTTGGGGAATTTTCGAAGCTTTTTTTGGAGATTTATTAGTTCCCTCCATTTTCATAGTTAGATAATAATATTAAATTAATCAAGTAACCAATAAATAAATAAAGGAATGGGCATTCCATGCTTATGAATTTGTTGGGGGTGCATTTTAGTGAAATGAGGAGTCATAACTTACATTTGATCTCAACTTATAAATTAAAATATAACATGAGAAACAGAATTTGTAATAAAGTAAATTGTTGTTAGAATTAAATATTGTGTGGCAGAACCTCCAAGTTATTGGGCCCACATGCACCTGTCCTTGTCCCAAAGACCTCAGACAGCCATGCATGTGCACCAGATAACTCAACAGGATCTGTCCGATTGCCCCAAGGACATCGGATAAACCACTTTCAACCAGAACCACGGGATTAAGTAACACAAATCACACACATAACATTTTTGCAGCGGAAATCTTATTACCAAATTTTATGGGTTACAAAAATTTTACATTATTTAATCGGAGTAATTACAAAAGGGTAGGTTTGAAATATATGCTAGCTCAAGTGACCATCCTCAATAAGAAGTATAGAAGGGTTACTTAGACTTATAAGAAGGCCGAGCCCACCGGCACTTAACACCATCAATAGCATCACAAAGTTAGGACCTGAAAAACAACAGGGAATAAAACCCTGAGTATGGAATTACTCAGCAAGACTTACCCGACTAAAGAAAAGACTCTCAAGGGTATGCTGGCTTTAGGGAGTCAAGGTAAGGCTTCTCAATAATCAAAGACTCTGTTTTGCAGAAATGCTTACTAAAGTGGATCCTTAAAAATTAAATTTTATTTGTCAAGTTAAGTTCAATTACCTGCAACTAGAGTTCTTTCTACCCTAGTTCAATCACTGGTCCTGCACTAGCCAATTTCTTAACAAAAACCCATCATCTTTAGTGGAATGCTACGTGTAGGTCAGTGACCAAGTCTTCATAACCGCGAAGGTACGGCGATCCGAATCGATTATACTCAGCTGAGGATCTCCAATCACACGACATATGTAGCACTTAACCCTTGCATATGTCAACCCGCCACCGGGGTTCTTAAGACCGGATCAGGTTCACGCAAACCGAGAGCACAGATACACCACCGTCCAGCCTCTTGCCACGGAGGGTACACGCTACTCTCGCCACCGCTCCACTCCCATTTCGTGTTATCTTATTCCGGCCTTAGTCTGCCCGAGGCAAGGCTTACCCATGACGAGGCATGTGACCAGTTAAAGGGTCCTCGATCATCAAGCCTACATCGAGACGGTCCTTAATCGACTCAGACGGAGACACTACACCGAGACTCTCTTTCTCGTGCAAGTCACCCGCCCGGTCTCAGCTTAATCTTTTCAACCCAAAAACTTGGTACCTGGCAGAGGTACCTCTTTTCCGATGTTGAATCCATCACGGCCATGATGGATTCACCATCAAGTTTTATTTTTGAAAACAACCCTCCCACTTTGCCAAACATCTTTTGTAAAACAAATCCTTTTGTTTTTCTAAAGCAATACTAAGCATAGTAAAACCTTTTTGTAAAAACAGGGTTTCAAGGAGGGTAATCAAGATCAAGGAAGGTAATGCAGGAATTGTTTAATCAATCAACTCCTATCACCTAATGCAGCAAGCAAGTGAGAAAGATTTTAAAAACATCAAGGGAGGTGGCAAATGCACCGGGGCTTGCCTTTGTTATCAGATGGGTCTGGCTCGGATCCACAGATATCAAAATAGAAGCAGTTGTCGGCCTGGGGATCGGAGGTGGGTGGTATCCCTTCTTCGGAAACTTCTTCTTCCTCCTCGTGCTCTAAGATAACCATATACATGTATAAAGATGGATGTCATGGAATGCTCATGAGGATGCAAAGGTAGCATAAACTTATTAGTTATGTCTTGAATACAACTTTCCTTCACAGAGGTCCGGGAACTTAGGGTTTCCGGAGTCAGTAAAGGAGTTCATGGAGCAGGGGGGGTGGTTTTGGGTTTAGTGATCAAACAAGGCCCAAACTGACCCAAATTCTACCCATGGCTTCTAAATAATGTGAAAAACTCACATAAAAAGTTTGGGGAATTTTGGACTAACTATTTAATTTCTAAAAATCCAGAACCATAGATTTAGGCTGTTTTAAATATCCTAAAATTCCCTACTTGATCTAAAAATCATGAAACTATTTTTAATAAATTCTATGGAAAATAACAAACCTAGGAAAATTGGTCTCATAATTTTAGCATTTTTCTACATTTTTCTACACATTTCTAAAGCTCGGCTGTAAAAGAAAAAGGAAAAGCTTTTAAACAGTACTGGGCCGTTTCAGGTCCAGCCGGCCCAGGCCCAAGCGGTTTCGCGCGCGCGCCCGCGCCCGCGGGGCAGACTTGCACGGGGGTCCTCGGGGTTTTGCAAATTTAGAACCAAGTTCATCGCACTGTTGTAACAGGTCACTGACAACTTACAAAGAGACCCCTGAGGTTCTATTCCTTTACACGCCGACACCCTCGACGGCGGACGGCGTCGTGCGGAGCTCCGACGAGCCCGCGCATCGGAGAAATCGCTCAAAGACTGGCGCCCATCTTTGGTCGAATCCAAATTCAAGATCCCGTGAGTGTTTTCCCCCCACTAATTCCAGGAATGGTTATTCAGTTTACGCTGGCCACGGTGACCGCGGGTATCGGGGAAGAACACGAGCGTTCACGGCAACCCAGGGTGGTCTAGCTCAATTTGGTGGATCATAGAGCTTGAAGAGGGTCTAAGGACTCTAGAACAAGCAACTGGGACACTGGAACTAACCTGAGTGGGGCTGGCCACGAAGAGGTGTTCAATGCGGCGGCGGAAACCGATTTAGGGGAAATGGTCGATTCACCGGCTATGGTGGCTCATTGGGGGTGGAAACGGGTGTTACGGCTGCGCAATTTGGAGACGAAGGCTGGAGCACGGTTGATTTGAGAAGAGGGGGCGAGAGCGGGGTGAATTTATAGCCGCGGTTAAGCCACAGCCGCGGTTACGAGGATAACCATTGCTGGCCCACGCTGGCGAGCAGTGATGGCGCCAAGCACGTCGTTCCCCGAGAGCTTGCCACGTTTAACCATGGCCGTAAAGCAGTCAAAACCGTGATGGCGTGGCCGAACCGAGGAGGGCGGCGCCGGTGACCGGACCTGGCCGGAAGGGGAGATGGCCGCGTGGCAGCCGGAGCCAGTGCCCTCCACCGCGGCGGTCTTATCCGGAGCAAGAAGGTCTTCGCGAGGAGATGCTCGTTGCCCGATCATCTCGACCCCGGCGCAAATCGCGGCGCAGAAAGGTCGTCGGCGGTGAGCACCTGACGCTGGCGGTCTGATCCAAATAGAGCACTGTACCATGGCCAGTACATATTCAGAGCGCCTGACAGCGTGATTTGCAGGGCCCATAAGTTTTTATTTTGCATAGCAACTTTGTTATCGATCTGTACCAAAGTTGTAGAGTCATGAACCAGCTACAACTCCATTATAGGACATAAACACATTTGAGCACTGGATCATGCTTGAATCAGAGCTCAAAGTTGGGGTCAGTTTACTGCTAAGCAGATTTTCAGTTCAAAACATCCTGACAGCCAGTTTTGGACTGGGTTTTTCTGCAAATTTCTCATAACAACTATGCTTGCATCCTTTAGCAAAGTTGTTCTCCTATTATTGGTCTTCAACTTTGATGTGGTGACCTAGGGCAAAAACTCTATATCCAGAAAGATACAAAGCTCCAAAGTTGAGCCAATATCACTGAAATCCAGACTTAGTATAAACTCAAATGAGGTCCATTTTGCACTTTAGTTCAAAACTTAGGGTTTTGCTTTCAAGTCCACATTTTTGTGATCCAATAGACTTGAAACATTTGTTTGACTTGGTTTTTGCACTTTAGCCCAAAAGTGGACTAATTTTGCACTTAGGTCCCTAGGGTTTGGTTTTAGGGTTTTCCTAGGGTTCTAATTAGGGTTTCTAGTATTCCAGGGGTATAAATGTGATTCAACTTAGTGGTTGGGGATATTTTAGGACTTTTCTCACAAGCCCTAAAGTGTTTCTCAACTTGGATTAAGTTTTGTCCCTTTAACCACTATTTAGGGTTAAGTCCTTAAACCAGGGTCCTATTTGTAAAACAGTAAAACAATACAACTTGTTTGAAATTTTTTTGGCCTAGTGAATGCACTCTAGGTGTGTCCAACATATGCAATGCCCATGCTCATGATGTCATGCTCAAGTTTTAGTTAGAGTAACACCAGGGGTGTTACATCCTTCCCCCCATAAAAGAATCTCGTCCCGAGATTTAAAGTCCTAGGGTGAGTAATGGAAAAGGAAATGTGTCACGTTTTTATTTCCTTATTTCTGGTACAAGGCAGGGGTGGTGTGGGGGTTCATTCCTTTATTACATAGTTATACAAACTTTACAATTTACAAGAGGCTAGAAAGCCTGGGAAATTCTTATCTAAGAAATCTTGGGTTTCCCATGTAGCCTCATCTTCCGAATGCTGGTTCCACTGTATCTTATAAAACTTGAGAGTCCTTCTCCGGGTAACCCTGTCCTTTTGATCCAGAACTCGAATAGGATGTTCCGAGTACGTTAAATCTGGTTCCAGGACAACATCAGTCACTTCAACGGTTCGATCGGGAACCCGAAGACACTTCTTCAATTGTGACACGTGGAACACATTATGCACGGCAGACAATGTTTCGGGGAGCTGAAGTTGATACGCTACTGGCCCATATCTTTGAAGAATAGGGAATGGACCAATGTACCTTGGTGCAAGTTTTCCTTTAATCCCAAAACGCGATACGCCTTTCATAGGTGAAACCTTTAAGTAGACGTAGTCTCCTTCCAAGAAGTATAAGGGCATTCGCCGTTTGTCTGCATAACTTTTCTGACGAGCCTGTGCCTTTTTCATATTATGTACTACTTTCTGAACCTTTTGTTCGGTTTCTTTTACCATATCAGGCCTAAAGAAATACCTTTCACCAGGTTCAGACCAATTTAGCGGAGTTCGACACCGTCGCCCATACAAAGCTTCAAAAGGTGCCATCTTGATGCTTTCCTGGTAACTGTTATTGTATGAAAACTCCGCTAAGGGCAAACACTCATCCCATTTTTGCGAGAAATCCAGGACACATGCCCGCAACATATCTTCAAGTATTTGGTTCACTCTCTCAGTCTGTCCACTGGTTTGGGGATGGTAGGCCGAACTGTGGAGTAACTTAGTACCCAAAGATTGGTGAAGTGCTTCCCAAAACTTGGCTACAAATTGAGGTCCACGATCCGACACTATGGTCCTTGGAACACCATGCAAACTGAGAATACGGGCAATGTATAACTCCGCATAGGTAAGTACCGGGTAATATGTCTTGACCGGCAGAAAATGAGCAACCTTTGTAAGTCGATCAACAATCACCCAGATAGAGTCGTACCCTTTTGCGGTCCTGGGCAATCCCACAATAAAGTCCATGCTGATGTCTTCCCATTTCCATGTTGGGATTGGCAAAGGTTGCAATGGACCAGCAGTTTTCAGGTGTATGGCTTTGACACGTCTGCAAGTGTCGCACTTAGCCACATAGCGTGCAATCTCAATCTTCATCTTCGTCCACCAGTAATGTTGTTTCAGATCATGATACATCTTAGTGCTTCCCGGATGAATGGAGTAGCGACTAAGATGCGCTTCGTCTAAGATTTGCTGGCGGAGTTCTTCATTCTTCGGCACTACTATGCGGTTGTTGAACCATAACACACCTTGATTATCTTCCTTGAAACATTGGGCTGTTCCAGCCCTGATCTTCTCTCGGATATGCTTCATACCCTGATTATCCCTTTGAGCATCAATTATCCTTTGCAAAATGGTTGACTCAAGCTTTAGTTGATTCAGAGTCCCTTGCTGGATTATCCCCAGGTTTAACCTTTCCATGTCTTGACACAAAGTGTTTTCGGAGGTCTTCACCATAATACAGTGGCAGGAAGTCTTGCGACTCAAGGCATCTGCCACCACATTGGCCTTGCCTGGGTGATAATGGATTTCCAGTTCATAATCTTTAATAAGCTCAAGCCATCGCCTTTGCCTCATGTTCAACTCTGACTGGGTAAATATATACTTCAAACTCTTATGATCTGTATATATGTGGCAGATATTTCCCAGTAAATAGTGACGCCATATTTTCAGGGCATGAACCACAGCAGCTAGCTCGAGATCATGTGTTGGATAATGCTCTTCATGTCGGCGTAACTGCCTTGAAGCATACGCAATTACTCGGCCTTCTTGCATTAGCACACCGCCGAGTCCACTGCCTGACGCATCACAGTATACATCAAAAGGTTTAGTGATGTCCGGTTGAGCCAATACCGGAGCAGTGGTCAATAGTGTCTTCAATTCCTCGAAGGCTTCATTACATTTAGAAGTCCAATTGAACTTAGTATCATTCTTCAATAAACTTGTGATTGGCTTCACAAGCTTAGAAAAATTAGGTATAAATCTGCGATAATATCCTGCGAGTCCAAGAAAACTCCGGACCTGGTGAACAGTTGTTGGAGGTTTCCATTCCAGAATATCCTTGACCTTGCTAGGGTCTACCGCAATTCCCTTGGATGATAATACGTGCCCCAGAAATTGAATTTCTTCCAGCCAGAACGCGCACTTACTGAACTTGGCATAAAGTTGATGTTCCCTCAGGCGCGTCAATACAATCCGTAAGTGCTGAGCATGCTCCTCTTCATTTTTAGAGTATATCAAAATATCATCGATGAAGACCACCACGAACTTGTCTAACTCGGGCATGAACACCGAGTTCATCAAATAGGTGAAGTGGGCAGGAGCATTAGTAAGCCCGAAAGACATTACTAGATATTCGAACAACCCATACCGCGTAGTGAATGCGGTCTTCGGTATATCTTCGGGCCGAATACGGATCTGATGATAGCCCGACCTGAGATCAATTTTGGAAAATACCCTCGCCCCAGTCAGTTGATCAAATAAAATGTCGATCCTTGGAAGAGGGTACTTATTTTTGATAGTGACCTCATTCAGGGGCCGATAGTCCACGCACATGCGCAAGGTTTGATCCTTCTTCTTCACAAAGATGGCGGGACAACCCCAAGGGGACGAGCTTGGCCGGATAAATCCCTTATTCAGTAAATCTTGTAGTTGAATCTTCAATTCCGCCAATTCATTAGGGGGCATACGGTACGACCTTCGGGAAATGGGAGCCGTACCGGGCTTTAGCTCAATCACAAATTCCACATCTCTTTCAGGGGGTAGTCCAGGCAAATCTTCCGGAAACACATCTGGAAACTCACATACTACCGGAATATTCTTGATCTCTGGTACAATGGCTTCAAAGATTCTACCAGAAGCTTTGACTGGATTGGTTTTGGGGAGAGACAAGAGAATTTCTTCTTGGTTATAACTCAACCTGACGGTTCTGAGTTCAGTGTTGAGTACTGCCTTGTGTTGCGTTAACCAATTCATCCCCAAAATTACATCTATATCTTGGCCCTTCAGAACAATCATGTTGGCAGGAAAGTTCCGTTCGGCCATAGTTACTGGCACTCCATAGGCCACTTCTTTAGTAAAAATGTATCCCCCAGGTGAATGAATTTTAAAACCCTCTTTTGATTCATGACATGTAATGTGATGTCGCTCCACAAATGTCTTGCTAATGAAAGTATGTGAAGCACCAGAATCAAAAAGAATTATTGCAGGGTGACTGGCCACAGGGAACGTACCCATCATCACCGGCTCTCCTTCCGGTGTGGTAGCCACTTGCGTATAATAGACTCGCCCCGTCTTTTTGGTATTTCTGCCCGAAGTAGTTCCCTTGCCTGGAGCTGAAGTTCCCGATCCTTGCTGATTATTGGCCTGATTTTGCCGAGGATAGGGACAATCTTTAATGAAGTGCCCAGATTTGCCACAGTTAAAGCATCCAGTGGAAGAACTTGGCAGTGCAGGGAATCGAGTGCCTGGGGCACCCGGCTGACTTTGGACAGTGGAAGCTTTGTTAGGACGAATAATTATAGGCTGCTTGAAAGGGAAAGGTGGTGCACTTGGACGGTTCTGGTTAGAGGGCCGGAGAATGAACCGTTGCCTCTTGACAGGACCCTGATTAGGCCGATCACCACTGAACCCCTTACTTTTTCCAGAAGTTGCATACTTGGCCTCCACAGATAGGGCTGTGCTGACAGCCTTTCCATAAGTAAGATCAATACATGCAGCCATTTTCCGCTGCATCCGGTCGTTCAGACCTCTCATAAAACAATTCTTCTTTTTCAAATCTGTATTCACCTGATCAATTGCGTACTGGGACAGGTGATTGAACTTGTTGAGGTACTGGTTCACAGTATCTCCCCCTTGTTTCAATTTCATAAACTCTTCTTGCTTCATGTGCAGCACTCCCTCAGGAATATAATGCTCGCGGAATGCTGCTTTGAACTCATTCCATGTGATTTGATGATTATCCGGCTGGATGGCCACAAAATTCCCCCACCAAGTGCTGGCAGGGCCTCGAAGTTGCTGAGCCGCAAACAACGGCTTCTGGGTTTCTGAGCAGCGTAGAAGGCCAAATTTCTGTTCAATAACTCTTATCCATTCATCGGCTTCAAGTGGATCTTCAGCTTTGACGAAGAGAGGCGGACGAGTCTCTGAGAAATCCAGATAGGTGGTCTCACGGGGACCCTGTTGAAATCCTCTCCCTGCTTGTTGTTGAAGCTGTTGCTGACCCGCCATCTCCCTCAGGAAGCGGGTATTATCGGCTGTAGCGTTTACCAAGGCAGCGATTGCCTCGACAAGCGTGGGTGGAACGGGAGGTGGATTCGGGGTAGCATCCCCACCCCCGGATGTTCCAGCTGCATCCTGTCCTCGAGTACGGGTCGGCATCTGAGGCAAAAACATTTGAATAAACATAATGCACCAAAGAAACCTTCCGTTTTACATTACTATAAAAAGTAATGGTACAGACTCGACATTACACAACAGGATACATTACCCATTTTACAAAAGTTTAACCTATTATACAGCCGTACACCCTACAATACACTACCCTACTATAACAGTACACTCTACAATACACTACTCCCTACAATACACTACTCTACTCTTATTACACCACTAGTCCTGTTTCCCATCGCTTTTGGCGGCTTCCTCATCAGGGGTGGGAGTCCAGACGTCCACCAACCTTAAAGAAGGAGGGGGTTCATACAAGTCTAATTCCCCACCCATCGCGCGTCCCGCGACGTGAGAAGGTCCGGCTTCCGCCTCAGCAGGTGGTGTAGGCTCATTAGGGTGTAGTTGCGAGTAGAGCATATGGACTTCTTCATGGAGTGTATTGCAGTACACCTGCAAGTCGTCCACCGCGGAGCTGAGTTCTCTAACTCGGGCCTGAGCCCTTGCCTCCTTGGCCCATGCCCGCGAACGAGATTGAACAGCCCAATCGAGTGCCAAATCCCGATCGGCCAGCTGGTCTTGTAGATGGCGAACGTTTGCTCGTAACTCATTTATACGGTCACCATCCCCAATCCATATAGCTGTCCTGCGGCGGAGTTCCAGTTGGAGCCTGCTTACTTCTGCTTCTAGATCCCCTATAGGATCATTGCTCCCGCTACTACTATCTACATCTCTCGGAGCAAGCTGATGTCGAGGCACTCCAAGAGGTCCAGTCGACTTACGCGCGGTCTTTCTTGTGCGCGGCGGCATTTTCTAAAGGGGGAAATTTATTAGTAAGATTCTTAACATGATGCATGAGTAAGTACAGAATCAACCTTGGTTGATTCAACCTTCTATACGTTGCACTCTTCCTAACTGGTCTTTAATATAAACTCTTCAGAATACTTAGGTAAGAAAAGAAATGAATCTTTAGGTAAGACTTTTGAAAATCTTTTGAAAATGTCCTGGAATATCTGCAAAGAAGGGCTACGCTCCGATACCAGCTGTGGCAGAACCTCCAAGTTATTGGGCCCACATGCACCTGTCCTTGTCCCAAAGACCTCAGACAGCCATGCATGTGCACCAGATAACTCAACAGGATCTGTCCGATTGCCCCAAGGACATCGGATAAACCACTTTCAACCA
This sequence comes from Zea luxurians, assembly GCA_029449295.1. NCBI lineage: Eukaryota > Viridiplantae > Streptophyta > Magnoliopsida > Poales > Poaceae > Zea > Zea luxurians. Next base: position 7,197,047 of record JAOPSE010000082.1, on the reverse strand, counting down.
GAACCACGGGATTAAGTAACACAAATCACACACATAACATTTTTGCAGCGGAAATCTTATTACCAAATTTTATGGGTTACAAAAATTTTACATTATTTAATCGGAGTAATTACAAAAGGGTAGGTTTGAAATATATGCTAGCTCAAGTGACCATCCTCAATAAGAAGTATAGAAGGGTTACTTAGACTTATAAGAAGGCCGAGCCCACCGGCACTTAACACCATCAATAGCATCACAAAGTTAGGACCTGAAAAACAACAGGGAATAAAACCCTGAATATGGAATTACTCAGCAAGACTTACCCGACTAAAGAAAAGACTCTCAAGGGTATGCTGGCTTTAGGGAGTCAAGGTAAGGCTTCTCAATAATCAAAGACTCTGTTTTGCAGAAATGCTTACTAAAGTGGATCCTTAAAAATTAAATTTTATTTGTCAAGTTAAGTTCAATTACCTGCAACTAGAGTTCTTTCTACCCTAGTTCAATCACTGGTCCTGCACTAGCCAATTTCTTAACAAAAACCCATCATCTTTAGTGGAATGCTACGTGTAGGTCAGTGACCAAGTCTTCATAACCGCGAAGGTACGGCGATCCGAATCGATTATACTCAGCTGAGGATCTCCAATCACACGACATATGTAGCACTTAACCCTTGCATATGTCAACCCGCCACCGGGGTTCTTAAGACCGGATCAGGTTCACGCAAACCGAGAGCACAGATACACCACCGTCCAGCCTCTTGCCACGGAGGGTACACGCTACTCTCGCCACCGCTCCACTCCCATTTCGTGTTATCTTATTCCGGCCTTAGTCTGCCCGAGGCAAGGCTTACCCATGACGAGGCATGTGACCAGTTAAAGGGTCCTCGATCATCAAGCCTACATCGAGACGGTCCTTAATCGACTCAGACGGAGACACTACACCGAGACTCTCTTTCTCGTGCAAGTCACCCGCCCGGTCTCAGCTTAATCTTTTCAACCCAAAAACTTGGTACCTGGCAGAGGTACCTCTTTTCCGATGTTGAATCCATCACGGCCATGATGGATTCACCATCAAGTTTTATTTTTGAAAACAACCCTCCCACTTTGCCAAACATCTTTTGTAAAACAAATCCTTTTGTTTTTCTAAAGCAATACTAAGCATAGTAAAACCTTTTTGTAAAAACAGGGTTTCAAGGAGGGTAATCAAGATCAAGGAAGGTAATGCAGGAATTGTTTAATCAATCAACTCCTATCACCTAATGCAGCAAGCAAGTGAGAAAGATTTTAAAAACATCAAGGGAGGTGGCAAATGCACCGGGGCTTGCCTTTGTTATCAGATGGGTCTGGCTCGGATCCACAGATATCAAAATAGAAGCAGTTGTCGGCCTGGGGATCGGAGGTGGGTGGTATCCCTTCTTCGGAAACTTCTTCTTCCTCCTCGTGCTCTAAGATAACCATATACATGTATAAAGATGGATGTCATGGAATGCTCATGAGGATGCAAAGGTAGCATAAACTTATTAGTTATGTCTTGAATACAACTTTCCTTCACAGAGGTCCGGGAACTTAGGGTTTCCGGAGTCAGTAAAGGAGTTCATGGAGCAGGGGGGGTGGTTTTGGGTTTAGTGATCAAACAAGGCCCAAACTGACCCAAATTCTACCCATGGCTTCTAAATAATGTGAAAAACTCACATAAAAAGTTTGGGGAATTTTGGACTAACTATTTAATTTCTAAAAATCCAGAACCATAGATTTAGGCTGTTTTAAATATCCTAAAATTCCCTACTTGATCTAAAAATCATGAAACTATTTTTAATAAATTCTATGGAAAATAACAAACCTAGGAAAATTGGTCTCATAATTTTAGCATTTTTCTACATTTTTCTACACATTTCTAAAGCTCGGCTGTAAAAGAAAAAGGAAAAGCTTTTAAACAGTACTGGGCCGTTTCAGGTCCAGCCGGCCCAGGCCCAAGCGGTTTCGCGCGCGCGCCCGCGCCCGCGGGGCAGACTTGCACGGGGGTCCTCGGGGTTTTGCAAATTTAGAACCAAGTTCATCGCACTGTTGTAACAGGTCACTGACAACTTACAAAGAGACCCCTGAGGTTCTATTCCTTTACACGCCGACACCCTCGACGGCGGACGGCGTCGTGCGGAGCTCCGACGAGCCCGCGCATCGGAGAAATCGCTCAAAGACTGGCGCCCATCTTTGGTCGAATCCAAATTCAAGATCCCGTGAGTGTTTTCCCCCCACTAATTCCAGGAATGGTTATTCAGTTTACGCTGGCCACGGTGACCGCGGGTATCGGGGAAGAACACGAGCGTTCACGGCAACCCAGGGTGGTCTAGCTCAATTTGGTGGATCATAGAGCTTGAAGAGGGTCTAAGGACTCTAGAACAAGCAACTGGGACACTGGAACTAACCTGAGTGGGGCTGGCCACGAAGAGGTGTTCAATGCGGCGGCGGAAACCGATTTAGGGGAAATGGTCGATTCACCGGCTATGGTGGCTCATTGGGGGTGGAAACGGGTGTTACGGCTGCGCAATTTGGAGACGAAGGCTGGAGCACGGTTGATTTGAGAAGAGGGGGCGAGAGCGGGGTGAATTTATAGCCGCGGTTAAGCCACAGCCGCGGTTACGAGGATAACCATTGCTGGCCCACGCTGGCGAGCAGTGATGGCGCCAAGCACGTCGTTCCCCGAGAGCTTGCCACGTTTAACCATGGCCGTAAAGCAGTCAAAACCGTGATGGCGTGGCCGAACCGAGGAGGGCGGCGCCGGTGACCGGACCTGGCCGGAAGGGGAGATGGCCGCGTGGCAGCCGGAGCCAGTGCCCTCCACCGCGGCGGTCTTATCCGGAGCAAGAAGGTCTTCGCGAGGAGATGCTCGTTGCCCGATCATCTCGACCCCGGCGCAAATCGCGGCGCAGAAAGGTCGTCGGCGGTGAGCACCTGACGCTGGCGGTCTGATCCAAATAGAGCACTGTACCATGGCCAGTACATATTCAGAGCGCCTGACAGCGTGATTTGCAGGGCCCATAAGTTTTTATTTTGCATAGCAACTTTGTTATCGATCTGTACCAAAGTTGTAGAGTCATGAACCAGCTACAACTCCATTATAGGACATAAACACATTTGAGCACTGGATCATGCTTGAATCAGAGCTCAAAGTTGGGGTCAGTTTACTGCTAAGCAGATTTTCAGTTCAAAACAGCCTGACAGCCAGTTTTGGACTGGGTTTTTCTGCAAATTTTTCATAACAACTATGCTTGCATCCTTTAGCAAAGTTGTTCTCCTATTATTGGTCTTCAACTTTGATGTGGTGACCTAGGGCAAAAACTCTATATCCAGAAAGATACAAAGCTCCAAAGTTGAGCCAATATCACTGAAATCCAGACTTAGTATAAACTCAAATGAGGTCCATTTTGCACTTTAGTTCAAAACTTAGGGTTTTGCTTTCAAGTCCACATTTTTGTGATCCAATAGACTTGAAACATTTGTTTGACTTGGTTTTTGCACTTTAGCCCAAAAGTGGACTAATTTTGCACTTAGGTCCCTAGGGTTTGGTTTTAGGGTTTTCCCAGGGTTCTAATTAGGGTTTCTAGTATTCCAGGGGTATAAATGTGATTCAACTTAGTGGTTGGGGATATTTTAGGACTTTTCTCACAAGCCCTAAAGTGTTTCTCAACTTGGATTAAGTTTTGTCCCTTTAACCACTATTTAGGGTTAAGTCCTTAAACCAGGGTCCTATTTGTAAAACAGTAAAACAATACAACTTGTTTGAAATTTTTTTGGCCTAGTGAATGCACTCTAGGTGTGTCCAACATATGCAATGCCCATGCTCATGATGTCATGCTCAAGTTTTAGTTAGAGTAACACCAGGGGTGTTACATATTGGGAAGGTGAATAGATATTAATAGTGGAAATAGTAGGATTTGGTTTATAACTGTGATTAGGGATCTGAAATGCAAAATAGTAATTTGAATTTGGTTTGAAAATTTCAAATTGGAACTAGAAATAAATTTGAGGTTTAAATAGAAAATGGAAGTGAAAAATAAAAGGAGAAAAACAACAGACCTCGTCATGGGCCGAATTTCCAAGTTCTCGGCCCATCTTGTCCCCTCTTGCGCGGCCCAATCTGGTCACAGCCACTTACACATGGGCCCCTCGTGGTCAGCACCATCTCCTACCTGTGGCGGCTGACTCCACCGGATCCACCGCAACAGACGCCGCGTGCTCTGCACAATGCCCCGATGTCGATCTCGCCCGACCGAGAATGTCGGTAGTTGTAACCCCCCCGGACGTGATTACCTCGCTCGCTGGTAGAATGGCAGTCATGATGCCGTGGGACCGTCCGGCCGATTTCATTGCTTCCTGCGTTCTCGATCGAAGTCACCGTAACAGAACCAAACCAAAACTCGCGGGATCTCTGGACCCAGACTCGCCGTGGGCTCGGACTCTGTCCCTTCCACATTATAAGACCGGGCACCATCTCGGGAAACCGAGAGATCGAATCACCAGTGCGGCGAGCTGTGTATGCGATGAGAGAGAAACCCGCCGCCGCATGGAGATCTCCCTCGTGGCGTGGGTGTGCGTGCCGTGGCACGGCCGTGACCTCGCGGACCGTCTCGCGCGGGGCTTCACGGCCTACTCCAGCGACGTAGTTCCCAGGGTCTCCCTACCATTACCGCAAACACAGAGAAAGAAGGGAGCCCCGCCATGGTCGTTCCTCATCGGCGCTGCGACGTGAAGCATAAGGCTTGCCCTAAGATCTTCGTGGAGTTTCCTGGAGTGAAGTTGGGGCCGTCCTGGTGCGAATTGGCGCTCTGGTCAGGCAAAATTCCTCGCCAGAGACCTGTCCGCGCCACAATCCCGCCCCACGCCGTGGACTGGCGTTGCAGCTGCCCAACAGCTGGTATGAAGCTTTTCTCCAAACTCACCTTTGACTTAGCTGCGCATAGCATCCAGCCAGGCTCAATTTGGGGCGTCGAGGCCCTGGATCACCTGCATTCCGGCGAGGCTCCGCCGTACCTAGCGCGTGCGTCTCTGCCTGGGCTGCGGGAGGTTGATGATGGCCCCTGATCGTTGGTCCCTTGATTAAGGGCTGAGATCAGTTGGCATTTACCACTTCGCGTTATTAAAACTTGGGCCATCAATCATCGATCCGTGGGCTGGGATGATTTCGTGGCCTGATTGAATTATTAGCCTTGGATTTGTGATCCAACGGCTACAATCACATACTAATTCCGGATCGTCCCCAGGGCTCTGGATCTAATCTGACCCTTTAATTCTGGATCGTGCGGACAGGAATTCACCATACCCCTTTGTCGTGGCCTATTTGCTAAAGAGACCCCATAATATTTACAAATTAACCCGCCGTCCGGTTCAGATACAAACTGAGTCCTAAGACATTTTATGAGTTAGACCCCGGGTTCTCTGTTATTGTGTGCGTAGCCCAGAACTCAGAAAAAAATAGGAAAATGAATTTAGAAAATGAATTTCCAATGTAAAAAGAATTCCAGAACTTATTTAATTCATAGAAAATCCATTCTAACTCCGAATTGATCCATTCCAGTTGCAATAATTTTGTTTTAATATTGTTCATCATCTAGTACCTTTGTTTAGCCATGAAACTTGAATTATTCACTTGAGTTACTCTATTCTAGGTACCAAATAACTTTAGAAATTCATAACTCAATAACCATAACTCCGTTTTGATCCATTCTAGTTGCATTAGTCTCACAATAATATTTATTATCATCTGGTAACTTTGTTTTGTCATAAAATATTGGTTAAAATGGTGCACTTAGTTTATTCTATACTTAACCACGTGGATCTTCGGAAAACCATAACTTAATAACCGTAGTTCCGAATTTAGTGGTTCTCGAATCTTCAATCTCGTTACGACGCGTAGATTATTATTATTACTCAATTTATTCTTATGATTGGTGTGATGTTAATCTTGCCTATACCATGTTTGTTTGTATTGCTACGACTAACGTGAGGTTACGAGTCACCTGAAGAGCAAGTTGGTACCTGGAATCTCAAGTCCCAGGCAAGTTGTGCCCTTGATCACTTCTTTTTACCCAGTCATGTTCTAATTAATCATAATGATCTGCATAGGTTAATTTTGATGGGACCCAATAGGTTACCTCAGTTTGACTATCTTTATACCTTGATCACCACTGGACTTTTTGGGTAGTACTTGCTATTGCTTTATGTGGTTTTGGGTATAGAGATACACATTACTATTCATGATTATACTTTTATTGTCAGTTGTTATTTACTGTTCATGATAAGATCATTATGTTAATTGGAACATGGAGAACCACCCGGGAAAACAGTGCTACCACAAGGGAGGAATGGGACCCCTTGGCTGATTAATTAGGAAAGCTAGTGGAAGACTACCTTACCCGAAAGGGGCAAGGGCAGTAGGGGAGTGGTCAGTGTAGGGAGGCCCTCGGGAGGATTTTGCTGCGATGGCAGTCCTGCAAGGGATTCCTGCTAGGGAGGCCCTCGGGAGGATTTTGCTGCGATGGCGGTCCTGCAAGGGATTCCTGCATTGGAACTTCCTATAAACTGTAGCGGGTTTTCTGAAGCTAGTGGAAATTTGTAAAGGCCTCGTAGTGTTACCCTGCCTCGCCTCCTCGGTAGAGGTGTATGGGAAGTCGCGATCCCTTGGCAGATGGGTAACATGACTTGTGGGTAAAGATGCGCAACCTCTACAGAGTGTAAAACTGGTATACTAGCCGTGCTCACGGTCATGAGCAGCTCGGACACTCACATGATTAATCTATGGAACTTAAATTCAATTTGTCATATGCATTGCATCACAGGTGATGTTGTTACTTTTGTTCTATTGATTAATTGGGTTGGTATTTACTTATACTTAGTAATTGCTAATAAAATTTTGACCAACTTTAAAAGCAATGCTCAGCTCTAACCATCCTCTTTGGTAAGCCTTACACTTCACGTGAGCTCCCACCTTTGGCGAGTTCATGCACATTATTCCCCACAACTTGTTGAGCGATGAACGTATGTGAGCTCACTCTTGCTGTCTCACACCCCCCCCCCACAGGTCAAGAACAGGTACCACAGGATGAGGCGCTTGGAGGATGCTGCGATGTGTTCGTGAGTGGTCTAGGCCGTCGTCTCCCAGTCAACTTTGGGTTGCTGGACCGTTGTCTCCTTATAATGTAATTATTTATTTTGTATAGAACTCCTGTTATATATAAAGGTGTGACATTCGATCCTGTGCCACTATACATCATATGTGTGAGACTTGGTCCCAGCATACCTGGTGTTTATGTTCGCGCCCGGGTCTTGGTGCCCCTAAAACCCGGGTGTGACAGAAGTGGTATCAGAGGAATGTTGACTGTAGGACGATACCTAGACAGAACTGGACAACCATTGTCTACTTACCGTTGCTACTCTGATTCTTTCTAAACTTTTCTTAATCTTTTCTCATCTATTTCCTCTTTACTCTGATTATTCTTACCTTTTCTTTCTAAAGACTAGTGGATTTCACACTTTGAAATCCTGTGCCTAAAGTGACTTTAGGAATAGGAGACCTAATCTTAGGAACAAAAAAAAACAAAACTAATTTTTTTTGTATCTATTAACTTGAATGTTAGTTCTTATGGTACTTGTCTGATTTGGATCTTTGATTGAGTGTGAGTTGTGGAGTAGTGTTCACAATTGCATCTACTTAGGCATAAAAATATATAAGATAACTAATCAAACTTAGATTGTCCGTCATTAAAAATGTATCAAGCTTAATAGATCCACTCTATCTTAAAAGATACTCTCTTATCTTAATAGATTCATCTTATCTTGAAAGATTCGTCTTATCCTAACCACCCTGCTTATCTCATCCTAAAGCAACAACCATGACCTAAATAATGAGATCCTATCTAGTCATATCCAATCTAATCTAAATCCTATCTAACATAATATGATCTAAACTACCGTGAGTTACTTAATGCTGGTACAAAGGATAAGGCCATACTCCAAATTCACTTAAGCCTAAATTGGTGACTTAGAGCAACTAAGCCCTACACGGCAACTTGACCTACATAATAGGTTACATAACTTATCCAACCAACCTAGAAGCAAAACAACAAGACAGACAGTGCTTAAACTTATTTAACTCATAACCGCCTCCCACCCTACTTTGGGTACATACGAATCTACCTTAACTACATGTCCCTAATTCGGATAACAACTTCAAGAACAAAGATCGAAGATGAGCGGCTTCATCAAATCAAGGAAGAATAAGATTCAAGCTAGATCATCAGATGAATCAAGATCCACAATCATGGATAGAGTATTTCCTTACCCTATCCTTTCTTGCCCAAACCTATCTATGCTTTAAAGGCATCTTCTATCCTACATAATAAAGTAGATATACATATATATACCCATGCTTTCATAATCACCTGCTAATTTGTGTTATAAACTTGAACAAAATAAAATCTTTTGGTATTCAAACCACTTAGAAACTGAAACATAAATTACAGACCATTATTTCTATATCTCCTTTCTTACTAATCTCGAGGACGAGATTATTTTTATGGGGGTAGGATTTGTAAAGCCCAAAACATTGATATAAATAAATAGATATAATTATGTTAGTATTTTGGGGAATTTTCGAAGCTTTTTTTGGAGATTTATTAGTTCCCTCCATTTTCATAGTTAGATAATAATATTAAATTAATCAAGTAACCAATAAATAAATAAAGGAATGGGCATTCCATGCTTATGAATTTGTTGGGGGTGCATTTTAGTGAAATGAGGAGTCATAACTTACATTTGATCTCAACTTATAAATTAAAATATAACATGAGAAACGGAATTTGTAATAAAGTAAATTGTTGTTAGAATTAAATATTGGGAAGGTGAATAGATATTAATAGTGGAAATAGTAGGATTTGGTTTATAACTGTGATTAGGGATCTGAAATGCAAAATAGTAATTTGAATTTGGTTTGAAAATTTCAAATTGGAACTAGAAATAAATTTGAGGTTTAAATAGAAAATGGAAGTGAAAAATAAAAGGAGAAAAACAACAGACCTCGTCATGGGCCGAATTTCCAAGTTCTCGGCCCATCTTGTCCCCTCTTGCGCGGCCCAATCTGGTCACAGCCACTTACACATGGGCCCCTCGTGGTCAGCACCATCTCCTACCTGTGGCGGCTGACTCCACCGGATCCACCGCAACAGACGCCGCGTGCTCTGCACAATGCCCCGATGTCGATCTCGCCCGACCGAGAATGTCGGTAGTTGTAACCCCCCCGGACGTGATTACCTCGCTCGCTGGTAGAATGGCAGTCATGATGCCGTGGGACCGTCCGGCCGATTTCATTGCTTCCTGCGTTCTCGATCGAAGTCACCGTAACAGAACCAAACCAAAACTCGCGGGATCTCTGGACCCAGACTCGCCGTGGGCTCGGACTCTGTCCCTTCCACATTATAAGACCGGGCACCATCTCGGGAAACCGAGAGATCGAATCACCAGTGCGGCGAGCTGTGTATGCGATGAGAGAGAAACCCGCCGCCGCATGGAGATCTCCCTCGTGGCGTGGGTGTGCGTGCCGTGGCACGGCCGTGACCTCGCGGACCGTCTCGCGCGGGGCTTCACGGCCTATTCCAGGCGACGTAGTTCCCAGGGTCTCCCTACCATTACCGCAAACACAGAGAAAGAAGGGAGCCCCGCCATGGTCGTTCCTCATCGGCGCTGCGACGTGAAGCATAAGGCTTGCCCTAAGATCTTCGTGGAGTTTCCTGGAGTGAAGTTGGGGCCGCACTGGTGCGAATTGGCGCTCTGGTCAGGCAAAATTCCTCGCCAGAGACCTGTCCGCGCCACAATCCCGCCCCACGCCGTGGACTGGCGTTGCAGCTGCCCAACAGCTGGTATGAAGCTTTTCTCCAAACTCACCTTTGACTTAGCTGCGCATAGCATCCAGCCAGGCTCAATTTGGGGCGTCGAGGCCCTGGATCACCTGCATTCCGGCGAGGCTCCGCCGTACCTAGCGCGTGCGTCTCTGCCTGGGCTGCGGGAGGTTGATGATGGCCCCTGATCGTTGGTCCCTTGATTAAGGGCTGAGATCAGTTGGCATTTACCACTTCGCGTTATTAAAACTCGGGCCATCAATCATCGATCCGTGGGCTGGGATGATTTCGTGGCCTGATTGAATTATTAGCCTTGGATTTGTGATCCAACGGCTACAATCACATACTAATTCCGGATCGTCCCCAGGGCTCTGGATCTAATCTGACCCTTTAATTCTGGATCGTGCGGACAGGAATTCACCATACCCCTTTGTCGTGGCCTATTTGCTAAAGAGACCCCATAATATTTACAAATTAACCCGCCGTCCGGTTCAGATACAAACTGAGTCCTAAGACATTTTATGAGTTAGACCCCGGGTTCTCTGTTATTGTGTGCGTAGCCCAGAACTCAGAAAAAAATAGGAAAATGAATTTAGAAAATGAATTTCCAATGTAAAAAGAATTCCAGAACTTATTTAATTCATAGAAAATCCATTCTAACTCCGAATTGATCCATTCCAGTTGCAATAATTTTGTTTTAATATTGTTCATCATCTAGTACCTTTGTTTAGCCATGAAACTTGAATTATTCACTTGAGTTACTCTATTCTAGGTACCAAATAACTTTAGAAATTCATAACTCAATAACCATAACTCCGTTTTGATCCATTCTAGTTGCATTAGTCTCACAATAATATTTATTATCATCTGGTAACTTTGTTTTGTCATAAAATATTGGTTAAAATGGTGCACTTAGTTTATTCTATACTTAACCACGTGGATCTTCGGAAAACCATAACTTAATAACCGTAGTTCCGAATTTAGTGGTTCTCGAATCTTCAATCTCGTTACGACGCGTAGATTATTATTATTACTCAATTTATTCTTATGATTGGTGTGATGTTAATCTTGCCTATACCATGTTTGTTTGTATTGCTACGACTAACGTGAGGTTACGAGTCACCTGAAGAGCAAGTTGGTACCTGGAATCTCAAGTCCCAGGCAAGTTGTGCCCTTGATCACTTCTTTTTACCCAGTCATGTTCTAATTAATCATAATGATCTGCATAGGTTAATTTTGATGGGACCCAATAGGTTACCTCAGTTTGACTATCTTTATACCTTGATCACCACTGGACTTTTTGGGTAGTACTTGCTATTGCTTTATGTGGTTTTGGGTATAGAGATACACATTACTATTCATGATTATACTTTTATTGTCAGTTGTTATTTACTGTTCATGATAAGATCATTATGTTAATTGGAACATGGAGAACCACCCGGGAAAACAGTGCTACCACAAGGGAGGAATGGGACCCCTTGGCTGATTAATTAGGAAAGCTAGTGGAAGACTACCTTACCCGAAAGGGGCAAGGGCAGTAGGGGAGTGGTCAGTGTAGGGAGGCCCTCGGGAGGATTTTGCTGCGATGGCAGTCCTGCAAGGGATTCCTGCTAGGGAGGCCCTCGGGAGGATTTTGCTGCGATGGCGGTCCTGCAAGGGATTCCTGCATTGGAACTTCCTATAAACTGTAGCGGGTTTTCTGAAGCTAGTGGAACTTTGTAAAGGCCTCGTAGTGTTACCCTGCCTCGCCTCCTCGGTAGAGGTGTATGGGAAGTCGCGATCCCTTGGCAGATGGGTAACATGACTTGTGGGTAAAGATGCGCAACCTCTGCAGAGTGTAAAACTGGTATACTAGCCGTGCTCACGGTCATGAGCAGCTCGGACACTCACATGATTAATCTATGGAACTTAAATTCAATTTGTCATATGCATTGCATCACAGGTGATGTTGTTACTTTTGTTCTATTGATTAATTGGGTTGGTATTTAATTATACTTAGTAATTGCTAATAAAATTTTGACCAACTTTAAAAGCAATGCTCAGCTCTAACCATCCTCTTTGGTAAGCCTTACACTTCACGTGAGCTCCCACCTTTGGCGAGTTCATGCACATTATTCCCCACAACTTGTTGAGCGATGAACGTATGTGAGCTCACTCTTGCTGTCTCACACCCCCCCACAGGTCAAGAACAGGTACCACAGGATGAGGCGCTTGGAGGATGCTGCGATGTGTTCGTGAGTGGTCTAGGCCGTCGTCTCCCAGTCAACTTTGGGTTGCTGGACCGTTGTCTCCTTATAATGTAATTATTTATTTTGTATAGAACTCATGTTATATATAAAGGTGTGACATTCGATCCTGTGCCACTATACATCATATATGTGAGACTTGGTCCCAGCATACCTGGTGTTTATGTTCGCGCCCGGGTCTTGGTGCCCCTAAAACCCGGGTGTGACAGTCGGCCTCGCCCGCAGGAGCCATCCACTCCGGTTGTGGGTCACCGGAGAAGGGACGGAGCAAACCATCGGCGATGAGGGCCTCCAGATCATCCGCCGTGATGGTGGAGAAAGGCCACGGATCGCGCGACGGAACGATGGTCGCCTTGTCAGCCATCGCTGAACAAAGGGGGTGGAGGCAGAGGGGACAAGGTGCACGATTTTCTTTTCTCTGGCTATTCTCTTAGGTTGCGGAAACCAAAGCAGAAGGCAAGCGAAAATAGCAGAGTAAAGAACCACCGCCGACCCCTCTCCCGAGTATATAAAGGCCCGGGCGAGATCCATTCAACACTTCGCCCGAACCCACCGCGGAATTCAAACTCGAAGGTGAAACGCCCGTTCCTCGAACGACTTGCGCACGCGCAACGGTCGCCCCGCGAACCGCCCGTCCCGTCGCATTAACTCCGCGGCAAGGCAAGCAACACCTTTGGCAGGCGAAGCAGGCGTCGTTTCATCTCCGCCATGATGACCGTGTCAAAAAAGGTGCGCCTCACCGTTTAAATTCATATCCTTTTCCTCTTCCCCTTTCTCTCTCTTACTACAGGGACCGGGAAAGGGGATATTTCGAAAGGGATCCTTCTCCGCGAAGGAAACGGGCCCCGAGCCCCCCTACTGATCAGGGGTTCGAAGGCTAGCCCCTCGGAAGGGTTCGACAGCCGCCCCAGAGCACTCGGGCTTCAGGCTCATTACTGATCAGGGGTTCGAAGGCTGGCCCCTCGGAGGGGTTCGACAGCCGCCTTAGAGCACTCGGGCTCCGCGCCCACTACTGATCAGGGGTTCGAAGGCTGGCCCCTCGGAAGGGTTCGACAGCCGCCCTAGAGCACGCAGAGCGAGGGATGACTCTAGGTACGTCCGTTACATGGCTGAGGCTCGGGCTACGCTCCCGAGGTACCCTAGGACATTTTCGAGACCAGCAGGAGCGATTTTGTAACGGAATTCCATCAGAGGCAGGCATCAAGCCCTCGAACCCTATCGAACGGGTCTGGGTCCGGCAAATCACCTGCAGGTACTTTTGGAGCGCGCCTCTGGGCCACTAGCCGACCCTTATCGACGGGGCACGGGCGTCCACTCGGATTACCCGTTAGCAACTCACTGGAGACACCATGTTCGGCGCCCTCCGAGGGCAACATGGTGCTTCCCCCCCTTCCTCCTTGTGGAAAGGCGACAAAGGGGCGTATGATAAAAGTCGAGACAGTCCTTGATCGTCCTCTCGCTCCGTGCAGAGGCTCGGGGGCTACTCTCGCAAACCCGGCTACGGCCAAACCGTTGACAGCGTCAACAAACCAGCCTGAAAACTTGGAACCTGACCATGCACCCGGGCTACAATCAGGTCGCATGAGGGAACAACCAGACCGGCCGAAGCATCATGAAAGGCATTAAGACCTCAAAGGAGTCAAACCACTCCTCCGAGGCCTCGGGGGCTACACCCGGAGGGTGCGCTCGCGCGCACCCACCGGAACAAAGTGTAACCGAGAAAGACCGATCCCCTCGCAAAAAAGTGCGGCAAAGCCTCCAAGCGAGTACCAACACTCCCTTTGAGGCTCGTGGGATACTGTCGGGTACCGTAATTAGGGGGTACCCCCAACACTCCTAAACACGGCTGGTAACCACCATCAGCACAAGCTGCAGAGACTGATGGGCACGATTCAGGTCAAGGCTTCGTCTGCTCAAGGGACGCGATCTCGCCCCGCCCGAGCCCAGCCTCGGGCGGGAACAGTAGTCCCAGACGAATTCTCGCCTCGCCCGAGGGCCTCTTCAAGCAACGGACGCACCCTCGACTCGCCCGAACCCCAGCTCGCAGGCTTCGTTGTGAAGCAACCTTAGCCAAATCGCCTCACCAACCGACCGTATCGCAGGCGCATTCAATGCGAGGATCGTCTGACGCCTTATCCTGACACATGTGCCTCAGTCGGCAAGGTTGAAGTGACCGCAGTCACTTCGCCCTTCCACTGACCGACCTGACAGGAAAACAACGCCGCTCGCCCCACTCCGACTGATGTGCCACCCGCCAGAGTGAGGCTGGCAACAGCCAAGTTCAGCCTCAGGCGCAACAGGAAGCTCTGCCTCGCCCGACCCCAGGACTCGGCCTCAACCTCAGCCTCGGAAGGAGGACTCCGCCTCGCCCGACCCCAGGGCTCGGCCCCCGCCTCGGCCTCGGAAGGTGGTCTCCGCCTCGCCCGACCCCAGGGCTCGGCCTCAACCTCGACCTCGGGAGGAATCGCGTCCTCGCCCGACCCCGGCCTCGGCCTCAGGAGGAGTCTCCGCCTCGCCCGACCTTGGGCTCGGACCGACCGCGCCACGGAGGATGCATCATTACCCTACCCCTAGCTAGCTCAGGCTACGGGGGAACAAGACCGGCGTCCCATCCAGGCTCGCCCGGTAACAAGTAATGATGGCTCCCCGCGTGCGTCCATGACGACGGTGGTTCTCAGCCCCCTACGGAAGCAAAGAGACGTTAGCAAGGTCCCAGCAGCCCCGACAGCTGTGCTTCTATAGGGCTCAAGCGCTCCTCTGACGGCCACGATACCGCGTACACAGGGCTCTAGCACCTCTCCGACAGCCACGTTGGCATGTACACAGGGCTCAGGCACCTCTCTGTCGGACACGTTAGCGCATAGCTACACCCCCATTGTACACATGGACCCTCTCTTGCATCTATAAAAGGGAGGTCCAGGGCCCTCATGCGAGAGGGTCGCGCGGGAGGACGGGCTGACGAACAGGCTCACTCTCTCTCCCTCGCGAACGCTTGTAACCCCTACTACGAGCGCACCCCCCTGGCGCAGGATAACACGAGCCGCGTTTTTTCCCCCTTGTGTTCCATCTCGCGCCAACCCATCTGAGCTGGGACACGCAGCGACAATTTTACTCGTCGGTCCAGGGACCCCCCGGGGTCGAAACGCCGACACCACTGCTTCGGAAATTTTAGTCTAACCACCAGACTAGATTTATCTTAGTGTTTAGAAATAAACAATAGTTATATTTGAATAAATATCTCAATATTATTTATATGACACTCCCTCCATTCCTGTTATAAGATGTAACCCCTGTTTATTCCAAGACCAAAAATATATTTAATTCTCTCTATACCACTGGATCGATGTGCGTATGCATAAAAAGAGCACGCCTTATATTGTGGGATAAGAATATAAAGTGGTTACGCCTTATATTATGAGACGAATGGAGTATATAACAACCATAGCAAAACAGACAATTGCCTAGTATATAGAGTATGAAGCAATAAAAATATATGTATTATATTGGTCAGATGCATGGGCGTGAATGTGGAATCAACCACGACGAAGGTTCGAACCTCTATTTGCGTACATTTTTATGTGGAGAGCTGAGAACCTTTCCGTCGGTTGAGTTTGATCTGACGCCAGCACCGCACAATTACTCAAAGAGTGGAGCAAAATGTTATTTTCGGGAACAACAGAACTGTAATTGCACATGTCCATAGATAGAGATGTTCATAAAACATCTGATAAATATGACGAATCTAATAATTTAATATAGATATGTATAGAATTCGAAGCTATTTTTTAGTCATTCTTATCAAGAATATTATAAAGTACTATAAAAATCGTATAATTATTGGTGTGTATGACTTTCTTCCTACAATAAAAAAGGTAAAAACACATCGAAATCTATATCCGAATTTTATATTAATTATTTTAAAAGATATAGATCAAATTTAAGATTTAGTTTTTATAATATTAATAAACTCAATGCTAAAAAACAAGAATATAAATTTATATAGTAAATTCTATATGTTATTTATTCACAGTCAAAAAAGAAGATAAAAAAGTCAATATTCCAATAAGTATCTGGATTTATCCTAGCTTTGGAAGCCACGAGTTAAGCAGCTGAATTTCGGACAGGAGACACACGGTCCTTGCCCAGCGACGACGAAACCATTTTGCATGCGCCAAAATCTCATGAAGCCGGTGGTCGGCGCTGGAACGGGACATGAATTAATATGGTGTTTGGTTTGATAAATCACTATATCTAAAATAAAGTGATGTATTATAAATTTATTTCTTAAATTTAGTAGAATCAGTCCATTTCTCATATTAATACTAACTAGTTCATTTTTTATATTAATACTAACTAACTATGAGGAATGAGATAGTGATAGATCAATTTATTTCATTCCACAAATCAAATAAAAAATAAGGTGTGAAAAGATATTAGACTAACTCATTTCTCAAACCAAACCAGCTATAAAAATAGGCGATGCAAACGCCAATTATTTTCGTCTCAGAGTCAATTCATGGCGCAGAAAAGAAAAGGTTCAGCCCACGACTACAGACAAATCAAGGCTGGGCACTTTCTTATGAGAAAAAAAAAGAGGAACAAGTGTGGCGCTGCATGCAACTTCTCGCTTCTGCGCTTGGACGATCTCCCTGAGTGAATCGGCCATTCTTCTTTTTGCCCATTATTTGTAGATATTAATCTCTAACAATGCTAACTACGTACAAAGATAAAGGAAGAAAATTTTGGTCTTGAATGCCTTTTGCCTTAAAGCCAAACTACCGAGAGAAAATTTTGCTTTGTCTTACACCTTTTGCCTTTTTTGGTCTTAAAGGCCTGATGAATCCCTCATTTTGCCTTAATTTTCTTTCGCAATTGTACTCTGGTTCTTTTCTCTCCTCTATTAATATATTTGCTTGGTAGATGCACTGTCACTAATTTTCGAAAAAAGAAAAGAAAAAGGAGAAAACACAATGAGGCCGGGGAGATGCAAGATAGCCGGCCACTGGGGATCGATGGCCTGATTAACAAGCTGGTCAATGCCCACCGTCAGCTAGTTGACAATGTGCATTATCCAAGAGAGCAATGACCTCTCCCACTTTGACTTGTAACACGAAAAATTCTGCTGGCGAGATAGCTTATTCCTACAAGCTACTCAAATGCCGTCGTGGTCGATGGTAACCATATATAAAAATGCCTGAGATTAACGAATGAATGAACGGTAGCTTGCACATTCTTCATCCTCGCACGCTGACAATTTATCCATGTCGATGTTGTTGCTTAGTTGTCTGCTACTCCCTCCGTCCATAGATGTTTGTCCTTCTCACTTTTCGAGGAGTGAGCCATTTTTAACTTTGGTCATATCTATATACTCACTCCGTTTTTTATAGTTGACGTTGGTTAGTGTAAAATTACACTAGCTAGCGTCAAGTAAAAAAAAAATAGAGATAGTATATAAGAAAACATTAATATTTATAGTTCATAATTAGTATTATTAGATAGATATCTTTGATTTTATTTTTGTAGTAAAATTATTCGAAGATACAAATGTTGTTAATATGTTCTATAAATCTAGTCAAACATGAGAAAGTTTGACCAGCACGAATACCACGGCGACAATATTTATGGATAGAGAGAGTACCCGTTACATGTTTGCAAAAACTGTTAACCAGCTTATACGGTGTGGAGAGGATTATAAGTTGTTTAAGATAACCGTTTACAATCCTCCCGCTACCGGATTTCAGCTCTTTGCCAAGTGTCAAATGATTTGCCGAATGTTTTTTCGGACACTCGGCAAAGAGTTTATTTGCCGAGTGTTTTTTTTTTACCGAAGGTTTTTTGCTTGGCACTCGGCAAAGAGTTTCTTTACCGAGTGTTTTTTTTTACACTCGGCAAAGAGTTCCTTTGCCGAGTGTTTTATTTGGACACTAGGCAAAGATAACTTAAAATCACATTTTAAAGTAGCAAATTAATTCAAATGAAAAAGTTTTCAACTACAAATTTGTATAACTCATCAAGATATACAATTTATATTTTGATCATTTCTTCATATGATAGAATAAAAGTAAATTTGTTCATAAAACCTATATCTCTCTCGTAGTTTATGAAACTACAAGAGAGATGTACAAGATTTTTTAATAATGTTAGAACCATCATGTGAGATGAACAAATGACCAAATAACCAAAATAAACTTTGTAGATCTTGAGAAGTTATAGAATTTTGTAGTTGGCAACTTTTTCATTTAAAGTCATCTTGTCAACGAAAACTACGATTGAATTTAAAAAATTTAAAATTTGAATTTTTAAAATGACGTCAAATAGAAAACCACCAATAAAAAAGTTGTAGGTCTTGAAAAGTTATGAAACTTTGTAGTTGACAATGTTTTGGTTTGAAATCATCTTGTCATGCAAAACTATGTTTGATTTTTTTAAACTAACTCGGATGGAAAAAACCACCAAAATAAAAGTTGTATGTCTTGAAATGTAATGAAATTTTTATTTGACAATTTTTTTGATTTGAAATAATCTTATCATTGAAAAATTTCGTGTGAAGTTTTCAAATTTGAAATTCAAATTTTGTAAACGGAATCGGATGTAGAAACTATCAAAATAGAACTTGTAGGCCTTGAAAAGTTATGCGACTTTATTGTTGGTTACATTTTCAAATGAATTCATTTAGTGCCTCAAATAATCAAATTACTCTCGGTTTGTTATAGTACATGATGAATGAAATCATAATATAGACACTATTGATCTAGTAGTGTAGTGGTAGAGTAGAGTATACCCGAGAGAGATGTTGTGAGTTTGAATCTCACCATTCATAAAACACTTAAATTTGATTAAAAGTAATAGTGAAAATGATAGAGCGATGGGTCTGATAGTTGTTCCCATAATTTTAAAAATGTTTTGCTATTTTTTGAGGAATTTGATTAAAAATAATAGTGAAAATAATATGGGGATGAGTATGGTAATGGGTAGTGGTTGGAGAGTTGTTCCCATAATTTAAAAAATATTTTGTTGTTTAATTTTTGTTTTGCGATTCTTAGTTAACCGAGTGCTTTTCGACACTCAGCAAAGTATCAAAAAAAGTAGTCGACAAAGAACCCTTATCGATAAAATGTTTGTTGAGTGTAACACTCGGCAAAAGCTTTGTGAAGTGTAAAATGCCCTTTGTCGAGTGTCTGTGACACTCGGCAAAAAACGCGAGTCCAGTAGTGTCTACACGCCGCTTAAACATGTAAAGTATACATATTTTACATGTATAAGCTGGTCATTTTAAAACAACTGATAACTTATGGTCCATAAGCTGGTCATCTTAAAACATGTAAAGAGGATTATATACTTTACCTGTAAAGTATATATTTTTGGAAGCGGCGCACTTAAAACAGCCGCTAGCAAAAATAGGCCGTAGTTTTTTAGAGGCAGATGTCCTAAGACAGTCGCGTTCAACATTTTTTTTTTCAAGTGGCTAGATTTAGTGGTTCCCGCGCGCGCGGTCCGAAACAATGCAGCCGGTTTCCCCTGTAAACGCCGATTGAAAAACAACATATACAAGTTAGTTGAAATGAGTGTATGACGTCGTCAGATTGACTGGTGATGAAGTTCCAAACTGTGCTTTCGTGTCACGTGATGCACGGACGCGATAATGCATGAAGTTAAGTTGACAAGCAAGTGGCCGGGGTGGCAAATTGTCTCTCTGATTGGGAGGCGCTGGAGACTTACTTGTCCGGGCAAGCTCTAAGCCACAGCATCTCTAGCTAGCTAGCTAGTGTAAGTGTAAAAGGGGTCTGGAATTAGGCAAAGCTAAGGCCTTGTTCGGTTATTCCCATTATACATGGATTGGATGAGATTGGAAAAAATTTAGAAGAATTTTGAATTGCTTGGGATTGAAACCCACCCAATCCCACTCAATCCACATAGATTGAGAGCTAACCGAACAAGCCCTAAGGTGGTTAAGAAAATCAAGTGTGCATGCATGGATCTGTCGTGCACACGTAGGCAATTTGTGAATTGTCCTTCTCCAAGATCAAGTCCTATCCCCTAGCCAACAATTACCCGATCGAGGTCCGTCCACTTGATGCTGTGAAAAGGTGATGGATCATGGATATGCATGCACAGATGCATGAGCACCACTACCGAAATCAGCTGCTTTCCCGGGTGTTAAGAACACTTGGCAAAATCTGAAATACACTTGGCAAAGGTCAAAAAAAAGCTCGGCGAATTATACATTTGTAATGGTTTTTTTGCCGAATACTTTTTATCGGACACTCGACAAAAACTTAATTTGCCGAGTGTCAGACGGTACTCGGCAAAGAAAAATCGCTGTCATGGCGCTAGGTAACGACAACTGAGTCTGTGCCGAGTGTCACAGAATAACACTCAACAAAGGCTCACTCTTTACCGAGTGTCCACTGTACTGACATTCGGCAAAGAAGCTCCTCGTGAGTTCCTTTACCAAGACCTTTGCCGAGCGTATTAGGTGGAACTCGGCAAAGGGATCACCAGGGGGCTCCTTGTCGGTTCCTTTGCCGAATGCATTTGTAGGCACTCGGCAAATGTTGCTTCTTTGCCGAGTGTCAAGGCCACAACACTCAGCAAAGAAACTTTACCGGTGCCCAGGTGTGTCTTTTTTGCCGAGTTGTATAACCTTGACACTCGGTTAAAGAGGTTTTTTGCCTAGTGTGACACTCGACAAAGTGACCAACTCTAAAACATAAGTTCAGGACAAGTTTATCACACAAGTCTCACAATCACCACTAAGCTAAGAGAAGATCATCAGCGAGGTGGACGGCTGGACTGGTGCGGCGATGGGCTGGACGATTCATGAGAATTGTTTGATGCCGCCCCAGATTATCCCTACAGAAAAAAAATTGTATGTGTTATACCATTTAAATATATATTATGTAGTACTATAATTTTGATACTAACAGTACATACATGTAACACGTTGACATGTACTACGTGGAGAGGGAACCCCTTCCAGCTGCAGAACCGGATCAATAAAAGGTATTTGCAGTCCAAATTAATTAAATGAGCTAAAACTAGAAGCAAAAGAAGATACTACAACAAACAGGATTAGAATTCAAGGCTGCAGGGAGATCGAAGACCAGGCCGGCCAAAATGTCCACCAAAGGTAGGTAGCTTCTTGCGGTAAAAGATAGCGGCGCCCTAGCCTGCACTCTGGAGCGACTGGACTGGATGGCGATGGCGATGGCGGCGATGCAAGAGGGATGATGGAGGCTGGTAAATATCCTGTGAAAAAAAAGACAAAGGGACAGAGAGACCTGTCTGTGGACCTGGTGTGTACTACTACTGCACCTCTGATGTGCTTGGTCAGTAGTCTCTGGGCGTATGACCTCGTGGACTCCACGGAGGAAAAAAAACAGTCGTAGATGGGCGTGTCTTAACTCTTAAGCGCGAGAGGGACATAGTACATGTAGCCATGTAGCTAGCTGGGCCCAGAGCAATCAATATGAACAAAGATTGCTGAGACTGCCTCCAGCAGAAAACGAACTAGTAAAATTGGGGACGTAAAACTGTAGATGATATTGTTTGACTCTATTTATAGAGAAAAATTTGAAATAAAAGATGCGATAGGGGATCTGTTGGAGATAGTCTGAGAGACTCAAAGCAGGCAAGCTAATTTCTTAAATTATTAACATTTGTATATTTAGACAAGTATATCATAAAAACGGTCGCTCACTGTCATACACGGAGAAGCAACAGCTGAAGCTGCCAAACGGTAAGTGGTCCTCGCAATACAAGATGATTGAGTGATAGCGCAGCGGCAACCTTGACCGGTGATATTTTCTTACCACTCCGATCCCTTGCCGACATCTAATAAATTGATTTACACAGTGAGATTACTTTCATAATAATAAGCTTTTACTATTCAGAATAATGGTGTGTTTTCATTACAAAAGCCACAGCTGCAAGTCAAATTATCAATTTTGATGTGCTTTTCACGTACGTACGCACTGCCGGTAATATTGATGGTTCCTGTGTACAGCTACGCACCGTCAGCGATTTTACTGTCATGCAAATTAAAACCCAACCGCCGTCACGGATACGTCCTGTACATAAAGTCTAGATTCTAGAAGGATGTTTTTTTTTTGAAAAGGATTCTAGAGAAGGATGTTTTACTATGTCGGAGTCGTCACAGAATTTAGGCTTCCGTGTTGTTTGGTTGACAAAATGTAACGTAAATAGTAATCTTTAAGAGAGCTTGTACGTATATAGACATATAAAAGTAGACTAAACTATTTATATAGTGAAGTTTAAATTTTAGAGTGAAATAAAGAGTGGAATAGAGAGACTACTGGAGATATCCTTAACCTTACGTACGCGGTTCCCTAATTTTCTCCACTGGGAGGGGAACATCATCGTTGTCTTCGTGATAGAAGAGTCTATATATATAATCTTCACTAATTTTGTCGTATACATGTTACCTGGCACGCTGCCAAGCAACCAAGATTGACAAAAAAGAAACCTCACTGACCGGCGTTGCTGACACGTATGCACAGTAGCTAGCTACTGGTAGAGTAGGTCGTGCAAACGGAGTCATGCTTGACGAGGGCGACCGGATATTTCTGGTGCACTCGTCGTCGTCTTCTTCCAGCCGGAGAAGGCGACGCGTATCGAAGGAGACCGATGGCGCCAGTGCCATCGCGAGACGCAACGGCCCAGCCCACGACGCCGCGAGGCAAGGCCCATCCAACTCTTGTCCATCCTATCCCATCCCAATTCCCAACGGAACCGATGAGTTTCTCATCAAGCCGAGTGAGTAGACACGATCACCACCACTAGTAGAAAAGAGCTCATAGACTGCGACACCCATAAATTATCACTGGCGGTTTCAGTTATCGCGCGCCAATAAAAAAACGAGGTGGACCCGGCTTGGGAACCGCCAGTGGTAAAAAAACGAGGTGGACCCGGCTTGGGAACCGCCAGTGAAATTCCACTGGCGGTTATCGAATATTTCCACTGGCGGTTGGTATAACAGAACCGCCAGTGGAAACCTATTTCCACTGGTGGTTGGTGTAACAGAACCGTCAGTGAAAATATCCTATTTCCACTGGCGGTTGTGTTAAGATAACCGCCAGTGGAAATATGTTTTCACTGGCGGTTTTTCAAGCCAACCACCAGTGAACTGTCTGTTATAAATACCACTCTTCTTCCCCCCGACAGTGAACTGTATGCTCGCAGCCAACTTCCATTGAAGGCGATTTTGGAGGTCCAGATTTCACAAAAATATAAGGGGGAAGTTTTGGTCTTCATTTCTTGGAAGAAGGTGGATAAGAAAGGTTGGTTTATGTTTCTTTGTCAATTTTTGTTCATTCTTGCTCAATTTTAGCCACATTTTGGATCTAGGGTTTTACATGTGAGAGAGAAGAGTATAGCTAGGTTATTTTCTCTATTTCCTCAAATGAGGTTGCTTAAGATGGTTAGTTTTTGTCTATTCCCTCTCCTTTTTCATGTTTAGTTCTCAAATAAGTTTATCCATAACACATATTTAGTTGCTTAATGAATGGTGAATGTGTTGTATGGAAGGTTGGTTTAATTATGTTTCAATTGTCAATTATTGTTCATTTTTGCTCAATTTTAACTACATTTTGAAACTAGGCTTTCACCATGTATTAGAAATAGGTTTGGGTATTACAATTTTTTGTTTATTAGTTGCTAGGAAAGTTTGGCTTATGTTTCTTTTGCCAAATTTTGTTCATTTTTCCTCCATTTTAGCCACATTTTGGATATAGGGTTTCACCATGTGTTAGAGATAAAGTAGTCTAACTACTTTTATTGGAAGAGATAAAGTAGTCTAACTACATTTTTGGATATAGGGTTTCACATTTTAGCCACATTTTATTGTTAGAGATAAAGTAGTCTAACTACATTTTTGGAAGAAGGTCGCTAAGAAAGGTTGTTCATGTTTCTTTTGCCAATTTTCTTTATCCATGATATATTTAGTTGTTACGAAATATTGGTATATGTTTCTCTTGCCAATTTGTGTGCCTTGTGTGTTTTATGTTACTTTTTTTACAGGTGATGATGGAGAGGATATCCTGGATGTATAACTTATCAAGGCTAGATCCATCATACATATCTAAGGTCCATAAGTTTATTGTTGTCGCTAAGAACCATGCTTAGAGAACAAAGACAAAGCACATATATTGTCCATGCATGGACTGCAAAAATGCTGTTGTATTTGATGACACAGAACAAATCATATCTCATCTGGTATGCCGAGGATTTGTGAAGGATTACATAATTTGGACAAAGCATGGAGAGGGTAGCTCTTCGCCTTATACAGCTGGAAACCCTACGAACATCGACGACAGCTTTCAGTTCGTTCACGAGACACAACAACCTCTTCCACAGAGCGAACATGTAGTGCCAAATGTTACTGATCATGGTTACGCCGGAGGAAATGAACGTGAAAGAACCCATGTTCTGCCAAATGTTATGGACGAGGAAGATGCAGAGTTGTTAGAGGCAATGTTGCGTCGTCATACAGATCCATCGATGTTCTTCATGAAAGGTATGGAGTCCCTGAAGAAGGCAGCAGAAGAGCCTTTGTACGACGAGTCTAAGGGCTGTACCAAAGAGTTCACGACGCTCCGGTCTGTGTTAAAGTTGTTGATGTTAAAAGCTAGATATGGTCTGTCTGATGCTGGCTTCGATGCGTTCTTGAGTATTGTCGCAGAATGCTTCCAAAGGAGAACAAAGTGCCTGCTAACACGTACTATGCAAAGAAACTAATCAGTCCACTCACTGTGGGCGTGGAGAAGATCCACGCGTGTAGAAATCACTGTATCCTTTATCGAGGTGATGATTATAAAGACTTGGAGAGCTGCCCAAAGTGTGGTGCAAGTAGGTACAAGACTGTAGGAAACGGGTGACGCCTAAGAGGGGGGGTGAATTAGGACTTCTAAAACTTTTACTAAACTAGGCCACAATTAAATCCCTAGAGCACAACCTATGCAAATAATCAAAACTAGAATGTGCAAACTAGGTTTTGTCTAAGTGTTGCTATCTCTACCGCAAAGGCTAAGTTTCAATCTACACTAAATAAGTATGACTACAAGATTGAAACTTAAATGCTTAATATAAATGCAGAATGTAAAGAGCTAAGTAGAGAAGCAAACTCTCGTGGATGACGCCGGTATTTTTACCGAGGTATCCGGAACCACGCAAGGTCCCGACTAATCCTCGTTGGTGCCCCTACGCAAAGGGAAGCCGACGCGAGGGCCAAGCACCACGGTCGAGTAACTCCGTAGAGAGCCACGGGCCTTCTCCACGCGCAAGTGGTGCTCCGCTTCCGGCTCCTCTCGGACGCTCCCCGCCGTCTCCACTATCGAGCTTCCGGCCAAAACGCCGCGGGCCTCGTTCCCTCCGGTACACGGTGGCGGCCGTGACACAAACGCGGTTGTCACGGTCTCGCAAGACTCTCGCCCCACTCGGTACAATTACAACGACTCACACAAGAGCCGAGGGGTTGTGTGGTTTTACAAAACTCACTCAACTAACTAGGATTCACCTAGAGCAAGCGCTAAAGCGGTCTAACTAACCTAATCACTTCGCAAAGCACCTACACTAATCCCCGAGTGATTCTATTAAGCACTTGGGTGTTTGAGCTCTTGGAAATATGCACTATGTGACTTGGTATGTTGCTTGGGCTCTCACACTTGAGAATGGCCGGTTGGGGTGGTATTTATAGCCTCCACACCCCCAACTAGCCGTTGGACAGAAAGCAGCAGCTTTCTGTCGTCGGGTGCACCGGACAGTCCGGTGCACCACCGGACACTGCACAGTAGATGTTCGGTGCACGCCACGTCAGCCGACCGTTGGCGCCTGTAGCAGTCGACCGTTGGATCCGACCGTTGCCGTCTGCCCGTTGGCACACCGGACAGTCCGGTGCACACCGGACAGTCCGGTGCTACAGCCAGAGAGCGCCTGTCCGTGGCCTCTCTGCGCAGACTGTCCGGTGCACACCGGACACCAATGTCCGGTGCGCCACCAGGCGCTGGCTGACAGCCCTCATCTTGGATTTCTTCGCTGATTTCTTCGGGCTTCTTTGTTCTTGAGTCTTGGACTCCTATGCATCTTTTTATGTCTTCTTTTGAGGTGTTGCATCCTCATTGCCTTGGTCCAATTCTCTTCGCATCCTGTGAACTACAAACACAAACACTAGAAAACTTATTAGTTCACTGATTGTGTTGTTCATCAAACACCAAAACTCAATTAGCCAAAAGGCCCGGGGTCCATTTTCCTTACAAAGACGAATAAAGACTATAGAGAGGAAGAGTGTGTTGCATCTGTATCTAAAGGGAAGAAGCGAAAGAAAGCCAAAAAGAAGACTTCAAAATCCACGAGCAAAGAAAAAGAAGAAGTAGACTATTATGCGCTCAAAAAGATTCCTGCTTTGGTGATGTGGTACCTCCCCGTCGTCGATCGATTGAGGTGTTTGTTCGCTAACCCTGAGGATGCCAAACTTATGAGCTGGCATGCTTCTGATGAGCACAAAAACGATGGGAAGCTTCGACATCCAGCCGATGGGAAGCAGTGGCAAAATTTCAATGAGAACCACCGAGACTTTGCCAATGAACCAAGAAATGTTAGGTTCGCACTGAGTACTGATGGAAAGAATCCATTTGCTGAAAGGAGCAGCAAGCATAGCACATGGCCAGTGATCCTCACCATATACAACCTTCCTTCATGGTTGATGCAGAAACGGAAGTACATTTTGCTAACCATGCTTATTTCTGGACCTACACAACCTGGAGTTGATATGGATGTATTTTTAGAGCCCTTAATGGAGGATATGAAAATATTGTGGGTAACGGGTGTTCAAATGTTGGATGAGTATCATAAAGATTCATTCACGCTGAGAGCAATTATTTTTGTTACGATCAACGATTACCCAGCACTCTTCACATTATCAGGCCAGTTTAAGGGAAAGGTTGGCTGCACAGTATGCATTGATGAAACTGCTTACGTGTCCCTTACTGCATCTAAGAAGATAGTGTACATGAGGCACAGACGCTTTTTATTGGAAGGACACAGGTACCGCATGCGAAAGATGGATAAGTACTTTGACAATAATGGTGAACTACATTCTACTGCTCCATCGGGTAACAATAAAGGTCATAGAGTTTTTGAAATAGTCAGGAATATCAAGTTTGTTTTCGGGAAGAAGACAAAAGACAGAAAAACAAGGAAGGATGTCAAACCAGCTCCGGGGGCTATATTCAAGAAAAAGTCTATTTTCTTCGAGTACTTGCCTTACTGGAAAGAGTTAGATGTGCGACATGCGATCGATGGTATGCACGTTCAGAAGAACGTGTTTGAAAGCATAATTGGCACCTTGCTAGACATAAAGGGCAAAACAAAAGAAGGGCTCAATTCACGCATGGACTTGGTAAATTTAGGCATAAAAAAGGAACTACATCCTGTTCTTCAAGAAAATGGGAAGTATCATCTCCCAGCAGCAAGCTACAATCTCAATGTAGATGAGAAACATGTGATGTGTGTTTGGCTTAAGAATTTGAAAGTCCCATCCGGATTCTGCTCTAGCATATGAAGTGTTGTGTCAATGAAAGACCTGATAGTCACCAACTACAACTCACATGATTGTCATGTCATGCTGACTACATTCCTACCTATTGCCATCAGGGCTATAAATCCTTTGTTTTTAAAGATGGCAATCACACGGTTGTGCTACTTTTTCAACAGAATTTCACAAAAGGTAATTGACCGTGATGAGTTGGCATCTCTTCAGGAATTCGCAGTGGAGACAATAGCACAGTTTGAGATGTGTTTCCCTCCATCGTTCTTTGATATTATGTTGCACCTTGTGGTGCACTTGGTGCCACAAATAGAGGCATTGGGTCCTATGTACTTGCATGAAATGTGAACGTACGAGCGTTTCATGTCAATACTGAATGGCTATGTATCAACCCGTGCTCGTCCCGAGGCATCCATGATAGAGGGGTACTGTACCAAAGAGGCCATTGAGTCCGGAGGTCCATTCTGCAATAGTATCTTAAAAGACCAGGTTGCAATAGGTCTGCCTCCGTCACGACACGAGGGTAGATTGTATGGAAGCGGGAGGATGGGACGGAAATCTTTCATCCCACCAGATTACAATACAGTACTTGAGGCACATCACAACATCCTACATCAGCTAGCGATAATAGAGCCATTTATCCAACAACACATCAATGAGCTTCACGAGCAAAATCCTGGGCATACGGCTGATTGGGTAATGAAGCAACATAAGCAGCGGTTCAACACATGGCTAATGGTGAAGGACATTCCACGTGGAGAAACAATAGAAGAAAAAACCATCAAGGGGTTGGCATCTAGACCATCACGCCAGGTCACAACATGGCAAACCTATGACATTAGTGGATTCACATTTTATACAAAGTCCAAGGACAAAAAGAGTATGTCACAAAACAGTGGTGTTCGATGCGAGGCCATAGACGATGAAACTGGTGAGATTATTACATATTTTGGCTTTATTGAGGACATATGGGAACTAGACTATGGTACATTTCAGATCTCGGTTTTCCGATGTCAATGGGTTGAAGACAAACATGTCACGGTAGACAACTATGGGGTCAGAGTTCTTGATCTAAGTAAGGTAGGTTACAAAGATGACCCATGGATCCTTGCTAATCGTGCTGCATAGGTCTTCTATGCTGAACAGATCATTTCTAACAATGAGAAGAAAAGCACCGACAAACCGAAGCATGTAGTTTTTCCTGGAAAACAACAAGCTATAGGAGTTGATGGTGTATCTAATTTAGAGGATTTTAACCAGTTCAACGACATGTCTCTTTTCATAGACCATCCAACCAAGATAAGGAACGTTGAGCGAAGCATCCCACGCAATTCGATGCCCTGGGTACGCCATGATGGACAAGGCAGAACAATAGCTCCCTAGATTATATAGTTGTCATGTAATTGATTATTGTTAGGACATGTCATGTAATTGATTATTGTTAGCGACAAACCGAAGCATGTAATTTTACACGACTTTCTAGTGACTTCTAGAGAGGAGAGGGAGAGGGAGAGAGAGCTATTGTTGCCAATGCGCTCGGAGCAGGTCCAGCACTTACCGTCCGTGCGGATGCAGCACTTTGCACATCCAGAATGCCCGTTCTTGCACTGATTTTACATAGAGCAGAGCATCATGCTAGGGCCTACCGATCAATATGTACTGTATATATACATGCATGGTAATCTGACTTGCCATGAAAACTTCGGACTGGAAGGGTAGGTAGCAGATGTCGCACTCCAGCGCGTCCTTCTCCACGGATAGTGTCACAGTCGCCTCTTCCTCATCCTCCAACCCCGCCTCTTCCTCATCCTCCACCACCACATTAGGCTTTCTTTGGAGTGCCGCCGTCAGAGGAAGCCGTGGTCTTTTGCCCGGTCATGGTTTATGACCTAGAACGCGAGGTAAAATAAAAGCAGGGAGGACTATTCGACTAATATATACATATCAGGCAGTAAGAAACAAGCATCTTCAAAGAACATGTTGTGAAAGAACTTGGAAAGATGTTTACCAGATCTGATACTTGTGAAAGAACTTCACACCGATGGTGATGAGAGACGCGAAGCCAGGAGATGACGTAGTATTTAAACACTGCAAGAACGGGCATTCTAATGATAGAGGAGGGAGAGAGAGGAGAGAGAGAGGAGAGAGAGAGGAGAGAGAGAGATAGAGGAGAGAGAGATAGAGGAGAGAGAGGAGAGAGAGAGAGGAGAGAGAGAGAGGATAGAGAGAGAGAGGATAGAGAGAGAGAGGAGAGAGAGAGGAGAGAGAGGGAGAGGGGAGAGAGAGGAGCTAGGGAGAGGAGAGAGAGAGGAGAGAGAGAGAGGAGAGGAGAGAGAGAGGAGAGAGAGAGAGAGGAGAGAGAGGGAGAGATAGAGGAGGGAGAGAGAGGGAAGAGAGAGGAGAGAGAGAGGAGAGAGAGAGGAGGGAGAGAGAGAAGTAATATATAAATATATATATTATGTATACTAAATATATATATTTATATATTTAATATGTATAAAAATTTATATACTTAATGTATGAATCTCTACTACTTATTAAGGCTCTAAGGGTAGCCTGTCGTTCTGCCTTCGTTCAATCTGGAGCGTCCATCGCTGTTGTTCAATCTGGATCGTCCATCCGCATCGCTGTTGTTTAATCTGGCCGCATCGCTGTTGTTTAATCTGGATCGTCCATCCGCGCGCGCAAAAATGTGACACATGTTCACAATACCACTAACTGATTACAAGAGCTGATTGCTTTCTCCATAGCAGGCACGTTTATAAGTTGCTACCGCTCTCTTTTGCTGGCCGATATGGTACCATTTATTTGTGCCACGGTAGAGAAGATGGAATTTATTTGGCTGGCCTATTTAAGGCCCATCTATCAATTCAAGTGTATACGGCCCATCTAGCAAAAACCCTAGAGACGCCCGCAGGCTCTCCGTCGGTCGCGTGGCTCTGGCGCGGCGGCTCTCGCGCGGCCGCTCTCATCCCGGTCCGCGCGGGTCGCCTCCTTGGCGCGCGCCGTGGCCGCCAGGCCCCCGCCCCGCCTGCCGACCTCCCCTCCGACGCGGCGGCCATCGCCGCCGCCGTAGTCGACGCGGCCGTGGCGTCGGCCTCGGCGGCGGTCTTCTCCGGTGTCTCCTCGCTCTCCGTCGTCGCCGCCACGGCGCGCGTCGAGGTCGATGCCACGCCGTGCTGGATGTCCTCCCCCGCGAGGTTCAGCGCGTCGTCCGCCACGCCCAGACACGTGGTCGTCACCACCGGGTCCTCCTCCTCGACCTCCATGCCGTGGATCTGGTGGGTCGCCGACCTCATGCGGTTGATGTCGCGTGCGAAGCGTCAATCGACCAAGAGACAGCACGCCGCCACGTCTGCCGCGGGGCCCCAGATGGAGGCCGCCGTGGACCCGGAGGAGCGAGAGCGGAAGGCGGCGTTCGAGCGGTTGGACGATCTAGGACGGTGCATCGCGGACGTGGAGAGCAGTGGCGAGAAGGTGTTCAAAGCCCTCGTCAACACCAGAGTCTCCCTCCTCAACATTCTCAGCCCAGCCTTCTGATTCTCGAATCATCAAAACCCAGCAAACTCGACTGCATTTTGCGACCTTGGATAAAATATGTACATAGAAATGTGTGCACGAATGCAATTTAGCAATGCGTTTTAGGGCGTTCGCCTTGCTCCATTTTGTTTGTATAGTCCCATTCTGAATTGGAGCGAAGGAACTACAGAAGTTGCAGGAATTGGAAGAAAAGATTGTTCGAGTGTCATTCTCTGTCCATTCAGCTTGCATCGTTCATTTGATTTCAGTGCTGCCAATTTCCAAAGTGTTCTGAGACAAAAAAAAATAAAGAGAGAGAGGCTAGATTGATCGGTGGATCCTGCGCAGCTTCATGGCTCGTCGTGGAGCTAAAAGCGCTGTTGCACTCGTGATTGCCTCTGTGAGGTTGAGGCGGGTGATTCCCGTTCCCGATCGTTGGTTGAGTTCGGTGAGGTCACGTGGACGGATCATGGATGGATGGCACAAGTGATTCGATCCGGGGTGGCGATCTGCACCAGGCTTTTTCCAGCGCGATCCGCAGCACGGGTGCTCTGGTGCGAGGCGCGACCGCGCGAATGTGCGATTAGTGGCGATGTGCTGCCATAGGCGCCATTCGCGCCGGTCCGCTGCACTGTTGGACCGTGGTGCTATCGTGCTCGTGCCCAGGTGCTGCTGCTTGCCTGCTCTTCTACTTTGATATGCCTGCCTGTTTTCCCTTTTTTTCTACGCGTGTCAGCTCCAGAAGAACATCGCATTCGGCGTTACCATTAGATTACAATAATCACGGGGCCAGCGAGGTTTGTTGTGATGCAAGGTTGCAAGCACGGCAGATTCGCCTTGCTCTACAGAAGCACAGAGAGGACCAGCACGGCTGCCGATTGAGCGCAGGAGATCGATCACGATGGTAATGAGCGATCTGCTAGATTTAAATATGGTAGGCACTAACATTTTATTTAGTCAAGGTCCTGTTTGAATGCGAACGAGAAAAGTAGGACCCTTTTTATGTAGCAGCAAACAAAAATGAATATAAAGAACTATATTTATGAATGTAGGCTGTATGTATGTCGATATTTTATTATCATTCATTCGAATATGGACGGAAAATGGACTAAAAACTATATTTTAGAACAGATAGAGTAATATTTATCATAAACCACTAACACGTAACGATCACCTTGCACATTATACACTTAGCACTCATTAAACTATTAGCGTACACGTTACAACTATCGGTAACTATAGCCTAGATTTTTTACTCTATTTAATTTAATTGTGAAATAAAAATAGATCAAACCTAATTAAATCCGGTCAGAATCTTCCCAGGTCGCCAGACGAGTACATGACCACACCCCTACAGACAGACGCGGAAGGAGGTAGCGGTAGGCGACCAGCTCGGCGGCTCCTTCGCTCCTTCCCCCTGCGGCTCTGCGGATGGATGCGAGATCACGCCGAGTGCCCCCAAAGTCAAGGCCCCAAGCCCCAAGTCTTCTAAATTTTTGCACACTCCGAAGCTGCCAGACAGGCCGTGGCCAGCGTCGGGACATGGAATGAGAGTCTTGTTGGGTGGGTGCCCGACAGGTTTACCCCGAGCACCCCTGCCCACACCTTGGCCGGAGCTGATGCAAATGAATGGAGGGAAAAGGAAGAGGACTTGGTCAACGGGCACAGTGCACCACATGGCGTGCAACAGGTCGATGAGCATGAGCAACAAGACAAAGCATTCGCTAGGAGATGTTCCTACCCGTGAAGACCCTAAGAGTCTTGCTGGTGGAGAATGGTGACTACTCGTCAGCTGATCAGTGCCCTGCTCCGCAAGTGCTGCTATGAAGGTATGTGCTACAAATGGTAAAGTTATCCTTTATATTAACAATACTAATTTGATCTGATTAAATTGGACATATACTAGGTTTCATAACTTCTACTAGATAGTAAATAAATTCAGGTTGTCAAACATAACAAATAAGTATTTATTTCCAACGACAATTTATGTATATCTATATCCCTTCCTTTCATTTGGTGTAGTTAACTCCTCAACATTGTCATATCCTATTATGTTATTCTCGACACATTCATATTCCCAGCTAGCGAGCATCCGAGGCTGTGCATGATGGCAAAGCAGGTGAGTGATCGAGGTTGTGCGACTAGGGCACTCACGCAGGCTCTGCAGCGATGGGGTACTTCTCGTGCAGTGGTAGCGAGGCAGCGGCACAACCCATGCACACCGACGGGTGCGTACGCGAGCAGGTGCGCGCGGTGCTCGCTGCTCGTGGACGCGAGCAGCGCAAGGGCGGCGCCAGTGTTGGCGTGTGGTGTGGTACACTGGTGTTGCTAGGCACCAGCAGAGTAGAGAAGGTCCAAAAGGCATCACTTGCAGAGCACATTGGGAGAATTAACTTTCAATTGTTCCAATACGCAGCGCACTGTGTTAGCAAGCAGATTGAGAGGTACGTAACACCCTTTGTTCAACATCCCATCAAAGTTGCGGTTTATTTTTATTTTTACATTTTTTTGTAGCTGCAATTATACTTATAATATGTTGTTGGTAGCCCTGTGGGGTGTTGGGGGCTCAGATTTATCATCTAAAGCAAAGAATTACTGTGCTATTCGGTTTATGTTGTGGTTTATTTTTATTTTTACTTTTTTTGTAGCTGCAATTATACTTATAATATATTGTTGGTAGCCCTGTGGGGTGCTGAGGGCTCAGATTTATCATCTAAAGCAAAGAATTATTGAAGTATGTACCTGTAGCTTTTTGGTTCTTATAATTGCTTAGGGCTGTTACCTTTTTTGGTTACAAATATACTGCTCTATTTGATTTTTTCATTGAACTTCAAGAGAGTACGTTTAGAGTTATTGCGGATAACTATGTCACGGATGATGGTCGAACGAGTGTTGTCCATTGTGCTCTTGCTTTTGGCGAAGACGATCATTGTGTTTGCCTTGTCGTTGGGATATTTGAGGTTGGAATTATTCTTCTTTAATTCATGTACATCCTCACTAACTAATGTGCCGCTAATGCTAAGGTATTAAGAGGTTAAGAGAAATATGAAGATCAGTAAACCATTAATCTACTAATCTCCTTTTCAGAAACTTGGGGAAATAGCGCTATGTATTTAACTAAAATGACACTATCAAACCATAGGTCATTGGTCTAATCTAAGTGTCACTATAGTTTTTACATAAGTTAGTTCACTGGAGAACAGACTTATCCACCTTCAGTAATGCATTTGTTGTGTTCTTCCCACTAATACTGGTACCAAGCTTTTTGTTATGCTGATGTCATAATTAACGATAGGGTGGTCACTTGGTCACTGCGCGTGGGCCACGAAATTTCGTCATGCAGATGTAAGTGAAAACTTCGTCATGTAGATGTGAGCCACGAAACGCGTCGAACTCAGGTGGCATTTGGTTGAGCACTTGTATTGGTAACATTAATGTAAATAAATAACATTGGTATCTATTACCATGGGAATGAAAAGCGCTAATTGTTTGGATAGATATGGTAACATTTTCTATGGGCAGTGCGTGCGGCCGCGCTTGCCGTTTGCGTTGCAGGCCGTGTTTGCGTTGCGTCGATCTGTAGGCCGCACGCTTGTCGTTTGCGTTGCAGGCCGTGTTTGCGTTGCGTCGATCTGCAGGTTGCGCTCTCGCTTCCACGTGATCTGTAGCATAACTGCATAATCATATAACACATATTTGTATATATAAGTTATCGAGATATTATATATTCCAGATGCAATGCACGGGCACTGACCTATCTTATATAATACACTACTAGGTGAGTTCTCGTGTGTCACAGGCCCGAGTTTCTCTTCGATGTCATCCCAGGCAGCTCGTGGATGTCATCCTCTATCTCATAACTGCATAACACATATTTGTATATATAAGTTATCGAGATATTATATGTCCCCGTTGCAACGCACGTGCACTGACCTAGTATACAATAAAAAATAATATACTAAAAACATTACTACTGGCGGTTCACAACGAAAACCGCCAGTATAAATGGCCTCCACAGTCTGTGGATGGCATTTCTACTGGCGGTTCTCTATGATTTTTACTGGCGGTTGTCATTGTCAACCGCTAGTAGAAATATCTCCTATATAAAGGAGCGCGCGCGGGGGCGAAAATTTCGCTAAGTCTCTGGCGCCCTGTCTTTCACACTTCCCGCCGTCAGGCTGCCAAAATTTCGCCCGGCGATTTTCTCCGCCGTGCGTCGCCGTCGTCCACGCCGTCGTCCCCGCGCCGTAGGTAAGTTCTTCTCTCTCTCTCTCTCTCTCCCTTTCTTCGACTATGATCGCTCGGGCTCGGGCATGCACGCGCTGCCGCCGCCGCTGCCGCGCGGCTAAACCCTAAGCCTAGGAAGAGTGAGAGAGTGAGAGGGAAGAGAGAGGAGGAAGAGGGAAGAGAGGGAGACCCCTGCGCGCGTCTCTGCAGAGAGTGAGAGAGAGGGAGAGAAGAGAGAGGAGGGAGAGGGAAGAGAGAGGAGAGGAGAGAGAGGGAAAGGGAAGAGAGAGGAAAGAGAGGTAGAGGGAGGGAGGGAAGAGAGAGGAAAGGGAGGGAGATGGAGAGGAGAGAGGGAAAGGGAAGAGAGAGGAAAGAGAGTGGAGGGAGGGAGAGAGAGAAGAGAGAGGAGGGAGAGGGAGTGTATATATAGGAAAGAGAGTGGAGGGAGAGAGAGAGAGGAGAGAGAGGAGAGAGAGGGAAAGGGAAGAGAGAGGAAAGAGAGGGAGAGGGAGGGAGGGAAGAGAGAGGAAAGGGAGGGAGATGGAGAGAGAGAGAGAGGAGAGAGCAACGGAAAGCATGTTTTTTCCATTGTATTCCATTGTAAACAACGTATTCTATTGTATTCTATTGTAAACAACGTATTCCATTGTATTCCATTGTAAACAACGTATTCCATTGTAAAATGTAGACTAGATTCACTAGTATAAAATGTTTTTTTGGCTTCCACTCTCTAGTAAACAACGTATTCCATTGTAGTACTATTAGCTAGTGAAATTAGAAGACGACGTACGACACACTTGCGTTGCTTCGATTAAGAGCAACTCATCAGAACCCCACTTGACCAGAGCGAGTTCTCATCACCTCTCTATACGTTCTATACGACTCCTCCATCTCTCTCTCTCTACGTCCTATACGACTCCTCCTCTCTCCCTCTCTCCCTCTCTATATGTTCTATACGACTCTCCATCTCTCCCTCTCTCTCCCTCTCTATATGTCCTATACGACTCCTCCTCTCTCCCTCTCTCTCTCTATACGTTCTATACGACTCTCCATCTCCCTCTCTCCCTCTCTATACGTCCTATACGACTCCTCCTCTCTCCCTCTCTCTCTATACGTTCTATACGACTCTCCATCTCCCTCTCTCCCTCTCTCCCTCTCTCCCTCTCTATACGTCCTATACGACTCCTCCTCTCTCCCTCTCTCTCTCTATACATTCTATACGACTCTCCATCTCCCTCTCTCCCTCTCTCCCTCTCTATACGTCCTATACGACTCCTCCTCTCTCCCTCTCTCTCTATACGTTCTATATGACTCTCCATCTCTCTCTCTACGTCCTATAAGACTCTCCCTCTCTATACGTAACTCGATAATATTCGTATCACAATATTAGGGGTTAGGGTTAGGGCTTAGGGTTAGTGTTAGTGGTTAAGGGTTAGGGTATTTGTTAATATGAATTTAATTATTGCTTATGTTAATATGTAGCTCAATGAGTTCTCCAACCAAGGACCAAGGATTAGGGCCCGACCACATGGACAAGAGTGTTGCTCAAGAAGAATCCAGTAGTGAAGGATATGAAACGCCTAGCGACCCTTTTCCTACAACTAGGATAGATAGGGCCGCTGCGCGTGAGTTGCAACGTGACCCTACTTATGATCCACAAGAACATGAGGTAAATTACACATCCTTAATTTCGTGTGTGTACCTAATTAATTAGCTGATTTCACAATGTCTATTACACATGCATGATTTTCTTGTGCATTTTATTACATGAATAGGAGGTCTTGTCTCAATTTCGTGCGATGCTCGAAAAAGCTGCGGTACGATACCAAGACGCACCGGAACCGACCCAAGACGCACCGGAACCGATCCAAGGCGCACCGGAACCGACCCAAGGCGCACCGGAATCGACCGAGACAACCACCGAGAGGTCAAGGAAAAGGAAGCAGAGCGATCGGAACAGAGGTGACAGGGGGCTAAACAAGTTTCCTGACAAGACATATAAAATCACAGACGTGAGCCCGAATGGTCAGCCCCTAGCTCCAGAAGAGGCACTGCCTAAGTTTCGGAATGCACTTGGGTTCTTAGTTAGAGATAATCTTGACATCACAATCCGGCAGTGGAGAGATGTATCAGATGATGTCAAGAATCAAATGTGGAATAAGCTAGTAACGAGGTTCGTTTTGCCTGGGGGTTCAGAAGAACTCGTGAAAAAATACACGATGAAGCAGTTTGCAATCAATTTCCGAAACTGGAGGTCTGAGATGAATACAAAGTTTGCAAAGAAAGGCCTAGACCCGACGAAAAAATATAAAATCTTAGCAGGTCAGTGGGCAGTATTTCTAGAGCAGAGGAGCAGCCCTGATTTCATATCGCTAAGTGAGGCAAATTCAGAACTGTCTAAGAAGAACAAATACCGCCACCACCTTGACACAGGTGGTTAAAAGCGTCAGGTTCCTAAATGGAGACAAGAAGACGCCGAGAAGAAGGCTGCAGGGTTGCCGACGCTGTTCGAGCAACTTGGTGAAAGGACAGCTAATTGGATCCGTGCTAGAAAACCAAGGGAAATTGAGTCTGGTGTATCTTTTGATGATCCCACTGTCGAAGAAGCGGCAAAAAACATATATGCAATTGCAGCTAAGCAGAGCGAAGGAACATTTAAGCCGTAAAGGGAGAAATACATTCTAACGGCTGGTCTCGGTAACCCTGAGCATCCTGGTCGTGTACGAGGAATCTCATCTAAGGAAGGATGGAACGAAGGATTCGGACCACAATGGGAAGGTCTGTACAAGAAACGTGATCGATACAAGGAAGAGATGGCAAATTATTTTAAGGAGGAGGCCAAGAAAGAGTTCAAAGGCCTGATGTCTGAAATGCTATCGAATCCTCCTCCAGAATTGATGCAGCAATTGGCGATGGCGAGTGCGATGTCTGTTCAACAGATGACCACTCCACAGATGCAAATAATTCCAGCAGCTCAAACGCCGGCTGCCACCGAGGGTACGACCATCCCAAGCTCTGTCGCGTCAATGGGAAATAAGGTCTGCTATCCAGTTGATGACATCACAAGGCCTGTGGCATGCACACTAGTTATAAGATATGGTATTAACAATCAGCGTACAAAGAAAGTAGCCACAGGCCTTGCGATCCCAGGACGCAAGTTCTATGGAAACGACATTCCAGAAGAATATTGCAGGGTAGAAGTGACGACAGTCGTCCAAGGATACGAGGACGACATGCTAGACATCCCTGGGCCCGAAGGTATCGAGACACTTGGACAAGCTATCAAGAATTTTATCCTTTGGCCTCGAAGGGATGTCGAATTGATTGATTGGTCGAATTCGTCGCAGGCCCAACTGTCTCCGCCTTCTCAAATTGTTGTTCCTATTGTACATCCATCATCACCTCCTCAAACTTCACATGCTGCTCCTCATCCTCTTTCTGACCCTCCTTCTCCTCATCCTCATGGTGGCCCACCGTCTCCGCCACATACATCGCCCTTCAGGGATCCACCTTCTCCACAGCCATCTCCACGACCATCAAAGAAATCTAAAGTTTCTATATCAAAATTAGTGTCCCCGTTCGATAAGAAAAAGAAGAGTAAATCCACTGCTAGCACTGTTCGTTTTTTGAAAGGGATTGGACGGAGCCTCACGTCAGACACTATTGATTTGGCCGATCTCGAGGAGTCCGCAAAAAAGCTGAGGCAATGGCCGCAAAGATAAAGAAGCCAACTAAGGCAGATTATAAAAACATGCCTAAAAAATATGTGCCGGGCAGACCACTACTCACTTTTGAGAAACTAAGGAAGGTCCCGGCTAATATTAAAAGGTTGCATGATTGGTACATGCGGGCATCTTCAGTTGGCATCGACACCATCAGTGTTAATATACCAGCCCATGCTTTTATTGGTTCAAATCAAAAGGTCGTTGTTACATTCGAGGACATGTGGTTAATGATGAACCTTCAGAGACTCGACGTGCAACTTGTAACCATATTTGCATTGTAAGTCTCACTCGTACTCCACATATATGTGTTATTATTAGTGAGTTGTATAAATTTTCAATATCTGACATGCACGTGTGCGTTGCAGAATGCAACATGATCAGTAGGAGATCCTTTATGGTACCAATCCCAATGCTAGTGCCAGTAAAAGGGTTGGGTATCTCAACCCAATAAAGATATGCGAGGATAACCACACTTTTAGAATCGGAAAAGGCAACGAAGCATTACAGGGGCTAACAGACGAAGAAATTGAGGTGCGTATCCAGGATCTGAAGAAGGATTTTGAAGCAAGATACGCCACCTACATAGGACACGCAATGCTTCAATTTCAAGACAGGAAATCCATAGTGGCCCCATACAACTTTAAGTAAGTGTGATTTTGCATAAATAAAATTAATAATTTCAATACACATGTATCACAAGTTTGATTCGTACAGGGACCACTGAATATGCTTCTTCATTTATCCTAAGGTTGGAAAGGTGCTGGTGCTCGACTCCTTGCACACCGAGCCTTCGACCTATTCAAAATTCCTCAGCATCTTAGAGTTGTAAGCCTTTTCTATGCATGCATACTTATATCGATGAGAATTGTAGAATAACATGGTGATTCTATTTGAGATCACAGGGCATTTAGGTTTTATAAGCTACATGGTGGAAAGTACGACACGTCCAAAAAAGGTGTGCCACTAGACATCCATTATAACTGGCCGGTAAGTATGTGAATTTATGAATACATATCATACATGTACGTACATAGGACAATGTTGCAACTAAATAACCAATCTCCCGTTATGTAGTGCCACAAGCAACCACCCGGATCGGTCTTATGTGGGTTCTACGTGTGCGAGTTCATGAGAATGAACGGACGATACATCACGAACCCTGACAAGGTATTATTAGTAATAGTCACGTATGTATTTATGTCATTAAAGATGCAAATGTGTTATTATTGAGTATAAATAGTTGATGTTTATAAACTTCCTTTACAGCAATTTCAAAAAGGAAGCCCGGAGAACTTGACTGAAGGTGCATTGTATGGCATAGTTGAGGACCTGTGCACATTCATATTGAAAGAGGTCATTCCCGCAGAAGGGAAATATCACGATGCTTCCAGAACATTAGCTTTGCCAGAGTTTAGAATACTAACAGAAATTAGTAGACTATCTCTTAGCCGAGATAGTTATTAGAGCTTAAGTGAAAACTTTGATGTATATAATGTGTGATGCATACATGGTTGTAAACAAGACTTTGATGTATATAAATGTATGATAGAATTTAATTCCATGTTGCTTTTAATATCAATACTACATGTTTATCAATATCAATATATATATATATACTATATGTATTTAGAGCCCTGGGCTCTATTTAGCTAGAGGAATCCCCAGCCAAATATGAACGCACGTGCATTCACAGCCGACTGACCTTTCAGTTTCCATATAAATACTGACGTGCTCCCGCGATTAGCTCCTTTGCTCCCGGCTCAGTTTCCATAACCGCAAAACCCCAACCCCGCCACGACTCCGGGAATCTCCGCCGATTCTTCCATCCCCGGCGACTCCGCTCCCCTTTCCGACGACTCTTCCAACCCCTCGCCGATCGCTGTCGATCCAGTCGCAAACGACATTTGAGCGGGGCGTCCTCGGTGTCCCCAATCCTCGCTCCAATATTCGCGCCGCTGCGTCCGGAGACCGGAGTCCAGACCGGAGAAAACCCTACCTTCTCCGCCGACGCTTCTGCTTCTTCGCTCTCCGCCGACCCGACTGCTTCCACGTTCTCCGCCATCCTCAACATTCGCCGCCGTCAATGGGTACCGCTCCAATTGGTAGTCCATCCCCAAACATTTTCGGTGTGTTCTTCCCAACCCTAGCTCGCGCGCATTTCATTGGATCGAGTTCGACCGTCAACAAACGAGTTGTTTTTGTTCATTTTGCATTGTGTGGATCACGGCTAGGGTTGAAATTATTTATGCAGTTGATGTATTACATTTACGCACATTTACACAGTTGGTTACGCACACTTACACAGTTGGTTACGCACATGTACACAGTTGTTTATGCACATTAGGTTACATGTTTATGCACGTTAGTTAAAGTTTTTTGCATCAGATTATGTTCAATTGGTAATTGAGTGGTCATCTAGTTGTTTTTGTGACTGCATACACTTATTTATTCCATTATTGTTATAGTTAATACATTGTGTGACAACATGTATTGTTTTATTGAATCATATCCAGTTTTTTATTATTTTAAAACAAACATTATTTATTACACTAGTTCATAGTTAATACAGATTGTTTATAGCAAGTTTTGTTTTGCTCAAACATATCAGTTTGTAGGCAAATTGTGTTTTATGTTTGCAACTGTATGCAATGGTATGCAACATATTCAGATTTTTATGAACGTATAACAGGACAGAACATATATGCTACTGTGTTTCATGTATGCATCTGTATGCAACATATTCAGTTTTTTATGCTGGTATATCAGGTCAGAATATGTATGCATCTGTGTTTAGTAAATGATCAGCCAACTAGTTGTTTTTCATAGAGTATATGTTTTATATAAAATTTCATACCTGTTTAGTGCATACATTTATGTATTTCAGATGATTACAGCTAATACATTATTTGGTTACAGCAAGGTCTGTTATTCACTTATTATTGAACAGTTCAGTACATGTTTTATCGAATCATATTCAGTTTTTTTATTATTACAAAACAGACATTATTTATTACACTAGGTCACAGACAATACAGCTTGTTTATAGCAAGTTTTGTTTTGCTCAAACATATTCAGATTTTTATGCAACTGTGTTTAGTAAATGAGCAGTCAACTAGTTGTTTTTCGTAGAGTATATTTTTTATATAAAATTTCATATCTGTTTAGTGCATACATTTATGTATTTCAGAGCATTACAGCTAACACATTATTTGGTCACAGCAAGGGCTGTTTTTATTGAAACATATTCAGTTTTTCCTAATGATTGAACAGTTCAGTATGTGTATGCAAATGTAAATAGAGAACAGTATATTCAGATGTTTTAAGCTTGGTATTTAAAACAATTGGGTTCATTGATTCAATCATACCACCCCATAAATACATATGCATATATAACAGTTTAATTTTTACAACATTGTATATTATGTATGCAGCTTTAAATTTAAAAAAATGAAGCAAGTGGACCGTCCTCCAAATAACCCCAAGCGTATAACAATTCAGTCAAGCCAGGAGTGTTTCAGTGTTGACATTCCCTCTGCAGAACAGCCTAATCCATGTCCAGAAGTTGGAAATCCTCCAAATGTTGACAGTCAAAATTTGACCAATGAAACAGTTCAGATTGATTCTGATGAAGATGACTTCATGCCAGCTCTGAAGAAGCGTAATGTTTCTGAAAGCCACACAAGAGTGTTAAGAAAAGTCGTGACAAAGAGGATTAAACATGAGGAGCTACCCCGACAGGTTAATGTTATGCATACCCAACAAACAATTTCATATTTGTAAT
The DNA here is from genome assembly GCA_029449295.1 of Zea luxurians. Lineage (NCBI taxonomy): Eukaryota > Viridiplantae > Streptophyta > Magnoliopsida > Poales > Poaceae > Zea > Zea luxurians. The sequence continues at coordinate 7,154,122 of JAOPSE010000082.1, read as the reverse complement.
GTTCTGATTATTTTTTTATAATAACAAAATTATTTCATGTTGTATATTGTTTAACAGAGGCTTAATGTGAGGTGCAACCCTCAAGATGTCATTGCAAGCATTAACATTTTGAATGAAAGACAACGTGAGGCTATAAGACGTAAAGGTTTCTCTTCCATTCTTGATATGACAGTAGATGCGCTGTGCAGTAGATCACACCTTCAATGGTTGATGGACAAGCTAGACCCCAAGGATATGACAATACGTCCTGGTCTAGGAAAGGAACTCAAGATCACAAAGGACATTGTTCATCTTATCCTTGGCGTGCCAAATCATGGCGGTGGTAAACCTTTGGGGATTGACGAAGCAGTTGCAGCAAGCAACCTGAGGGCAGAGCTTGGTGTGGCCAAAGATGAGTTCAATGTGACATTTCTACAGGATCGTTTAAGGAAAGGTGAGGATGATGACCTTTCAATCAGATGTTTCTTCCTCATTCTATTCAACCGTCTGCTGTTTCCAACGGCTAGCTGGGGCATAACATATCATGAGGTGCTTCTCACAGAAGAAATGCACCGTTTCCATGAGATCGACTGGTGCCAGTTGATTTTTAATGATCTATGTGAAGCTGCCAAGAAGTGGCACAACCGAATCACCACAAATGTCTCCACGACTATATATGGATGCTCCATTGTTGTCCTTGTAAGTATAGTGTTTTTCCGTATGCACATTTATTTCATTTTTTGGTTGCTAACTGTTGGTAGTTATGTAACATGTTTTACGATGTTGGTTACGTTTACTTACATAGCTATTGAACATTGTAATTCTTTTATGTAGTTGTATTACTTGGATCACCTGCATACAGCCGCTGCCCCCCAAAATAAGACTGGCACACCTCGCATTAAATTCTTTGATAAGAATAGCATAAAAGCTTTGACCAAAGCTGACAAGAGGAATGTACGCCATGGGGCTGAACCTTTCAGACATTGTGAAGTAAGTTATTCATATTTTCACAGTTGGTTATGCACACTTACACAGTTGGTTACTCACAGTCACTACAATTTTATTTCTAGTTCCGAAGCTCGACAGAGACATGCTATGCAGTTGGACCTAAGATCGATCGCCAATCTAAGGCAAGTTTATGATGTATTATATACATTGTTTATGATTATTTATGGAACAAATAGAATAGGAAGGTGGACATGGATTCTTATTAATTTTTGCTGAACAACCAGCCGGAGTGCAGGACCAATATTTTTGATGCACCGCGCCCTGCCCCCATGCCTCGGCCAACTTTTAACATCAAACTTCCATCTATCAAAGAGATGATGTCAAGTAAGATCAACGATCTCCCACATCGTCATCGATCTAAATTCACAGATATTCTTGCTGCATATGACTTGGAGGTTGACAAATCATGCGTAGCCATAAAAGACAGCATTGACAAAATTATTGAGAAGCAATACGACATAGCAGACAAGTTTATAGAATTGATAGACGAGGTACTACGTGCCGAGTCTGAAAATTTAGAAAACGAGACTGATGAGCCACAGCAACCGGGGAATTCAGCTGATTCAGCAGGTATTCCTTATTCAGAACATTTTATCTTTCGACATGTGCATACGGTTTTTGTTATAAGTACAGTTAACAGCCTATGTTTTTGTCAAGTATACACAACAACATTTGATTTATAATGCAAGTTTTGACATATATTATTTTTAATATAATTGTGTACAAGGACACACTGTTGATGCCACCCAGCCCACACCTGATATGCCATCCCAAGCTTCGCAGCTTGAGACCCAGCTGGGTGGTACTCAGTTTGAAGAAATTCATGAAAGACAACAACATATCCGTAGAGTGCTTGAGTCGTGTCCCGACGAATTGGATGTGGTTTCAGATCAACAGGTAATTTGTCCAACTCCAATACTATTTTTACTCATCATACGTACATGTATGCATACTACTTTTTAGCAGTATACGAACCACACTTTTTTGTCAACAGGATTTCTGTTTTGATGTTCGAAACATCATTTTGAGGAACACAAATATCACACCTCAAACCACATCAGCTTGCACCCGCTTGCCGAAATTTGACGTGACACCGGAAAAAAATGTTTGTTAGCAGTTCATGTCTCATGTTATAATTCCATTTTACTATACATACTACATAGTTATACTAATTATATACCTTTGTGTAGAGAGGTGAAATGGCAACAGAGGAAATGGAACACAATGACAGTGGGCCAGTTTTTGACCAGACCCCAACTCCTCATGTCAGTATGATAACATACATATTACATAATGCATTTTATGATATTAAACTGATTTTTTAATGTTCAACCACTTACAACCATGTTGCATTTCAGGATGATACACTGAAAGGGACAACAAACTATGGATTTGATCCACCCCTTACAGAGCAAGAGTGCGTTCGTTCTCTGTGGGATTTAATTTGTTCCAAGGACATTGACCAAAGCAGGTACATGTTACCCAAATTACGAATAACGTATTTATAAGTTTGGTTCATTTATGCAATATGAATCTATAACTTTGTTCATCATACAGGGTTGTCATAGATTACGGTGAATACAGTGCAAACTGTATGGATATTTATGAATCTTTCGCGGAGGGCAAATGTATTGAGAATGTCTTCATGCAGTGTTTCATTGAGTGTGTTCGTGATGATTCCAAAAATCATCGTCGAACTCTGACATCTAACAGATTAATTCTTGATGTCAACGTTGGGGTAGGTTCTTCTTCACAGTTATTGTAACTATACACATAATATACTTACACACTCTATTTTTTTATAGGCTCTGTTAAATTTTGAAGAACAGGAACGTCACAGCAAGAATCCTCAGCCGTTTGATCAAAATGTGTTACAGAATTGCTTGCACAACACATTGCCTCCTTTGGTAAATCTGGATAAATGCAAGTCGGTAAGTCCCATTAACATTTTGTTCCCAGTTTCATCAGCACATTAACTGTACATTTTAATTATCATGACATTGTAACAGCAACATGTAACCTATATTTACTTTTCTCATCAACAGATATTGGTACCTATGCTTAGCAGGGGACATTGGACACTGTATGTGATCAATCTACACCATCGGGTTATACACATTTTAGATTCGAAGGGTTATAATGAGTAGGCTGAGCAAAGCGTTACAACACGTTTGCCCCAATGCAGACTTTCCTAAGTTTGGTAATTTTCCAATGGATATGCCATCTAATTGCCCAACAATGAGGACAGGGTCAAATGACTGTGGATTTTTTGTAATGAGTTACATGAAGTTTTATGATCACAATGCAGGTGTCATATCTTCTTTCGATCAACCAGTAAGTGACTTTGCTAACTGTTTCTATAATCCGGTTGCCATCATTTGTACATGTTAGCTATAGACGTGTCTAATGCACGCTATGATTTTATTGCAGAACAATTCCCGAGACCTACGTGCTCATGCCCTTCATCAACTCACATTCCATCGCATCAACAAGGCGTTGCCACTTCCATTAGATATCCAGAGATTTATGTTTGCGCGCAATTAGTGAACTATGTGTCAGAACTAAGCAATGGTGTGGGGCAATGTACCATACTGTGGTATTTTGGCCATTATTGTCAGTTAACAATTTTAGGAAGCTTCCTTATATGTGCTGTTTTAGAACAATTGTCATGCTACCTTGTCTTAGGGGTGTTACCAAGGTTCTTTCTGTGAACTTTAGTTGGCTGGATACTTATGGTTATGCTGCGAATATGTGAACATCAGATGTTTTCACTTCTGTGGGCTTTAAATATGATCTGTTTATATGTTATGAAGATGTTATATGAATACCTCATTCCTTAATATTACCATCAGTTCATATGCGAGTATCATCTAGGTTATATACGATGTTTCCTACTTCAAATTATGCAACATTAGTAAGCAATATACACTCTATTTATCAGATTTCAACAACCTTATATCTTAGATTATTCGTATCAGATACAACAGACTACTCGCCGCCTGACTCACTGCTGTCGTTATCAACAGACTAATTACTGGTCATATAGTTTACAAATTATACGATCATCCCACAAGTTATCTACGATGTTTTGTACTTCTACTTATGCAACATTATTAAGCAATATACGCACCATTTATTAGATTTCAATATCCACCTCTATATAAATCAGTTGCCAAACATGCAAGGTTTATTGTAAAAAACAAATTAATCGTATCTCATACAACAGTCTAATCACTGTCTGACTCACTACTATCGAAATCATTTGCGTGTTTTTTTGATGTTGTTGTCTCATTCCAATCAGGAGCTTTACTGCCACCCTTGTTCCTAGATCCTGGAGGTCGTCCTCTCTTACGTCCAGCAAGGCTTGCCAACCTTAGTCTATTTTCCTCCATTGACAAACATGTCCTACTGTTGTGACCATCAGCAATTCCACACTTCTGACATTTCCTGGTCATTTTCTTTGTACCTTTTGCTCCCAATTTAATAACCTTTTCTTCACTCCCTTTTATTGTTCTTCCTTTGGGTTTTGAGTTATTTGGTCTTGCCAAGCTTATCCCATCGACTGCAAAATCCAGTTTCTGCAATTCAAAAGTAAATACTTCTCAGCATATAATATTATGTAGTCCAACATACAGTATTATACCATTATTACCTTTCTGGCATGATCATTTTGTTCATTGACACCACTAACATTCATAATTGCGTGATCATGCAAATTAACCTGTAATTGACAACGCATTTTTTAAGCTCAATCATAACCCAATAACTCAAACTTATAAATCATGTATATGTATAACTGCAAATCAGTATAGTTGTTAAAGATATTACCTCTTCTAATGGACGTATTGGTATATGTATTTGATCATTGGCCACACCTTGTTCAAGTATATTAGATACGTCTTGAATTTCCTGAAAATTTGGTTGAAAGCTCAATATACATCATTTACAAATAAACATTCACAACAGTATGATCAAAACCTTGTTATTCCTTTCGTCAAATTCACCATCCTTTTCGTTGTCTCTATTGTCTTCATCATCGTCCTGAGATTTTATTGTTTCACACCTCATCAATATAATATGATTAATAATATGTTACAAAATACATATTAAAACATTACATACCTGTATACCATCTCCTCCACTAGTTCCACAAGTTTCCTCAACGTCTATATCTGTCTCCAAACGCGAAAGTACTTCGAGAAGCTCATCCATTACTGTTAGGGCTCTATCATTTCCTGCTTTGGATAAACTAGCATGATGCACTACTTTCATTGCCTTTTTTAGCAACATCTTCTGTCTATATGACTTTGTTTCTCCATCCTTCCCCTTCAAATTCCTATCATCTCTTAAAAACGGAACATCTTGCCTTGCAGAGTAGGTGTATCTTTGTAAAATATATTCCTTTGGTATCCGGTCAATCTGAAGATGCATAAACGCGCGTAGTACATGTACACAGAATAGCCCTATAAAACAATAACTATCATAAGAGTTTGTACATATGTTTTCAATGTATATATTTACTATTTAGTACTCCATACCTGTATGTTCCCAATGTTTGCATTCACAAGTATACTTTCCTGCATCTTCATCAGCTGTCACTTTGAATTGGTGTTGTCCCCACACAATTTCATTCGATCTAGTTGTATGTTGCACTACCCAATCATTTGCACCCCCTTCTTCGTCGTGCATTATCTTGAATGCGGTTGCGTATTTCAAAGATTCCTGGAATTTATTCATCACAACCCTTGTGTATGCTCTTGCAACCCTTATCTCAAACATGTATAGCGTGTTCGTTTCCTTTTGACCCTGTGACATATATAATGCAAATTAGTTTACACTTATATTAAGGTATCAATATACGACATAACAATTTTATCCTCACCATGCTTCCCACTGCTTCCTTTGACTCTTTCATCTTTCTACTGTGTAGAAGTTTCATCATTTGCTTGGCGAATTGATGAAGCGGAGTATTTGCATCGACATGTGCACTTTTGACAAGCCTGTTCATGCTTTCGCTACGCTGTGTAGACAACATTAGACCACAATAATGATTTTTGAAAAAAGCAGGCACCCAATCCTTACGTATTCCATACAGCTTATCGAGAGTAATGTTATCGTGCAGATGAAAATCTTCAAGTAGCATTGACCATGCAGTCTCAAACTCCAACTCAGTCAAAGGATGATGTATTATAGATTGAAACCGTGTCTTAAAGTCCATTTCCTCAAATCTTGCATACAACTCGTTTAGAAAAGGCATATACCTATTTTGCACATGCCATAGACATAAACGATGTATTGTGTGTGGGAAAACCCTCTCGAGGGCTACTGGCATTGCAGGATCTTGATCTGCAAACATATATGACAAAACTGTACGAATCTTATTCCATGTTATATAAAGAAAATAATATCAAATTTAAGCCATATTTTATGTATATACATTTAATTCATTATTATCAGTCGTACCTGTCAGCATCACTCGTGGCCCTTCGGTTCCCATGCATGTTTTGAAGGCGTTGAATACCCATTCAAATGTATCAACAGTTTCATCCCCCAACAATGCGAAAGCAAATATAGTGCAATGGAGGTGGTGATTTGAACCAACAAACATACCTAGTGGTTTTTCATACAGATTAGTCTTATGTGTTGTGTCAAATGTAACCGCATCACCAAAATCCATGTAATCCCCTTGCTGGCTTGCATGTGACCAAAATATGCTCAAAATCTTGCCTTCTTTATCCAATTAAAAGTCAGAGAAAAATTGTGGATTATCCTTTTTGCAGGATGCAAAAAAGGATAGTAGCTTTGCCACATCATTTGCATTTCTTTCTCGTTGCTTTGCCTTTTTCCTGAAATTATTGTCAAAATTTAGCATTAGGCGAAAACAACAATCAGCAAATATCAATTATGAATATCAATCGAAACATATTATAAACTTACAGGTTATACATGTCCTGTGCTGTTACAGGCACACTCTCAGGACCACCGTGCATTTCTGATACATAATCCATAATACAATGTTGCGGGATTCGACTCTCTTGCATTGAACTTATGAACTCCATGTATTCAGGATCATGCATCTTGTTGCATTGTAATTGATTTTTTTCGGTATCCTTTTTAAAAAATTCATGATTATGATCCAAGTGCAACAGATCAATACGCACTGATATAACTATCTCTTTTGTATCATCATAAATTTTTTTAAGTTTCATACCGGCCTTGCATTGTGTCCGCTTCGAACTGGTACTACGTACCTTTGGGTTTGATATTCCCCTTACTGCACTTTTGCCTTCCATCGAGCAATTCAACCACTTACAATTTTTCCGTTCCCTATACTTTTTCAATGGAAATCCAACTTCATATGCATACCTACTATAAAATTTATATGCTTCATCCACCCCACTGAATGTCATACCAACTTTAGGTACCAATCTCGGATCAATTGTAACTTCCTGTGCAAAAATATAAATTGTATCATGTATGGTACCCTACATATTTTTATGTTGTATGTACATCATAACAATTTTCTGACCATAGTTTTACAATGTATGCACAATATAACTACTGAATGTCATACCATCTCTAGCTGCCTTCTACTGTATACAATTTAACCTACAATACTGAAAATTCAAATCAGTTCAATATTACTTACATGTCTCTGCAGAATCACTGGTGTGTCCTGTTCATGATCACCAATAGTACGCATAGTATTAAGGTGTTGTCCTCCTTGATTTACTATCATCCTCGATGCCTCAAATATGGTCTGATCATCAACCCCCGGGGCCCTCAAAGCTACTGATGGAGTAATTGCATCTACAACAGTAGCTGATTCTGTATGCGTAATTCCATCTGACGCTAACTGGTTCCCTCCTTGTTGTTCTTCCTGCACCATTGTTACGATATCCAAGCATTGATTTGGTCGATGAACAAACGTCGGCGTCGTATACTCACTTATGGACTTGTTATCCCATGGCGCCGCCATCTTCCAGAGCAATTACGCCCTTCACCCAGCCGCGCCCTATCAAATGATGCGTACTGTCCACTTTTTTTGGAAGATTATGATTATTTTCCCTGTACCATGCGTATATCCAATATCGTGGACGCGAAATTCACGACGCATATCCATTATCCGCTGAATTTTAGGATCGTGGCTGCGCTGATCGTGGGCGCTCTGATCGTGGGAGTAACAGCCATTTATGCAATTTTATACATAGATTTACGGTGTCGTAACTGTCTATTTAAATGCGCTTCCCCAATTTACGGGTTACACGTCACCGACCCACGTTCGAACAAGTGGCCCACCTCGGTTTACGCATATTTGTGCTAGCTATTATAATTGCATAACTGTAGTGCATTAAAGCGGGCCGCCTGGATCGGTCCATTCGGTTCGACCAGGCTCGGCTCGTCTGGCTGGGGCTCCGCGCACCTATATGAAGCCCAGGGCTTCCATTACCATCGCCCTATATATATATATATATATATATATATATATATATATATATATATATATAGTTATAGTATTAGGAGCCCTGGGCTTCCATTAATGCAGGGAGCCCCTGCCAGTCTAGTTGTGCCGGGCGCGGGTCGACGTGGCAGGTGGTCCGAGTACCGCGCACATGCACCGATTGAAGGTGGGTCGTACGTGCGCACCCTCTATTACCATTTATGCATCCGTTTCATTCAACTTACGTATGCATAAACACGTAACTGACACGGTGAGTGCGTATGCTCCGCGCGGTTTTTTCCGGCTTCGTGGTCACGACCCGCGTTGTAGTTGACCGCGTTTATACTTGCATATTATGACTCCAACCGTTTCATAAATTGACACGTCGATGCGGCTTGGTCGGTGTGGTGTAGTATTTGGGATTTATGATTGTATACTTCGATGTTAACAACTACATATCATTTTGGGATTTATTATATTACGCACTTTGGCGTGGGTCTTGATTAATTATTTTTGTAAACTGTTTACGATACTTTGCACAGCTATTTATGCTTCTTATGATCACGCAGTTACCAAACCTTCACCCTGACTGTGCGCTGACTAGTGGACCCACAGTCCCTCGCCGCTCCCCCGCGGGCCGACCGAGCTAATAATTCAGCTCGGGTCCACCCACAACAGACAACAGACACAAACCCTAAAAAAATCAGTTCCTCCCCGTCGCCGTCATTCGCTCCTGCGATCGCCATCGACGACCCCCCCCCCCACCTCTTCCACCGCCGTAATCTCCGCTGTTCATCGATTCACCGCCGTCGTTCTCCTTCCCTGGTTCGTTTCCCCTCTCATTCTTTCGAGTTCCCCCCATTCTTTTTTACATAGTTCAGTCGCTAATGTCCATCCGGTTCGCCCCGCCCCTTCTACATCCCTTCAATTGATTCGAAATTAATTGAATCGCCTCATTATATGTAGTATCCGATAATGCATTCCAATTTTTTCAATTGCATATTTGTTGCATTCTGTTCATTTTTATATAGGTACTGAGTGTTGTTTATAAACACAATATATTTTGTTTACAATAGCAATCAATAGTTTAGTGATGTTATTGTACTGTGTTATTATTGTTGTTTCTGATAGTTATACTACATATACTTTTATTAATTATATTGCATAATTTATTTTATGCACACTATGTACTGTTTTATTTAAATGTGAGTTTTCACATATCTGTTGTTATGCATTCCTTCTTCTCATTTACGTTGTCTACATCTGTTGTTATGCACAATACACACACTATACATACCCCAACAGTTTCATAATGTTATTTTTATTCAATTATTATGTATGGTATAGTATTATTTCCTGATGTTATTTTTCATTTACTTAGTTTGTTCTACCCCAAAAAATGAAGTCAGTTGATCGTCCTCCCGCTAATCCCAAACGCATAACAATTGAGTCAAGCCAAGAATTCTTTAGTGTTGACATACCACGGCCGGCCTCTATTGGAGTTCCTCCAAACTCAAAGCATTCTGATCAGTGTCCTGCACCTGTCGAGAAACCATCTGTTATTTATGAAGCCAATGAACAAACTGGATCTGGCAATGACGACGATGACTTCATGACACCTACAAAGAAGCGTAATGCTGCTGGAAGTCATATGAATATCTTACGGAAGACATGCACAAAGAGGCCGAAAGTAGTAGAAACTCCACGGCAGGTTATATGTTATACTTATGATTTCATATATATTAAATACTAATTAGTATTCAATAATTATGACCTGATACAACATATTAGATATTATTTAGTAGTATACAGTAAGGATGAATCTAGTCGAATTTTCACGTTAGGTTCCAAGTTCTGAATTGCATTTACAATATCATAATTATTTTACAACTCTTGGACACTTTTTTATTGTCTACAGATAATGCAGTTTAGTTTATTTAACTAGGTATTATGTTATTTTAGTTGCATCCCTTACATTATGAGTGCTAATTTTATATCTCACGCCACATTTATTTCATTGTTTTCATAACATTTAACATACATTATTTTCAGAAACTCAATGTTAGATGCAACCCTCAGGATGTGATTATAACTATTAAGATATTGAATGAGAGGCAACGACAAGCCGTTGCTAGAAAAGGATTTTCCAATATTCTTGACATGACACTTGATGCACTGGGTAGCCGTTCTCATCTTCGTTGGTTGATGGATAAGTTGGACCACAAGGATATGACTATTCGCCCTGGAGTTGGCAAGGAACTAAAGATTACGAAAGAAACTGTCCACCTTATACTAGGCCTTCCGAATGTTGGCGGTGGTAAGCCACTAGGAATCGATGAAGCAGTGGCGGGCAATAACTTGAGGGCTGAACTTGGATTGTCCAAGGATGAGTTTGTTGTTGCATCTCTTCAGGACCGATTGAGAAAAGGAAATGATGATGACCTCTCTATCAGATGCTTCTTTTTGATATTGTTCAATAGATTGTTGTTCCCCACTTCCAGCTGGGGCATATCTAACCATGAAGTGTTATTGACGGAAGAAATGGACCGTTTCCACGAAATAGACTGGTGCCACTTAATTTTTAACGACCTATGTGAAGCTGCACAAAAGTGGCATACAAGAAGCACTTCTAATGTGTCCATGACGATATATGGATGCTCAGTTGTCATACTAGTAAGTAAATAACATTGGACTGTTCATTTTTTTCATATCGAATTGAATCTATTTTACTTGCTCAATTACCATCCATGATAGTATAAATTAGTTATTGTTTTTTTGTAGTTGTACTATTTGGACCACTTGCATGATGCTGCAGCCCCCCCAATAAACGTGGCACACCCCGCATAAAATTCTTTGATAAAAACATTATCCAAGCTCTGACAACAGCTGATAAGAGGAAGCCACGCCAAAGCGGTGAACCTTTTGGCCATTGTGAGGTATGTCATCTGTACATAAAATAATAGGAATGCATTACCCCGCATAAATATGCATTTGCTGTTTTTATGTGAATGTTTATGCATGTAGTATCTCTATTAGTTGTCGTACCATTCTGAATAAACTCGTAATAGACACCATATACTTCATTTTTCAGTGGGTAACACACTTTATTTATGGTTATCTTTCATGTATTTAATTATATTACAAATGTTTTTTTCAGTTCCGAAGCTTTTCTGAAACTTGCTATTCTGCTGTCCCTAGTGTGCTGTTTCAATCAGAGGTCAGTTTATGTCAAAACATACATCCCATATGTGTCCATAAATTCCATATGTACATTACAGTTGTTTTATGTAATATTATATCCTTATGTTTCTAATAATTAATTATGATGCATTATCATTCATTACATCACAGCATAGGGACAGGACAAACATTTTTGATGTCCCTCGTCCCGATCCTTGTGGTCATCATAATATTCATATCCAGCTCCCTTTGATCAAGGATATGCTTTCAAGTAAGATAAAGCAGCTCCAACCACGTGATCGACCAAAATTCATTGAAAAGTTTGTTGAGTATGATTCTGAAGTTGGCAAAGCGTGTTCCATCATAAAAAGTACTCTTACCAAGATGGTTGTGAAGCAGTATGAACTAGCGGACACATTTGCTGAGTTAATTGATGATGTCCTTCGCGCGGAGTCTGGCGACCCAGACAATGTTGCGGAAGCGCCTCAAACAGATAAACCTCCAGATATATCTCAGCATATGTCGTCAGGTTACCTTCACTCATTGTCATTTATTCAATTTATGTACTTAACTCTATGCATTTATCAGTTCTTGCTGTTTGAATACTACAACTTTTTAATTACAGAGGAACAGATCCATGAGGGTACCCAGAATACCCAGGACATGACTATGCCTTCACAACCGAATACGGAGTTGACAGGTACCCAGATTGAAGAAATACACGAAAAGCAACAACAAATGCGTCGTGCATTTGAGGGCTGCCCTGACGATTTGGAGACGAACATAACCCCAAATGCCGAAAACCAGGTATTTTATGCAGTCTGATTATGGTTACATTACATGTTAATTTCCAATTTTCATCCAAAATATTAGACAAAACCATAATAATTTATACAGGATTTCTGTTTTAATGTTGGCAATAATATGCCGAGCGACACAAACATGTCTCATCGACATGTACCAGACTGCAATCCTATAAGCTCATTTCCGTCTTCCCACTTGCCGATGTTTGACGTCACACCGCAAAAACATGTATATGTTTCAACTTTGTTTTATCCATTGTTATCTCAATTATGGATTATATTTAATTGACACATGATTGAGGCTTAAAACATAGTATCATTGTTTCTTTGGGTCAGGGAGGAGACATTGGTCCATCTCATGACACTCCAACTTTCACGGGCCCCCTTTTTGATCAGACACCTAGTGGTCATGTAAGTAATCCAGTTATACATTTATTGCATGCTTGCTTCTCATAACTCATTCATAATTTACTATACTCTCTACCTGCATTGTGTTTCAGGTTGCAGATGGTGAGGAAACACATAGCTTGCACACTACACATGACCACTCTGTGCCACGTTTAACAGAATTGGACTGTGCTCGGTCGCTTCGTGTTTTTTTGTGCTCCTCAAAAACTGACCCAAACAGGTTTTTCTTTAACTATTAAGTCAAAATAACATGTAGGTTGTTGCTTACATATATAATGAATAACATATCCTTTTTCATTATTATATAGGAAGATCATAGAATTCGATGAATGTATTGGAAATTGTCTCGATATACAACAATCATTTGCAGATGGGATGTGTCTGGATAATGTTTTCATGCAGTGTTTCATCATGGGTTTTCGCCATGACAAAAACAATAATTGCTCGTCCATCAACAAAGACAGACTTGTACTGGATGTCAATGTTGGTGTATGTACAATTCACTAATACCTATTTATTTTTGCAATTGTTTACATACAGTTTTATATGACACAGTAATTATGATTATGCAGATTCTCCTCAACTTTGAGGAGCATGAACGGTACAGTAAGTCTCCTCAGATTTTTGATCAAACTGTCCTTGATGCTTATCTGGACAAGACCCTGCCCCAACTGGACAATTTTGGTGACTACAAAACGGTATACTTATTTATCTTTGTATCAACGCTCTCCTGTTATGCAATTATATTCATAGCTCAGCTACTCACTAATGTTATCATTCTGTTTATATAACTCCTGATATTTGACAGATTATGGTCCCTATTCTTCATATGGGACATTGGACATTGTATGTCATAAATATCCAGTTACGATGTATTCACATTTTAGATTCAAATCCATATGGTCCGGAGTTGGGTGGTACTTCATGGAAGATGTATCATTACTCCCAAAAGGACTTAGGGACCAGGAAACTACCATGGGCTAGGGTTATAATGAACAGATTGAACAAATCTTTGCAACAAGTCCGGCCCAATTCACGCATCCCAAAATTTGGAAATTTCCCAATTGACATGCCACCTATGTGTCCCACCATGATAGCTGGATCTAATGACTGTGGCTTTTTTGTCATGAGATATATCCAGTACTATGACCATACGGATGGTTCTATCAAGCAATTTATAAAACGAGTGAGTCATTTTATGATTATGCTGTTTGTAGTTATACATTCAACATTTCAGATATAACTTATTCACCTCGGGATAATGTGTATTATGCAGGAAAACTCTGGTGACCTACGATCTCTGGCTCTACATTACCTGACCTTCCATAGCAAGAACAAGTGCCTCCCGTTGCCTCCAGAAATTCAAAAATTCAAGTTTGGACGCTAGCTGTGTCGCTGGATCAACATTTTGTGAATCGCAACTGTTTGATATGGAACAAACATTTTGTGGCTTCCTTGTTATGGAACAAGATGTTGTGAAGCCAAACCTCCTTGTTGCATGTCTATGTAACCGTATTGAAACTTTCTATGTTTTTCACCCAACCTATCAAGACACTCATGTCTAATGCAGTTTTTAGATAAAAATTTGGCCTATGTGTGTTAAACAAGTTATGAAACATCTTCAGTTCAAACTTCGACTGTTTGGTCATATTTATATCAGTGATGTACTCACTAGTTATTGTTATTCTCTGATTTCTTCACAAATCTATTATTTACCAGTACGTGTCACAAATTCTTATGCCTAATAAGAATTACGCTGTTTTGTTAGTTCATTTACGCAAATGTGTACCCAGTTTACAGTAATTTTAATTACATACGAATTACGCTGTTTTGTTAGCTCAATTATGCAAATCTGTACAGCCTTATTGTTTTGTCAATAACTACTGATATCATTTGTCTACTCGCACACATGTGTAATAAAAATTATGTTACTACATTAAATCACAATTTATTGTGTCGTTTGTTTTCTTCACAAAGACATTTTTGCCAGTTTTTGCCACCAAAATTTGTATAGCGTCGAATTACGCTGTTTTCATAACACATTTACGCATATTTAGTATACAGTTTACACTACATTTAAATACATGCAGTAAATCATTATTACTTATACTTTGTGAGTATCGACTGGATCCAGCATTTATAAATTCACCCATAGTTGCAATAACAAGTATGGCATTACATTACATTTGTCATAAAATACGAAATGATCTACTACCCACTAGATGAATCATTGTCTGTGACACCTCCTTGATGTTTTTTTGAAGTGCATGCCTCATTCCAGTTTGGAGCGCTAGATGAACCCTTGTTCCTAGAACCTATGGGCCGCCCTCTCTTTCGACCAGTAAGGCTGGCCAACCGAAGCCTATTCTCCTCCACAGATAGACAAGTGCGACTATTGTGACCATCCGCAATTCCACACCTTTGACACTTTCTGTTCTTTTTTTTGTCTCCTTTTGCCCCCAACTTAATAACTCTTTTTTCGGTATCACTGATTGTTCTGCCCTTTGGCTTCGCGTTATCCGGTCTTCTCAAGCTTACTCCACTCACATTAAAATCTAGCTTCTACAATTAAGAAAAAAATATGATATTTTTAAATATTAGTACTTAAATCCAATTATTTGTATGTAATTTTAAATAATATACATGCACATGCGTTTTTAATAGCACCATTACCTTTTTAATCGTCAAATCTGTACCACTCACATCAATTAGTGCTGTGCTAGTGGTCAATTGTCCATAATCGTGCTGCACACATATACCATTATTAATCATTCATAATCAGCAACAAGGTCCAATCGTTACTATTTTGTATTACAACAATTTTTTCCTCTTTTATAATCATGTATTACCTGTTCCAATATTTGTTGTGGCATAACACATTGGGTATCGCTCACACCACCTTCTTGTAAAGTAGGCTCCAATTGAATTACCTGTCAAATAATACGATTGACAATAAATAGGTTTGTTTATGACAAACAGTACACACCATTATGCATAGTAAACATCATATAACATATTACACATACACCAGTCTGCGCCATTCTTGTCTTTATATTATCTCCCATCATGTCTCTTACATCATTCCTGTCGCCCTGTATCAGGCAAGTTTCTCATACTTTCCATTCACCAAAACTTATAACTCAGTATATCAATTAAAATACACGGCTATTACAATTAATATATTAAATACCTGTATTCCTTTGCCATCACTAGTACTATCATCACCTTCAATATCTGGCTCCAATCGTGAAAGTAGCAAAAGCAGTTCATCCATCATCTCCAGGGCTCTATCATATCCAGCTTTTGAAAGACTTGCATGATGTACTACTTTCATTGACTTTTTAAGCAACATCTTCTGCCTATATGATTTAGTCTCACCGTCTTTACCCTTCAAATTCTTATCATCCCTTGAAAAAGTCACATCTTGTATAGCAGAGTAGGTGTATCTCTGAAGGATGTATTCCGAAGGTATTCGATCAATTTGAAGATGCATAAATGTTCGTAAAAGATGCACACAAAGCAGACCTACAACAAAGCATGTAAAAAATGTCTTCGTTTATGTTCACTCATTATAATTAAACATTTAGATTCAACAATTACGCAATATGACATACCTGTATGCTCCCAATGCTTGCATTCACATTCATACTTTCCAGCATCTACATCAGCCATTACTTTGAATTGGTGTTGCCCCCACACAATCTTATTTGACCTTGAAGTATGCTGAACCACCCATTCATTCACACCACCATCTGGATCATGTGATATCTTGTATGCAGTAGCATATTTTAAAGACTCGTGAAACTTATTCATTACAGCCCTTGTGTATGTCCTCGCTACACGTATCTCAAACATATACAATGTATTTGTTTCCTTTTGGCCCTACAGTAGACAAAATTATACGTTATAATACGGTACATTAAATATTATGATATAATAATATTCTATGTACTCACCATGCATCCTAGTGCCTCTTTTGCCTCTTTCATCTTCCTACTGTGTAGAAGCTTCAACATTTGCTTGGCGAATTGATGTAGTGGCGTGTTTGCATCGACATGAGCACTTTTGACGAGTTTGTTCATGCTCTTGCTACGCTGTGTAGAGACCATCAACCCACAATAATCATGTTTAAAAAAAGCTGGTATCCAATCTTTACGAATTTCATACATTCTGGAAAGACTGATGTTATCATGTAGATGGAAATCATCAATCAGCATTGCCCAGGCAGCCTCAAACTCAGTTACAGTTAAAGGATGATGTATTATAGATTGAAACCTTGTTTTGAAATCCTCTTCCTCAAATCTAGCGTACAACTCGTTCAAATACGGCATATACCTGTTCTGAACATGCCACAAACACAAACGATGGATTGTGTTTGGAAATACTCTGCCTAGTGCAACTGGCATTGCTGGATCTTGATCTGAAATCATATATTTTCACAACATTATGCAACTCATTACCAACTATAATTACATTCAATACAATCATAGTAGAACGTAATAATTGTTTAGCTTATTAATCATACCTGTAAGCATTACTCGTGGTCCTTCAGCTCCCATGCATGTTTTGAATGCATTGAAAACCCACTCGAATGTGTCTACAGTTTCGTCACCCAACAATGTGAAACCAAATACGGTGCACTGCAGATGGTGGTTACAACCAACAAACATTCCCAGGGGTTTGTCATATAGATTTGTCTTATGAGTTGTATCAAAGGTAACTGCATCTCCAAAGTCAATGTAATCTGCTTGCTGGCTAGCATGGGACCAAAAAATGCTCAAAATCTTTCCTTCTTGGTCTAGTTGGAAGTCAGAGAAAAACTGTGGGTTATCTTTTTTACACATTGCAAAAAAAGATAGGAGCTTAGACACATCATTGGCATTTCTTTCTCTTTGTCGCGCTTTCTTCCTGTGAACATTAATCAATATGCCATAGTCAATACGTACACAACATCATTATGTCATTATATCAGTGTAAATAACAAAATGACTTACAAGTTGATCATGTCTTGTGTAGTTAACGGTACATTCTCTGGTCCACCATGCATTTCTGAAACAAAATCCATAATACAGTGTTGCGGAATCCTGCTTTCTTGCATCGCACTAAGGAACTCCATGTATTCTGGATCATGTGTCTTGTTGCACTGTAACTGATTCTTTTCTGTATCCTTTCTGAAGAACTCATGATTATGTTCCAAATGAATAAGATCAATCCGCACTGAAATGATATTCTCTTTGGCATCGTCATAGATTTTTTTAAGTTTCATTCCAGCTCTGCATTGTGTTCGCTTGGAAATTGTATTTCGCACTTTTGGAGTACCATTTCCTCTTTCGGCACGCTTGCCTTCCATTGAACAATTCAACCACTTGCAATTTTTTTCTCTCCCTATATCTCTTCAATGGAAATCCAACTTCATATGCATATCGGCTATAAAATTTGTACGCCTCGTCCACATTACTAAATGTCATACCCACCTTCGGTACCAATCGTTGATCTATACTATCATCCTATTCAATTAATGGAGTCGTCGTGCAGTGCACATATATAAAAAATAAGCTTCTAGCATGGCGAATTTCTAGGACTTCATAAATTGCACGGACTGTATAACTAATACATGTGTCTAGCATGGCGAATTTCTAGGACTTCATAAATTGCACGGACTGTATAACTAATACATGTGTATTCGGCGAAATCATAACTTGCACGGAAATTGTATAACAAAATACATGGGTATTCCTTTGAACTTACATGGCTTTGGAGAATGTGTGGTGTGTCCTGCTCATGTTCACCAATTGTCCGCATGGGTATCCGCTGACTTGTTCCCACCAAACTTGAATGAACTGTGTTGCCTTCTTCAACAATTCCTGGCGCCGGTAACGCAGCCGGTGGAGTTACAGCATTCCGGCCATCGGTCGTACAGGGTGTCGTCATCGCCGTATCTTCTCCACACTGTTCGTATCCCCTAGCCGTCTCCTTTGTGTATGCCCTAACTCTTCGAGAGCTATGAACAAAAGCTGCGGCGGCTGTGTAGGCCGTTTTTTTTTTCACCTCCTATACTCGCCTAAACCGTCCTGGCCTATATTCATGGCATGATCCAATCTCCTGCGCGATTTGCTGCGCAGTTTGCATGTCGCGAGATTTACGTGAGCTATCCGTTACCATTACACGACCATTGTGTTACATTTCCATAAACATGAATCACCCCATCGTGCGACCGCCCCACGTTCCCGAACCACGCGCGCGTCACCCCACTACCCGATCTGACCACTCTCGTCCCGTCAGATGCGAATTTACGCAGCCAATAACGGCAAAATACGCAAGCATAACGCGCGTCCCACGTCTACACACCCGACCCCCGGCCCCTCGTTACCATTTATGCATCTTTTTCATTCAAATTCCGTATGCATAAACGCCCACCTTGAATCGATGCATGCGTGGGTAGTCCCACCACCTGCCACGTCGACCCGTGCCGCATTTACGCAGCCAATAACGGCAAAATACGCAAGCATAACGCGCGACTCACGTCTCCCCACCCGAGCCCCGGCCCCACGTTACCATTTATGCAGCTTTTTCATTCAAATTCCGTATGCATAAATGCCCCACCTTGAATCGGTACCTGCGCGCGGTAGTCCCACCACCTGCCACGTCGACCCGCGCCCCGCACACCTAGCCAGGCCGGGGGCCGGGGCTCTCTCTAGTAATGGAAGCCCTGGGCTTCCATTACCTCGTCCCTATATATATATATACACACACGTTTGTGTGTGTAAATATATATAAATTTCAGTACTGATTGAAAATTTAAAAAAAGGCGGGAAAACTTTCTACTGGCGGCTAAATAAAACAAACCGTCAGTGGAAATAGCATTTCCACTGGCGGTTTTCTTAATAAAACCGCCAAATGTTATTTTCACTGGCGGTTTCTTAAGAAAACCGCCAGTGGAAATGCTAGCACTGGCGGCACTGAAAAGCGCCAGTGAAAACGTCTCTAAAACCGCCACTATAGAGGCTGTGTGTACTAATGCACCAGACCAAACGATGACGGTTCCACGAACAAGGTTCCACGAACAAGACAGTATACATTCTGCGAAGCAATTTTTCACTTGTTCTTATTTCTCAACAGGCTCTGCGGAAGATGGAAGCCGCAGCGAGAAAAACTGTCTACAGCATTCGCAGAAGAGGTGCCTAGCTGGTGGAACACTCTCTTCACTCAAGCTCTCCTTCCTGGAGAGATCAGTGATCTAACTACCCAGTTAAACAAGCTCAGGTAACACTGCATCGCGAGAGCTGGATCCAGAGTTTTACGGACTACAAAAGGGGGAAAAAGAATTTGGTGTTTGAAATGTCTCGCGTTCTGCTCCAACACAGGAAGAGGCAGGCTTGCGGCGAGTTCTTGATGATGTGCCATGCCAATGACAGACAGGTCAGCAGCCACTGAGCAGCTCTCCTTCCTCCTAGAGCTGATGATGGAGTAAACTAATAGACGGCGCTCCCCCGCTGCAGCACACGCGCGTGTCGCTGTGATGTCAGTAACGAAGTGCTGCAGCTCGTGCGAACCCGAGCTCGGGACAAAGGACTGAATTTTGTTGAGCAGGAGTCGTTTAGTTAGCCCATACCTGTAGGTGGCAGGCATGCCTTCGTCAGTAGCTCTACAACTTGGATGAAAATTTCTTCAGGCCTTGTTCGAAGCTCTTCATCTTTTCTGGTGTCGGTAGATTGGCCAATAGAGTGACCCTCGCTGTTGACACCAGATCTTTGCGCTCCGACGTGGAAGGATCGATCCGCCATATCTGGACCTCCCAAACCTGTTTTTTTTTTAATCCAGAACGAAGTTCATTAAAAGAAAAAACTCCAATTTTGAGATTCATTAAGATAGATAGGAATACTTTGCACAAATGTACAGCTTGCAAGCAGCGCGCCAAAGGTAGAGGATTTGTGTAAACAAGTTCAGTTTCACTCTCGCAAGCAGCGCCGTTTGCATTGCTCTCTCTCCCTTTCGCGTTTGCTAGTCAGAGATGGCGGCGGCAGTTCTGAGTTCTGACCGAGCATTTCTTTCTTTCCACCACTCGAGACCATAGCAAGCGCGGTGCCTTTGTGGTGTGCAAAGCGTCTGTTCTGTTCAGGAGTCGTCTGGACCTTTGCTACCTACCGGTGGTGTTAGAAAGCAAACAATCATGAACACTGGACTGTTTGGACTGTTTGCTTTCGATCTCACTAGGGCTATGGCCAGATCGTGCTTGTAGCGGTGCAAAAGACTCTATAGACTTGTTTATAAAGCAACTCTATTGTTTATAAAGCAGTGTTTAAAATAAGACTGTCTCGTGAGTATGGTTGTGTAAAAACACTACTTTACACTATATATTGTATTGTTTACGGATAGATTGTATTATTTACAAAGTAAAGTTTAAAATGTGAGATAGGATGGGTAAGTGGCTAGAGATATGCCAAGTAGTGTTTGGTTTCGGAACATGGTGAGACAAAGTCACTTCAGCTCTAGTTTATTATTGTTTAGATTGGTTTCCTGCAGAACGGGATAGCTCTTAAAAAAGAAAAACTATCCGGCTCTCAAAATCTTTCGGCCGAAGTGACTCTCGCCTAACTAGCTCTGAAACCAAACGCTGTCTAATAGATAGATACATATAAATAAGATAGTAGAGATAGTCTAAAAAAGAGGAGCAACTGAACCTTGGTCCCATCTGCAAGTTGTTGCTTGCAGGGCTTGCGTTCAGATTGGACAAGTCTCTTCCCCTGCAAGGCTTGCAGGCTTGTCTTTTCAGTGTGGAGCGGAGCGAGTACCTGGATTTTGCGGCCGAGTTGGACGGGCGTGGCCCGCGCCTGGACGAGGTCGCCGAGGCGCGCGGGGCCGACGTGGTTGATGGAGAGCTGCACCCCGGCCAGCCTCCGGTACCCCGACGCGACGTAGCCCCCGATGCTGGCCGTCGTCTCCGCCATCAGCGCCGACACGCCGCCGTTGAGCCAGTCGAAGGGCTGCATCGACCACATCCCGTCTCCGTCATCACGCGCGGCGCGATAGGGACGATAATGAGATGAAAACAAAAACAAATAAAATACTACTCGAGGCGGCGGCGGCGCGCGGGGCCTGCGTATCCTATTCTAATCCTACCTACCTGGCAGCAGGTCTCGGTGACAGGGAGGCGGCCGACCACCTCTTCGGCGGTGACACGGGTGAACTCGAAGCCCAGCGCCTGCAGCGGCCGGTCCACGCGGAAGGCCGCTGCCGCCGCCGGTGGGGGAGGAAGAGGATTGCCCGAGCCGCCGCCCATCGCTGACTATTGCCCTGCCGGTGGGAGAGGAAGAGGAATGAAAAGGCTGGCGTGGCACACATCCACAGACGTAGTACTGTAGTAATTAAAAAGGAATTTTTTATGTTTAAACCGTTTCCAATACTACTACTGGATACAATATTATATTAATTAGTAGTATTAGTAGAGAAGTTTGAATGCACTAAAACTATAATCCCTCTATCCACAAATGTTGATAATTCTTATTTTTAGTAGTCAAACATTTATAACTTCCACCATATTTATATAAAAACTATTAATATTTACAGTACATAATTAACATCTTTAGATAGATCTTTGAACCTACAAAAGTAGTAAAATTATTTAAAGATACAAATATTGTTAATATATTCTATAAATCTAGTTAGTGATAAATATTTGTGGAAGGAGGGAGTAGTCAGTTACTAAAAAATAGCTGAAGATATTTAAACAATCCAATTAGAATAGTCTCTAGCAGTTAGTGTAAAATAGGTGACGTGGAACTATATATTATAATATTTGAAAGGGAATTAGGCTTACACCTAGTTCCTAAATAATTTTGGTGGTTGAATTGCCCAACACAAATATTGGACTAACTAGTTTGCTCTAGTGCATAAGTTATACAGGTGCAAAAGGTTCACACTTAGCCAATAAAAAGACCAAAGTTTTGGATTCGACAAAGGAGCAACGAGGCAACCGAGGGCACCTCTGGCTGGAGGCACCGGACTGTCCGGTGTGCACCGGACAATGTCCGGTGCGCCCAGAGGACTCCAACTCTTCGCTCTCGGGAATTCTCGGAAGCCGGCGCGCTATAATTCACCGGACTGTCCGGTGTGCACCGGACATGTCCGGTGCTCCAAGGAAGCGCGGTCTCCAGGAACTCGCCAGCCTCGGGTTCGCGCGGGAGCCGCTCCGCTAAAATTCACCGGACTGTCCGGTGTGCACCGGACTGTCCGGTGTGCCAGCGGAGCAACGGCTCTCTGCGGTGCCAACGGCTCCCTGCGGTGCATTTAATGCGCGCGCAGCGCGCGCAGTCGTCAGGCACGCCCATACCGGTGCACCGGACATCAAACAGTACATGTCCGGTGTGCACCGGACACCCAGGAGGGCCCAGAAGACAGAAGCTCCAACGGTCAGAATCCAACGGCAATGGTGACGTGGCAGGGGCACCGGACTGTCCGGTGTGCACCGGACTGTCCGGTGCGCCATCGAACAGACAGGTTCCAGCAACGGTCACTTTTGGTGGTTGGGGCTATAAATACCCCAACCACCCCACATTCATTGCCATCCAAGTTTTCCACTTCTCAACTACTACAAGAGCTCTAGCATTCAATTCTAGACACACCAAATAGATCAAGTCCTCTCCAAATTCCACACAACTCCATAGTGACTAGAGAGAGTGATTTGCTTGTGTTCTTTCGAGCTCTTGCGCTTGGATCGCATTCTTTTCTTTCTCACTTGTTCTTGAGATCATCACTCAATTGTAACCAAGGCAAGAGGCACCAATTGTGTGGTGGCCCTTGCGGGGAAGTTTTGTTCCCGGTTGATTGAGAAGAAGAGAAAGCTCACTCGATCCGTGGGATCGTTTGAGAGAGGGAAGGGTTGAAAGAGACCCGGCCTTTGTGGCCTCCTCAACGGGGAGTAGGTTTGCGAGAACCGAACCTCGGTAAAACAAATCCTCGTGTCACACTCTTATTTGCTTGCGATTTGTTTTGCGCCCTCTCTCGCGGACTCGTTTCTTTATTACTAACGCTAACCCGGCTTGTAGTTGTGATTATTTTGTAAATTTCAGTTTCGCCCTATTCACCCCCCCCTCTAGGCGACTATCAATTGGTATCAGAGCCCGGTGCTTCATTAGAGCCTAACCGCTCGAAGTGATGTCGGGAGATCACGCCAAGAAGGAGATGGAGACCGGCGACAAGCCCACTACAAGCCAAGGGAGCACTTCATCTTCATCGGAAGAGTCACGCACCAAGAGAAGGGAGAAGAAGAAGAGCTCCTCCAAACGGAAGGAGAAAAGATCTTCCTCTTCTCACCACAAAGAGAAGAAGGAAAAATCTTCTTCTCACAAGCCGCATCGGAATGGGGACAAGCACAAGAGGATGAGGAAAGTGGTCTACTACGAGACCGACACTTCATCGACATCTACCTCCGGCTCCAACGCGGCGTCCGTCACTTCTAAACGCCAAGAGCGTAAGAAGTATAGTAAGATTCCCCTACGCTACCCTCGCATTCCTAAACATACACCTTTACTTTCCGTCCCATTAGGCAAACCACCAACTTTTAATGGTGAAGATTATGCTATGTGGAGTAATTTGATGCGATTTCATCTAACCTCTCTCCACAAAAGATTATGGGATGTTGTTGAGTATGGTGTACAGGTACCATCCGTAGGGGATGAGGACTACGACACGGACGAAGTGGCCCAAATCGAGCACTTCAACTCCCAAGCCACAACCATTCTCCTTGCCTCTTTAAGCAAGGAGGAATACAACAAAGTACAAGGGTTGAAGAACGCCAAGGAGATTTGGGACCTACTCAAGACGGCGCACGAAGGTGATGAACTCACCAAGATCACCAAGCGGGAAACGATCGAGGGGGAGCTCGGTCGTTTTCGTCTTCGCCAAGGGGAGGAGCCACAAGACATGTACAACCGGCTCAAGACCTTGGTGAACCAAGTGCGCAACCTCGGGAGCGCAAAATGGGATGACCACGAGGTGGTTAAGGTTATTTTAAGAGCACTTATTTTCCTTAACCCTACTCAAGTACAATTAATTCGTGGTAATCCTAGATATCCACTAATGACCCCCGAGGAAGTCATCGGGAATTTTGTTAGTTTTGAATGCATGATTAAGGGCTCAAAGAAGATCAACGAGCTTGATGAACCCTCCACTTTCGAGGCGCAACCCGTGGCCTTCAAGGCAACGGAGGAGAAGAAGGAGGAATCTACACCAAGTAGACAACCAATTGACGCCTCCAAGCTCGACAACGAGGAGATGGCACTAATCATCAAAAGCTTCCGGCAAATCCTCAAGCAACGGAAAGGGAAAGACTACAAATCCCGTTCCAAGAAGGTTTGCTACAAGTGTGGTAAGCCCGGTCATTTTATTGCAAAATGTCCTATGTCTAGTGATAGTGACAGGGGCGACGACAAGAAGGGCAAGAGGAAGGAGAAGAAGAGATACTACAAGAAGAAGGGCGGCGATGCCCATGTTTGTCGGGAATGGGACTCCGACGAAAGCTCAAGCGACTCCTCCGACGACGAGGACGCCGCCAACATCGCCATCACCAAGGGCCTCCTCTTCCCAAACGTCGGCCACAAGTGTCTCATGGCCAAGGACGGCAAAAAGAAGGTAAAATCAAGATCCTCCACTAAATATGAAACATCTAGTGATGAGGATAATGATAAAAATGAGGAGGATAATTTGCGTATTCTTTTTGCCAACCTTAACATGGAACAAAAGGAAAAATTAAATGAGCTAATTAGTGCCATCCATGAAAAGGATGATCTCTTGGACTCCCAAGAGGACTTCCTAATCAAGGAAAACAAGAAACATGTTAAGGTTAAAAATGCTTATGCTCTAGAAAGAGAAAAATGTGAAAAATTGTCTAGTGAGCTAAGCACTTGCCATGAAACTTTAGACAACCTTAGAAATGAAAATGCAAATTTGTTAGCTAAGGTTGATTCTCATATTTGCAATGTTTCAATTCCTAGAAATGATAATGATGATTTGATTGCTAGGATTGAAAAATTGAACTGTTCTATTGCTAGCCTTAGAAATGAGAATGAGAAACTAATTGCTAAGGCTAAGGATTTTGATGTTTGCAATGCTACTATTTCCGACCTTAGAACTAAAAATGATATGTTGCATGCTAAGGTTGTTGAACTAAAATCTTGCAAACCCTCTACATCTAATGTTGAGCATATTTCCATTTGTACTAGATGTAGAGATATTAATGTTGATGCTATCCATGATCACCTAGCCTTAATTAAAAAACAAAATGATCACATAGCACAACTTAATGCTAAAATTAGAGAGCATGACTTAGAAAATGAAAAATTTAAATTGGCTAGAAGCATGCTCTATAATGGGAGACGCCCTGGCATTAAGGACGGCATTGGCTTCCAAAAGGGAGACAATGTCAAAATTAATGCCCCTCCAAAGAACTTATCTAACTTTGTTAAGGGCAAGGCTCCCATGCCTCAGGATAACGAGGGTTACATTTTGTACCCTGCCGGCTATCCTGAGAGCAAGATTAGGAAAATTCATTCTAGGAAGTCTCACTCTGGCCCTAACCATGCTTTTATGTATAAGGGTGAGACATCTAGATCTAGGCAACCAACCCATGCCAAGTTGCCTAGAAAGAAAATTCCAAATGCATCAAATGATCATGCAATTTCATTTAAAACTTTTGATGCATCTTATGTTTTGACTAACAAATCCGGCAAGGTAGTTGCCAAAATTGTTGGGGGCAAACACAAGGGCTCCAAGACTTGTGTTTGGGTACCCAAAGTTCTTGTATCTAATGCTAAAGGACCCAAAACCGTTTGGGTACCTAAAACAAAGAACTAAACTTGTTTTGTAGGTTTATGCATCCGGGGGCTCAAGTTGGATACTCGACAGCGGGTGCACAAACCACATGACAGGGGAGAAAAGGATGTTCTCCTCCTATGAGAAAAACCAAGATCCCCAACGAGCCATCACATTCGGGGATGGAAATCAAGGTTTGGTCAAAGGTTTGGGTAAAATTGCTATATCTCCTGACCATTCCATTTCCAATGTTTTTCTTGTAGATTCTTTAGATTACAATTTGCTTTCCGTATCCCAATTATGTCAAATGGGCTACAACTGTCTTTTTACTGATACTGGTGTAACTGTCTTTAGAAGAAGTGATGATTCAATAGCATTTAAGGGAGTGTTAGAGGGTCAGCTATATCTGGTTGATTTTGATAGAGCTGAACTCGACACTTGCTTGATTGCTAAGACTAACTTGGGTTGGCTCTGGCACCGCCGACTAGCCCATGTTGGAATGAAGAATCTTCACAAGCTTCTAAAGGGAGAACACATTTTGGGACTAACCGATGTTCATTTTGAGAAAGACAGGATTTGTAGCGCATGCCAAGCCGGGAAGCAAGTTGGCATCCATCATCCACACAAAAACATCATGACTACCGACAGGCCACTGGAGCTCCTACACATGGATTTATTCGGCCCGATCGCTTACATAAGCATCGGCGGTAGTAAGTATTGTCTTGTAATTGTGGATGATTATTCTCGCTTCACTTGGGTGTTCTTTTTGCAGGACAAATCGTATACCCAAGAAACTTTAAAGGGATTCTTGAGACGGGCTCAAAATGAGTTCGGCTTAAGGATCAAGAAAATTAGAAGCGACAACGGGACGGAGTTCAAGAACTCTCAAATAGAAGGCTTCCTTGAGGAGGAGGGCATCAAGCATGAGTTCTCTTCTCCCTACACTCCACAACAAAATGGTGTAGTGGAGAGGAAGAATCGAACTCTATTGGACATGGCAAGAACCATGCTTGATGAGTACAAGACACCGGATCGGTTTTGGGCCGAGGCGGTCAACACCGCCTGCTACGCCATCAACCGGTTATATCTTCACCGAATCCTCAAGAAGACATCCTATGAACTCCTAACCGGTAAAAAGCCCAATATTTCATATTTTAGAGTTTTTGGTAGCAAATGTTTTATACTTGTTAAAAGAGGTAGAAAATCTAAGTTTGCTCCTAAAACTGTAGAAGGCTTTTTACTAGGATATGACTCAAACACAAGGGCATATAGAGTCTTTAACAAGTCCTCAGGACTTGTTGAAGTTTCTTGTGACGTTGTGTTTGATGAGACTAACGGCTCTCAAGTAGAGCAAGTTGATCTTGATGAAACAGGTGAAGAACAGGCTCCATGCATAGCGCTAAGGAACATGTCCATTGGGGATGTGTGTCCTAAGGAATCCGAAGAGCCTTCGAATGCACAAGATCAACCATCCTCCTCAACGCAAGCATCTCCACCAACTCAAATTGAGGATGAGGCTCAAGATGTTGAACAAGAAGATCAAGAAGATGAGCCACCTCATAATGACGGCAACGATCAAGGGGGAGATGCACATGATGAAGACAAGGAGGATGAACAACCAAGGCCGCCACACCCAAGAGTCCACCAAGCAATACAACGAGATCACCCCGTCGACACCATCCTCGGCGATATTCATAAGGGGGTAACTACTCGATCTCGTGTTGCTCATTTTTGTGAACATTACTCGTTTGTTTCCTCTATTGAGCCACACAGGGTAGAGGAAGCACTTCAAGATTCGGATTGGGTGATGGCGATGCAAGAGGAGCTCAACAATTTCACAAGGAACGAGGTATGGCACTTAGTTCCACGTCCTAACCAAAATGTTGTGGGAACCAAGTGGGTCTTCCACAACAAGCAAGACGAGCATGGTGTGGTGACTAGGAACAAAGCTCGACTCGTGGCCAAGGGATATTCACAAGTCGAAGGTTTGGATTTTGGTGAAACCTATGCACCTGTAGCTAGGCTTGAGTCAATTCGTATATTATTAGCCTATGCTACTTACCATGGCTTCAAGCTTTATCAAATGGACGTGAAGAGTGCCTTCCTCAATGGACCAATCAAGGAGGAGGTCTATGTTGAGCAACCTCCCGGCTTTGAAGACAGTAAGTACCCTAACCATGTTTATAGGCTCTCTAAGGCGCTTTATGGGCTCAAGCAAGCCCCAAGAGCATGGTATGAATGCCTTAGAGATTTCCTTATTGCAAATGGCTTCAAAGTTGGCAAAGCCGATCCTACTCTATTCACTAAGACTCTTGATAATGATTTGTTTGTATGCCAAATTTATGTTGATGATATCATATTTGGGTCTACTAACAAATCTACATGTGAAGAATTTAGTAGGATCATGACACAAAAATTCGAGATGTCAATGATGGGGGAGTTGAAGTATTTTCTAGGATTTCAAGTCAAGCAACTCCAAGAGGGCACCTTCATTAGTCAAACGAAGTATACTCAAGATATTCTAAGCAAGTTTGGAATGAAGGATGCCAAGCCCATCAAAACACCCATGGGAACAAATGGGCATCTCGACCTCGACACGGGAGGTAAGTCCGTGGATCAAAAGGTATACCGGTCGATGATTGGTTCATTGCTTTATTTATGTGCATCTCGACCGGACATTATGCTTTCCGTTTGCATGTGTGCAAGATTCCAAGCCGACCCTAAGGAATCACACCTTACGGCCGTAAAACGAATCTTGAGATATTTGGCTTTTACTCCTAAGTTTGGGCTTTGGTACCCACGGGGATCCACATTTGATTTGATTGGGTATTCGGATGCCGATTGGGCAGGGTGTAGGATTAACAGGAAGAGCACATCGGGGACTTGCCAGTTCTTGGGAAGATCCTTGGTGTCTTGGGCTTCAAAGAAGCAAAATTCGGTCGCTCTTTCTACCACCGAAGCCGAGTATATTGCCGCAGGCCATTGTTGCGCGCAATTGCTTTGGATGAGGCAAACCCTGTGGGACTACGGTTACAAATTAACCAAAGTCCCTTTGCTGTGTGACAATGAGAGTGCAATCAAAATGGCCGACAATCCCGTCGAGCACAGCCGCACTAAGCACATAGCCATTCGGTATCACTTTCTTCGAGATCACCAACAAAAGGGGGATATCGAGATTTCTTACATTAATACTAAAGATCAATTAGCCGATATCTTTACCAAGCCTCTTGATGAACAATCTTTTACCCGACTTAGGCATGAGCTCAATATTCTTGATTCTAGAAATTTCTTTTGCTAAACTTGCACACATAGCACATGAATATACCTTTGATCATGTCTCTTTTATATATGCTATGACTAATGTATTTTCAAGTGTATTTCAAACCAAGTCATAGGTATATTGAAAGGGAATAGGAGTCTTCGGCGAAGAAAAAGGCTTCCACTCCACTCTACTACTCATCCTTCGCCGTCGCTCCGCATCATCTCTCCAACTTTGGTATAATCTTCACTTATTTATTTTATGACCAAAGGGGGAGAAAGTACTTCATTAGGGCTCTAATGATTCCGTTTTTGGCGATTCATGCCAAAGGGGGAGAAAATATGAGCCCAAAGCAAAAGGACCGCACCACCACCTAATTTTATAAATTTGATGATAAATTTCAAAATTGGTATCTCCTTGTGTTCTAAAGGGGGAGCAACTAGTATTTTCAAAATTGATGACTTAAAACCCTCTTGAACACTAAGAGGAGACCTTATTTGAGGGGGAGTTTTGTTTAGTCAAAGGAAAAGCATTTGAACAAAGGAAGAAAATGTCAAATCTTGAAAATGCTTTGCAAAATCTTATTCATTTACCTTTGACTATCTTGCAAAATGACTTTGAAAAGAATTTACAAAAGAAGTTTGCAAAAACAAAACTTATGGTGAAAATGTGGTCCAATATGTCAAAAACAAAGAAACCATCCATGCGCATCACATAAGTATTTATATTGGCTCAAATTCCAAGCAACCTTTGCACTTACATTATGTGAACTAGTTCAATTATGCACTTCTATATTTGCTTTGGTTTGTGTTGGCATCAATCACCAAAAAGGGGGAGATTGAAAGGGAATTAGGCTTACACCTAGTTCCTAAATAATTTTGGTGGTTGAATTGCCCAACACAAATATTGGACTAACTAGTTTGCTCTAGTGCATAAGTTATACAGGTGCAAAAGGTTCACACTTAGCCAATAAAAAGACCAAAGTTTTGGATTCGACAAAGGAGCAACGAGGCAACCGAGGGCACCTCTGGCTGGAGGCACCGGACTGTCCGGTGTGCACCGGACAATGTCCGGTGCGCCCAGAGGACTCCAACTCTTCGCTCTCGGGAATTCTCGGAAGCCGGCGCGCTATAATTCACCGGACTGTCCGGTGTGCACCGGACATGTCCGGTGCTCCAAGGAAGCGCGGTCTCCAGGAACTCGCCAGCCTCGGGTTCGCGCGGGAGCCGCTCCGCTAAAATTCACCGGACTGTCCGGTGTGCACCGGACTGTCCGGTGTGCCAGCGGAGCAACGGCTCTCTGCGGCGCCAACGGCTCCCTGCGGTGCATTTAATGCGCGCGCAGCGCGCGCAGTCGTCAGGCACGCCCATACCGGTGCACCGGACATCAAACAGTACATGTCCGGTGTGCACCGGACACCCAGGAGGGCCCAGAAGACAGAAGCTCCAACGGTCAGAATCCAACGGCAATGGTGACGTGGCAGGGGCACCGGACTGTCCGGTGTGCACCGGACTGTCCGGTGCGCCATCGAACAGACAGGTTCCAGCAACGGTCACTTTTGGTGGTTGGGGCTATAAATACCCCAACCACCCCACATTCATTGCCATCCAAGTTTTCCACTTCTCAACTACTACAAGAGCTCTAGCATTCAATTCTAGACACACCAAATAGATCAAGTCCTCTCCAAATTCCACACAACTCCATAGTGACTAGAGAGAGTGATTTGCTTGTGTTCTTTCGAGCTCTTGCGCTTGGATCGCATTCTTTTCTTTCTCACTTGTTCTTGAGATCATCACTCAATTGTAACCAAGGCAAGAGGCACCAATTGTGTGGTGGCCCTTGCGGGGAAGTTTTGTTCCCAGTTGATTGAGAAGAAGAGAAAGCTCACTCGATCCGTGGGATCGTTTGAGAGAGGGAAGGGTTGAAAGAGACCCGGCCTTTGTGGCCTCCTCAACGGGGAGTAGGTTTGCGAGAACCGAACCTCGGTAAAACAAATCCTCGTGTCACACTCTTATTTGCTTGCGATTTGTTTTGCGCCCTCTCTCGCGGACTCGTTTCTTTATTACTAACGCTAACCCGGCTTGTAGTTGTGATTATTTTGTAAATTTCAGTTTCGCCCTATTCACCCCCCCCTCTAGGCGACTATCAATATTTGTAGAGTGAAGTTTGAAATAAGGAATGAGTAGGGATGAAACGAACGGAAACGGTCAGAAAAAAACCCTCTTCTTTTTTCGGTTACCAATTTTTTTTTACCAAAAACGGGAGCAAGATAGCCAGAAACAACCGCGGGATAAACGGTTACATGAAAACGGATTAAAACAAACGGATAGCAACGAAAACGGGCGGAATATGCAATATTGTACTATCACTCAGCAAACTACAATATTAAGAGTTAGGACACTGTAAATCACAACTTCACAAGTTTAAAAGTTGGCACAAAAACGTATGTTTTTAAAGACCAACATCTTATGCAAAGGCAACACTTTTTTCGTCAACATTTTTCAATCATGAACCTCAAACTTATGGATACATAAGACAAGGAGTACCCTACATGATTGTAAGATGCTAGCATGACAACATCAAAGATTATGTAAGCATAACATAGAGAGTAGGTGTCGGGGACCATAATTAGGGGTACCCTCAAGGCTCCTAATTCTCAGCTGGTAACCCCCATCAGTACAAAGCTGCAAAGGCCTAATGGGTGCGATTAAGTCAGGGATCAGTCCATTCGAGGGACACGATCACGCCTCGCCCGAGCCTAGCCTCGGACAAGGGCAGCCGACCCCGGAGGATTTCCGTCTCGCCCGAGGCCCCCCTTCAGCGGCGAACATATTCCCGGCTCGCCCGAGGCCCTGCCTTCGCTAAGAAGCAACCCTGACCAAATCGCCGCACCGACCGACCAAGTCGCAGGAGCATTTAATGCAAAGGTGGCCTGACACCCTTATCCTAACGCGCGCCCCCCAGCCGGCAGAGCCGAAGTGACCGCCGTCACTTCGCCGCTCCACTGACCGGCCTGACAGAAGGACAGCGCCGCCTGCGCCACTCCGACTGCGGTGCCACTTGACAAAGTGAGACTGACAGGCAGTCAGGCCCGGCCGAAGGCTCCATAGGAAGCTCCGCCTCGCCCGACCCCAGGGCTCGGACTCGGGCTAAGTCCCGGAAGACGACGAACTCCGCCCGACCCAGGGCTCGGACTCGGGCTAAGTCCCGGAAGACGGCGAACTCCACTCCGCCCGACTCAGGGCTCGGACTCGGGCTAAGTCCCGAAAGATGGCGAACTCCACTCCGCCCGACCCGGAGCTCGGACTCGGGCTAAGTCCCGGAAGACGGCGAACTCCGCCCGACCCAGGGCTCGGACTCGGGCTAAGTCCCAGAAGACGGCGAACTCCGCTCCGCCCGACCCAGGGCTCGGACTCGGGCTAAGTCCCAGAAGACAATGATCTCTGCCTCGCCCGACCCAGGGCTCGGACTTGGGCTCGGCCCCAGAAGACGACGATCTCCGCCTCGCCCGACCCAGGGCTCGGACTTGGGCTCGGCCCCAGAAGACGACGAACTCCGCTTCGCCCGACCCCGAGGCTCGGACTCCGCCCCGGCACCAGCCGGCAATCTCCGCCTCGCCCGACCCGGGGGGCTCAGACTCGACCTCGGCTTCGGAGGAGCTTCCACATCGCCCAACCTAGGGCGCAGACCAGCCACGTCAACAGGAGGCGCCATCATCACCCTACCCCGAGCTGACTCGGGCCGCAGGGAACAAGACCGGCGTCCCATCTGGCTCGCTCCGCCAGATAGGCAATGATGGCACCCCGCATGCTCTGTGACGACGGCGGCTCTCAGCCCCCTTACGGAAGCAAGAGGACGTCAGCAAGGACTCAACCGCTCCGACAGCTGTCTCTCCGCCAAGCTCCATCGCTCCTCCGACGGCCACGACATCACACCAGCTGGGTGCCAAGATCTCTCCGGCTGCCACAACGGCATGTACCTAGGGCGCTAGCTCTCCTCCGCTAGACACGTAGCACTCTGCTACACCCCCCATTGTACATCTGGATCCTCTCCTTGCGCCTATAAAAGGGAGGACCAGGGCCCTCTTAGAGAGGGTTGGCCGCGCGGGGACGAGGACGAGAACAGGCGCTCGCCGGAGGCCGCTCGCTCCCTCTCCCGCGTGGACGCTTGTAACCCCCTACTGCAAGCGCACCCGACCTGGGCGCGGGACGAACACGAAGGCCGCGGGATTCCCACCTCTCTCAAGCCGGTCTCCGGCCGCCTCGCTCTCCCCCCTTCGCGCTCGCCCTCACGCTCGACCCATCTGGGATGGGGCACGCGACGACATTCACTCGTCGGCTCAGGGACCCCCCGGTCTCGGAACGCCGACAGTTGGCGCGCCAGGTAGGGGCCTACTGCGTGTTGACGAACAGCTTCCCATCAAGCTCCAGATGGGCAGTCTCCAGCAACCTCTCCAACCCGGGACGGTGCTCCGTTTCGGGAGCCTTGAGTTCATGTCCCTCGACGGCAGCTACGACATGATACTCCTTCCACCGCCGTGCGACAACGACAGTGGCGGCCGACAACCCGCCCGCCGGCGGCGGAATCGGCGACGTCTTCCCCGCATGGTGGAAGAACAACCTTCGAGCTCACCCCGTCCTCTCCCCCGCCGATGGAGGAGGAGGCGGGGCAACCAAGGCCAAGCAGGAGACAGCGCCTCGTTGGCTGTCGAGCGAGTCGATGGCCCCAGCGCCCCAACGGGGGGCGCACCGGGCGTCGACCTCGCGTTTGAGACGAAGGCGAGCGCCGTCTCCCCGCGACACGCCAAACCCGAGCAAGCGGACGACGCCAGCACGCTCGTGAAAAGCTTGCTGGACGTCACCCTCGTACCTGAGACGACGACGCAGTCAGTCCCCGACGTGACCTCATCGCCGCCCGTCGACCAAAAGGTACCGACCGATTCCCATCCCACGTCTTTCGGATCCAGCCTCAACCCGCTTAGCGACTTCGCTTTGGCGGGCGCTCTCGTAGAGGCAAGTCCAAACCCTCTGGGGTTTCGTATGCGGTCACCTTGGGACCGGCTGACGGACGTCTCGACCTACGGGCCCTCTGGGTCCAAGGAAGACGACGAGCCCAGCATCTGTTGGGATTTCTCTGGACTTGGCAACCCCAGTGCCATGTGGGACTTCATGACCGCATGCGACTACTGCCTTTCCGACTGTTCCGACGGTAGCCGTAGCCTCGGTGACGAGGACTGCGGCCCAAGTCGCGAATGCTTCCACGTCGATCTAGGGGGTCCCCCCGAAGGCAACCATCTCGGCATGCCGGAGGACGGTGACCTCCCTAGGCCGGTGCCTCGCGTTGACATCCCACGGGAGCTAGCTGTGGTCCCCGTTCAGGCGGGGGGCCATGACCCACAGCTCGAGCAAATCCGCGGGGTGCAGGCCAGGCTCGACGAGGGAGCAGGAGCGCTTGAGCCGATCCGTCGGGACGTCGGGCAGGCATGGGCGGGCCAACCTCCGGCCAGAGAAATACGTCACCAGCACTGCATCACCGACGACGTCAGGGTCAGGCCACCACCCGCATCCAGTGGGGTCGGCCAGAACCTGGCGGCAGCAGCAATGCTTCTTCGCGCGATGCCGGAGCCATCAACCACCGAGGGGCGGCGAATCCAGGGAGAGCTCAAGAATCTCCTGGAAGGCACCGCGGTCCGATGGGCCGAGAGCTCTGCCTCCCGAAGGCAGGGGTACCCCTCGAAACCTCATGCCGCGACTTCCCGATTCATGCGGGAAGCCTCGGTCTACACCGGGCGCATGCGCAACACCGCGCCTGCGGCCTCGGGTCGCCTCGGCAACGAGCACCATCACCGCGACCGTCGGGCCCACCTCGATGAGAGGGTGCGCCGAGGCTACCACCCCAGGCGTGGGGGACGCTACGACAGCGGGGAGGATCGGAGTCCCTCGCCCGAACCACCCGGTCCGCAAGCCTTCAGCCGAGCCATCCGACGGGCGCCGTTCCCGACCCGGTTCCGACCCCCGACTACTATCACAAAGTACTCGGGGGAGACGAGACCGGAACTGTGGCTCGCGGACTACCGTCTGGCCTGCCAACTGGGTGGAACGGACGATGACAACCTCATTATCCGCAACCTCCCCCTGTTCCTCTCCGACATCGCTCGCGCCTGGTTGGAGCACCTGCCTCCGGGGCAGATCTCCAACTAGGACGACCTAGTCCAAGCTTTCGCCGGCAATTTCCAGGGCACTTACGTGCGCCCCGGGAATTCCTGGGACCTCCGAAGCTGCCGACAGCAGCCGGGAGAGTCTCTCCGAGACTACATCCGGCGATTCTCGAAGCAGCGCACCGAGCTACCCAACATCACCGACTCGGATGCCATCGGCGCGTTCCTCGCTGGCACCACCTGCCGCGACCTGGTGAGCAAGCTAGGTCGCAAGACCCCCACCAGGGCGAGCGAGCTGATGGACATCGCCACCAAGTTCGCCTCCGGCCAGGAGGCGGTCGAGGCTATCTTCCGAAAGGACAAGCAGCCCCAGGGCCGCCCATCAGAAGATACTCCCGAGGCGTCACCTCAGCGCGGCGCCAAGAAGAAGGGCAAGAAGAAGTCGCAAGCGAAACGCGACGCCGTCGACGCGGACCTTGTCGCCGCCGCCGAGTACAAGAACCCTCGAAAGCCCCCCGGAGGTGCCAACCTCTTCGACAAGATGCTCAAGGAGTCGTGCCCCTATCACCAGGGACCCGTCAAGCACACCCTTGAGGAGTGCGTCATGCTTCGGCGCCACTTCCACAGGGCCGGGCCACCCGCGGAGGGTGGCAAGGCCCGCGACGACGACAAGAAGGAAGATCACCAGGCAGGAGAGTTCCCCGAGGTCTGCGACTGCTTCATGATCTATGGTGGGCAAGCGGCGAATGCCTCGGCTCGGCACCGCAAGCAAGAGCGCCGGGAGGTCTGCTCGGTGAAGCTGGCGGCGCCAGTCTATCTAGACTGGTCCGACGAGCCTATCACCTTCGACCGAGACGATCACCCCGACCATGTGCCGAGCCCGGGGAGATACCCGCTCGTCGTCGACCCCGTCATCGGCGACGTCAGGCTCACCAAGGTCCTCATGGACGGGGGCAGCAGCCTCAACATCATCTACGCCGAAACCCTCGGACTCCTGCGCGTCGGTCTGTCCTCCGTCCGAGCAGGCGCTGCGTCGGACAACTCGACCTTCCCGTCTTCTTCGGAACACCCTCCAACTTCCGAAGGGAGACCCTGACGTTCGAGGTGGTCGGGTTCCGAGGAACCTACCACGCGGTACTGGGGAGGCCATGCTACGCGAACTTCATGGCCGTCCCCAACTACACCTACCTGAAGTTCAAGATGCCGGGCCCCAACGGGGTCATCACCGTCGGCCCCACGTACAGACACGCGTTCGAATGCGACGTGGAGTGCGTGGAGTACGCCGAGGCCCTCGCCGAGTCCGAGGCCCTCATCGCCGACCTAGAGAGCCTCTCTAAGGAGGTGCCAGACGTGAAGCGTCATGCCGGCAACTTTGAGCCAGTGGAGACGGTTAAGTCCGTCCCCCTCGACCCCAGTGGCGACGCCTCCAAGCAGATCCGGATCGGCTCCAGGCTCGATCCCAAATAGGAAGCAGTGCTCGTCGACTTTCTCCGCGCGAACGCCGACGTCTTCGCGTGGAGTCCCTCGGACATGCCCGGCATACCGAGGGATGTCGCCGAGCACTCGCTGGACATCCGAGCCGGAGCCCGACCCGTCAAGCAGCCACTGCGCCGATTCGACGAGGAGAAGCGCAGAGCCATAGGCGAGGAGATCCACAAGCTAATGGCGACAGGGTTCATCAAAGAGGTATTCCATCCCGAATGGCTTGCCAACCCTGTGCTTGTGAGAAAGAAAGGGGGGAAATGGCGGATGTGTGTAGACTACACTGGTCTCAACAAAGCATGTCCGAAGGTTCCCTACCCTCTGCCTCGCATCGACCAAATCGTGGATTCCACTGCTGGGTGCGAAACCCTGTCTTTCCTCGATGCCTACTCAGGGTATCACCAAATCAGGATGAAAGAGTCTGACCAGCTCGCGACTTCTTTCATCACACCCTTCGGCATGTACTGCTATGTCACCATGCCTTTCGGCTTGAGGAATGCAGGCGTGTAACGCCCCGAATTTTGCAGTTGAATTTTTTCTTTTCTTTACTCGCCAAATTCGGGCGTTACCTTTTCTTTTTCTTTTTCCCCTCGCTAGACCTTGACCTTTTCCAAAGCTAGCAGGATTCGGTTTGGAATTCCCGTGTAAAGAAAAACCCTAAATTGCTTTATGTTGTTTGATGCACCATGCCGAACTATGCATTCTTTGATTGCTTGAAAGTGCAAATGCATTCATCTAGGAAGATCGGATTTCGAAAATGAGAGAAACCTTTTCTTTCTTTTTCTTTTATTTTCTCTCTCTCCTCCCTTTTCTCTCTCCCGCGCCGTGGGCTGTTCCTGGCCGGCCCAGCCGCCCCCCGCGCGCCCCCTCTTGGGCCTAGCCAGCCCAACCGCCCCCCCTTTTTTCCCCCCAACTCCCTCTCTCTCCCTCCCATTCTCCCTCTCCCCACCCTAGCCGCTGCCGCCCCCTGCCCTAGCCCCGCCCCTGCAGCTCGGCCGCCGCCCCCTGCAGCTCGGCCGCCCCTGCAGCTCGGCCGCCCGTCCCCGTCCCCGGTGAGCCCTCCCCCTCCCCTCTCCTCTCCCCTCCTCTCCCTCCCCAGCCCAACCGCCCCGCGCCTGGCCAGCTCGGCCGCCTCCATGGCCGGCTCGGCCGCCGCCGCCCCTGCGCGCCCCCGGCTCGGCCGCCCTGGCCGGCCCAGTCGCCCCGTGCCCCCGGCTCGGCCGCCCCTGCGCGCCCGCCCCCAGCCCAGCCGCCCAGCTCGGCCGCCCCCGGCCGGTTCAACTGCCCCCCCGCCAGCTCGGCCGCCCGCCGCCGGCTTGGCCGCCCCCGCCCCTGCCCCAGGCCGGTTCAACCGCCCCCCTTTTTTATTTTTTTTATTATTTTATTTATTTTATTTTACTTTCTGTTATCATAGTCATTTTATTTTAGGTAGGCTAATCATTGTTCATGTTATTGAAATAGGAAGCTTAATTTAGAATTTCGTTGCGCTAGTTGATTCATTTAGTTAATTGTTTATCTCGTTCAATGTTGATCAACTGAAAATGACTAGGTTTCCATTAGTGCATATAACTAAATTCGCTTGTTAGAACCTATTGAAACTAGAGTGCATAATTTAACTAATCCTTAGTGCATAAGATTTAACCCCGTGCGAGACCTTTCCCCGTTT
The DNA here is from genome assembly GCA_029449295.1 of Zea luxurians. NCBI lineage: Eukaryota > Viridiplantae > Streptophyta > Magnoliopsida > Poales > Poaceae > Zea > Zea luxurians. Next base: position 7,114,930 of record JAOPSE010000082.1, on the reverse strand, counting down.
CTTTCTAACCATAACAAATGCGATATCGAATGTCATACTTGATGCATATTCACTTTGTTTGTTCCCTTGTATGGTGTACTGTTTGTTTCCTAATTTAAATGGATGGATGTATGTATGTTTGCAATCGCATAGAGAACGATCTGGTCGAAGAGCCCGAGGAATTCGCAGGAGAAGCCCCTGAGCAGCGGTCGGTTGGTGGAGGCAAGTGTCCTTTGACCTATTTTTGTCCTATTCATTCTTTAATTCACCTCCCGCATTACACATTTATACCTAAGGATTGACTAGCTTTTGTTATCCATGTCCTTGTTTACCTATTTGGGTCGGATTATTACTGCTTAGTCTGATGCTATTGCTCAACTCTAATCAATGAACATGATGTGATTATCTATGATACGCTGTTTTCCCCTTCTTATTTATGATCATACTTGTGGCATTTAAGGGGACTCGAGCGGTTTCTCGAGTGCCTCTCCGTAAGGACCTGTTCAATGGATGACCGCCCGGGAAAACAGTGCAACCATGAGGGTGGAATGGGACGCCCTTAGCTGAATAATTAGAGGAACCGGGGTGTAGATCACTTAGCCGTTGTGCCGTCAATGGGGCTCGGTGTATGCGGCTCGCTCTGCCAAGGTTGATTTGTCCCTTGGGGAGGAGTGCGGTACATTTAGGAAACCTAACGGGTGGCTACAGCCCCGGGGAATCTTTGTAAAGGCTTCGTAGTGAATCCCAAGCCATTCACCTTGGGAGTGAATAAGGGTCTTGCAAGCCCGGGCTAGAGAGGGAATCACGGCTTATGGGTAAAGTGCACAACCTCTGCAGAGTGTTATGAAACTGATATATCAGCCGTGCTCGCGGTTATGAGCGGCCAAGGGAGCTCCAGAGATTAGTGATACTTGATCAGAGACATTTTGGTACAGGTGGCAATGAGATTGATGATTCTGATTATGCTTATGGTGCTGGTAAGTGGTATTCTTTCCGTTTGGAAAGGATACATTGGGCTAATAACTTGGGTTAATGTTAAAACCTGGCTTTCTACTAGTAAGTAATAACCTGACCAACCAAAAGCAACTGCTTGACTTATCCCCACATAAAGCTAGTCCACTACAGCCAAACGGGATGCTTGCTGAGTATGTTGATGTGTACTCACCCTTGCTCTACACACCAATCCCCCCCCAGGTTGTCAGCATTGCAACCACTGCTCAGGAGAAGATGAAGCTGTGGAAGGAGACTTTCAGGAGTTCCAAGACTACGACGAGTTCTAGGCGTGGGTTAGCGGCAACCCCCAGTCGGCTGCCTGTGAAGGCCGCGTTATCTACGTTTCTTTTCCGCACTTTGATTTATTGTAAGAACTATATGGACGTCTCAGATGTATGATGTAATCGACTATTATTTCCCCTTTTAATACCATTTGAGCACTGTGTGATGATGTCCATGTTATGTAACTGCTGTGTACGTGAATAACTGATCCTGGCACGTACATGGTTCGCATTCGGTTTGCCTTCTAAAACCGGGTGTGACATAAGTGGTATCAAAGCCGTGCTGACTGTAGGACCGCTAACCTAGAGTAGAATGGTCGTTCTAAGGATTATAGACCTCTGTCACTGCCTTGACTTTGATATCCCTTCAAAAGTTGGTCATACCGACCCAACCTATGTTCTACTATATATTATACCTTGCTGAAAATTATGTTTTATTCTAATCCTTCATTTATTTATGATTCATTATTTGCTGGTCATATTCATTCTGTTCTCACTCTTTTGCTTGCGGTGTCTTTTGTAGATGGCTCGTCTTAGACACACCGCACGAAAGTCCGTCATCCCCTTCTTACCCTCCTGCCTTGCTGAGCGTCCGCTTCGCCATCCAGTGGCCGGACAGTCCAGTCACTTGGAGAGGCTGCACCACCGCCTGCATGAGGAGCAGGAGCGTCGACGACAGGAGCAGCAGGGCTCTTCCTTCTCGCTCCAGCAGGAGATAGAGTCTGTGAGGAGCTGCTCTCCTGTGCTTCCCCTGGAGGCGCCCCCTGCACCACCACTAGGCGCCCCAGCCTCTGGAGTAGCTGCTGGAGGAGACCCAGACGACGGAGATGGCGACGACAGCCCGAGCCATGACACCGACTTCCCTGCTGACCATGAGCCGGAAGGATGGGTTGCTCGACCCATCACTCGCGACGCTGCTCGCGGGTGTCACTTCCACGACGCGCTCGACACCCTGCTACATCGGGCACTTGACCGGCGTACTTGGTCCATCGAGTATCGCTGTGTGGTCTACCAGCATAGTCGCGGGGTCTACCCGGACCGCTGGGAGGCGACCTGCTTGGTGCGCCGTCCGGAGAACAGTCTCCAGGGCGCGGAGGCTTGCTCAGAGCACTATTCTATCTCTGAGCGGGACTCAGCTGAGGCAGCCATGCAGGATGCTGCACGGCGTGCGCTTTCGCACTACTGCTCGGTTCTCGGTGGGGTAGCTGACGGTCTCGACCTGAAGTATTACCCCCGCCGTCCATCTGGCAGCACAGGAGGCGTGATTGTTTCACCTGCTGGTGAGGACAATCCTAGGTTGAGCAGCACAGTCAACCTAGCCGCCATGCTAAACACGGAGCTGGACCATGCATTAGACGAGCTGAGTAGGGCTCGTGCTGAGATCGCCCTACTGCGGGCTGAGTGCGCGGAACGTCGTCACTTGGATGATGGTTCCCCCGCCCCCGTTGGGACTCAGCACCCGTACCGCTCACCTCGGCGTGGACACCAGTCTTATGGCAATCCCGACTGCAAGACCAAGATAAATCTAGGACCATAGATCGTTAGAGTTGGATCTTGTAATTAATACGAAATATATATACATAGAAGCTTCAGTCTTAGCGTTAGTCTCGGTCTTAGTTAGTCTTAGTTAGACAGGGTAGTTTGCTATATCCTGTGCATTTATGTTTGTCATGATGAACTATGTTTGGTTTGGATCTTTGTAATGATTGTCACCAGAGTGTGGGTATCCCCTGCATTTTGGCTTACATATTATGTTAATGGAGTTAGTTATATAGTTGGGAAACCTTTATTCCACTTTCCTCTTTATCTGAGAAGCTGTGTGGTCTGTGTTGGAGATCAGTGAAGATGCTCATCTGTTCAGTGCTGTTGAAGAATTCTATACTCTTTCCTTATGCTGCAAGATTTGCCAGATCAGTTCTGATGCGTGGTTGCATTCTGCAGATGTCAGAGAACAGGCGCAGAGGAGGAAGGCGTGCTCAGCAGGAGCGAGCCGCTCCGCAGGATGAGGTGCCCCAGCAGCAGCACCTGCCACCCCCGCCCCCAATGTCGATCGAGCAGATGTTTCTGATGCAGACTCAGGCAGTTCAGGCCATCGGTCAGACTCTGGCCGCCATTCAGCAGCAGCAGCAGCAACAACAGCAGCAGCAGCAGCAACAGCAGCAGGCTCCACCCCAGCCTCAGATGCCTCAGATGCCCAGAGACAAGCGTGCTGAATTCATGAGAGGTCATCCCCCAACGTTCGCTCACTCTTCTGACCCCATGGATGCTGAAGATTGGCTACGCACTGTGGAGCGGGAGTTGCATACCGCTCAGTGTGACGACAGGGAGAAAGTCTTGTATGGTCCCCGTCTGTTGAGAGGAGCAGCCCAATCATGGTGGGAGTCTTACCTCGCCACCCATGCCAACCCCGATGCCATCACCTGGGAAGAGTTTAGAGGTAGCTTTCGTCAGTACCATGTGCCTGCAGGTCTGATGACAGTGAAGAAGGAGGAGTTCCTGGCCCTCAAGCAAGGGTCATTATCTGTCAGTGAGTATCGAGACAGGTTTCTGCAGTTGTCTCGCTACGCTCCTGAAGATGTCAACACCGACGCCAAGCGACAATACCGTTTCTTGAGAGGCTTGGTTGACCCTCTGCACTACCAACTGATGAATCATACCTTCCCGACATTCCAGCACCTGATTGACAGAGCAATCATGACAGAAAGGAAGCGTAAGGAGATGGAGGATCGTAAGCGCAAGATCAGTGGACCCCAGCCTGGAAGCAACAGCCGCCCTCGTTTCTCAGGCAATCAACCTCAGCAGTTCAGGCAGAACCAGCGTCCACCTCAGCAGCATCAGCAGTTCCAAAGGCAGTATCCTCAGCACCAGTACCAGAACCGTCAGAGCAATCAGTCAGGAGGTCAGTTTCAGAGGCAGAATCAGCAGACACCTCGTCTTCCTGCCCTAGCAAACCAGCAGAACAGTCAGGCAGCACCAGCTCAGGTTGGAAACAGAGCATGTTTCCACTGTGGAGAGCAAGGCCACTGGGTGATGCAATGTCCGAAGAAGGCAGCCCAGCAGCAGCCAGGCCCCAATGCCCCGGCAAAACAGAATGTGCCTCAGCCAGGAGCAGGCAACCGCTCTCAGCCGCGTTACAATCATGGAAGACTGAACCACTTGGAGGCTGAAGCAGTTCAGGAGACCCCCGACATGATAGTAGGTATGTTCCCAGTCGACTCCCATATTGCAGAAGTGTTATTTGATACTGGAGCAACGCATTCTTTCATTACTGCATCATGGGTAGAAGCACATAATCTTCCAATTACTACCATGTCAACCCCCATTCAAATTGACTCAGCCGGTGGTAGAATTCGAACTGACAGCATATGTTTGAATGTAAGTGTGGAAATAAGGGGGATAGCGTTTCCCGCTAACCTTATAGTAATGGGTACTCAGGGAATAGATGTCATCCTAGGGATGAATTGGCTAGATAAGTATCAGGCAGTTATCAGTTGTGATAAGAGGACAATCAAGTTGGTGTCCCCACTAGGAGAGGAAGTGGTGACCGAGTTAGTCCCGCCTGAGCCGAAGAGAGGAAGTTGTTATCAGATGGCTGTCGATAGCAGTGAAGTAGACCCGTTTGAGAGTATCAAGGTTGTGTCTGAATTCCCAGATGTGTTTCCAAAGGATTTACCGGGTATGCCACCAGAGCGGAAAGTTGAATTCGCTATAGAGCTTCTTCCTGGAACCGCCCCTATCTTTAAGAGAGCTTACAGAATATCTGGACCAGAGTTGGTTGAGCTTAAGAAGCAGATTGATGAGCTGTCAGAGAAAGGTTACATCCGGCCAAGCACCTCGCCTTGGGCCGCCCCTGTCCTGTTTGTGGAGAAGAAAGATGGCACCAAAAGGATGTGTATCGATTATCGAGCTTTGAATGAAGTCACGATCAAGAACAAGTATCCCTTGCCCAGAATAGAAGATCTGTTTGACCAGTTGAGAGGAGCCAGTGTGTTCTCCAAGATTGATCTGAGGTCAGGTTATCATCAGCTCAGGATCCGACCTTCGGACATTCCGAAGACGGCATTCATTACCAAGTATGGTTTGTATGAGTTCACAGTGATGTCTTTTGGTTTGACCAATGCACCAGCCTTCTTTATGAACTTGATGAACAATGTATTCATGGATTACCTTGATAAGTTTGTGGTGGTATTCATTGATGACATTCTGGTTTATTCTCAAAGCGAAGAAGAACATGCAGATCATTTGAGGATGGTATTGCAGAGATTGCGAGAGCACCAGTTGTATGCAAAGTTAAGCAAGTGTGAGTTCTGGATCAGTGAAGTCCTGTTCTTGGGTCACATAATCAACAAAGGAGGATTGGCTGTGGATCCGAAGAAAGTGGCAGACATTCTGAACTGGAAAGCGCCAACGGATGCTCGAGGAATCAAGAGCTTCATTGGAATGGCCGGATATTATCGACGATTCATTGAAGGGTTTTCGAAGATTGCGAAACCAATGACAGCGTTGCTAGGCAACAAAGTTGAGTTCAAGTGGACCCAGAAATGCCAAGAAGCCTTTGAAGCGCTGAAAGAGAAGTTGACAACAGCGCCTGTCTTAGTCTTGCCTGATGTGCACAGGCCCTTCTCGGTGTATTGTGATGCTTGTTACATAGGTTTGGGATGCGTGTTGATGCAAGAGGGAAGAGTTGTGGCTTACTCGTCCCGACAGCTGAAGGTTCATGAGAAGAATTACCCAATCCATGACCTAGAGTTGGCAGCGGTGGTTCACGCACTGAAGACATGGAGGCACTATCTGTATGGACAGAAATGCGATGTTTACACAGATCACAAGAGTTTTGTAACACCCGGATTTTAGGGGTCCAAAACCCGGGCGCTAACATAATCACCAGGTGTGCTGGGACCAAGTCTCACACATATGATGAATCATGGCACAGGATCGAATGTCACATCTTTATATATAACAGGAGTTCTATACAAAATAAATAATTACATTATAAGGAGACAACGGTCCAGCAACCCAAAGTTGACTGGGAGACGACGACCTAGACCTCTCACGAACTCATCACAGCATCCTCCAAGCGCCTCATCCTGTGGTACCTGCTCTTGACCTGTGGGGTGTGTGAGACAGCAAGAGTGAGCTCACATGCGTTCATCGCTCAACAAGTTGTGGGGAATAATGTGCATGAACTCGCCAAAGGTGGGAGCTCACGTGAAGTGTAAGGCTTACCAAAGAGGATGGTTAGAGCTGAGCATTGCTTTTAATGTTGGTCAAAATTTTATTAGCAATTACTAAGTATAAGTAAATACCAAACCCAATTAAGTAATAGAACAAAAGTAACAACATCACCTGCAATGCAATGCATATGACAAATTGAATTTAGTTCCATAGATTAATCATGTGAGTGTCCGAGCTGCTCATGACCGTGAGCACGGCTAGTATACCAGTTTTACACTCTGCAGAGGTTGCGCATCTTTACCCACAAGTCATGTTACCCATCTGCCAAGAGACGGCCAATCCCATACACCTCTACCGAGGAGGCGAGGCAGGGTAACACTACGAGGCCTTTACAAAGTTCCACTAGCTTCAGAAAACCCGCTACAGTTTATAGGAAGTTCCAGTGCAGGAATCCCTTGCAGGACCGCCATCGCAGCAAAATCCTCCCGAGGGCCTCCCTACACTGACCACTCCCCTACTGCCCTTGCCCCTTTCGGGTAAGGTAGTCCTCCACTAGCTTTCCTAATTAATCGGCCAAGGGCGTCCCATTCCACCCTTGTGGTAGCACTGTTTTCCCGGGTGGTTCTCCATGTTCCAATTAACATAATGATCTTATCATGAACAATAAATAACAACTGATAACAAAAGTATAATCATGAATAGTGTAATCTTCATACCCAAAACCACATATAGCACTAGCAAGTACTACCCAGAAAGTTCAGTGGTAAACAAGGTATAAAGATAGACAAACTAGGGTAACCTATTGGGTCCCATCAAAATTAACCTATGCAGATCATTATGATTAATTAGAACATGAGTAGGTGAAAAGAAGTGATCAAGGACACAACTTGCCTGGGACTTGAGATTCCAGGTACCAGGATGATCTTTAGGTTCTCGTGGCCTCACTGCTAGTCGTAGCAATACAAACATACATGGTATAGGCAAAATTAACATTACACCAATCATAAGAACAAAATACACATTAATAATATACATATTAAAATAAGATCATAGGAACAGGAATCATTAATTTTGGAGTTATAGATTTTAAGTTATGAATTTTCAAAGGTTTTATGTGTTTAAAATGGATTAAGTGAGAGATTAAATTTCTAATTGTTTTCATGACAAAACAGAGGCTCTAAGTGGTAAATAATATTAAAACAAAATTATTGCCACTGGAATGGGTCAAAAAGGAGCTAAAATGAATTAGTTATGAATTAAATAAGTTTCTGATTTATTTTAACACTAAAAATCATTTTCTAGGATTTTCCTATCCACTGGACTGCGCCTCAATTAAACAGAAGCGCAGGGGGCTCGGCGCAAGATTCCCGAGACACAGGGAATAGTGACTCAGGATGGCGGGTTGATTCATCAATAATACGAGGACTCTTTTGTAAGATGTGCTACGCGAAAGGGTACGGGGTGATATAGGCCGTCGGATTAGAAATCCAGGGCCCAGATCAGAACCCGACTTAAGTGAACCGGTACGCTCTGCTGACCCTACGATCCGAGATCTACGGTCCTTGTTTAATGAAGCCAAATCTCATCCTAGCCGAGGGATCGTAGATCTATGGTCACGATTCAATTGCACGAACGGGTGCGCGGCTGTCTGATCTCGACCGTTGCGCAGAAGATCAACGGCCACGAGCCCTTCTTCTCCCACGCGAACACCCGAGCACCCAGGAACACGCGCGCGGCGGCGACCCCGCCGGAGGGAACTCAATCCGGCGCTCCACCACCCCAAATTCAAATTAAACGGCGCTAGACGATGTCCGGGCCCTAACGAACAACAAGGAGTTGACGTACCAGTGATTGAAGCGATGACCGCGGCTGGCCACGGTGTCGCGCGGCCCACGGCGGAGAATCGAAGTGCGACGAGCGATTGCTCGAGCCTTAGCGGCGTTCGACCCAAATCGAGGGCACAGACGGCTTCCCCAGGTGAAGACGACACTCCACGACCCGATTTCGAGAGCCGAGACCCCCCAACGACGGCTATCCTCGGTGGCGGCTTCCAAAACTAGAGGGCGAGCTCGCGAGTCGTGTGTTCAAGCGCGAGGACAGGGCGAACGAAACCGGGATTCGGTGCGGGTTTATATACTGGCTGAGCACGGACTCACGAGTTGAGGTCGGGAACGGCCTCCCCGATCATCGCGGTGACTTGGGCGGCACGAACGTGCCAACACCGGCGAGATCCGTTGAGAAGAACACGCTGACCACGCGGGACCACATGCCAGTGGAACGAGTGCGAGAGGGCGCGGGGAGGCGAGACCGGCCAGTGGGCCCCACATGTTAGTGATGGAGCGCGACTGACACAGGGGGTCCACACGTAAGCCAGAGCAAAGCGGGAAGAACCGGGCTTGGGTCGTGCGGCTGACAAGGCGGTCCCGCCTATCGGCGCCGGTTGGAGACTTGGGCCGCACGGGGAAGAACAGTAGATGGGCCGAAATCCAGGTTGGCAGCCCAGATAAGGTCTTAGTCTTTTTCTTTTTATTTTTCCTTTCTATTCTTTCACAAATTCAAATTTAAAATACCAACTCAATTCAAACTTGTAACTGGTTTATTTTGGTGCAATTAAAAGTATTTGGTTTGAGAATATTTGTTCAAATATATTACTCATGTTTTCATATTACTTCTCTTTTCTTCCCTTCCCATTTATTTTCTATTTTCTATTCCAAATTCAAATTTATACTTCTATTTGTTTTCAGATTTTTCAAATGTATCAATTGAAACCCAAAGGTGAATATGAACCATACTATTTTAATATTACTAATTTAAGTTTTATTCTCCTTGTGATTTATTTCATGGGATGTATAAATGGTTTCTTTTAAAAGAAAAATTCTTTTCCCATCTTTCTTATTCCCTTATTTCCAAAGCATTATGATACTTTATTTATATTTTTTTTCTACTAATTTTGGGTCTTACAAATCCTACCCCCCTTAAAAATAATCTCGTCCTCGAGATTTGTAAGAAAAGGGATGTATACTCATATTGTTCTCGGAACATATGCACAAACAAAGAGATCTCGGCATGATGCATAATTCCTTAACAAAACATAGGGTTAATAGACCTTATTATTATTACTAGAATAGTAAAATACTAACTAATAGCTAAACTAATATTTAGGTCTTACAAATAGTAATATATATATATATATGTATCTATATCTATGTTTATCTCTCTATTCTTGTTGCTCGTTGACTTCCTCATCGACTACTTCATCTCCAACTGGCTCTTCTTCTTGAATTTCAAGTTCACCGGGTTCAGCTTCTACTTCTGCATGATGGGCATATCCCCGGTTGATGGATAGGGGCTGACTCTTCCCTGCCGAGGCTTGTCCTTGCTTCATCGGAGCCGGTGTAGTGTAGGCAGCTCTGTTGGGACAGTAGTTGGCATAGTGTCCCGGTTGTCCACACTTGAAGCATGTCCTGATGGCGGTTGTGTTAGGAGCAACGGTTCCTACTGGAGTGCTTGCTTTTGGAGGAGCAGTTGGTGCCTGATGAGTTTGTTGTCCAGAACTGCCACTAGCTGGTGTACTTGGAGTGGTAGTATAGCGAGGACGGGAACTACTTCCAACCTGCCCTTGGTTGACAGCCTTTCTTTTCTCTCCAAATATACTCCTCTTGTTTTCTACAGCAATAGCTTTGTCAAGTAGCCTTTGGAAGGATGGGAATGTGTGCGATACCAGTTGATATTGCAAGGGTCCAATCAATCCGTCCAGAAAGAGCTCCTGCTTTTGCTCATCATCCTCAACATCTCTGGGAGCATATCGAGATAACTGGATGAATTTGTCCCTATATTCACTCATGGACATACTTCCTTGCTTGAGGGATAGAAACTCCTTCCTCTTAATCTTCATGAGTCCAGCAGGAATATGGTAATTCCTGAATTGTGTGGAGAATTCTTCCCAGGTAATTGTATCGGCAGCAGCATGAGCTGCACAGTACGCATCCCACCAATCCGCAGCGGGACCAGCAAGACGACCCGATGCATAGAGTACTTTCTCTCGGTCCGAGCACTGGGCTATGTTGAGCATCTTCTCTATGGACTTTAACCAGTCATCTGCTTGCAGCGGATCTGCGGAGTTGGAGAAGGTTGGTGGTTTGTGGCTCATGAATTCCCGGTGCTTGTCCCGGGGTGGAACTGGTGGTGGAGGTGGAGGCAATGGCACTTGTTGTTGTTGCTGCTGTTGTTGAAGTTGTTGTTGCAGCTGCTGTTGTTGTACCCTTCTCTCCTGGCGTATCTCTTCCCGCTCTTGGCGCATTTCCCGACGTGCATCCTCTCTTTCCTGGTGCATTTCTTGGCGTTCTTGCTGCATTTGGGTGCACATATCTGCCATAGTGTCCGCCATTTGCTGCATCATTCTCATTTGAGCTGCGACTAGTGGATCAACTCCGCCTGGTGGAGGATTAGGAGGATTCATCTCTGCTGACTGTGGTTGGGGTTGTCGATTAGCAGGTAAATCAATTCCACCACCCCGCCTGGTATTGACCATCTAAGTTAGAAGCATATGGTAAGATAGCTTTGCAAGGGAATCATTTAGTAGACAGAATGAATAAGCTAATAGTTGGTTAGGTACTAAAACTTTCTTTGGCAGGGCTTGACCAAATATTTTATGTCAAGACTAGGGCAATTGGTTGTACGAGGTGAACGTCCAAAGGTAAGATAGAATATATCAAGATGAGATAGATACGGAATACTATATATACATATATTTTCTAAGGGGATAATCTAGATTGTCTAGTTATTCTATAAATATATTTTTTATACCTATGTGTATATGCAGATGCAATTGTGGACATTACTCCACAACTCATCACACTCAAACAAAGATCCAAATCAGACAGATATCATAAGAACAAACATTCAAATACATAGACACTTATAAAAATAGTTTTGTTTTTGTTCCTAGGATTAGGTCTCCTATTCCTAAAGTCACTTTAGGCACAGGATTTCAAAGTGTGAAATCCACATTTGTCTTTAGAAGGAAAAGGTAAGAATAATCAGAGTGAAGCGGAAATAGATGAGAAAAGATTAAGAAAAGTTTAGAAAGAATCAGAATAGCAAAGGTAAGTAGATAATGGTTGTCCAGTTCTATCTAGGTTTCGTCTTACAGTCAACATTCCTCTGATACCACTTCTGTAACACCCGGATTTTAGGGGTCCAAAACCCGGGCGCTAACATAATCACCAGGTGTGCTGGGACCAAGTCTCACACATATGATGAATCATGGCACAGGATCGAATGTCACATCTTTATATATAACAGGAGTTCTATACAAAATAAATAATTACATTATAAGGAGACAACGGTCCAGCAACCCAAAGTTGACTGGGAGACGACGACCTAGACCTCTCACGAACTCATCACAGCATCCTCCAAGCGCCTCATCCTGTGGTACCTGCTCTTGACCTGTGGGGTGTGTGAGACAGCAAGAGTGAGCTCACATGCGTTCATCGCTCAACAAGTTGTGGGGAATAATGTGCATGAACTCGCCAAAGGTGGGAGCTCACGTGAAGTGTAAGGCTTACCAAAGAGGATGGTTAGAGCTGAGCATTGCTTTTAATGTTGGTCAAAATTTTATTAGCAATTACTAAGTATAAGTAAATACCAAACCCAATTAAGTAATAGAACAAAAGTAACAACATCACCTGCAATGCAATGCATATGACAAATTGAATTTAGTTCCATAGATTAATCATGTGAGTGTCCGAGCTGCTCATGACCGTGAGCACGGCTAGTATACCAGTTTTACACTCTGCAGAGGTTGCGCATCTTTACCCACAAGTCATGTTACCCATCTGCCAAGAGACGGCCAATCCCATACACCTCTACCGAGGAGGCGAGGCAGGGTAACACTACGAGGCCTTTACAAAGTTCCACTAGCTTCAGAAAACCCGCTACAGTTTATAGGAAGTTCCAGTGCAGGAATCCCTTGCAGGACCGCCATCGCAGCAAAATCCTCCCGAGGGCCTCCCTACACTGACCACTCCCCTACTGCCCTTGCCCCTTTCGGGTAAGGTAGTCTTCCACTAGCTTTCCTAATTAATCGGCCAAGGGCGTCCCATTCCACCCTTGTGGTAGCACTGTTTTCCCGGGTGGTTCTCCATGTTCCAATTAACATAATGATCTTATCATGAACAATAAATAACAACTGATAACAAAAGTATAATCATGAATAGTGTAATCTTCATACCCAAAACCACATATAGCACTAGCAAGTACTACCCAGAAAGTTCAGTGGTAAACAAGGTATAAAGATAGACAAACTAGGGTAACCTATTGGGTCCCATCAAAATTAACCTATGCAGATCATTATGATTAATTAGAACATGAGTAGGTGAAAAGAAGTGATCAAGGACACAACTTGCCTGGGACTTGAGATTCCAGGTACCAGGATGATCTTCAGGTTCTCGTGGCCTCACTGCTAGTCGTAGCAATACAAACATACATGGTATAGGCAAAATTAACATTACACTAATCATAAGAACAAAATACACATTAATAATATACATATTAAAATAAGATCATAGGAACAGGAATCATTAATTTTGGAGTTATAGATTTTAAGTTATGAATTTTCAAAGGTTTTATGTGTTTAAAATGGATTAAGTGAGAGATTAAATTTCTAATTGTTTTCATGACAAAACAGAGGCTCTAAGTGGTAAATAATATTAAAACAAAATTATTGCCACTGGAATGGGTCAAAAAGGAGCTAAAATGAATTAGTTATGAATTAAATAAGTTTCTGATTTATTTTAACACTAAAAATCATTTTCTAAATCATTTTCTAGGATTTTCCTATCCACTGGACTGCGCCTCAATTAAACAGAAGCGCAGGGGACTCGGCGCAAGATTCCTGAGACACAGGGAATAGTGACTCAGGATGGCGGGTTGATTCATCAATAATACGAGGACTCTTTTGTAAGATGTGCTACGCGAAAGGGTACGGGGTGATATAGGCCGTCGGATTAGAAATCCAGGGCCCAGATCAGAACCCGACTTAAGTGAACCGGTACGCTCTGCTGACCCTACGATCCGAGATCTACGGTCCTTGTTTAATGAAGCCAAATCTCATCCTAGCCGAGGGATCGTAGATCTATGGTCACGATTCAATTGCACGAACGGGTGCGCGGCTGTCTGATCTCGACCGTTGCGCAGAAGATCAACGGCCACGAGCCCTTCTTCTCCCACGCGAACACCCGAGCACCCAGGAACACGCGCGCAGCGGCGACCCCGCCGGAGGGAACTCAATCCGGCGCTCCACCACCCCAAATTCAAATTAAACGGCGCTAGACGATGTCCGGGCCCTAACGAACAACAAGGAGTTGACGTACCAGTGATTGAAGCGATGACCGCGGCTGGCCACGGTGTCGCGCGGCCCACGGCGGAGAATCGAAGTGCGACGAGCGATTGCTCGAGTCTTAGCGGCGTTCGACCCAAATCGAGGGCACAGACGGCTTCCCCAGGTGAAGACGACACTCCACGACCCGATTTCGAGAGCCGAGACCCCCCAACGACGGCTATCCTCGGCGGCGGCTTCCAAAACTAGAGGGCGAGCTCGCGAGTCGTGTGTTCAAGCGCGAGGACAGGGCGAACGAAACCGGGATTCGGTGCGGGTTTATATACTGGCTGAGCACGGACTCACGAGTTGAGGTCGGGAACGGCCTCCCCGATCATCGCGGCGACTTGGGCGGCGCGAACGTGCCAACACCGGCGAGATCCGTTGAGAAGAACACGCTGACCACGCGGGACCACATGCCAGTGGAACGAGTGCGAGAGGGCGCGGGGAGGCGAGACCGGCCAGTGGGCCCCACATGTTAGTGATGGAGCGCGACTGACACAGGGGGTCCACACGTAAGCCAGAGCAAAGCGGGAAGAACCGGGCTTGGGTCGTGCGGCTGACAAGGCGGTCCCGCCTGTCGGCGCCGGTTGGAGACTTGGGCCGCACGGGGAAGAACAGTAGATGGGCCGAAATCCAGGTTGGCAGCCCAGGTAAGGTCTTAGTCTTTTTCTTTTTATTTTTCCTTTCTATTCTTTCACAAATTCAAATTTAAAATACCAACTCAATTCAAACTTGTAACTGGTTTATTTTGGTGCAATTAAAAGTATTTGGTTTGAGAATATTTGTTCAAATATATTACTCATGTTTTCATATTACTTCTCTTTTCTTCCCTTCCCATTTATTTTCTATTTTCTATTCCAAATTCAAATTTATACTTCTATTTGTTTTCAGATTTTTCAAATGTATCAATTGAAACCCAAAGGTGAATATGAACCATACTATTTTAATATTACTAATTTAAGTTTTATTCTCCTTGTGATTTATTTCATGGGATGTATAAATGGTTTCTTTTAAAAGAAAAATTCTTTTCCCATCTTTCTTATTCCCTTATTTCCAAAGCATTATGATACTTTATTTATATTTTTTTTTTCTACTAATTTTGGGTCTTACAAGTTTGAAGTACATATTCACTCAGTCAGAATTGAACATGAGGCAACGAAGATGGTTAGAGTTGATCAAAGACTATGAGTTGGAGATTCATTACCATCCAGGCAAAGCAAACGTAGTGGCAGATGCTTTGAGCAGAAAGAGTCAAGTCAATCTAATGGTCGCTCGTCCGATGCCTTATGAGTTGGCCAAGGAGTTCGACAGGTTGAGTCTCGGATTTCTGAACAATTCGCGAGGAGTCACAGTTGAATTGGAACCTACCTTGGAGCGAGAAATCAAAGAAGCGCAGAAGAATGATGAGAAGATCAGTGAGATCCGGCGACTGATTCTAGATGGCAGAGGCAAAGATTTTCGAGAAGATGCTGAAGGTGTGGTATGGTTCAAAGACCGCTTGTGTGTTCCCAATGTCCAGTCTATTCAGGAGTTGATTCTCAAGGAAGCTCATGAGACAGCCTATTCGATTCACCCTGGTAGTGAGAAGATGTATCAGGATCTGAAGAAGAAATTCTGGTGGTACGGAATGAAGAGGGAAATCGCAGAGCATGTGGCTATGTGCGATAGTTGTCGAAGAATTAAGGCAGAGCACCAGAGACCTGCTGGATTGTTGCAACCGTTGCAAATTCCTCAGTGGAAATGGGATGAGATCAGTATGGATTTCATAGTCGGATTGCCTCGCACTCGAGCCGGCTACGATTCTATTTGGGTAGTAGTGGACCGCTTAACCAAGTCAGCCCACTTCATACCTGTCAAGACCAGCTACAACAGTGCAGTATTGGCAGAGTTGTACATGTCTCGGATCGTTTGTCTTCATGGTGTGCCAAAGAAGATAGTGTTAGACAGAGGAACGCAGTTCACCTCTCATTTCTGGCAGCAGTTGCATGAAGCTTTGGGCACACATTTGAATTTCAGTTCAGCTTATCACCCGCAGACAGATGGCCAGACCGAAAGAACCAATCAAATTCTTGAAGACATGTTGAGAGCCTGTGCGTTGCAAGATCAGTCCGGATGGGATAAGCGATTGCCCTATGCGGAGTTTTCCTATAACAACAGTTACCAGGCCAGTTTGAAGATGTCACCGTTTCAAGCGCTTTATGGAAGGAGTTGCAGAACTCCGTTGCAATGGGATCAGCCTGGAGAGAAGCAAGTGTTTGGGCCAGACATTCTGCTTGAAGCCGAAGAGAACATCAAGATGGTCCGAGAGAATCTGAAGATAGCGCAATCAAGGCAGCGAAGCTATGCAGACACAAGAAGAAGAGAGCTGAGTTTTGAAGTCGGAGACTATGTCTATTTGAAAGTGTCACCGATCAGAGGAGTCAGAAGGTTTGGAGTGAAAGGCAAGCTAGCACCCCGCTACATTGGTCCGTATCAAATTCTCTCAAAGCGTGGAGAAGTGGCTTATCAGCTCAGCCTGCCAGAGAATTTGTCAGCTGTGCATGATGTCTTTCATGTGTCCCAGTTGAAGAAGTGCTTGCGTGTGCCAGAAGAGCAGTTGCCAGTGGAAGGTCTCGAAATCCAGAAGGACTTGACCTACACAGAGAAGCCAGCGCAAATCCTTGAGGTTGCAGATAGAGTCACCCGAAGGAAGACCATCAAGATGTGCAAAGTTAGATGGAATCACCACTCTGAGGAAGAAGCAACCTGGGAGCGTGAAGATGATTTGATGGCCAAGTACCTAGAGCTCTTTGCTAGCCAACCCTGAATCTCGAGGGCGAGATTCTTTTAAGGGGGATAGGTTTGTAACGCCCCGAATTTTGCAGTTGAATTTTTCTTTTCTTTACTCGCCAAATTCGGGCGTTACCTTTTCTTTTTCTTTTTCCCCTCGCTAGACCTTGACCTTTTCCAAAGCTAGCGGGATTCGGTTTGGAATTCTCGTGTAAAGAAAAACCCTAAATTGCTTTATGTTGTTTGATGCACCATGCCGAACTATGCATTCTTTGATTGCTTGAAAGTGCAAATGCATTCATCTAGGAAGATCGGATTTCGAAAATGAGAGAAACCTTTTCTTTCTTTTTCTTTTATTTTCTCTCTCTCCTCCCTTTTCTCTCTCCCGCGCCGTGGGCTGTTCCTGGCCGGCCCAGCCGCCCCCCCGCGCGCCCCCTCTTGGGCCTAGCCGGCCCAACCGCCCCCCCTTTTTTTCCCCCCAACTCCCTCTCTCTCCCTCCCATTCTCCCTCTCCCCACCCTAGCCGCCGCCGCCCCCTGCCCTAGCCCCGCCCCTGCAGCCCGGCCGCTGCCCCCTGCAGCTCGGCCGCCCCTGCAGCTCGGCCGCCCGTCCCCGTCCCCGGTGAGCCCTCCCCCTCCCCTCTCCTCTCCCCTCTCCCCTCCTCTCCCTCCCCAGCCCAACCGCCCCGCGCCTGGCCAGCTCGGCCGCCTCCATGGCCGGCTCGGCCGCCGCCGCCCCTGCGCGCCCCCGGCTCGGCCGCCCTGGCCGGCCCAGCCGCCCCTGCCCCCGGCTCGGCCGCCCCTGCGCGCCCGCCCCCAGCCCAGCCGCCCAGCTCGGCCGCCCCCGGCCGGTTCAACCGCCCCCCCCCCCCCACGCCAGCTCGGCCGCCCGCCGCCGGCTTGGCCGCCCCTGCCCCTGCCCCAGGCCGGTTCAACCGCCCCCTGGCCGGTTCAACCGCCCCCCTTTTTTATTTTTTTATTATTTTATTTATTTTATTTTACTTTCTGTTATCATAGTCATTTTATTTTAGGTAGGCTAATCATTGTTCATGTTATTGAAATAGGAAGCTTAATTTAGAATTTCGTTGCGCTAGTTGATTCATTTAGTTAATTGTTTATCTCGTTCAATGTTGATCAACTGAAAATGACTAGGTTTCCATTAGTGCATATAACTAAATTCGCTTGTTAGAACCTATTGAAACTAGAGTGCATAATTTAACTAATCCTTAGTGCATAAGATTTAACCCCCTGCGAGACCTTTCCCCGTTTCTTTCTAACCATAACAAATGCGATATCGAATGTCATACTTGATGCATATTCACTTTGTTTGTTCCCTTTTATGGTGTACTGTTTGTTTCCTAATTTAAATGGATGGATGTATGTATGTTTGCAATCACATAGAGAACGATCCGGTCGAAGAGCCCGAGGAATTCGCAGGAGAAGCCCCTGAGCAGCAGTCGGTTGGTGGAGGCAAGTGTCCTTTGACCTATTTCTGTCCTATTCATTCTTTAATTCACCTCCCGCATTACACATTTATACCTAAGGATTGACTAGCTTTTCTTATCCATGTCCTTGTTTACCTATTTGGGTCGGATTATTACTGCTTAGTCTGATGCTATTGCTCAACTCTAATCAATGAACATGATGTGATTATCTATGATACGCTGTTTTCCCCTTCTTATTTATGATCATACTTGTGGCATTTAAGGGGACTCGAGCGGTTTCTCGAGTGCCTCTCCGTAAGGACCTGTTCAATGGATGACCGCCCGGGAAAATGGTGCAACCATGAGGGTGGAATGGGACGCCCTTAGCTGAATAATTAGAGGAACCGGGGTGTAGATCACTTAGCCGTTGTGCCGTCAATGGGGCTCGGTGTATGCGGCTCGCTCTGCCAAGGTTAATTTGTCCCTTGGGGAGGAGTGCGGTACATTTAGGAAACCTAACGGGTGGCTACAGCCCCGGGGAATCTTTGTAAAGGCTTCGTAGTGAATCCCTAGCCATTCACCTTGGGAGTGAATAAGGGTCTTGCAAGCCCGGGCTAGAGAGGGAATCACGGCTTATGGGTAAAGTGCACAACCTCTGCAGAGTGTTATGAAACTGATATATCAGCCATGCTCGCGGTTATGAGCGGCCAAGGGAGCTCCAGAGATTAGTGATACTTGATCAGAGACATTTTGGTACAGATGGCAATGAGATTGATGATTCTGATTATGCTTATGGTGCTGGTAAGTGGTATTCTTTCCGTTTGGAAAGGATACATTGGGCTAATAACTTGGGTTAATGTTAAAACCTGGCTTTCTACTAGTAAGTAATAACCTGACCAACCAAAAGCAACTGCTTGACTTATCCCCACATAAAGCTAGTCCACTACAGCCAAACGGGATGCTTGCTGAGTATGTTGATGTGTACTCACCCTTGCTCTACACACCAATCCCCCCCCAGGTTGTCAGCATTGCAACCACTGCTCAGGAGAAGATGAAGCTGTGGAAGGAGACTTTCAGGAGTTCCAAGACTACGACGAGTTCTAGGCGTGGGTTAGCGGCAACCCCCAGTTGGCTGCCTGTGAAGGCCGCGTTATCTACGTTTCTTTTCCGCACTTTGATTTATTGTAAGAACTATATGGACGTCTCAGACGTATGATGTAATCGACTATTATTTCCCCTTTTAATACCATTTGAGCACTGTGTGATGATGTCCATGTTATGTAACTGCTGTGTACGTGAATAACTGATCCTGGCACATACATGGTTCGCATTCGGTTTGCCTTCTAAAACCGGGTGTGACAGGGCGCGACGTACCAGCGGTGCATGAACCATGTGTTCGGCGAACAAATCGGCCGCACGGTCGAGGCCTACGTCGATGACATCGTAGTCAAGACGAGGAAAGCCTCCGACCTCCTTTCCGACCTTGGATCGACATTCCGATGTCTCAAGGCGAAAGGCGTCAAGCTCAATCCCGAAAAGTGTGTTTTCGGAGTACCCCGAGGCATGCTCTTGGGGTTCATCGTCTCCGAGCGAGGCATCAAAGCCAACCTGGAGAAGATCGCAGCTGTCACCAGCATGGGGCCCATCAAGGACTTGAAAGGCGTACAGAGGGTCATGGGATGCCTCGCGGCTCTAAGCCGCTTCATCTCACGCCTCGGCGAAAGAGGTCTACCTTTGTACCGCCTCTTAAGGAAGGCCGAGTGCTTCACTTGGACCCCTGAGGCCGAGGAAGCCCTCGGGAACCTGAAGGCGCTCCTCACAAAGGCGCCTATCTTGGTGCCCCCAGCTGCCGGAGAAGCCCTCCTGGTCTACGTCGCCGCAACCACTCAGGTGGTTAGCGCCGCGATTGTGGTCGAGAGGCAAGAAGAGGGGCACGCATTGCCCGTTCAGAGGCCAGTCTACTTCGTCAGCGAGGTACTATCCGAAACCAAGATCCGCTACCCACAAGTTCAGAAGCTGCTGTACATGGTGATCCTGACGCGGCGGAAGCTGCGACACTACTTCGAGTCTCATCCAGTAACTGTGGTGTCATCCTTCCCCCTGGGAGAGATCATCTAGTGCCGAGAGGCCTCGGGTAGGATTGCAAAGTGGGCGGTGGAGATCATGGGCGAGACAATCTCGTTCGCTCCCCAGAAGGCCATTAAGTCCTAGGTCTTGGCGGACTTCGTGGCTGAATGGGTCGACACCCAGCTACCGACGGCTCCGATCCAACCAGAGCTCTGGACCATGTTCTTCGACGGGTCGCTGATGAAGACAGGAGTCGGCGCAGGCCTACTCTTCATCTCACCCCTCGAAAAGCATCTACGCTACGTGCTACGCCTCCACTTCCCGGCGTCCAACAATGTGGCCGAGTATGAGGCTCTGGTCAACGGGTTGCGGATCGCCATCGAGCTAGGGGTCCGACGCCTCGACGCTCGTGGTGACTCGCAGCTCGTCATCGACCAAGTCATGAAGAACTCCCATTGCCGCGACCCGAAGATGGAGGCCTACTGCGATGAGGTTCGGCGCCTGGAAGACAAGTTCTACGGGCTCGAGCTCAACCACATCGCTCGACGCTACAACGAGACTGCGGACGAGCTGGCTAAAATAGCCTCGGGGCGAACGACGGTTCCCCCGGACGTCTTCTCCCGAGACCTGCATCAACCCTCCGTCAAGATCGACGACACGTCCGAGCCCGAGGTACCCTCGGCTCAGTCCGAGGCACCCTTGGCTCAACCCGAGGTGCCCTCGGCTCAGTCCGAGGCACCCTCGGCTCATCCCGAGGCACCCTCAGCTCGGCCCGAGGCGCCCTCGGTTCAGTCCGAGGTACCCTCAGCCCTCGAGGGTGAGGCACTGCGCGTCGAGGAGGAGCGAAGTGGGGTCACGCCTAATCGAAACTGGCAGACCCCGTACCTGCAATATCTCCACCGAGGAGAGCTACCCCTCGACCGAGCCGAGGCTCGGCGGTTGGCGCGGCGCGCCAAGTCGTTCGCCTTGCTGGGAGATGAGAAGGAGCTCTACCACCGCAGCCCCTCAGGCATCCTCCAGCGATGCATCTCCATCGCCGAAGGTCAGGAACTCCTGCGAGAGATACACTCGGGGGCTTGCGGCCATCACGCAGCGCCTCGAGCCCTTGTCGGGAATGTTTTCCGGCAAGGCTTCTACTGGCCGACGGTGGTGGCCGACGCCAGTAGAATTGTCCGCACCTGCGAAGGGTGTCAGTTCTACGCAAGGCAGACCCACCTGCCCGCTCAGGCTCTGCAGACGATACCCATCACCTGGCCTTTTGCTGTGTGGGGTCCGGATCTCATTGGCCCCTTGCAGAAGGCACCCGGGGGCTACACGCACCTGCTGGTCGCCATCGACAAATTCTCCAAGTGGATCGAGGTCCGACCCCTGAACAGCATCAGGTCCGAGCAGGCGGTGGCGTTCTTCACCAACATCATCCATCGCTTCGGGGTCCCGAACTCCATCATCACCGACAACGGCACCTAGTTCACCGGCAGAAAGTTCCTGGACTTCTGCGAGGATCACCACATCCAGGTGGACTGGGCCGCCGTGGCTCATCCCATGACGAATGAGCAGGTGGAGCGTGCCAACGGCATGATTCTACAAGGGCTCAAGCCTCGGATCTACAACGACCTCAACAAGTTCGGCAAGCGGTGGATGAAGGAACTCCCCTCGGTGGTCTGGAGTCTGAGGACAACGCCGAGCCGAGCCACGGGCTTCACGCCGTTCTTTCTAGTCTATGGGGCCGAAGCCATCTTGCCCACAGACTTAGAATACAGTTCCCCGAGGACGAGGGCCTACACCGACCAAAGCAACCAAGTCAGCCGAGAAAACTCGCTGGACCAGCTGGAGGAGGCTCGGGACCAGGCCTTGCTACACTCGGCGCGGTACCAGCAGTCCCTGCGACGCTACCACGCCCGAGGGCTCCGGTCCCGAGACCTCCAGGTGGGCGACCTGGTGCTTCGGCTTCGACAAGACGCCCGTGGGCGGCACAAGCTCACGCCTCCCTGGGAGGGGCCATTCGTCATTGCCAAGGTTCTGAAGCCCGGAACGTACAAGCTGGCCAACAGTCAAGGCGAGGTCTACGGCAACGCCTGGAACATCCAACAGCTACGTCGCTTCTACCCTTAAGATGTTTTCAAGTTGATCATATACCTCGCACCCACGCAAAGTTTGGTCATCAAGGAAGGGTCGGCCTCGCCTCGGCAAAGCCCGACCCTCCCTCGGGGGCTAAAAGGGGGGGAACCCCCTCCGCGTCAAGATTGGGGAACCTCTTTGCGTCCAAAATTTTCAATCAAAAAAGCTTTTGCGTTCCCCCGGCTATGTCGGAAGCAAGGCCCCAAGGAGCGAACGAGGGTGCATGTAAGTGGCAAGGCCGACTGAGCCGAGGGACTCCTACGCCTCTGGGTTAGGAACACCTCACTCGTCACCCACCGCGAAAAGTGACCCCTACTTGGGGAAACCACCCTGTTACTAACAGGCGAAGCCGGACACGCAAAATAAAAAGGAAAGGAGTACGACTTCATGCAACGGTAACAAAGTGTTCATGCCTCAGCGGCCGCAGAAAGACACACATGCATCCGACAGAAACTTGTCGGCGTTCCGAGACCGGGGGGTCCCTGAGCCGACGAGTGAATGTCGCCGCGTGCCCCAGCTCAGATGGGTCGAGCACGAGGGCGAGCGCGAAGGGGGGAGAGCGAGGCGGCCGGAGACCGGCGTGAGAGAGGTGGGAATCCCGCGGCCTTCGTGTTCGTCCCGCGCCCAGGTCGGGTGCGCTTGCTGTAGGGGGTTACAAGCGTCCACGCGGGAGAGGGAGCGAGCGGCTCCAAGCGAGTGCCTGTTCTTGTCCTCGTCCCCGCGCGGCCAACCCTCTCTAAGAGGGCCCTGGTCCTCCCTTTTATAGGTGTAAGGAGAGGATCCAGGTGTACAATGGGGGGTGTAGCAGGGTGCTACGTGTCTAGCGGAGGTGAGCTAGCGCCCTAGGTACATGCTGTTGTGGCAGCCGGAGAGATCTTGGCACCCAGCTGGTGTGATGTCGTGGCCATCGGAGGAGCGATGGAGCTTGGCGGAGGGACAGCTGTCGGAGCGGTTGAGTCCTTGCTGACGTCCTCTTGCTTCCGTAAGGGGGCTGATAGCCACCGTCGTCACAGAGCATGCGGGGCGCCATCATTGCCTATCTGGCGGAGCGAGCCAGATGGGACGCCGGTCTTGTTCCCCGTGGCCCGAGTCAGCTCGGGGTAGGGTGATGATGGCGCCTCCTGTTGACGTGGCTGGTCTGCGCCCTAGGTTGGGCGATGTGGAAGCTCCTCCGAAGCCGAGGTCGAGTCCGAGCCCCCGGGTCGGGCGAGGCGGAGATTGCCGGCTGGTGCCGGGGTGGAGTCCGAGCCCTGGGGTCGGGCGAAGCGGAGTTCGTCGTCTTCTGGGGCCGAGCCCAAGTCCGAGCCCTGGGTCGGGCGAGGCGGAGATCGTCGTCTTCTGGGGCCGAGCCCAAGTCCGAGCCCTGGGTCGGGCGGAGTTCGCCGTCTTCCAGGACTTAGCCCGAGTCCGAGCCCTGGGTCGGGCGGAGCGGAGTTCGCTGTCTTCCGGGACTTAGCCCGAGTCCGAGCCCTAGGTCGGGCGGAGTTCGCCGTCTTCTGGGACTTAGCCCGAGTCCGAGCCCTGGGTCGGGCGGAGCGGAGTTCATCGTCTTCCGGGACTTAGCCCGAGTCCGAGCCCTGGGTCGAGCGGAGCGGAGTTCGCCGTCTTCCGGGACTTAGCCCGAGTCCGAGCCCTGGGTCGGGCGAAGTTTGCCGTCTTCCGGGACTTAGCCCGAGTCCGAGCCTTAGGTCGGGCGGAGCGGAGTTCGCCGTCTTTCGGGACTTAGCCCGAGTCCGAGCCCTAGGTCGGGCGAAGCGGAGCTTCCTATGGTGCCTTCGGCAGGGTCTGACTGCCTGTCAGTCTTACTCTGTCAAGTGGCACCGCAGTCAGAGTGGCGCAGGCGGCGCTGTCCTTTTGTCAGGCCGGTCAGTGGAGCGGCGAAGTGACGGCGGTCACTTCGGCTCTGCCGGCTGGGGGGCGCGCGTCAGGATAAGGGTGTCAGGCCACCTTTGCATTAAATGCTCCTGCGACTTGGTCGGTTGGTGCGGCGATTTGGTCAGGGTTGCTTCTTAGCGAAGGCAGGGCCTCGGGCGAGCCGGGAATATGTTCGCCGCTGAAGGGGGGCCTCGGGCGAGACGGAAATCCTCTGGGGTCGGCTGCCCTTGTCCGAGGCTAGGCTCGGGCCAGGCGTGATCGTGTCCCTCGAATGGACTGATCCCTGACTTAATCGCACCCATCAGGCCTTTGCAGCTTTGTGCTGATGGGGGTTACCAGCTGAGAATTAGGAGCCTTGAGGGTACCCCTAATTATGGTCCCCGACAGTAGCCCCCGAGCCTCGAAGGGAGTGTTTGCACTCGCTTGGAGGATTTCGTCGCACTTTTTTGCAAGGGGACCAGCCTTTCTCGGTTGCCTTTTGTTCCGGTGGGTGCGCGCGAGCGCACCCGCCGGGTGTAGCCCCCGAGGCCTCAGAGGAGTGGTTTCACTCCTTCGAGGTCTTAATGCCTCACGTAGTGCTTCGGCTGGTTTGGTCGTTCCCTCATGCGATCTGGCCGTAGCCCGGGTGTACGGTCGGGTCCAAGTTCTCGGGCTGGTATGTTGACGCTGTCAACGGTTTGGCCGGAGCCGGGTTTGCGAGAGCAGCCCCCGAGCCTCTGCACAGGGCAAGAGGGCGATCAGGGACAGACTCGGTTTTTTTACATACGCCCCTGCGTCGCCTTTTCGCAAGGAGGAGGGGGGAAAGCGCCATGTTGCCCTCGATGGGCATCGAACATGGTGTCTCCGTTGAGCTACAAGCGGGTGATCCGAGTGGACGTCCGTGCCCCGTTTGTTAGGGGTCGGCTAGGGGCCCAGAGGCACGCCCAAAAGTACCTGCGGGTGATCTGCCGAACCCGGTCCCCTGGCGACGGGGTCCGAGGGCTCGATGCCTCCCTCTGATGGGATTCCGTTACAAGATCGTTCCCGCCGGTCTCAGAAATGTCCTAGGGTACCTCGGGAGCGCAGCTCGAGCCTTGGTTATGTATCGAACGTACCCATGGTCATCCCTCGCTCGGCGTCTGAGGCGGCTGTGAACCCTTCGGGGGCCAGCCTTCGAACCCCTGATCAGTAATGGGCACAGAGCCCGAGTAGCCTGAGGCGGCCGTGGAACCCTTTCGAGGGGCCGGCCCTCGAACCTCTGACCAGTAGTGGGTGCAGGGCCCACGCGATCTGAGGCGGCTGTTGAACCCTTCCGGGGGGCCAGCCTTCGAACCTCTGATCAGTAGGGGGGCTCGGAGCCTGGTTCCTTCTCAGGGAAGGATCCTTTTCGGGGTATCCCCCTTTCCCGGTCCCTGTTGCAAGAGAGAGGAAGAGGAAAAACCGAAAAGGATACGAAATCAAACGACGCGGCATACCTTTTTGGACGCGGTCATTATGGCAAAGGCGAAGCGTCGCCCGCTTCTCCTGCCAGAGGCGCCGCGTGTCCCGCCGTGGAGTTAATGCGACGGGGCGAGTGGATGGAGGGGCGACCGTTGCACGTGCGCGAGCCGTTCGAGGAACGGATCACGGGCGCGTTGTCTTCACGCCGTGGGAGAGGGTTCTCTCGCTGCCCCCGGATGGGACGTAAGCTTGGCTGACGACGTGGCCGCTGCTCCTGCTCGCCTGCCACCGCCATTACTATCGGCCCACTTTTGGCCGCGTTGACCGTCGCGCCAGGCTGGTGCTGCTGGGTCGCGCGCCGGGTCGCCTCGAGTCGAGGTATTGGTTCCGCAGTCGAGGAGGCGCGGTAGTGGCGCAAGTGGCGGTGTAGTTGCATGCACGAAGCATTCGGCGCGCCGGTTGCATGACGCGTGGGCCTGGGCCTCCATGCCGGGCGTATTGGGAGTCGGAGAAGCGCGCCCACTTGGCGTGGTTGCATGCCGCCTGCATGGCCGCCCACCCTTTCGCACGCTGGTCTGGGCAAAAGTGGAGGGTCGCTTGTAACCGCTGGGCGGTTGTGCGCACCGCGCGCAGCGGTTCAGCTTCTTCTGCTCTGAGCCGGCTTGCATGACGTGTGGGACTCAGCCCCCGCGCCGCAGGGGAGGACCTTGGAGTGTGTTGGAGAAGACTCAGCCCATGACGGTTGGGGACGCGAGTAGGGAGAACCGCCCTTAAAAGGAGGGTGACCCCCTTGGAAGGCGACCATGTCTTTGCGCTCCCTTACGCATCGTGTCTTTCCACCTTCCAAGCCCCCGGATGGGGGAGATCCGCCGTCTTTCCGCCTCGTTGTTGGGGGAACATAACTCCGTGGGAGTTGGCACCTTTCAGCCATCGTTCGACTTCAAGGATTTTCATCGTGCAGCCCGGCTGCACCCCTCCGCCGGCGGTCACCCAAGACGGTGACCTCCAGCTTGATGGTGGGGGAAACGAGCCAGGCTGCGATCTTGGTCCCACCCTCAGCTTCAAGGATGTTCATCATCCTTGCTGGGGTGGAGGCCGGGCTGAGCCGGAGCTCTACCTCCCGCGCGGGTTCGTGGGTCACCCTCTCCCGCGGCGTTCGAGGGAGAGGGCGCTCGCTGGCCCTGCGGGCAGGTCGGACTTCGACAACGCGGGGCCGGTCGACAGCAGGCGTCGTCAGCCCCAGCACGTCGGGCTCGTCGGGTTGGCCCCCGGTGCCCCCTCCCGCCGGAAGGTGGCTGCCGCGCCGTGTGCACGGGAGGACCGCCCAAGATGTCGCGCGCTGCTAGGGCGGCGTTCGTGTTCTGGGGCGGTCCTGCCTTTGCACCGGTACGGTGCCTCCGCGGGGAGGTCGGTGCCCTGCTCGTCCGGGAGGATCCGAGCAGGGATCTGCCGGCGGGCTGACGGCCCCTGTCGTCGGTGCCGAGGCGGAGGCGGCTCGAGAAGTCCCCGTCGCCGACGGGATCACCGCCACCATCCGCGCTCCGGGCCTCCGGCTCTTTGTACTTGTCCTCGCCCCTCGAGCGTCGGCGTGGGCGAGGGCAAGGTTGCAGCGGCGTTCGCCCTGAGGCCATCACCGCTGCAGGTTGGCCACCCGTAGAGGGGGTTGTTGTCGCTGCTGCTGGAGCGGGCGAAGGCGAGCCATCCGTCGGTCTTCTGTTGCTCCGCAGGCCCCTCCCCCGTCGAGTGGGGTTGTTCGTACCTGCGGAGGCGGAACCGGAGTTCCGTTTGTAATGGCACTTTGAATGCCAGGGTTTTCGTTCATTGTGGCTGTCGGGGCCTGAACATGTAGGTGATTTTTGGCACGGAGCCGTGTTTTTTCCTCCTTTTCGAGCACTAAGACTCGCCTGTTGGTTGTCTAAAACCGCTTCACCAAGCGTGAGTCGCCTCGTGTACAGGTGACGAGTGAGGTATCCGTATCCCGGAGGCGTAGGAGTCCCTCGGCTCGGTCGGCCTTGTTGTCCGAGGCTTCTCTAGCTTAGTTAAAGGAACCCCTCGGCCGCTCTTCGATGAGCTGAGGCCAGGGGTAGCAGCGTCAACATGAACAGAGGCAGAGTTGGCTCGAAAAGAAAAACCTGGTTGGCCGGAGCCTGGCCGGGTCGTCCGTTAGCGGGACCGACGCCGGAATTGACCAGCCGAGGCCTTGGGTCGGGCTGATGTCCTTGGAGGGCAGCTGGCTGAGGCCCCGGGGTGACCGGCCGAGCCGCCTGCTCGGGCCGGATTGACGTCCTTGGAAGGTAACTGGCCGAGGCCCCGGGGTGACCGGTCGAGCCGCCTGCTCGGGCCGGATTCCCGGAGAAGACCCTGGCAGCGATGGCCCAGGCGTGGTGATGACGTCGTCCTCCAGAGTGGAGATCCTCGGACCACGTCGCCGTCCGAGGCTAGGTCGGCCCTCGCCGAAGGTGTCGTCGATGCCAAGGGTGCTACTGCTCCCTTCAGCCATCAAGATCCGAGCTTGCAGGATCGGATTGTCTTGTAGTGTATGTTTCCTGCGGCCGCCGAGGCCTAAACACACCCTCGCCATGTTGTAAAGCTGCGTCTCTTTTCCTTTCATTTCGAGTATCTGGACTTTTTTATCGGTAACAGAAATGTTTGTGCGAGCAAGAGTTGCTTCTCGCGGAAGGTGATGAGTGAGGTATCCGTATCCCGGAGGCATAGGAGTCCCTCGGCTCGGTCGGCCTTGCCGCTTACGCGCACTCTTACCCGTCCATGGGGCTCTGTCACCGACACAGTCGAGAAGGCTCGAAGGATCGCTTCGGCAGAAGAGCTTTCGAACGTGAAGACTTATTCGGTCCGCAGAATCACTTATCCGAACGTGAGTTACTTATCGCAGAAGGTGATGAGTGAGGTATCCGTATCCCGGAGGCGTAGGAGTCCCTCGGCTCGGTCAGCCTTGGCTGCTTACGTGTACTCCGTCGTTTTCAAGATCCACTTTCGAAGTAGCCAAAAAGCGCGAAAGACATTCCGGCAGAAAAGATCTTTTTTCGAGGAAAATTTCGTCGCAGAGGGGGTTCCCCCCCTTTAGCCCCCGAGGGAGGGTCGGGCTTTGCCGAGGCGAGGCCGACCCTTCCTTGATGACTAAACTTTGCGTGGGTGCGAGGTATATGATCAACTTGAAAACATCTTAAGGGTAGAAGCGACGTAGCTATTGGATGTTCCAGGCGTTGCCGTAGACCTCGCCTTGACTGTTGGCCAGCTTGTATGTTCCGGGCTTCAGAACCTTGGCGACGACGAATGGCCCCTCCCAGGGAAGCTTGAGCTTGTGCCGCCCTCGGGCGTCTTGTCGCAGCCGAAGCACTAGGTCGCCCACCTGGAGGTCTCGAGACCGGACCCCTCGGGCGTGGTAGCGTCGCAGGGACTGCTGGTACTGCGCCGAGTGTAGCAAGGCCTGGTCCCGAGCCTCCTCCAGCTGGTCCAGCGAGTTTTCTCGGCTGACTTGGTTGCTTTGGTCGGTGTAGGCCCTCGTCCTCGGGGAACCGTATTCTAAGTCTGTGGGCAAGATGGCTTCGGCCCCATAGACTAGAAAGAATGGTGTGAAGCCCGTGGCTCGGCTCGGCGTTGTCCTCAGACTCCAGACCACCGAGGGGAGTTCCTTCATCCATCGCTTGCCGAATTTGTTGAGGTCGTTGTAGATCGGAGGCTTGAGCCCTTGTAGAATCATGTCGTTGGCACGCTCCACCTGCCCATTCGTCATGGGATGAGCCACGGCGGCCCAGTCCACCCGGATGTGGTGATCCTCGCAGAAGTCCAGGAACTTTCTACCGGTAAACTGGGTGCCGTTGTCGGTGATGATGGAGTTCGGGACCCCGAAGCGATGGATGATGTTGGTGAAGAACGCCACCGCCTGCTCGGACCTGATGCTGTTCAGGGGTCGGACCTCGATCCACTTGGAGAATTTGTCGATGGCGACCAGTAGGTGCGTGTAGCCCTCGGGTGCCTTCTGCAAGGGGCCGACGAGGTCTAGACCCCACACTGCAAAAGGCCAGGTGATGGGTATCGTCTGTAGAGCCTGAGCGGGCAGGTGGGTCTGCCTCGCGTAGAATTGACACCCTTCGCAGGTGCGGACGATTCTGGTAGCGTCGGCCACCGCCGTCGGCCAGTAGAAACCTTGCCGGAAAGCATTCCCAACAAGGGCTCGAGGCGCTGCGTGATGGCCGCAAGCCCCCGAGTGTATCTCTCGCAGGAGTTCCTGACCTTTGGCGATGGAGATGCATCGCTGGAGGATGCCGGAGGGGCTGCTGTGGTAGAGCTCCTTCTCATCTCCCAGCAAGACGAACGATTTGGCGCGCCGCGCCACCCGCCGAGCCTCGGCTCGGTCGAGGGGTAGCTCTCCTCGGTGGAGATATTGCAGGTACGAGGTCTGCCAGTTTCGATTAGGCGCGACCCCGCTTCGCTCCTCCTCGACGCGTAGTGCCTCACCCTCGGGGGCCAAGGGTACCTCGGACTGAACCGAGGGCGCCTCGGGCCGAGCTGAGGGTGCCTCGGGATGAGCCGAGGGCGCCTCGGGTTGAGCCGTGGGTGCCTCGGACTGGGCCGAGGGTACCTCGGGCTTGGACGTGTCGTCGATCTTGACGGAGGGTTGATGCAGGTCTCGGGAGAAGACGTCTGGGGGAACCGTCGTTCGCCCCGAGGCTATTTTAGCCAGCTCGTCCGCAGTCTCGTTGTAGCGCCAAGCGATGTGGTTGAGCTCGAGCCCGTAGAACTTGTCTTCCAGGCGCCGAACCTCATCGTAGTAGGCCTCCATCTTTGGGTCGCGGCAATGGGAGTTCTTCATGACTTGGTCGATGACGAGCTGCGAGTCACCGCGAGCGTTGAGGCGTCGGACCCCTAGCTCGATGGCGATCCGCAACCCGTTGACCAGAGCCTCATATTTGGCCACATTGTTGGACGCCGGGAAGTGGAAGCGTAGCATGTAGCGTAGATGCTTTCCGAGGGGTGAGATGAAGAGTAGGCCTGCGCCGGCTCCTGTCTTCATCAGCGACCCGTCGAAGAACATGGTCCAGAGCTCCGGTTGGATCGGAGCCGTCGGTAGCTGGGTGTCGACCCATTCAGCCACGAAGTCCGCCAAGACCTGGGACTTAATGGCCTTCCGGGGAGCGAACGAGATTGTCTCGCCCATGATCTCCACCGCCCACTTTGCAATCCTACCCGAGGCCTCTCGGCACTGGATGATCTCTCCCAGGGGGAAGGATGACACCACAGTTACCGGATGAGACTCGAAGTAGTGTCGCAGCTTCCGCCGCGTTAGGATCACCGCGTACAGCAGCTTATGAACTTGTGGGTAGCGGATCTTGGTTTCGGACAGTACCTCGCTGACGAAGTAGACTGGCCTTTGAACGGGCAACGTATGCCCCTCTTCTTGCCTCTCGACCACAATCGTGGCGCTAACCACCTGAGTGGTCGCGGCGACGTAGACCAGGAGGGCTTCTCCGGCAGCTGGGGGCACCAAGATAGGCGCCTTTGTGAGGAGCGCCTTCAGGTTCCTGAGGGCTTCCTCGGCCTCAGGCGTCCAAGTGAAGCACTCGGCCTTCCTTAAGAGGCGGTACAGAGGCAGACCTCTTTCGCCGAGGCGTGAGATGAAGCGGCTCAGAGCCGCGAGGCATCCCATGACCCTCTGTACGCCTTTCAAGTCCTTGATGGGCCCCATGCTGGTAATGGCTGCGATCTTCTCCGGGTTGGCTTCGATGCCCCGCTCGGAGACGATGAACCCCAAGAGCATGCCTCGGGGCACCCCGAAGACACACTTTTCGGGATTGAGCTTGATGCCTTTCGCCTTGAGACATCGGAATGTCGCTCCAAGGTCGGAAAGGAGGTCGGAGGCTTTCCTTGTCTTGACTACAATGTCATCGACGTAGGCCTCGACCGTGCGGCCAATGTGTTCGCCGAACACATGGTTCATGCACCGCTGGTACGTCGCGCCCGCATTCCTCAAGCCGAACGGCATGGTGACATAGCAGTACATGCCGAAGGGTGTGATGAAAGAAGTCACGAGCTGGTCGGACTCTTTCATCCTGATATTATGATACGCTGAGTAGGCATCGAGGAAAGACAGGGTTTCGCACCCAGCAGTGGATTCCACGATTTGGTCGATGCGAGGCAGAGGGTAGGGAACCTTCGGACATGCTTTGTTGAGACCAGTGTAGTCTACACACATCCGCCATTTCCCCCCTTTCTTTCTCACAAGCACAGGGTTGGCAAGCCATTCAGGATGGAATACCTCTTTGATGAACCCCGCCGCCATTAGCTTGTGGATCTCCTCGCCTATGGCTCTGCGCTTCTCCTCGTCGAATCGGCGCAGGGGCTGCTTGACGGGTCGGGCTCCGGCTCGGATGTCCAGCGAGTGCTCGGCGACATCCCTCGGTATGCCGGGCATGTCCGAGGGACTCCACGCGAAGACGTCGGCGTTCGCGCGGAGAAAGTCGACGAGCACTGCTTCCTATTTGGGATCGAGCCCAGAGCCGATCCGGATCTGCTTGGAGGTGTAGCCGCTGGGGTCGAGGGGGACGGACTTAACCGTCTTCGTTGGCTCAAAGTTGCCGGCATGACGCTTCACGTCTGGCACCTCCATAGAGAGGCTCTCCAGGTCGGCGATGAGGGCCTCAGACTCGGCGAGGGCCTCGGCGTACTCCACACACTCCACGTCGCATTCGAATGCGTGTTTGTACGTGGGGCCGACAGTGATGACCCCGTTGGGGCCCGACATCTTGAGCTTCAGGTAGGTGTAGTTGGGGATGGCCATGAACTTCGCGTAGCATGGCCTCCCCAGCACCGCGTGGTAGGTTCCTCGGAACCCGACCACCTCGAACGTCAGGGTCTCCCTTTGGAAGTTGGAGGGTGTTCCGAAGCAGACGGGAAGGTCGAGCTATCCGAGGGGTTGGACGCGCTTCCCAGGGATGATCCCATGGAAGGGCGCAGCGCCTGCCCGGACAGAGGACAGATCAACACGCAGGAGCCCGAGGGTCTCGGCGTAGATGATGTTGAGGCTGCTGCCTCCATCCATGAGGACCTTGGTGAGCCTGACGTCGCCGATGATGGGGTCGACGACGAGCGGGTATTTCCCCGGGCTCGGCACATGGTCGGGGTGATCGTCTCGGTCGAAGGTGATGTGCTTGTCGGACCAGTCTAGATAGGCTGGCGCCGCCACCTTCACCGAGCAGACCTCCCGGCGCTCTTGCTTGCGGTGCCGAGCCGAGGTGTTCGCCGCTTGCCCACCATAGATCATGAAGCAGTCACGGACCTCGGGGAACTCTCCTGCCTGGTGATCTTCCTTCTTGTCGTCGTCGCGGGCCTTGCCACCCTCCGCGGGTGGCCCAGCCCTGTGGAAGTGGCGCCGAAGCATGACGCATTCCTCAAGGGTGTGCTTGACGGGTCCCTGGTGATAGGGGCACGGCTCCTTGAGCATCTTGTCGAAGAGGTTGGCACCTCCGGGGGGCTTGCGAGGGTTCTTGTAGTCGGCGGCGGCGACAAGGTCCGCGTCGGCGGCGTCGTGTTTCGCTTGCGACTTCTTCTTGCCCTTCTTCTTGGCGCCGCGCTGAGTTGACGCCTCGGGAGTACCTTCCGATGGGCGGCCCTGGGGCTGCTTGTCCTTTCGGAAGATAGCCTCGACCGCCTCCTGGCCGGAGGCGAACTTGGTGACGATGTCCATCAGCTCGCTCGCCCTGGTGGGGGTCTTGCGGCCCAGCTTGCTCACCAGGTCGCGGCAGGTGGTGCCAGCGAGGAACGCGCTGATGACATCCGAGTCGGTGATGTTAGGCAGCTCGGTGCGCTACTTCGAGAATCGCCGTATGTAGTCTCGGAGAGACTCTCCTGGCTGCTGTCGGCAGCTTCGGAGGTCCCAGGAATTCCCGGGGCGCACATACGTGCCCTGGAAATTGCCGGCGAAAGCTTGGACCAGGTCGTCCCAGTTGGAGATCTGCCCCGAAGGCAGGTGCTCCAACCAGGCGCGAGCGGAGTCGGAGAGGAACAGGGGGAGGTTGCGGATGATGAGGTTGTCATCGTCCGTTCCACCCAGTTGGCAGGCCAGACGGTAGTCCGCGAGCCACAGTTCCGGTCTCGTCTCCCCCGAGTACTTTGTGATAGTAGTCGGGGGTCGGAACCGGGTCGGGAACGGCGCCCGTCGGATGGCTCGGCTGAAGGCTTGCGGACCGGGTGGTTCGGGCGAGGGACTCCGATCCTCCCTGCTGTCGTAGCGTCCCCCACGCCTGGGGTGGTAGCCTCGGCGCACCCTCTCGTCGAGGTGGGCCCGTCGGTCGCGGTGACGGTGCTCGTTGCCGAGGCGACCCGGGGCCGCAGGCGCGGTGTTGCGCGTGCGCCCGGTGTAGACCGAGGCTTCCCGCATGAATCGGGAAGTCGCAGCATGTGGTTCCGAGGGGTACCCGTGCCTTCGGGAGGCAGAGCTCTCGGCCCGTCGGACCGCGGCGCCTTCTAGGAGATTCTTGAGCTCTCCCTGGATTCACCGCCCCTCGGTGGTTGATGGCTCTGGCATCGCGCGAAGAAGCATTGCTGCTGCCGCCAGGTTCTGGCCGACCCCACTGGATGCGGGTGGTGGCCTGAGCCTGATGTCGTCGGTGATGCGGTGCTGGAAGCCCTGGGGTAGATGACGTATTTCTCCGGCCGGAGGTTGGCCCGCCCATGCCTGCCCGACGTCCCGACGGATCGGCTCAAGTGCTCCTGCTCCCTCGTCGAGCCTGGTCTGCACCCCGCGGATTTGCTCGAGCTGTGGGTCATGACCCCCCGCCTGAACGGGGACCACAGCTAGCTCCCGTGGGATGTCAACGCGAGGCACCAGCCTAGGGAGGTCACCATCCTCCGGCATGTCGAGATGGTTGCCTTCGGGGGGACCCCCTAGATCGACGTGGAAGCATTCGCGACTTGGGCCGTGGCCCTCGTCACCGAGGCTACGGCTACCGTCGGAACAGTCGGAAAGGCAGTAGTCGCATGCGGTCATGAAGTCCTGCATGGCACTGGGGTTGCCAAGTCCAGAGAAATCCCAATAGATGCTGGGTTCGTCGTCTTCCTTGGACCCAGAGGGCCCGTAGGTCGAGACGTCCGTCAGCCGGTCCCAAGGTGACCGCACACGAAACCCCAGAGGGTCTAGATTTGCCTCTACGAGAGCGCCCGCCAAAGCGAAGTCGCTAGACGGGTTGAGGCTGAATCCGAAAGACGTGGGATGGGAATCGGTCGGTACCTTTTGGTCGACGGGCGGTGATAAGGTCACGTCAGGGACTGACTGCGCCGTCGTCTCAGGTACGAGGGTGACGTCTAGCAAGCTTTTCGCAAGTGTGCTGGCGTCGTCCGCTCGCTCGGGATTGGCGTGTCGCGGGGAGGCGGCGCTCGCCTTCGTCTCAAACGCGAGGTCGATGCCCTGTGCGCCCCCTGTTGGGGTGCCGGGGCCGCCGACTCGCTCGACAGCCGACGAGGCGCTGTCTCCTGCTTGGCCTTGGTTCCCCCGCCTCCTCCTCCGTCGGCGGGGGAGAGGACGGGGTGAGCTCGAAGATTGTTCTTCCACCATGCGGGGAAGATGTCGCCGATTCCGCTGCCGGCGGGCGGGTTGTCGGCCGCCACTGTTGTTGTCGCACGACGGTGGAAGGAGTATCATGTCGTAGCTGCCGTCGAGGGACATGAACTCAAGACTCCCGAAACGGAGCACCGTCCCGGGTTGGAGAGGTTGCTGGAGACTGCCCATCTGGAGCTTGACGGGAAGCTGTTCGTCAACACGCAGCAGGCCCCTACCTGGCGCGCCAACTGTCGGCGTTCCAAGACCGGGGGGTCCCTGAGCCGTCGAGTGAATGTCGCCGCGTGCCCCAGCCCAGATGGGTCGAGCGCGAGGGCGAGCGCGAAGGGGGGGAGAGCGAGGCGGCCGGAGACCGGCGTGAGAGAGGTGGGAATCCCGCGGCCTTCGTGTTCGTCCCGCGCCCAGGTCGGGTGCGCTTGCAGTAGGGGGTTACAAGCGTCCACGCGGGAGAGGGAGCGAGCGGCTCCAAGCGAGCGCTTGTTCTCGTCCTCGTCCCCGCACGGCCAACCCTCTCTAAGAGGGCCCTGGTCCTCCCTTTTATAGGCGTAAGGAGAGGATCCAGGTGTACAATGGGGGGTGTAGCAGGGTGCTACGTGTCTAGCGGAGGTGAGCTAGCGCCCTAGGTACATGCCGTTGTGGCAGCCGGAGAGATCTTGGCACCCAGCTGGTGTGATGTCGTGGCCGTCGGAGGAGCGATGGAGCTTGGCGGAGGGACAGCTTTCGGAGCGGTTGAGTCCTTGCTGACGTCCTCTTGCTTCCGTAAGGGGGCTGATAGCCGCCGTCGTCACAGAGCATGCGGGGCGCCACCATTGCCTATCTGGCGGAGCGAGCCAGATGGGACGCCGGTCTTGTTCCCCGCGGCCCGAGTCAGCACGGGGTAGGGTGATGATGGCGCCTCCTGTTGACGTGGCTGGACATGCCGAGGTCGAGTCCGAGCCCCCGGGTCGGGCGAGGCGGAGATTGCCGGCTGGTGCTGGGGCGGATTCCGAGCCCTGGGGTCGGGCGAAGCGGAGTTCGTCGTCTTCTGGGGCCGAGCCCAAGTCTGAGCCCTGGGTCGGGCGAGGCGGAGATCGTCGTCTTCTGGGGCCGAGCCCAAGTCCGAGCCCTGGGTCGGGCGGAGTTCGCCGTCTTCCGGGACATAGCCCGAGTCCGAGCCCTGGGTCGGGCGGAGTTCGCCGTCTTCCGGGACTTAGCCCGAGTCCGAGCCCTGGGTCGGGCGGAGCGGAGTTCACCGTCTTCCGGGACTTAGCCCGAGTCCGAGCCCTGGGTCGGGCGGAGTTCGCCGTCTTCCGGGACTTAGCTCGAGTCTGAGCCCTGGGTCGGGCGGAGCGGAGTTCGCCGTCTCTCGGGACTTAGCCCAAGTCCGAGCCCTGGGTCGGGCGAAGCGGAGCTTCCTATGGTGCCTTCGGCAGGGCCTGACTGCCTGTCGGTCTTACTCTGTCAAGTGGCACCGCAGTCGGAGTGGCGCAGGCGGCGCTGTCCTTCTGTTAGGCCGGTCAGTGGAGCGGCGAAGTGACGGTGGTCACTTCGGCTCTGCCGGCTGGGGGGCACGCGTCAGGATAAGGGTGTCAGGCCACCTTTGCATTAAATGCTCCTGCGACTTGGTCGGTTGGTGCGGCGATTTGGTCAGGGTTGCTTCTTAGCGAAGGCAGGGCCCCGGGCGAGCCGGGAATATGTTCGCCGCTGAAGAGGGGCCTCGGGTGAGACGGAAATCCTCCGGGGTCGGCTGCCCTTGTCCGAGGCTTGGCTCGGGCGAGGCGTGATCGTGTCCCTTGAATGGACTGATCCCTGACTTAATCGCACCCATCAGGCCTTTGCAGCTTTGTGCTGAAGGGGGTTACCAGCTGAGAATTAGGAGCCTTGAGGGTACCCCTAATTATGGTCCCCGACAAAACTGTTCCAACAGAGTTAGGCGTTGCCTTGGGAAGGAGCCGCGCCTTCGGCTTCATCCCCACCATCAGCAAAGTCCATCCCGGCTTCCGGCGACGGCACAGGTGGGAGGATCTCTGCCTCAAAGGTGGTCGCCAGCACTGCGCTCGGACCCGCGGCGGCCGCATCGAGCCTCTGGACTTCTGCCAAGGCGGCTTCATCTTCGTCGGGAAGGCAATACCCCTCGCTAACCCGCTCCAGGTCCACAACATAGTGGGAAGCGAGTACGGCGAAGGCCCGCCTGACGCAGTGGTGTAACGCCTCGCGGAGTCTGCCGCGCACATGATCGCCCAAGACTTGAAGGCGACTTCGAGGGGAGCTTCCTGAGGGGACGTCGCCGGAGCCAAGGACCCGGTAAACGTCCGAGACGGCCTCGAACATGGCCGCGTGGTCGGTTTCCCTCTGCTCGGCCGCCCCGGCAAGCGCCTCGGCAAGCGCCTTGGCGGACTCATCGAGGGCGGACTCGAGCTCTGCGAACAGCCAAAGGAAGGGTCTCAAACACAAGCAGAGGAAACAAGCAGGAACGAAAACCGAAGATGGCCAAGGCGTACCTCCGGCTCGGGCACGCTGCTCCGAGGCTGCGACTTGGGCTACAGCTAGGTCGACCGCAAGGGTTTCAGCCCGGCTTTCGGCCTCGGTAGCCCGGCCCCGAGATTGGTCCCGCTCCTTGATGACCCGGTCGAACTCCGACTGCTGTCGTTGCGCTTCTGCGCGCGCCGCGGCCGCCTCCGCACGCGCCGCTGCCGCCTCGGCTCTCAGATCGGTACAGAGCAACCGAAGGTCCGCCACCTCGGCACCCTGCTGAGAGAGGCGCGCAGTAGCCTCGGCAAGCGAGGTCCTCAGGGATCGCAGCGAGCCCCAGACGTCGACCTCGCGACGGATGAACGACGACTTGGCGGCGCTCCGATCTGTCAGATCCTGAGGGAAGGAAGCGGGGCGTCACGAAAGACGCCTTGGTCACAAAAAAGAAAAGGTATGCCTGAAACCGTTACCTGGAGGATTTTGGGGACGTCCCTGCAGAAAACCTCCAGCGACGACCGGAGCGACCCCACCGTTGCTTCGGCACACTCGCGGAGCTCGTCCCAGGACTGGTCCTCCCGCTCATCGTCGAGAACGAAGCCGGGATCCGAGGCCTCACGGGTCCGAAACCGGAGCAACTGGCGCCGGCCCTCGGAGCTCCGCCGCACAGCGACGAGGCTGCCGCCCGGCGGGACGGATCGCGCCTCCACGCCCCCCTCTTCCGAGGCACCGAGCGCCGAAGCCTCAGCCGTCTCGACGTCGGCAGCAGCCGGTCGCTCCCCGACTGGGACGGCGGTGACTTCAGTAGCGACAGGTGCCAACATCGCCGGCACGTCCGGTGGGCCCGGGGCCACGTCCGCGTCATCCGCCACCCCTATCACAATGGCCACCCCAGAAGAAGCGCCAGCCTCGGGAACCCGCTCCACGGCAACTGGTGCCGCCTGAGCCCCCTGCTGTGGAGCGCCTTGCGAGAAGGTCACCTGAACGGCAAGGCCCGGAGCGGCGCTGGCCGCGCAAGCCAGTGTCGTCTTAAGGGCCTTCCGGGGCGCTAGGTCAGTCAGCCCATGGCTTCGCTTGCTGAGGAAAAAAGAAAAATCACGGCCGGGACATACGAATGAAAAGCCAGGACGAAGACGCTCCAGGATACTCACCCGCTCCGGGCCATGATCAACCGTGCCTGGGGGGAGGTCTCTCGGATCTCGACCCTCGGAGCCGCCGCCGAGGTCCGCTTCGCCGGCAGCTTCCGCATCACCCTTGCTTTGGGCGCCCTGGGCGCCTGGAAGGCGGGCTGCTCAGGCACTGCCACGATGACCTGGGGGTCGCTCCCCTGCGCTG
Organism: Zea luxurians; assembly: GCA_029449295.1. Classification (NCBI taxonomy): domain Eukaryota; kingdom Viridiplantae; phylum Streptophyta; class Magnoliopsida; order Poales; family Poaceae; genus Zea; species Zea luxurians. The sequence continues at coordinate 7,076,096 of JAOPSE010000082.1, read as the reverse complement.
CCGGCGTGGGCGGCGGCTCTCGGGGAGCAGACGCCCCGGCCTGGCTCCCCGGGGTCGCCTCAGCTCCTCCAGCCGAGGGGTCAAGTACCCTCTCGGATTGCCCCCGCTCCTCGGGCCGAGACCTCGGCGTCCCGACTCTGAGGACTGACGGCATCAACCCGCTCGGGGGCTGGTTTGATGGCTCCTGGCCTAACCCCAAGTCGGGGCTAAGGCCAAGGCGGGCAGCCATGTCGTCTTCCTCGTCATCATCTTCATCATCGTCATCGTCGTCGGGCGTTTTCCGGCGACGGCTCCCTCTGGAGCCCCTCCCTCTCCTGCCGGCGACGAAGCTTTTCCAAGGCGTCCCGAGCCCGCCTCCGCTCGCGGGCCCGGGCCTTCTCCGCGTCCTTCTTTTTCTTCTTCTCCTCCGCGGCGACCCGCCGCGCTGCTCGGTCCGCCGCATCTTGCGGGACCCGTGGCAGGGAAGACTTGTGCCACCCTACCTCCTGAAGACGGGTGGAAATCCCGACCTTAGAAACCAGGGGCAATCCGACGCAAGAAGAAAGAAGGAGTGGACACTCACCAGAGTCACGCACCCTTGGTCAGGGCGCATCAAAGGCTGGGAGAAGGCGCTGGGGTCTGGCTTCCCCAACGCAACGGACACCCGCCCGTGGAGGACGTCGACGGGAAGAGGATCAGAGGACATCCGCGAGCCCTCCAAGTCCGCCTCCGGTGTCATTTCCCAAAGCGGGAGCCGTCGCTCCGCCAACGGAAGCACCCTCCGGCGGTGGATGGCGGCAATCACCCCTGCAGCGGTGAGTCCCCCCTTCCGCAACGCCTCTAAGGCCTTGAGGAGGGGTTCGAGGTTCTTCTGTCTTTCGTGAGGGGTCCCGTGGCGCCAAGCATCAGTGGCGGCGGTGACTACTCGCTGAGAGAACGGCGGGAGCAGCTCGCCGTCATTCCGGAGGTAGAACCACCGGCGCTGCCACCCCTTGTTCGAGGACGCGAGGATGGCAGGAATATACAGCGACGCCCGCGACTGCCTCAGCAGAAGGGTGCAGCCACCGGCCCGCACCGCTGCGCGGACCTTCCTCTCCCCCGTCGGCGAGGCAAAAAGCTCCGCGAAAAAGAGATGGGTCCACAGATCCCAATGGGGGGCAATCCCCAAGTACCCCTCGCACACCGCTACGAAGATGGCGGCCTGCGAGATGGAGTTGGGGCTGAGGTTGTGCAACTCCACCCCATAGTGGTGCAGGATCGCCCGCATGAAGCGGCTCGCCGGCACACCAAATCCCCGCTCGTGGAAGGAGACGAAGCTCACGATGTACCCCGGCGGTGGGGATGGAGCGGCTCCGCCCACGGGGGGAATCCATTCTGGTCGCTGCTCATCGGTGAGAGGGCGAAGTAAACCCTCGCCAACGAGATCCTCCAGATCACTCGCCGTCACCGTGGAGAAAGGCCATGGGTCGCGCGGCGAGATGATGGTCACCCGGTCAGCCATCGCCGAGCGGAAGGGGTGGCGGCGCAAAGGACAGGGAGGGCGGTTTCCTTTTCTCTGGCTAAGTCTCTCAGGCTGCGAAAAACCTAAGAGGGAGACAGGAAGCGGAGCAAAGAACCATCGCTAGACCCTCTCCCGAGTATATGAAGACCAAGGCGCGACCGGTTCAAACGTTCCGCCCGGACCGGACGTGGGATTCAAAAACGCGAAGCGAAACAGCCGTCCCTCGAACGGCTCGCGCACGCGCAACGGTCGCTCCTCCAACCACTCGCCCCGTCGCATTAACTCCGCGGCGGGACAGGCGGCGCCTCTGGCAGGAGAAGCGGGCGACGCTTCGCCTTTGCCGTAATGACTGCGTCAAAAAGGTACGCCGCACCGTTCGATTTCGTATCCTTTTCCGTTTTTCCTCTTTCTCTCTCTTGCAACAGGGACCGGGAAAGGGGGATACCCCGAAAAGGATCCTTCCCCGTGAAGGAACCAGGCTCCGAGCCTCCCTACTGATCAGAGGTTCGAAGGCTGGCCCCTCAGAAGGGTTCGACAGCCGCCTCAGATCACGTGGGCCCTACACCCACTACTGGTCAGAGGTTCGAAGGCCGGCCCCTCGGAAGGGTTCAACGACCGCCTCAGGCTACTCGGGCTCCGCGCCCAATACTGATCAGGGGTTCGAAGGCTGGCCCCCGAAGGGTTCACAGCCGCCTCAGACGCCGAGCGAGGGATGACCATGGGTACGTTCGATACATAACCACGGCTCGGGCTACGCTCCCGAGGTACCCTAGGACATTTCCGAGACCAGCGGGAACGATCTTGTAACGGAATCCCATCAGAGGGAGACATCGAGCCCTCGGACCCCGTCGCCAGGGGACCGGGTCCGGTAGATCACCCGCAAGTACTTTTGGGCGTGCCTCTGGGCCCCTAGCCGACCCCTAACGAACAGGGCACGGACGTCCACTCGGATCACCCGCTTGCAGCTCAACGGAGACACCATGTTCGGCGCCCATCGAGGGCAACATGGCGCTTTCCCCCCTCCTCCTTGCGGAAAGGCGACGCAGGGGCGTATGTAAAAAAGCCGAGTCTGTCCCTGATCGCCCTCTCGCCCTGTGCAGAGGCTCGGGGGCTGCTCTCGCAAAACCCGGCTCCGGCCGAACCGTTGACAGCGTCAACATACCAGCCCGAGAACTTGGGACCCGACCGTACACTTGGGCTACGGCCAGCTCGCATGAGGGAACGACCAGACCAGCCGAAGCATTACGCGAGGCATTAAGACCTCGAAGGAGTGAAACCACTCCTCCGAGGCCTCGGGGGCTACACCCGGCGGGTGCGCTCGCGCGCACCCACCGGAACAAAACGCAACCGAGAAAGGCTGGTCCCCTTGCAAAAAAGTGCGACGAAAGCCTCCAAGCGAGTGCAAACACTCCCTTCGAGGCTCGGGGGCTACTGTCGGGGACCATAATTAGGGGTACCCTCAAGGCTCCTAATTCTCAGTTGGTAACCCCCATCAGCACAAAGCTGCAAAGGCCTGATGGGTGCGATTAAGTCAGGGATCAGTCCATTCGAGGGACACGATCACGCCTCGCCCGAGCCTAGCCTCAGACAAGGGCAGCCGACCCCGGAGGATTTCCGTCTCGCCCGAGGCCCCCCTTCAGCGGCGAACATATTCCTGGCTCGCCCGAGGCCCTGCCTTCGTTAAGAAGCAACCCTGACCAAATCGTCGCACCGACCGACCAAGTCGCAGGAGCATTTAACTCAAAGGTAGCCTGACACCCTTATCCTGACGCGCGCCCCCCAGCCGGCAGAGCCGAAGTGACCGCCGTCACTTCGCCGCTCCACTGACCGGCCTGACAGAAGGACAGCGCCGCCTGCGCCACTCCGACTGTGGTGCCACTTGACAGAGTGAGACTGACAGGCAGTCAGGCCCGGCCGAAGGCTCCATAGGAAGCTCCGCCTCACCCGACCCCAGGGCTCGGACTCGGGCTAAGTCCCGGAAGACGGCGAACTCCACTCCGCCCGACCCAGGGCTCGGACTCGGGCTAAGTCCCGGAAGACGGCGAACTCCACTCCGCCCGACTCGGGGCTCGGACTCGGGCTAAGTCCCGGAAGACGGCGAACTCCGCCCGACCCAGGGCTCGGACTCGGGCTAAGTCCCAGAAGACGGCGAACTCCGCTTCGCCCGACCCAGGGCTCGGACTCGGGCTAAGTCCCAGAAGACAACGATCTCCGCCTCGCCCGACCTAGGGCTCGGACTTGGGCTCGGCCCCAGAAGACGATGATCTCCGCCTCGCCCGACCCAGGGCTCGGACTTGGGCTCGGCCCCAGAAGACGACGAACTCTGCTTCGCCCGACCCCGAGGCTCGGACTCCGCCCCGGCACCAGCCGGCAATCTCCGCCTCGCCCGACCCGGGGGGCTCGGACTCGACCTCGGCTTCGGAGGAGCTTCCACATCGCCCAACCTAGGGCGCAGACCAGCCACGTCAACAGGAGGCACCATCATCACCCTACCCCGAGCTGACTCGGGCCGCAGGGAACAAGACCGGCGTCCCATCTGGCTCGCTCCGCTAGATAGGCAATGATGGCGCCCCGCATGCTCTGTGACGACGGCGGCTCTCAGCCCCCTTTCGGAAGCAAGAGGACGTCAGCAAGGACTCAACCGCTCCGACAGCTGTCCCTCCGCCAAGCTCCATCGCTCCTCCGACGGCCACGACATCACACCAGCTGTGTGCCAAGATCTCTCTGGCTACCACAACGACATGTACCTAGGGCGCTAGCTCTCCTCCGCTAGACACGTAGCACTCTGCTACACCCCCCATTGTACACCTGGATCCTCTCCTTGTGCCTATAAAAGGGAGGACCAAGGCCCTCTTAGAGAGGGTTGGCCGCGCGGGGACGAGGACGAGAACAGGCGCTCGCCGGAGGCCGCTCGCTCCCTCTCCCGCGTGGACGCTTGTAACCCCCTACTGCAAGCGCACCCGACCTGGGTGCGGGACGAACACGAAGGCCGCGGGATTCCCACCTCTCTCACGCCGGTCTCCGACCGCCTCGCTCTCCCCCCTTCGCGCTCGCCCTCGCGCTCGACCCATCTGGGCTGGGGCACGCGGCGACATTCACTCGTCGGCTCAGGGACCCCCCGGTCTCGGAACGCCGATAGTAGGCTAATACAATAATTTTATATATATATTGTTTTTTGTGCTACCTAAAATGGGAAAATGGAAATATCCCGGTAAAAATGGGATTTTGAAAATGCGGACGAAAAAACACGAAACCGTTTTTGTCCCCGTTCCCGCAGTTACCTCAGGGCCGGTCCTGACAATTCGGGGGCCCTAAGCGAAAATATCTGTAGAGGTCTTATACGGAGGTTTAAGTCTGCTAATTTTTTTCAACTTTTAAATGATATCCGAAGAATAAAAGAAGTTGATGATTTATACAATTTTATTCTAAATGATATGATTAGAAACACTGTTACAATATTTTATGAGTCGTAAAATTATACAAATTATGTAATATAACTCTGCATTTGTTTTGAGAGCGAGTATTTTACTTTTAATTTGTCAAACTAACCTAAAACTTAAAATGCACAGTAAACTAAATCTAAATACATTGATCAAATTTTCTGAAAACAAAAATCAGCAAATTAAACTGAAATTAAGCAACGTAGGTTATCGGGGTCGGCACTTCGGTAAGTTAGAATTAAGAAACGCGACAGGCACGTGCGTACAACACCTTTCGTCCTTCCCGCACCAATCAATATTTAGTATTTGTCATCAAACAGATTGTTGCGCGTTACCTCGAAGAGGTGAGTGCCAGAAAATCAGAGAGATGTAACAAATGAACAAGAATAGAAATTATCTGTAACGTATGTATATTTGGACATAAGCTGAATAAATGGGGCCCTACCGAACTTGGGGGCCCTGAGCGGTCGCATGCCCTGCATACCCTCAGGGCCGGCCCTGAGTTACCTTCTCATTCCTGTTTTTTTTTCCGCAAATACGAAAACAGTACGAGTAAAAAGAAATATGGTCCGGGATGAAATGAGATTTTTTTCGTCCATTTTCATCCCTAGGAAGATAGAGGATGGGATAAGGGATCTGCTGAGATAGCCTAATAATCCAGTTATTAACTACTTTTAGCAAACTAGCTAACAATTAACTAAGGGGGTGTTTGGATGCACTCTAACTAATAGTTGGTTGGTGAAAGGGAAATGTGCCCTTGGGCCATTTCTAGTATATTTTGGTGATTAAGTGTCCAACACATATTGAGTGAGTTATTATATGCCAAATAGAGAATGAAGTGCAAATCAACAAGAAGGTATGTTTCTAGACTTAGTGCATTTGTTTTTGTGTACTAATGAAGTTATCTAAGTGCTAGAGACAGGAAAAGAAAGGATTGAAAAAGAGTGTCTGTGTGCAGCCAAGACTCAGCTCGGCTTGGCATACCGGACTGTCCAGTGCGCCAGGCCAGCTTCGGCGAACTGGCCACTCTCGGGAAAACTTCGGCGGTGTACGGCTATAATTCACCGGACTATTCGGTGGTGCACCGGACTGTCTGGTGAACCCACGGCCGCCAGCGCAACGGTCGGCCGCCAAATCCGCGGGCGATGCTTGGCCCGCTCCAACGGTCGGCAGGGGGCACCGGACTATCCGATGTACACCGAACAGTGTCCGGTGCGCCAACTGCCACAAATCTGCAACGGTCGGCTGCGCCAGATTAGGAAGGGAATCGCGCACCAGACAGAACAGTGGTTGTCCGGTGGCGCACCGGACTGTCCGGTGCGCCACCCGACAGAAGGCAAGATTAGCCTTCCAAGAATGCCTCCAACGGCTCCTAGCTGCCTTGGGGCTATAAAAGGGACCCCTAGGCGCATGGAGGAGTTACCCCAAGCATACTTTAAACATTCTAAGTCTTCCACACTCCATCTCCGTGCACTTGATTGACTTTGTTAGTGATTTGAACTTCGTTCTAGTGGTGAACTTGTTGCGCTTCATTTGAGCTCAAGTCTTGGCTTGTGTGTGTGCGTATTGCTGCGGATTTGTGTGTGTTGCTTCCCACCCTTACTCTTGTGCTTTCACTTTGATATTTGTTGTAAGGGCGAGAGACTCCAACTTGTGGAGATTCCTCGCAAACGGGAGAAAGTATAAGAAAGAAGAACACCATGGTATTCAAGTTGATCATTGGATCACTTGAAAGGGGTTGAGTGCAACCCTCGTCCATTGGGACGCCACAACGTGGAAGTAGGCAAGTATTACTTGGCTGAACCACGGGATAACTCGCGTGTCTCTTATGATTGCTTTTCTGTGTGATTATTGTGATTCGCAAGAGCTCGCTCTATAGCCACTTGGTTTTATCATTCTAACACTTAACCAAGTTTTGTGGCTATTAGTTGTTGGAATTTACAGGATCACCTATTCACCCCCCTCTAGGTGCTCTCAATTGGTATCGGAGCCATTCTCTTCATGAAAGGGACTAATCGCCCGAAGAGATGGATCCTAAGGGAAAGGGGATGGTGGTCAATGATAAGGAGAAGGAGTCCATCTTCAACGAGCCGAGAGACGACAAGCCCACTGACTCTGGCTCGAGTCATAAGAAGAAGGACGGGAAGAAGAAGAGGCGCATCAAGAAGATCGTCTACTACGACAGCGACAAGTCTTCTTCTTCCCCAAGAGACAACGAATACGATGAGAAAAAGAAACCAGTTAACTCAAATTTTTCATTTGATTACTCTCGTATTCCTTATAATTCCAATGCCCATTTGCTTTCTATTCCTCTTGGTAAACCTCCACACTTTGATGGAGAGGACTATGCTTTTTGGAGTCACAAAATGCGTAGTCACCTTTTCTCTCTCCATCCTAGTATTTGGGAGATAGTTGAGAATGGAATGCAATTTGATAGTACCGATAACCCTATGTTTATCAACGAACAAATTCATAAGAATGCACAAGCTACCACTGTTTTGTTAGCATCATTATGCAGGGACGAATACAACAAGGTGAGCGGCTTGGACAACGCCAAGCAAATATGGGACACCCTCAAGATATCGCATGAGGGGAACGACGCCACCATGATCACCAAAATGGAGTTGGTGGAAGGCGAGCTAGGAAGGTTTGCCATGATCAGGGGAGAGGAGCCTACGCAAACGTACAACAGGCTCAAGACCCTGGTCAACAAGATCAGGAGCTATGGAAGCACGAGATGGACGGACCACGACATCATTTGACTTATGCTCAGGTCTTTCACTGTTATTGACCCTCATCTTGTGAACCTCATCCGTGAAAATCCTAGGTACACAAAGATGACGCTCGAGGAGATACTCGGAAAGTTTGTGAGCGGGCGTATGATGGTCAAGGAAGCAAGATACGTTGATGATGCATTGAATGGCCCAATGCCCATCTATGAGCCCCAGCCCGTTGCACTCAAGGCAACAAGCAGCAGCAGGGAGGCGCTACCTAGCAAGGTGGCACAAGTTGAGGCTGCCGGGCTAAACGAAGATGAGATGGCCCTCATCATCAAGCGCTTCAAGACGGCACTAAAAGGACGCAAAGAGCATCCCAACAAGAGCAAAGCAAAGGGAAAGCACTCCTGTTTTAAATATGGTAAGACTGGTTATTTTATAGCAAATTGTCCCGATAATGCTAATGACCAGGAATGAGAAAAGAGAGGGAAGAGGGAGAAGAAGAAGGCCTACAAGAAGGCGAAAGGTGAGGCGCACCTTGGCAAAGAATGGGATTCGGATTGCTCTTCTTCCGACTCCGACGACGAAGGACTCGCTGCCTCAGCCTTCAACAAATCATCTCTCTTCCCCAACGAGCGTCATACTTGCCTCATGGCAAAGGAGAAAAAGGTAAGCGCTCGAGATACCCCTAAGTATACTACTTCAAGTGATGATGACTCTAGTGATGATGAAGTAGATTACTCAAGCTTGTTCAAAGGTTTAGATAGAACTAAAATAGATAAAATCAATGAATTGATTGATGCTTTAAATGAAAAGAATAGACTTTTAGAAAAGCAAGAGGACATTTTATATGAAGAGCATGATAAATTTGTAAGTGTGTGTTGGGTACCGTAATTAGGGGTACCCCCAATACTCCTAAGCATGGCTGAAAAACATCTTCAAAATAGACCGTAAAGGCTGGTAAGCACAGCGCAAAGTTAAAGCCTCATCTACCAAGGGACGCGATCTCGTCTCACCCGAGCTCGGCCTCGGGCAAGAACAGTGGTCCTAGACGGATTCACGCCTCGCCCGAGGGCCCCCTCAGGCAGCGGGCGCACCCCCGGCTCGTCCGAGGCTAAGCTCGGGCAAACTTTGTCGTATAGCAACCTCGGCCAAATCGCCTTACCGCCGACCGTATCGCATGCGCATTTAATGCAGGGATCACCTGACACCTTATCCTGACACGCGCGCCTCAGTTGGCAAGGTCGAAATGACCGCAGTCACTTCGCCCCTTTACTGATCGATCTGACAGGAAAACAACACTATTTACCCTGTTCCGACCACTGTGCCAACCACCAGGGTAAGACTAACAACAGTGAGTCACGGCCTCTCCCGAGCTCAGCCTCAGGCGCAACAGGGAGCTCCGCCTCGCCTGACCCCGGGCCTCGGCCTCGGGAGAAGGTCTCCGCCTCGCCTGACCCCAGGCCTCGGCCTCAGGAGAAGGTCTCCGCCTCGCCTGACCCCGACCTCGACCTCGGCCTCGGCCTTAGGAGAAGTCACCGCCTCGCCCGACCTCGGCCTCGGACCGACTACGCTACAGGGGATACATCATTACCCTACCTCTAGCTAGCCGCCTCAGGCTACGAAGGAACAAGACCAGTGTCACATCTAGATTACTCCGACAACAGGTAATGATGGTTCCCTACATGCGTCCATGACGTCGATAGTCCTCAAGCTCTCTACGAAGGCAAAGAAACGTCAGCAGGACCCAGGGCCGCACCGCCAGCTACGCTTCTACAGGGCTCAAGCACTTCTCCGCCGGCCACGTTAGCACATAATAACACCCCCATATGTACAGCTGGACCATCCCCTTGTATCTATAAAAGGGGATGCCCAGGGCCTCCTCAAGGGGGGGGGGGGGGAAAGAGGGGCACGAGCGGCAAGGACGACGGAGACGGACTCACTCAAACATCGAACTCCACTCCGCAACACTAGACTCCTCAGGAGACCTAGGACCCGTTCCCTCTCTCGTGAAGCTTGTAACCCCTACTGCAAGCAACCCGGTGCAAGATAATATAAGCCTCATCCCTCCTCTTGTGTTCCATCTTGCATCAACCCATCTGGGTAGGGGCACGCGGCACAAAATTCACTAGTCGGTTCGGTTGAGGGTCCCCCGAGTCCAAAAAGCCGACAGTTGGCGCACCAGGTAGGGGCCGCTGCGTGTTGACAATACTTTCCCGTTGAGTTCCAGATGGACAATCTTCAGCAGCCTCTTCAGCCCGGGACGGTGCTCCGCTTTTAGAGTCTCGAGTTCATGTCCCCCGACGGCAGCTACGACATGGTACTCCTCCCCCCGCAGCATGACAACAACGACGGTCGTCGGCTCGCCCAGCGGAGGCGAACTCGACGACGACATCTCCCCATGGCGGAAGAGGAATACCCGGGTTTGCCCCGCCACCCTCCTCGCCGGAGGAGGAGGAGACAGAGCGACCATGGCCAGGCAGGAGGCAGCACCTCGTCGGCTATCGGACCAAAGCGAGTCGACGACGCCGACACCCCTGCGGGGGATATGTCGGGTGTTATCCTCGCACCTGGGACAACGACGGGTGTCGCTTCCCAGCAAGGTGCCAACCCCATGCAGACTAATGACGCCGGCACCCTTGCGAGGGACTTGTCGGACATTAGTCTCGCACCTGAGATAGCGACACATTCCATCTCTGATGCAACTTCACCGCCGCCCACCAACCAGGAGGTACCATCATTTTTCCATCCTGTTCCCTTTAGATTCAGCTTCGACCCACCAAGCGACCCCACTTCGGTAAGCGCTTTCGCAAGGGCATATCCTGACCTTCTGGGGTACCATATGTGGTCAACTTGGGACCTACTGACGGCCATCTCAATCTCCGGACCCACGGGTTCCGAGAAAGAGGACGACCCCGACTTCAGTTGGGATTTCTCCGGACTCAGTGATCCCAGTGCCATGCGAGACTTCATGTCCGCATGTGACCACTGCCTCTCCGACTGCTCTGATGATGGCCACAGCCTTGACAATGAGGGTTGCGACCCAACTCGCGAGTGCTTCCACATCGATTAGGAAGATCACGATGGAGACAACCACCTCGGCATGCCAGGAAATGATGACACCCTTGCACCTGTGTCTCGTGTTGAGATCCCGCGGGAGCTAGCTGTGGCCCAGGTCCCTACGGGGGGTCAGGGCACACAGCTCGAGCAACTCCGCGAGATGCAGGCCAAGCTCGATGAAGAAACGGGGCGACTTGTACAGCTCCGACAAAACATCGAACAAGAGTGGGCAGGCCGAGCACTCGCTGGAGGAGCACGTCATCGGGCCCGGGATGTCCAGCGCCGTATTATTGACGATGCCAGGGCAAGGCTGCCCCCGGGCTTCAATGGGGCTGGCGAGAACCTAGCTGCAGCGGCGATGTTACTTTGAACGATGCCGGAGCCGTCTACCACCGAGGGGCTGCGTATACAGGGCGAACTCAAGGACCTCCTAGAAAATGCCGTAGCCCGACGAGCCGAGAGCTCTGCCTCCCGAAGGCGAGGATGCCCCTCGGAGCATCACGCAGTGTCCTCCCGACGCATGCGCGAGGCCTCGGTCCACACCGAGCTCATGGGAGACGAGACACCTGCAGCCCGGGATCGCCTCGGCGACGAGCAACACCGCCGCGACCGTCAGGCCCGCCTCGAGGAAAAGGTGCGCCGAGGCTACCACCCCAGACGCGGGGGACGCTACGACAGTGAGGAGGATCGGAGCCCCTCGCCCGAACCACCAGGTCCACAGGTCTTCAGCCGGGCCATACGACGGGCGCCGTTCCCAGCCCGGTTCCGAGCCCCGACTACCATCACCAAGTACTCAGGGGAGACGAGGCCAGAGTTGTGGCTCGCGGATTACTGGCTGGCATGCCAGTTGGGAGGGACAGACGACGACAACCTCATCATCCGCAACCTCCCCCTTTTCCTCCCTGACACTGCCCGGGCCTGGCTGGAGCATCTGCCCCCTGCGCAGATCTTTGACTGGGATGACCTAGACAAGGCCTTCGCTAGAAATTTCCAAGGTACGTACGTGCGCCCTGGGAACTCATGGGATCTCCGGAGCTGCCGCCAGCAGCCAGGGGAATCCCTGCGAGAGTACATCCGGCGGTTTTCAAAGCAGTGCACCAAGTTGCCTAACATCATCGACTCGGACGTCATCGGGGCATTCCTTGCCGGCACCAGTTGCCGGGACCTGGTAAGCAAACTGGGGCGCAAGACACCCACCAAGGCGAGCGAATTGATGGACATAGCCACCAAGTTCGCTTCTGGTCAGGAGGCGGTCGAAGCCATCTTCCGGAAGGACAGGCAGCCTCAGGGAAGGCAGAAGGAAGACGACCCCGAGGCGCCCGTCCAGCGTGGCACGAAGAAGAAGACCGGGAAGAGGGCGCAAGCAAAACGCAACGCCGTTGACGCGGATCTCGTCGCTGCTGCCGAGCACAGGAATCCTCGGAAGCCTCCTGGAGGGGCCAACATGTTCGACAAGATGCTCAAGGAGTCGTGCCCCTATCACAGGTGTCCCGTCAAGCACATCCTAGAAGAGTGCGACATGCTCCGGCGTTACTTCAATAAGGCTGGGCCCTCGACGGAGGGTGGCAAGGACCAAGGCAACAACGAGAAAGGAGGCAACAGGGAAGAAAAGTTCCCAGAGGTCCACAACTGCTTCATGATCTACGGTGGGCAAGTGGCGAATGCCTCAGCTCGACACCACAAGCAAGAACGCCGGGAGGTCTGCTTGGTGAAGGTAACAACGCCAGTCTACCTAGACTGGTCCGACAAGCCCATCACCTTCGACCAAGACGACCACCCCGACTACGTACCGAGCCCAGGAAGGTACCCGCTTGTCGCCGACCCTGTCATCGGCAACACAAGTCTCTCCAAGGTCCTCATGGACGGAGGCAGCAGCCTCAACATCATCTACACCGAGACCCTAGAGCTCTTGGGGGTTGATCGGTCCACGATCCAGGCCGGTGCAACACCCTTTCACGGGATTGTCCCCGGCAAGCGTGTCCTGCCCCTTGGGCAACTTGACTTGCCCGTCTGCTTCGGAACTCCCTCCAACTTCTGAAAGGAAACCCTCACTTTCGAGGTAGTCGGGTTCTGAGGGACCTATCACGTGGTGTTGGGAAGACCGTGCTACGCCAAGTTCATGGCCATCCCCAACTACACGTACCTCAAGCTCAAGATGCCAGGCCCCAAGGGAACCATCACCGTCGGATCCATATACCGCCACGCTTACGAGTGCGACGTGGAATGCGTGGAGTACGCCGAAGCCATCGCCGAATCCGAAGCCCTCGTCGCCGACCTGGATTGCCTCTCCAAAGAGGCGCTCGACGCGCCAGCAACTTTGAACCAGCCGAGGCGGTTAAATCTGTCTCTCTCGACCCTAGCAACGACGTCAACAAGAAAGTCAGGATCGGCTCCGAGCTCAACCCCAAATAGGAAGCAGTGCTCGTCGACTTTCTCCGCGCAAACGCCGAAATTTTTGCGTGGAGTCCCTCGAACATGCCAGGCATACTGTAACACCATAAAAGCCATCAATTAAAAATAATGAATTTAGTTATTATTAATTAGGGTAATAAATTTTTTCAATTTTCTTTATATGCGCTTGATTGATTATCGGATGTTTTTTTATCAATCCTTTTTAAAGAAAAACCTAGTAATTAATATAAGTAAATAATATAATAATTATTGCTCTAAAAACAAGTATTTTATTTATAAATAGTTTTGGTGAATTTTTTTATGAATTTTCGAGCTCTTTAAAAATTCATTTCGCAATTTGAAAAAAACTAACCTAACCCTAAGGCCCAACTAGGGGCCCATTTTACTCACGCCGTGCCCTCCCCCTGGCTGGCTTCTTCCAGCCGTCGCCGCCTCTACTACTCTCTCCCTCTCCCACCTATTCTCTCTCCTCTGCTTCTCTCTCTGAGTGCCGCGCGCCAGGAGCTCCCTTGGCCCCACGTGACCGGCCCCTCACGGCCGACCTGAGCCACCCAGCCGAGCACCCCTTCGCCTGCGACCCCGGCGTGCAGCCGCGCACCCAGCCGCCCGCGACACCGACCGGCCGAGCAAGCCCCTGCCGTGCCCACGACAGGACCGCCCTCCCGCGCCAAGCCAGGAGCGCGTCCGACCGAAGCCACGCTCCAGCCGCCGAGCGCCACGAGCCCGGCCACCCTGCGTCCGCGAACCCCGACGCCCGCTCGCTACCTCGACGAAGCCCCTGCACGACGACCCGACTACCCGAAGCCGAACAGCCCTAGGCCGACGTCCGTGCCCAAAATCCGAAGCCGCGCGTAATGGAGTTTAATGGAGCGTCCATCGACCGTTCATCCGAGTTATTAGCGCAGTTTCTTCCTCCCCATTGCTCTCCCCATTGATGCCTTGGGAAGTAACCGAGCCATTGATGGCACTTGAAGCCCTGCCGGCCATTGACGTCTCCCTGGCAGACTCTTTCTTCCCTCTCTCTCTCTATAAAAGGGACAGCAGAGCTCTCTCCCTTCTCCCTCCTACCCAAACTCGCCTCTCTCTCTAGCTCTCCTCGCTCAACGCTAGTGTCGTTCGTCGCTAGAGTTTGCCGTTCATCGTCGGAGTTCACCGGAGCCGCAGTTCATCGCTGGAGCCACGCACTCGCCGTCCATAGTCGAGCCCCTGCTTTTCTCCACCCGACCGAACCCCGTCGTACTCTCCCTGTCACACGTGCGAACCCAAGGTTGATGACGACCCGAATTATTTTGTGTATTTTATAAAAATACTTTTTGATTCGATTCATGAGTTGTATATTTTGTTTGTTGTAATATGAACACGTGTGATTCGCAATTTATGTGTATGTGCGTTATGGAATTGTTTGGTAGATTCATGCGATTATTAGTACTGTGATAATTTATGTTAATCAATGCGTTGATTTTTGGATTAGGAAAATATGACGTAGATTTAATAGTCACACGTTGGTGATAAAAACAATAGATAGGGATTTTTGTAGTTGAATTTGGTCACAAGGAACTTTAGAAACTATTTGGAGAATTATAGTTATAGGTACATTTTAATGGATTAGAAAATGGTATAGAACTCATGTCATATGAATAATATAGGATTTTTTTGATGATTTAGCTAATTATTTTATTAACATTTTCTTTTATAAAGAAAGGAGAAAATATCATTCGTAGGATGGAAAATAGATTTTTGCTAGTCAAATAAACATGTTCGCAAATTGAGCACTTAGATTTTTAGATTAAGCAAAATACTAGTTTATGTCAAAATATCCTCACTTGTGTTATAAAAAGTCCAATTAGCAATTTATGTAGATTTTTAGAATATTAATATTAACAGATTCATTTTTAGCCATACTCAATTTGAGTTAGAAATAAAAAGGATAAAAGCTATTAATTTATTTATTAGTATTAAAGACGATAATTATTTTCATTGATGATGTTAAAATATATTAATATTAGTTAAAATTATATTTATTGCACCCACTCATAAATTCACCATTAGGACTCACAATAATAGCTATAATTGAATTAATAAGTATTTACACGATTAGGACGTATTTAAGATGTGATTAGTGCGATATGTTAATGTGTATGTAATGGTGTATGTTTATATAATGGTGCATGTTTATTTATTGGTGTATGTTTTATTTTTGTATGTGCGCTATGCGACTCTATTAGAAGCCGACTGTGCGGTAGACGAACCGAACTCGTTCGAGGACGACCCGCAGGACTCGCTTGAGCAAGGCAAGTGGATTCTACCTCTGCATATTCTGTTTGTACCTACTCATTGCATATAATAATGTTTACTTTTTGATATATTGCATAATTTGATGGGTTTTACCTAGTTAAGGATTTCCTAGATTTACTACCTGTATTCCTTGTTTAACCTCGGAAAATTATTAAGCTGTGCAAAATTTGTGCTACCGCTCAACTTAATGATTTCTAATGTCACTCATTAATTGGTTTTAATGTTCCAAAAATTTAATTGGCAATTATGGCATTAACCCGATGGTTAAGATAATATTATTTCAAATTAATTGGAACATGGAGTAACCACCTAGGATAACAGTGCAACCACGAGTGCTATCATGGCTCTGGCTTTGGTAATTAGCTCTATATGCTTAGTGCCTGGCAACCTTACCTGAAATATAGGCAAGAGGGGGAGCGGTAGGTGCTGGCAGCCCACGTTAACATGGGGACGTATTCTTGGCTAAGGTACCTCACCCAGGGGGCCACCACCATCGTCTTTAGAAACCTTAGCGGGTTGCTTCGTATTAAGTGTATCAACCCGGGCTAGATGGGATACATGGCTTGTGGGTGAAGTTATACCACCTCTGCAGAGTGTAAAACTAATATATCAGCCGTGCTCCCGGTTATGAGCGACCTGGACTCCTCACATGATAATTGAACTTGAAGATGGAATTAAATTGAGATCCGATGATCTTCCAATAATTTGCTTAAGTGGTTTCACTTAAGTGTTTTTGCTATATTCATATTCCTTTGTTTAAATGGGATATTTGGGATTCACACTTATTAGTAAGACAGGTGTTGTTAATAAAATGTTGACCAACTAAAAGGCTTACTGCTCAACCTTAGCCTCACCTTGTTAAACCTGCATTAATTTTTCCCCCACTTGCTGAGCCCCGACCATAAGTGAGCTCACCCTTGCTAATATTTTGATCAGAGGGTGATGCTGGAGATTTTGATGGAGATTTTATCGACGACGATGAATTCTAAGTCTAACGACGCGCCGGTCATCTTCCTGTGGGAGATTGCCCAGTTGTTTATTTCCGCTTTACTTTGATGTGATACTTGTTAAAGATACAATGTTTCAGATGATGTAATAAAGTATTCTACTCTCTTTACGCCTTTATTGCATTGTCTTTTGATATATTACACTTGTGACGTCAACATATGTGTGGAAATGGATCCTGGCACACATATGGTATGCACTCGGTTCTACCCCCTGGAACCAGGTGTGACAGAAGTGGTATCAAAGCTATGCTGACCCTAGGTCGTTAGATTAGTTAGAAATGGAAAGCCTAGTTTCTTCAAAACTTGCTAATTTCATTCCAATAAATTCCTTTATCAGTCTTACCTCTTTGAAATTCAACTAAGTTGACACTTCTCTTGTAGATGGTTCGCACTCTCCAAACTACCCGCATCAACACCTGCTACGCCCCTCAGCCCCGGCAAATCCCGGTCTACCCAGTGGTAGTCGAGGAAGTTCCAGCGGATCTCCCTCCCATCCGAGTGGAGAATGTAGTCAACCTGGAGGACAGCTCGGAGGAACAGCTGCCGACGCCCACCCCGTTGGCCGAGTCCCTGGCCTTCGCAGCTGGGTCATCGACGTCAACACCATCTGCACCAGCCTTCCAAGCACCTGCACCCGGAGGCAACGACCCCGACGACTCCGGAGACGACGATGACGAGGATGACGACGACGAAGAAGGTGGAGATGAGCACGTCCACGAGGAAGCTGACTACACCCAGCAGGACAACTTCATGGGGTTCGGTCCTGTTGTCGAACATTACACATCAATGTTCGAGACAGGGCACTTCCCCAACCTGCTGCAAGAAGTGCTGCACGCGCTAGGCACCTACGTCTGCCCCCTGTACGAAACAAGGCGAGTAAGCGAGCCTCCCCGGGCTTGCTACTACATTACTCGCATCCACGTCAGGGTGATGGATGCAGGGGATAGGGGATTCAGGACTCTGTCTACTCACGAGTCCCTGACACCACTGTCCACCTACGCTGCCTCGGTCAGCGATGCTGCCCGTCGGACCCTGTGGTCGCTCAGCCACACCTACCGGCAGCAGCTGCAGAACACGAGGTTCAGGCATCTTCCTTAGCATCTGCGTGGAGGAAGTCAGACCAGCATCGTCCCAGGTTAAGCTGGTGAGGATCGCCTCAACAACCTAGCTGGTGTAGTGGCCGGTCTCAACACCGACCTGGACAGTGCCACCCTGGATCTCTACAGGGAGCACTTGGAGCTGGAGAATGCCCATGCCAGGATTGCAGCCCTGTAAGCCCAACTGCAAGGACTAGATCCACCAGAAGCTCAGGTCCCTGCCATGGCGTTGTCTCCTCCCCGCAAGAGGTTGCGCTATGGAGAGCCCGGATCCGTCACTAGGCTGCTTTATGTATTTTGAGCTATGATGTAATAAGTTAGTCTTCGCGTTAGACGTTGAACACCTTTTTAAGTTATCATATTTATAAATAACAACCATGTAATGGTGATTGGTTGAAATGTTTGATTTGGATCTTTGTTTGAGTGCCATGATCTTATGGAATGATGGCCATAAGATCATATAAAAAATAATAATAATAAACTTAGGATATTCCCCTCTAGAATCTTTTCTACTCTTCACTACTCTAAGATGTTCACTTTCTAACCAATCAGATGGTGAACGCACGCCAAGGACCTAACAACAACAACCGGAACCAGCGTGGTCAACAAGTACCACCACCACCACCGAATCCCAACATGGAACAATTCATCGCCGCCCAGATGCAGATTCTGCAAGGACTCACTACGGCTGTTCAGCAAATACAATAGAACCAACAGAATCAGCAACCCCAGCAGCAGCAGTATGCACCCCCAGCCAGAGATAAGCACCGGGATTTCATGAGTCATCACCCGCCGACATTTTCTCATGCGGTTGATCCTCTGGATGCCGATGACTGGCTCAAAGTCATTGGGAAGAAGCTTGACATCACTTAGTGCAACGACCGGGAGAAGGTCTTGTACGCCTCGAGAAGACTCGAGGGTTCCGCGTCCGACTGGTGGGATGCCTTCACAGCGGCATATCCCAACGTGGATACAATAACCTGGCAGGAGTTCCAAGCGAACTTCCACGCTCATCACATTCCTTCGGGAATTATGAAGCTGAAGAAGAAGGAGTTCCTTTCCCTTACTTAAGGGAATATGTCTGTAAGCGAGTATCGTGATCGCTTCACTCAGCTTTCACGCTATGCCCCTGAAGAAGTGGATACAGATGAGAAGCGCCAAGAGCGTTTCCTAGAAGGACTGATTAGACCTCTGAATTACCAACTTCAGAGTCATACATTCCACAATTTCCAGACACTGTTGAATAAGGCAATTGACCTTGAAAGCAAAAGGAAGGAATTATCTGACCACAAAAGAAAATTTCAAGGTCAGTCAAGCAGGAACACCCGCCCTAACAATGCTCAAGGTCCGCAGTTCCGCTCTAAAAATCAAGGCGGAAACAATTATCAAGTGCAACACTCTAGACAGCAAGGCCAGAGAAATAATTAGAGTCAGAACCAGCAAAGGAGCAACTCCCAGACCAACCAGAGGTCTGGTGGGAGTTCACAGAACCGTCAAGGTGGCGCCAGTAACACGTAGGCCAGGAACAACGCACCTGTCCAACCCAATGGCTGCTTCAAGTGCGGTGAGCTAGGCCACTATGCCAACAACTGCCCAAGGCGCAACCAGCAGACACCCCAGAAAGACAATAATCAGAGGAATGACCAGAACACCCTCGCTCGTGGATCTGCTCAGAACAAGACTCCGCAGAACCAGAGCAGAGGAAGGGTCAATCACGTCACCGCAGAGTCAGTGCCTGAGGATGCCGACATAGTGTATGGTATGTTCCTTGTTAACTCCATACCTGCATCAGTTTTATTTGACTCTGGAGCATCGCATTCGTTTATAACTGAGTCATTTGTGGAAAAACACAACATACCTAAGTACCCTCTTAAGAAGATGTTACATATTAGTTCACCGGGAGGTGACATGAAGGCCACACACTCATGCCCTCATGTTAAACTCAATATTCAAGGAATAGATTTTCCAGTCAACCTAGTGGTCCTAGGATCCAACAGTATTTATGTGATTCTCGGATGCAACTGGTTGAAAAGTTGTGATGCAGTGATATAGTGTGCTAGTGGAACAATTATGTTGACAAGTCCTCAAGGTGAAAGAATCCAAGTTAACATAGATAAGTCAACAGATGAAAAAGGGAAAACAGTGATCAATCACTTGGAAGAAAAGCCCTTGGAATATATCAAGGTAGTGTGTGAATACCCAGACGTATTTCCGGAGGAATTACCAGGTATGCCACCTGACCGTGATATAGAGTTTTCTATTAAATTATTACCCGGAACCGCACCTATCTCGAAAAGACCATATAGAATGGATGTCAAAGATTTAGTAGAACTGAAGAAACAAATAGAAGAATTATTAGAAAAAGGTTTCATTCGCCCAAGTTCATCCCCTTGGGGAGCCCCAGTTCTATTTGTGAACAAGAAGGATGGTTCGAGGAGAATGTGCGTTGATTATAGAAGTTTGAATGAAGTAACCATCAAGAATAAATACCTGTTACCTCGGATTGAAGATTTATTCGATCAAATGAAGGGAGCTAAGATATTCTCGAAGATAGATCTGAGATCGGGATATCATCAGTTAAAGATTCGAGCAGAAGATGTACCGAAGACAGCCTTTACGACAAGATATGGATTATATGAGTTTTTGGTCATGTCGTTTGGACTGACTAATGCACCAGCATACTTTATGAACTTGATGAATAAAGTATTCATGGATTATCTGGATCAGTTTGTGGTCGTATTCATTGACGACATACTGATATATTCTCCGAATGAAGAAACACATGAAGATCATCTAAGGCTAGTCCTACAAAAGCTTCGTGACAACCAATTATATGCAAAGTTCTTGAAGTGTGATTTTTGGCTTAAGGAAGTTGCTTTCTTAGGAATATCGTTACCGATGGTGGAATTAAAGTGGACCCAGGAAAGATAAGTGAGATACTGGATTGGAAGCAACCAAAGGATGCGTCCAAGATCAGAAGTTTTCTTGGATTGGCTGGATACTATAGAAGATTTATTGAAGGTTTTTCCAAGTTAGTGAAACCTCTTACCTCTCTACTAGAGAAAGGTAAAGAATTCAAATGGGAAGAAGCTTGTCAGAATTGTTTTGAAGAACTCAAGAAAAGGTTAACCACTGCACCAATATTGGTAATGCCAGACATTCACAAGGGATTTGATGTGTATTGCGATGCATCACACCTTGGACTTGGATGTGTGCTAATGCAAGAAGGAGAAGTGATAGCTTATGCTTCAAGACAGTTGAGGAAGCATGAGAAGAATTATCCTACGCATGATTTGGAACTAGCTGCCGTAGTGCATGCTTTGAAGATTTGGAGGCACTATATGATTGGAAACAAGTGCAAAATCTTCACAGATCACAAAAGCTTGAAATACATATTCACTCAGAAAGAACTCAACCTCAGACAGAGAAGATGGCTTGAGTTGATTAAGGACTATGATTTGGAGATACAATATTACCCCAGAAAAGCAAATGTAGTAGCTGATGCTTTGAGCCGTAAGGGTCAAGTGAATAACATCACTACTCATTTGATGTCACAAGAATTGTGCTGGGAAATGGAACAACTCAACCTTGGATTGCTCAATAATGTAGAAGCAACAGTTATGGAAGTTGAATCTACTCTGGAAGAAGAGATTCGTAAAGGACAAGAGTCCGATGAGAAAATTAAGGAAATTAAAGCTTTGATTGGTTTGGGTAAAGCCCTAGACTTCACGGAAGATGATCAAGGCACAGTATGGTTTAAGAAGAGAATCTGTGTACCCGAAATCGAACACTTGCGCCAACTTATTTTGAGAGAAGCTCATGATTCAGCTTACTCTATTCACCCTGGAAGTACAAAGATGTACCAGGATCTTAAGGAAAAGTATTGGTGGTACGGTTTGAAAAGAGATGTTGCTACTCATGTTGCATTGTGTGACGTGTGTCAGCGAGTTAAAGCCGAACACCAGAGACCAGCAGGATTGCTACAACCTCTCAAGGTACCGGAATGGAAATGGGAAGAAATCAGTATGGATTTCATAGTTGGACTACCCCGTACTCGAGATGGCTATGATTCAATATGGGTCATAGTAGACAGGTTAACTTAAGTAGCACACTTTATACCTGTGAAGACAACTTACTCGGGAGCCCAGTTAGCAGAGTTATACATGTCGAGGATTGTTTGTCTGCATGGAGTACCGAAGAAGATCGTATCGGATCGAGGAACCCAGTTTACCTTGCGCTTTTGGAAAAGACTTCATGAGTCCATGGATACCAAGCTAAATTTTAGTTCAGCTTATCATCCGCAGACGGATGGGCAAACGGAAAGAACAAACCAAGTGTTGGAAGATATGCTAAGAGCTTGTGCTCTAAAGCATGGTAGAAGCTGGGGTAAAAGTTTGCCTTATGTAGAATTTTCGTATAACAACAGTTATCAGGCAAGTCTAAAAATGGCACCATTTGAAGCACTTTATGGACGAAAGTGTAGAACACCGCTTTACTGGAATCAGACTAGAGAAAGTCAAGTATTCGGTCCAGAAATTCTCCAAGAAGCCGAAAAACAAGTGCAGATTATCAGAGAAAATTTGAAGACAGCACAGTCAAGACAGAAAAGCTATGCTGATAATAGAAGAAGAGAGTTGATGTTTGAAGTAGGAGACTTTATCTACCTTAAAGTTTCACCCATGAGAGGAATGAAAAGGTTTAAGGTTAAGGGAAAATTATCACCTCGCTATATTGGCCCATTCAAGATTCTGGAAAGAAAAGGTGAAGTAGCCTATCAGTTAGAGCTACCCGATAGTTTATCGGATGTGCATGACGTATTTCACGTATCACAACTCAAGAAGTGCTTAAGAGTACCAGAAGAACAGTTACCCATGGAAGAACTGAATGTTTATGAGGATTTGACCTATTCGGAGTACCCGGTCAGAATTTTGGAAACATCTCGCAGAATTACATGGAGTAAAGTCATTAACATGTGCAAAGTTCAGTGGAGTCATCATTCGGAAGATGAGGCCACTTGGGAAAGAGAAG
The DNA here is from genome assembly GCA_029449295.1 of Zea luxurians. Classification (NCBI taxonomy): domain Eukaryota; kingdom Viridiplantae; phylum Streptophyta; class Magnoliopsida; order Poales; family Poaceae; genus Zea; species Zea luxurians. Next base: position 7,053,560 of record JAOPSE010000082.1, on the reverse strand, counting down.
ATGAACTCAGAGCAGAATTTCCCCAGTTATTCTCGGAAGTTTCTTAATCTCGAGGACGAGATTCTTTTTAAGAGGGGTAGGTTTGTAACACCATAAAAGCCATCAATTAAAAATAATGAATTTAGTTATTATTAATTAGGGTAATAATTTTTTTCAATTTTCTTTGTATGCGCTTGATTGATTATCGGATGTTTTTTATCAATCCTTTTAAAGAAAAACCTAGTAATTAATATAAATAAACAATATAATAATTATTGGTCTCAAAACAAGTATTTTATTTATAAATAGTTTTGGTGAATTTTTTTTATGAATTTTCGAGCTCTTTAAAAATTCATTTCGCAATTTGAAAAAAAAAACTAACCTAACCCTAAGGCCCAACTAGGGGCCCATTTTACTCACGCCGCGCCCTCCCCTGGCTGGCTTCTTCCAGCCGCCACCGCCGCCTCTACTGCTCTCTCCCTCTCCCACCTATTCTCTCTCCTCTGCTTCTCTCTCTGAGTGCCGCGCGCCAGGAGCTCCCTTGGCCCCACGCGACCGGCCCCTCACGGCCGACCCGAGCCGCCCAGCCGAGCACCCCTTCGCCTGCGACCCCGGCGTGCAGCCGCGCACCCAGCCGCCCGCGACACCGACCGGCCGAGCAAGCCCCTGCCGCGCCCGCGACAGGACCGCCCTCCCGCGCCAAGCCAGGAGCGCGTCCGACCGAAGCCACGCTCCAGCCTCCGAGCGCCATGAGCCCGACCACCCTGCGTCCGCGAACCCCGACGCCTGCTCGCTACCTCGACGAAGCCCCTGCGCGACGACCCGACTACCCGAAGCCGAACAGCCCCAGGCCGACGTCCGCGCCCAGGAATCCGAAGCCGCGTGTAATGGAGTTCAATGGAGCGTCAATCGACCGTTTATCCGAGTTATTAGCGCAGTTTCTTCCTCCCCATTGCTCTCCCCATTGATGCCTTGGGAAGTAACCGAGCCATTGATGGCGCTTGAAGCCCTGCCGACCATTGACGTCTCCCTGGCAGACTCTTTCTTCCCTCCCTCTATAAAAGGGACAGTAGAGCTCTCTCCCTTCTCCCTCCTACCCGAACTCGCCTCTCTCTCTAGCTCTCCTCGCTCATCGCTAGTGTCGTTCGTCGCTGGAGTTTGCCGTTCGTCGCCGGAGTTCACCGGAGCCGCAGTTCGTCGCCGGAGCCACGCACTCGCCGTTCGTAGTCGAGCCCCTGCTTTTCTCCACCCGGCCGAACCCCGTCGAACTCTCCCTGTCGCACGTGCGAACCCAAGGTTGATGATGACCCGAATTATTTTGTGTATTTTATAAAAGTACTTTTTGATTCGATTCATGAGTTGTATATTTTGTTTGTTGTAATATGAACATGTGCGATTCGCAATTTATGTGTATGTGCGTTATGGAATTGTTTGGTAGATTCATGTGATTATTAGTACCGTGATAATTCATGTTAATCGATGCGATGATTTTTGGATTAGGAAAATATGACGTAGATTTAATAGTCACACGTTGGTGATAAAAACAATAGATAGGGATTTTTGTAGTTGAATTTGGTCACAAGGAACTTTAGAAACTATTTGGAGAATTATAGTTATTGGAATAAAAAGGATAAAAGCTATTAATTTATTTATTAGTATTAAAGACGATAATTATTTTCATTGATGATGTTAAAATATATTAATATTAGTTAAAATTATATTTGTTGCACCCACTCATAAATTCACCATTAGGACTCACAATAATAGCTATAATTGAATTAATAAATATTTACGCGATTAGGACGTATTTAAGATGTGATTAGTGCGATATGTTAATGTGTATGTAATGGTGTATGTTTATGTAATGGTGCATGTTTATTTATTGGTGTATGTTTTATTTTTGTATGTGCGCTATGCGACTATTAGAAGCCGACTGTGCGGTAGACGAACCGAACTCGTTCGAGGACGATCCGCAGGACTCGCTTGAGCAAGGCAAGTGGATTCTCCCTCTGCATATTCTGTTTGTACCTACTCATTGCATATAATAATGTTTACTTTTTGATATATTGCATAATTTGATGGGTTTTACCTAATTAAGGATTTCCTAGATTTACTACCTGTATTCCTTGTGTATTCCTTGTTTAACCTGGGAAAATTATTAAGCTGTGCAAAATTTGTGCTACCGCTCAACTTAATGATTTCTAATGTCACTCATTAATTGGTTTTAATGTTCCAAAAATTTAATTGGCAATTATGGCATTAACCCGATGGTTAAGATAATATTATTTCAAATTAATTGGAACATGGAGTGACCACCCAGGATAACAGTGCAACCACGAGCGCTATCATGGCTCTGGCTTTGGTAATTAGCTCTATATGCTTAGTGCCTGGCAACCTTACCTGAAATATGGGCAAGAGGGGGAGCGGTAGGTGCTGGCAGCCCACGTTAACATGGGGACGTATTCTTGGCTAAGGTACCTCACCCAGGGGGCCACCACCACCGTCTTTAGAAACCTTAGCGGATTGCTTCGTATTAAGTGTATTTTGTGAAAGCCTCATAATGGATCCCTAGCCATTCACCTCGGTAGTGTTTAAGGGTCCGATCAACCCGGGCTAGATGGGATACATGGCTTGTGGGTAAAGTTGTACCACCTCTGTAGAGTGTAAAACTAATATATCAACCGTGCTCTCGGTTATGAGCGACCTGGACTCCTCACATGATAATTGAACTTGAAGATGGAATTAAATTGAGATCTGATGATCTGCCAATAATTTGCTTAAGTGGTTTCACTTAAGTGTTTTTGCTATATTCATATTCCTTTGTTTAAATGGGATATTTGGGATTCACACTTATTAGTAAGACAGGTGTTGTTAATAAAATGTTGACCAACTAAAAGGCTTACTGCTCAACCTTAGCCTCACCTTGTTAAACCTGCATTAATTTTCCCCCCACTTGCTGAGTCCCGACCACAAGTGAGCTCACCCTTGCTAATATTTTGATCAGAGGGTGATGCTGGAGATTTTGATGGAGATTTTATCGACGACGATGAATTCAAAGTCTAACGACGCGCCGGTCATCTTCCTATGGGAGATTGCCCAGTTGTTTATTTCCGCTTTACTTTGATGTGATACTTGTTAAAAATACAATGTTTCAGATGATGTAATAAAGTATTCTACTCTCTTTACGCCTTTATTGCATTGTCTTTTGATATATTACACTTGTGACGTCAACATATGTGTGGAAATGGATCCTGGCACACATATGGTATGCGCTCGGTTCTACCCCCTGGAACCAGGTGTGACAGAAGTGGTATCAAAGCTATGCTGACCCTAGGTCCTTAGATTAGTTAGAAATGGAAAGCCTAGTTTCTTCAAAACTTGCTAATTTCATTCCTATAAATTCCTTTATCAGTCTTACCTCTTTGAAATTCAACTGAGTTGACACTTCTCTTGTAGATGGTTCACACTCTCCAAACTACCTGCATCAACACCAGCTACGCCCCTCAGCCCCGGCAGATCCCGGTCTACCCAGTGGTAGTCGAGGAAGTTCCGGTGGATCTCCCTCCCATCCGAGTGGAGAATGTAGTCAACCTGGAGGACAGCTCGGAGGAACAGCTGCCGACGCCCACCCCGTTGGCCGAGTCCCTGGCCTTCGCAGCTGGGTCATCGACGTCAACACCGTCTGCACCAGCCTTCCAAGCACCTGCACCCGGAGGCGACGACCCCGACGACTCCGGAGACAACGATGACGAGGATGACGACGACGAAGAAGGTGGAGACGAGCACGTCCACGAGGAAGCTGACTGTCACACCCGGCTTTAAGGAACAAAGCCAGGTGCGTCTCATACATGCGCCAAGAAGACAACATATATAATAACAGAGTGTATAGAGATAAATGTCACAATAATCAGAGTATTTATTACATAGCGGAAGACTTGTTACAAAATAAAAGATAAAAGTAAAACGAACTAAGGATCGTCGGCGCCAATGTCAACTGAGAAACGCCACCTAGATCAGATCATACTCCTCGCCTTGTGGCTCCTCCTGAACCACCTGCTCTTCTCCTGTGGGGGGGTGTGAGACAGCAAGGGTGAGCTCACACATGATCATAGCTCAACAAGTTGTGGGGAACCAGTGGACATGAACTCACAAAGGTGGGAGTTCATGTGATGTGTAAGGCTAATCAATGACAGGGGTTAAAGCTGAGCATTGCTTTTAAGTAGTTGGTCAAACTTTTATTAGCAGTTACTAATTGTAAGTAAATACCAAACCTTAAATAAAGTAATTGAACAAATTAATAATAAACCCATGCAATGCAAATGACAAAATTGATTTTAAGTTCCATAATTTAAACATCAGAGAGTCCTAAGCCGCTCATGACCGTGAGCTCGGCTAGTATACCAGTTTTACACTCTGCAGAGGTTGTACCCTTTACCCACAAGTCATGTTACCCATCTGCCAAGGGGTCGCGAATCCCATACACCTCTACCTAGGAAGCGCGACAGGGCAAGATTACGAGGCCTTTACAAAGTTCCACTAGCTTCCGAAAACCCGCTACAGTTTATGGGAAGAGCACTTGCAAGAATCCCCCGTCTGACCGCCATCGCAGCTAAATCAACCCGAGAACCTCCTTGCATGCAACTCCCCTACTGCCCTTGCCCCTTTCGGGTAAGGTAGTCTTCCACTAGCTTTCCTAATTAGTCAGACAAGGGCGTCCCATTAAACCCTTGTGGTGGCACGTGTTTCTCAAGTTAAGCTCTATGTTCCAATTAACATTAATGAACTTGACATGAACATAAATAGAATAACAAGAATAATTGGAACATAGATATAATAAATGATTATCCCAAAACCATGTAAAGCAATAGCAAACTACCCAAGTGATTCAGGGGTAAACAAGGTAATGAGATAAACAATCTAGGGTGACCTATCGGGTCCCATCAAAATTAACCTATGCATGGATAAATGATATTAAAGAACATTATTGGGTAAAAAGTGGTCAAGGGCACAACTTGCCTTCAATGAGCTCCTGCTCAGCTACTTCAATCTGCTGCTCACCAGGATCCTCAGTCACGGGTTCTTCTACTCGCCACAATACAAACAAGCACAATATACACGGAAAAATTAACATCACACCAAACATGTGAACAAAATACACAACAATAATCTAGGCATTAAAATAAAATCCTAGAAACAGAAATCATAATTTTTGGAGTTATAGATTTTAAGTTATGAATTTTCCAAGTTTTATGTGCTTAAATTAGGATTAAGTGAGAAATTATTTTTCTTACTGTTTTCATGAAAAAACAAGTACTCTAGGTGATAGATAATAATATTACAAAATTTTAGGAACTGGAATGGAGTAATTTGGAGTTTATATGCATTTTCTATGAATTATTGAAGTTCTAGTAATTATTTTCTCATTAAAAATCTATTTTCTATTTATTTACTCAATTTCAAACAGCTCTGGATCGGGCCTCAATTACCGAAAAGTGCAGGGGTTGATACAGAAGAGTTCCAAGACTCAGCGTACTGTGCATAGGACGGCGGGTTGTTTTATGTAAAGTGCAGGGGTTCATTTGCAATCTGCGCAAGCCGAAGGGGTAACTTCCAATCTGAGCCGCCCGATCCTATACCTACGGCCCAGATTAGATCATAAATCGAGCGAACCGGTACGCAGTGTGGCCCCTCGGATCTAGATCTGACGGTCTCGGTTTAATGAATCCCAGAGTGATGACCCTCATTCGATCCCGATCGGACGGTTCTCGTTACTCCTATCCGAAACGCTACGCAGTCACCAAATCCGGCCATCAAAAGGAGATCCAACGGTCGGGCGATCGTCTCCCAACCCCAGGCTGTTCCGACGGTGGCGTCGCACAGGGGCGCGGCGGCGCCATTGCCGACATCCAGATTCCAGAACCCACGGTTCTAGCGCCCCAAACACAACCCAACGGAGTGCAATGCCATCACCGAGAGCAATTGATCAGGGCACAATGGATACTCACTGGTATTCAGGGCGCGACGTGGCTAGCCGACAGCGAGCAGCGGATCCGCGGTGAAGTTTGACTACTTCGTGAAATTCCCAGGCCACCCGAGGTGCACAGCTCGAATTGAGGGCGCAACCAGCTACTCCAGCCACCGACGCACACTACTGACCGCGCGCAGAGGCTGGCAGGCAAGCACCGACGAGTTTCCCCGGCGGCGGGGCAATTGGAGTCACACGACCGGAAGCTTGGCGCGGCACTAGTCGACGAAGGGAGAGGGATAGGTCAATAGGGTGCGGGTGATCTATTTGTAGGGCGGCGGATACGGCGCCCACACCCGAGTTAGGTTCAACGGGCTTACGACCTCCGCGCACGCCGCCCCGATCTCGGCGAGAGATTTCCGCCCGCTGAGTCGCGTTCCGTTGGGAACGAATGACCTGACCAAGTGGGCCCACCCACCGGTGGTAGTGTGACACAGGCGCGCGCGAGAGAGAGGATGACTAGCGGCTGGCACGCAGGACCCACTTGACAGCGACTCAAGCAAGAACGGCGGGAGTGGTCTGTTGGGCTGCGCGGAGGTAATCCAGAGTTGGGCCAAATTGCGCGGACCAGGCCCAGTTGTAAGATTTTTCCTTTTTCTTTTATTTCCTATTTCCTTTTCTCCCTTTTCAAATTCAATTTGAATTCAGATTTAATTCAAACCTTTTGGCCCTTCATTACAATTTTATATTTGTGAAATTGGAGGTACTAAATCTGGAGATATTTAATTATTTATTCATTCATATCCTTTTATCTTTTTTTTCTTCTCTCCATATTTCTAGAATTCCCTTTAAATCTTAAATTCTCATCTAGGTATTAATATATTCTCTTTATTTTATTTTTTTGTATTGCCACAAAATGCACACCACAAACATAATATCCAGCATGATGCATAATTTTAATGGCATATATTCTTTTATTAATTATTTGCTTTTGAATATGGTGTTCACATGGGATGATGCATAAAGGTTAAACCCACATAAGGAGAAATTGTTTCTCTATTGGTATTATTTCTAGCAAATTACAAAGTGGGTGTTACAAATCCTACCCCCCTTAAAAATAATCTCGTCCTCGAAATTTAAGAAGATCTAGGGAAAAGGTGGGGAAAATCTATGCGAAGCTCTTCTTCTCTTTCCCAAGTTGCTTCATCTTCGCCATGGTGACTCCATTGTACTTTACACATCTTTATCACCTTATTTCTTGTAACTCGAGTCAAAGTATCAATAATCTTGATCGGGTACTCCGTGTAAGTCAAGTCACCCTGAACACTAAGCTCTTCCATTGGTAACTGTTCCTCGGGTACACGGAGACACTTCTTCAGTTGGGATACGTGGAACACATTATGCACATCTGATAGAGTAGCAGGTAGCTCGAGTTGGTATGCCATCTCTCCAACTCGCCTAAAGATCAAGAATGGTCCAATATAGCGAGGGGACAATTTTCCCTTAACTTTGAATCTCCTCATTCCACGAAGTGGTGACACATTGAGGTACACATAATCTCCTTCTTCAAATTCCAGTGGTCTTCTTCTATTATCAGCATAGCTCTTCTGTCTGGTTTGAGCTACCCTCAAATTTTCTCGAATTATACGGACTTGTTCTTCTGCTTCTTGAATCAGTTCAGTCCCAAAGAACTGTCTTTCTCCAGTCTGATCCCAATATAGAGGAGTCCTGCACTTCCTCCCATATAAAGCTTCAAAAGGTGACATCTTCAAGCTGGCCTGATAGCTATTATTATATGAGAACTCAGCATAAGGTAGACTTTTATCCCAACTTCCTCCATGCTGAAGGGCACATGCTCTCAACATATCTTCCAATACTTGATTAGTCCTTTCAGTCTGTCCATCAGTCTGAGGGTGATAAGCCGTACTAAAATTCAACTTTGTACTCATGTTCTCATGAAAGCTTCTCCAAAATCTTGAGGTAAACTGTGAACCTCGATCAGACACGATCTTCTTTGGTACTCCATGTAAACACACAATTCGAGCCATATATAACTCTGCTAGCTGAGAACCTTTATATGTAGTCTTTACAGGAATGAAGTTAGCCACTTTAGTCAATCGATCCACAATCACCCATATAGCATTATATCCTTTCTGGGTGCGAGGCAATCCAGTAATAAAATTCATACCAATCTCTTCCCACTTCCACTCGGGTATCTTCAGTGGGTGCAATAGTCCAGCTGGCCTCTGATGTTCAGCCTTAACTCTTTGACATACATCACACATAGCCACATGTGCAGCTACATCTCTTTTCAATCCATACCACCAATACTTCCGCTTCAAATCCTGATACATCTTAGTACTACCAGGATGAATAGAATAATCCGAGTCATGGGCCTCCTTTAAAATAGTCTCTCGAAGGCTTTCAATATCAGGAACACACATCCTGTCCTTGAACCATACAGTGCCTTGCTCATCTTCCGTAAATTCCGGAACTCGACCTTCAGTAATCAGATCCTTAATCTCTTTTATTTTAGCATCATCAAGTTGACCTTTGCGGATTTCTTGCTCCAAAGTAGGTTCCACATCAATGGTAACTCCTTCAGTATGAGCAACTATCCCCAGGTTAAGTCTCCTGAAATCCTCAACAATCTCATCGGGTAGCTGGGCAACAATAGCTGAATGAACATGCTCCTTTCGACTCAAGGCATCTGCAACCAAATTTGCCTTGCCCGGGTGATAGTGAATCTCCAAATCATAATCCTTAATAAGCTCCAACCAACGGCGTTGCCTAAGGTTGAGATCCTTCTGGGTGAATATATATTTCAGACTCTTATGATCCGTATATACTTGGCACTTGGTCCCCATGATATAATGTCTCCAAATCTTAAGCGCATGCACAACGGCTGCCAATTCTAAATCATGAGTGGGGTAGTTCAATTCATGTTTCCGTAACTGACGAGAAGCATAGGCAATCACATGTCCTTCTTGCATGAGCACACATCCTAAGCCTTGGCCACATGCATCACAATAAATATCAAATCCCTTCTACAGGTCTGGCATAACGAACACTGATGGTGACATTAATCTTTTCTTCAATTGCTCAAAGCTATCTTGGCACTTATCGTCCCACTTAAATTCTTTTCCTTTCTCCAAAAGTGAAGTCATAGGTTTAGCAATCTTAGAAAATCCTTCAATAAATCTCCGATAATATCCTGCTAGTCCCAAGAAACTCCGAATCTCAGTAACTGTAGTGGGTACTCCCCACTCCATTATCTCCTTAACCTTAGCAGGATCCACTGAAATTCCTCCATTAGAAATAATATGACCAAGAAATGGCACCTCACCAATCCAAAACTCGCACTTGCTGAACTTGGCATATAGATGGTTATCTCGTAGCTTCTGTAGCACCATCCTTAGATGTTCCTCATGATCGCTATCACTCTTGGAATAAATAAGGATATCGTCGATGAACACCACGATGAATCTGTCCAAATACACCATAAACACCTTGTTCATCAAATTCATAAAATAAGCTGGTGCATTGGTTAATCCAAACGACATAACAGTGAACTCATATAATCCATATCGAGTCGAGAAAGCCATCTTGGGAATATCCGATGGTCTAATCCTCATCTGATGGTAACCTGATCGAAGATCAATCTTCGAGAATACTCTAGCACCTCTCATATGATCAAATAAATCCTCAATACGGGGTAACAGATACTTGTTCTTCACAGTAACATCGTTGAGAGATCTATAATCCACACACATTCTTTGTGATCCATCCTTCTTTTGCACAAACAGAACCGGTGCTCCCCACGGTGAGGAACTCGGACGAATGTACCCAGCCTCTTGCAACTCTGTTAACTGTTTCTTAAGTTCCTTCAACTCCTCTACGGACATCCTGTATGACTGTTTAGAAATAGGGGCAGTCCTAGGTAAGAGATCAATAATAAACTCAACTTCTCTATCAGGTGGCATCCCTGGTAACTCCTCTGGAAAGACATCCGGAAAATCTCTAACCACACGGATGTTGTCACCAACAAACTCCTCAGGTATAAAGAACATTGCACGTTTGGATGAGGTGGTCACTGCAATATTAACTTGAAATCTTTCTTCTTTAGTGGTAGTGAGTTCTACGGTACCTCTACCACGTGCTATAATGGCCTTTGCCTTTCTCAACCATGACATACCAAGGATCAGATCTATACTGCTTGACTCTAATATTATAGCAGTAGCTCCAAATTCTCTACCCATAATGGTTAATGTCAATCTACGTGTCATTTGATTCGCCTCAACAGGCCCTTTAGGTGTAATTACTATCATTGGTTTTCTCATATTTAGCAGAGGTATTTCATTTGTGTTGGCATATCTAGCAGACATAAATGAATGTGTAGCACCAGAATCAAATAAGATGGTTGCAGGAATAGCATTAACGTAGAACATACCAAGTACGATGTCTGCACCATCCGGAGTAGCATCAACGCTGACTTGATTAACCTTGGCAATAGAATATCCCTTGCCAGATCCTGGAGTTTGCTGCCTATTCTGAACTGGAGTAGTAGCCATCCTCTATGGGCAGACATTTGCATAATGACCAGTCTTCCCGCACTTGAAACAAGTAGTGCCTGGACTCTGTCCTGAGAACTTCGTCGGGGTGCCAGTGGGGGTAGCCTGTCGAGGAGGTGGAGTCCTCAGTGGTGATTGCTGAACTGGGCGCTGGCCTCCACCAGTGCGAACTGGTGTACCCTGAGGTGAACTATAGCGAGGACGAACACTGCTGCTTCCTTGTCCTTGAGATATAGCTTTCCTCTTCAAATCTCCTAGCTGAACACGCTTGTGTTCAATAGCTAGCGCCTTATCGAGCAGCCTCTGAAATGATGGAAATGTATGCGCCACCAGAGCATACTGCAGGGGTCCATTAAGTCCTTCAATGAAATGCTCTTGTTTTCTCTCATCCTCAGCAACTTCATCAGGGGCATATCTGGATAACTGGATGAACTTGTCGCGGTACTCGCTGACTAACATACTTCCTTGCTTTAGCGACAGAAATTCCATCTTCTTAATCTTCATCAATCCAGCTGGTATATGATAATTCCGGAACTGTGTACTGAACTCTGCCCAAGTGATAGTATCAGCAGCATCGTGGGCAGCAGTATATGAATCCCACCAGTCAGCAGCAGGACCTGTCACACGTCCAGAAGCATATAAAACCTTCTCTCGGTCAGTGCATTGTGCAATATTCAGCATCTTCTCAACGGACTTCAGCCAATCATCCGCGTCCAGTGGATCAGGAGAGCTTGCAAACGTTGGTGGCTTATGGCTCATGAATTCCCTATGCTTATCATGGGGTGGAACTGGTGGTGGTGGAGGAGGCAGTGGTACTTGTTGCTGTTGCTGCTGTTGTTGTTGCATTTGCTGTTGCAGCTGCTGTTGTTGCGCCCTCCTTTCTTGGCGTATCTCCTCTCGCTCCTAGCGCAACTCCTGGCGTATTTCTTCTCTTTCCTGACGCATCTCCTGGCGTTCTTGCTGCATCTGAGCCTGCATATCCGCCATAGTGTCCGTCATTTGCTGCATCATCCTCATCTGAGCAGCAACCAGTGGGTCAACTCCGCCTAGTGGAGGATTAGGAGGATTCATCTCTGCAGGCTGTGGCTGGGGTTGTCTATATATCCACCGAGTGTGTCGATTAGGAGGCAAATCAATTCCACCACCCCGCCTGGTATTGACCATCTGAGTTAGATACATATGGTAAGAGAATAGTAGACAAGGCAGGTATTTACAAATCAGGTTACTTTGGGGGATTTTATTAGCTAAGCAGATTAATATTTTACCTACCATAGCTAATTCATTACCTTATGGTGGTACATGCTAAGATGTCCATCTATAATAATTCAATCAATCAAAGAAGCAAATCAGGCATTATTCATCAGAACAATCAAACAACATTTTTAAAGAAAATAGTTTTAAATTTTGTCTTGGGTTCCCTATCTCTTAAAAAGATCATAGTGGTAGAATTCCAAGGTGTGAAATTCATCTTGTCTTAGAGTAGAAAAGATAAGAATGATCAGAGTAGAATAGCAAAAGGTGAGACAAGATCAAGATGAGATGAGTATAGAATGAGTCAGAGTAAGGTAAGTAGGAAAGGGTATGTCCATTTCTATCTAGGTTTCGTCCTACAGTCAACATTTCCTCTGATACCACTTCTGTCACACCCGACTTTAAGGAACAAAGCCAGGTGCGTCTCATACATGCGCCAAGAAGACAACATATATAATAACAAAGTGTATAGAGATAAATGTCACAATAATTAGAGTATTTATTACATAGCGGAAGACTTATTACAAAATAAAAGATAAAAGTAAAACGAACTAAGGATCGTCGGCGCCAATGTCAACTGAGAAACGCCACCTAGATCAGATCATACTCCTCGCCTTGTGGCTCCTCCTGAACCACCTGCTCTTCTCTTGTGGGGGGGTGTGAGACAGCAAGGGTGAGCTCACACATGATCATAGCCCAACAAGTTGTGGGGAACCAGTGGACATGAACTCACAAAGGTGGGAGTTCATGTGATGTGTAAAGCTAATCAATGACAGGGGTTAAAGCTGAGCATTGCTTTTAAGTAGTTGGTCAAACTTTTATTAGCAGTTACTAAGTGTAAGTAAATACCAAACCTTAAATAAAGTAATTAAACAAATTAATAATAAACCCATGCAATGCAAATGACAAAATTGAATTTAAGTTCCATAATTTAAACATCAGAGAGTCCTGAGCCGCTCATGACCGTGAGCTCGGCTAGTATACCAGTTTTACACTCTGCAGAGGTTGTACCCTTTACCCACAAGTCATGTTACCCATCTGCGAAGGGGTCGCGAATCCCATACACCTCTACCTACGAAGCGCGGCAGGGCAACACTACGAGGCCTTTACAAAGTTCCACTAGCTTCCGAAAACCCGCTACAGTTTATGGGAAGAGCACTTGCAAGAATCCCCCGTCTGACCGCCATCGCAGCTAAATCAACCCGAGAACCTCCTTGCATGCAACTCCCCTACTGCCCTTGCCCCTTTCGGGTAAGGTAGTCTTCCACTAGCTTTCCTAATTAGTCAGCCAAGGGCGTCCCATTAAACCCTTGTGGTGGCACGTGTTTCTCAAGTTAAGCTCTATGTTCCAATTAACATTAATGAACTTGACATGAACATAAATAGAATAACAAGAATAATTGGAACATAGATATAATAAATGATTATCCCAAAACCATGTAAAGCAATAGCAAACTACCCAAGTGATTCAGGGGTAAACAAGGTAATGAGATAAACAATCTAGGGTGACCTATCGGGTCCCATCAAAATTAACCTATGCATGGATAAATGATATTAAAGAACATTATTGGGTAAAAAGTGGTCAAGGGCACAACTTGCCTTCAATGAGCTCCTGCTCAGCTACTTCAATCTGCTGCTCACCAGGATCCTCAGTCACGGGTTCTTCTACTCGCCACAATACAAACAAGCACAATATACACGGAAAAATTAACATCACACCAAACATGTGAACAAAATACACAACAATAATCTAGGCATTAAAATAAAATCCTAGAAACAGAAATCATAATTTTTGGAGTTATAGATTTTAAGTTATGAATTTTCCAAGTTTTATGTGCTTAAATTAGGATTAAGTGAGAAATTATTTTTCTTACTATTTTCATGACAAAACAAATACTCTAGGTGATAGATAATAATATTACAAAATTTTAGGAACTGGAACGGAGTAATTTGGAGTTCATATGCATTTTCTATGAATTATTGAAGTTCTAGTAATTATTTTCTCATTAAAAATCTATTTTCTATTTATTTACTCAATTTCAAACAGCTCTGGATCGGGCCTCAATTACCGAAAAGTGCAGGGGTTGATACAGAAGAGTTCCAAGACTCAGCGTACTGTGCATAGGACGGCGGGTTGTTTTATGTAAAGTGCAGGGGTTCATTTGCAATCTGCGCAAGCCGAAGGGGTAACTTCCAATCTGAACCGCCCGATCCTATACCTACGACCCAGATTAGATCATAAATCGAGCGAACCGGTACGCAGCGTGGCCCCTCGGATCTAGATCTGACGGTCCCGGTTTAATGAATCCCAGAGTGATGACCATCATCCGATCCCGATCGGACGGTTCTCGTTACTCCTATCCGAAACGCTACGCAGTCACCAAATTCGGCCATCAAAAGGAGATCCAACGGTCGGGCGATCGTCTCCCAACCCCAGGCTGTTCCGACGGCGCGTCGCACAGGGGCGCGGCGGCGCCATTGCCGACATCCAGAACCCACGGTTCTAGCGCCCCAAACACAACCCAATGGAGTGCAACGCCATCACCGAGAGCAATTGATTAGGGCACAATGGATACTCACTGGTATTCGAGGCACGACGCGGCTAGTCGACGGCGAGCAGCGGATCTGCGGTGAAGTTCGACTACGGCGTGAAATTCCCAGGCCACCCGAGGTGCGCAGCTCGAATTGAGGGCGCAACCAGCTACTCCGGCCACCGACACACACTACTGACCGCGCGCAGAGGCTGGCAGGCAAGCACCGACGAGTTTCCCCGGCGGCGGGGCAATTGGAGTCACACGGCCGGAAGCTTGGCGCGGCACTAGTCGACGAAGGGAGAGGGATAGGTCAACAGGGTGCGGGTGATCTATTTGTAGGGCGGCGGATACGGCGCCCGCACCCGAGTTAGGTTCAACGGGCTTATGACCTCCACGCACGCCGCCGCCGATCTCGGCGAGAGATTTCCGCCCGCTGAGTCACGTTCCGTTGGGAACGAATGACCTGACCAAGTGGGCCCACCCGCTGGTGGGAGTGTAACACAGGCGCGCGCGAGAGAGAGAGGATGCCTAGCGGCTGGCACGCGGGACCCACTTGACAGCGACTCAAGCAAGAACGGCGGGAGTGGTCTGTTGGGCTGCGCGGAGGTAATCCAGAGTTGGGCCAAATTGCGCGGACCAGGCCCAGTTGTAAGATTTTTCCGTTTCCTTTTTCTTTTATTTCCTATTTCCTTTTCTCCCTTTTCAAATTCAATTTGAATTCAGATTTAATTCAAACCTTTTGGCCCTTCATTACAATTTTATATTTGTGAAATTGGAGGTACTAAATCTGGAGATATTTAATTATTTATTCATTCATATCCTTTTATCTTTTTTTTCTTCTCTCCATATTTCTAGAATTCCTTTTAAATCTTAAATTCTCATCTAGGTATTAATATATTCTCTTTATTTTATTTTTTTGTATTGCCACAAAATGCACACCACAAACATAATATCCAGCATGATGCATAATTTTAATGGCATATATTGTTTTATTAATTATTTGCTTTTGAATATGGTGTTCACATGGGATGATGCATAAAGGTTAAACCCACATAAGGAGAAATTGTTTCTCCATTGGTATTATTTCTAGCAAATTACAAAGTGGGTGTTACACTGACTACGGCCAGCAGGAAAACTTTATGGGGTTCGGTCCTGTTGTCAAACATTACACATTAATGTTCGAGACGGGGCACTTCCCCAACCTGCTGCAAGAAGTGCTGCACGCGCTAGGCACCTACGTCTGCCCCCTGTACGAAACAAGGCGAGTAAGCGAGCCTCCCCGGGCTTGCTACTACATTACTCGCATCCACGTCAGGGTGATGGATGCAGGGGACAGGGGATTCAGGACTCTGTCTGCTCACGAGTCCCTGACACCACTGTCCACTTATGCTGCCTCAGTCAGCGATGCTGTCCGTCAGACCCTGTGGTCGCTCAGCCACACCTACCGGCAGCAGCTGCAGAACACGAGGTTCAGGCATCTTCCTCAGCATCTGCGTGGAGGAAGTCAGACCAGCATCGTCCCAGGTGAAGCTGGTGAGGATCGCCTCAACACCCTAGCTGGTGTAGTGGCCAGTCTCAACACCGACCTAGACAGTGCCACCCTGGATCTCTACAGGGTGCACTTCGAGCTGGAGAATGCCCATGCCAGGATTGCAGCCCTGGAAGCCCAACTGCAAGGACTGGATCCACCAGAAGCTCAGGTCCCCGCCATGGCGTTGTCTCCTCCCCGCAAGAGGCTGCGCTATGGAGAGCCCGGACCCGTCACTAGGCTGCTTTAAGTATTTTGAGCTATGATATAATAAGTTAGTCTTCGCGTTAGACGTTGAACACCTTTTTAAGTTATCATATTAATAAATAACAACCATGTGATGGTGATTGGTTGAAATGTTTGATTTGGATCTTTGTTTGAGTGTCATGGTCTTATGGAATGATGGCCATAAGATCATATAAAAAATAATAATAATAAACTTAGGATATTCCCCTCTAGAATCTTTTCTACTCTTCACTCCTCTAAGATGTTCACTTTCTAACCAATCAGATGGTGAACGCACGCTAAGGACCTAACAACAACAACCGGAACCAGCGTGGTCAACAAGTACCACCACCACCACCATCGAATCCCAACATGGAACAATTCATCACCGCCCAGATGCAGATTCTGCAAGGACACACTACGGGTGTTCAGCAAATACAATAGAACCAACAGAATCAGCAACCCCAGCAGCAGCAGTATGCACCCCCAGCCAGAGATAAGCACCGGGATTTCATGAGTCATCACCCGCCGACATTTTCTCATGCAGTTGATCCTCTGGGTGCCGATGACTGGCTCAAAGTCATTGGGAAGAAGCTTGACATCACTCAGTGCAACGACCAGGAGAAGGTCTTGTACGCCTCGGGAGGACTCGAGGGTTCCGCGTCCGACTGGTGGGATGCCTTCATAGCGGCACATCCCAACGCAGATACAATAACCTGGCAGGAGTTCCAAGCGAACTTCCACGCTCATCACATTCCTTCGGGAATTATGAAGCTGAAGAAGAAGGAGTTCCTTTCCCTTACTCAAGGGAATATGTCTGTAAGCGAGTATCGTGATCGCTTCACTCAGCTTTCACGCTATGCCCCGGAAGAAGTGGATACAGATGAGAAGCGCCAAGAGCGTTTCCTGGAAGGACTGATTGGACCTCTGAATTACCAACTTCAGAGTCATACATTCCCCAATTTCCAGACACTGTTGAACAAGGCAATTGGCCTTGAAAGCAAAAGGAAGGAATTATCTGACCACAAAAGAAAATTTCAAGGTCAGTCAAGCAGGAACACCCGCCCTAACAACGCTCAAGGTTCGTAGTTCCGCTCTGGAAATCAAGGCGGAAACAATTATCAAGTGCAACGCTCTGGACAGCAAGGCCAGAGAAATAATTAGTGTCGGCGTTTCGAGACCGGGGGGTCCCTAGGCCGACGAGTGAATGTCGCCGCGTGCCCCAGCCCAGATGGGTCGAGCGCGAGGGCGAGCGCGAAGGGGGGAGAGCGAGGCGGCCGGAGACCAACGTGAGAGAGGTGGGAATCCCACGGCCTTCGTGTTCGTCCCGCGCCCAGGTCGGGTGCGCTTGCAGTAGGGGGTTACAAGCGTCCACGTGGGAGAGGGAGCGAGCGGCCTCCAGTGAGCGCCTGTCTCGTCCTCGTCCCCGCGCGGCCAACCCTCTCTAAGAGGGCCCTGGTCCTCCCTTTTATAGGCGCAAGGAGAGGATCCAGGTGTACAATGGGGGGGTGTAGCAGAGTGCTACGTGTCTAGCGGAGGAGAGCTAGCGCCCTAAGTACATGCCGTTGTGGCAACCAGAGAGATTTTTGGCACCCAGCTGGTGTGATGTCGTGGCCATCGGAGGAGTGCTGGAGCTTGACGGAGGGATAGCTGTCAGAGCGGTTGGGTCCTTGCTGACGTCATCTTGCTTCCATAAGGGGGCTGAGAGCCGCAGTCGTCACAGAGTATGCGGGGCGCCATCATTGCCTATCTGGCGGAGCGAGCCAGATGGGACGCCGGTCTTGTTCCCTACGGCCCGAGTCAGCTCGGGGTAGGGTGATGATGGCGCCTCCTGTTGACGTGGCTGGTCTGCGCCCTAGGTTGGGCGATGTGGAAGCTCCTCCGAAGCCGAGGTCGAGTCTGTCTTCCGTGGCCGAGGTCGGGTCCGAGCCCCAGGTTCGGGCGAGGCGGAGATCGCCGGCTGGTGCCGGGGCAAAGTCCGAGCCCTGGGTCGGGCGAAGCGGAGTTCGTCGTCTTCTGGGGCCGAGCCCAAGTCCGAGCCCTGGGTTGGGCGAGGCGGAGATCGTCGTCTTCTAGGACTTAGCCCGAGTCCGAGCCCTGGGTCGGGCGGAGAGGAGTTCGCCGTCTTCCGGGACTTAGCCCGAGTCCGAGCCCTGGGTCGAGCGAGGCGGAGATCGTCGTCTTCTGGGACTTAGCCCGAGTCCGAGCCCTGGGTCGGGCGGAGTTCGCTGTCTTCCGGGACTTAGCCCGAGTCCGAGCCCTGGGTCGGGCGGAGTTCGCCGTCTTCCGGGACTTAGCCCGAGTCCGAGCCCTGGGTCGGGCGGAGTTCGTTGTCTTCCGGGACTTAGCCCGAGTCCGAGCCCTGGGTCGGGCGGAGCGGAGCTTCCTATGGTGCCTTTGGCCGGGCCTGACTGCCTGTCAGTCTCACTCTGTCAAGTGGCACCGCAGTCGGAGTGGCGCAGGCGGCGCTGTCCTTCTGTCAGGCCGGTCAGTGGAGCGGCGAAGTGACGGCGGTCACTTCGGCTCTGCCGGCTAGGGGGCGCGCGTCAGGATAAAGGTGTCAGGCCACCTTTGCATTAAATGCTCCTGCGATTTGGTCGGTCGGTGCGGCGATTTGGTCAGGGTTGCTTCTTGGCGAAGGCAGGGCCTCGGGCGAGCCAGAAATATGTTCGCCGCTGAAGGGGGGCCTCGGGCGAGACGGAAATCCTCCAGGGTCGGCTGCCCTTGTCCGAGGCTAGGCTCGGGCGAGGCGTGATCGAGTCCCTCGAATGGACTGATCCCTGACTTAATCGCACCCATCAGGCCTTTGCAGCTTTGTGCTGATGGGGGTTACCAGCTGAGAATTAGGAGCCTTGAGGGTACCCCTAATTATGGTCCCCGACAGTAGCCCCCGAGCCTCGAAGGGAGTGTTTGCACTCGCTTGGAGGCTTTCGTCGCACTTTTTTGCAAGGGGACCAGCCTTTCTCGGTTGCGTTTTTTTCCGGTGGGTGCGCGCGAGCGCACCCGTCGGGTGTAGCCCCCGAGGCCTCGGAGTAGTGGTTTCACTCCTTCGAGGTCTTAATGCCTTGCGTAGTGCTTCGTCTGGTCTGGTCATTCCCTCATGCGAGCTGGCCGTAGCCCAGGTGTACGGTCGGGTCCCAAGTTCTCGGGCTGGTATGTTGACGCTGTCAACGGTTCGGCCGGAGCCGGGTTTGCGAGAGCAGCCCCCGAGCCTCTGCACAGGGCGAGAGGACGATCAGGGACAGACTCGGCTTTTTTACAAACGCCCCTGCGTCGCCTTTCCGCAAGGAGGAGGGGGGGAAAGCGCCATGTTGCCCTCGATGGGCGCCGAACATGGTGTCTCCGGTGAGCTGCAAGCGGGTGATCCGAGTGGACGTTCGTGCCCCGTTCGTTAGGGGTCGGCTAGGGGCCCAGAGGCACGCCCAAAAGTACCTGCGGGTGATCTGCTGGACCCGGTCCCCTGGCGACGGGGTCCGAGGGTTCGATGCCTCCCTCTGATGGGATTCCGTTACAAGATCGTTCCCGCTGGTCTCGGAAATGTCCTAGGGTACCTCGGGAGCGCAGCCCGAGCCTTGGTTATGTATTGAACGTACCCATGGTCATCCCTCGCTCGGCGTCTGAGGCGGCTGTGAACCCTTCGGGGGCCAGCCTTCGAACCTCTGATCAGTAATGGGCGTGGAGCCCGAGTAGCCTGAGGCGGCCGTGGAACCCTTTCGAGGGGCCGGCCTTCGAACCTCTGACCAGTAGTGGGTGTAGGTCCCACGTGATCTGAGGCGGATGTCGAACCCTTCCGGGGGGCCAGCCTTCGAACCTCTGATCAGTAGGGGGGCTCGGAGCCTGGTTCCTTCTCGGGGAAGGATCCTTTTCGGGGTATCCCCCTTTCCCGGTTCTTGTTGCAAGAGAGAGAAAGAGGAAAAAAGGAAAAGGATACGAAATCAAACGACGCGGCGTACCTTTTTTGACGTGGTCATCATGGCGAAGGCGAAGCGTCGCCCGCTTCTCCTGCCAGAGGCGCCGCCTATCCCGCTGCGGAGTTAATGCGACGGGGCGAGTGGTTCGCGGGGCAGCCGTTTGCGCGTGCGCGAGCCGTTCGGGGAACGGCTGCTTTGCTTTGCGTTTTCGAATCCCGCGTCCGGTCCGGGCGGAACGTTTGAACCGGTCTCGCCTTGGTCTTTATATACTCGGGTGAGGGTCTGGCGGTGGTTCTTTGCTCCGCTTCTTGCCTCCCTTTTAGGTTTTCGCAACCCGAGAGACTTAGCCAGAGAAAAGGAAACCGCCCTCCCTGCCCCTTGCGCCGCCACCCCTTCCGCTCGGTGATGGCTGACCGGGTGACCATCATCTCGCCGCGCGACCCATGGCCTTTTTCCACGGTGACGGCGAGTGACCTGGAGGATCTTGTTAGCGAGGGTTTACTTCGCCCTCTCACCGATGAGCAGCGACCGGAATGGATTCCCCCCGTGGGCGAAGCCGCTCCATCCCCACCGCCGGGGTACATCGTGAGCTTCGTCTCCTTCCACGAGCGGGGATTTGGTGTGCCGGCGAGCCGCTTCATGAGGGCGATCCGGCACCACTACGGGGTGGAGTTGCACAACCTCAGCCCCAACTCCATCTCGCAGGCCGCCATCTTCGTAGCGGTGTGCGAGGGGTACTTGGGGATTGCCCCCCATTGGGATTTGTGGACCCATCTCTTTTTCGCGGAGCTTTTTGCCTCGCCGACGGGGGAGAGGAGGGTCCGCGCAGCGGTGCGGGCCGGCGGCTGCACCCTCCTGCTGAGGCAGTCACGGGCGTCGCTGTATATTCCCGCCGTCCTCGCGTCCTCGAACAAGGGGTGGTAGCGCCGGTGGTTCTACCTCAGGAATGACGGCGAGTTGCTTCCGCCGTTCTCTCAGCGTGTAGTCACCACCGCCGCTGATGCTTGGTGCCACGGGACCCCGCACGAAAGACAAAAGAACCTCGAACCCCTTCTCAAGGCCTTGGAGGCGTTGCGGAAGGGGGAACTCACCGCTGCGGGAGTGATTGCCGCCATCCACCGTCGGAGGGTGCTTCCCTTAGCGGAGCGACGGCTGTCGCTTTGGGAGATGACACCAGAGGCTGACTTGGAGGGCTCGCGGATGTCCTCTGATCCTCTTCCCTTCGACGTCCTCCACGGGCGGGTGTCCGTCGCGTTGGGGAAACCGGACCCCAGCGCCTTCTCCCAGCTTTTGATGCGCCCAGACCAAGGGTGCGTGACTCTGGTGAGTGGCCGCTTCTTCCTTTCTCTTGCATCGGGTTGCTCCTGGTTCTTACGATTGGGATTTTCCCCTTCTTCAGGAGGTGGGGTGGCACAAGCCTTCCCTGCCACGGGTCCCGCAGGATGCGGTGGACCGAGCAGCGCGACGGGTTGCCGCGGAGGAGAGGAAGAAGAAGAAGGACGCGGAGAAGGCCCGGGCCCGCGAACGGAGGCGGGCTCGAGACGCCTTGGAGAAGCTTCGTTGCCGGCAGGAGAGGGAGGGGCTCCCGAGGGAGCCGTTGCCGGAAACGCCTGACGACGACGATGATGATGAAGATGATGACGAGGAAGACAACATGGCTGCCCGCCTTGGCCTCAGCCCCGGCTTGGGGTTAGGCCAGGGGCCATCAAGCCAGCCCCCGAGTGGGCTGATGCCGTCAGTCCCCGGAGTCGGGACGCCGGGGTCCTGACCCGAGGGGCGGGGGCAACCCGAGAGGGTACTTGACCCCTCGGCTGGAGGAGCTGAGGCGACCCCGGGGAGCCAGGCCGAGGCGTCTGCTCCCCGAGAGCCGCCGCCCGCGCCGGCAGCGCAGGGGAGCGACCCTCAGGTCGCCGTGGCAGTGTCTGGGCAGTCCGCCTCCCGGGCGTCCAGGATGCCCAAAGCAAGGGTGGTGCCGAAGCTGCCGGCGAAGCGGACCTCGGCGGCGGTTCCGGGGGTCGAGATCCAAGAGACCTCCCCCCAGGCATGGTTGATCATGGCCCGGAGCGGGTAAGTACCTTGGAATGTCTTCGTCCTGGCGTTTCATTCATATGTCCCGGCCGTGATTTTTCTTTTTCCCTCAGCAAGCGAAGCCATGGCCTGACTGACCTGGCACCCCGGAAGGCCCTTAAGACGGCGCCGGCTTGCGCGGCCAGCGCCGCTTCAGGCCTTGCCGTTTAGCTGACCTCCTTGCAAGGTGCTCCTCAGCAGGGGGCTCAGGCGGCACCAGTCGCTGTGGAGCGGGTTCCTGAGGCTGGCTCTTCTGCTGAGGCGGCCATTGTGATAGGGGAGACGGCTGACGCGGACGTGGCCCCGTGCCCACCAGACGTGTCGGCGATGCCGGCACCCATCGCTACTGAAGTCGCCGCCGTCCCAGTCGGGGAGCGACCGGTCGCTGCCGACGTTGAGACGGCTGAGGCGTCGGCGCTCGGTGCCTCGGAAGAGGGGGGCGTGGAGACGCGATCCGTCCCGCCGGGCGGCAGCCTCGTCGCCGTGCGGCAGAGCTCCGAGGGCCGGCGCCAGTTGCTCCAGTTCCGGACCCGTGAGGCCTCGGATCCCTTCTTCGTTCTGGACGGTGAACGGGAGGACCAGTCCTGGGACGAGCTCCGCGAGTGTGCCGAAGCAACGGTGGGGTCGCTCCGGTCGTCGCTGGAGGTTTTCTGCAGGGACATCCCCAAAATCCTCCAGGTAATGGTTTCAGGCATACCTTTTCTCTTTTGTGACCAAGGCGTCTTTCGTGACGCCCCGCTTCCTTCCCTCAGGATCTGACGGATCGGAGCGCCACCAAGTCGTCATTCATCCGCCGCGAGGTCGACGTCTGGGGCTCGCTGCGATCCCTGAGGACCTCGCTCGCCGGGGCTACTGCGCGCCTCTCTCAGCAGGGTGCCGAGGTGGCGGACCTTCGGTTGCTCTGCACCGATCTGAGAGCCGAGGCGGCAGCGGCGCGCGCGAAGGCGGCCGCGGTGCGTGCAGAAGCCCAACGACAGCAGTCGGAGTTCGACCGGGTCGTCAAGGAGCGGGACCAATCTCGGGGCCGGGCTGCCGAGGCCGAAAGCCGGGCCGAAACCCTTGCAGCCGACCTAGCCGTAGCCTAGGTCGCAGCCTCGGAGCAGCGTGCCCGAGCCGGAGGTACGCCTTGGCCATCTTCGGCTTTCGTTCCTGCTTGTTTGCCCTGCTTGTGTTTGAGATCTTTCCTTCGGCTGTTCGCAGAGCTCGAGTCCGCCCTCGATGAGTCCGCCAAGGCGCTTGCCGAGGCGCTTGCCGGAGCGGCCGAGCAGAGGGAGACCGACCACGCGGCCATATCCGAGGCCGTCTCGGACGTTTACCGGGTCCTTGGCTCCGGCGACGTCCCCTCAGGAAGCTCCCCTCAAACTCGCCTTCAAGTCTTGGGCGATCATGTGCGCGGCAGACTCCGCGAGGCGCTACATCACGGCGTCAGGCGGGCCTTCGCCGTGCTCACTTCCCACTATGTTGTGGACCTGGAGCGGGTTAGCGAGGGGTATTGCCTTCCCGACGAAGATGAAGCCGCCCTGGCAGAAGTCCAGAGGCTCGATGCGGCCGCCGCGGGTCCGAGCGCAGTGTTGGCAACCACATTTGAGGAAGAGATCCTCCCACCTGCGCCGTCGCCGGAAGCCGGGATGGACTTTGCCGATGGTGGGGACGAAGCCGAAGGCGCGGCTCCTTCCCAAGGCGATGCCTAACTCTGTTGGAATAGTTCCTGTTGGATGCACGTGTGTCTTTCTGCGGCCGCTGAGGCCTGAACACTTTGTTACCGTTGCATGAAGTCGTACTCCTTTCCCTTTTATTTTGCGTGTCCGGCTTCGCCTGTTAGTAACAGGGTGGCTTCCCCAAGTAGGGGTCACTTTTCGCGGCGGGTGACGAGTGAGGTGTCCCTAACCCAGAGGCATAGGAGTCCCTCGGCTCAGTCGGCCTTGCCACTTACATGCACCCGCGTTCGCTCCTTGGGGTCTTGCTTCCGACATTGCCGGGGGAACGCAAAAGCCTTTTTGATTGAAAATTTTGGACGCAGAGAGGTTCCCCAATCTTGACACAGAGGGGTTCCCTCCTTTTTAGCCCCCGAGGGAGGGTCGGGCTCTGCCGAGGCGAGGCTGACCCTTCCTTCACGACTAAGACTTGCGTGAGTGCGAGGTATACGAACAACTTGAAAACATCTTAAGGGTAGAAGCGACATAGCTGTTGGATGTTCCAAGCGTTGCCGTAGACCTCGCCTTGACTGTTGGCCAGCTTGTACGCTCCGGGCTTCAGAACTTTGGTGATGACAAGCGGCCCTTCCCAGGGGTGCGTGTAGCCCCCGGGTGCCCCCAACAAGGGCTCGGGGTGCTGCGCGATGGTTGCGATCTTCTCTGGGTTGGCCTCGATGCCCCGCTTGGAGAGGATGAACCCCCGAGAACATGCCCTGGGGCCCCACGAAGACCCACTTTTCGGGATTGAGCTTTACGCCTTTCGCCTCTTTGATGAACCTCTGCCGCCATTAGCTTGTGCATCTCCTCGCCTATGGCTCTGCGCTTCTCCTCGTCGAATCGGCGCAGAGGCTGCTTGACGGGTCGGGCCCCGGCTCGGATGTCCAGCGAGTGCTCGGCAACATCCCTCGGTATGCCGGGCATGTCCGAGGGAATCCACGCGAAGACGTCGGCGTTCGCGCGGAGAAAGTCGACGAGCACTGCTTCCTATTTGGAATCGAGCCCGGAGCCGATCCGGATCTGCTTGGAGGCGTCGCCGCTGGGGTCGAGGGGGACGGACTTAACCGTCTCCGCTGGCTCAAAGTTGCCGGCATGACGTTTCACGTCTGGCACCTCCTTAGAGAGGCTCTCCAGGTCGGCGATGAGGGCCTCGGACTCGGCGAGGGCCTCGGCGTACTCCACGCACTCCACGTCGCATTCGAACACGTGTTTGTACGTGGGGCCGACGGTGAAGACCCCGTTGGGGCCCGGCATCTTGAGCTTCAGGTAGGTGTAGTTGGGGACGGCCATGAACTTTGCGTAGCATGGCCTCCCCAGTACCGCGTGGTAGGTTCCTCGGAACCCGACCACCTCGAATGTCAGGGTCTCCCTTCGGAAGTTGGAGGGTGTTCCGAAGCAGACGGGAAGGTCGAGCTGTCCGAGGGGCTGGACGCGCTTCCCGGGAATGATCCCATGGAAGGGCGCAGCGCCTGCCCGGACAGAGGACAGATCAACACGCAGGAGCCCGAGGGTCTCGGCGTAGATGATGTTGAGGCTGCTGCCTCCGTCCATGAGGACCTTGGCGAGCCTGACATTGCCGATGATGGGGTCGACGACGAGCGGGTATTTCCCCGGGCTCGGCACATGGTCGGGGTGGTCGGCTTGGTCAAAGGTGATGGGCTTGTCAGACCAGTCTAGGTAGACTGGCGCCGCCACCTTCACCGAACAGACCTCCCGACGCTCTTGCTTGCGGTGCCGAGCCGAGGCATTCGCCGCCTGCCCACCATAGATCATGAAGCAGTCGCGGACCTCGGGGAACTCTCCTGCCTAGTGATCTTCCTTCTTGTCATCGTCGCGGGCCTTGCCACCCTCCGCGGGTGGCCCGGCCCTGTGGAAGTGGCGCCGAAGCATGACGAACTCCTCAAGGGTGTGCTTGACGGGCCCCTGGTGATAGGGGCACGGCTCCTTGAGCATCTTGTCAAAGAGGTTGGCACCTCCGGGGGGCTTCCGAGGGTTCTTGTACTCGGCGGCGGCGACAAGGTCCGCGTCGGCGGCGTCGCGTTTCACTTGCGACATCTTCTTGCCCTTCTTCTTAGCGCCGCGCTGAGTTGACGCCTCGGGGGCATCTTCCGAAGGGCGGCCCTGGGGCTGCTTGTCCTTCCGAAAGATAGCCTCGACCGCCTCTTGGCCGGAGGCGAACTTGGTGGCGATGTCCATCAGCTCGCTCGCCCTGGTGGGGGTTTTGCGACCCAGCTTGCTCACCAGGTCGCGGCAGGTGGTGCCAGCGAGGAACGCGCCGATGACATCAGAGTCGGTGATGTTGGGCAGCTCGGTGCGCTGCTTCGAGAATCGCCGGATGTAGTCCCGGAGAGATTCTCCCGGCTGCTGTCGGCAGCTTCGAAGGTCCCAGGAATTCCCAGGGCGCACGTATGTGCCCTGAAAATTCCCGGCGAAAGCTTGGACTAGGTCGTCCCAGTTGGAGATCTGCCCCGGAGGCAGGTGCTCCAACCAGGCGCGAGCGGTGTCGGAGAGGAACAGGGGGAGGTTGCGGATGATGAGGTTGTCATCATCCGTTCCACCCAGTTGGTAGGCCAGACGGTAGTCCGCGAGCCACAGTTCCGGTCTCGTCTCCCCCGAGTACTTTGTGATAGTAGTTGGGGGTCGGAACCGGGTCGGGAACGGCGCCCGTCGGATGGCTCGGCTGAAGGCTTGCGGACCGGGTGGCTCGGGCGAGGGACTCCGATCCTCCCCGCTGTCGTAGCGTCCCCCACGCCTGGGGTGGTAGCCTCGGTGCACCCTCTCATCGAGGTGGGCCCGACGGTAGCGGTGATGGTGCTCGTTGCCGAGGCGACCCGGGGCCGCAGGCGCGGTGTTGCGCGTGCGCCCGGTGTTGACCGAGGCTTCCCGCATGAATCGGGAAGTCGCGGCATGAGGTTCCGAGGGGTACCCCTGCCTTCGGGAGGCAGAGCTCTCGGCCCGTCGGACCACGACGCCTTCCAGGAGATTCTTGAGCTCTCCCTGGATTCGCCGCCCCTCGGTGGTTGATGGCTCCGGCATCGCGCGAAGAAGCATTGCTGTACCCCTGCCTTCAGGAGGCGGAGCTCTCAGCCCATCGGACCGCGGCGCCTTCCAGGAGATTCTGTAGCTCTCCCTGGATTCGCCGCCCCTCGGTGGTTGATGGCTCCGGCATCGCGCGAAGAAGCATTGCTGCTGCCGCCAGGTTCTGGCCGACCCCACTGGATGCGGGCGGTGGCCTGACCCTGATGTCGTCGGTGATGCGGTGCTGGAAGCCCTGGGGTAGATGACGTATTTCTCCGGCCGAAGGTTGGCCCGCCCATGCCTGCCCGACGTCCCGACAGATCGGCTCAAGTGCTCCTGCTCCCTCGTCGAGCCTGGCCTGCACCCCGCGGATTTGCTCGAGCTGTGGGTCATGGCCCCCCGCCTGAACGTGGACCACAGCTAGCTCCCGTGGGATGTCAACGCGAGGCACCGGCCTAGGGAGGTCACCGTCCTCCGGCATGCCGAGATGGTTGCCTTCGGAGGGACCCCCTAGATCGACGTGGAAGCATTCACGACTTGGGCCGCAGTCCTCGTCGCCGAGGCTACGGCTACCGTCGGAACAGTCGGAAAGGCAGTAGTCGCATGCGGTCATGAAGTCCCGCATGGCACTGGGGTTGCCAAGTCCAGAGAAATCCCAACAGATGCTGGGTTCGCCGTCTTCCTCAGACCCAGAGGGCCCGTAGGTCGAGACGTCTGTCAGCCGGTCCCAAGGTGACCGCGTACGAAACCCCAGAGGGTTTTGACTCGCCTCTACAAGAGCACCCGCCAAAGCGGGGCCGCTAGGCGGGTCGAGGCTGAATCTGTAAGACGTGGGATGGGAATCGGTCGGTACCTTTTGGTCGACGGGCGGCGATGAGGTCACGTCGGGGACTGACTGCGCCGTCGTCTCAGGTACTAGGGTGACGTCCAGCAAGCTTTTCGCGAGCGTGCGGGCATCGTCCGCTTGCTCGGGATTGGCGTGTCGCGGGGGATGGCGCTCGCCTTCATCTCAAACGCGAGGTCGACGCCCGGTGCGCCCCCCGTTGGGGCGCTGGGGCCGTCGACTCGCTCGACAGCCGACGAGGCACTGTCTCCTGCTTGGCCTTGGTTGCCCTGCCTCCTCCTCCATCGGCGGGGGAGAGGACGGGGTGAGCTCGAAGGTTGTTCTTCCACCATGCAGGGAAGACGTCGTCGATTCCACCGCCGGCGGGCGGGTTGTCAGCCGCCACTGTCGTTGTCGCACGACGGTGGAAGGAGTATCACGTCGTAGCTGCCGTCGAGGGACATGAACTCAAGACTCCCAAAACGGAGCACCGTCCCGGGCTGGAGAGGTTGCTGGAGACTGCCCATCTGGAGCTTGACGCGAAGCTGTTCGTCAACACGTAGCAGGCCCCTACCTGGTGCGCCAACTGTCGGCGTTTCGAGACCGGGGGGTCCCTAGGCCGACGAGAGAATGTCGTCGCGTGCCCCAGCACAGATGGGTCGAGCGCGAGGGTGAGCGCGAAGGGGGGAGAGCGAGGCGGCCGGAGACCGACGTGAGAGAGGTGGGAATCCCGCGGCCTTCGTGTTCGTCCCGCGCCCAGGTCGGGTGCGCTTGCAGTAGGGGGTTACAAGCGTCCACGCGGGAGAGGGAGCGAGCGGCCTCCAGCGAGCGCCTATCTCGTCCTCGTCCCCGCGCGGCCAACCCTCTCTAAGAGGGCACTGGTCCTCCCTTTTATAGGCACAAGGAGAGGATCCAGGTGTACAATGGGGGGTGTAGCAGAGTGCTACGTGTCTAGCGGAGGAGAGCTAGCGCCCTAAGTACATGCCGTTGTGGCAGCCGGAGAGATTTTTGGCACCCAGCTGGTGTGATGTCGTGGCCGTCGGAGGAGTGTTGGAGCTTGACGAAGGGACAGCTGTCGGAGCGGTTGGGTCCTTGTTGACGTCATCTTGCTTCCGTAAGGGGGCTGAGAGCCGCAGTCGTCACAGAGTATGCGGGGCACCATCATTGCCTATCTGGCGGAGCGAGCCAGATGGGACGCCGGTCTTGTTCCCTGCGGCCCGAGTCAGCTCGGGGTAGGGTGATGATGGCGCCTCCTGTTGACATGGCTGGTCTGCGCCCTAGGTTGGGCGATGTGGAAGCTCCTCCGAAGCCGAGGTCGAGTCTGTCTTCCGTGGCCGAGGTCGGGTCCGAGCCCCAGGTTCGGGCGAGGCGGAGATCGCCGGCTGGTGCCGGGGCGGAGTCCGAGCCCTGGGGTCGGGCGAAGCGGAGTTCGTCGTCTTCTGGGGCCGAGCCCAAGTCCGAGTCCTAGGTCGGGCGAGGCGGAGATCGTCGTCTTCTGGAACTTAGCCCGGTCCGAGCCCTGGGTCGGGCGGAGAGGAGTTCGCCGTCTTCCGGGACTTAGCCCGAGTCCGAGCCCTGTGTCGGGCGAGCGGAGATCGTCGTCTTCTGGGACTTAGCCCGAGTCCGAGCCCTGGGTCGGGCGGAGTTCGCCGTCTTTCGGGACTTAGCCCGAGTCCGAGCCCTGGGTCGGGCGGAGTTCGTCGTCTTCCAGGACTTAGCCCGAGTCCGAGCCCTGGGTCGGGCGGAGTTCGTTGTCTTCCGGGACTTAGCCCGAGTCCGAGCCCTGGGTCGGGCGGAGCGGAGCTTCCTATGGTGCCTTTGGTCGGGCCTGACTGCCTGTCAGTCTCACTCTGTCAAGTGGCACCGCAGTCGGAGTGGCGCAGGCGGCGCTGTCCTTCTGTCAGGCCGGTCAGTGGAGCGGCGAAGTGACGGTGGTCACTTCGGCTCTGCCGGCTAGGGGCGCGCGTCAGGATAAAGGTGTCAGGCCACCTTTGCATTAAATGCTCCTGCGATTTGGTCGGTCGGTGCGGCGATTTAGTCAGGGTTGCTTCTTGGCGAAGGCAGGGCCTCAGGCGAGCCGGAAATATGTTCGCCACTGAAGGGGGCCTCGGGCGAGACGGAAATCCTTCGGGGTCGGCTGCCCTTGTCCGAGGCTAGGCTCGGGCGAGGCGTGATCGAGTCCCTCGAATGGACTGATCCCTGACTTAATCGCACCCATCAGGCCTTTGCAGCTTTGTGCTGATGGGGGTTACCAGCTGAGAATTAGGAGCCTTGAGGGTACCCCTAATTATGGTCCCCGACAATTAGAGTCAGAACCAGCAAAGGAGCAACTCCCAGACCAACCAGAGGTCTGGTGGGAGTTCACAGAACCGTCAAGGTGGCGCCAGTAACACGTAGGCCAGGAACAACGCACCTGTCCAACCCAATGGCTGCTTCAAGTGCGGTGAGCTAGGCCACTATGCCAACAACTGCCCAAGGCGCAACCAGTAGACACCCCAGAAAGGCAATAATCAGAGGAATGACCAGAACACCCTCACTCGTGGATCTGCTCAGAACAAGACTCCGCAGAACCAGAGCAGAGGAAGGGTCAATCACGTCACCGCAGAGTCAGTGCCTGAGGATGCCGACATAGTGTATGGTATGTTCCTTGTTAACTCCATACCTGCATCAGTTTTATTTGACTCTAGAGCATCGCATTCGTTTATAACTGAGTCATTTGTGGAAAAACACAACATACCTAAGTACCCTCTTAAGAAGATGTTACATATTAGTTCACCGGGAGGTGACATGAAGGCCACACACTCATGCCCTCATGTTAAACTCAATATTCAAGGAATAGATTTTCCAGTCAACCCAGTGGTCCTAGGATCCAACGGTATTGATGTGATTCTCGGATGCAACTGGTTGAAAAGTTGTGATGCAGTGATATAGTGTGCTAGTGGAACAATTATGTTGACAAGTCCTCAAGGTGAAAGAATCCAAGTTAACATAGATAAGTCAACAGATGAAAAAGGGAAAACAGTGATCAATCACTTGGAAGAAAAGCCCTTGGAATATATCAAGGTAGTGTGTGAATACCCAGACGTATTTCCGGAGGAGTTACCAGGTATGCCACCTGACCGTGATTGTAACGCCCTGAATTTGGGGGGTAGAATTTTTTCTTCTTTTCTCTCACCAAATTCAGGCGTTACTCTTTTCTTTTCTCGTTCTCTCGCTAAACCTTGACCTTTTCCAAAGTTTTAGCGGGTTTGGTTTGGAATTCCCGTGTAAAGAAAAACCCTAAATTACTTTATGTTGTTTGATGCACCATGCTGAACTATGCATTCTTTGATTGCTTAGAAATGTAAGTGCATTCATCTAGGAAGATCGGATTTCGAAAAGGAGAAAAACCTTTTCTTTCTTTTTCTTTTTCTTTCTCTCTCTCCTCTTTTTTTCTCTCCCCTGCACCGTGGGCCGCCCCGGCCGGCCCAGCCGCCCCCCCCCCCCCGCGCGCCCCCCTTTGGGCCCAAGTGGCCCAGCCGCCCCCTCCTTTTTCCCCCCAACCCCTCTCTCTCTCCCTCCCCCTCCCCCATTCCCTCTAGCCGCCGCCGCCCCCCTGCCCTAGCTCGGCCGCCCCCTGCCGCCGGTTCGGCCGCCGCCCGTCGCCGCTCGGCCGCCCCATCCCCGGTGAGCTCTCCCCTCCCTCTCCCCTCCCCTCTCCCCTCCTCTCACTACAGGAAACGCATAAATTTTCGTGGGCCGGGCTATTTTCGTCGGTCGGCCCACGAAAATACAACGTTATTTTCGTCAGCCCTAGTGACCCACGAAAATATGGCCTATTTTCGTGGGCCAGGCTATATTTTCGTCGGCAGGCCGACGAAAATACGAAAGTTATTTTCGTCGGTCTCCACACCGACGAAAATGCTGTCTATTTTCGTCGGTCCCAGCCCGGCCGACGAAAATAAGTCCTTTATTTTCGTCGGCCGCAGTGAGGCCGACGAAAATAGATGCCGTTAATCTTGAATCCCAGCCTCACCGCACCTTCTCTCTCGATCGTCTAATTTCTCGCCGCCGCACTCTGCCTCACGCGCCCGTCCACCGCGCCGCGCGCCCGCCTCGCGCCCTCGCCGCTGCGCCCCCGCCGCGCCGCCACCGCGCCGCGCCCTCGCTGCTGCGCGCCCGCCGCGCGCCCTCCCCTCCACCGCGCCGCGCGCCCACCTCGCGCCCTCGCCGCTGCGCCCCCGCCGCGCCGCCACCGCGCCCTCGCCGCTGCGCGCCCGCCGCGCGCCCTCCCCTCCACCGCTGGCGTCGCTGAACCACATCAGCATCGTGTGCCGGTCGGTGGAGGCGTCGCTGCGCTTCTACACGGACGTGCTCGGCTTCGTCCCCATCCTGACGGTCACATCATCTGGCAACAAAAGGTGTACTCCAAGCTAGCAGGTATGTACATGTCTCTGTTACAGGATATAAATTACCGTTCCCTTTATTTTACATGGCATGGCTACACAGATATAAATTATATTGTAGTAAGTATAATTGGTGTCTGATTGTATGCTTTTATGAATCCTTGCTATTTCTTCCGAAAATATATAGCATGTCCCTGCCTGTATAAAGTTCTATAAAAGAATGATGAAACACATGTTCCATTGGTTATTTCATACCTAGCTAAACATGGTTTATGGTTTCCAAAATTGCTGTGGTAACTGGACCTTGTATCGCAGAATTTCAGTATTAGTTGTTTGATTCTTGCCATATAGTTTTTGTTGCTTCTATGTTTGGCACTTGGTATTAGTTGCCTATGTTTTCTCTGCCTTCTTGCTCAGCTCATGGTTAGTGATTCATACTTGCCGTTTTGTTCAACCTGGCGTCATGAAGAGCTTCAGCTCTTTCTAAAGAACGTCGGTCTGAAGCTCTTCGTGATGTTAGTTTGTTAATTGATGAAGCCTGCATATTACGCCATGGTGATTTCCCCACTGAATTCGAATCATCTTTCATATGGTCTAGCCGCAATGTTTATTTGGTCAGCCAGCCGGTATGAGCACGGAGCATACCTCTTTTGGTAACCTCAGCTTGCCTTCTATTCTTGGTAAACTTGACCGCTTAATATAAAAAGTGAAGTATTCATTTCCTGTTACATCAAATGCATCTGCTGGTGATGCCAGTCCATTACCTAACGAATCTTACATACCATGCCATCGAAATTTGGCCACTGAATGAACTCCATCAGCATTCGAAGCATCTTGTGTGGTGCCACCGTTTTTATCTGTTCAATGTTTCAATCTGCTGTGGACCTGGTGTGCTCTACTCACTATACATGCTTCCTGTATTTGGTGCCTCTCACCTTGCCTTCCATGCTTGGTAAAGTGTTCATGGTCAATTAATGAATGAATGAATGAATGAAAATATAATTTTTAGCCATTGCTAGTCCCTCCTCAACCATGGCACCACCTCCTCAATGAATGAATGAATGAAAATATAATTTTTAGCGCAAAGGGAAATCGTTCACCTTGCATTTTTAGCTTGGAGGGATTGGTTGTGCTCGTGGTCGGTGCAGAGATGAATCTTCTTCGTTGAGACTTTCAGCCTCCACACACAGTGACACAGATTCTGAAACAAGAAAACACATATTCTAAAACAAGAAAGAAGAAAAAAAAATAATATAGACCATATGAATGAACTGAACTTTGCAAACTGAAAATAGGAATGGCTTGAATGGCTCTGTTATTGTGAATAACATATATACATAGTGTCAAACTGAAAATAGAAATAGACCATCTAGACCCACAAACTGGAAATAGGAATAGACCTACGACGTGACGGAAGAGTAAAGTTGGCATCATGGCATACCCAGCCGTGGAGCATGAGTTCAAGAATTACACCGGGGATTCAAGAAGTAAAGCCATGGGACCATAAAGAGCAATGTCAGAGGAAAGCTTACCAACATATGGTTGATCCGGCAACTGACTAACAATATCGCAGATCAGTTCAAGACCACCCTCGTTGCTGTCTTCTCCACATTTGCCCAACATTAGCACCTCAGCGTTACACTTGAAGCAGTATCCTCTTTCTAGATCACTGTACAGAACGGCGAACCAGTGCTTCTTCAGGGCGTGTCATCGAGAGTACCCAAACGGGTAAGCAATTGACCCAACCCCCCAACAGAGATGGTTGTAGCATCCCACGGAGATCAAGAGGTCCCTCTTCTTGGACCTGCCTTTGAAGATCCCCTTCTCGTCATTGCGCCGACAAGCACAACAAATCCAAATAGCGAATTTGTTTTGTTGCTTTCTTCCGCTGCGCATCGGGATGTTTTTCAGTAATAAAAAAGTGTATTCTTGGATTTATACAGTACAGTGAATTAAGTGATGATGCCGTTTTAGGTGCTTAAGATATATGTTTTTTTTCATCAGGAAGCTGATTCCACCTGTGTTAGTTCCAATTCGATGCCTCGTGCTATCTATATTATCTCCCTACACTAATTGACATATCAGAATGTAGATTAGCTGTTCTTGTCTGGAAGAAATGTGCTCAAATACAATATTAGAAGTGCTTAATGCCATAGTCCAAGTGTTCCTAGACTATCAGGAAAACTGCGTTCCCTACCTGTTTCCTTATTTCTTCATTATTACTGTGACAGGGACATAAGCAGTGGCTGGCAGAAGTACAGTTCCTTGGTGTTCTGGAGCACCCAAATCTTGATAATTGTTCTACATCCGGCTTTCACAGGTAGCTAGTGTTTTCTGATTAGGCTAACTAGTTACATGCTCTATCATGGCTTTTCGGAATTAGTGTGGATGAAAATATTGTTTAGCATATACTGGTCAGCATATTGTTTATTATGTAGCTATCGTGTAGTTTTCTGTGTTGGCAACCATCATGTTGTTGTTTATTTGCAGGTTTTAGAAACATCACTTTATAGGGGAGGTGCTGCCGAATTTTTTATTGACAATAATATTTTTTGTACATAGGTGTTCTTCCGACTAGATCTTCTCCACCGTTAGCTAGACTCGTACATTATTCTCAAGTATACATTGTTTTCGTAATTTCTCAGGTATACATTATTCTCAGTTTTAATCGTTAACCGTAGCGAACCGTATGTGTCACCCGTTCGGGAACGGCGAACGTCACACTGGCTTGTGAGGTTTGCCGTTCCGGAATTGTCCACGTATTTTGGACAGCCTGAGAGTGTAGGCCGATGCTTGTGATTTGTGACATGTGCCTTACGATTGACGGGGAATTTCGGTTGTGTAACCCAGTTGTTCTCCAACACACCGTGTTCAGGCGTGTGCTTGGAGAGCAGCGGGGTTATGCTGCCGAAATTTCACGGCAATCGTAGGCTACACGTCACAAATCACAAGCATCGGCCTACACTCTTGGGTGGGTTTAGGGCCTTTACCTAATAGGGAGTTCACCTAAGCCACGGACGATCGTTGATGTTATTTGTCTTTTGTTTAATTATCCTTTGAAATGGACGGTGATCGGAGGGTGATGTATGACGGGTGGAGAAAGGATGGGGCACATTCGAATGAATGGATGGTTGTAACAAAGGCTTTTCTTGAGCATGCTTTCAAAGACGCAACTGGTCGTCTAGTGAAGTGTCCTTGCAATCGTTGCGAGAACAAGTGGCCTCAGAAGAAGGAAGAAATGGAGAAACACCTTTGCAAAAGTGGGTTTATGTCGAACTACCTTGTATGGTACTGGCATGGAGAGTGTATTAGACACGTTGACGCAGAGGTGGAACTTGATGATGATCATGATAGGATGGACGACATGTTGCATGATCTTGGTAGGGAGGTTGAAATGAACGCTGAGGAGCCGGGGCAGCTTCCACGCGATGCTCAGGAATTCTTCCGGCTACTCGCCGCGGGGGAAGAGAGACTGCACGAGCACACTCAGATGTCAGTTCTTGGGACTCTCACAAGACTAATGGCGATAAAGTCGAAGCACAACATTTCAAACAGTGCTTACAACGACATCGTCCAACTAATGGGCGAGGTTCTCCCGGAGAATCATAAGTTGCCAAAGAATATGTACTTCGCAAAGAAGATGTTGGCTGGTCTTGGGATGACATATGAGAAGATCGACGTGTGTCCCAACAGTTGCATGCTATTCTTTGAGGAGGATGACAAGCTGAACCGTTGTAAGCATTGTGAAGCTTCTAGATATGTCGAGGTGACAAATGATGAGGGTGAATTGGTAGTTACGAAGGTCGCAGCTAAGCAACTTCGTCGGTTGCCCATCATTCCTCGGCTTTCAAGGTTGTTCCTCAACAAGGAAATAGCTCTGCATATGACATGGCCAAAGAATGGTGTACATCTCGTCACTGATCCAGACATAATGGTCCATCCGTCGGACGGTGATGCGTGGAAGGCAATTGACGAGTTTGATCCCGAATTTGCAAACGACCCTAGGAGTGTACGGCTTGGTCTATCGACGGACGGATTCACACCTTTCAATACCAGTGCAAGCCCTTACTCGTGTTGGCCTGTCTTCATTGTGCCATATAATCTTCCTCCTGAGTTGGTCAATAAAGAAGAGTTCATGTTCCTTGCACTAGTCATCCCAGGCCCCAAGCATCCAGGGCCAAAGCTGAATATGTTTGTTCGCCCTTTAATTGAAGAGCTGAAACAATTGTGGAGAGGTGTGAAGGCTTATGACAGCCATACTGAAAAGGAGTTTACCATGCGCGCTGCTTATTTGTGGTCAGTGCATGATCTGCTGGCGTATGGAGATTGGTCTGGATGGTGTGTTCATGGTCGGTTGTGCTGTCCCATATGTATGAATGATACGGATGCATTCAGATTGAAGCATGGTGGGAAAGTGTCATTCTTTGATGCTCATCGACGTTGGACTCCATTCAAGCATGATTTCAGGAATTCGCTTACTGCATTCAGAAGTGGAGCCAAAATCAGAAATGGGCCACCAAAGAGGCAAACTGCACCGCAGATAATGGCATGGCATGCTTGTCTGAAGCAAGGAGAAAATGATAGGTTTCAAGGCTACGGGGAGGACCACAACTGGACCCATATTTCATCAATATGGGATCTTCCGTATGCAAAAGCCTTGATCATGCCGCACAACATAGACTTGATGCACCAAGAGCGTAATGTTGCTGAAAGCATCATAAGCACATGTTTCGATGTGACTGATAAAACGAAAGATAATATGAAGGCAAGAAAAGACATGGCTGAAATTTGTAAGAGACCGATGCTCGAGTTGAAAGTAAGCGATAAAGGGCATGAGAGTAGGCCGCGAGCTGATTACTGCCTCAAGCCAGATGAAAGGAAAGAAATATTTAAGTGGTTGAAGAATCTGAAATTTCCAGATCGATATGCGGCAAATCTGAAACGGGCAGTCAATCTGAAGACCGGTAAATTGATCGGTTTGAAAAGCCATGACTACCATATTATTATGGAGAGGCTGATGCCCGTGATGTTTCGAGGCTATTTTAAGGATGAGCTTTGGAGCATATTTGCAGAGCTGAGTTACTTCTATAGGGAAGTATGCGCAAAGACGGTATCGAAGAGGTTGATGCAGAAATTTGAGAAAGAAATTCCAATTCTTATTTGTAAATTTGAAAAGGTTTTCCCGCCAGGATTCTTCAATGTGATGCAACATCTAATTGTGCATTTGCCTTGGGAAGCTTTGGTAGGCGGACCAGTGCAATTCAGGTGGATGTATCCTATAGAAAGGGCGTTGAAAAAGCTCAGGGCGTCTGTTCGCAACAAGGCTAGAGTCGAAGGGTGTATTGCGGAGGCTTTTGCCCTTAAGGAGATATCTCAATTCTCAACCAGGTATTTCGCTCGAGCCAACAATGTGTTTGCTCCTTCAGTGCGACTTCATGTCGAAAATGAATCGCCCCAAAGCACCCTTCAAATTTTTGCGAATCCGGGTAAAGCAGTTGGAAAAGGGAGTGTACGTCACATTGAAGGATCAGATTTGAACACGCTAATGCTATATATGTATAGCAATATTGACAGCACACAGGAGGCGTTCGAGTAAGTTTTCCTCATAGTTACTTCCATTTTCTCATCTCATAATTTCTATAGTGTGTAATCTCCATGTTTCTAATATGTCCAGCATGTTTGATGAAGAATGTTGGAAATCTACTAGTAAACCTACGGCCATCCAATTAGAAAATCTTCGACGTGATGGGTTGAAAGGTGGACCAAACTTCGTGCAGTGGTTTCGTAATTATGTTAGTAATTGTCGTTCTCTCATTGTCCATACTTAATCTTTGAATTTTGGACTTCGAAGATATAATGCATATACTAATTCCTTGTATAGGTTTCCAAAAACTCTGTGCACCCGGACTTGCAGCAAATGGCACATACCTCTGTGTCCGTCCGGAACTATACTCGCTATGATGTAAATGGATATCGCTTCCGAACCGCGAAATTGGAGAAGAGTCGACCATTGGCAGCCACCACCAATAGTGGTGTGTTGGCAAGTTCATATGTTGACGATGACAAAGTAGTGGACTATTACGGTGTTCTTCAAAACATTGTAGAGTTGATTTTCGATGGCCCCAAGGAACTTAAAGTCGTGTTTTTCGAGTGCGACTGGTTTGATGCTCATAGTGGGACTCGTGTCGACAAGTATGGTAATGTCGAGGTGAAGCATAGCTCTAGGATTCCGAGTAGTATGAGCGATGTTGTCCTTGCAAATCAGGCAAAACAAGTGTACTACCTGCCATATCCTCACCCAAGCCTTAGGGCTTGGTGGGTTGCAATCAAAGTCAACCCACAAGTCGTCGCTCCAGAGAGTGCTGACTACGTGAATACGAGCAGGGACAACGATGACGCTGTTTTTCAACAAGAAGCGGTGTCGAATCAAGACATAGCTCACCGATTCCATGTGACCAATGGAGAAGGCCTTGAAAATCTCTGTTACAATTCAAGCGACTTAATTGAAGAACCTAGGTCAAAGCGCAAATGACCTGTCGTCGTTAGAAGATCAGTAAGGATCCAACGAAATCAAGAGCGTATGAATAAACAACGAGCCGAAGAAGCATCATCGGATGCGGATGACTTTTGATTAGTATGTTTCTTTTATTTAATCAATTAAGCTATGTATTCCAATTTTCACATTATTAATTTTCATATTATTTGTTTCATATACTGTGGTTTGACATTAATTTATCTACAGTTGAACATGTTCAAGCATAGGAGATCGAGGAGGAGTGGGGGCAGCGCGGCCAGCGAGGACAGCTCGGGCAGTGGGCTTTTTCAGGGCACCTCACAGAGCCGACAGAGGCAGCAGCAACTTCTCGACTGTCTAGATGAAGTGCATGGTGAGGAGGGTGAGCAGGAGGCTCCTCAGCAGGATGCTCATGTGCAGGGTGAGGAGGGTGAGCAAGATGAGGAGGGTGAGCAGGATGAGGAGGTTGACCCTATGGGGGCAGGCAGCACGGGCGATGCGTCAGATGGTTCTACATCCTTCAGGTATTATTATGCATATTAGTTTAATTGATATTAGTTTTAAATCATTTCATCATATTTAATTTACTTGTATACTTAGGTATAAGAAGAGCAATGCGCTTGGTCCGAGGCCTGCTGAGAGGAGGCTCATCCGGCCGCATGGAGAATGGTGGGGCTTATTTCTGTTGTGTTAATTTTTTAATATGAACGTGATTGCACTGGTTTACTTGTTTTATTAATGTTTGTAGGTCATGGGAAGACTTGACTTGGGACGGTACAGGCAGACGTCCCAAGGTGAACGCGGTGTTGGGTAGCCTCTGTCGCTTCTACTACCCTGGCATGGTGGAGCTCAATGGCGAGAGGTTCGCGGCTATGCAGTGGGCCGACTGGGGTCTGAAGGACTATGTCCAGCCAGGGGAAAGCAGTAGCGGAGGGGGAAGTTCAGAACAAAAACCAAGGACTTGTCAGGTGGCTGTGTGGGACGAGTTCTGGTGAGTTTACTTTCGTATATAAGCAATTCACTGCATTATTGCTTCTCCTAATCTTACTTTAACTTAACTTCTCCATTGATATGTAGGGGAGGTTCCAATTGCCGGATGACATCGAGGCGGATCAGGCTCAGT
The DNA here is from genome assembly GCA_029449295.1 of Zea luxurians. Taxonomy (NCBI): domain Eukaryota; kingdom Viridiplantae; phylum Streptophyta; class Magnoliopsida; order Poales; family Poaceae; genus Zea; species Zea luxurians. The sequence continues at coordinate 7,013,975 of JAOPSE010000082.1, read as the reverse complement.
GGGCACGTGTGAAGAGACACTTTCGGAAGTGCGCTGATAAGGTCATCAAGGATGCCATGTACAATGCTCGCATCGCGGCCGTCAACTACTACTACAAGAAGATAAAGGGGCAGAAAATGAGCAAAGCATTAGGGGCCAATGAGATCTACCTCACAGAGGAGCAGTACCTGGAGAGCGTTGTGGATTGGCTGGCGAAGGACATGGAAGCCTGGAGGTGGTTGGCAAAGAGATGGGCGTCGCCTGAGTGGATTGCAGAGTCCAACAAGCACCGTGTCAACCGTGGCACTGAAGGACCGGGGCATAGGTACGGCGCCGATGGACACCTTGGTACCGCACGCCGCATGGTAAGTATATAAATCAAACTTGTATGTTACATCTATGAAAATTCTATGGTTTAACTCTTCTTTTTCATGCAGGAAGCTGAAAGTGGAGTTGCTCCAAGTTTTATGGAGGTTTACGTGCGTGGTCACCGTGGCCCTGATCCGGCTAACCCTGATGTGCTATGCAGCGAGGCGGCAAGGGAGAAAATGGTAAACAAGTTTGTATTTACGAATTAAATTGCATATTTTGTGTCTAACTCCAACTCTAACTTTCTTTGCAGAATGCATATGGGGAGGAAATGACTCAACGCCATGGGCCTGACTTCGACTGGATGCATTCAGACTTAGATGTCTCGGCGTTGTACCACAGTGGTGGGGGTAGAAAGCATGGCAGGTGAGGTGTTTGTGTTTGATTCGACGATTTCATTAACAAGAATGTGTCCACTTAATGGCTCAACTATGTGTATCATGCAGGTTTGCCTTTGGCACCGGCGTTGTGGATTATAACAGGACAATAGGTCAAGGGAAGGCATCGTCTTCGGGAGGGAGTTCTCGCTCCTCCAGGTCTGCTCGAGAGGCTCAGCTGGAGGAGGAGACTCGGGCAGCACAGGAGCAGGCTCGAGCAGCACAGGAGCAGGCTCGAGCAGCGCAGGAGCAGGTTGGGCAGCTGACGCAATATATGGCTTCTTATTTTCAGGTAATTCGTCTATCTCATCACGTGTCGTCATTGAATTCAAAGTATAATGTTGCGATTCTAACGTTGCATCCATTTGCAGGAAATGACTACTAGACTCGGCCCTGATATGAACTTGCCCGCTTTTCGCCCTCCCCAGGTAACACTATCTGAACACTTCAATTCCATAGCAACTCTTTTTTATTATCAAAAATGGCTCGCAGGCACAAGGATGGGGACAGTGGCCAGGACAAGCTCCAGCGTCGCAGCCACCCGGGACCGGTGTTGGGTGGACGCAGGCACCTCCAGGCACTTGGACGCCTCCACCACCCCAAGGATCGCAGCCAGTCCGGGGATGGGTGCCACCGGTCTTCCAGCCACCGGCGGGCTCTCAGCCATTTCAAGCGTGGATGGCACCGCCACTGACGGGGTGGGTGCCACCACCTCTGGGGTGGCCAGCACAACAGTACCCGTGGATGCATGCAGGATCACAGGTGACGTTCCATGTTTAATTTTATGCAAATCGTGACCAAACATTAGGGATAGCAATAGACAACCTTATTTGAATGCTTGATGAATTGCAGGGTTCAGTGTCAAATGCTCAGGGATCGGAGGGTGCTGCCAACGTCCAAGGCTTCCATGGTTCTGGAGGGAGTGGCCACCTTCCTGGTGGCGGAGGAGGGAGTGGCCAAAACTCCCACAGCCCGCAGGAGTGAGTTTGATTATAGACTATGTATGGACTATGTATACACTTTATTATAGATGTGATTATGGTATTGAAACTGTATGAACTGTATGAACTATGTATGGACTATGTTTGAAACAATTATGGTATTGCTTGTGAATATGGTTTGTGAAATCTGTATTGCTTGTGAAATCTGTATATGTCATTGTGGATTATATGTATTTTGCTGTGAATTAAAAGGTGCAGAAAAATCTGTTTGGGGGGGTATCATTAATTTTCGTCGGCCTGTTCGGAGGCCGACGAAAATAAAACAGCTATTTTCGTCGGCCAAAGAGGCCCACGAAAATAGCTGCTGTATTTTCGTCGGCCAAAGAGGCCCACGAAAATAGCTTGTATTTTCGTCGGCCAAAGGGGCCCACGTAAATAGCTGCTGTATTTTCGTCGGCCTTGGACAAACCGACGAAAATATGTTATTTTCGTCGGTGCCGATGAAAATAGTTGCTTATTTTCGTCTAACATATTTTCGGCGGCTATTTTCGTCGGTATGCCGACGAAAATAATCTATTTTCGTCGGTTTTAAGCTTATTTTCGTGGGTTTTTGGCCCATGAAAATTTAGGCGTTTCCTGTAGTGTCTCTCCCTGTCGCTCGGCCGCCCCCTTGGCCGGCCCAGCCGCCGTTCGGCCGCCCCCAGCCGCGCCCCCTGCGTGCCCTGCTCGGCCACCCTCCCCCCGCCAGCTCGGCCGCCCCCCGCCAGTTCGGCCGCCCCAGCCCGGCCGCCCATGCGCGCCCTGCCCAGCCGCCCCTGCCACAGGCCGGTTCAACCGCCCCCTGGCCGGTTCAACCGCCCCCCCCCCCCTTTTATTTTTTTATTTTATTTTATTTTATTTTTCTTTCATTACTGTTATATATTTTATTTTAGGCAGGTTAATCATTGTTCATGTTATTGAAATAGGAAACTTAATTTAGAATTCTGTTACGCTAGTTGATTCATATAATCAATTGTTTATCCAGTTCAATGTTGATCAACTAAAAATGACTAGGTTTCCATTAGTGCATATAACTAAATTCTTTTGTTAGAACCAATTGTAACTAATCATTAGTGCATAAGCTTTAACCCCCCCCCCCCCCCCCGCGAGACCCTTTCCCGTTTCTTTCTAACCATAATGAATGCGATATCGAATGTCATACTTGATGCATATTTACTTTATTTGTTCCCTTGTATGATGTACTGTTTGTTTCCCAATTTGAATGGATGAATGTATGTATGCTTGCAATCGCATAGAGAACGATCCGGTCGAAGAGCCCGAAGAACTCGCAGGAGAAGCCCCTGAGCAGCAGTCGGTTGGTGGAGGCAAGTGTCCTTTGACCTATCTCTGTCCTATTCATTCTTTAATTCACCTCCCGCATTACACATTTATACCTAAGGATTTACTAGCTTTTGTTATCCATGTCCTTGTTTACCTATTTGGGTCGGTTTATTATTGTTTAGCTTCATGCTATTGCTCAAACTCTAATCAATGAACATGATGAGATTATATATGATACGCTGTTTTCCCCTCTCTTATTATGATATTATACTTGTGGCTTTTAAGGGGGCTCGAGCGGTTTCTCGAGTGCCTCTCCGTAAGGACCTGTTCTATGGATGACCGCCCGGGAAAACAGTGCAACCATGAGGGTGGAGTGGGACGCCCTTAGCTGAATAATTAGAGGAACCGGGGTGTAGTTCGCTTAGCCGTCGTGCCGTCAATGGGGCTCGGTGTATGCGGCTCGCTCTGCCAAGGTTGATTTGTCCCTTGGGGAGGAGTGCGGTACATTTAGGAAACCTAACGGGCGACTACAGTCCCGGGGAATCTTTGTAAAGGCTACGTAGTGATGCCCTGCTGGGTCACCTTGGTAGTGACCAATGGAGAGTCATGATCTCCGGGCAGAAAGGGAATCACGGCTTGTGGGTAAAGTGCACAACCTCTACAGAGTGTTTGAAAACTGATATATCAGCCGTGCTCGCGGTTATGAGCGGCCAAGGGAGCTCCAATGATTAGTGGTACTTGATCAGAGACATTTTGGTTTACAGATGACAATGAGGATGGTTATGATTATGCTTATGGTAATGGTAAGTGGTATTCTTTCCGTTTGGAAAGGGTACTTTGGGTTAATAACTTGGGTTAATGCTAAAACCTGGCTTTCTACTAGTAAATAACAAACTGACCAACTAAAAGCAACTGCTTGACTTATCCCCACATAAAGCTAGTCCACTACAGCCAAACAGGATACTTGCTGAGTATGTTGATGTGTACTCACTCTTGCTCTACACACCAAACCCCCCCCCCCCCAGGTTGTCAGCATTGCAACCACTGCTCAGGAGAAGATGAAGCTGTGGAAGGAGACTTCCAGGAGTTCCAAGACTACGACGAGTTCTAGGTGTGGGTTAGCGGCAACCCCCAGTCGGCTGTCTGTGAAGGCCGCAGTTATCTACGTTTCTTTTCCGCACTTCGATTTATTATGAGGACTATATGGACATCTCAGACGTATGATGTAATCGACTATTATTTCCCCTTTTAATACTATTTGAGCACTGTGTGATGATGTCCATGTTATGTAACTGTTGTGTACGTGAATAACTGATCCTGGCACGTACATGGTTCGCATTCGGTTTACCTTCTAAAAACCGGGTGTGACATAAGTGGTATCAAAGTCGTGCTGACTGTAGGACCGCTAACCTAGAGTAGAATGGTCGTTCTAAGGATTATAGACCTCTGTCACTGCCTTGACTTTGGTACCCCTTCAAAAGTTGGTCATACTGACCAAACCTATGTTCTACTATATATTATACCTTGCTGAAAATTATGTTTTATTCTAATCCTTCATTTATTTATGATTCATTTTTTGCTGGTCATATTAATTCTGTTCTCACTCTTTTGCTTGCGATGTCTTTTGTAGATGGCTCGACTTAGACACACTGCACGAAAGTCCATCATCCCCTTCTTACCCTCCCGCCTTGCTGAGCGTCCGCTTCGCCGTCCCGTGGCCGGACAGTCCAGCCACTTGGAGAGACTGCACCACCGCCTGCATGAGGAGCAGGAACGTCGACGACAGGAGCAGCAGGGCTCTTCTTTCTCGCTCCAGCAGGAGATAGAGTCTGTGAGGAGCTGCTCTCCTGTGCTTCCCCTGGAGGCGCCCCCTGCACCACCACTGGGCGCCCCAGCTTCTGGAGTAGCTGCTGGAGGAGACCCAGACGACGGAGATGGCGACGACAGCCCGAGCCACGACACCGACTTCCCTGCTGACCATGAGCCGGAAGGATGGGTTGCTCGACCCATCACTCGCGACGCTGCTCGCGGGTGTCACTTCCACGACGCGCTCGACACCCTGCTACGTCAGGCACTTGACCGGCGTACTTGGTCCATCGAGTATCGCTGTGTGGTCTACCAGCATAGTCGCGGGGTCTACCCGGACCGCTGGGAGGCGACCTGCTTGGTGCGCCGTTCGGAGAACAGTCTCCAGGGCGCGGAGGCTTGCTCAGAGCACTATTCTATCTCTGAGCGGGACTCAGCTGAGGCAGCCATGCAGGATGCTGCACGGCGTGCGCTTTCGCACTACTGCTCGGTTCTCGGTGGGGTAGCTGACGGTCTCGACCTGAAGTATTACCCCCGCCGTCCATCTGGCAGCACAGGAGGCGTGATTGTTTCACCTGCTGGTGAGGACAATCCTAGGTTGAGCAGCACAGTCAACCTAGCCGCCGTGCTAAACACGGAGCTGGACCATGCATTAGACGAGTTGAGTAGGGCTCGTGCTGAGATCGCCCTGCTGCGGGCTGAGCGCGCGGAACGTCGTCACTTGGATGATGGTTCCCCCGCTCCCGTTGGGACTCAGCACCCGTACCGCTCACCTCGGCGTGGACTCCAGTCTTATGGCAATCCCGACTGCAAGACCAAGTTAAATCTAGAACCATAGCTCGTTAGAGTTGGATCTTGTAATTAATACGAAATATATATACATAGAAGCTTCAGTCTTAGCGTTAGTCTCGGTTTTAGTTAGTCTTAGTTAGACAGGGTAGTTTGCTATATCCTGTGCATTTATGTTTGTCATGATGAACTATGTTTGGTTTGGATCTTTGTAATGACTGTCACCAGAGTGTGGGTATCCCCTGCATTTTGGCTTACCTATTATGTTAATGGAGTTAGTTATATAGTTGGGAAACCCTTTATTCTACTCTCCTCTTTATCTGAGAAGCTGTGTGGTCTACGATGGAGATCAGTGAAGATGCTCATCTGTTCAGTGTTGTTGAAGAATTCTATACTCTTTTCTTATGCTGCAAGATTTGCCAGATCAGTTCTGATGTGTGGTTGCATTCTGCAGATGTCAGAGAACAGGCGCAGAGGAGGAAGGCGTGCTCAGCAGGAGCGAGCCGCTCCGCAGGATGAGGTGCCCCAGCAGCAGCACCTGCCGCCCCCGCCCCCGATGTCGATCGAGCAGATGTTTCTGATGCAGACTCAAGCGGTTCAAGCCATCGGTCAGACTCTGGCCGCCATTCAGCAGCAGCAGCAGCAGCAACAGCAGCAGGCTCCACCCCAGCCTCAGATGCCTCAGATGCCTAGAGACAAGCGTGCTGAATTCATGAGAGGTCATCCCCCAACGTTCGCTCACTCTTCTGACCCCATGGATGCTGAAGATTGGCTGCGCACTGTGGAGCGGGAGTTGCATACCGCTCAGTGTAATGACAGGGAGAAAGTCTTGTATGGTCACCGTCTGTTGAGAGGAGCAGCCCAATCATGGTGGGAGTCTTACCTCGCCACCCATGCCAACCCCGATGCCATCACCTGGGAAGAGTTCAGAGGTAGCTTTCGTCAGTACCATGTGCCTGCAGGTCTGATGACAGTGAAGAAGGAGGAGTTCCTGGCCCTTAAGCAAGGGTCATCATCTGTCAGTGAGTATCGAGACAGGTTTCTGCAGTTGTCTCGCTATGCTCCTGAGGATGTCAACACCGACGCCAAGCGACAGTACCGTTTCTTGAGAGGCTTGGTTGACCCTCTTCAGTACCAACTGATGAATCATACCTTCCCGACATTCCAGCACCTGATTGACAGGGCAATCATGACAGAAAGGAAGCGTAAGGAGATGGAGGATCGTAAGCGCAAGATCAGTGGACCCCAGCCTGGAAGCAGCAGTCGTCCTCGTTTCTCAGGCAATCAACCTCAGCAGTTCAGGCAGAACCAGCGTCCACCTCAGCAGCATCAGCAGTTCCAAGGCAGTATCCTCAGCACCAGTACCAGAATCGTCAGAGCAATCAGTCAGGAGGTCAGTTTCAGAGGCAGAATCAGCAGACACCTTGTCTTCCTGCCCCAGCAAGCCAGCAGAACAATCAGGCAGCACCAGCTCAGGTTGGAAACAGAGCATGTTTCCACTGCGGAGAGCAAGGCCACTGGGTGATGCAATGTCCGAAGAAGGCAGCCCAGCAGCAGTCAGGCCCCAATGCCCCAGCAAAGCAGAATGTGTCTCAGCCTGGAGCAGGCAACCGCTCTCAACCGCGCTATAATCATGGGAGACTGAACCACTTGGAGGCTGAAGCAGCTCAGGAGACTCCCGGCATGATAGTAGGTATGTTCCCAGTCGACTCCCATATTGCAGAAGTGTTATTTGATACTGGAGCAACGCATTCTTTCATTACTGCATCATGGGTAGAAGCACATAATCTTCCAATTACTACCATGTCAACCCCCATTCAAATTGACTCAGCCGGTGGTAGAATTCGAGCTGATAGCATTTGTTTGAATGTATGTGAGGAAATAAGCGGGATAGCGTTTCCCGCCAACCTTATAGTAATGGGTACTCAGGGAATAGATGTCATCCTAGGGATGAATTGGCTAGATAAGTATCAGGCAGTTATCAGTTGTGATAAAAGGACAATCAAGTTGGTGTCCCCACTAGGAGAGGAAGTGGTGACCGAGTTAGTCCCGCCTGAGCCAAAGAAAGGAAGTTGTTATCAGATGGCTGTCGATAGCAGTGAAGCAGACCCAATTGAGAGTATCAAGGTGGTGTCTGAATTTCCAGACGTGTTTCCAAAGGACTTACCGGGTATGCCACCAGAGCGGAAAGTTGAGTTTGCCATAGAGCTTCTTCCTGGAACCGCCCCCATCTTTAAGAGAGCTTACAGAATATCCGGACCAGAGTTGGTTGAGCTTAAGAAGCAGATTGATGAGCTGTCAGAGAAAGGTTACATCCGGCCAAGCACCTCGCCTTGGGCCGCTCCTGTCTTGTTTGTGGAAAAGAAAGATGGCACCAAGAGGATGTGTATCGATTATCGAGCTTTGAATGAAGTCACGATCAAGAACAAGTACCCTTTGCCCAGAATAGAAGATCTGTTCGACCAGTTGAGAGGAGCCAGTGTGTTCTCCAAGATCGATCTGAGGTCAGGTTATCATCAGCTCAGGATCCGACCTTCGGACATTCCGAAGACGGCATTCACTACCAAGTATGGGTTATATGAGTTCACAGTGATGTCTTTTGGTTTGACCAATGCACCAGCGTTTTTCATGAACTTGATGAACAGTGTATTCATGGATTATCTCGATAAGTTTGTGGTGGTATTCATTAATGACATTCTGGTTTATTCTCAAAGCGAAGAAGAGCATGCAGATCATTTGAGGATGGTATTGCAGAGATTGCGAGAGCACCAGTTGTATGCAAAGTTGAGCAAGTGTGAGTTCTGGATCAGTGAAGTCCTGTTCTTGGGTCACATAATCAACAAAGAAGGATTGGCTGTGGATCCGAAGAAAGTGGCAGACATTCTGAACTGGAAAGCGCCAACGGATGCTCGAGGAATCAAGAGCTTCATTGGAATGGCCGGATATTATCGGCGATTCATTGAAGGGTTTTCGAAGATTGCGAAACCAATGACAGCGTTGCTAGGCAACAAGGTTGAGTTCAAGTGGACCCAGAAATGTCAAGAGGCCTTTGAAGCGCTGAAAGAGAAGTTGACTACAGCGCCTGTCCTAGTCTTGCCTGATGTGCACAAGCCCTTCTCTGTGTACTGTGATGCTTGTTACACAGGTTTGGGATGCGTGTTGATGCAAGAGGGAAGAGTTGTGGCTTACTCGTCCCGACAGCTGAAGGTTCATGAGAAGAACTACCCAATCCATGATCTAGAGTTGGCAGCAGTGGTTCACGCACTGAAGACATGGAGGCACTATCTGTATGGACAGAAATGCGATGTTTACACAGATCACAAGAGTCTGAAGTACATATTCACTCAGTCAGAATTGAATATGAGGCAGCGAAGATGGTTAGAGTTGATCAAAGACTATGAGTTAGAGATCCATTACCATCCAGGCAAAGCAAACGTAGTGGAAGATGCTTTGAGCAGAAAGAGTCAAGTCAATCTGATGGTCGCTCGTCCGATGCCTTATGAGTTGGCCAAGGAGTTCGACAGGTTGAGTCTCGGATTTCTGAACAATTCATGAGGAGTCACAGTTGAGTTGGAACCTACCTTGGAGCGTGAAATCAAAGAAGCGCAGAAGAATGATAAGAAGATCAGTGAGATCCGGCGACTGATTCTAGATGGCAGAGGCAAAGATTTTCGAGAAGATGCAGAAGGCGTGATATGGTTCAAAGACCGCTTGTGTGTTCCCAATGTCCAGTCCATTCGGGAGTTGATTCTCAAGGAAGCTCATGAGACAGCCTATTCGATTCACCCTGGTAGTGAGAAGATGTATCAGGATCTGAAGAAGAAATTCTGGTGGTACGAAATGAAGAGGGAAATCGCAGAGCACGTGGCTATGTGCGATAGTTGCCGAAGAATTAAGGCAGAGCACCAGAGACCAGCTAAATTGTTGCAACTGTTGCAGATCCCTCAGTGGAAATGGGATGAAATCGGTATGGATTTCATAGTCGGATTGCCTCGCACTCGAGCCGGCTACGATTCTATTTGGGTAGTAGTGGACCGTTTGACCAAGTCAGCCCACTTCATACCAGTCAAGACCAACTACAGCAGTGCAGTACTGGCAGAGTTGTACATGTCTCGGATCGTTTGTCTTCATGGTGTGCCAAAGAAGATAGTGTCAGACAGAGGAACGCAGTTCACCTCTCATTTCTGGCAGCAGTTGCACGAAGCTTTGGGCACGCATCTGAATTTCAGTTCAGCTTATCATCTGCAGACAGATGGCCAGACTGAAAGGACCAATCAAATTCTCGAAGACATGTTGAGAGCCTGTGCGTTGCAAGATCAGTCCGGATGGGATAAGCGATTGCCTTATGCAGAGTTTTCCTATAACAACAGTTACCAGGCCAGTTTGAAGATGTCACCATTTCAAGCGCTTTATGGAAGGAGTTGTAGAACTCCGTTGCAATGGGATCAGCCTGGAGAGAAGCAAGTGTTTGGGCCAGACATTCTGCTTGAAGCCGAAGAGAACATCAAGATGGTCCGAGAAAATCTGAAGATAGCGCAGTCAAGACAGCGAAGCTATGCAGACACAAGAAGAAGAGAGCTGAGTTTCAAAGTCGGAGACTTTGTCTATCTGAAAGTGTCACCGATCAGAGGAGTCAGAAGATTCGGAGTGAAAGGCAAGCTAGCACCCCGCTACATTGGTCCGTACCAAATCCTCTCAAGGCGTGGAGAAGTGGCCTATCAGCTCAGTCTGCCATAGAATTTGTCTGCTGTGCATGACGTTTTTCATGTGTCTCAGTTGAAGAAGTGCTTGCGTGTGCCAGAAGAGCAGTTGCCAGTGGAAGGTCTCGAAGTCCAGGAGGACTTGACCTACGTTGAGAAGCCAGTGCAAATCCTTGTGGTTGCAGACAGAGTCACCCGAAGGAAGACCATCAGAATGTGCAAAGTCAGATGGAATCACCACTCTGAGGAAGAAGCAACCTGGGAGCGTGAAGATGATCTAATGGCTAAGTACCCAGAGCTCTTTGCTAGCCAGCCCTGAATCTCGAGGGCGAGATTCTTTTAAGGGGGATAGGTTTGTAACGCCCTGAATTTGGGGGGTAGAATTTTTTCTTCTTTTCTCTCACCAAATTCAGGCGTTACTCTTTTCTTTTCTCGTTCTCTCGCTAAACCTTGACCTTTTCCAAAGTTTTAGCGGGGTTCGGTTTGGAATTCCCGTGTAAAGAAAAACCCTAAATTATTTTATGTTGTTTGATGCACCATGCTGAACTATGCATTCTTTGATTGCTTAGAAATGTAAGTGCATTCATCTAGGAAGATCGGATTTCGAAAAGGAGAAAAACCTTTTCTTTCTTTTTCTTTTTCTTTCTCTCTCTCCTCTTTTTTTCTCTCTCCCGCGCCGTGGGCCGCCCCGGCCGCCCAGCCCCCCCCCCCCCCCCGCGCGCCCCCCTTTGGGCCCAAGTGGCCCAGCCGCCCCCTCCTTTTTCCCCCCAACCCCTCTCTCTCTCCCTCCCCCATTCCCTCTAGCCGCCGCCGCCCCCCTGCCCTAGCTCGGCCGCCCCCTGCCGCCGGTTCGGCCGCCGCCCGTCGCCGCTCGGCCGCCCCATCCCCGGTGAGCTCTCCCCTCCCTCTCCCCTCCCCTCTCCCCTCCTCTCTCCCTGTCGCTCGGCCGCCCCCTTGGCCGACCCAGCCGCCGTTCAGTCGCCCCCAGCCGCGCACCCTGCGCACCCTGCTCGGCCACCCCCCCCCCCCCCCCCGCCAGCTCGGCCGCCCCCCGCCAGTTCGGCCGCCCCAGCCCGGCCGCCCCTGCGCGCCCTGCCCAGCCGCCCCTGCCCCAGGCCGGTTCAACCGCCCCCTGGCCGGTTCAACCGCCCCCCCCCCTTTTTATTTTTTTATTTTATTTTATTTTATTTTTCTTCCGTTACTGTTATATATTTTATTTTAGGCAGGTTAATCATTGTTCATGTTATTGAAATAGGAAACTTAATTTAGAATTCCGTTACGCTAGTTGATTCATATAATCAATTGTTTATCCAGTTCAATGTTGATCAACTAAAAATGACTAGGTTTCCATTAGTGCATATAACTAAATTCTTTTGTTAGAACCAATTGTAACTAATCATTAGTGCATAAGCTTTAACCCCCCCCCCCCCCCCCCCCCCCGCGAGACCCTTTCCCGTTTCTTTCTAACCATAATGAATGCGATATCGAATGTCATACTTGATGCATATTTACTTTATTTGTTCCCTTGTATGATGTACTGTTTGTTTCCCAATTTGAATGGATGAATGTATGTATGCTTGCAATCGCATAGAGAACGATCCGGTCGAAGAGCCCGAAGAACTCGCAGGAGAAGCCCCTGAGCAGCAGTCGGTTGGTGGAGGCAAGTGTCCTTTGACCTATCTCTGTCCTATTCATTCTTTAATTCACCTCCCGCATTACACATTTATACCTAAGGATTTACTAGCTTTTGTTATCCATGTCCTTGTTTACCTATTTGGGTCGGTTTATTATTGTTTAGCTTCATGCTATTGCTCAAACTCTAATCAATGAACATGATGAGATTATATATGATACGCTGTTTTCCCCTCTCTTATTATGATATTATACTTGTGGCTTTTAAGGGGGCTCGAGCGGTTTCTCGAGTGCCTCTCCGTAAGGACCTGTTCTATGGATGACCGCCCGGGAAAACAGTGCAACCATGAGGGTGGAGTGGGACGCCCTTAGCTGAATAATTAGAGGAACCGGGGTGTAGTTCGCTTAGCCGTCGTGCCGTCAATGGGGCTCGGTGTATGCGGCTCGCTCTGCCAAGGTTGATTTGTCCCTTGGGGAGGAGTGCGGTACATTTAGGAAACCTAACGGGCGACTACAGTCCCGGGGAATCTTTGTAAAGGCTACGTAGTGATGCCCTGCTGGGTCACCTTGGTAGTGACCAATGGAGAGTCATGATCTCCGGGCAGAAAGGGAATCACGGCTTGTGGGTAAAGTGCACAACCTCTGCAGAGTGTTTGAAAACTGATATATCAGCCGTGCTCGCGGTTATGAGCGGCCAAGGGAGCTCCAATGATTAGTGGTACTTGATCAGAGACATTTTGGTTTACAGATGACAATGAGGATGGTTATGATTATGCTTATGGTAATGGTAAGTGGTATTCTTTCCGTTTGGAAAGGGTACTTTGGGTTAATAACTTGGGTTAATGCTAAAACCTGGCTTTCTACTAGTAAATAACAAACTGACCAACTAAAAGCAACTACTTGACTTATCCCCACATAAAGCTAGTCCACTACAGCCAAACAGGATACTTGCTGAGTATGTTGATGTGTACTCACTCTTGCTCTACACACCAAACCCCCCCCAGGTTGTCAGCATTGCAACCACTGCTCAGGAGAAGATGAAGCTGTGGAAGGAGACTTCTAGGAGTTCCAAGACTACGACGAGTTCTAGGTGTGGGTTAGCGGCAACCCCCAGTCGGCTGCCTGTGAAGGCCGCGGTTATCTACGTTTCTTTTCCGCACTTTGATTTATTGTAAGGACTATATGGACGTCTCAGACGTATGATGTAATCGACTATTATTTCCCCTTTTAATACTATTTGAGCACTGTGTGATGATGTCCATGTTATGTAACTGCTGTGTACGTGAATAACTGATCCTGGCACGTACATGGTTCGCATTCGGTTTACCTTCTAAAAACCGGGTGTGACAGTGATATAGAGTTTTCTATTGAATTATTACCCGGAACCGCACCTATCTCGAAAAGACCATATAGAATGGATGTCAAAGATTTAGTAGAACTGAAGAAACAAATAGAAGAATTATTAGAAAAAGGTTTCATTCGCCCAAGTTCATCCCCTTGGGGAGCCCCAGTTCTATTTGTGAACAAGAAGGATGGTTCGAGGAGAATGTGCGTTGATTATAGAAGTTTGAATGAAGTAACCATCAAGAATAAATACCCGTTACCTCGGATTGAAGATTTATTCGATCAAATGAAGGGAGCTAAGATATTCTCGAAGATAGATCTGAGATTGGGATATCATCAGTTAAAGATTCGAGCAGAAGATGTACCGAAGACAGCCTTTACGACAAGATATGGATTATATGAGTTTTTGGTCATGTCGTTTGGACTGACTAATGCACCAGCATACTTTATGAACTTGATGAATAATGTATTCATGGAATATCTGGATCAGTTTGTGGTCGTATTCATTGACGACATACTGATATATTCTTCGAATGAAGAAACACATGAAGATCATCTAAGGCTAGTCCTACAAAAGCTTCGTGACAACCAATTATATGCAAAGTTCTCAAAGTGTGATTTTTGGCTTAAGGAAGTTGCTTTCTTAGGACATATCGTTACCGATGGTGGAATTAAAGTGGACCCAGGAAAGATAAGTGAGATACTGGATTGGAAGCAACCAAAGGATGCGTCCAAGATCAGAAGTTTTCTTGGATTGGCTGGATACTATAGAAGATTTATTGAAGGTTTTTCCAAGTTAGTGAAACCTCTTACCTCTCTACTAGAGAAAGGTAAAGAATTCAAATGGGATGAAGCTTGTCAGAATTGTTTTGAAGAACTCAAGAAAAGATTAACCACTGCACCAATATTGGTAATGCAAGACATTCACAAGGGATTTGATGTGTATTGCGATGCATCACACCTTGGACTTGGATGTGTGCTAATGCAAGAAGGAAAAGTGATAGCTTATGCTTCAAGACAGTTGAGGAAGCATGAGAAGAATTATCCTACGCATGATTTGGAACTAGCTGACGTAGTGCATGCTTTGAAGATTTGGAGGCATTATATGATTGGAAACAAGTGCAAAATCTTCACAGATCACAAAAGCTTGAAATACATATTCACTCAGAAAGAACTCAACCTCAGACAGAGAAGATGGCTTGAGTTGATTAAGGACTATGATTTGGAGATACAATATCACCCCGGAAAAGCAAATGTAGTAGCTGATGCTTTGAGCCGTAAGGGTCAAGTGAATAACATCACTACTCATTTGATGTCACAAGAATTGTGCTGGGAAATGGAACAACTCAACCTTGGATTGCTCAATAATGTAGAAGCAACAGTTATGGAAGTTGAATCTACTCTGGAAGAAGAGATTCGTAAAGGACAAGAGTCCGATGAGAAAATTAAGGAAATTAAAGCTTTGATTGGTTTGGGTAAAGCCCCAGACTTCACGGAAGATGATCAAGGCACAGTATGGTTTAAGAAGAGAATCTGTGTACCCGAAATCGAACACTTGCGCCAACTTATTTTGAGAGAAGCTCATGATTCAGCTTACTCTATTCACCCTGGAAGTACAAAGATGTACCAGGATCTTAAGGAAAAGTATTGGTGGTACGGTTTGAAAAGAGATGTTGCTACTCATGTTGCATTGTGTGACGTGTGTCAGCGAGTTAAAGCCGAACATCAAAGACCAGCAGGATTGCTACAACCTCTCAAGGTACCGGAATGGAAATGGGAAGAAATCAGTATGGATTTCATAGTTGGACTACCCCGTACTCGAGATGGCTATGATTCAATATGGGTCATAGTAGACAGGTTAACTTAAGTAGCACACTTTATACCTGTGAAGACAACTTACTCGGGAGCCCAGTTAGAAGAGTTATACATGTCGAGGATTGTTTGTCTGCATGGAGTACCGAAGAAGATCGTATCGGATCGAGGAACCCAGTTTACCTTGCGCTTTTGGAAAAGACTTCATGAGTCCATGGATACCAAGCTAAATTTTAGTTCAGCTTATCATCCGCAGACGGATGGGCAAACGGAAAGAACAAACCAAGTGTTGGAAGATATGCTAAGAGCTTGTGCTCTAAAGCATGGTAGAAGCTGGGATAAAAGTTTGCCTTATGTAGAATTTTCGTATAACAACAGTTATCAGGCAAGTCTAAAAATGGCACCATTTGAAGCACTTTATGGACGAAAGTGTAGAACACCGCTTTACTGGAATCAGACTAGAGAAAGTCAAGTATTCGGTCCAGAAATTCTCCAAGAAGCCGAAAAACAAGTGCAGATTATCAGAGAAAGGGTTGCCCTTGTACCGCCTCTTAAGGAAGGCCGAGCGCTTCACTTGGACTCCCGAGGCCGAAGAAGCCCTTGGAAACTTAAAGGCACTCCTTACAAATGCGCCCATCTTGGTGCCCCCCGCTGCGGGAGAAACCCTCTTGATTTACATCGCCGCAACCACTCAGGTGGTCAGCGCTGCGGTCATAGTCGAGAGACGAGAAGAGGGGCATGCACTGCTCATCCAGAGGCCAGTCTACTTCATCAGTGAAGTGCTATCCGAGACCAAAATCCGCTACCCGCAAATCTAGAAGCTACTGTACATAGTGATTCTAACACGACGAAAGCTGCGACACTACTTTGAGTCTCATCTGGTGACTGTGGTGTCATCCTTCCCCCTGGGAGAGATCATCCAGTGTCGAGAGGCCTCGGGTAGGATAGCGAAATGGGCAGTAGAACTCATGGGGGAAACACTTTCATTTGCCCCTCGGAAGGCCATAAAATCCCAAGTCTTGGCCGACTTCCTGGCTAAATGGACCGACACCCAGTTGCCAACGGCTCCAATCCAGGCCGAACTTTGGACCATGTACTTCGATGGGTCGTTGATGAAAACCAGAGTAGGCGCGGGCTTGCTCTTCATCTCACCCCTCAAAGAACATGTGCGTTATGCAATACGCCTCCATTTTCCGGCATCAAACAACGTAGCCGAATACGAGGCCTTGGTGAATGGGTTACGCATCGCCATTGAGCTAGGGTTTTGGTGCCTCAATGCTCGTGGTGACTCGCAGCTCGTTATTGACCAAGTCATGAAGAACTCTCACTGCCGCGACCAAAAAATGGAGGCCTACTGTGATGAAGTTTGGTGCTTGGAAGATAAGTTCTATGGGCTGGAACTCAACCATGTTGCTCGATGGTACAACGAGACTACAGATGAGCTGGCTAAGATAGCCTCGGGACGAACAACGGTTCCCACGAATGTCTTCTCCAGGGACATATATCAACCATCCGTCAAACTCAACGACGCACCCGAACCCGAGGAGACCTCGGCCCAGCCCGAGGTACACTTGGCCGCCGAGGGTGAGGCCCTGCGCGTCGAGATAGAGCAGAATGGGGTCACACCAAACCTAAGCTGGCAGACCCCGTACCTGGAATATCTCCTCCGGGGAGATCTGCCCCTCGACAACGCCAAAGCTCGACGATTGGCTTGGCGCGCCAAGTCGTTCGTTTTACTGGGTGATGAAAAGGAGTTGTACCACCGTAGCCCCTCAGGCATTCTCCAACGATGCATATCCGTCGCCTAAGGACAAGAGCTGTTACAAGAAATACACTCGGGGGCTTGCGGTCACCATGCAGCACCTCGAGCCCTCGTCGGAAACGCTTTCCGACAAGGTTTCTACTGGCCGACCGCAGTGGCCGACGCCACTAGGATTGTACGCTCCTGCCGAGGGTGTCAATTCTACGCGAGACAAACACACCTACCTGCTCAGGCTCTACAAACCATACCTATCACTTGGCCGTTCGCTGTGTGGGGTCTGGACCTCGTCGGTCCCTTGCAGAAGGCACCCAGGGGCTTCACGCACCTGCTAGTCGCCATCGACAAATTCTCCAAGTGGATCGAAGTCCGACCCTTAACCAGCATCAGGTCCGAGCAGGCGGTGGCGTTCTTTACGAATATAATCCACCGCTTTGGGATCCCAAACTCTATCATCACCGACAACGGCACACAGTTCACTGGGAAAAAGTTCCTAGACTTCTGCAAAGACCACCACATCCGTGTGGACTGGGCCGTCGTAGCTCACCCAATGACAAATGGGCAAGTAGAGCGCGCCAATGTCATGATTTTGCAGAGGCTAAAACCAAGAATCTACAATGACCTCAACAAGTTTGGCAAGCGGTGGATAAAAGAGCTACCCTCAGTGGTTTGGAGTCTGAGGACGACGCCGAGCCGGGCCACGGGTTTCTCGCCGTTTTTTCTAGTCTATGGGGCCGAGGCCATCCTACCCACGGACTTAGAACACGGCTCCCCGAGGACAAAGGCATACGACGACCAAAACAACCAGACCAGCCAAGAGGATTCATTGGACCAGCTAGAAGAGGCTCGGGATGTAGCCTTGCTACACTCAGCACGGTATCAGCAGTCTCTACGACGCTACCACGCCCGAAGGATTCAGCCCCGAGGCTTCTAGGTGGGAGATTTGGTGCTTCGGCTACGACAAGATGCCCGAGGGCGCCACAAGCTTACTCCTCCCTGGGAAGGGTCGTTCGTCATCGCCAAAATTTTGAAGCCTGAGACATACAAGCTGGCCAACGATCAAGGCGAGGTCTACAGCAACGCTTGGAACATCGAACAGCTACGTCGCTTTTACCCTTAAAGTGTTTCAAGTCGTTCATGTACCTCAGTCCCTTAACATGTACAAATAAAAAGTCTAGCTGTCAAGGGAGGATCGGCCTTGCCTCAGCAAAAACCAACCCTCCCTCGGGGGCTAGAAGGGGGGAACCCCCTCTGCATCAAAATTTTCCTCGGAAAAATTTTCTACCTAAATGACTTTCGTGCCTTTCGACTATATCGATACCAGAATCCTAAAACCGAGCGAGAGAGACCTTGAACGGCAAGGCTGACCGAGCCGAGGGACTCCTACGCCTCCGGGATACGGATACCTCATTCATCACCTTCCACGAAAGGTAGCTCGGATAAGTGATTCTGTTACCGACGAACATGTCCTAACACTCAAAACAAGAGGAAAGAAAATGCAGCTTTATACTCTAACACTGAAAATGTTTAGGCCTCAGCGGCTGCAAGAAACATACACATACTTAGAATAAACTGTTCCCCACAGGCTCAGGTTTCGGCAGGAGGAGGAGCAGCACCCTCGGCGTCGTTCCTACCTGCGGCGGAATCTGGCCCGGCCTCGGACGGTGACACAGGCGGAAGGATCTCCATCTCAAAGAATGAAGCCAACGCCGCGCCTGGGCCCTCGGCAGCCGCATCAAGCCTTCGGACCTCCACCAGGGCGGCGTCCTCGTCATCAGGTAGGCAGTAGCCCTCGCTGACCCGCTCCAAATCCACGTCGTAGTGGGAAGCAAGGACGACGAAGGCCCACCTAACGCCATGGTGCAGCGCCCTACGGAGTCTGTTGTGCACGTGGCCGCCCAAGGCCCGCAGGCGACTCTAGGGGGAGCTGCCCGAGGGGACATCGTCAAGGCCAAAGGTCCGGCAGAAGGCCGAGATGGCCTCAGACATGGCCACGCGGTCGGCCTCTTTCTGCTCAGCCGCCTGGGCAAGTGCCATGCAGTTCTTGGCGGACTTGTCGAGAGCCGCGTCGAACCCTGAAGACAGCCGGACGATGTTCTTCAGACACGAGGAAAAGGATGAAGCTAAACCAAAGTCACAATGCAGGCAAAACATACCTTCGGCCCGGGCACGCTGCTATGAGGCCATGGCTTGGGCGGACCAGGCAGACCCGACGGCCACGGCCAGGCCCTCCGCAAGGGTCCCGGCCCGAGCGGTCGCCTCGGCTAGCCGCTCCGTAACCTCAGCCAGCTGTCCCCTAAGGGCCTTAGCCCGGCTCACGGCCTCGGCAGTTTGGCTCCAGAATTGGTCCCGCTCGCTGGTGACCTGGTCGAGCTCCTGCTGCCGCTACTGCATCTCCCTGGCCTGGGAGGCCACCTGCTCCCGTGCCGATGAAGCCTCTGCCCGCGCCGCCGCCGCCGCCTCCGACTTCAGCTCATCACAGAGCAGCCGAAGGTCCGCCACCTCGGCGCTCCGTTGTGCGAGGCTCTCATTAGCGTCGGTAAGCGCGGCCCACTGGGACCGCAGCGACTCCTAAACGTCGCTCTCGCGACGGATGAACAGTGACTTGGTGGTGCTCATGTCCGCGAGCTCTTGAGGGAGAAAAATAGGATATCACAAAGAATGCCCTGATCACGCGAGGCGTACGTCTAAATCCTTACCTGGAAGACCCTGGGAACGTCCCTAGAAAGGATTTCCATGATCGTCCGAAGCAACCTCATTGCCGCCTTGGTATATTCGTGGAAATTATCCTAGAACTGCTCCTCCAACTCATCGTTAAGGGAAAGGAGGGGCTCCGAGGTGTCGCAGCTCTAGAACAGGAGCGGCTGCCCACACCACTCATTGGGATTGAGCTGCGTGGGGATAAGGCCGCTGCTCCCCAAGACGGGCCACGGTTCTGCGCGCCCCGCGACCGAGGCGCTGGGTCCCCCGCAGTCGATGCATCGGGTGCTACCGCAGTCAATGTATCGGGCCTCTCCTCGGCCAAGGTGACAAGCCTCCGCTCACCGACCTCGGAAACAACGGTCGCCCCCTCCTCACGGTCAAAAATGGGGAGATCAGGGATGACCGAGGGCAGAGGTGCCTCAGCCATCTCTACATCGGTGGTGACGGGCGGCTCCGCGGGCGAATCGGCAACAGCCCCGGTAGGAATCGATGCCGGCGCCGGCGACAAGATAGGCGGACTCGGGGCCACGGCCGTGTCAACGGCCTCCCCCGGCATGATGGCCGCTTCAATAGGGGGCTCGACCTGGGAGGCTTGCCTCATGACAGCCCGTGCCGCCTGGGCCCCCCGCCGGAGAGCACCTTGCGTGGAGGCCAACCAACCAGCGTGGCGCGCTGCAACTCCGGCTGCAGAGGTCGACCCCGTCTTAAGCGCCTTCGCGGGGGACAGTCCGGCCGAGCCCTGCCTCCGCTTGCTGAAAGGGAGAAGGGGCAAATTCAAGACACACAGCAAAATAACTGAAACAGAGGTACCCTCAGATACTCACCCGCTCCAGGGCAAAGCCAATCGTGCCGGCGGGAAGACCCCTCAGGCCCCGGTCTCCGCGGGCGCTGCTGAGGGTTGTCCCATAGCCGGCTTCAACGCCGCTTCCGCCTCAGACGCCCTAGACGCCGGGGGGCAGCCTGCCCAGGCGACGTCACAACAGCCGAGGGACCAATATCCCGTACGGCCGGCATGGGCACCTGCTCTTGGGGGGATGCGGTTCGGCCTGCCCCCCCCCCCCCCCGGAGTCACCCCAATTATCT
This sequence comes from Zea luxurians, assembly GCA_029449295.1. Taxonomy (NCBI): domain Eukaryota; kingdom Viridiplantae; phylum Streptophyta; class Magnoliopsida; order Poales; family Poaceae; genus Zea; species Zea luxurians. The sequence continues at coordinate 6,993,361 of JAOPSE010000082.1, read as the reverse complement.
CGGTCAAGGGGTCAAGTACCCCCTCGGCCCGCCTCCGCTCCTCAGACCGGGACCCCAGCATCCCAGCCCCGAACGCTGGTGACGCTAGCCCCCCTAGAAGCTGGCTTGACGACCCCTGGTCCAGCCTCGGATCCAGACTAAGGCCGAGCCGAGCCGCCATGTCATCATCATCATCATCATCATCATCATCGTGAGGCGTGTCCGGCGACGGCTCCAACGGGATCCCATCCCTTGCTTGCCTTCGACGATGCTTCTCCAAGGCTTCCCGAGCTCGCATCCTCTCGTGAGCTCGGGCCTTTTCCGCATCCTTCCTCTCCTTATCCTTCTCCGCGGCGAGCCTATGCGCGGTTCGGCCCGCCGCGTCCTCCGGGACCGGTGGCCGGGAGAGTTTAAAACTCCTCAACCCCTAGGGACGAACAAAAATCCCAACAGTAAGAGCTAAAAGACGTAAGAAACATGGCGCAAAACAGAAGGAGGGTCGGATACTTACCAGGGACACATACCCATGGTCGGGACACATCGGGGGCTGGCTAAGGACACCAGCGTCCAGCCTCCCTACCGTGCCCGCTACCCGTCTGAGGAGGTCATCGGCGGTGAGGGGGTCGAGGACATCCGTGAACCCTCCAAATCAACCCCCGGCTTCATCTCCGAGAACCGCAACCGCCGCTCTACCAATGGGAGCACCCTCCGGTGGTGGATAGCGGTGACAACCCTCTCGGCGGTAAGGCCCTCGGCTTGTAACTTCTATAGGGCATGGAGAATGGGCTAGAGCTTCTCCTGGTTCTCGCGTGTGGCCCCCCAGCGCCAGTTATCACCGGCGGTGGTCACTGTTGGGGACTTGTTCTCAAATGCTTCGTATTAAGAACAAGGCAACATAAAAAGTGTTAAATGTTAAGGCCCTTCGTCCTATCAAACATTATTCCCCTTCGGGAATAATGAGTTCCGGACGAAGGTCACAAGAGACATATCTTCGTAAATATAACAAGTAATAACGAAGGATTCATACAAAACATGAAATGTAAATTATAGAATCATTTCTATTTTATTAACACAGAGAAATAGAAATGATTACAAATTACAAATGTACCTTCGGTCTTGAGAGAAGGTAAAAAGTACAAGCGTGACGCAAATGCCAATGCCAAGTCAGCGTGAACAGTACGGGAGTACTGTTCATCTATTTATAGACGCGGGACGCAGCCCACGTAAAATTACATCCATGTCCATTACATTTGTTAATGACTTATGGAAATCTGTCAAGGCCCACGTAGTCTTTTCATCTTTAAGTCGGTTCCCCTTTCCGCTATCGCGACGAAGCTTCCTTGCACACAGCTTCGGCTGTGCACCTTCGTAGAGCTTGGTAATCAGCTCGTCCTTCGTCTGGTTCAGGCTTCGTCCTGACCGTGCTTTATGTTCATAATTCTGAGTCCGAAGATACCTGTTCACATAATCCACTTGGAAAACATTGTCAAATCATGTTTTTGAGGACCTTCGGAGGACGAAGGCCCCCAACAGTCACCACTCATTGAGAATACGGCGGAAGCATCCTGTCGTTGTTTCGGAGATAAAACCATCGGTTCTGCCACCCCTTGTTCGAAGATACAAGGGAGGCAGGGATGTACTGTTGTGCGCGCCCCGACCTCAGCTGGAGGGTGCAGCCGCCAGCCCGCACCGTCATACGGACCTTCTTCACGTCTGCCGACACGACGAAGAACTCCGCGGAGAAGAGATGGGTCCACAGGTCCTAGTGGGGGTCAATCCCCAGAAACCCCTCGCAAACCACCACGAAAATAGCCACCTGCGCGATAGAGTTGGGGTTGAAGTTGTGAAGCTCCACCCCATAGTAATGCGGGAGCGCCCACATGAAGCGGCTCGCCGGCATCCCAAACCCCCGCTCATGGAAGGGGGTGAAACTGACCACGTACCCCGGCAGCGGAGTCGGTTCGGCCTCGCTCCCGGGGGCCAACCACTCAGGCCGCGGCCCGCCAGAGAGAGGACGGAGCAAACCCTCGGTAACAAGGGTCTACAGATCCTCCACAGTGACGGTGGAGAAAGGCCATGGGTCGCGCAGCGGAATGACGGTCGCCTTGTCAGCCATCGCCGAGCTAAAGCGGTGGAAGCGGAGGGGATGAGGGTAAAAAACCATTGTCGGCCCCTCTTCCAGGTATATAAAGGCCCGGGCGAAATCCACCCAAAACTTCGCCCGAACCCTTAGTGAATTTCAAACTCGAAGGCAAAACGGTTTTTCGTTCCTCGAACGACTCACGCACGCACAACAGATACCCCGCGAGTCGCCCGTCCCGTCGCATTAACTCCCTGGCAGGACACACGTCTCCTCTGGCAGGCGGACGGGCGCCGTTTCGCCTCCGTCATGATGACTGCCTCAAAAAAGGTGTGCCACACTGTTTTCAAATATCTCCTTTCTTCCTCTCCTTTCTCTTTCTCTCTCTTCGCAGGGATCAGGAAACGGGACATTTCGAAGGAGTCCTTCGCAGCGAAGGAAACGAGCCCTGAGCCCTCCTACTGATCAGGGGTTCAAAGGTTGCGCCCCACGGGGTTCGGCGACCGCCCTAGAGCACTTGGGCTCCGAGCCCTTTACTAATCAGGGGTTCGAAGGCTGGCCCCTCGAAGGGATTCGACAGCCGCCCCAGAACATGCAGAGTCAAGGATGACCCTGGGTACGTCCGTTACATGGCCAAGGCTCGGGCTACGCTCCCGAGGTACCCTAAGACATTTCCGAGACCAGCGGGAATGATTTGTAATGGAATCCCACCGAAGGGAGGCACCGAGCCCTCGGATCCTATCGAATGGGTCTGGGTCCGGCAAATCACCTGCAGGTACTTCTGGAGCGCGCCTCTGGGCCACTAGCCGACCCTTATCGAACAGGGCTCGGGAGTCCACTCGGATTACCCATTAGCAACTCACTGGAAACACCGTGTTTGGTGCCCGCCAAGAGTAACACGGCGCGTTCCCCCTCCTCCTTGCGGAAAGGCGACGAAGGGGCGTACAATAAAAGGCCAAGACAGTCCTCGATCGTCCTCTCGCTCCGTGCAGAGGTTCGGAGGCTGCTCTCGCACCAGGCCACGGCCAAATTGTTGACCATGTCAACAAACCAGCTTAAAAACTTGGAGCCTGACCATGCACCCAGGCTACGGCCAGGCCGCATGAGGGAACGACAAGGCCGACCGAGGAATCACAAGAAGAATTAAGACCTCAGAGGAGTCAAACCACTCCTCCAAGGCCTCGGGGGCAACACCCGATGGGTGCGCTCGCGCGCACCCATCGGAACAAAACATAACCGAGAAGGGCTATTCTCCTTGCAAAAAATCCGGCAGAACCTTCAAGCGAGTGCCTACACTCCCTTTGAGGATCGGGGGCTACTGTCGGGTACCGTAATTAGGGGTACCCCCAATACTCCTAAGCATGGCTGAAAAACATCTTCAAAACAGACCGTAAAGGCTGGTAAGCACAGCGCAAAGTTAAAGCCTCATCTACCAAGGGACGCGATCTCGTCTCACCTGAGCCCGGCCTCGGGCAAGAACAGTGGTCCCGGACGGATCCACGCCTCGCCCGAGGGCCCCCTCAGGCAGCGGGCGCACCCCTGGCTCGTCCGAGGCTAAGCTCGGGCAAACTTTGTCGTATAGCAACCTCGGCCAAATCGCCTTACCGCCGACCGTATCGCATGCGCATTTAATGCAGGGATCACCTGACACCTTATCTTGACACGCGCGCCTCAGTTGGCAAGGTCGAAATGACCGCAGTCACTTCGCCCCTTTACTGATCGATCTGACAGGAAAACAACACTATTTACCCTGTTCCGACCACTATGCCAACCACCAGGGTAAGACTAACAATAGAGAGTCACGGCCTCTCCCAAGCTCAGCCTCGGGCGCAACAGGGAGCTTTGCCTCGCCCGACCCCGGGCCTCGGCCTCAGTCTCGGCCTCGGGAGAAGGTCTCGGCCTCGGGAGAAGGTCTCCGCCTCGCCCGACCCCGGGCCTCGGCCTCAGCCTTAGCCTCAGGAGAAGGTCTCTGCCTCGCCCGACCCCGACCTCGACCTCGGCCTTGGTCTCAGGAGAAGTCACCGCCTCGCCCGACCTCGGCCTCGGACTGACTACGCTACAGGGGATACATCATTACCCTACCTCTAGCTAGCCGCCTCAGGCTACGAAGGAACAAGACCGGTGTCACATCTAGATTACTCCGGCAACAGGTAATGATGGTTCCCCGCATGCGTCCATGATGTCGATAGTCCTCAAGCTCTCTACGAAGGCAAAGAAACGTCAGCAGGACCTAGGGCCGCACCGCCAGCTACGCTTCTACAAGGCTCAAGCACTTCTCCGCCGGCCACATTAGCACATAGCAACACCCCCATATGTACAGCTGGACCATCCCCTTGTATCTATAAAAGGGGATGCCCAGGGCCTCCTCAAGGGGGGAAGAGGGGCACGGGCGGCAAGGACGACGGAGACGGACTCACTCAAACATCGAACTCCACTCCACAACACTAGACTCCTCAGGAGACCTAGGACCCGTTCCCTCTCTCGCGAAGCTTGTAACCCCTACTGCAAGCACCCCGGTGCAAGATAATATAAGCCTCATCCCTCCTCTTGTGTTCCATCTTGCATCAACCCATCTGGGCAGGGGCACGCGGCACAAAATTCACTAGTCGGTTCGGTTGAGGGTCCCCCGGGTCCGAAACGCCGATAGTGTGCAAAAGTCTCTTGCTTTAGAGGTTAAAAGGAATGAAATGCTATCTTCAAAATTATCTGCTTGTCATGAAACTGTGTCTAGCTTAAAGAGTATTAATGATGATTTAAATGCTAAGCTAGAAGTAGTTAATAAATCTAGTTCTTGTGTAGAGCATGTTGTCATTTGTAATAGGTGTAAGGATTTTGATGTTGATGCATGTGTTGAGCACCTTACTTCTATTACAAAATTAAATGGTGAAGTGGCAAGTCTTAATGCCCAACTTAAGACTTGCAAAAATGACTTTGATAAGTTAAAATTTGCTAGGGATGCCTACACCGTTGGTAGACAACCCTCACTTAAGGATGGACTTGGCTTTCAAAAGGAAGCCAAGAACTTAACAAGTCAAAGAGCTCCCATTTCCAACAAGGAGAAAGGGAAGGCCCCTATGGCTTGTGGTAGTCAAAAGAATCATGCTTTCATGTACAATGATAGAAAATTTTCTATAAATTCTTATTAGATAGGAGTTATAATGCTTTTGACTCAAATGGCATGATTGATTCAAGTTCTAATTTGAATGGTAGGCCTAGGAGAAATTTTGTGTCTCATGCTCCTAGGAAAGTGTGTAATAAACCTACCACTGTCTTTCATGCTTGCAACACTACTTTTGTACTTTCATGTAAAAATGAAAAGTGGTTGCTAGAAAGATGGGGTCCAAATGCAAGGGAGACAAGACTTGTATTTGGGTCCCAAAGACTATTGTAACTAACCTTGTAGGACCCAACAAGAGTTGGGTACCTAAAACCCAAGCCTAATTTGCCTTGCAGGTTTATGCATCCTGGGGCTCAAGCTGGATTATCGATAGCGGATGCACAAACCACATGACGGGGGAGAAGAAGATGTTCACCTCTTACGTCAAGAACAAAGATTCCCAAGATTCGATCATCTTTGGAGATGGGAATCAAGGCAAGGTTAAAGGACTAGGAAAAATAGCCATTTCATCCGAGCATTCTATCTCAAATGTGTTCTTAGTTGAATCGCTCGGGTACAATTTATTATCTATCAGTCAACTATGTAATATGGGATACAATTGTCTATTTACCAATGTAGATGTGTCTGTCTTTAGAAGGAGTGATGGTTCATTAGCTTTTAAGGGTGTACTAGATGGCAAACTCTACTTAGTTGATTTTTCGAAAGAGGAGACCGATCTAGATGCATGCTTAATTGCTAAGACTAGCATGGGCTGGTGTGGTATCACCGTCTAGCACATGTTGGGATGAAGAACCTTCATAAACTTCTAAAGGGAGAACATGTGTTAGGTCTAACCAATGTGTTTTTCGAAAAAGATAGACCTTGTGCAGCTTATCAAGCAGGTAAACAGGTGGGAAGCGCTCATCACAACAAGAATGTGATGACCACATCAAGACCTCTGGAGCTACTTCACATGGACCTCTTCGGACCCGTCGCCTACCTCAGCATCGGGGGAAGTATGGTCTTGTTATTTTTGATGATTTTTCCTGCTTCACTTGGGTATTCTTTTTGCAGGATAAATCAGAAACCCAAGGAACCCTAAAGCGCTTTCTAAGGAGAGCTCAAAACGAATTTGAGCTCAAGTTGAAAAAGATAAGAAGCGACAACGGGTCCGAGTTCAAGAACTTACAAGTGGAGGAGTACCTTGAGGAGGAAGGAATCAAGCACGAGTTCTCTGCCCCCTACACACCACAGCAAAACAGTGTGGTAGAGAGGAAGAACAGGACGCTTATAGACATGGCGAGGACGATGCTTGGAGAATTCAAGACGCCCGAGCGGTTTTGGTCGGAAGCTGTGAACACAGCTTGCCATGCCATAAACTGGGTCTACCTTCATCGCCTCCTCAAGAAGACCTCGTATGAACTTCTAACCGGTAACAAACACAACGTTTCATACTTTCGTGTATTTGGGAGTAAATGTTACATTCTAGTAAAGAAAGGTAGAAATTCCAAATTTGCTCCCAAAGTTGTAGAAGGGTTTTTGCTAGGTTATGACTCAAATACAAAGGTGTATAGAGTCTTCAACAAATTATCGGGTTTGGTTGAAGTCTCTAGCAACGTTGTATTTGATGAAACTAATGGCTCTCCAAGAGAGCAAGTTGATCTTGATGATGTAGATGAGGATTATGTTCCAACGGACGCAATTCGCACCATGGCGATTGGAGATATGCGACCATAGGAACACCAAGAACAAGATCAACCCTCTTCCTCAATGATGGTGCAACCCCCAACTCAGGATGATGAACAGGTTCCTCAAGTGGAGGTGTGTGATCAAGTGGGAGCACAGGAAGACCAAGTTATGGAGGAAGAAGCACCACGGGCCCCTCCAACCCAAGTCCAAGCGACGATTCAAAGGAATCATCCCGTCGACCAGATTCTGGGTGATATAAGCAAGGGAGTAACTACTCGCTCAAGACTAGCTAACTTTTGTGAGCATTACTCGTTTGTCTCTTCTATTGAGCCTTTCAGGGTAGAAGAGGCCTTGCAAGATCCGGACTAGGTGTTGGCCATGCAGGAAGAGCTCAACAACTTCAAGCGAAATGAGGTTTGGACCCTGGTGTCACGTCCCAAGCAAAACGTTGTGGGAACCAAGTGTGTGTTCCGCAACAAGCAAGTTGAGCATGGGGTGGTGACATGAAACAAGGCTCGACTTGTGGCAAAAGGTTATGCCCAAGTCACAGGTTTGGATTTCGAGGAGACTTTTGCTCCTGTGGCTCGGCTAGAGTCTATTCGCATTCTATTAGCCTATGCCGCTCACCACTCTTTCAGGTTGTTCCAAATGGATGTGAAGAGCGCTTTCCTCAACGGGCCAATCAAGGAGGAGGTGTACGTGGAGCAACCCCCTAGCTTTGAGGATGAACGTTACCCCGACCATGTGTGTAAGCTCTCTAAGGCGCTCTATGGACTTAAGCAAGCCCCAAGAGCATGGTATGAATGCCTTAGAGATTTCCTAATTGCTAATGCTTTCAAGGTTGGGAAGGCCGATCCAACTCTTTTCACTAAGACTTGTGATGGTGACCTATTCGTGTGCCAAATTTATGTCGATGACATAATATTTGGTTCTACTAACCAAAAGTCTTATGAAGAGTTTAGCAGGGTGATGACACAGAAGTTTGAGATGTCGATGATGGGCGAGTTGAACTACTTCCTTGGGTTCCAAGTGAAGCAACTCAAGGACGACACCTTCATCTGCCAAATGAAGTACACGCAAGACTTGCTCAAGCGGTTCGGGATGAAGGACACCAAGCCCGCAAAGACACCAATGGGAACCAACGGACATGTCGACCTCAACAAAGAAGGTAAGTCTGTTGATCAAAAGGCATACCGGTCTATGATAGGTTCTTTGCTTTATTTATGTGCTAGTAGACCGGATATTATGCTTAGCGTATGCATGTGTGCTAGATATCAATCCGACCCAAGGGAATGTCACCTTGTGGCCGTTAAGCGGATTCTTAGATATTTAGTTGCTACACCTTGCTTCGGGATCTGGTATCCAAAGGGGTCTACCTTTGACTTGATTGGATATTCAGACTCCGACTATGCCGGGTGCAAGGTTGATAGGAAGAGTACATCAGGGACGTGCCAATTCCTAGGAAGGTCCCTGGTGTCTTGGAGTTCAAAGAAACAAACTTCTGTTGCCCTATCCACCGCTGAGGCCGAGTATGTTGCCGCAGGACAGTGTTGCGCGTAACTACTTTGGATGAGGCAAACCCTCCGGGACTTTGGCTACAATCTGAGCAAAGTCCCACTCCTATGTGATAATGAGAGTGCAAATCCGCATGGCGGATAATCCTGTTGAACACAGCCGCACTAAGCACATAGACATCCGGCATCACTTCCTGAGAGACCATCAGCAAAAGGGGGATATCGAGTTGTACCATATTAACACCGAAAACCAGTTAGCCGATATCTTCACCAAGCCTTTATATGAGAAAAGGTTTTGCAGGTTGCGTAGTGAGCTAAATGTCTTAGATTCGTGTAACTTGGATTGATCTATAGCATACATGTGTTTTATGCCTTTGATCATGTAATTTATGCATTTCAATCTATTTTGTTCATTTGTGGTGCTCAAGTTGTACACATGATCCCCGAACCTCACAAGTCCATTTGCAAGTGATGCACTTATTAAGGGGGAGGCATGCTACAACTTGACCCTTTGAGACTAACCTTGTGTTTGAGTTTACTTGTTTTAGTCTCAAAGTGAATTGAAAGGGAAAGGTGAACTTGGACCATGCAAAGACTTCCATTGCACTCCGGTATTCACTCCAAGTTCATATCTATGCTCTTATTGCCTTTTTGCTCGTACTTGACAATTTTGGTGAGGCAATGGGGTTAAAGGGCCAAGAATGATCCCGTTTTGGTGCTTAATTCCAAAGGGAGAGAAATTAAGGTCAAAGCAAATGGATCAGCTACCACTTCAGAATTTTGAAAAATAGTAGAGTTAGAATTTTTGATTTGTCAAAATACTCTTATTTGCAAAATTTGGTCTCTTGTGGGGAGAATCTATGATTATGGGAAAAAGGGGGAATTTTTTGGACCTTTGATCAATTTCACTCTTGAAATACCTCTCTTTATGCCTAAACAAGTGTGTTTGACTTAGAGATAGGAAAATGAGTTTGATTTCAAAAACAAACCAAGTGGTGGCAAAGAATGATCCAAATATGCCAAATTTGAATCAAAAACAATTTTTGTTCTCAATTGCATTGATGTTGCACTTCTATTGGTTGCTTTTTGATGTGTTGGCATAAATCACCAAAAAGGGGGAGATTGAAAGGGAAATGTGCCCTTGGGCCATTTCTAGTATATTTTGGTGATTAAGTGTCCAACACATATTAAGTGAGTTATTACATGCCAAATAGAGAATGAAGTGTAAATCAACAAGAAGGTATGTTTCTAGACTTAGTACATTTGTTTTTGTGTACTAATGAAGTTATCTAAGTGCTAGAGACAGGAAAAGAAAGGATTGGAAAAGAGTGTCTGTGTGCAGCCAAGACTCAGCTCGGCTTGGCACACCGGACAGTGTCCGGTGGTGCACCGGATAGTGTCCGGTGTGCCAGGCCAGCTCCGGCGAACTGGCCACTCTCGGGAAAACTTTAGTGGCGTACGGCTATAATTTACCGGACTGTCCGGTGGGCCAACGGCCGCCAGCACAATGGTCGGCCGCCAAATCCGCGGGCTACGCGTGGCCCGCTCCAATGGTCGGCAGGGGGCACTAGACTGTCCGGTGTGCACCGGACCGGTGCGCCAACTGCCACAAATCTGCAACGGTCGGCTACGCCAGATTAGGAAGGGAATCGCGCACCGAATATGAACAGTGGCTGTCCAGTGGCGCACCGGACTGTCCGGTGCGCCACCCGACAGAAGGCAAGATTAGCCTTCCAAGAATGCCTCCAACGGCTCCTAGCTGCCTTGGGGCTATAAAAGGGACCTCTAGGCGCATGGAGGAGTTACCCCAAGCATACTTTAAGCATTCTAAGTCTTCCACACTCCGTCTCCGCGCACTTGATTGACTTTGTTAGTGATTTGAGCTCCGTTTTAGTGGTGAACTTGTTGCGCTTCATTTGAGCTCAAGTCTTGGCTTGTATGTGTGCGTATTGCTGCGGATTTGTGTGTGTTGCTTCCCACCCTTACTCTTGTGCTTTCACTTTAATATTTGTTGTAAGGGCGAGAGACTCCAACTTGTGGAGATTCCTCGCAAACGGGAGAAAGTATAAGAAAGAAGAACACCGTGGTATTCAAGTTGATCATTGGATCACTTGAAAGGGGTTGAGTGCAACCCTCGTCCATTGGGACGCCACAACGTGGATGTAGGCAAGTATTACTTGGCCGAACCACGGGATAACTCGCGTGTCTCTTGTGATTGCTTTTCTATGTGATTATTGTGATTCGTAAGAGCTCGCTCTATAGCCACTTGGTTTTATCATTCTAACACTTAACCAAGTTTTATGGCTATTAGTTGTTGGAATTTACAGGATCACCTATTCACCCCCTCTAGGTGCTCTCAGTTGGCTAAAAAATTACGAGGTTAGCTAGCTAAGTAGTAGTTTATTTGCTAAAAGTAACTTATAGTTGAACTATTAGCTAGACTGTTTGGACGTCTTCGACTAATTTTAACATCTAACTATTAGCGTTAGCCGTGTTTGAATGCACTAGAGCTAATAGTTAGTGGACTAAAAAATTGCTAGTGAAATTAGCTAGCTAACTATTAGCTAGTTTGCTAAAAGTAGTTAATAGTTTAGCTATTAGTTATATCGTTTAGATGTCTTCAACTAATTTTAACAGTTAACTATTAGCTCTAGTGCATTCGATCATCTCTTTAGTGCATTTAAACATGGCCTAACTATTTATTAGCTAGCTAATTCCACTAGTAATTTTTGTGAACTATAACTATTAGATCTAGCACATTCAAACACCCCTAAAATCAATTGGTTTAGCACACAAGATTTGACAGAGACATTATAGAGACCACGTGTGCTTATATATGTTCGCTTTGTATTAAAACCATCTGTTTAAACAACTGTAATCTATACAGACAAAAATATTATAAAAGTAATAGGAGCTGGTATAGATTAAAGCCCTTTCGTTTTATTGCGAGCGAAGCTAACAAATACTATATACTATGATGATTTATTTGTTATTATAGTATTTGTTTGGAGTGGCTTTTCTGTAATAGTATTAATATATTAGACTTCTCTAGAATAATATTTATAAGTGAGCAGCTTCTCTAAGACAGTACTTCACTCTTATTTTATCTGTTTCTATTTTCTTATTTTTTTACTGCTTAAAAAGATATTTAAAAACAAAAACATTTCCTTTAAAATTTAAAGGACGACATTGCTCAAAGAAAAAACTTATTAAATATCGTTCGATATTACAGAAGACATTCCAATATTATTGCTCTAAAACTTTAAAGAACGAGTGAGCAATATCTTCTAGAAAAAACAATTTAAAGAACCATCAGTATATGGAATGATCGTGTCAAGGATTAGGTGCAGAATTGAACACTTCAATCGTAAGCGAACGGGATTGCATTCGTCCGCGAAATAGTTTTGAGAAGGACTTCATATTTGAACGAAAATTAAAATGTATTTACTAAAAAATAATAGAAGAAAATAGAAATAGGTGAAATATAGATGAAATACCGTTTTAGAGAATTTACTCTCTTGTAAGAACTATTTTGTAGAAGCCTAATCTGTTAATATTGTTATGGACAAGACACTTGAAACGAGCACTAAAATAGCAAATTACTCATACTATGATACTGTGGAGACGAAGATGGGAACTTGTGTTTGAATGTTGATGATATATTGATCTTTGGAACCAATTTAATGTGATCAAGGAACTCAAGAACTTTATATCCAATAATTTTGAAATAAAAAATTCAAGAAAAAGTTGATATTATTCTTAATATCAAGCTACCGAGAGCACTTATGCAATCTCATTATATTGAAAAGGATTATATTTGCTTTAGGTTTAATGACTCTAATTCACTATTAAGAAAAAAAATGAAGAATAGCAAGAGGTCAATTGAAACACTCCCAAATAATTAGTAGTCTTTTAAACATTCCCAAATAATTAGTAGTCTTTTAAATAGAGGCTAAGATATTTGGCGATCTCTCAAACACCTACAGTAGATCTATATCGAGCTATATGTATCGGTTAAATTGTACATAAACATAAACTGCAGCACCCTGCCCCAACAGGATATAGCAGCAAATTTGAAAACAATTGGTCCACTTATCTAACTAGCACAACAGAGCCTAATAACTTATTTGCTGTGAACTAACGAAGCTGATTTATGTCAAACCCGGGAAGTGATCATTCGCTTGCTCTTGAGAGAGTAATATGTTATTTGAAAGGTACTAAAAATTATGGTATTCAATATACTGGCTACTAGAGAGGGTAATAAAGGGTTATTATGGTATAAATTAGATATCCAATACTGATGAGATGTGGGCCATAAGTGCATATGTCTTCTCGCTTGGAGGTGGCGGTGTTTCACAAAAGTTTATAAGAGTATTATAAGCATACCATACTAACGATGGAAGTATTGCAAACACTCCATCTTCACGCTCAAGTTGAAACCCAGAGCAGTGACAAACACCCACTTAACACCGTTAAGTATAACTAACGAAATAATGGTATACAACATTTTATTTTTTAAAGAAATAGGGACAAAAACTCAAAGTCTAAAAAACAGGATAATAATCTATAGTTTTACTCTAAAACAGAGGCACGGACACAATTGTCAAAAAGAAACGACGACACACATGTCCTTCGTTCGCCTTTGAGCATCGAATAGTTGGAGAGTGAAATGTCTGGAGATGATGTTGGTTTAGTGTTCCTAGTACTGGGAGGTGTAAACAGGTGAAAGCGGTTGATGCTTCCTTCGTTCGTCTCTCTCTCTCTCTCTCTCTCTCTCTCTACAGCTTTGCGTATTTCTTGATGCTTGCTTCGTGAGTCGACATCTCCTCTGGTCTTGATGGGTTGGTTATTATCAGCATGGTAACTCTGGCTGTTGACACCAGATCTCTGCACTCCCCTGTCGAAGGGTCCGCTCGCCATATCTGGACCTCCCACACCTGCCAGCAGAACAAGCTAGCAACATTTTAATTGGCCTCATCATGCTTACGAATATACGATCGATCAGGCAAACCAAACACGCTGGGCTGGGAGACCTGGATGCTGCGGCCGAGCTGGACGGGGACGGCCTGCGCCCGGACGACGTCGCCGAGGCGAGCGGGGCGGAGGTGGTTGATGGACAGCTGCACGCCGGCCACCCGCCGGTACCCGGACGCCATGAACGCGCCGACGCTGGCCGTGGACTCGGCCACCAGCGCCGACACGCCGCCGTTCAGCACCCCGAACGGCTGGCAGCAGGTGTCTGTGACGGGGAGGCGGCCGGCGACCTCGCGCGCGCCGATGCGGGTGAACTCGAAGCCCAGCGCGTGCAGCGCCTTGTCCGCAGCCACGGGGCCTTCGACGACCTCGCCCGCACCCTCCGCCGCTGCCGGCGGAGGCTTTGGCTTGCTGCTGTCGCAGTCGTCGCCGGCCATCGATCGCTGCTACCTCTTCCTAGTCCTAAGACGCTCAAGCTGGTGCGTGTGTAGTGTAGCTAGGGTGGCGTGGCGTGGTAGGGAAGAAGAGACGGTCAGAGGTCAGACGGTGTAGTTTGTGCGCATCCGCCAACCGCCAACCAAACAAGAACGTATTGAGGGCGTCGGCTGATTGCATTGACCGACGGTCAGAGGTCAGACGGTGTAGTTTCTCGGCCGAAGCCAAGATCCCGGTGGGCTTGTTGGGCTATGCATGTGCAGGGTATGTGTGCCGTGTGCGCTTGCTTCTATTGTATCAGGTTGGGCTTTTTTTTTTTTATAGAAAGAACACCAGTAACTTAACTTAGGTTCGTTTGGCAGGGCTCTTACTTACCTAAAAATAGATCTAGCTCTGCTTTTTTGTTAGAACTAAAGCCATTTTATAAATCGTTTGACAGAAATGGCTTATGCTAGAGTTAGAGCCATTTCTATGTATTAAGGGCAGATTTGGTTCCCTATCTAACTTATCATACTTTACCTAGCTTTTCTGTCTAAGATTAGTTCTTCAATTTGAACGACTAACCTTAGGCAAAGTGTGGCGTAGTTAGCTACGAACCAAACATATCCTAAAGTGTCAGAGCTAGAGCCAAAGCCGGTGAAACACTATTTGTGACTTCTTCTTCGTAGTACAAAAACTACTCTAGCTTTTAGGTGCTTTTCGCATGAAGTCGTTTTGAAAAGAGGTGTTTGGCATGACTCTCGATTATTTTCATAGAAAAGCCAGAGCCGAAACAGGCTCTTAGTTTTTTTTCAAAAAAGGAAAAAAATCATAAAACCTCCTTCAAAACTATTGTGTGAGTCTAATTTAGCTCCCTTTGTTAGAAAGCTCATTTCTTACTCCCTACTTCCTCCGTTTCGTTTTAGTTATCGTTGGATAGTGCAAAATTGAACTATCCAGCGACAACTAAAAAGAAACGGAGGGAGTAAGTTCTAGAAACGCTTCGATCTGTCACCCTCAACGGTTTTAAGTCACCATACGAGCAACTAGGAAGTTAAACTAGACTTTCGAGGTTGATTAAAATTTTAGAAATATATTTTCACTTATAAAAAAATATGCATCTAAAAGTAATAAAATATGATCGAATGTTAGAAAATTTTAAACTAGTTTCGTATTCTTTTTTTTTTGTAAATCATTCTCTATCTTTTTGTTCCCTACTTAGAATTATTTGATTGAATCTTACGGCTTCTCCTAAAACTAAACTTGAAACTGGACGAGATATGAAATGGAGGATATAAACCAAGACAAATCCTTGCGGACCAAGTCATGTGCGACCCACTTTGCAAATTAAAAAAACGTTTTCTCAACAACAATGTCTTGGTTAATTAATCATTAGGACATACATGCAAATTTCAAATACATACAAAAATATAATTTAGGCTCCATATTAACAACATGTAGTAGCATGTGGTTCAACTTTTATAGCAGCACATGCTACTACATGATTTTGGGCCATGGGCCACTAGAACCATGATCCTAGATGTAGCCCAAAATACCCCTTACAATATATATAGCATTCAGGCCTGGCCTAAGGCGTTGGACCAAATATTGTAGCTTTGTGTCATGCACGGGTGGCACCCATCTAACTCCTCTACCATGTTACTTGTTCTCTTCATAGCTAAACTTTCTCTCCCGTGGGGCTCGTTGTCATTGCCAACTGCTAACCTTAGCCATCATGCGTTGTTCGGAGCCATCCTCTTTCGCTACATGCGTTCTCCCTCGTTGGAAGTCGCTTCCCACAAGACCTCCAGGATTCCGCTTTCGCTCCAATGCAATATGTACTTTTAGGGCTCCAGAGTGAGATCCAGATCTAATCCATGAATCTTCAACTCTAGATCCATGAAAATAGCTCTAGATTCAAAGGATGATCGACTTATGTGGTATTGGTGCTCCTATTGATGAAAATCAAAAGTCTGGTTTCAAAGGATGAGTGAGAAGGCTAAGGATTAGCCAGTTCTAAGTGCAATGGAGTTGTTGGACACTTTAAGTGACGATATAACCTTTATTTTCCTTACCCATATTATAAAAGGAGGAAAAACTATAGTTTGACCTACACAAGTCTAGTTGGGAGTGGTAATGCACACTTTTGAGATCTAGTGACAGGTAAACCCATAAGAGCCTATGAGAAGTTTGAAACAAAACTAACTCAAAAGGTGATCGCAACAAGTGAATTAGCGATGTTGCAGTAGGTATGATACAATAGCGGTGCTACAGTAACTTACAAAGTTGGTCTTAGACTCAATATACTCATCATATGTGTTTGATGTACCATCGACTATGGCATCAAACTTGGTACTCAAAGAGGTTGTAAGTGTCTAAGAGGTCGAGTACTCATGAGACATATTCAATATGTTGTCGGATAGGTTATCAGAGAGGTCTGCAGTTGTATACTCGAGCGCTATACTCACTAGACATATGCGATGTGGCACTAGTGTGAGCACTAGATACCAATACAATAATGGCTTGTTTTTTAAACTAGATGTTAGAAAAGCACCTGATGTGTCCGGTAGAGAGATTGGGTTGCACCGAACATGTCCGTTGCACTTGACTGGGCTAAGTGGAGGGTAACAACTAGTTCCTTATTATTTGGGACTATTTATACCCCTAACTTGTTCGTATGAGGTCTCTTGCTAATTTCAATTGTTAAGAAAATCCATTTCAGACTGAGGAAGGACATTTGACTAGTGAGGGACTTAAGAGTTGATAATTACTTAATTAGTGACCTCATTAATGAAAGTCGCCTAGAGGGGGGTGAATAAGCGAAACCTGAAATTTATAAACTTAAACACACACTAAGGTCGAGGTTAGCTTTAGAATTAAATTCAAGTCCGAAAGATTGTTTCTCTTGCCAAGAGTTGCTCAAAGAATGCAGATGACGTATGGGAGTGAACTCAAGTCAATATTGACAAGGAAACATTAGAGAGAGGAAAGAGGCCAAAACAAATCAAATGGAAATCACACAAGTGGACATGATGATTTGTTTTACCGAGGTTCGGTTCCAAAGAACCTAGTCCCCGTTGAGGAGGCCACAAAGGCCGGGTCTATTCCAACCCTTTCCCTCTCTCAAATGGTCACTTAGACCAAGTGAGCCTTCCCTTAATCATGCGGGTCACTAAGACCCCGTAAGGACCACCACACACTTGGTGTCTCTTGCTTAGCTTTACAAGCACTTAGAGAAATGGAATGAGAAAGAAAGAAGGAAGGCAATCCAAGCGACAAGAGCAACAAAAGAACACAATTGATCCTCTCACAAGCCCTTAAGCACTAGCGTTGAATTTGGGAACTTTGAGTGGATTGATTGCTTTGATTGTGTCTTGGAGTGTTGCACTTTGCTCTTGCAATGAATGAGAAACTCAGAATGCTTGGATGGCTTTGAATGAGGTGGTTGGGGATATTTGTAGCCCCAAACCACTTCCTAGCTGTTGGTGAAGTCTGTTGGCGATGAGCGCACCGGACAGTCACTGTTCACTGTTCGGTGCACACCACGTCAGCGTGTCCATTAGGGTTTGGAGCAGTTGTCCGCTGGAGCTATTTGTCTTCTTGCTGCACCAGACAGTCCGGTGACCTCTGACTTCTGCGCTCTGACTTCTGTTGTGGCACTGTTCATCTGACGAAATGACCGTTGGCGCGTAGGGAGCCGTTGCTCTGCTGGCTCACTGGACAGTCCGGTGCACACCAGACAGTCCAGTGAATTATAGTGGAGCGTGCCCAGAAGAAACCCAAGAGTGGCCTGTTTGATGTTGGTTGTCTGGTGCGCCAAAAATCAGCACACTCTAAGTCTTGCTCCAATTTTTGATTGAGTCCCTAACTGAATTTCTTTCTTGGTTTGTGTTGAACCTTATGCACCTAAGATAAATGATATCTAGACAAACTAGTTACTCCATGTGGTTTGTGTTGTACGTCAACCACCAAAATCGATTATAGGAAATGGTTAACCATATTTCCCTTTCAATATCCCCCTTTTTGGTAATTGATGCCAACACTAACCAAAGTGAATATAAAGTATAGAAATGTAACTAGTTTGCAATTGAGATAGATGTGCATAGGTTACGTAGAATTAAACCAATGAAAGACTTTTATAAATATGCATTGATTGATTTTCTCTTATTTAACATTTCGGACCACATTTGCACCACTTGTATGTTTTTGCAAATCTTTTGGAAAAAATCCTTTCAAAATCTTTTGCAAATAGTCAAAGGTATAGAAATATGATTGCAAGAAGCATTTTTAAGATTTGAAATTCCTCCCCTATTTCAAATGCTTTTCCTTTGACTAAATAAATGCTCCCCCTGAATGAATTCTCCCCTTAGCTTTCAAGAGGGTTTTGAGGTAGATACCAATTGAAAATTTGACTTTGAAAGATAGACTTTTAGAGTGCCAATTGAAAATTCATTTTGAGGCTAACTCAAATACCAATTGAGATAAACACTTCCTTTTGAAAGATCTTAATACCAATTTTAAAAATACACTAAAATTTTAAATTGGAAATGGTGGTGCGGTCCTTTTGCTTTGGGCTTAATACTTTCTCCCCTTTTGCATTAATCGCCAAAAACGAAGAACTTGAGAGCCCTCATTCTTACTCCCCCTTTGGGGCCTAATACTTTCTCACAAATGGTAAAATAAATATGAGTGAAGGGTCATACCAAATGAGAGTTACATGAGTAACGACAAAGAATAAATGATACCGTTTAGAGTTGGAGTGGAAGCCTTGTCTTTGCCGAATACTCCATTTCCCTTTCAATATAAGACTAAGTATAGAAATACACTTGACAACACATTAGGCCTAGCCTTGGCATAAGAAGAATAAGAAATATGCATTTGTACCAAATGAAAGAGATATGATCAAAGGTATATGAAATAGCTATGTGTGCAATGTTTCAATCAAAATTCCGAGAATCATGTATATTTAGCTCATTCCTAAGTTTGCTAAAGCTCTTCTCATCTAGTGGCTTGGTAAAGGTAGCGGCTAATTGGTTGTGGGTATTAACATAAGCAATTTCAATATCCCCCTTTTGTTGGTGATCTCTCAGAAAGTGATACCGAATGTCTATGTGCTTAGTGCGGCTGTGCTCAACGGGATTATCCACCATGTGGATTGCACTCTCATTATAATATAGGAGAGGGACTTTGCTCAATTTGTAGCCATAGTCCATAAGGGTTTGCCTCATCCAAAGTAATTGTGCACAACAATGGCCTGCGACAATGTACTCGGCTTCGGCGGTGGAAAGAGCTACAGAGTTTTGTTTCTTTGAAGCCCAAGACACCAGAGATCTCCCCAGAAACTGACAAGTCCCTGATGTGCTCTTTCTATCAATTTTACACCCTGCATAATCAGCATCGGAATATCCTATTAAGTTAAATGTGGATCCCTTGGGGTACCAAAGCCCAAACTTAGGAGTATATACTAAATATCTCATGATTCTTTTCACGACCCTAAGGTGAACTTCCTTAGGATTTGCCTGGAACCTTGCACACATGCATACAGAAAGCATAATATCCGGTCGAGATGCACATAAGTAGAGTAAAGAACCTATCATCGACCGGTAAACCTTTTGATCTACGGATTTACTTCCCATGGCGAGGTCGAGATGCCCATTAGTTCCCATTGGTGTCTTGATGGGTTTGTCGTTCTTCATTCCAAACTTCTTAAGTATGTCTTGAATGTACTTAGTTTGGCTGATGAAGGTGCCCTCTTGGAATTGCTTGATTTGAAATCCAAGGAAATAGTTCAACTCCCCCATCATAGACATCTCGAATTTCTGTATCATAAACCTACTAAACTCTTCACAAGATGACTTGTTAGTAGACCCAAATATAATTTCATCAACATAAATTTGGCATATAAACAAGTCTTTAGCAATTGTTTTAGTGAAGAGGGTAGGATCAGCTTTACCAACTTTGAAGCCATTAGTGATAAGAAAGTCTCTCAGGCATTCATACCATGCTCTTGAGGCTTGCTTGAGCCCATAAAGCGCCTTTGAGAGCTTATAGACATGGTTAGGGTACTCACTATCTTCAAAGACGGGAGGTAGCTCAACATATACCTCTTCCTTGATAGGGCCATTGAGGAAGGCACTCTTCACGTCCATTTGATAAAGCTAGAAGCCATAGTAAGTAGCATAGGCAAGTATGAATTGACTCAAGCCTAACTACGGGTGCATAGGTCTCATCAAGATCCAAACCTTCGACTTGTGAAAAACCTTTGGCCACAAGTAGGGCTTTATTCCTAGTCACCACACCATGCTCATCTTGCTTGTTGCGGAATACCCATTTGGTACCTACAATATTTTGGTTAGGACGTGGAACTAAATGCCATACCTCATTCCTCATGAAGTTGTTGAGCTCCTCTTGCATTGCCACCACCCAATCTGGATCTCTTAGTGCATCCTCTATCTTGTATGGCTCAATAGAAGACACAAAAGAGTAATGTTCACAAAAATGTGCAACTCGAGATCTAGTGGTTACCCCCTTGTGAATGTCACCGAGTATGGAGTTGACGGGGTGATTTCTTTGAATTGCTTGGTGGACTCTTGGGTGTGGCGATCATTGATCCCAAATTTCTTGGTCATTTTCCTTGTCTTCATTGTCTTCATCTCCCCCTTGATCATTGTCCTCCTCTTGAGGTGGCTCATCCTCTTGATCTTCATCATCATTTTGAGCCTGATCCTCATCTTGAGTGGGTGGAGATGCTTGCATGGAAGATGATGGTTGATCTTGTGCTTGTGGAGGCTCTTTGGATCCTTTTGGACACTGAAAGTCACCTAGAGGGGGGTGAATAGGCGAAACCTGAAATTTATAAAATTAAGCACACACTACAAGCCGGGGTTAGCGTTAGAATTAAAGTCAAGTCGAGAGAGAGGGAAAACAAATCAAATGAAAATCAAGCGAATAGACACGGTGATTTGTTTTACCGAGGTTTGGTCCTAGTCCCCGTTGAGGAGGTCACAAAGACAGGGTCTATTTCAACCCTTTCCCTCTCTCAAACGGTCACTTAGACCGAGTGAGCCTTCTCCTTAATCAATCGGGTCACTAAGACCCAGCAAGGACCACCACACACTTAGGTGTCTCTTGCTTTGATTAAAAGTCACTTGGGAACAAGAATGAGAAAGGAAGAAAGGCAATCCAAGAAATAAGAGCACAAAAGAACACGAACACACTCTCTCACAAGTCACTAAATGTTTGAGTTGAATTCTAGGCTTGGAGAGGGTTTGATCTTTGGAAATGTGTCTTGGAGTAAATGCACTAGCTCTTGTATTGAATGTGATCTCTAAAAAACTTGGATGCCAAATGTTGTGGTGGTTGGGGGGTATTTATAGCCCCCAACCTCTTTGGTAACCGTTGGGGAGGCTGCTAGCGATGGGCGCACCGGACAGTCCGGTGCGCCACCGGACAGGCATTGTTCCTTGTCCGATGAGCCACCACGTCACCCAACAGTTAGGGTTCGGAGCTGGGTCGACCGTTGGAGCTTTGTCCTCTTGCGGCACCGGACAGTCCGGTGCCACACCAGACAGTCCGGTGCCCCTCTGGCTTGCTGCTCTGACTTCTGCGCTACACTGTTTGTTTGGCAGAGTCGACCGTTGCGTGCAGATAGTCGTTGCTCCACTATCTCATTGGACAGTCCGGTGAATTACAGCGGAGCGCGCCCTGGAATTCCCGAGAGTGGCTGGTTTGGAATTGTACGGCCTGGTGCACCGGACATTGTCTGGTGCGCCATTCTTCAGCACACTCAAGTCCTTTTGCTCCTTTAAAATTGTGTCCCTAACTTGATGCTTTTATTGGTTTGTGTTGAACCTTATGCACCTGTAATACATGAATTCTAGACAAACTAGTTATTCCATAGGTTTGCGTTGGTCGTCAACCACCAAAATTAATTATAGGAAATGGTTAGCCCAATTTCCCTTTCAATCTCTCCCTTTTTGGTGATTGATGGCAACACAAACCAAAGCAAATATAAAGTGCAGAAATATAACTAGTTTGCATTTATGATGAATGTGCATAAGTTACTTGGAGTTAAACCAATTGAATATCTCACTAAATATGAATGGATTGCTTTTTCTTTTATTTAACATTTTGGACCAGATTTGCACCACTTGTTTGTTTTTGCAAATCTTTTGGAAAATCTTTTCAAAGTCTTTATGCAAATAGTCAAAGGTATAGGAATAGGATTGCAAGAAGCATTTTTAGGATTTTGAAGATTCTCCCCCTGTTTCAAATGCTTTTCCCTTGACTAAACAAAAGCTCCCCCTGAATGAAATTCTCCCCTTAGCTTTCAAGAGGGTTTTGAAATAGATACCAATTTGAAAATTCATACCAATTTAAAATTTCCTTGAATACTAATTGAAAAACAAACATTTGTGAAAATTTTGAAATTTGAAATGGTGGTGCGGTCCTTTTGCTTTGGGCTTAATTTTTAATATTTTCTCCCCTTTGGCATTAATCGCTAAAACGGAGAACATGAGAGCCCTCTTGCATTTTCTCCCCCTTTGGGGCCTAACATTTCCTCCCAAATGGTGAAATAAATACGAGTGAAAGGTCATACCATTGAGAGTTTGTGGAATATCGGCAAAGAGTAGATAATACCGTTAGAGTTGAGTGGAAGCGTTGTCTTTGCCAAATACTTCATTTCCCTTTCAATCTAAGACTAATACAAGAGATACTCATGGAAACACATTAGTCTTAGCCTTTGGCACAAGAAGAATAAGAAGTATGCATTTGTACCAAATGAAAGAGATATGATCAAAAGTATATAAATGAGCTATGTGTGCAATGTTTCAATCAAAATTCTGAGAATCAAGTATATTTAGCTCATTCCTTAGTTTGCTAAAGGTTTTCTCATCTAATGGTTTGGTAAAGACATCGGCTAATTGGTTTTTGGTGTTTACATAAGCTATTTCGATATCTCCCTTTGTTGGTGATCCCTCAGAAAGTGATACTGAATGTCTATGTGCTTAGTGCGGCTGTGTTCAATGGGATTATCCGCCATACGGATTGCACTCTCACTGTCAGATAGGAGAGGGACTTTGCCCAATTTGTAGCCATAGTCCCTAAGGGTTTACCTCATCCAAAGTAATTGCACACAACAATGGCCTGCGATAATGTATTCGGCTTCGGCAGTGGAAAGAGCTACGAAGTTTTGTTTCTTTGAAGCCCATGACACCAGGGATCTCCCTAGAAACTGACAAGTCCCTGATGTGCTCTTCCTATCAATTTTATACCTTGCCCAATCAGCATCAGAATATCCTATTAAATCAAATGTGGATCCCCTAGGATACCAAAGCCCAAACTTAGGAGTGTAAGCTAAGTATCTCATGATTCTCTTCACGGCCCTAAGGTGAACTTCCTTAGGATTTGCCTGAAATCTTGCACACATGCATACAGAAAGCATGATGTCTAGTCGAGATGCACATAAATAGAGTAAAGATCCTATCATCAACCGGTATACCTTTTGATCTACGGATTTACCTCCCGTGTCGAGGTCGAGATGCCCATTTGTTCCCATGGGTGTCTTGATGGGTTTGCCATCCTCCATTCCAAACTTCTTAAGTATGTCTTGAATGTACTTTGTTTGGCTGATGAAGGTGCCCTCTTGGAGTTGCTTGATTTGAAACCTAGAAAATACTTCAACTCCCCCTCATCATTGACATCTCGAATTTCTGTATCATGATCCAACTAAACTCTTCACAAGTTGACTTGTTATTAGACCCAAATATAATATCATCAACATAAATTTGGCATACAAACAAGTCTTTTGCAACAGTTTTAGTAAAGAGAGTAGGATCGGCCTTTCTGACTTTGAAGCCATTAGTGATAAGAAAATCTCGCAGGCATTCATACCATGCTCTTGGGGCTTGCTTGAGCCCATAAAGCGCCTTTGAGAGTTTATACACATGGTTAGGGTACTCACTATCTTCAAAGCCGGGAGGTTGCTCCACATAGACATCTTCCTTAATAGGTCCGTTGAGGAAGGCACTCTTCACGTCCATTTGATAAAGCTTGAAGCCATGGTAAGTAGCATAGGCAAGTAATATACGAATTGACTCAAGCCTAGCTACGGGTGCATAAGTTTCATCGAAATCCAAACCTTTGACTTGTGAATATCCC
Source organism: Zea luxurians (assembly GCA_029449295.1). Lineage (NCBI taxonomy): Eukaryota > Viridiplantae > Streptophyta > Magnoliopsida > Poales > Poaceae > Zea > Zea luxurians. The sequence continues at coordinate 6,969,453 of JAOPSE010000082.1, read as the reverse complement.
TTTGCCACAAGTCGGGCTTTGTTTCTTGTCACCACACCATGCTCATCTTGCTTGTTGCGGAATACCCACTTGGTACCTACAACATTTTGATTAGGACGTGGAACCAAATGCCATACCTCATTCCTCGTGAAGTTGTTGAGCTCCTCTTGCATAGCCATCACCCAATCCAGATCTCTTAGTGCATCCTTTACCCTGTATGGCTCAATAGAGGAAACAAAAGAGTAATGTTCACAAAAATGAGCAACTCGAGATCTAGTGGTTACCCCCTTATGAATGTCACCAAGGATGGAGTTGACGGGGTGATCTCGTTGAATTGCATGGTGGACTCTTAGGTGTTGCGGTCTTGGACCCTGTATTTCTTGCTCATCTTCCTTGTCTTCATTATCTTCATCTCCCCCTTGATCATTGTCCTCCTCTTGAGGTGGCTCATCCTCTTGATCTTCATATTTATCATCTTGAGCCTGATCCTCTTGATACCAATTGAAAGTCGCATAGAGGGGGTGAATAGGCGAAACCTGAAATTTATAAAATTAAGCACATACTACAAGCCGGGGTTAGCATTAGAATTAAAGTCAAGTCGAGAGAGAGGGAAAACAAATCAAATGAAAATCAAGCAAATAGACATGGTGATTTGTTTTACTGAGGTTCGATTCCAAAGAACCTAGTCCCCATTGAGGAGGTCACAAAGACTAGGTCTATTTCAACCCTTTCCCTCTCTCAAATGGTCACTTAGACCGAGTGAGCCTTCCCCTTAATCAATCGGGTCACTAAGACCCCGCAAGGACCATCACACACTTAGGTGTCTCTTGCTTTGATTACAAGTCACATGGGAACAAGAATGAGAAAGGAAGAAAGGCAATCCAAGAAACAAGAGCGCAAAAGAACATGAACACACTCTCTCACAAGTCACTAAATGTTTGAGTTGAATTCTAGGCTTGGAGAGGGTTTGATCTTTGGAAATGTGTCTTAGAGTGAATGCACTAGCTCTTGTATTGAATGTGATCTCTGAAAAACTTGGATGCCACAGGTTGTGGTGGTTGGGGGTATTTATAGCCCCCAACCACTTTGGTAGCCGTTGGGGAGGCTGCTGGCGATGGGCGCATCGAACAGTCCGGTGCGCCACTGGACAAGCACTGTTCCTTGTCCGGTGCGCTGCCAATCACCCAACCGTTAGGGTTCGGAGCTGGGTTGACCATTGGAGCTTTGTCCTCTTGTGGCACCAGACAGACCGGTGCCACACTGGACAGTCCAGTGCCCCTCTGACTTGCTGCTTTGACTTCTACACTGCACTGTTGTTGCACTGTTCGTTTGGCAGAGTCGACCGTTGCGCGCAGATAGCCGTTGCTCCGCTGTCTAACCAGACAGTCCGGTGGCACACAGGACAGTCCGGTGAATTATAGCGGAGCGCGCCCTGGAATTTCCGAGAGTGGCTGGTTTGGAATTGTACGGCCTGGTGCACCGAACAATGTGCGGTGGCACACCGGACGGTCTGGTGCGACATTCTTCAGCACACTCAAGTCCTTTTGCTTCTTTAAAATTGTGTCCCTAACTTGGTGCTTTTATTGATTTGTGTTGAACCTTATGCACCTGTAATACTTGAATTCTAGACAAACTAGTTAGTCCATAGGTTTGCATTGGTTGTCAACCACCAAAATTAATTATAGGAAATGGTTAGCCCAATTTCCCTTTGAGACACACATCACTAATGGACATGTTCCTTAGCGTGACGCACGGAGCCTCTTCATCATCTAGTTCATCAAGATCAACTTGCTCCACTTGGGAGCCATTAGTCTCATCAAACACAATGTCACAAGAAGCTTCAACTAATCTAGTGGACTTGTTGAAGACTCTATATGCCCTTGTGTTTGAGTCATAACCGAGTAAAAAGCCTTCTACAACCTTAGGAGCAAATTTAGAATTTCTACCTGATGCGTCACGATGCCCGATCTTCACGACGTAGGATCAATCTTCAGATAACTAGCTTCAAAGAAGCCAAGATAACTTGCTGCAAGCAGCGATAACTAGTGCAACCTGACAAATAAAACTCGAAGCCAACCACCGTCTTTAACCGGCAGCCTGAATCGAGGATTCGCCCAACCACACTCTCAAAGAACCAACCAACACAGCCTACAATCAATCGAGGAGACCTCGAAGGGAGTAGGAGCACCAATTGGGAGCGGATGAAGCCGCCGCTTCTGCAATCCCGCGAAGGAATTCACAAGAGCAAAGGGGTAGAGATCACTCTCAATATTTGTTAGCACACAGCTGAACAAAGGGGTTCTGTTTTAGATTATCATAAGCTGCCTTACATCATAGACATAGGGGGGTATTTATACTAGTAACAACCAGCCTTAGCGAGGTATAAACACAGAACAAAAGTATTTTCACGAGCTAATGTGAAGGAGCCTCTTCGGAAGATCTGCAGAGCTGATTTCCGTGTGGCTGTTTGACTTCTGCGCAGTCTTCAGTATTTTGGCAATAACTTCTTCTAGGAATCTTCAAATGACGTGGGACTGGTTGCATTGGAAAGCTAACTTGATAAGCTTTCTCACCATATATAGCATGCTTAATGAAACTTCGTAGAATGATGCAGTTTAATACAAAAACTTGGTCATCAAGCAGACTGTTGACCTTCTGACCAGTCAGCACTAAAGTAGGTCGGCTGCCTTTCTGGTAGATGTGGTTAAGTCGGCTGTAGAAGCATTGGAAACTAGACTTCAAGAGCTTTCCAAAAAGTACTTATGGGCCTCCATAGCTTTTGGGAATCAAAAGTTATGACTGTTTCTTCTGGACGGTTCTATAGCGCTGGACTGACTCGGACGTAGCTCTTCTTGCTGATTCGCCTTTGATATGTTTTGTCCTTCCTCTTGGTGAACCTAAGTAATATCAACATACACGACTTAGGTAGCATAAAATTCTCATTAGTGTTTAAATGAAATTCATAAAGTAGCGCGTGCACCTCTTGCTGTAGCTTCTTAGCTCGGCTACGTGTAATTGGTCCATCAAAGACTTGGGTTGGTGATGATGTTGGTTGTACTTGGGTTGATGTAGTATGACTTGGGGGTTGTAACATGTTGCTTAATGGCGTGGTCATATCACTACCTCTCTTAATAAGAATAAAGCATTTGCTCCCAAAAACTCTAAAATATGAAACATTGGGCTTTTTACCAGTGAGGAGTTCATAGGATGTCTTCTTGAGGATTTGGTGAAGATATAACCGGTTGATGGAGTAGTAGGCGGTGTTAATCGCCTCGGTCCAAAACCAGTCCGGTGTCTTATACTCATCAAGCATGGTTCTTGCCATGTCCAATAGAGTTCTATTCTTCCTCTCCACTACACCATTTTGTTGAGGTATGTAGAGAGAAGAGAACTCATGCTTGATGCCCTCCTCTTCAAGAAACCCTTCAATTTGTGAATTCTTGAACTCCGTCCCATTATCGCTTCTAATCTTTTTGATTCTCAATTCGAACTCATTTTGAGCCTGTCTCAAGAATCCTTTTAATATCTCTTGGGTTTGTGATTTTTCCTACAAAAAGAACATCCAAGTGAAGCGAGAATAATCATCCATAATAACTAGACAGTACTTACTCCCGTCGATACTTATGTAAGCGATCGGGCCGAATAGGTCCATGTGGAGTAGCTCGAGCGGCCTGTCAGTCGTCATGATGTTCTTGTGTGGATGATGGACTCCAACTTGCTTTCCTGCCTGGCATGCGCTACAAATCCTGTCTTTCTCAAAATGAACATGAGCAAGTCGGTGATGCTAGAGCCAGCCCATATTAGTCTTAGCAATTAAGCAAGTGTCTAGTTCAGCTTTATTATCATTAAAATCAACTAAATATAGCTGACCATCTAACACTCACTTAAATGCTACTGAATCATCACTTCTTCTAAAGACAGTAACACCTACAACAGTAAATAGACAGTTGTAGCCCATTTTGCATAATTGAGAAACAGAAAGCAAATTGTAGTCTAAAGAATCTACAAGAAAAATATTAGAAATGGAATGGTCAGGGGATATAGAAATTTTACCCAAACCTTTGACCAAACCTTAATTTCCATCCCCAAATGTTATAGCTCGTTGGGGATCATCATTTTTCTCGTATGAGGAGAACATCCTTTTCTCCCCTATCATGTGGTTTGTGCACCCGCTATCGATTATCCAACTTGATCCACCGGATGCATAAACCTACAAAACAGATTTAGGCCTTGTTCTTTGGTACCCAAACGGTCTTGGGTCCTTTGACATTAGAAACAAGCACCTTGGGTACCCAAACACAAGTCTTTGGACTCTTGTGTTTGCCCCCAACATATTTGGCAACAACCTTGCCTGATGTTGGTACCCGCCTTTCAGGACAGGAAGGTCCAACGGGGAATGGGGGAGAGATTTGTGAAACTAACACGGGATGTCAAAGCAATAGTATTCTCTCCCTCTGCGATTTGGCATAGTACGGAGGTATTTATAGGTAATCGAGGGACTGCCCGACCCCGTAAAGGACAGTATTCTCTCCCTCTACGCTTTGGCATCAGTTGCGCAGCTGCTGAAATACGTGAGTGTGACCAGTGTTTGCAATTGTATCATTTTCGTGGTTCTGCATTGACAGTCTTTGTGATAGGCGGTTGCCTTCGCCGAACGCATTGCTTCGGGGACGCTGACCTTGGAGTTTTCTGCCGAGAGGCGGAGGATTGAGGGGAGGATCGAGCGCCTCCATACGCAACATACGGAGGCGGTCCTGGACAAGTCGGCAGCGCAGAACAAGAGCCACAACCTGCTTGAGAAGCTGACGACGACGGAGACAGAGAAAGAGGATCTCCGCCGTCGTCTTGCGGAGGAGAAGGAGGGCATGGAGAAGGCCCGCGCGGAGGCCCAGGCTGCCTGTGCTGAGGCCAGTCTTGCCCTCAAGCATGCCGCCAACACGGAGTCAGGGCTGAAGAGCTTGTGCAGCCACACCGAGAAGACGGAGGCCTCCACCCGCGCTAGGGTTGAATGGGCGCATGCGCTGTTCATGGATGCGTACCGCGAGCTCGGCGCACGAACCGCCCCTTTTGACAAGTCTGGCGAAGAGGTGGGCCTTCGCTTTCTCGGGTGACTGCAGGAGGAGCTGGAGTCGCTCCCGTCTATCACGACCGACCTCATGTCCTACGCCTCGCTCGTTACCTGTGAGGGGGCGGCGAATGCCTTGTCCCACGAGGGGTGTAGGCATTTCGAAGTCTTTGATCGGGTAACCGAGGACTTCGACCATGGAATCTTCCAGGTCAGAGACGAGGTGATAAAGCGGTCCGCTGGGGCGCTTTATGACAAGATGTGGGACCGTCATGGCCGCGACACTATCCGAGAGAGGGCTGACCGAGCATTGGCGCAGGTGGTGTTGTCGCTATGTGTTTTTTCATCTTCTTTTTTTGACAGTTTTTGTTGCCTTCGTAGATGATGAATGATGAAGAAGTCGAGGACTTTGGTGGCCTTGAAAGCTCGATGACTCGGACAGAGGGCGTGGAGACGAGAGCTGAAGGGCACTCAGCGCCTCAAGCCGGCCCTAGCGAAGACTCTGCAGCGGTGGCTGCTCCTTCGCAGGTGGCAGGGTCGCGTTAGGGTTGTTGGGTTTTTTGGTTTCTTTTTGTGATACTGAAGGTCGGTTGCTGCGTAGGTTTCGACGTCCGGGCCTAAGCAAGCAACCCCCGCTGATGTTGATACTAGTATTTTGGCGGCTGCTAATGCAACGCCCTTTAATGGAAATGTGTGTGAGGGTTCTGAAACTAAGTCGTGGTCGTCGGATGGGGATGATTTTGGGAGCCTGCTCTCGTGGATTGAGGAGTCCTCTGAGGAAGATTTAGACTACTTTGCTGCGTTGGATTTTGCCGCATCGAAGTCCCTTCCGCACCCTGATGCGCGCGAGGGGTCTATTCCCCCGGTTAGGGCGATAACCGAAGACCACCACAGGAGAAAGGTGGTGTTGAAGTAGAGTGTTGGTGGGTTGTCACAAAGTGGGTGACGTCGCCGGATGGGTATGGAGCGATCCCGTCTTCGATTAGATCAGGGTACCCAACGCGATCTACTGTCTTTGATGGCTGGAATATGTATTGGGGAGGGGGACTTGTGAAATCTATTTGAGGGCGAAGAGTTGATGATGATGTTGTTTAATTTTCGAGAGGCAGGTCTTATTCCGATGGTGGAGCCGATGTAGCATTTTTGCTGGCCTCGCTCTCGTGTTGTGATAGTAAGTGAAAACACTGTCCTCCCCCGCTTCGTAGTAGAGAGGGAGGGCGACAAAATATGATTTGTATTACTTGTACGATGTGGCCGATGAACCCTTTGTTTTATGTATGTAAACTATGATGGCATATCGCGTGCTGCGTTTATTGTAAGATTGTCTCAATTTGTAATCGTGTTGGCGTGGCACTCAGGATGACTTCGCTTCCCGCGGTTGATGTCATGCGCTTCTGGCGCGTGCCCGGCTGCACCCTTAGGCGACTTTTGCTCGGACGTGTCTTATAGCAATGACTTCACACCCTGTGGGTGATGTCGCGCACTTATTGTGCATGCCCGGCTACACCCTTAGGCTGCTTTCGCTCGGACGTGTCTTATAGAAAAGACTTCGCACCCTGTGGGTGATGCGCGCACTTATCGCACATGCCCGGCTGCACCCTTAAGCGGCTTTCGCTTGAAAGTATCTTATAGAAAAGACTTTGCACCCTGTGGGTGATGTCACACACTTATCGCGCATGCCCGGTGAAAGGGAAATAGGGTCAAACCTTTTCCTATATGAATTTTGGTGGTTGAATTGCCCAACACAAACAATTGGACTAACTAGTTTGCTCTAGATTATGAGTTCTATAGGTGCCAAAGGTTCACCACAAACCAATACAAGTCAAAAGAAAGGGTTAAAAACAAAGGAGTAAAGTATACCAAAGGCAGCCCTGGTCTGGTGCACCGGACTGTCCGGTGTGCCACCGGACAGTGTCCGGTGCACCACCGGACAGTGTCCGGTGCACTAGGGTGATCGACTCTGAACTTGCCAGCTTTGGGAATTTGGGAGGCCGCTCCGCTATAATTCACCGGACTGTCCGGTGTAACACCGAACTGTCCGGTGTGCCAGCGGAGCAACGACTACTTCACGCCAATGGTCGCCTGCAAGGAACAGTAAAAGCAAACAGTGCGCGTCTGCGCGCGCAGAAGTCAGAGCAGGCGCCAGAAGGCGCACCGAACAGTCTACAGGACCTGTCCGGTGCACCACAGGACTGTCCGGTGGCCCCAATTGTCAGAGCTCCAACGGTCGGAACCCAACGGCCTGGTGACGTGGCTGGCGCACCGGACAGTGTCCGGTGGCGCACCGGACTGTCCAGTGCGCCATACGACAGAAGCCTTCACCAACGGCCATATTGGTGGTTGGGGCTATAAATACCCCCCAACCACCACTCTTCAAGGCATCCAAGCATTCACTACACCTCATTCAATACAAGAGCAATACACAACACTCCAAGGCACAAATCAAAGCCTCCGATCGAATGAAAGTCCCTAATTCAACTCTAGTTTTTAGGACTTGTGAGGAGATCGACTTGTGTTCTTCTGTTGCTCTTGTTGCTTGGTTGGCTTTCTTCTTTCTCTCATTCATACTCTCAAAAGCTTGTAAGCGAAGCAAGAGACACCAATTGTGTGGTGGTCCTTGCGGGGTCTAAGTGACCCGGGAAATCAAGGAAGGAAGCTCACTCGGTCTAAGTGACCGTTTGAGAGAGGGAAAGGGTTGAAAGAGACCCGGTCTTTGTGACCACCTCAACGGGGAGTAGGTTTGCAAGAACCGAACCTCGGTAAAACAAATCACCGCGTCTCACTCTTCATTTGCTTGTGATTTGTTTTCGCCCTCTCTTTCGGACTCGTTTATATTTCTAACGCTAACCTCAGCTTGTAGTTGTGCTTAAGTTTATAATTTTCAGATTTCGCCTATTCACCCCTCACCTCTAGGTGACTTTCAATTGGTATCAGAGCCTGGTGCTTCATTAGAGCCTAACCTGTGGCGGAACCACCCGAATTATTCCAACTTAAGTGCCTAAGTCCCGCCTTAAAGGCTAGACCACACTTAAATAGGAATAACACGTCAGTCCCTCGGATCTAGTCCGACGAGGCCACTAACAGGATCAAGTAACACGTACTCACTCGATGGTGAGGCACAGAGCAAATACAATAAAGTATAAAACCATATATTAAGGAGTATTAAATTTATTACATCATCATCGGAGTTTTAACAAAAATAGTCATCATTGTTCGGAATGCAACAGAATAAAACTAGCGATAAATAAACAGAGAGATGGGGAAGCCTGTCCCATCACTCCTCATGCTCCTCCTCTGGCGAGATAGGGTCCCACTCGACTGTCCAACCCGGTGGCAAGGTGGACGGCCAAGTCACTCTCGCAACCATGTCCTCCAGAGCACCTATAAAAATTATGCCACAAGCAAGGCTGAGTATACTAATACCCAGCTAGACTTACCCGGTGTGAGGAGTCTACTCCTCTACCTCTAGACATGCAGCTGTTTGGCTGTGGGGTTTGGTTGCCAAAAGCACTAGCTGAGTCTAAAAATCAAGTTTTAGCTTTGTCAAGTTTTAGTGTGACTCTCTTAAGGCTAAATGTGTACTATCTACTCATTCATGGTATCAAGCAATTTAGCAATCAACATCTTTTGCCACATCATCACACTTCCACTTGTTACTCAATGCAGTACAATGGATCAAGCAGTCTCATTAGCTGCGAGAAGCAGACGATTCGAATCGAGTTTTTAAACCTTGCAAGGTAAACCTAAACACACGACGTGGCGAGGCACTTCGTCCCCACACACATCAACCGTCCACATCGATTCCCTGGCAACAGATCAGGGCTCATCGCCTTGGCGTACAATGCCTCACTGACCCCGACTGTCGTCGTGCAGTGACCGCACTTGTACCCACCATAACCGGAATGGGAGACCACGTCTCAGGTCGCGTGAGGGGTAAAGTCTGCGGGCAGGTTCACTCAGGTACTAGGCTTACCGATTTACCATATTTCTCGGCGTGTGTTTAGTACGTTCAAACGCTTGACACAGGTATCCGCACGTTAATCTTTATTCCAATTTCATCTCGTAGACCACGCATCCCCATGGATCCGTGTCCACAGACCTTCACCATTCTGTTATCAAAGTGGATACAACCAATTCCTGACCTCGTGCGAGTGCTAGAAAAATCACTCGACTTCTACCGAGATCCCTAATTAGCAAAGCAGCTACTCGACCTAGCATACTAGTATTCATCTCAAAAAGGATTCCTGAGTTCATGCAACTAGGGTTTCAATCAACTCCTACACTTAAGTGCACAATACAAGCCTACAAACATTAAGTGTAGTAAAATAGCATAATAAATAGGTTATGCATAAAACCGGGGCTTGCCTTCCAAAGCTGGGGCAGGCAGATCCTCTGGGGCAGGCTCTGGTGCTGGATCCGGGGCTACCTCCTGAGCAACTCCTTGCTCCGGCACGAGGATGTACTCTCCGTCAGCGAGGTTGCAATCTATCGAATGCAATGAATAAGAACATGTATGCTATGATTATGCAGGATTTAGTAATCATTATGCTAATTGAAGAAAAACTAAGTTAGTTAATAACTTAGGGTTTCCTGGTTATACGGGGCTCTTAGTGGTTTATGCTTATCAATTTAGGTTTGGGTTCTGCCTAGGGATAAGCACAGTGGATTGAAACTTGGATTTCCCTTAGATGTTTTAGTAGGCATTTAAGGGGTTTTGCTGGTTGGGTTAGGGTAACCTTAATTTCCACCATCAATTTCCCCCTTTTTCATTTTCCATTTATGAATTCCAGTGTGGGTTTGAACTACAACAGTGATTTAACTTTTTCCAAAATTCTGTAAAAATTACAGTGGGTTACTAGTTGTCACTGTAATCTATCCTATAAATTTGAGGTGGATACTGATTCAGATACTACTTGTGCACAATTAACAAGAATAAGTTTTAAAAAGGACCTTTGCACTATAGCTGGGATTTAATTGAGGTTTCTGTACCAAATTTTATTTTTGTCCAGATACATAAGTGATATTAGGCCTCTGTGTTAAAAATCACAGAAAAAGGCGTACTGGATATTTAGTTGTGAATTATTAAGTTTTATGTCAAAAAGGGGCTTATAACTAACTTGTTATTTGAAAAATATCAAACAACAGATCCCATATTTTTCCTATGTTCATAATAAAAAAATATTAGTTATCCCAAGGTTTGGGGTGTTTTCTCCTCAGGGTTATTTTTCTAGTGTTTTTCTAAGGTTTCCTTGTTTTTCCTAAATTGAAATGTATCTCCTTTCTTTTGTACTAAACAAGGGTATAATAAATTTTTCTTGTGAACTTCACTGATTAGGGAAGATAACAAAAATGTGGGCACTCCCTGGTTCTTATTTTAAATTACCTTTCACATTTTCTTTAACTTTAGGCTAAAAATGATTTAAATGGTAAATCCTACCTTAACTTGGTGTACAGAGGGGTTGATTATTTTAAAACAGGCTAGGAAGTGATTAAGTACCTCTCTAAATTTTCTTAACCCCAGTCTAATAGTGTAGCTATTTTTCCTTATTTCTTTGAGCTTTTGATCAGTTAATCATTTAAATCAAAACTTTAAAGTTTTCTGTAACACTTAGGGGTTTTATATTTTTCCTAAGTGGTTTACATTATTTAGAGTCTGGCAAAATTGGTTTGACTCGATTTGGGTGAACAAAACAGAAGTTATGAATTTTTCAAGTTCTGTTTGGATTAAAAATCAGATTATTAATAAGGTTTCCTGAAAATCCACTTTGCATCGAAGCCCTTGGGTTCTTTCTAAACTAACTCTCTCAGTTATACCCCTGCGCCACTATTCGCTCGAGTCGCTGACAGTGCACAAAACCCCCTACCCTTTTCTTCTTCTTCCCCGCGGTCCCTCCCCCTAAGTAAACAGTGACCGCGGAAAGGAAAAGGATGGCGCGGCTTACCGGCGGCGGGAAAGGTCCGGCGAGGGGCGGGGTTGGCTTCGGGAGGTTCTGGCGGTCACAGCAATGTACGGCTCGACGGCGGTGGTGGCGAGAATCGATCGGACCACGTGCGCAGGCGGGTGAACTCGTCGGCGGCGAGTGCTCTGGCCTAACCACGACGATCTAGTTGAATTAAACGGCACGGTGAGCTCCACGGGATGACGTAGAGGCTATGTGCGCAGTGAATTGGAAAATGGTGCAGAGGCTTACCCGGTCTACGTTCACCGGTGATCGGGTGAAGTCCGGCGACCGTGGACTGGCTTCTCCGGCGAGGCAATGTCCGATTCCTTGCTCGGGGAGCTTCACCGAGGCATGCACAACCTATTCTGAGGGTCGGACGGGGTCGGGAGAGTCTCTACTGGCCGGTCTACGGTGGCGGGGGATCGGGTGGCCGCGGCAACGCCGCTTGCAGGGCAATGCCGGTGATCTGGTGCTCCGGTGAGGTCGAGCGGGCGCGGAGGAGTATGGTCGACGCCCCGGGGGGTTTTATAGGCGCGGGCGTGGGCAGCGGCGCTGGTTTGGCTTGGCGCGACGCGGGGGCACGTGGGGGCGGGCGTCGGGTGTGCTCTGGCGAGCTTAGAGCGCGTCGAACACGTGTGCGTTTGCTTCTGCCCTTGTTCAACGGCCAGTTGGAGCATTTTAGCGTGAAGATCTTGGCAAAACCACTATACACGATCTCTTCCCTGCACCATATCCTACCTTTTTGATGTGTGCCCCAAGTCAAGATACGGTCGGGGTAGGGAGAGATAGGGGTGAGAAGTGGCCTATGTCTTAGCTGTCCAAACCGAGACAAAATTGGTGCCAAGTCGTGTCAAACGACTTAGGGCTGGGTTCAAACTTTTCCAGGGTGTTCTAGGGGTATTTTGGCGCCACTTTGTCAATTGGGTCAAATGGTTTTGAAGTTTGAATGAGGGTGAACATGTTTGATCTTTGAAAAAGGGTTGGTTTTGGACTTAGAGAAATTCTGATTTTTCTTTTGTGCTCAATCCTTTGTGAACCTTTTGGGGGTTTTTCTGAAATCTTTTTGGGGTCACTTCCTTACTATTATTTGTAGGGTGTCAAGTGTACTACAACTTTTATAATTTGCCCAAGTCATGATCATGTGGTTTTCATAATCCTTTGGTCATTCTTACTTCTAGGGTTCCCATTGTCCAAAGGGGTTTGCATTAGTGTTTGGGCAAATTCTCCCCTTTATTCTTGCATAACCAGCCAAGGTATGACATCTAAGATGGGTTACACTTACTTAGGATTTTGTTTTCAAATTTTGGTGTACCTTGCTCAAACTAAACCACATGTGATAATAGGTTTAATGGTGTAGTCATGGGTGAACACCCTAAGTAACACCAGGGGTGTTACAGCCCTCCCCCCTTAAGGGAATCTCGTCCCGAGATTTTAGGTGGAGTCCTCTGGAGGGGTGCCATGAAGGTGTGCTGGTGTATGGTTTCTGCTTTTATTTAAGTTTCTCTAGTTAACCGCTCTTCGAATGTCATCCTCTTTGCAACTTCAGAAGGAAGTCCTTTTTGAGTCATTTTTAGAGCTTACACTACCTTAAACATCTAAGTTTTTCTTATATTTAGATTCAAAGGCAGGTGGGGGTGGGGTTGTTGATTACGTACCGACTCCTTTGGGCAGAAAGTCGGGGAAGCGAGAGCGTAGAAAATCCTCAATCTCCCATGTAGCCTCTTCTACCGAACGGTGACTCCACTGAACCTTGTACATTCTGATCGATCTTGCCCACGTTGATCTCTCCTTTTGGTCCAATACCCTGATGGGGTGCTCTTGATAAGACAAGTCTGGTTCTATCTCAATTTCTGGTTCAGGTAACACTTCTGTGGGTAAGCGGACACATTTCCGTAGCTGAGATATATGGAACACATCATGAACTGCTGACATGTGGGGTGGCAACTTCAACTGATATGCTACGGGTCCACAGGCTTCCTTGATCTCATAAGGTCCAATGTAGCGAGGAGCTAACTTGCCCTTGATTCCAAACCTCTGAACACCTTTGGTGGGTGACACCTTAAGATAAACATGGTCTCCCACTTCAAACTGTAGAGGCTTCCTTCCCTTGTCATGATAGCTCTTTTGCCTGGCCTGAGCAGCTTCTAGGTTCTTCTTTATAACTCTAACCTTTTCCTCTGCTTCAAGTACCAAGTCTGGTCCAAATATTTCTCTCTCTCCGGCTCGTGACCAATTTAGCGGTGTCCTACACCTTCTCCCATATAAGGCCTCAAAAGGTGCCATCTTCAAGTTGGACTGGTAGCTGTTATTATAAGAGAACTCTGCCAATGAAAGACACTTGTCCCAATCCTTTCCATAATGTAGCACACATGCCCTCAACATGTCTTCCAAAATCTGATTAACCCTTTCTGACTGACCATCTGTTTGAGGATGGTATGCTGAACTTCTTATTACATGGGTCCCAAGTGATTTTTGGAGTTGCTCCCAAAAGCGTGCCACAAACAGTGCTCCCCTGTCAGACACAATGGTCTTCGGAATTCCATGCAAACGCACTATTTGATCAACATAGATTTCTGCATATTTCTCTGCCTTGTGGGTGGTATGCACTGGCAAGAAGTGAGCTGTCTTGGTCAACCTATCCACAATGACCCAGATGGAATCATGGTGCCGGGAGGTATTGGGCAAGCCCACGATAAAATCCATGCAGATATCTTCCCATTTCCAGGATGGCGTGGGGAGGGGTTGCAAAGGGCCTGCTACCTTCAAATGACTGGCCTTGATTCTCTGGCAGGTGTCACATTCTGATATATACTTCGCAATTTCCCTCTTCATTCTGGTCCACCAGTATAAGGATCTGAGATCATTGTACATCTTGTTACTACCGGGGTGCATGGAAAATTTGGATAGGTGAGCTTCATCCAATATCTTCCTTCTGAGCTCAGGGTTCTTGGGAACAACCAATCGGTCTCCAAACCATAGGATTCCCTTGCCGTCCTGACGGAAGCATTTGTATTTTCCTGCTTTCTGCTTGATCATTTCCTTAATGACCTGAACACCCTTGTCACCAATCTGTGCCATGACTATTTGCTCCTGTAAGGTGGGCTCCACTGAAATATAATTTAAAGCACCGGAGGAAACGACTTCTAGGTTCAGCTTGCACAACTCATCACATAGGGTGGTGATTCTTGCATCCATGTTCATACAATTGCACTGGGCTTTCCTACTCAAGGCATCTGCCACAACATTGGCCTTGCCAGGATGGTAATGCACCTCCAAATCATAGTCCTTGATTAGCTGTAACCATCTTCTCTGCCTCATATTAAGATCAGCCTGAGTGAATATGTATTTGAGACTCTTATGATCAGTGTAAATATTACAGTGAGCCCCCATCAAATAATGTCTCCAAATCTTGAGAGCATGAACCACAACTGCTAATTCTAGATCATGTGTGGGGTAGTTCTGCTCATGGGGTCGGAGTGCTCGGGAGGCATAAGCAATGACTCTGTTGTCTTGCATTAAGACACATCCCAATCCAGTACTGTCGGCGTTTCGACCCCGGGGGGTCCCTAGACCGACGAGTAAATTGTTGCTTCGTGTCCCAGCCCAGATGGGTCGGCGCGAGACGGAACACAAGGGGGGAAAACAGTAAGGGGAACCGCGGCCTCGTGTTGTCCTGTGCCCAGGGCGGATGCGCTTGCAGTAGGGGGTTACAAGCGTTCGCAAGGGAGAGAGAGACGGAGGGCCTGTGCGTAAGCCCATTCTCCCGCGCGGCCACCTCCTTTGTATGAGAGCCTTGGACCTTCCTTTTATAGACGTAAGGAGGGGGTCCAGGTGTACAACGGGGGGTGTAGCAGTGTGCTAACGTGTCTAGCAGATAGGAGCCAGAGCCCTATGTACATGCCGACATGGCTGTTGGAGAGGTGTTGGAGCCCTGTTCATGTGGTGTCGTGGCCGTTGGAGGAGCGCTTAAGCCCTGTAGAAGTACAGCTGTCGGGGCTGTCGGATCCTTGCTGACGTCTCCTTGCTTCCGTAAGGGGCTGAGAACCGCCGTCATCATGGAGCACGTGGGGTGCCATCATTACTTGTTTTACCGGGGCGAGCCAGATGGGACGCCGGTCTTGTTCCCTGTAGCCTAGGCTAGCTAGGGGTAGGGTAATGATGGCCCCCCTTGTGGCATGGTCGGTCCGAGCGAGGCGGTGAATCCTCCGAGGTCGAGGCTGAGTCCGAGCCCTGGGGTCGGGTGAGGCGGAGCCCGTTGCCCGGAGTCGAGGTCGAGTCCGAGCCCTGGGGTCGGGCGAGGCGAAGACTGTCTTCCAGAGGCGAGGTCGAGTCCAAGCCCTAGGGTCGGGTGAGGCGGAGACTGTCTTCTGAGTCGAGGTCGAGTTCGAGCCCTGGGGTCGGGCGAGGCGGAGACTGTCTTCCAGAGGCGAGGTCGAGTCCGAGCCCTGGGGTCGGGCGAGGTGAAGATTCCTATGGCGCTCGAGGCCAGACTTGGCTGCTGTCAGCCTCACCCTGGCAGGTGGCACAGCAGTCGGAGCAGCGCAGGCGGCGCTGTTTTCCTGTCAGGTCAGTCAGTGGAGGGTCGAAGTGACTGCGGTCACTTCGGCCTTGTCGACTGGAGAGCGCGCGTCAGGATAAGGTGTCAGGCGATCCTTGCATTGAATGCTCCTACGATCCGATCGGCTGGCGAGGCAATCTGGCCAAGGTTGCTTCTCCAGGAAGCCTGCCCGAATTGGGCCTCGGGCGAGTCGAAGGTGCGCCCGTTGCTTGAGGAGACCCTCGGGCGAGGCGTGAATCTGCCTTGGTCTACTGTTCCTTCCCGAGGCTGGGCTCGAGCGAGGCGAGATCGTGTCCCTTGAGTGGACAGAGCCTTTACCGGAATTGCGCCCATCAGGCCTTTGCAGCTTTGTAATGATGGGGGTTACCAGCTGAGATTAGGAGTCTTGGGGGTACCACTAATTACGGTCCCCGACAGTAGCCCCCGAGCCTCAAAGGGAGTGTGGGTACTCGCTTGGAGGCTTTGTCGCACTTTTTTTGCAAGGGGACCGGCCATTCTCGGTTGCATTTTGTTCCGGTGGGTGCGTGCGAGCGCACCCGCCGGGTGTAGCCCCCGAGGCCTCGGAGGAGTGGTTTGACTCCTTCGAGGTCTTAATGCCTTTCGTGATGCCTCGGCCGGTCTGGTCGTTCCCTCATGCAAACTGGTCGTTGCCCGGGTGCATAGTCAGGATCCGAGTTCTCGGGCTGGTATGTTGACGCTGTCAACGGGTTGGCCGGAGCCGGGTTTGCGAGAGCAGCCCCCGAGCCTTTGCACAGGGCGAGAGGACGGTCAAGGACTGACTCGGCTTTTTTCATACGCCCCTTCGTCGCCTTTCCGCAAGGAGGAGGGGTGTAATACCCACTTTGTAAGAAAATCTAAAAGGAGAAATTATATTCCTTTAAATACATGTGTGTCATTTCTATTTATTATTTCATGTGAACACCTTATTTAAAAAAATACTTAATAAAGGACATGCCATTAAATTGCGCATCATGATGAGTCTTGGTTGTTTGTGCACTTAATAAGAATAACAATAATATGAATTAAAATGTAATAATAATGAGAAGAGGATTTGAAGTAAAACCTAAATTTAGATTTGGGTTGAAAATGTATAAGGAAAGAAAAGAATATTATACAAAACCAAAATAAAACTTATAAATACACAAATGCATCTCATTTTGGGTATGTTCAAATTGCACCTTTGATTTAGGGGCAAAATCGACACAAGATGTGAATTTAAATTTGAAGTGGAAATTGAATTAGGAAAAATAAATCAGAAAAGGAGAGATGAAAAAGAAAAGGAAAAGAAAAGCCTGTTGGGCTGGACTAACTGTTTTTGGCCCAACTCGGTTTCCCTCCCGCGCAGCCCATCTCCTTCCCTTCCCCTTTTCTTTATTCCTGGCGCTTACATGTGGGCCCCATCTGTCATTCCCTTCATCGGCCGCTCGGTCTCACCTTGACCGCCATGTGGGCCAACGGCGCAGAAGTCTCTTCTATCTTCCCCACCGAACTCAGTCTGTTGCCTCCGTCAGAAATCCCGGTGGCTGTTGAAACAAACCGCCCCTAGCAAACCAGAGCTCGCCTGTTGACTGGACCCCTCCTCCCGTATCAGCCGGACTCCCTTCAACGACCTCTGTGCCTCCCTGCGCTATATGAACGGACCCTCAAGCACCTTCTCGTCTGGCCAAGATTGCCATCCTCTCCTGTGTACCGACCGCACCGTGGAAAGGACTCGAGAGAAATCCCGACGCCGCTAGGCTTAGATGTCGTCGTCGCTGCAGCAGTCGAGCATGGACCTCCGCTGACCACCCCGGGCCACTTACCAGTAGTAGCGAGGCCTCCTTTCACCTACCGTCGAAGCAGCCGCGGAGCGTGACTGCTTGTGCCTGCACAGTGCCACGGTAAGTCTTGTGCCCATGTGCTCCCTTGCCCTTATCTTCCTGGCAGTAGTGCTTGCGTATGGTAGATGCTAACCTTGGCACCTTGATATCACTCTGGCGGGGCCGGTCCGCCATCGCGAAGATCAGCCAGCTATGGCTGTGCGTCGCGGGGAGGAAGAAGACGGTCGGCGGTCCGTTGGGTGAGGATTAGACGGTGGTGATCGGACGGTGTCTGGGCCGTTGGATTCACATGGGGCGGTCGCGATTAAACCTAGAAGTTACCGGTTTGATCTGGCGCGCGATGGCCGTTGGATCAGATATCTGCGGGCAGGGTTCAATCGGGTTCAAACGGAATGATGACCGTTCGATCCGAATGGACGCACTAGATTGGATTCTAGCGCACCGTTGGTGGTTAGATCTGGTTCGTTGGATTTCGATCCTAGGGTTTGCGTAGTGTTCTGATTAGAGTTAGATGGAATCTAATCCTGACCGTATGCAGCCGATCAAACGGCTAGGATCGTTCGGTACCCCTTCGTCGAAGTCGTTTTACAAAAGAAACCCTCGGGTTCGGTTGATTAAACCCGCAGTCCACACGGTAGCACTATGTGTCTTAGGATTTCTTATGCGTTAGCCCCTGCGCTTTCCTATAATTGACGCCCAGTCCAGGAAATTAGAAAATCAGGAAAAATGAAATAGGAATTTATTTTTAATGCAAAAATAAATACTAGAACTTGTGTAAATCATAGAAAATCCATTTTAACTCGTTTTTGACCCGTTCCAATTTCTATAATTTTGTATTAATATTGTTTAGCACTTAATGACTCTGTTTTAGCATGAAAACTATATTAAATTTGACCACTTAATTATTTCCGTATCAAACACATAAAACCCTAGGAAAATCATAACTAATCCGTTCTAACTCCGAATTGATCCATTCAAGTTGCGTTAGTCTCGTAGAAACGCGTAGATCATTATTACTCAGTTTGTACTTATGTTTGGTGTGATGTTAATTTTGAATATATCATGTTTGTTTGTATTGCTACGACTAGCGCGAGGACACGTGTCATCTGAAAAGCAAATTGGTACCTGGAATCTCAAGTGCCAGGCAAGTTGTGCCCTTGATTCACTTTTGTTACCCAATAATGTTCTTTATAATCATTTACCATGCATAGGTTTAATTTTGATGGGACCCAATAGGCCACCCTAGTCTGTTTATCCATTTTTCCTTGTTTACCCCTGAATCATATGGGTAGTTATGCTATTGCTTTACATGGTTTTGGGTTAATATTTCATTATATCCATGTTCCAGTTATTTTGTTATTCTATTCATGTTCATGTCAAGATCATTATATTATTGTTAATTGGAACATGGAGCTTAACTTGAGAAACACGTGCCACCACAAGGGAGGAATGGGACCCCTTGGCTGACTAATTAGGAAAGCTAGTGGAAGACTACCTTCCCTGAAAGGGGCAAGGGCAGTAGGGGAGTTGCATGCAAGGAGGTTCTCGGGTTGATTTTGCTGCGATGGCGGTCAGACGGGGGATTCTTGCAAGTGCTCTTCCCATAAACTGTAGCGGGTTTTCGGAAGCTAGTGGAACTTTGTAAAGGCCTCGTAGTGGATCCCTAGCCATTCACCTTGGTAGTGTCTAAGGGCCTAGCTAACCTTGGCGACATGGGAAACACGACTTGTGGGTAAAGGGTACAACCTCTGTAGAGTGTAAAACTGGTATACTAGCCGAGCTCACGGTCATGAGCGGCTCAGGACTCTCCGATGATTAAATTATGGAACCTAAATTCAACTTGTCATTTGCATTTGCATGGGATTTGTTATTAACTTTGTTCTATTATTTTATTATGGTTTGGTATTTACTTACACTTAGTAACTGCTAATAAAATTTTGACCAACTTATAAAAGCAATGCTCAACTTTAACCTCTATTGTTGCTCAGCCTTACACATCACATGAACTCCCACCTTTGTGAGTTCATGTCACATTATTCCCCACAACTTGTTGAGCGATTAACATGTGTGAGCTCACCCTTGCTGTCTCACACCCCCCACAGGAGAAGAACAGGTGGTTTCAAGTGGAGTCAAGTATCGAGGAGTTTGATCTGATCTAGGTGGCGTTTCTCAGTTGACATTGGCGCCGACGATCCTTAGTTTGTTTTTTTTATATTTATCCTTTTATTTTGTAAGTCTTCCGCTATGTAATAAATACTCTGATTATTGTGACATTTGTCTCTATACTCTCTGTTATTATATATGTTGTCTTCTTGGCGCATGTATGAGATGCACCTGGCTTTGTTCTCTAAAGCCGGGTGTGACAGAAGTGGTATCAGAGGAATGTCGACTGTAGGACGAAACCTGGATAGAAACGGACAAACCCTTACCTACTTATCTTACTCTGATTCTTTCTATACTCATCCTGTCTTGATTCTGTCTCACCTTTTGCTGTCATACTCTGATTACTCTTATCTTTTCAACTCTAAGACATGATGGATTTCACACCTTGGAATCCTACAACTATGATCTTTTTAAGAGATAGGGAACCTAAGACAAAATTAAAAGTATTTTCTCTATTAAAAAAATGTTGGTTGATTGTTCTGATGATAACTGCTTGATTTGCTTCTTTGATTGATTGGAACGTTATAGTTGGGCATCTTAGCATGTACCACCATAAGGTAATGTATTAGCTTTAGTAGGTGACACACTAATCTACTTAGCTAATAAATCCACCACAGTAACATTACTCGTAATTACTCGCCTTGTCTACCATCCTTTCTTTCTTACCCTGTATTTCTAACCTAGATGGACTACCCCTATACTGTTAGAAGAGAGCAGTATAGACTTGATCCTTGGTATGTCATGGTTAAGAAAGACAAAGGCAGTATATACACTGTGCTAAGGGAACCGTAGAACTCACCCGTTCCAAAGAAGAAAGATTTGAAGTTGAAGTTGCAGTAACTACCACCATCAAACTAGCGGCATTCTTAGTAGATGGGAAGTTTGTTGGTGTCAACATCCGTGTGGTTAGAGATTTTTCGGATGTCTTTCCAGAGGAGTTACCAGGGATGCCACCAGATAGGGAAGTTGAGTTTGTCATGGATCTCTTACCTGGGACTGCTCCTATTTCTAAACGGCTATACAGAATGTCCGTAGAAGAACTAAAGGAACTTAAGAAGCAATTAACAGAATTACAAGAGGATGGATACACTCGTCTGAATTCTTCACCTTGTGGAGCACCGGTTCTATTTATATAGAAGAAAGATGGATCACAAAGGATGTGCGTGGATTATAGATCCCTTAATGATGTTACTGTGAAGAACAAGTATCTGTTACCCCGCATTGAAGATTTATTTGATCAGATGAGAGATGCAAGGGTATTCTCGAAGATTGAACTCTGATCGGGTTATCACCAAATGAAGATTTGGCCATCGGATATTTCCAAGACGATTTTATCGACCCGATATGGTTTATATGAGCTCAATGTTATGTCGTTTGGATTAACCAATGCACCAGCCTATTTTATGGATCTGAAGAATAAGGTGTTCATGATCTGGACAGATTCGTCGTGGTTTTCATCGATGATATTCTTATTTATTCCAAGAGTGATAGTGATCATGAGGAACATCTGAGATTGGTGCTACAAAAGCTACGAGATAATCAACTCTACGCCAAGTATAGCAAATGCGAGTTTTGGATTGGCAAGGTGCCATTTCTTGGTCATATTATTTCTAATGGAGGGATATTAGTGGATCCTGCTAAAGTCAAGGAGATAGTGGTGTGGAGTATACCCACTACAGATATAGAGATTCGGAGTTTCTTGGGACTTGCAGGATATTATCAGAGATTTATTGAAGGATTTTCTAAGATTGCTAAGCCTATGACCTCACTTTTGGAGAAAGGGAGAGAATTTAAGTGGGATGAGAAGTGCCAAGATAGCTTTGACCAACTAAAGAAGAGGTTGATGTCGCCACCAGTGTTGGTTATGCCAAATCTACAGAAAGGATTTGACATTTATTGTGATGCCTGCGACCAAGGCTTGGGATATGTGCTCATGCAAGAAGGACATGTGATCGCCTACGCGTCTCGTCAGTTGCGAAAACATGAATTGAACTACCCCACTCATGACTTAGAACTAGCAGCCGTTGTGCATGCGCTTAAGATATGGAGACATTATATTATGGGAACTAAGTGCCAAGTGTACACGGATCATAAGAGTATGAAAAATATGTTCACACAGCAGGTTCTCAACCTTAGGCAACGCCGTTGGTTGGAGCTTAGTAAGGATTATGATTTGGAAATTCACTATCACCCGGGCAAGGCGAATTTGGTTGCAGATGCCTTGAGTCGAAAGGAGCATGTTCATTCAGCTGTTGTTGCCCAGCTACCCGATGAGATTGTTGAGGATTTCAGGAGACTTAACCTGGGGATAGTTGCTCGCACTAAAGGAGTTACTATTGATGTGGAACCTACTTTGGAGCAAGAAATCCGCAAAGGACAAATTAGTGATGCTAAGATACAAGAGATTAAGGATTTGAATACTGAAGGTCGAGGTCCGGAATTTACGGAAGATGAGCAAGGCACAGTATGGTTCAAGGACAAGATATGTGCCCCTGAGATTGAAAGCCTTCGTGAGACTATACTGAAGGAAGCCCATGACTCGGATTATTCTATTCATCCTGGTAGTACCAAGATGTATCAGGATTTGAAGCAGAAGTACTAGTGGTATGGACTGAAGAGAGATGTGGTTGCATATGTGGCCATGTGCAATGTGTGTCGAAGAGTTAAGGCCGAACACCAAAGACTAGTTGGACTATTACACCCACTAAAGATACCCGAGTGGGAGTGGGAAGAGATTGGTATCGGCGTCATTACCGGATTGCCTCGCACCCCGAAAGGATATAATTCGATATGGGTTATTGTGGATAGATTGACTAAAGTGGCACACTTCATCCCTGTCAAGACTACTTATAAGGGATCTCAATTGGCTGAGTTATATATGGCTCGGATTGTGTCTCTACACGGTGTACCGAAGAAGATCATTCCGGATAGAGGATCATAGTTTACCTCCAGATTTTGGAAAAGTTTTCATGAGAATATGGATACGAAGTTGAATTTTAGTTCGGCCTACCAACCTCAGACTGATGGACAAATTGAAAGGACTAATCAAGTATTGGAAGACAAGTTGAGAGCTTGTGCCCTTCAGCATGGTAGTAGTTGGAACAAGAGTCTACCTTATGCTGGGTTCTCATATAATGATAGTTACCAGGCCAGTCTGAAGATGTCACTGTTTCAAGACTCTATATGACAGGAAATGCAGGACTCTTCTATATTGGGATAAGACTAGAGGAAGACAGTTCTTTGGACCTGAACTTATTCAAGAAGCAGAGGAACAAGTTCGTATAATTCGAGAGAATTTGAGGGTAGCTCGGACCAGGTAAAAGAGCTATGCGGATAATAGAAGAAGACCATTGGAATTTAAGGAAAGGAATCATGTGTACCTCAAGGTTTCACCACTTTATGGAATGAGGAGAGTCAAAGTCAAGGAAAAATTGTCCCCTCGCTATATTGGACCGTTCTGAGTCTTTAGGCAAGTTGGAGAGATGGTCTATCAACTCGAGCTACCTGATAATCTATCTGATGTGCATAATGTATTTCTTGTGTCTCAACTTAAGAAGTGTCTCCGTGTCCCTGAGGAACAATTACCAATGGAAGAGCTCAGTGTTCAGGGTGATTTGACTTACACAGAGTATCCTATCAAGATTCCTGATACATTGACCCGAATTACAAGGAATAAAGTGGTAAAGATGTGGAAAGTTCAATGGAGTCACCATGGAGAAGATGAAGCAACATGGGAAAGAGAAGAAGAGCTTCGTATAGATTTTCCCCACCTTTTCCCTAGATCTTCTTAAATCTCGAGGACGAGATTATTTTTAAGGGGGGAAGGATTTGTAATACCCACTTTGTAAGAAAATTTAAAAGGAGAAATTATATTCCTTTAAATACATGTGTGTCATTTCTATTTATTATTTCATGTGAACACCTTATTTAAAAAAATACTTAATAAAGGACATGCCATTAAATTGCGCATCATGATGAGTCTTGGTTGTTTGTGCACTTAATAAGAATAACAATAATATGAATTAAAATGTAATAATAATGAGAAGAGGATTTGAAGTAAAACCTAAATTTAGATTTGGGTTGAAAATGTATAAGGAAAGAAAAGAATATTATACAAAACCAAAATAAAACTTATAAATACACAAATGCATCTCATTTTGGGTATGTTCAAATTGCACCTTTGATTTAGGGGCAAAATCGACACAAGATGTGAATTTAAATTTGAAGTGGAAATTGAATTAGGAAAAAGAAATCAGAAAAGGAGAGATGAAAAAGAAAAGGAAAAGAAAAGCCTGTTGGGCTGGACTAACTGTTTTTGGCCCAACTCGGTTTCCCTCCCGCGCAGCCCATCTCCTTCCCTTCCCCTTTTCTTTATTCCTGGCGCTTACATGTGGGCCCCATCTGTCATTCCCTTCATCGGCCGCTCGGTCTCACCTTGACCGCCATGTGGGCCAACGGCGCAGAAGTCTCTTCTATCTTCCCCACCGAACTCAGTCTGTTGCCTCCGTCAGAAATCCCGGTGGCTGTTGAAACAAACCGCCCCTAGCAAACCGGAGCTCGCCTGTTGACTGGACCCCCTCCTCCCGTATCGGCCGGACTCCCTTCAACGACCTCTGTGCCTCCCTGCGCAATATGAACGGACCCTCAAGCACCTTCTTGTCCGGCCAAGATTGCCATGCTCTCCTGTGTACCGACCGCACCGTGGAAAGGAGTCGAGAGAAATCCCGACGCCGCTAGGCTTAGATGTCGTCATCACTGCAGCAGTCGAGCATGGACCTCCGCTGACCACCCCGGGCCACTTACCAGTAGTAGCGAGGCCTCCTTCCACCTACCGTCGAAGCGGCCGCGGAGCGTGACTGCTCGTGCCTGCATAGTGCCACGGTAAGTCTTGTGCCCATGTGCTCCCTTGCCATTATCTTCCTGGCGGTAGTGCTTGCGTAGGGTAGATGCTAACCTTGGCACCTTGATATCACTCTGGCGGGGCCAGTCCGCCATCGCAGAGATCAGCCAGCTGTGGCTGTGCGTCGCGGGGAGGAAGAAGACGGCCGGTGGTCCGTTGGGTGAGGATTAGACGGTGGTGATCGGACGGTGTCTAGGCCGTTGGATTCACATGGGGCGGTCGCGATTAAACCTAGAAGTTACCAGTTTGATCTGGCGCGCGATGGCCGTTGGATCAGATATCTGCGGGCAGGGTTCAATCGGGTTCAAACGGAATGATGACCGTTCGATCCGAATGGACGCACTAGATTGGATTCTAGCGCACCGTTGGTGGTTAGATCTGGTTCATTGGATTTCGATCCTAGGGTCTGCGTAGTGTTCTGATTAGAGTTAGATGGAATCTAATCCTGACCGTATGCAGCCGATCAAACGGCTAGGATCGTTCGGTACCCCTTCGTCGAAGTCGTTTTACAAAAGAAACCCTCGGGTTCGGTTGATTAAACCCGCAGTCCACACGGTAGCGTTATGTGTCTTAGGATTTCTTATGCGTTAGCCCCTGCGCTTTCCTATAATTGACGCCCAGTCCAGGAAATTAGAAAATCAGGAAAAATGAAATAGGAATTTATTTTTAATGCAAAAATAAATACTAGAACTTGTGTAAATCATAGAAAATTCATTTTAACTCGTTTTTGACCCGTTCCAATTTCTATAATTTTGTATTAATATTGTTTAGCACTTAATGACTCTGTTTTAGCATGAAAACTATATTAAATTTGACCACTTAATTATTTCCGTATCAAACACATAAAACCCTAGGAAAACCATAACTAATCCGTTTTAACTCCGAATTGATCCGTTCAAGTTGCGTTAGTCTCGTAGAAACGCGTAGATCATTATTACTCAGTTTGTACTTATGTTTGGTGTGATGTTAATTTTGTCTATATCATGTTTGTTTGTATTGCTACGACTAGCGTGAGGACACGTGTCATCTGAAAAGCAAAGTGGTACCTGGAATCTCAAGTGCCAGGCAAGTTGTGCCCTTGATTCACTTTTGTTACCCAATAATGTTCTTTATAATCATTTACCATGCATAGGTTTAATTTTGATGGGACCCAATAGGTCACCCTAGTTTGTTTATCCATTTTTCCTTGTTTACCCCTGAATCATATGGGTAGTTATGCTATTGCTTTACATGGTTTTGGGTTAATATTTCATTATATCCATGTTCCAGTTATTTTGTTATTCTATTCATGTTCATGTCAAGATCATTATATTATTGTTAATTGGAACATGGAGCTTAACTTGAGAAACACGTGCCACCATAAGGGAGGAATGGGACCCCTTGGCTGACTAATTAGGAAAGCTAGTGGAAGACTACCTTACCCGAAAGGGGCAAGGGCAGTAGGGGAGTTGCATGCAAGGAGGTTCTCGGGTTGATTTTGCTGCGATGGCGGTCAGACGGGGGATTCTTGCAAGTGCTCTTCCCATAACTATAGCGGGTTTTCGGAAGCTAGTGGAACTTTGTAAAGGCCTCGTAGTGGATCTCTAGCCATTCACCTTGGTAGTGTCTAAGGGCCTAGCTAACCCTGGCGACATGGGAAACATGACTTGTGGGTAAAGGGTACAACCTCTGCAGAGTGTAAAACTGGTATACTAGCCGAGCTCACGGTCATGAGCGGCTCAGGACTCTCCGATGATTAAATTATGGAACTTAAATTCAACTTGTCATTTGCATTTGCATGAGATTTGTTATTAACATTGTTCTATTATTTTATTATGGTTTGGTATTTACTTACACTTAGTAACTGCTAATAAAATTTTGACCAACTTATAAAAGCAATGCTCAGCTTTAACCTCTATTGTTGGTCAGCCTTACACATCACATGAACTCCCACCTTTGTGAGTTCATGTCACATTATTCCCCACAACTTGTTGAGCGATGAACATGTGTGAGCTCACCCTTGCTGTCTCACACCCCCCACAGGAGAAGAACAAGTGGTTTCAAGTGGAGTCAAGTATCGAGGAGTTTGATCTGATCTAGGTGGCGTTTCTCAGTTGACATTGGCGTCGACGATCCTTAGTTCGTTTTTTATACTTATCCTTTTATTTTGTAAGTCTTCCGCTATGTAATAAATACTCTGATTATTGTGACATTTGTCTCTATACTCTCTATTATTATATATGTTGTCTTCTTGGCGCATGTATGAGATGCACCTGGCTTTGTTCTCTAAAGCCGGGTGTGACAAAGGGGGGGAAAGTGCCATGTTGCCCTCGAAGGGCACCGAACATGGTGTCTCCAGTGAGTTGCTAACGGGTGATCCAAGTGGACGCCCGTGCCCCGTTCGATAAGGGTCTGCTAGTGGCCTAGAGGCGCGCTCCAAAAGTACCTGCAGGTGATTTGCCGGACCCGGTCCCGTTCGATAGGGTCCGAGGGCTCGATGCCTCCCTGTGATGGGATTCCGTTACAGAATCGCTCCTGCTGGTCTCGGAAATGTCTTAAGGTACCTCGGGAGTGTAGCCTGAGCCTTGGTTATGTATCGAACGTACCCAGAGTTATCCCTCGCTCTGCGTGCTCTAAGGCGGCTATCGAACCCTTCGGGGGGCCAGCCTACGAACCCCTGATCAGTAGTGGGCGCGGAGCCCGAGTGGCCTGAGGTGGCTGTCGAACCCTTCCGAGGGGCCAACCTTCGAACCTCTGACTAGTAGTGGACGCGGAGCCCGAGCGCTCTGAGGCGGCTGTCGAACCCTTCCGAGGGGCCAGCCTTCGAACCTCTGATCAGTAGGGGGGCTCAGGGCCCGCTTCCTTCGCGGAGAAGGATCCCTTTCGGAGCATCCCCTTTCCCGGTCCCTGTTAGCAAGAGAGAGAAAGGGGAAGCGAAAAAGGATACGAAATTGAACGTCGTGGCGTACCTTTTTTGACGCGGTCATTATGGCGGAGGTGAAGCGTCGCCCGCTTCGCCTGCCAAAGGTGTCGCCTGCCCTGCCGCAGAGTTAATGCGACGAGACGAGTGGTTCGTGGAGCAGCCGTTGTGCGTGCGCGAGTCGTTCGAGGAACGGGACATGGGCGCGTCGTCTTCACGCCGTGGAAGAGGGCTCTCGTGCTGTTCCTGGAGAGGACATGAGCCTGCAGACAAATTTGACTGCTGCTTCCGCCCGCCTACCGCCGCCATTACTGTCGGCCCACTTCTGGCCATATCGACCGTCGCGCCTTCTCCCGCGGTTGACTGACCCGTGACCGGCGTGCCTGGTTGGCACTGCTGGGCCATGCGCAGGGTTGCCTCGAGTCACGGCACCGATTCCGCGGTCGAGGATGCGCGGCACTGCGTGAGTGACGGTGCAGTTTCTCGCACGTAGTAACCGGCGCGACGGTTACATGACGTGTGGGTCTGGGCCTCCACGCTGGATGCGTCAAAGTCGAAAGGGTGCGCCCCCTTGGTGTAGTTGTATGCCGCCTGCATGGCGGTCCGCCCTTTCACCCGCTGGTTTGGGCGAAGACGGATGAATGCCTGTAACCGCTGGGCGGTTACATGCTCCACGCGCGGCGGTTTGGCTTCTTCTGTCCTAGGTCAGCTTGCATGTCGTGTGGGGCCCAGCCCCCGTGTCGTAGGGGGAGGACCTTAGAGCGTCTTGGTGAAGACTCAGTCCGCGATGGCTGAGGATGCAAGTGGGGAGAGTCGTCTTTAAAAAGGGATCAACCTCCTGGGCGGTAGCCATGCCTTCGCACTTTCCTCATGCGTCGCGTCCTTCCGCCTTCCGAGCCCCCGGATGGGGAGCGCTCGCGTTGTCTTCGTCTCGTTGTGGAAAGAGCGCAACCTCGTGGAGGTTGGTACCTTTCAGCCATCGCTCGACTTCAAGGATTTTCGTCATGCAGCCCGGCTGCCTTCCCCCACCAATGGGCAGTTTGGTGGGGAGAAGCAAGCCGGGCTGCGGCCTCTGCCCCGCCCTCAGCTTCAAGGATTTTCGTCATCCTTGTTGGGGAGGGAGACGAGGCGTGCCGGGGCCTGCCTTGGCATGGGCTGGCGTCCCGCTTCTTCCTCCAGCTTCTAGGGGTGGAAACCATCCTCCAACTCTGCGGAGGAGGTGTCCTCCAGCCATGCCGGGGAAGGCGACCTGCTGCTGCCCAGCCAGGGTGCAGCATTCCGTCCTCTGTCCGGGCGACGGTGGCCAGCCGCACCGGGGGGTCTCACAACACGTCGTGCGCCGCGAGGGCGGTACTCATGTTCTGGGACGGTCCCATTCTTGTTTTCGTGGCAAGGACGAGAGTGAGGACCTGCTGATGCGCTTTGGGGCGGCCGGCGCCCGCTGGTGCGGTGTTGGTGGACAGGTGGACGTCGCCGTCGGTGCTGAGGTGGTGGCAGCTGGAGAAGGTTTCTCTGCCGACGAGATCGCCAACTCCGCCCGCACCCCTAGACCTCCGTCTCCCTGGCCCGAATGGCTGGTTCTCATCCTTCGCGGGCGAGGGCTTTTCCGCCGCAGCGTTTGCCCTGAAGCTGTTGCTGCAGCTGTCTTGCCGCTCGGGACGGAGGTCGTTGTCGCTGCTGTCGGAGCAGGCGGCGGTGAGCCGCTTGGAGTCGTCGTCCCGCAGGCCCTCCGATGTGGGGGGTTGTTCGTACCTACGGGAGTGGAACCGGAGTCCCGTTTGTAATGGCACCTTGAGTGCTGGCGTATGTTCATTGCGACTGTCGGGACCTGAACATCCGCGTATTTGGGCGTAAAGTCGTGTTTCTTCCCCATTTCGAGCACCAGGACTCGCCTGTCGGCTAGCTGGACCGCTTAACCAAGTGCGAGTTGCCCTGTGCGGAAGGTGACGAGTGAGGTATCCGTATCCCGGAGGCATAGGAGTCCCTCGGCTTGGTCGGCCTTGCCGCTCAAGGTTTCTCTTGCTTAGTGAAGGAACCCTCGGCTGCTCTGCGATGAGCCGAAGCCGGAGGCAGCGGTGTCTGCATGGACGGAGGCGGAGTTGGCTGGAGAAGAAACTTTGTCGGCCCAGGAGTAGGGGACTTCCTAGGCCGAGGAGGCGTTGCAGTGGTGGCTGGGACCTGGCCAAGTCGTCCACTGGTGGGACCAAACCTGGAGTCGGGCTACCGAGGCCATGAGCCGGGCTGGTGTCCTCGGGGGACAGCTGGCTGAGGCTACGGAGCGGCCGGTCCGACCGTCTGCTTGGGCCGGGTTCCTAGAGGAGGCCCTGGCGGCGATGGCCTAGGTGCGGTGCTGACACCTTCCTTCGAGGTGGAGATCCTTTGACCGTGTTGCCGTCCGAGGCCGGGTCGGATTCCGCCGAAGGTGGAGTCGATGCCGAGGGTGCTGCTGCTCCCCCTACTGACGTCTAAACCTGCAGGAACAGTTTGTCTGTAGTGTGCGTATGTTTTTTGCGACCGCCGAGGCCCAAACATATCATCGTCGTGTTGTAAAGCTGCGTTTCTTTTCCCCTTGTTTCGAGTATCAAGACTTGTTCGTCGGTAACAGAATCGTTTATCCGAGCGAGAGTTACTTATCGCAGAAGGTGATGAGTGAGGTATCCGTATCCCCGAGGCGTAGGAGTCCCTCGGCTCGGTCGGCCTTGCCGCTTACGTGTACTCTTACTCGTCCGTAGGATTCTGTTATCGATATAGTCGAGATGGCATGAAAAATTGTTTCGGCCAAAAAAATTTCGAGCGCTAAGACTTGTTCGGACAGCGGAATCGCTTATCCGAGCGTGAGTTACTTATCGCAGAAGGTGATGAGTGAGGTATCCGTATCCCGGAGGCGTAGGAGTCCCTCGGCTCGATCGGCCTTGCCTGCTTATGTGTACTCCGTCGTTTTCAGGATTCCACTATCGAAGTAGTCGAAAAGCACGAAAGATGTTTTGGCAGGAAGACTTTTTCCGAGGAAAATTTTGACGCAGAGGGGGTTCCCCCCTTCTAGCCCCCGAGGGAGGGTCGGGCTTTGCCGAGGCAAGGTTGACCCTTCCTTGATGGTTAGACTTTATTTGTGTAAGTGAATGAGGTATATGAACGACTTGAAAACATCTTAAGGGTAGAAGCGATGTAGCTGTCGGATGTTCCAAGTGTTGCCGTAGACCTCGCCTTGACTGTTCACCAGCTTGTATGTTCCGGGCTTCAGAATCTTGGCGATGATGAATGGCCCCTCCCAGGGAGGCGTGAGCTTATGGCGCCCTCAGGCGTCTTGTCGTAGCCGAAGCACCAAGTCGCCCACCTAGAGGTCTCGGGACCGAACCCCTCGGGCGTGGTAGCGTCGTAGGGACTGCTGATACCGCGCCGAGTGTAGCAAGGCCATGTCCCGAGTCTCTTCCAGCTGGTCCAGTGAGTCTTCTCGGTTTGTCTGGTTGCTTTGGGCATCGTATGCCCTCGTCCTCGGGGAGCCGTATTCTAAGTCTGTGGGCAAGATAGCCTCGGCCCCATAGACTAGAAAAAACAGCGTGAAGCCCATGGCTCGGCTTGGCGTCATTCTCAGACTCCAGACCACCGAGGGGAGTTCCTTCATCCACCGCCTGCCGAACTTGTTGAGGTTGTTGTAGATCCTCGGCTTGAGTCCCTGTAGAATCATGCCGTTGGCACGCTCTACCTGCCCATTCATCATGGGGTGAGCCATGGCGGCCCAGTCCACCCGGATGTGGTGGTCCTCGCAGAAGTCCAGGAACTTCCTGCCTGTGAACTAGGTGCCGTTGTCGGTGATGATGGAGTTCGGGACCCCGAAGCGATGGATGATGTTGGTGAAGAACGCCACCGCCTGTTCGGACCTGATGCTGTTTAGGGGTCGGACCTCGATCCACTTGGAGAATTTGTCGATGGCGACCAGCAGGTGCGTGAAGCTCCCGAGTGCCTTCTGCAAGGGACCGACGAGGTCCAGACCCCACACAACAAACGGCCAGGTGATGGCTATCGTTTGCAAAGCCTGAGTGGGCAGGTGGGTCTGCCTTGTGTAGAATTGACACCCTTGGTAGGTGCGGACAATCCTAGTTGCATCGGCCACCGCGGTTGGCCAGTAGAAACCCTGTCGGAAGGCGTTTCCAACGAGGGCCCGAGGTGCTGCGTGGTGACCGCAAGCCCCCGAGTGTATTTCTTGCAATAGTTCCTGACCTTCGGTGATGGATATGCATCGCTGAAGGATGCCTAAGGGGCTGCGGTGGTAGAGCTCCTTTCCGTCACCCAGCAAGACGAACGACTTGGCGCGCCGCGCCAGTCGCCGAGCTTCGGCTCTGTCGAGGGGTAGCTCTCCTCGGTGGAGATATTGCAGGTATGGGGTCTACCAGTTTCGGTTAGGCGTGACCCCATTCCGCTCTTCCTCGAAGCGCAGTGCCTCACCCTCAGGGGCCGAGGGTGCCTCGGGCGGGGCTGAGGCTGCCTCGGGCTGAGCTGAGGGCGCCTCGGGCTGAGCCGAGGGCGTCTCGGGCAGAGCCGAGGCCTTCTTGGGCTTGGGCGTGTTGTCGGTCTTGACGGAGGGTTGATGTAGGTCTCGGGAGAAGACGTCCGGAGGAACCGTTGTCCGCCCCGAGGCTATCTTAGCCAACTCGTCTGCAGTCTCGTTGTATCGTCGGGCGACGTGGTTGAGCTCGAGCCCGTAGAACTTGTCCTCCAGGCGCTGAACCTCGTTGCAGTAGGCTTCCATCTTCGGGTCGCGGCAGTGGGAGTTCTTCATGACTTGGTCGATGACAAGCTGCGAGTCGCCACGAGCGTCGAGGCGCCGAACCCCTAGCTCGATGGCGATGCGCAACTCGTTAACCAGTGCCTCATACTCGGCCACGTTGTTGGACGCCGGGAAATGGAGGCGCAGCACGTAGCGGAGGTGCTTCCTGAGGGGTGAGATGAAGAGCAGGCCTGCGCCCGCTCCTGTTTTCATCAGCGACCCGTCGAAAAACATGGTCCAGAGTTCCGGTTGGATCGGAGCTGTTGGAAGCTGAGTGTCGACCCATTCAGCCACAAAGTCCGCCAAGACTTGGGACTTGATGGCCTTCCGAGGGGCGAACGAGTTTGTCTCACCCATGATCTCCACCGCCCACTTTGCAATCCTACCCGAGGCCTCTCGGCACTGGATGATCTCCCCCAGGGGGAAGGATGACACCACAGTCACCGGATGAGACTCGAAGTAGTGTCGCAACTTTCGCTGTGTCATAATTACCGCGTACAGTAGCTTCTGAATCTGCGGGTAGCGGATTTTGGTCTCAGACAGTACCTCACTGATGAAGTAGACCGGCCTCTGGACGGGCAATGCGTGCCCTTCTTCTCGTCTCTCGACCACGATCACGACGCTGACCACCTGAGTGGTAGCGGCGACGTAGATCAAGAGGGCTTCTCCGGCAGTGGGGGGCACTAGGATGGGCGCGCTTGTAAGGAGCGCCTTCATGTTCCCGAGGGCTTCCTCGGCCTCGGGGGTCCAAGTGAAGCGCTCGGTCTTCCGCAAGAGGCGATACAAGGGTAGGCCTCTTTCGCCGAGGCGCGAGATGAAGCAGCTCAGAGCCGCAAGGCATCCCATGACCCTCTGTACTCCTTTCAAGTCCTTGATAGGCCCCATGTTGGTGATGGCTGCGATTTTCTCCGGGTTGGCCTCGATGCCCCGCTCGGAGACGATGAACCCCAGGAGCATGCCTCGGGAGACTCCGAAAACACACTTCTCGAGATTGAGTTTTACGCCTTTCGCCTTGAGACACTCGAATGTCGTTTCAAGGTCAGAGAGGAGGTTGTAGGCTTTCCTTGTCTTGACTACGATGTCATCGACGTAGGCCTCGACCGTTCGGCCAATGTGCTGTCCAAACACGTGGTTCATGCACCTTAGGTATGTCGTGCCCGCATTCCTCAAACCAAATGGTATAGTAATGTAGCAGTACATGCCAAAGGGTGTGATGAAAGAAGTCATGAGCTGGTCGGACTCTTTCATCCTGATTTGGTGATACCCTGAGTAGGCATCAAGGAACGACAGGGTTTCGCACCCAGCAGTGGAATCCACGATTTGATCGATGCGAGGTAGGTGGTAGGGAACTTTCGGACATGCTTTGTTTAGACCAGTGTAGTATACACACATCCGCCATTTCCCGCCTTTCTTTTTTACAAGCACAGGGTTGGCAAGCCATTCGGGATGTAATACCTCTTTGATGAACCCGGCAGCCATTAGCTTGTGGATCTCCTCGCCTATGGCTCTGCGCTTTTCTTCGTCGAATCGGCGCAGAGGCTGCTTCATGGGTCAGGCTCCAGCTCGGATATCCAGTGAGTGCTCGGCGACATCCCTCGGTATGCCTGGCATGTCCGAGGGACTCCACACAAAAACCTCGGTGTTTGCGTGAAGAAAGTCGACGAGCACTGCTTCCTATTTGGGGTCGAGCTCGGAGCCGATCCGGATCCGCTTGGAGGTGTCATTGCTAGGGTCGAGAGGGACGGACTTAACCGCCTCTGCTGGTTCGAAGTTGCCGGCGTGGCGCTTCGCATCTGGCACCTCCTTTGGGAGGTTCTCTAGGTCAGCGATGAGGGCCTCGGATTCGGCGAGGGCCTCGGCATACTCCACGCACTCCACGTCGCATTCGTACGCATGTCGGTACGTGGGGCCGACGGTGATGACCCCGTTGGGGCCCGGCATCTTGAGCTTGATGTAGGTGTAGTTGGGGACGGCCATGAACTTGGCGTAGCATGGTCTCCCTAGCACTGCGTGGTAGGTTCCTCGGAACCCGACCACCTCGAACGTGAGGGTTTCCTTTCGGAAGTTGGAGGGAGTCCCGAAGCAGACGGGCAGATCAAGTTGTCCAAGGGGCTGGACGTGCTTCCCGGGAATGATCCCGTGAAAGGGCATCGCACCGGCCCGGATCGAGGACGGATCGATCTGTAGGAGCCCGAGGGTGTCGGCGTAGATGATGTTGAGGCTGCTGCCTCTGTCCATGAGGACCTTGGTAAGCCTGACGTTGCCGATGACAGGATCAACAACGAGCGGGTACTTCCCCGGGCTCGGCACGCGGTCGGGGTGGTCGCCTTGGTCGAAGGTGATGGGCTTGTCGGACCAATCTAGGTAGACTGGCGCTGCCACCTTTACCGAGCAGACCTCCCGGCGCTCTTGCTTGCGGTGCCGAGCCGAGGCGTTCGCCACTTGCCCACCGTAGATCATGAAGCAGTCGTGGACCTCGGGGAACTCCTCTGCCTTGTGACCCTCCTTGTCGTTGTCGGGGGCTCTGCCACCTTCCGCCGGGGGCCCGACCTTGTGGAAGTAGCTCTGAAGCATGATGCACTCCTCAAGGGTGTGGTTGACGGGACCCTGATGATAGGGGCACGACTCCTTGAGCATCTTGTCAAACAAGTTGGCGCCTCCGGGAGGTTTCCGAGGGTTCTTGTGCTCGGCGGTGGCGACAAGTTCTGCGTCGGCGGCGTCGCGTTTCGCTTGCGACTTCTTCTTGCCCTTCTTCTTTGCGCCGCGCTGAGCGGACACCTCGGGGACGTCATCTGGCTGGCGCCCCTGAGGCTGCTTGTCCTTTCAGAAGATGGCCTCGACCGCCTCCTGGCCAGAGGCAAACTTGGTAGCGATGTCCATCAGCTCGCTCGCCCTGGTGGGAGTCTTGCAACCCAGCTTGCTCACCAGGTCGCGACAAGTGGTGCCGTCGAGGAACGCGCCGATGACATCTGAGTCGGTGATGTTGGGCAGCTCGGTGCGCTGCTTCGAGAATCGCCGGATGTAGTCCCGCAGGGACTCTCCCGGCTGCTGGCGGCAGCTTCGGAGATCCCAGGGCGCACGTATGTGCCCTAGAAGTTGCCGGCGAAGGCTTTGACCAGGTCATCCCAGTTGGAGATCTGCGCAGGAGGCAGATGCTCCAGCCAGGCTCGGGCGGCATCGGAGAGGAACAGGGGGAGGTTGCGGATGATGAGGTTGTCATCGTCCGTTCCACCCAGCTGGCAGGCCAGCCAGTAGTCCGCGAGCCACAGTTCCGGCCTTGTCTCCTCCGAGTACTTGGTGATAGTAGTCGGGATTCGGAACCGGGTCGGGAACGGCGCCCGTCATATGGCCCGGCTGAAAGCTTGCGGACCGGGTGGTTCGGGCGAAGGGCTCCGATCCTCCTCGCTGTCGTAGCGTCCCTCACGCCTGGGGTGGTGGCCTCGATGCACCTTCTCGTCGAGGCGGGCTCCACGGTTGCGGTGGTGGTGATCGTTGTCGAGGCGGCCCGGGGCCGCATGCGCTGTGTCCTGCGTGCGCCCGGTGTGGACCGAGGCTTCCCGCATGAATTGGGAAGTTGCGGCGCGCTGCTCCGGGGGGTATCCCTGCCTTCAGGAGGCAGAGCTTTCAGCCCGTCGGACCGTGGCATCCTCCAGGAGATTCTTGAGCTCTCCATGGATACGCCGCCCCTCGGTGGTGGATGGTTCCGGCATCGCTCAGAGTAGTATTGCTGCTGCAGCTAGGTTCTGGCCGACCCCACTGGAAGCCAGGGGCAGCCTTGCCCTGGCATCGTCGGTGATGCGGTGCTGGACATCCTGGGGCAGATGACGCGCTTCTCCGGCTGGCGCTCGGCCTGCCCACTCCTGCCCGATGTTCTGCCGGAGCTGCACAAGTTGTCCTGCTTCCTCGTCGAGCCTGGCCTGCATCTCGCAGATTTTCTCGAGCTGTGTGTCCTAACCCCCCGCAGGGACTGGGACCATAGCTAGCTCCCGAAGGATGCCAATGCGAGGCGCAGGCCTAGGGGGATCGCCGTCCTCCGGCATACCAAGATGGTTGCCTTCATCGGGACCCCCTAGATCGACGTGGAAACATTTGCGACTTAGGCCACAGTCCTCGTCGCCAAGGCTGTGGCTACCA
The DNA here is from genome assembly GCA_029449295.1 of Zea luxurians. Classification (NCBI taxonomy): domain Eukaryota; kingdom Viridiplantae; phylum Streptophyta; class Magnoliopsida; order Poales; family Poaceae; genus Zea; species Zea luxurians. The sequence goes on along the minus strand of JAOPSE010000082.1, from coordinate 6,933,228 downwards.
TCGGAGCAATCGGAGAGGCAGTAGTCACATGCGGTCATGAAGTCCAGCATGGCACTGGGGTTATCGAGCCTGGAGAAATCCCAACCATAGTCGGGCTCGTCATCTTCCTCGGAACCCAGGGGCCCATAGGTCGAGACAGCCGTCAATCGGTCCCAGGTTGACCACATATGATACCCCGGAAGGTTCGGATATGCCTTTATGAAAGCGTCCACCGAAGCGGGATCACTTGGTGGGTCGAAGCTGAATCTAAAAGGCACAGGTTGGGAAACGGACGGTACCTCTTGATTGAGTCCGAGCCCTGGGGTCGGGCGAGGCGGAGACTGTCTTCCGGAGGCGAGGTCGAGTCCGAGCCCTGGGGTCGGGCGAGGCGGAGACTGTCTTCCGGAGGCGAGGTCGAGTCCGAGCCTTGGGGTCGGGCGAGGCAGAGATTCCTATGGTGCCCGAGGCCGGACTTGGCTCCTGTCAGCCTCACCCTGGCAGGTGGCACAGCAGTTGGAGCAGCGCAGTCGGCGCTGTTCTTCTGTCAGGTCAGTCAGTGGAGGGTCGAAGTGACTGCGGTCACTTCGGCCTTGTCGACTAGAGAGCGCGTGTCAGGATAAGGTGTCAGGCGATCCTTGCATTGAATGCTCATGCGATCCGATCGGTTGGTGAGGCGATCTGGCCAAGGTTGCTTCTCCGTGAAACCTGCCCGAACTGGGCCTCGGGCGAGTCGAAGGTGCGCCCGTTGCTTGAGGAGACCCTCGGGCGAGGCGTGAATCTGCCTTGGTCTACTGTTCCTTCCCGAGGCTGGGCTCGGGCGAGGCGAGATCGTGTCCCTTGAGTGGACAGAGCCTTTACCAGAATTGCGCCCATCAGGCCTTTGCAGCTTTGTGCTGCTGGGGGTTACCAGCTGAGATTAGGAGTCTTGGGGGTATCCCTAATTACGGTCCCCGACAAGTACCGGAAGCATCACAATAAACTTCAAAGGGCTTGGTATTGTCGGGCTGAGCTAGCACAGGTGCTGTTGTCAAATGCTGCCTCAGTGTATGAAAAGCATCCTCACACTTCTGGCTCCAATCATATTTGACTCCTTTCTTCAACAGTTCAATCATTGGCTTGGCAATTCTAGAGAAATCCAGAATGAATCGTCGATAATACCCTGCCAATCCCAGAAAACTCCGAATCTGCCGTACGGTAGTAGGAGGCTTCCAATTCATTACCTCTTGTACCTTCTCAGGATCAACTGATATCCCATCCTGAGAAATTTTGTGACCCAAAAATTTTATTTCCTTCAGCCAGAATTCACACTTGGACAATTTAGCATACAACTGATGGTCACGTAGTCTCTGAAGTACAGTATGCAAATGCTTAGTGTGCTCGGCTTCGTTCTTGGAATACACCAGAATGTCATCAATGAAAACCACCACAAATTTGTCTAGCTCTGGCATGAACACTGAGTTCATTAAATACATGAAATAAGCTAGGGCATTGGTTAGCCCAAAAGACATTACCAAAAATTCATAGAGTCCATATCTGGTGGAAAAAGCCGTCTTCGGAATATCACTGGCACGGATCTTGATTTGATGGTAGCCCGAGCGAAGGTCTATTTTGGAGAACACTTTGGCTCCTACCAATTGATCAAACAAAACATCGATGCGGGGCAGTGGGTATTTGTTCTTGATGGTCACCGCATTGAGAGGGCGGTAATCAACACACATTCTCAAACTCTCATCCTTTTTCTTCACAAATAGGGCCGGACATCCCCATGGTGAAGTACTTGGGCGAATGAACCCCTTGTCCAACAACTCTTGTAGTTGCTTTTTCAACTCTGCCAATTCCGCTGGAGGCATCCTATAAGGTCTCTTGGATATAGGAGCAGTCCCAGGCTGCAATTCGATCGTGAACTCGATGTCTCTGTCAGGTGGCATTCCTGGCAATTCGTCAGGAAAGACATCTGGGTAGTCACAGACCACTAGGATCCTCTCATCTGGGGACTCTATCATGGTGAATGCACAAGAACGGGTACAACCCTGATCAGGCAAATGTAACGTGGTTTCACCACAAGTCGGCGAGTGCACCTCAATGGCCCCAGCTGCAATATCAATCACTGCCTGATGTCTTGTTAACCAGTCAGTTCCCAATATGATGTCCACGCTATCCAAGCCCAATATGAGGAGGGTGGTTTTAATTACCAGGCTACCAAATTTTATAGGCACATGTCTGTTGATTTGATAGGTGGCAACCCTGCCTCCTGGTGTTGAAATTATAATACCCCCATTGGTGTGGTGAAAAGGTAATTGGCACTTGGCACTAAATTTGGCACTGATAAAACTGTGTGATGCACCAGAATCAAAAAGAATAATTGCAGGATAATTCAAAACTGTAAAGATACCAGTCATGACGGGTGCTCCCTCTGGAATGTCAGCCATGGTGGTGAAGTTCAGTCTGCCTTGCCTCACTTGCACCTTCTGTCTCTTGCCTTGATTCTGGTTGGCATTCTGTCCCAGCCGCTGCTGGTTTCTAGGGAAATTCTTGGCATAATGCCCGGTGTTACCACAAGTGAAACACTTGTTGTCATTGGGTTGACGGTACTGCTGCTGCTGTGGCTGGTTGTTCCTCTGAACTGGAAACTGGGTGCGTGCTGCTGCTGTGGTCGAATCACCCAACGCCCTTGCTGCTGCTGAGGTCCTCTGTTCTGAGTGTCAGACACGATCCTGAAGCGATGTGGCTGAGCTGAAGGTCCTGCCACAGGGGTCTTCCTCTTCTTCTCTGCCTGACGAGCTGTGATACAGTCCTCCTGGGAAATGGCCATGTTGACTAACTCATTATAGCTGTTGGCCCTGACCGTGTTGAGACGGTCACGGAGCTTAGTGCTGAGCCCCCTCCTGAACCTGTCCCTCTTCTTCTTGTCAGTGTCTGCATGGTATCTAGCGTACTGGCACAGGTCATTGAAGGCCTGAGCATACTGTAGCACTGTCCGGTTCCCCTGAGTGAGTGTCAGGAACTCATTGAGCTTGCGGTCCATAATGCCTGCTGGAATATGGTGTCCCCTGAAAGCTGCCTTGAACTCTCTCCAATCCACTTCATGGTCAACTGGTTGCATAGCCAGGTAGTGGTCCCACCATGTCCGCATGGGTCCGCGAAGCTGCTGGTTGGCGAACCTGACCTTAGTCACCTCTGAACAACTCCATTGAGTAGTGGGAATTTGGATTCCACTACCCTAAGCCATACATCAGCATCAAGTGGGTCCTCGGCCCTGGTGAACAGTGGTGGCTGAGTACTGAGGAACTCCTGATAAGTGGCTGCCGCAGGGTGTCGCTGATGATCACCACCACCATAATGCTGAGGTGGCGGCTGACGCTGAGCTAACTGTCGCAAGATCTCGTTCTGTTGAGCCATCATCTCCTGCAGAGTAGGAGGCGGTGGCGGTGGTGGAGGAATGCGCTCATTCTGTCCACGACGCGCTCTTCCTGCCATCTGAAAAAACATGGATATTCTCAACATTATATTTCTGAGGTTCAATGTTACATTGCGGTGAAAGAGTCAAAAGGGTAAAACCAATATATTCTTGCATAATTATAACAGATTTCGCATGGCATAAACTTTTCTGCTTAAATTAAAAACTGGCATCATTCATCATCCATACTTCCAAAAGAGTTTGCCATGCTTACATCAATAACTCAAAAAGACTCAACTCCATCTAGCCTAGTACCCTAAGAGTGCAAAAGCTAAGCTAGTCCCGAGGAGTCCACTGTCACAGACTTCTAACTCTATCCCTGTGACCTAGTGAGCAAACGAGGCAACGCTCGACTCGGGGGAAGGTGGTCTCCCTGAACCAGCAGTGTCCAAGCTAGAGACAGGCTCCTCTCTCCCTCGATATCGACATCCTCATTGGCCTCCATGTCCTGGATCTCCTGGTGATGCATATCCAGGTGCTGGTTAGCCTCTGCAAGCTGCTGCTGGGTGTTGATCAAATGATCTTCGAGAACCTCGATGGTGTTCTCCCTGGTTCCTACTAGCTCCTCAAGCTCGTGGATTTCATCTGACAACTGCTCCACTTGTAGATCTTTTTCCACCATCTCAGTGGACAAGTCAACCACAAGTTCCTCTCTGTTATCCAAAGTGATCTTGGTGGCCTCCAATAGTGCCATCAGATGAGACATTGCTTCTCCACGCATCACTTGCAGACGATACAGGGCATTCATGCACCGCACCGTCAAGTGAGCAGTCTGGCCTGGGTAGATTGCCCAAATATCCTTGGCATGCTCCACTCGATCCTTCCACATTGGGTCGTCCTCCCTTTCCGCAGGGAACAACCCAATGGGGTGAGTGGACAGCTCCAAGGGGTGGAATCCGCAGAAGGCGGTCAGTCCGTGAAGAGCAATCGCCTCGATAGTATCTTCAGCTCTGTATCCAAAAGACTCAGAGTCCAGCGAACGCTAGCCTGGCTACAGGGGATGAGGCTCCAGGGTCATTCTCACCCTACAGCGGGGCACTCGGTGCTTCTCAAACAGCCGCACCGCGTACTGGGGAGGCATCGCGTAACCAGCTCCCTGAAGTACCTCCCAGAAGATACGGGGGAAACCCTCTCGTGCAAGCCCGTCAGTGCGGGACTGTGCATTCCCTTCGTCCGAGGATCCGTGAGAAGTCATCTGTGTACTGTTAAGTGTAAGTAAAAGAAAAAGAATTATAAAATAAAAAGGGATCGTGATTTCGCCTCTCCAAAACTACGACAATGGTACTGGGGTACTTAATGTGTTATTACTATGTATTAAGGTTCTTACCCACTTATTAAATAATTTAATTAAGGATGCATGCATGCTCGTCCTAAACGACCTCACGTCAACTTAGAGGGAATAGGAAGGATCTCCCATCCCTTATAGTAGCCTGTAGGGCTTACTTAATTAGCCACCTAGCTATCCTTCTATCATCCTAAGGCTCCACGTCCTAGGTCTATCCTGATCGTCCTACGATCTATCCAGCATTTGTTTCTATCAAGTTTTATTTTGAAAAAGGATGGTATTTATAGTTTATTGATTCCTCTGTGGTGGTACGAGCTCTGATACCAGCTGTGGCGGAACCGCCCGAATTATTCCAACTTAAGTGCCTAAGTCCCGCCTTAAAGGCTAGACCACACTTAAATAGGAATAACACGTCAGTCCCTCGGATCTAGTCCGACGAGGCCACTAACAGGATCAAGTACCACGTACTCACTCGATGGTGAGGCACAGAGCAAATACAATAAAGTATAAAACCATACATTAAGGAGTATTAAATTTATTACATCATCATCGGAGTTTTAACAAAAGTAGTCATCATTGTTCGGAATGTAGCGGAATAAAACTAGCGATAAATAAACAGAGAGATGGGGAAGCCTGTCCCATCACTCCTCATGCTCCTCCTCTGCCGAGATAGGGTCCCACTCGACTGTCCAACCCAGTGGCAAGGTGGACGGCCAGGTCACTCCCGCAACCATGTCCTCCAGAGCACCTGTAAAAATTATGCCACAAGCAAGGCTGAGTATACTAATACTCAGCTAGACTTACCCGGTGTGAGGAGTCTACTCCTCTACCTCTAGACATGCAGCTGTTTGGCTGTGGGGTTTGGTTGCCAAAAGCACTAGCTGAGTCTAAAAATCAAGTTTTAGCTTTGTCAAGTTTTAGTGTGACTCTCTTAAGGCTAAATGTGTACTATCTACTCATTCATGGTATCAAGCAATTTAGCAATCAACATCTTTTGCCACATCATCACACTTCCACTTGTTACTCAATGCAGTACAATGGATCAAGCAGTCTCATTAGCTGCGAGAAGCAGACGATTCGAATCGAGTTTTTAAACCTTGCAAGGTAAACCTAAACACACGACGTGGCGAGGCACTCCGTCCCCACACACAACAATCGTCCCCATCGATTCCCTGGCAATAGATCAGGGCTCACCGCCTTGGCGTACAATGCCTCACTGACCCCGACTGCCGTCGTGTAGTGACCGCACTTGTACCCACCATAACCGGAATGGGAGACCACTTCTTAGGTCGCATGAGGGGTAAAGTCTGCGGGCAGGTTCACTCAGGTACTAGGCTTACCGATTTACCATATTTCTCGGCATGTGTTTAGTACGTTCAAACGCTTGACACAGGTATCCGCACGTTAATCCTTATTCCAATTTCATCTCGTAGACCACTCATCCCCATGGATCCGTGTCCACAGACCTTCACCATTCTGTTATCAAAGTGGATACAACCAATTTCTGACCTCGTGCGAGTGCTAGAAAAATCACTCGACTTCTACCGAGATCCCTAATTAGCAAAGCAGCTACTCGACCTAGCATACTAGTATTCATCTCAAAAAGGATTCCTGAGTTCATGCAACTAGGGTTTCAATCAACTCCTACACTTAAGTGCACAATACAAGCCTACAAACATTAAGTGTAGTAAAATAGCATAATAAATAGGTTATGCATAAAACCGGGGCTTGCCTTCCAAAGCTGGGGCAGGCAGATCCTCTAGGGCAGGCTCTGGTGCTGGATCCGGGGCTACCTCCTGAGCAACTCCTTGCTCCAGCTCGAGGATGTACTCTTCGTCAGCGAGGTTGCAATCTATCGAATGCAATGAATAAGAATATGTATGCTATGATTATGCAGGATTTAGTAATCTTTATGCTAATTGAAGAAAAACTAAGTTAGTTAATAACATAGGGTTTTCTGGTTATACGCGGCTCTTAGTGGTTTATGCTTATCAATTTAGGTTTGGGTTCTGCCTAGGGATAAGCACAGTGGATTGAAACTTGGATTTCCCTTAGATGTTTTAGTAGGCATATAAGGGGTTTTGCTGGTTGGGTTAGGGTAACCTTAATTTCCACCATCAATTTCCCCCTTTTTCATTTTCCATTTATGAATTCTAGTGTGGGTTTGAACTACAACAGTGATTTAACTTTTTCCAAAAATTCTGTAAAAATTACAGTGGGTTACTAGTTGTCACTGTATTCTATCCTATAAATTTGAGGTGGATACTGATTCAGATACTACTTGTGCACAATTAACAAGGATAAGTTTTAAAAAGGACCTTTGCACTATAGCTGGGATTTAATTGAGGTTTCTGTACCAAATTTTATTTTTGTCCAGATACATAAGTGATATTAGGCCTCTGTGTTAAAAATCACAGAAAAAGGCCTACTGGATATTTAGTTGTGAATTTCTAAAGTTTTATGTCAAAAAGGGGCTTATAACTAACTTGTTATTTGAAAAATATCAAACAACAGATCCCATATTTTTCCTATGTTCATAATAACAAAATATTAGTTATCCCAAGGTTTGGGGTGTTTTCTCCTCAGGGTTCTTTTTCTACGGTTTTTCTAAGGTTTCCTTGTTTTTCCTAAATTGAAATGTATCTCCTTTCTTTTGTACTAAACAAGGGTATAATAAATTTTTCTTGTGAACTTCACTGATTAGGGGAGCTAACAAAAATGTGGGCACTCCCTGGTTCTTATTTTAAATTACCTTTCATATTTTCTTTAACTTTAGGCTAAAAATGATTTAAATGTTAAATCCTACCTTAACTTGGTGTATAGAGGGGTTGATTATTTTTAAACAGGCTAGGAAGTGATTAAGTACCTCTCTAAATTTTCTTAACCCCAGTCTAATAGTGTAGCTATTTTTCCTTATTTCTTTGAGCTTTTGATCAGTTAATCATTTAAATCAAAACTTTAAAGTTTTCTGTAACACTTAGGGGTTTTATATTTTTCCTAAGTGGTTTACATTATTTAGAGTCTAGCAAAATTGGTTTGACTCGATTTGGGTGAACAAAACAGAAGTTATGAATTTTTCAAGTTCTGTTTGGATTAAAAATCAGATTATTAATAAGGTTTCCTGAAAATCCACTTTGCATCGAAGCCCTCGGGTTCTTTCTAAACTAACTCTCTCAGTTATACCCCTGCGCCACTATTCCCTCGAGTCGCTGACAGTGCACAAAACCCCCTACCCTTTTCTTCTTCTTCCCTGCGGTCCCTCCCCCTAAGTAAACAGTGACCGCGGAAAGGAAAAGGATGGCGTGGCTTACCGGCGGCGGGAGAGGTCCGGCAAGGGGCGGGGTTGGCTTCGGGAGGTTCTGGCGGTCACAGCGATGTACGGCTCGACGGCGGTGGTGGCCGGAATCGACCGGACCACGTGCGCAGGCGGGTGAACTCGTCGGCGGCGAGTGCTCCGGCCTAACCACGGCGATCTAGTTCAATTAAATGGCACGGTGAGCTCCAAGGGATGACGTAGAGGCTATGTGCGCAGGGAATCGGAAAATGGTGCAGAGGCTTACCCGGTCTATGTTCACCGGCGATCGGGTGAAGTCCGGCGACCGTGGACTGGCTTCTCCGGCGAGGCAAAGTCCGATTCCTTGCTCGGGGAGCTTCACTGACGCACACACAACCTATTCCGAGGGTTGGACGGGGTCGGGAGAGTCTCTACTGGCCGGTCTACGGTGGCGGGGGATCGGGTGGCCGCGGGCACGCCGCTTGCAGGGCAATGCCGGTGATCTGGTGCTCCGGTGAGGTCGAGCGGGCGCGGAGGAGTACGGTCGACGCCCCGGGGGGTTTTATAGGCGCAGGCGTGGGCAGCGGCGCTGGTTTGGCTTGGCGCGACGCGGGGGCACGCGGGGGCGCGCGTCGGGCGTGCTCTGGCGAGCTCAGAGCGCGTCGAACACGTGTGTGTTTGCTTCTGCCCTTGTTCAACGGCCGGTTGGAGCATTTTAGCGTGAAGATCTTGGCAAAACCACTGTACACGATCTCTTCCCTGTACCATATCCTACCTTTTTTATGTGTGCCCCAAGTCAACTTACAGCCGGGGTAGGGAGAAATAGGGGTGAGAAGTGGCCTATGTCTTAGCTGTCCAAACCGAGACAAAATTGGTGCCAAGTCGTGTCAAACGACTTAGGGCTGGGTTCAAACTTTTCCAGGGTGTTCTAGGGGTATTTTGGCGCCACTTTGTCAATTGGGTCAAATGGTTTTGAAGTTTGAATGAGGGTGAACATGTTTGATCTTTGAAAAAGGGTTGGTTTTGGACTTAGATAAATTCTGATTTTTCTTTTGTGCTCAATCCTTTGTGAACCTTTTGGGGGTTTTTCTGAAATCTTTTTGGGGTCACTTCCTTACTATTATTTGTAGGGTGTCAAGTATACTACAACTTTTATAATTTGCCCAAGTCATGATCATGTGGTTTTCATAATCCTTTGGTCATTCTTACTTCTAGGGTTCCCATTGTCCAAAGGGGTTTGCATTAGTGTTTGGGCAAATTCTCCCCTTTATACTTGCATAACCAGCCAAGGCATGACATCTAAGATGGGTTACACTTACTTAGGATTTTGTTTTCAAATTTTGGTGTACCTTGGTCAAACTAAACCACATGTGATAATATGTTTAATGGTGTAGTCATGGGTGAACACCCTAAGTAACACCAGGGGTGTTACATAACCGCTCGAAGTGATGTCGGGAGAACACGCCAAGAAGGAGATGGTGACCGGCGAGAGGCCCACCACAAGCCACGAGAAGGCTCCATCGGGAGAGTCCCACAACAAGAAGAAGGAGGAATCACCTCCTCACAAGTCGCATCGGAGTGGCGAGAAGAAAAAGAAGATGAAGAAGGTGGTCTACTACGAGACCGATTCTTCGTCGCCATCCACCTCCGGCTCTGACACGCCGTCCATAACTTCTAAGCGCCATGAGCGCAAGAAGTTTAGTAAGATCCCCCTACGCTATCCTCGCATTTTTAAACGTACTCCATTACTTTCCATTCCATTAGGCAAACCACCGGTTTTTGACGGTGAAGATTATAACATGTGGAATGATAAAATGAGGCATCACCTAACCTCACTCCACACTAGTATTTGGGACATTGTTGAGTTTGGTGTATAGGTACCATCCGTAGGGATGAGGACTATGATTCGGACGAAGTTGCCCAAATCCGGCACTTCAACTCACAAGCCACCACAATACTCCTCGCCTCTCTAAGTCGAGAGGAGTATAACAAGGTGCAAGGATTGAAGAGCGCCAAGGAAATTTGGGATGTGCTCAAGACCGGGCACAAAGGTGATGAGGTGACCAAGATCACCAAGAGGCAAACGATTGAGGGGGAGCTCGGTCGCTTCATGCTCAACCAAGGAGAAGACCCGCAAGCCATGTACAATCGGCTTAAAACCTTGGTGAACTAAGTGCGCAACCTCGGGAGCAACAAATGGGATGACCATGAGATGGTCAAGGTTATTCTTAGATCACTTGTATTTCTTAACCCTACTCAAGTTCAATTGATTCGTGGTGATCCAAGATATAAACTAATGTCTCCCGAGGAAGTGATAGGCAAATTTGTGAGCTTTGAATTGATGATCAAAGGCTCCAAGAAGATCATCGAGCAAGGCGCCTCCTCCTCCATACCTGAAGCACAACCCGTTGCATTCAAGGCAACGGAGGAGAAGAAAGAAGACTCTACACCGAGTAGGGTCCCCATCGACGCCTCCAAGCTCGACAATGAGGAGATGGCGCTCATCATCAAGAGCTTCCACCAAATCCTCAAGCAAAGGAGGGGGAGGGACTACAAGCCCCGCTCCAAGAAAGTGTGCTACAAATGTGGTAAGCCCGGTCATTTTATCGCTAAATGTCCGTTGTCTAGTGATAGTGACAGGGATAACGACAAGAGGGGAAATAAGATGGAAAAGAAGAGGTATTACAAGAAGAAGGGCGGCGATGCCCATGTTTGCCGGGAGTGGGACTCCGACGAGAGCTCCACCGACTCCTCCGACGACGAGGACGCCGCCAACATCTCCGTCAACAAGGGACTTCTCTTCCCCAATGTCGGCCACAAGTGCCTCATGGCGAAGGACGGCAAGAAGAAGAAGGTAAAATCAAAATCCTCCACTAAGTATGCAACTTCTAGTGATGAGGATAATTCTAGTGATGGTGAAGATAACTTCCTTACTCTTTTTGCCAATCTTAACATGCAACAAAAATAGAAATTGAATGAGTTGATTAGTGCTATTCATGAGAAGGATGAACTCTTGGATAGCCAAGAGGACTTCCTTATTAAGGAAAATAAGAAGCATGTTAAGACTAAAAATGCTTATGCTCAGGAGGTACAGAAAAATGAAAAATTAACTAGTGAGCTTAGTATTTGCCATGAGACTATTTCCAACCTTAGAATTGAGAATGCTAATTTGATTGCTAAGGTTGAGAAGTCAAATATTTGTGATGTTTCAATTGTCAATCTTAGAAATGATAATGCTAATTTGATTGCTAAGATTGAAAAATTGAATGCCTCTCTTGCTAGCCTTAAGTTTGAGAATGAAAAATTAATTGCTAAGGCTAAAGACTTAGATATTTGCAATGCTTATATTTCCAATCTTAGAGATGAAAATGCTATTTTACATGCTAAGATTGTTCAATTAAATGATTGCAAACCCTCTACATCTAGCGTTGATCATGTCTCCATTTGTACTACATGTAGAGATATTAACATTGATGCTATTCATGATCACATTGCTATGATTAAATAACAAAATGATCATATAGCTAAATTAGATGCTAAAATTGCCGAGCATGAACTAGAAAATGAAAAATTTAAATTTGCTCGTAGTATGCTTTATAGTGGGAGACGCCCTGACATTAAGGATGGCATTGGCTTCCAACAGGGAGACAATGTCAAGCTTAATGCCCCTCCTAAAAGATTGTCAAATTTTGTTAAGGGCAAGGCTCCCATGCTTTAGGATAACGAGGGTTACATTTTGTACCCTGCTGGTTATCCTGAAGATAAGATTAGGAGAATTCATGCCAAGAAGACTCATTCTCACCATGCTTTTTTTTATAAGAATGAGGCTTCTAGCTGTAGGCGTTCTACACATGTTAAAATGCCTAAGAAGAAATCTTCTACTGCATCAAATGATCATAATGTTTTATTCAAAACTTTTGATGCTTCATATGTGCTAACTAACAAATCAGGCAAGGTAGTTGCCAAATATGTTGGGGGCAAACACAAGGGCTCCAAGACTTGTGTTTGGGTACCCAAGGTGCTTGTTTCTAATGTAAAAGGACCCAAGACCATTTGGGTACCTAAGAACAAGGCCTAAATTTGTTTTGTAGGTTTATGCATCCGGGGGCTCAAGTTGGATCATCGACAGCGGATGCACAAACCACATGACTGGGGAGAAAAGAATGTTCTCCTCCTACGAGAAAAACCAAGATCCCCAAAGAGCTATCACATTCGGGGATGGAAATCAAGGTTTGGTCAAAGGATTGGGTAAAATTGCTATATCACCTGACCATTATATTTCCAATGTTTTTCTTGTAGATTCTTTAGATTACAACTTGCTTTCTGTTTCTCAATTATGCAAAATGGGTTACAACTGTCTTTTTACAGATACAGGTGTTACTGTCTTTAGAAGAAGTGATGATTCAGTAGCTTTTAAGGGAGTATTAGAGGGTCAGCTATACTTAGTTGATTTCAATAGAGCTAAACTCGATACTTGCTTAATTGCTAAGACTAACATGGGTTGGCTCTGGCACCGCCGACTAGCCCATGTTGGGATGAAGAATCTTCACAAGCTTCTAAAGGGAGAACACATTTTGGGACTAACAAATGTTCATTTTGAGAAAGACAGGATTTGTAGCGCATGCCAAGCAGGGAAGCAAGTTGGTGTTCATCATCCACATAAGAACATCATGACGACTGACAGGCCATTGGAGCTACTCCACATGGATTTATTCGGCCCGATAGCTAGTAAGTACTGTCTAGTTATTGTAGATGATTATTCTCGCTTCACTTGGGTATTCTTTTTATAGGATAAATCTCAAACCCAAGAGACTTTGAAAGGATTCTTGAGACGAGCTCAAAATGAGTTCGGCTTGAGGATCAAGAAAATAAGAAGCGACAACGGAACGGAGTTCAAGAATTCACAAATTGAAGGATTTCTTGAGGAGGAGGGCATCAAGCATGAGTTCTCTTCTCCCTACACGCCACAACAAAATGGTGTAGTGGAGAGGAAGAATAGAACTCTATTGGACATGGCAAGAACCATGCTTGATGAATAGAAGACTTCGGATCTGTTTTGGGCCGAGGCGGTCAACACCGCTTGCTACGCCATCAACCGGTTATATCTACACCGAATCCTAAAAAAGACATCATATGAACTCCTCATCGGTAAAAAGCCCAATGTTTCATATTTTAGAGTCTTTGGTAGCAAATGTTTTATACTTGTTAAAAGAGGTAGAAAATATAAATTTGCTCCTAAGGTTGTAGAAGGCTTTTTACTTGGTTATGACTCAAACACAAGGGCATATAGAGTCTTTAACAAGTCCACTGGACTAGTTGAAGTCTCATGTAACATTGTGTTTGATGAGACTAACGGCTCTCAAGTAGAGCAAGTTGATCTTGATGAACTAGTTGATGAAGAGGCTCCGTGCATCGTGCTAAGGAACATGTCCATTGGGGATGTGTGTCCTAAGGAATCCGAAGAGCCTCCACAAGCACACGATCAACCATCTTCCTCCATGCAAGCATCTCCACCAACTCAAGATGAGGACGAGGCTCAAGATGATGAAGGAGAAGATCAAGAAGATGAGTCACCTCAAGAGGACGGCAATGATCAAGGGGGAGATACAAATGATCAAGACAAGGAGGATGAACAAGATCCAAGGCCGCCACACCCAAGAGTCCACCAAGCAATCCAACGAGATCACCCCGCGAACACCATCCTAGGAGATATTCATAAGGGGGTAACCACTCGATCTCGTGTTGCTCATTTTTGTGAACATTACCCTTTTGTTTCCTCTATTGAGCCACACAGGGTAGAGGAAGCACTTCAAGATTTGGATTGGGTGTTGGCGATGCAAGAGGAGCTCAACAATTTCACAAGGAATGAGGTATGACATTTGGTTCCACGTCCTAACCAAAATGTTGTAGGAACCAAGTGGGTCTTCCGCAACAAACAAGATGAGCATGGTGTGGTGACAAGGAACAAGGCACGACTTGTGGCCAAAGGGTATTCACAAGTCAAAGGTTTGGATTTTGGAGAAACCTATGCACCCGTAGCTAGGCTTGAGTCAATTCGTATATTACTTGCCTATGCTACTTACCATGGCTTTAAGCTCTATCAAATGGACGTGAAGAGTGCCTTCCTCAATGGACCAATCAAGGAAGAGGTCTATGTTGAGCAACCTCCTAGCTTTGAAGATAGTGAGTATCCTAATCATGCCTATAAACTCTCTAAGGCGCTTTATGGGCTCAAGCAAGCCCCAAGAGCATGGTATGAATGCCAAAGAGATTTTCTTATCACTAATGGCTTCAAAGTTGGCAAAGCCGATCCTACTCTATTCACTAAAACCATTGAAAATGATTTGTTTGTATGCCAAATTTATGTTGATGATATCATATTTGGGTCTACTAACAAATCTATTTGTGAAGAGTTTAGTAGGATCATGATTCAAAAATTCGAGATGTCTATGATGGGGGAGTTAAAGTATTTTCTAGGATTCCAAGTCAAGCAACTCCAAGAGGGCACCTTCATCTGCCAAACGAAGTACATTCAAGACATACTCACCAAGTTTGGAATGAAGGATGCCAAGCCCATCAAGACACCCATGGGAACCAATGGGCATCTCGACCTCGACATGGGAGGTAAATCTGTAGATCAAAAGGTATACCGGTCGATGATAGGTTCTTTACTCTATTTATGTGCATCTCGACCGGACATTATGCTTTCTGCATGCATGTGTGCAAGGTTCCAAGTCGACCCTAAGGAAGTTCACCTTAGGGCCGTGAAACGAATCTTGAGATATTTAGTTCAAACACCTAAGTTTGGTATTTGGTACCCCAAGGGATCCTCTTTTGATTTATTAGGATATTCCGATGCTGATTGGGCAGGGTGTAAGATTGATAGGAAGAGCACATCAGGGACTTGTCAGTTTCTGGGGAGATCCCTGGTGTCTTGGGCTTCAAAGAAACAAAACTCAGTAGCTTTTTCTACCGCCAAAGTCGAGTACATTGCCGCAGGCCATTGTTGCGCGCAATTGCTTTGGATGAGGCAAACCCTTAGGGAATATGGCTACAAATTTAGCAAAGTCCCTCTCCTATGTGATAATGAGAGTGCAATCCGCATGGCGGATAATCCCGTTGAACACATCCGCACTAAGCACATAGCCATTCGGTATCACTTTTTGAGAGATCACCAACAAAAGGGGGATATCGAGATAGCCTATATTAACACCAAAAATCAATTGGCCGATATCTTTACCAAGCCTTTAGATGAGAAAACCTTTACCAAACTTAGGAATGAGCTAAATATTCTTGATTCTAGGAATTTTGATTGATTCTTTGCACACATAGCTCATTTATATACCTTTGATCATATCTCTTTTATGTCTATGACTAATGTGTTTTCAAGTGTATTATTATGCTTAGTCATAGAATTGAAAGGGAAATGGAGTATTCGGCAAAGAAGGCGCTTCCACTCAACTCCATTGGTATTTGCTGCTATTCCACATCATTCTCCACTTTGGTATAATCTTCACTCATCTCTATTTATTTGCCATTGGGGAGAAAGTAAAAGGGCTTATATTTCACTCACAAGTATCCGTTTTTGGCGATTCATGCCAAAGGGGGAGAAAGTATGAGCCCAAAGCAAAAGGACCACACCACCACCGAATTTGAAGTTTTCAAATTGATATCTAATAGTGTTCAAAAGGGGGAGAAAGTAGTATCTTCAAAACTTGCAAAACCCTCTTGAACACTAAGAGGAGAATTTTTTTAGGGGAGTTTTGTTTATGTCAAAGGAAAAGCATTTGAAACAGGGGGAGAAAATTTCAAATCTTGAAAATGCTTCTTTCAATTTTATTCATGTACCTTTGACTATTTGCAAAAGTTTTTTTAAAAAGAATTTTACAAAGGATTTGCAAAAACAAAACTCGTGGTGCAAATGAGGTCCAAAATTTTAAATAAGAAGAAAACCATCCATGCACATCTATTGAAATAAGTATATTGGTTTCAATTCCAAGCAACCTTTGCACTTACCTTATGCAAACTAGTTCAATTCTGCACTTTTATATTTGCTTTGGTTTGTGTTGGCATCAATCACCAAAAAGGGGGAGATTGAAAGGGAAATAGGGTCAAACCTTTTCCTATATGAATTTTGGTGGTTGAATTGCCCAACACAAACAATTGGACTAACTAGTTTGCTCCAGATTATGAGTTCTACAGGTGCCAAAGGTTCACAACAAACCAATACAAGTCAAAAGAAAGGGATCAAAACAAAGGAGCAAAGTATACCGAAGGCAGCCCTGGTCTAGCGCACCGGACTGTCTGGTGTGCCACCGGACAGTGTCCAGTGCACTAGGGAGATCGACTTGGAACTTGCCAGCTTCAGGAATTTGGGAGGCCGCTCCGCTATAATTCACCGGACTGTCCAGTGTAACACCGGACTGTCCGGTGTGCCAGCGGAGCAACGACTACTTCACGCCAATGGTCGCCTGCAAGGAACAGTAAAAGCAAACAGTGCACGCCTGCGCACGCAGAAGTCGGAGCAGGCGCCAGAAGGTGCACCGGACAGTCTACAGGACCTGTCCGGTGCACCACCGGACTGTCCGGTGGCCCCAATTGTCAGAGCTCCAACGGTCGGAACCCAACAGCCTGGTGACGTGGCTGGCGCACCGGACAGTGTCTGGTGGCGCACCGGACTATCCGGTGCGCCATACGACAGAAGCCTTCACCAATAGCCACTCTTCAAGGCATCCAAGCATTCACTACACCTCATTCAATACAAGAGCAATACACAACACTCCAAGACACAAATCAAAGCCTCCGATCGAATCAAAGTCCCCAATTCAACTCTAGTTTTTAGGACTTGTGAGGAGATCGACTTGTGTTCTTTTGTTGCTCTTGTTGCTTGGTTGGCTTTCTTCTTTCTCTCATTCTTACTTTCAAAAGCTTGTAAGCGAAGCAAGAGACGCCAATTGTGTGGTGGTCCTTGCGGGGTCTAAGTGACCCGGCAAATCAAGGAAGGAAGCTCACTCGATCTAAGTGACCGTTTGAGAGAGGGAAAGGGTTGAAAGAGACCGGACTTTGTGACCACCTCAACGGGGAGTAGGTTTGCAAGAACCGAACCTCGGTAAAACAAATCACCACGTCTCACTCTTCATTTGCTTGTGATTTGTTTTCACCCTCTCTTTCGGACTCGTTTATATTTCTAATGCTAACCCCGACTTGTAGTTGTGCTTAAGTTTATAATTTTTAGATTTCGCCTATTCACCCCCCCCCCTCTAGGCGACTTTCACCCGGCTGCACCCTTAGGCGGCTTTTGCTCGGACGTGTCGCACGTGAGGGCAGTCTAGGCTGCCTCTTGTGGTGACTGTTTTGTGCGTCGAATGTCGAAGACCATTGCCGTTGTCTTTTTCGACACCCATGGCCATGATACTGGTTGGATTGTTTGTGTGGGGGCTTTTCGGTATTATATTACATGGCTTCGCCTCGTTAAAAACCTCACCCCCGGGAGGAAAAGAGTGTAGGCCTGAGCGACATTGTTTGAAGAATTACAAAGGCGCTTGGGCCTTGGATCTTAAATAAAGAATTTACATAGGTTGTCTATATTCCATGAGTGCTCTAAGTCTTGGCCAGATGATGTGGCTAGCCTGTAAGCGTTTGGTGATGCTTTTGTCTTGACTATGTATGGCCCTTCCCACTTTGGCTCTAGCTTGCCCCGGGACTCTGTTCTGGTGGTCCTTTTGAGTACTAGGTCCCCTTCGTTGAATTCTCTTGGGACGACAGTTTGGTCGCACCATGCCTTAGTCCGAGTTTGATATTTATTCAGGGCCTGCAAGGCGAGGACACGGTCTTCGTTGATAAGATCTTTGGAAGTTGCTTCGTCGACGTTAGGGATGGCTAATTGGTTTGTTTGTGGGGATCCATGCTTTAACTCTTGCGCTGTCATTGTCTGGACCCGTACATCAGGCGGAAGGGTGTAAATCTGGTTGCTCGGCATTCTGTTGTATTCAGTGCCCATATGACTTTGGGTAGTTGGTCTGCCCATTTGCCCTTTTTGTCATCGAGGAGCCTTTTCTTGGTAGCGCTGAATATCTTGCCATTGGCGTGTTCGACAACACCGTTGGACTGTGGGTGGTAGACAGAGGCAAACACTGCCTTGGTGCCAATGGAACTGCAGAATTCTCGGAAGTCCTGGTTGTCAAACTGCTTGCTGTTGTCGACTGTTAGCTCGGATGGGAGAACCGGCAGACGATGTTCTGTTCCGCCAGAAGAATTTCTACGCGGTCTTCGCTGTTATTGTGGAGACTGTTCTGCCCTCGATCCATTTGGTAAAGTATTCGACAACGACGAAGGTGAATTTTAGGTTCCCTTGTGCCGTAGGCAATGGTCCGATAATGTCTAGCCCCATCGTTGAAGTGGCCAAGTGTGGGCGATGAGCTTGGTAAATTGCGAAGGGGTGCCTGAGCGAGGAGAGAATTTTTGGCATGCTTCGCATGATCTGGTGACTTGATTGACCATGCATATTATTGTGGGCCAATAGAATCCCTGACGAATTACTTTGGCTGCGAGGGCCCTTGGTCCTGAGTGTGACCCACATGTTCCGTCGTGGACTTTGCGAAGGACCTCTAGGCCTTCGGTTTCTGTTATGCATTTCAGCATAGGCTGGCTGATGCCCTTTTTGTAAAGCTGACCCTCGACTATTGCAAAGTCCCTGTTCCTGTGTTTTAGTCTTTTGGCCTCATTGCAATCGGATGGGTGGTAATGGCCCTAGAGGTATAGTGTTATTGGGGCCCGCCAGTCTTCGTCCAGTATAAGGTTGATGATCCGGTGGCCATCAACGTCTTGTGTTATTTGCAGACCTTCGGGATTGCGCACGGCTGGTGTGCCGATAACATGGTAGAACATGTCGGAGGGCAGGGCCTCGCCTTTGGCTGCTGCCTTGGACAATGCATCGGCCTCTTCGTTTTTGTTTCACTCGACGTGTTGTAGGGTGAAATACTTGAACTGCTTTTTGAGGCCACGGACAGCGGCGAGGTATTGCATCAGCACGGGCTCTTTGGCTGAGTATTCCTTTTCGATCTGATCGGCAACCACCTTGGAGTTTGTTCTAATGATGCATGTGGTGACTTCGAGGGCCCGCAGTTTGTGAAGACTGAGGATGACAACTTTGTATTCTGCTATGTTATTGGTGCACCTGTTGGATTCTAGAGCAAAGCTGAGGCGCGCGGCGTATCTGTATTTGACTCCGGCGGGTGATGTGATGATCGTCGCGGCGCCTGCCCCTGCGTGGCACCATGCGCCATCACAGTGGATAGTCCAGATTGCTTCTAAGTGCTCTTGCTGCGGCCCCATGGGTCCTGTCTAGTCGACAATGAAGTCTGCCAAGACTTGTGACTTGATTGCTGTTCTGGGCTCGAACATGATGTTATACCCTGACAGTTCCGCTGCCCATTTTGCAATTCTGGTGGATGCCTCCGAGTTCCCGAACAGTTCTCCCAGACCCCTGTCTGAAGTGACTCGTACTTTGAATGCCTTGAAGTAGTGTCGCAGCTTGCATGAAGCCATGACCACTACATATGAAATCTTCTCGAGCTCAGTCATGTTGCATTTGGAAGCTGTGAGGACTTTGAAGACATAGTATATCGCGCACTGTCGGTTTTTGCCATCTCTGTCCTGCTCTTGGACTAGCGCTGCGCTGACTGCTCAGTGCGAAGCCACGATGTAGAGAAGTAGTGGGAGCAAGGGGTCAGGACTTGTCAAGGTTGCTAAGTCAGATAGGTGTTGTTTGAGCGACTCGAAGGCTGCTGCCTGTTCTAGGCCCCAGATGAAGTCTTTCGCACCGCGCAACGTTTTGAGGAAAGGCAGGCTTCGTTCGACGAACTTGGAGATGAATCTATTCAGGGCCACCAGTCTTCCTATTAGTCGCTGGACGTCTTTGGTGGACTGCGGCTGTGCCATGTCCATAATTGCTTGGATTTTGGTTGGGTTGGCTTCAATCTCTTGGTGTGATACCAAGTAGCCAAGTATTTTTCCCTAATGTACCCCGAAGACACACTTCTCTGGGTTGAGCCGGAGTCTTGCGTCGCGCATGTTGGCGAATGTCTCTACGAGGTCGGTCAGGTGGTCCTCTTTGCTTTTACTTGCTACGACAAAGTCATCCACATAGGTGAAGATGTTGCGGCCTACTTGGTTTTCAAGGACCTTCTTAGTGAGGCGAGATAAAGTTGAGCCGGCGTTCTTGAGTCCCTCAGGCATCCATATAAAGCAGTACGTGCCGAAGGGTGTAATGAAGCTGGTACTGGCCTTGTCTTCCTCTTTCATGTAGATCTAGTGGTAGCTTGAGAAGCAATCTAGGAGGGACATGACTTCGCAGCCTACTACGCTGTCGACAATTTTGTCGATTCGTGGTACAGGGAAGTTGTCCTTGGGGCACGCCTTGTTGAGGCTCGTGAAGTCGATGCACATGCGCCATTTGCCGCTCTTCTTCTGGACCATTACAACGTTGGCGAGCCATGTCGGGTAGGCAATTGGTTTGATGAACCTGGCTTCCAACAGGCGATGCACTTTGGCCTTAGCTGCCTCCATCTTTTCGTCGGACATTTTCCGCAGCCGCTGCTTTTTTGGGCGCACCGAGGGGTCGATGCCCAGACTATGTTCGATGATGGAGCGGCTGACCCTGACTAGGTCGAGGGCGGACCAGGTGAAGACATCCTTATTACGGGTGAGACAGGAAAGGAGTTTTTCCTCATCTCGCGATGTCAAGTCTTTGCTGATTATGACCGTTTGCTTCGGGGTTGCTGAGTCAAGGGGTATTGTCTTCGTCCCGTCGTTACTTTATAGCTGGGCATTGACTTTTTTGCCTTTCACTGGCCGCTGGCTCTCGAGGCCTTCACGCTCTGCTGTGAGGTAGTGAATGTTTCGTTGCCCTGGAACGAAGTCTCTTTCAATGTTGCGCGTTGTTTGCTGGTCTCCGTAGACAGTGATCACGCCCTGTGGGTCTGGGATTTTCATGTAGAGGTAAAGCCCATGAATGGCCGCCTCAAATTTGTTGATCGAGCCATGCCCCATTATGGCGTTGTACGAGTAGACCATGTCGACTATGTCGAACGTGACTTGCTCACTCCACGCGTTGGGCGCTACACCGAATGACAAGGGGAGCTCTATCTTGCCGACAGGGAATGTGCCCTTATCGCCGAATCTGTAGAGGGTATTATCTGCAGGCTTGAGGAGGCTGTGGCTGATTCCCATACGATCGAAGGCGTGCAGGAAAATTATGTTGGCCTAACTGCCGTTGTCAACCAACACTTTGTGCAGATCCCAGCCTGCCACTCTGCAGTTAATTACCATGGCGTCTGCGTGTGGAGCGCTGCGCAAGTCGACATCCCTGGTGTTGAAGGTGAGTGGTACATGGGACCACTTTGTTTGCACCACTGGGCCGGTGAGAGCGACGTGGTTCACACTTTGATAGTTGTCCTTTTTCTGTCGCTTGGTGTCAAAGTCCATGCTAGATCCCCTAGTGATCATGTGGATGACTCCGCGGTATGGTGGCTTGGCGAAGTCTTTTTGTTTGGGTGCTGGCGGTGGGGGTTGTGACGTGGAGGATTTGGGTGGTGCGGAGGCGGTGGTGGTAGAATCTGCACCTCTTGATGGTGCTGGTAAGCATGATTGGGTTGGTGTTGGATTTGCTCGTTATGGTATGGTTGTTGGTGGTGTTGTTGGGGGTGGTAGGTGTGCGTGATGACCCGCTGGTTGTCGGCTAGTTGGGATCTGGCCATTCTGTCCTTTATGGCCTTAGTCTTCGGATAGTCCCTTGTTGGATGACGTAGTCTTCACCGTGAAACAAGCAATAGAAACGTCGCAGCTGCTGGGTCCGTCCTTGGCCTCTTCCTCTTGCGTCGTTGCCACGGCCTTGATGGGGGTATTCCTGACAACGTGTGGGCTCTCTGGCTGGGTGCAGATTGGCTATGTTGTGCACCTATTGCTGGTTGCGATTGTCCCTGCCAGAGTCTGACTGCACCGTCCGGATCCAAGTTTTGCTGGACTGCGGAGGGTCCTTAGGCTTCCTCTAGGATTCAACTTTGTGCTCATGGAGCTCCTCAGACCTGGCATACTTCTCAAACAGTTGGTAGAGCTCCTGTAGGTGCTTGGGCGGATCCCTGATACAATGACTATACAGGACACCAGCCCGAAGACCATTGATGGCGTAGTGGATTGCTATGTGATCATCAACTGATGGCAGTTGCGATTTAAACGTCAGGAATTTTCTGTAGTATTCGCGAAGGGTTTCCTTTTCCTGCTGCTTGCAGAGGGATAACTTGGCCAGTGCATCTGTGTCGGGCCGGTATCCTTGGAAATTGAGCAGGAACTTGTCACGAAGTCCCTTCCAGGACTCGATTGACAGTGGCAGTAGCCTGGTATACCAAGTTAAGGCTGGGCCTTCGAGTGCAATGATGAAGGACTTGGCCATGGTGGTGTCGTCCCCTCCGGATGATGCGACGATGACTTGGTAGCTCATGATGTATTGAGCCGGTCGATGCTGTCGTTGTATTTGGGATAGGCACCGACCCAGAAGTTGGCAGGCCAGGGGGATGCTTGGAGCTGTGGAGCCAGAGGACTTCGCTCGTCGAGATAGTTGACTCCCTGGAAAGCGGCAGCTGGGGGGATGAAAGGGCCACGCTGGGAGAGGAATGGGTCTTCGGCCTGTGTGTGTTACTGGAGAGGCATTGGCGGTGCGAGGGGGCCGCGTTGCAGGTTGTATGGGCCTTCACCTTGCATGAGTGTGATCTCTTGTTCTAGCTCCCGAGCTCTTTGCTCCTCATCTTGTATAATCTGATGCACTCTGGCCTGCATAGTGACTCGTTGACGCTTGGCTTCAAGTATTTCTTTCTGCTTCTGCAGGTGGTTGTTTTTTATGCAGAGGGCTCGCAGCTTTAGCAAGTCTTCGGTTAAGATGCCTATGACTTCTCCATCCTCTATGATGTCTTCGCCCTCTGGGGGAGCGAAACCTGGTGGTGGTGCTTGTGGTGTGCCCTCGGAACTGCAAGTGCGCACAGTGCCGTCGAGGGTGGGGTTATCCAGGCACTATCTCTTGCTATTGACAGTGTCATCTTTGAAGGCCTCCTGGGGGGCACTGTCCATGAGGGCTTTGCCTTTTTCTTTGCTAGGAGTGCTACCTTCACCGCGTCGTCGATGGATGCGGCAGCCTTCGAGGTTGCTCTCTTGGGGGGGGGCATCGTGGGTTGTTTTCTCATCGCACAAATGGTGGGCGCCAAATGTTGGTACCTGCCTTTTAGGATAGGAAGGTCCAACAGGGAATGGGGGAGAGATTTGTGAAACTAACGTGGGATGTCAAAGCAACAGTATTCTCTCCCTCTGCGCTTTGGCACAGTACGGGGGTATTTATAGGTAATCGAGGGACTGCCTGACCCCGTAAAGGACATTTAGACCCTCGATTACCTAGTTTATCCCTGGAATATTCCCTCGAGGGGAGGTTACAACGAGTCATTACGACGTACTTTATTATAGACACAACCCAACCCACACTGCTCCACGCGGGGTCCTGCTACATGGGCCGAATTGTACATGGGCCTCTTCTTACCCTGAGGGGGGAGTAGGTCCTATGGTCTTCGCGGGACCTTCGTCTTGTCTTCCTGGAGCGAAGGGGGCCGAACAGGGCCCCGTATGGACAGCGTCCTTGATGCGTCCGACGTGTCTTGCGGATACGGTCTTCGTCCGTGCAACGCGCGAAGTAGATGTCATCGAGCGAAGGGTGGCGTGTTCGCCTTCGCCCCAACACCTGATTTGTTAGTAAGCACATAAGAAGCACCACATAATGCCTAGAACTAGAAGCCTCATTCTTATATGTGTGGAATGCCTAGAACTAGAAGCCTCATTCTTATATATAAAAGTATGATGAGAAACAGTGTGAGGTTTCCTAGCATGAATTTTCCTAATTTTGTGCTCAGGATAGTTTGCAGGATATAATATATAGCCCTGTCTATCCTAAACCATGGGAGCCTTTCCCTTTACAAAATTAGACAATTTCTTAGGGGCATCAAGCTTGACATTGCTTTGGTTCCCTTGTTGGAACCCAATGACATCCTTAATGCCAGGGCGTCTCCCATTATAGAGCATGCTTCTAGCAAATTTAAAATTTTTATTTTCTAGCTCATGCTCGACAATTTTAGCACTTAATTTAGCTATGTGATCATTTTGTTGTTTAATCATAGTAAGATGATCATTAATAGCTTCAACATTAATATCTCTACATCTAGTACAATTAGTGACATTTTCAACAGTAGATGTAGAGGGTTTGCAAACATTCAATTCTTCTATCTTAGCATTTAATCTAGCATTTTCATCTTTAAGACAGGAAATTGATTCATTGCAAGCATTCAATTTTTCAATCTTAGAAACTAATTTATCATTCTTAATTCTAAGACAAGAAATTGAATCATTGCATATGCTAAGTTCCTTAGTTAAGTTTTCATATTTTTCTACTTCTAGAGCATAAGCATTTTTCAATTTAACAAATTTTTTGTTCTCCTTAATGAGCAAGTCCTCTTGGCATTCCAAGAGATCATCTTTCTCTTTAATGGTTTCTATTAATTCATTTAATTTTTTCTTTTGGTCCATGTTAAGGTTGGCAAAGAGAGAAATTAAATCATCTTCATTGTCGCTAGAACTACCCTCATCACTAGATGTAGTATATTTGGGAGTGGCTCTAGACTGTACCTTCTTCTTTTTGTCGTCCTTAGCCATGAGACATTTGTGGCCGATGTTTAGGAAGAGAAGTCTCTTGTTGACGGTGATGTTGGCGGCGTCCTCGTTGGAGGAGTCGATGGAGCTCTCATCAGAGTCTCATTCCTGCCCCATGTGTGCCTCGCCACCTTTATTCTTGTAGTACTTCTTTTTTCAATCTTCTTCTTCCCCTTCTTGTCTTCGTCCCTGTCACTTTCACTAGAATATGGACATTTAGCTATAAAGTGACCGGACTTACCACACCGGTAGCACACCCTTTTGGAGCAGGGATTGTAGTCCTTCCCCCTCCTTTGCTTGAGGATTTGGCGAAAGCTCTTGATGATGAGCGCCATCTCCTCGTTATCGAGCTTGAAGGCGTCGATTGAAAGCCTACTTGGTGTAGACTCCTCCTTTTCTTTTGTTGCTTTGAATGCAACGGGTTGCACCTCAGGTGTAGAGGTGGCGCCTTGCTCTAAGTTAACAATGTGTTTGGAGTCTTTGATCATAAGTTCAAAGCTCACAAACTTCCTAATCACTTCCTTGGGAGACATCTATTTATATCTAGGGTCTCCATGGATTAGTTGCACTTGAGTGGAATTACGAAACACAAGTGATCTAAGAATAACCTTGACCATCTCATGGTTATCCCACTTGGTGCTCCCGAGGTTGCGCACTTGGTTCACCATTGTCTTGAGCTGATTGTACATAGCTTGCGGCTCTTCTCCTTTGTTAAGGACAAATCGACCGAGCTCGCCCTCGATCGTCTCCCGCTTGGTGATCTTTGTCACCTCGTCCCCTTCGTGCGTGGTTTTGAGGACGTCCCAAATTTCTTTGGCGTTCTTTAACCCTTGCACCTTATTATACTCCTCTCGACACAAGGAGGCGAGGAGTATAGAAGTGGCTTGGGAGTTAAAGTGCCTAATTTGGGCGGCCTCGTCCGAGTCATAGTCCTCGTCGCCCACCTATGGTACCTGCGCTCCAAACTTAACAATATCCCATATGCTTTCGTGGAGTGAGGTTAGATGGTGCCTCATTTTATCACTCCACATGCAACAATCTTCACCATCAAAATATGGTGGTTTGCCTATGGGTACCAAAAGTAATGGAGCACGCTTTAGAATGCGAGGATAGCGTAGAGGCATCTTACTATACTTCTTGCGCTCGTGGCGCTTCGAAGTAGTAGACTCAGCGCCGGACGTGGAGGGTGATTAAGAGTTTGTCTCGTAGTAGACCACCTTCTTCATTTTCTTCTTCTTCTTGTCACCCCTCCTAAGTGACTTGATGGAAGAAGAGGATTCCTCCTTTAACTTGTTGTCGGACTCCCTTGATAGAGTCCTCCCCGAGCCCGTGGGCTTGTCGCCAGTCATGATCTCCCTCTTGGCGTGATCTCCAGACATCACTTCGAGTTGGTTAGACTCTTAATGAAGCACTGGCTCTGATACCAATTGAAAGTTGCCTAGAAGGGGGGTGAATAGGCGAAACCTGAAATTTATAAACTTAAACACACACTAAGGTCGGGGTTAGCGTTAGAATTAAATTCAAGTCCAAA
The DNA here is from genome assembly GCA_029449295.1 of Zea luxurians. Classification (NCBI taxonomy): domain Eukaryota; kingdom Viridiplantae; phylum Streptophyta; class Magnoliopsida; order Poales; family Poaceae; genus Zea; species Zea luxurians. Next base: position 6,906,962 of record JAOPSE010000082.1, on the reverse strand, counting down.
AGATTGTTTCTCTTGCCAAGAGTTGCTCAAAGAATGCAGATGACGTATGGGAGCGAACTCAAATCAATATTGACAAGGAAACGTTAGAGAGAGGAAAGAGGCCAAAACAAATCAAATGGAAATCACACAAGTGAACACGATGATTTGTTTTACCGAGGTTCGGTTCCAAAGAACCTAGTCCCTGTTGAGGGAGCCACAAAGGATGGGTCTATTCCAACCCTTTCTCTCTCTCAAACGGTCACTTAGACCGAGTGAGCCTTCCCTTAATCACGCGAGTCACTAAGACCCCGCAAGGACCACCACACACTTGGTGTCTCTTGCTTAGCTTTACAAGCACTTAGAGAAATGGAATGAGAAAGAGAGAAGGAAGGCAATCCAAGCAACAAGAGCAACAAAAGAACACAATTGATCCTCTCACAAGCCCTTAAGAACTAGCGTTGAATTTGGGAACTTCAAGTGGATTAATTGCTTTGATTGTGTTTTGGAGTGTTGCACTTTGCGCTTGCAATGAATGAGAACTCAGAATGCTTGGATGGCTTTGAATGAGGTGGTTGGGGGTATTTATAGCCCCCAACCACTTCCTAGTCGTTGGTGAAGTCTGCTGGCGATGGGCGCACTGTACAGTTCGGTGGCGCACCGGACAGTCACTGTTCACTATCCGGTGCGCGCCACATCAGCGCGTCCGTTAGGGTTTGGAGAAGTTGACCTTTGGAGCTATTTGTCTTCTTGCTGCACCGGATAGTCCAGCGCGCCACCAGACAGTCCGATAATGTCACACCCGGTTTTTAGAAGGTAAACCGAATGCGAACCATGTACGTGCCAGGATCAGTTATTCACGTACACAGCAGTTACATAACATGGACATCATCACACAGTGCTCAAATAGTATTAAAAGGGGAAATAATAGTCGATTACATCATACGTCTGAGACGTCCATATAGTCCTTACAATAAATCAAAGTGCAGAAAAGAAACATAGATAACACGGCCTTCACAGGCAGCCGACTGGGGGTTGCCGCTAACCCACACCTAGAACTCGTCGTAGTCTTGGAACTCCTAGAAGTCTCCTTCCACAGCTTCATCTTCTCCTGAGCAGTGGTTGCAATGCTGACAACCTGGGGGGGTTTGGTGTGTAGAGCAAGAGTGAGTACACATCAACATACTCAGCAAGTATCCTGTTTGGCTGTAGTGGACTAGCTTTATGTGGGGATAAGTCAAGCAGTTGCTTTTAGTTGGTCAGGTTATTACTTACTAGTAGAAAGCCAGGTTTTAACATTAACCCAAGTTATTAGCCCAATGTATCCTTTCCAAACGGAAAGAATACCACTTACCAGCGCCATAATCATAATCAGAACCATCAATCTCATTGCCACCTGTAAACCAAAATGTCTCTGATCAAGTACCACTAATCTCTGGAGCTCCCTTGGCCGCTCATAACCGCGAGCACGGCTGATATATCAGTTTCATAACACTCTGCAGAAGTTGTGCACTTTACCCATAAGCCGTGATTCCCTCTCTAGCCCGGGCTTGCAAGACCCTTATTCACTCCCAAGGTGAATGGCTAGGGATTCACTACGAAGCTTTTACAAAGATTCCCCGGGGTTGTAGCCACCCGTTAGGTTTCCTAAATGTACCGCACTCCTCCCCAAGGGACAAATCAACCTTGGCAGAGTGAGCCGCATACACCGAGCCCCATTGACGGCACAACGGCTAAGTGATCTACACCCCGGTTCCTCTAATTATTCAGCTAAGGGCGTCCCATTCCACCCTCATGGTTGCACTGTTTTCCCGGGCGGTCATCCATTGAACAGGTCCTTACGGAGAGGCACTCGAGAAACCGCTCGAGTCCCCTTGAAGGTCACAAATATAATCATAAATAAGAAGGGAAAACAGCGTATCATAGATAATCACATCATGTTTATTGATTAGAGTTGAGCAATAGCATCAGACTAAGCAGTAATAATCCGACCCAAATAGGTAATCAAGGACAGGGACAACAAAAGCTAGTAAATCCTTAGGTATAAATGTGTAATGCGGGAGGTGAATTAAAGAATGAATAGGACAGCAATAGGTCAAAGGACACTTGCCTCCACCAACCGACTGCTGCTCAGGGGCTTCTCCTGCGAATTCCTCGGGCTCTTCGATCGGATCGTTCTCTATGCGAGCGCAAACATACATACATCCACATATTTAATACAAAAGAACAGTACACCATACAAAGGAACAAATAAAGTGAATATGCATCAAGTATGACATTCGATATCGCATTCATTATGATTAGAAAGAAACGGGAAAGGGTCTCGCAGGGGGTTAAATCTTATGCACTAATGATTAGTTAAATTATGCACTCTAGTTTCAATAGGTTCTAACAAGCGAATTTAGTTATATGCACTAATGGAAACCTAGTCATTTTTAGTTGATCAACATTGAACTGAATAAACAATTGATTATATGAATTAACTAGTGTAATGGAATTCTAAATTAAGCTTCCTATTTCAATAACATGAACAATGATTAGCCTGCCTAAAATAAAATAACTATGATAACAGAAAGTAAAACAAAATAAAATAAATAAAAATAAATAAATAAAAAGAAAAAAAGGGGGGCGGTTGAACCGGCCAGGGGCGGTTGAGCTGGGCGGCTGGGCCGGCGGGGCGCGGCCAGGGGCGGGGGCGCGGCCAGGCGGGCGGCTGGGCGGCCGGGGGGGCGGCCAGGCGCGGCCAGGCGGCCGGGGGGCAGCCAGGGCGGCCAGGCGCGGCTGGGGGCGGCCAGGGCGGCCGAGGGCGGCGCGGCCAGGGCGGCTGGGCCGGCCAAGGAGAGAGGAGGGGAGAGGGGAGAGGAGAGGAGAGGAGAGGGGGAGGGCTCACCGGGGACGGGGACGGGCGGCCGAGCTGCAGGGGCGGCCGAGCTGCAGGGGGCGGCGGCCGAGCTGCAGGGGCGGGGCTAGGGCAGGGGGCGGCGGCGGCTAGGGTGGGAGAGAATGGGAGAAAGAGAGGGAGAGGGAGAGGGGTAAGGGGAAGGGAGTGGGGGGCGGTTGGGCCGGCTAGGCCCAAGAGGGGGGCGCGCGGGGGCGGCTGGGCCGGCCAGGGGCAGCCCACGGCGCGGGAGAGAGAAAAGGGAGGGGAGAGAGAAAGAAAAAGAAAAAGAAAGAAAAGGTTTCTCTCATTTTCGAAATCCGATCTTCCTAGATGAATGCATTTGCACTTTCAAGCAATCAAAGAATGCATAGTTCGGCATGGTGCATCAAACAACATAAAGCAATTTAGGGTTTTTCTTTACACGGGAATTCCAAACCGAATCCCGCTAGCTTTGGAAAAGGTCAAGGTCTAGCGAGGGAAAAAGAAAAAGAAAAGGTAACGCCCGAATTTGGCGAGTGAAGAAAAGAAAAAAAAATTCAACTGCAAAATTCGGGGCGTTACAAACCTATCCCCCTTAAAAGAATCTCGCCCTCGAGATTCAGGGCTGGCTAGCAAAGAGCTCTGGGTACTTAGCCACTAGATCATCTTCACGCTCCCAGGTTGCTTCTTCCTCAGAGTGGTGATTCCATCTGACTTTGCACATTCTGATGGTCTTCCTTCGGGTGACTCGGTCTGCAACCTCAAGGATCTGCACTGGCTTCTCAACGTAGGTCAAGTCCTCCTGGACCTCAAGACCTTCCACTGGCAACTGCTCTTCTGGCACACGCAAGCACTTCTTCAACTGAGACACATGAAAGACATCATGCACAGCAGACAAATTCTCTGGCAAACTGAGCTGATATGCCACTTCTCCACGCTTTGAGAGGATCTGGTACGGACCAATGTAGCGGGGTGCTAGCTTGCCTTTCACTCCGAACCTTCTGACTCCTCTGATCGGTGACACTTTCAGATAGACAAAGTCTCCGACTTCAAAACTCAGCTCTCTTCTTCTTGTGTCTGCATAGCTTCGCTGCCTTGATTGCGCTATCTTCAGATTCTCTCGAACCATCTTGATGTTCTCTTCGGCTTCAAGCAGAATGTCTGGCCCAAACACTTGCTTCTCTCCAGGCTGATCCCATTGCAACGGAGTTCTACAACTCCTTCCATAGAGCGCTTGAAATGGTGACATCTTCAAACTGGCCTGGTAACTGTTGTTATAGGAAAACTCTGCATAGGGCAATCGCTTATCCCATCCGGACTGATCTTGCAGCGCACAGGCTCTCAACATATCTTCGAGAATTTGATTGGTTCTTTCGGTCTGGCCATCTGTCTGCGGATGATAAGCTGAACTGAAATTCAGATGTGTGCCCAAAGCTTCATGCAACTGCTGCCAGAAATGAGAGGTGAACTGCGTTCCTCTGTCTGACACTATCTTCTTTGGCACACCATGAAGACAAACGATCCGAGACATATACAACTCTGCCAGTACTGCACTGTTGTAGCTGGTCTTGACTGGTATGAAGTGGGCTGACTTGGACAAACGGTCCACTACTACCCAAATAGAATCGTAGCCGGCTCGAGTGCGAGGTAATCCGACTATGAAATCCATACCAATCTCATCCCATTTCCACTGAGGAATTTGCAACGGTTGCAACAATCCAGCTGGTCTCTGGTGCTCTGCCTTAATTCTTCGACAACTATCACACATAGCCACATGCTCTGCGATTTCCCTCTTCATTCCGTACCACCAGAATTTCTTCTTCAGATCCTGATACATCTTCTCACTGCCAGGGTGAATCGAATAGGCTGTCTCATGAGCTTCCTTGAGAATCAACTCCCGAATGGACTGGACATTGGGAACACACAAGCGGTCTTTGAACCATACCACGCCTTCTGCATCTTCTCGAAAATCTTTGCCTCTGCCATCTAGAATCAGTCGCCAAATCTCACTGATCTTTTCATCATTCTTCTGCGCTTCTTTGATTTCTCGCTCCAAGGTAGGTTCCAATTCAACTGTGACTCCTCGCGAATTGTTCAGAAATCCGAGACTCAACCTGTCGAACTCCTTGGCCAACTCATAAGGCATCGGACGAGCGACCATCAGATTGACTTGACTCTTTCTGCTCAAAGCATCTGCCACTACGTTCGCTTTGCCTGGATGGTAATGAATCTCCAACTCATAGTCTTTGATCAATTCTAACCATCTTCTTTGCCTCATGTTCAATTCTGACTGAGTGAATATGTACTTCAGACTCTTGTGATCTGTGTAAACATCGCATTTCTGTCCATACAGATAGTGCCTCCATGTCTTCAGTGCGTGAACCACTGCTGCCAACTCTAGGTCATGGATTGGGTAATTCTTCTCATGAACCTTCAGCTGTCGGGACGAGTAAGCCACAACTCTTCCCTCTTGCATCAACACGCATCCCAAACCTGTGTAACAAGCATCACAATACACCGAGAAGGGCCTGTGCACATCAGGCAAGACTAGGACAGGCGCTGTTGTCAACTTCTCTTTCAGCGCTTCAAAGGCCTCTTGACATTTCTGGGTCCACTTGAACTCAACCTTGTTGCCTAGCAACGCTGTCATTGGTTTCGCAATCTTCAAAAACCCTTCAATGAATCGCCGATAATATCCGGCCATTCCAATGAAGCTCTTGATTCCTCGAGCATCCGTTGGCGCTTTCCAGTTCAGAATGTCTGCCACTTTCTTCGGATCCACAGCCAATCCTTCTTTGTTGATTATGTGACCCAAGAACAGGACTTCACTGATCCAGAACTCACACTTGCTCAACTTTGCATACAACTGGTGCTCTCGCAATCTCTGCAATACCATCCTCAAATGATCTGCATGTTCTTCTTCGCTTTGAGAATAAACCAGAATGTCATCAATGAATACCACCACAAACTTATCAAGGTAATCCATGAATACACTGTTCATCAAGTTCATGAAAAATGCTGGTGCATTGGTCAAACCAAAAGACATCACCGTGAACTCATATAACCCATACTTGGTAGTGAATGCCGTCTTCGGAATGTCCGAAGGTTGGATCCTGAGCTGATGATAACCTGACCTCAGATCAATCTTGGAGAACACACTGGCTCCTCTCAACTGGTCAAACAGATCTTCTATTCTGGGCAAGGGATACTTGTTCTTGATCGTGACTTCATTCAAAGCTCGATAATCGATACACATCCTCTTGGTGCCATCTTTCTTTTCCACAAATAGGACAGGGGCGGCCCAAGGCGAGGTGCTTGGCCGGATGTAACCTTTCTCTGACAGCTCATCAATCTGCTTCTTAAGTTCAACCAACTCTGGTCCGGATATTCTGTAAGCTCTCTTAAAGATGGGGGCGGTTCCAGGAAGAAGCTCTATGGCAAACTCAACTTTCCGCTCTGGTGGCATACCCGGTAAATCCTTTGGAAACACATCTGGGAATTCAGACACAACCTTGATACTCTCAATTGGGTCTGCCTCACTGCTATCGACAGCCATCTGATAACAACTTCCTTTCTTCGGCTCAGGCGGGACTAACTCGGTCACCACTTCCTCTCCTAGTGGGGACACCAACTTGATTGTCCTCTTATCACAACTGATAACTGCCTGATACTTATCTAGCCAATTCATCCCTAGGATGACATCTATTCCCTGAGTACCCATTACTATAAGGTTGGCGGGAAACGCTATCCCCTTATTTCCACACTTATATTCAAACATATGCTATCGGCTCGGATTCTACCATCGGCTGAGTCAATTTGAATGGGGGTTGACATGGTAGTAATTGGAAGATTATGTGCTTCTACCCATGATGCAGTAATGAAAGAATGTGTTGCTCCAGTATCAAATAACACTTCTGCAATATGGGAGTCGACTGGGAACATACCTACTATCATGTCGGGGGTCTCCTGAACTGCTTCAGCCTCCAAGTGGTTCAGTCTTCCATGATTGTAACGCGGCTGAGAGCGGTTGCCTGCTCCTGGCTGAGACACATTCTGCTTTGCTGGGGGATTGAGGCCTGACTGCTGCTGGGCTGCCTTCTTCGGACATTGCATCACCCAATGGCCTTGCTCTCCGCAGAGGAAACATGCTCTGTTTCCAACCTGAGCTGGTGCTGCCTGATTGTTCTGCTGAGTTGCGGGGGCAGGAAGACGAGGTGCCTGCTGATTCTGCTTCTGAAACTGACCTCCTGACTGATTGCTCTGACAGTTCTGGTACTGGTGCTGAGGATACTGCCTTTGGAACTGCTGATGCTGCTGAGGTGGACGCTGGTTCTGCCTGAACTGCTGAGGTTGATTGCCTGAGAAACGAGGACGGCTGCTGCTTCCAGGCTGGGGTCCACTGATCTTGCGCTTACGATCCTCCATCTCCTTACGCTTCCTTTCTGTCATGATTGCTCTGTCAATCAGGTGCTGGAATGTCGGGAAGGTGTGATTCATCAGTTGGTACTGAAGAGGGTCAACCAAGCCTCTCAAGAAACGGTACTGTCGCTTGGCGTCGGTGTTGACATCTTCAGGAGCATAGCGAGACAGCTGCAGAAACCTGTCCCGGTACTCACTGACAGATGTTGACCCTTGCTTAAGGGCCAGGAACTCCTCCTTCTTCACTGTCATCAGACCTGCAGGCACATGGTACTGACGAAAGCTACCTCTGAACTCTTCCTAGGTGATGGCATCGGGGTTGGCATGGGTGGCGAGGTAAGACTCCCACCATGATTGGGCTGCTCCTCTCAACAGACGGGGACCATACAAGACTTTCTCCCTGTCATCACACTGAGCGGTATGCAACTCCCGCTCCACAGTGCGCAGCCAATCTTCAGCATCCATGGGGTCAGAAGAGTGAGCGAACGTTGGGGGATGACCTCTCATGAATTCAGCACGCTTGTCTCTGGGCATCTGAGGCTGGGGTGGTGCTTGCTGCTGTTGCTGCTGCTGCTGCTGCTGAATGGCGGCCAGAGTCTGACCGATGGCCTGAACTGCCTGAGTCTGCATCAGAAACATCTGCTCGATCGACATCGGGGGCGGGGGTGGCAGGTGCTGCTGCTGAGGCACCTCATCCTGCGGAGCGGCTCGCTCCTGCTGAGCACGCCTTCCTCCTCTATGCCTGTTCTCTGACATCTACAGAATGCAACCACACATCAGAACTGATCTGGCAAATCTTGCAGCATAAGAAAAGAGTATAGAATTCTCCAACAGCACTGAACAGATGAGCATCTTCACTGATCTCCAACACAGACCACACAGCTTCTCAGATAAAGAGGAAAGTAGAATAAAGGGTTTCCCAACTATATAACTAACTCCATTAACATAATAGGTAAGCCAAAATGCAGGGGATACCCACACTCTGGTGACAGTCATTACAAAGATCCAAACCAAACATAGTTCATCATGACAAACATAAATGCACATGATATAGCAAACTACCCTGTCTAACTAAGACTAACTAAAACCGAGACTAACGCTAAGACTGAAGCTTCTATGTATATATATTTCGTATTAATTACGAGATCCAACTCTAACGAGCTATGGTTCTAGATTTATCTTGGTCTTGCAGTCGGGATTGCCATAAGACTGGTGTCCACGCCGAGGTGAGCGGTACGAGTGCTGAGTCCCGACGGGAGCGGGGAAACCATCATCCAAGTGACGACGTTCCGCGCGCTCAGCCCGCAGCAGGGCGATCTCAGCATGAGCCCTACTCAGCTCGTCTAATGCATGGTCCAGCTCCGTGTTTAGCACGGCGGCTAGGTTGACTGTGCTGCTCAACCTAGGATTGTCCTCACCAGCAGGTGAAACAATCACGCCTCCTGTGCTGCCAGATGGACGGCGGGGGTAATACCTCAGGTCAAGACCGTCAGCTACCCCACCGAGAACCGAGCAGTAGTGCAAAAGCGCACGCCGTGCAGCATCCTGCATGGCTGCCTCAACTGAGTCCCGCTCAGAGATAGAATAGTGCTCTGAGCAGGCCTCCGCGCCCTGGAGACTGTTCTCCGGACGGCGCACCAAACAGGTCGCCTCCCAGCGGTCCGGGTAGACCCCGCGACTATGCTGGTAGACCACACAGCGATACTCGATGGACCAAGTACGCCGGTCAAGTGCCCGACGTAGCAGGGTGTCGAGCGCGTCGTGGAAGTGACACCCGCGAGTAGCGTCGCGAGTGATGGGTCGAGCAACCCATCCTTCCGGCTCATGGTCAGCAGGGAAGTCGATGTCGTGGCTCGGGCTGTCGTCGCCATCTCCGTCGTCTGGGTCTCCTCCAGCAGCTACTCCAGAAGCTGGGGCGCCCAGTGGTGGTGCAGGGGGCGCCTCCAGGGGAAGCACAGGAGAGCAGCTCCTCACAGACTCTATCTCCTGCTGGAGCGAGAAGGAAGAGCCCTGCTGCTCCTGTCGTCGACTTCCTGCTCCTCATGCAGGCGGTGGTGCAGTCTCTCCAAGTGGCTGGACTGTCCGGCCACGGGACGACGAAGCGGACGCTCAGCAAGGCGGGAGGGTAAGAAGGGGATGACGGACTTTCGTGCAGTGTGTCTAAGTCGAGCCATCTACAAAAGACATCGCAAGCAAAAGAGTGAGAACAGAATCAATATGACCAGCAAGTAATGAATCATAAATAAATGAAGGATTAGAATAAAACATAATTTTCAGCAAGGTATAATATATAGTAGAACATAGGTTTGGTCGGTATGACCAACTTTTGAAGGGATACCAAAGTCAAGGCAGGGACAGAGGTCTATAGTCCTTAGAACGACCATTCTACTCTAGGTTAGCGGTCCTACAGTCAGCACGGCTTTGATACCACTTATGTCACACCCGGTTTTTAGAAGGTAAACCGAATGCGAACCATGTACGTGCCAGGATCAGTTATTCACGTACACAGCAGTTACATAACATGGACATCATCACACAGTGCTCAAATAGTATTAAAAGGGGAAATAATAGTCGATTACATCATACGTCTGAGACGTCCATATAGTCCTTACAATAAATCAAAGTGCGGAAAAGAAACGTAGATAACACGGCCTTCACAGGCATCCGACTGGGGGTTGCCGCTAACCCACACCTAGAACTCGTCGTAGTCTTGGAACTCCTGGAAGTCTCCTTCCACAGCTTCATCTTCTCCTGAGCAGTGGTTGCAATGCTGACAACCTGGGGGGGGTTTGGTGTGTAGAGCAAGAGTGAGTACACATCAACATACTCAGCAAGTATCATGTTTGGCTGTAGTGGACTAGCTTTATGTGGGGATAAGTCAAGCAGTTGCTTTTAGTTGGTCAGGTTATTACTTACTAGTAGAAAGCCAGGTTTTAACATTAACCCAAGTTATTAGCCCAATGTATCCTTTCCAAACGGAAAGAATACCACTTACCAGTGTCATAATCATAATCAGAACCATCAATCTCATTGCCACCTGTAAACCAAAATGTCTCTGATCAAGTACCACTAATCTCTGGAGCTCCCTTGGCCACTCATAACCACGAGCACGGCTGATATATCAGTTTCATAACACTCTGCAGAGGTTGTGCACTTTACCCATAAGCCGTGATTCCCTCTCTAGCCCGGGCTTGCAAGACCCTTATTCACTCCCAAGGTGAATGGCTAGGGATTCACTACGAAGCTTTTACAAAGATTCCCCGGGGCTGTAGCCACCCGTTAGGTTTCCTAAATGTACCGCACTCCTCCCCAAGGGACAAATCAACCTTGGCAGAGCGAGCCGCATACACCGAGCCCCATTGACGGCACAACGGCTAAGTGATCTACACCCCGGTTCCTCTAATTATTCAGCTAAGGGCGTCCTATTCCACCCTCATGGTTGCACTGTTTTCCCGGGCGGTCATCCATTGAACAGGTCCTTACGGAGAGGCACTCGAGAAACCGCTCGAGTCCCCTTGAAGGTCACAAATATAATCATAAATAAGAAGGGAAAACAGCGTATCATAGATAATCACATCATGTTCATTGATTAGAGTTGAGCAATAGCATCAGACTAAGCAGTAATAATCCGACCCAAATAGGTAATCAAGGACAGGGATAACAAAAGCTAGTAAATCCTTAGGTATAAATGTGTAATGCGGGAGGTGAATTAAAGAATGAATAGGACAGCAATAGGTCAAAGGACACTTGCCTCCACCAACCGACTGCTGCTCAGGGGCTTCTCCTGCGAATTCCTCGGGCTCTTCGACCGGATCGTTCTCTATGCGAGCGCAAACATACATACATCCACATATTTAATACAAAAGAACAGTACACCATACAAAGGAACAAATAAAGTGAATATGCATCAAGTATGACATTCGATATCGCATTCATTATGATTAGAAAGAAACGGGAAAGGGTCTCGCAGGGGGTTAAATCTTATGCACTAATGATTAGTTAAATTATGCACTCTAGTTTCAATAGGTTCTAACAAGCGAATTTAGTTATATGCACTAATGGAAACCTAGTCATTTTTAGTTGATCAACATTGAACTGAATAAACAATTGATTATATGAATTAACTAGCGTAATGGAATTCTAAATTAAGCTTCCTATTTCAATAACATGAACAATGATTAGCCTGCCTAAAATAAAATAACTATGATAACAGAAAGTAAAACAAAATAAAATAAATAAAAATAAATAAATAAAAAGAAAAAAAAGGGGGGCGATTGAACCGGCCAGGGGGCGGTTGAACCGGCCAGGGGCGGTTGAGCTGGGCGGCTGGGCCGGCGGGGCGCGGCCAGGGGCGGGGGCGCGGCCAGGCGGGCGGCTGGGCGGCCGGGGGGGCGGCCAGGCGCGGCCAGGGGGCGCGGCCAGGCGGCCGGGGGGGCGGTCAGGGCGGCCAGGCGCGGCTGGGGGCGGCCAGGGCGACCGAGGGCGGCGCGGCCAGGGCGGCTGGGCCGCGGCCAGGGCGGCTGGGCCGGCCAAGGAGAGAGGAGGGGAGAGGGGAGAGGAGAGGAGAGGGGGAGGGCTCACCGGGGACGGGGACGGGCGGCCGAGCTGCAGGGGCGGCCGAGCTGCAGGGGGCGACGGCCGAGCTGCAGGGGCGGGGCTAGGGTAGGGGGCGGCGGCCGAGCTGCAGGGGCGGGGCTAGGGCAGGGGGCGGCGGCGGCTAGGGTGGGAGAGAATGGGAGAAAGAGAGGGAGAGGGAGAGGGGTAAGGGGAAGGGAGTGGGGGGCGGTTGGGCCGGCTAGGCCCAAGAGGGGGGGCGCGCGGGGGCGGCTGGGCCGGCCAGGGGCAGCCCACGGCGCGGGAGAGAGAAAAGGGAGGGGAGAGAGAAAGAAAAAGAAAAAGAAAGAAAAGGTTTCTCTCATTTTCGAAATCCGATCTTCCTAGATGAATGCATTTGCACTTTCAAGCAATCAAAGAATGCATAGTTCGGCATGGTGCATCAAACAACATAAAGCAATTTAGGGTTTTTCTTTACACGGGAATTCCAAACCGAATCCCGCTAGCTTTGGAAAAGGTCAAGGTCTAGCGAGGGAAAAAGAAAAAGAAAAGGTAACGCCCGAATTTGGCGAGTGAAGAAAAGAAAAAAAATTCAACTGCAAAATTCGGGGCGTTACAGATAACCTCTGACTTCTGAGCTTTGACTTCTGCCGCGGTACTGTTCATCACTGTTCATTTGAGGAAACGACCATTGGCATGTAGGGAGTCGTTGCTCTGCTGGCTCACTGGACAGTCCCATGAATTATAGTAGAGCGCGCCCAGAAGAAACCCGAGTGGCCTGTTTGATGTTGGCTGGCCTGGTGCACCGGACAGTGTCTGGTGCACACCGGACACTGTCCGGTGCGCCAAAAATCAGAACACTCTAAGTCTTGCTCCAATTTTTGATTGAGACCCTAACTGAATTTCTTTCTTGGTTTGTGTTGAACCTTATGCACCTGAGATAAATGATATTTAGACAAACTAGTTAGTCCATGTGGTTTGTGTTGTACGTCAACCACCAAAATCGATTATAGGAAATGGTTAACCCTATTTTCCTTTCAATTAATATATTAAGGGTGCCTCGTGTGTATTCATCACCTCGTTCAAAAGTTTGGAAGGTAATGGGTGTACCATAGCATTGTCAAAATTCATAATGATTCTATAAGGTAACGGGTGTGTCGTATCATTGTCAAATTTTATATGAAAGTTGTGTATCTAGAAGACTTGAAGAGATCTACATTTTGTACTAGTGAGTATCTTTCTCGAACAAGCTGTTTTACCCCCCCCCCCCCCATTTTAATTATTTTTCTACGTCGTTAAGTTGCTCCTGAGGAGCTAGAGTGTTGATCGTAATTCATAAGAGCAAGTATAGTAAGCTGATGTAGGTGGGCTGCAAGAGATACCATGTCAGATTTATGGTGATGTAGAAGAAAGAGAAGTGGAGAGAGAGAAAGCGGGCTTATCACTAGTAGCTAGCTAAGAGTGGTTGTACATGGACTCCAAGACTCTCTGTGGGAGAGAGAGGTGGACTAAGTATTAAATGTATAGCTTATATTATGGGATAGTTATTATACGAATAGGCTTTTAGTTGGCTATATATGACATGGTAATATCATAAAATCCCACTATAGACTATATTATTAAACTTGCTCTAACCTTGTGGCCGCCACAGACATATGTCCCACCGTTTTATCAGTAGCTCCCATGTGCGACATCCCTGTACATGTTGAGTATTGTATAATAAGCTTAATCGATGGATCAATTGTAGGAGATAAGTAATCATACCGAAGATTGAACATTGTCTAAGAATTTATGGCATGTTCTAGTTAAGATTAATCTATATCAACTTATATGTATGTAATCCAATTAAGTTCATCTAGTTTGTAGGTGGCAGAGGTTCCCAATGAAAATAATTGACGCACCACATAATGAAGGATCGAATAGACAACCAGAGGGGGTGAATGGGATTATGGGAGCCACTAAAAATTATCGAGTAGAAGCACTCATGGCTTGATTTTCGAACTCAACCCAACCCACTAGGGGCACCAAATCACTCCAAACAGAACAACTCAATCAATTGTAGATTGGTTGTTCAAACCAAGTTCCTGAGAAGAAAATAAGATCATAAGAACAAATGAACTTGATTAGGAACCCAAAAGTCCAAAGGAAAACCCCAATTAAAGTTAGACGAGCGTTAGTGTCGATGAGGAGCAGTGCTACACGTCAAAGGAACAGTGTCGCTCAACAAAATTGCTCATATTGACTTCAAATTTTGCAGGCAGCAAGAGTTGAGTAAGGGAAAGTCATTCGTGAAGTTTGAGCGCAAAAAGATCAAAACTCCCAAGTCGGATCCAAAATCTCAATCATGACTTGGGTTTTGCCAGGGTTTTGTTAAATAACCAAATATGTTAGAAACGTGTCCACAAAATGGATTAACTCATCTAAAAAGTTTGCAATGATACCAGGACAATTTCTAATCTAGAGAATATCCCCAAAACCTCTCCCGAACTCTTGAAGGCAAGGATCAACTCCAAAAATCAAACTAGAGGGTTTGAGAAAAGAAGAAGCAACTCAAAAGCCAATACCATCAAATTTAACACACAATGAAAAGATACGAGGACTAAGTGTGATTACAGCCACACTTCCTCAAAATTTCATGGACTTAGATGTCGTGGTTCAGAAATATCTAAGGAACTCCCAACTAAAACTAAAGGATAGATTACAAACTAAGTGAGGGAAATGAAGGTGCTAAAAGAGATGGAGATATGGTTCAACTCTCCCCTCCTATTTATAGAGGGTTATTCATCTTTTCTAAACTAGCCCTAAATACACATAGCCTATCCACTCAACTAGGACAAAATGTACCAACTCTCAGAATTTTAATCTGATGGCCACTCAGTCTTCACGATGTTGCTTCGCCTTGACGCACTCTCTGTGATGACACCACATGTCGTCTCTGATTCCCTTCAGAACCATGCCACCGAGTTTTGATGCCCGAACCCAGCATACGCTATGAACTGTTGCATTGAAAAGATATAAGTTAGGCTTGGGTATTTTTTACGGCTCCATCTAGGTTAGCGGTCTGTTTGTTAGGCGAGACGTGAGGAAGCAAAACATATCTACTCTATATGCTTCTCGCATGACAAATGACACAAAACTCGTGCTTTAAAAGAGCGAAGATGTATTATCAATCACTACTAAAATTTACTCTAGTACTGGTTTTAATTCAATCGAGACTAATGTTAACAATTCCAAAGCCTTTTTTTTAAGTAGTGTCGCAGTGACGATATTGTAGGCCCAAGCCATCGTACGGGCCGTGCAAGAGCAAGTGGGGTCGTCGTTTGGTTTTGGTTTGTTTGGACGTCGTTGACGCCTTTTATGGTTTGTGGTGTGCCGACCAATACCAGAGACGATGGAGTAGCTAGTACGATCCTGCCGACTTCCTGTAGATAGCTACCACATGCATGGCCGGTGACCACCACAGTGTTTCAGGATAATCTGTCGGTTTCAACACCATACTTAAAGAAAGCTAGCTAGACCATGCATGATCTGCAGAGGCATTAGATTGAAGACATCATGGCTGATCAGATCCAATAGCATTTGAGCACAGGGCATCCGATCGGGCAAACAGATTCATCAACCAGCTCCTTGTATAGGATACAGGGTATAACGATTTGGCCGGCTGAACCTATCTAAATCTTGTGTCGACCTTAATTAATTTGTGCTAAATACCATCACAATATTATTATTGGCGTATACTCTACATCGTCACGTGGGATCAACCGTATGGTGGACTGTGCCAAACTAAACATCGACAGTAAGTGCACACGAAATTATGGTGGAGTAGTTACAGATAGTTTTAGGTGTGCGGCCGGTATAGTTTATCAGCATTAATTATTTGCTTTACTGTGGCCTACCTGATCTGACCATATATATTCACACAATCACACAATTTTTTCTTCTTCTTTATATATGTGTGTCTGATTGAGGTGAAGCTCATGTGACCATCATGTGACATATGAACATGCATATATACCTTGAAGCTTGAATCGATGCATGTCATTGTGGGGAAGCCCGACAAGAACCGGCCGTCACATGCGCATAGATTATACGAGCAGAGGGAAAGATTTTAGGCAGTCTGGCATATATTGTGGGAAACACTACACGAGGTGTTTTGTTCGAGTAATCACTCTATTCAAAATGAGGTAATTCATCATGAGTAAATTCCTCAACAACGTGTTTGGTTTGATAAATGAGTCGGTCTATCATCTTCTCACTCCTTATCTTTTTATTTGGTTTGTGGAATTAGTTGATCCATCACCATTTCATAATAATTATTTCATTCTCATAGGCTAATAATTAGTAATAATATAAGCAATGAATTCATTCCACCAAATTTGTGGAATGGACTCATGATGCGCCAGCTCATCTAGAATGATTGATTTTTTTAAACCAAACACCCCCAAGTTTGGTAGGATGACCCATCCTCATATTAGTACTAACTAATTAACTAACTATATGGAATGAGGTGGTGATGCATCAACTCATTTCATTCCACAAACCCAAAAAAATGAGTGAGAAGATGATGGAATATAGCTCATTCCTCAAACCAAACACCATATATGTTTTTTTATTATTGTTCATTCAGTACTACCTGTTGCATGAGGTTGTCTTCAGCAGCATATGTACTATATATTTGTCCTCTAGCTATATCCCTCATTTACAGTTTCCTCTAAAAGAGTTCATCATCTATATCGTGTTCATCTCTAGCATCGTCTTTTAAATCTCATATATCCTCTTACATAAATATCTATATTGGAGGTATATTTTATTTTAAATTTTTGTACATACATATTTTTCATACCTTTAAAGGTTTAATACATATTTTAATTGTGTTTGATCTGTTGTTTAGAATATTAAAATGGATAAAGGAGAGGAGAGAATATCTATATAGAGAGGATGGAGAAATGCCCTTTATATTTAGATTAAGCTTTAAAGAACGTAGCTGGAGGGGATAGAGGAGGGAACCTCATCTATATTTATCTATATTTAGAGGAGGACTCGGAGTTTAGAGTGCTACAATAGTTCTTTTCTCTCCCTCGCTTAGGTTGGTTCCAGTGGTAGCGTTCATTCAATTCTCTATCGCCTAGTCCCCATCATTTATACATCAGTAATCCCTTAATATGCTTTCGTCTCAATCTCTCCAAGGTCAAAACTTATTGTCAGCCAATGGCCATATCAACCATCGCGTCAGCCTCTCTTTCAAATACTTAACCATTTCATACTGTCTATTTGAAACATATAAAATAATATCCAACTTCTATTTATAGATAGATTGGGGCCACAATTTAAAACCTTTATTTTTTAAGCTCCAACAATAAAAAAAAAATGGCTAGTGTGGCTGATACCATCCGTCGAATGTCACAATGGTGGGTGATACCGTCCACTTCCACCGGACGAGAGCGCTACTGCCTGCTCATGTTGTCACGTCACCTAGAACAGGCGAAAATACTTAGGGCTTAGTTTGGGTACTCTAGTAATGAGTGAGATTAGAGTTGATTGAGATGTATTGAGAGAGTATTTGATCTATTAGAGATTTACACCGTACCCTCTCTAATCGCTCTAAAACACTTTAATATCAAAGTATCCAAACTAGGCCTAGATGGAAAGAGAACGTGATACAACCCACTCAGGTTGTCATGTTACCTAGGGCAGACGAAAACGTCTCCATGGACGGACGATACCGCCCGCTGTTGGAGCCTGCTATCTGCTTAGTGTCCGTTAATTTTGGTGTTCAACAGCATCTAATTAATGAAGATATGTTTGAACATTTTTATGTGGTGTCGTGCATCATTAGATACTCCTGGATAAAAATCACACGCACACACATGATTATATAGACGACGATGCTACCGGACACGGATGGTAGGCCGTTAATGTTGGCCGGCTGCGGTTTTCTATACCTTGTTTTGCGAACCGACGAGAGAGGCCGGAGATTAGAACACCATATTCATATGGAACCCAACAATGGAGCGATCGAGCCACACAAAATGACAAAAAGCAAGCAGACAACGGTCAAACCGCAGAGGTGCAAAGACAGACTGAGAGAGAGAGGTCAGAGACAGGCAGCAGAGGGAAACATGCGTGCATGCATCTCGCGATGGAGACTGGGGGCATGCAGCGGGCTCTGGGCGGCGCCGGTTCAGAGAGCAAGCCCAAGGCCGGCTGTATCTGAATCTGAATCCGGATCGGATACATACAGAAATGGATTGATATCACTGTTTACCATATTTTAATTTAAACACAGATATAAATACGAATATATTATCATATTGTAATGTAATATAAAACGAATACTCCGAATTCAGATACTTACATGATTTAGAACAAACGTCATAATAATTATCAATTTGTTTATCGATCGATTTTATAGTTGATAAAAGAAAAATGCATGTTATAAGTAAATTATAACCATAGCATATAGATACATTATGAGCGTATTCATTAATAGTATAATATATTCTTTAACAAAAAAAAATATGTGCCATGCTTATAAATAGATGTCAAGTTTTGACCACATCCTACATATATCATTTTACAATGCCAAAAGATAGGTATCTATAGTAATTCATTTAATGGGTATAGAATAGTAAATATGCCAAGAGAAATTAGATTTGTCATTCCAAAAATGAGTGAATATACCAAAATTTAAACTAAAATAATGAAGAATTAATTTATTCTTCGATCTGCCGGTCATTTGCATGTGGGCCTGCATGCGACCTCATCATTATTCTTCTGCCCTTTTAAAATTAATTTAGTGTTCACAAGGCAACATCGATCGGTCCACAAATGGAGCCGCCGGCCGCCGGTGCACCACTCAGCATGCACGTGCCGCCATGCGCGCCCTGTCCCCACCGTTGCATGATTATTCTGTTTCCCACTTTGCCTTTTACACACAGAAGAGAGCAAAAGAAAATAAGAAACAAACTGTAAATTTATAACCAGCTTAGACACTAGAATAATATATATATATATATATATATATGAGAAAGAAAAAGTGAACCATACATTAATAATGAAAACATATAGGTTAAGGGATAGACTATAAAAATCCTTTCAGCTAGTAGTCAGATATATTCAAAGGTTGAGTCAAACGATGTGTTGAGTTCCACGTAAATATCATATATATCTTTGATTTTGTAGCAATATATCTATACGTACGTATCTTGGCGACGCGAATTAATGGTTTACTTGACGGAATAGAAACAATTAATTAATAAAGTAGCCATCCATCCATAGGTAGACGATTCCACTCCCATGTCCCTTCTGCTTCTCATTATATCAAGTGAAGGAAGCATGCATGTGCGTCACGCTCCATATATAGCCCCAGCAACCCCATGGAGCGCCGACCGCCGGATCGCCGGAGCTCCACGATCCGGCGGCACTACCGGAATCAGTTTCTTTGCCGTGTGTTCTAAACACACGGCAAAGGCTATTTTACACTCGGCAAAGGCTTTGCCGAGTGTAACACTCGGCAAAGAAAGCTCGGCGAACTGTACATCGGCAACAGCATCTTTGCCGAGTACTATTTGTCGGGCACTCGGCAAAGAAAAGTCACCGTCACGGCGCCAAGTGACGGTGACGGATCCTTTGCCGAGTGCCTACGGCGACACTCGGCAAAGACTGGTCCAGTGGACCCCACAGCCAGTCCCTGTGCCGAGAGCTCTAGTAGGCACTCGGCAAAGGAGGTTTCTTTGCCGAGTGTCTGGTGCACTGGCACTCGGCAAAGAACCCTCCAGTGGGCCCCTTTGCCAGTATCTTTGCCGAGTGCCTTGGCGAAAGCACTCGGCAAAGATGTCTTTGCCGGTTCCCAGGTTTCCTTCTTTGCCGAGTGTCACTGTCAGCACTCGGCAAAGATGGCTTTACCGGTTCCCAGGTTTCCTTCTTTGCCGAGTGCCATGGTCATAGCACTCGGCAAAGCAACCCTTTGCCGAGTGTTACACTCGGCAAAGTGACCAGGATGTCCCTTTTTTATTTGCTTTTGTTGTTCCATCCAAACAAACAAAAGATATATATCATTCACATCACATTATATATCAAGCACATCACAGAATGAACACATTTATCATCAACACCATATATATCACAAAGTCTCACTAAAGTCTCAGAAAACAGATCACAAGTCTCACTAAAGTCAGGATCATCACAAAACAGATACAAGTCTGCATCATCACTGACATCACCAAGTATCTCACAAGACAAAGTCTAACTAACATCACCAACACTCATAAAGGTAAGTCTGGATCATCACAAAACAGATCATCAACGAGGTGGGCATCTGGACTGGTTCGGCGAAGGGCTGGACGAAGCATGAGGGTTGTTCGACGCCGCCGATTGACCCTGCATAGAGAACAGATTGTATGTGTGAGAACATATGAATATATATCATGCAGTACTAAAATTTTGATACTCACAGGAGTAGTGAACTCTGTAGGGTCAGCTGTAGGGAACAACGGAGGTGGTGGAGCATGACCCTGTGCGGCGCCAAGGCTCTGCATGTACGCGAACATCTCCGCCATCCTCTTCTCCAGCTCCTCACGTTGCCTCCTCTCATCATCTAGCTGAGTCTGTAATATTTCGCCCTAATGTTACGATAATGCAAAGAGAAGATATATAAAAATCAATGAACGATGAATAGATAAGGAATAACCTGGAGTTGCTGGATACGATGCTGTGAGGTGTCCTGCCGAGGTCGTATGGCTGGGCTCGCGCTCGTGCTCCTTGCTCGCACCTGAGAGAGAGTGGGAGTGGAGGACGAGTCGATTGCCCCGTCGGCAATCCAGTACCGCCCATGCCTCTTGCCTCCTCCGACCCTCATGAGGCATCTCCGTCGATGTCCTCGGTCCTCGGATCGTAATCTGGCCCATGGACCTCCTTGGCCATGGCGGTGTACTCACTGAGTCGGCTGTGGATGGCGGGGTTGGTGTACGCCTCGGGCCCGTCATCCGGGTTGTAGGTGACGTCGGACGTCGCCTTCCCCTTGTGGGCCATGGCATATGCCGAGAACGTGGAGCAAGGCACGCCACCATGTGCCGCCGACTGCGAGAAAACCAACGATATGGTTAGAAATCATGTCTAATCGAAAGTTATATACCTAAATAAAAAAGAGCGCGTACCCATGCTTCCGCGTATTTGCCCAGGCTGCGGCTGCCTTGATGGTGGGAGGGACCTTGCATCAGCAAACGCCGTTCTCGGCTAGCGTTGTGTGCCTCGTCCCACTCAGCCGAGCACCACCTCTGCACCATCTCCCAGCACTCAGGATGCGCGGCGCACCAATGAGGAATCATCTAAAAAAATATAAGTACACCGCATATCAGAAGATAAGAATAAGCATATTTAGTACCAATAATAAAGTTTTGTATTTACCTGCAAGTACTGGTCCGCAGTCAATGACATGGTTCGGGCGTCCTTCTTGTTCACCTTCTCCCCAAGGACGGAGCCGTGGTAAGTGACGATGGCCTGGATGCGCGCCTCGTAGTGCATGTCCACGACGAGCTTCTTACAGCACGTCGTAGACACCACATCCGCCCTGGCCTCGTATCCAGCATCGCACCTGAAGAAATCCTACATACAAAGACGATGTATCCATACATTATTTCAAGAATATGCAACAAATGCGACTTATTAAACAATATAGTGCGAGGAAGACTTACCCACAGCTCTTGCTTGACCCGCTCCACCTTGTTGTTGAATTGTCTGCCGTCCCGATCTACTGCATCGGGGGCGACGGCGTAGTGGTCGAAGGTGTATGCTGGGCTCGTCACTCCGGCGTACTCGACAAGTCCAGGGAAGTGTTCCCGGCATAGAAGGCCGAGGATGCCATTGGGGTTGCGGCCGTGACCCCCTGCAGTCTCCAAAACCATCCAAGACCTGTCCAAGTGATTAAGATGAAGTATTAGTTTCTATTATTAATTTGAACATATAATATGAAAAAGCAGCAACAACATCTAAAGTTACCTACCTCTCTCCATCGGGTCGTATCAGCGGACGTCTGTCACGAAGTATGGGTCGCTTAGGTAGGCTCGCGGGACCTCGCAGGTAGATACTCCTCGAACCTGAGGAGCCAGAACCTGAGACGTCCTGCTGAGCGGCGTCGTCGTCGTCGTCGTCCTGCTGCGCCGCATCGTCGTCGTCCTGCTGTGCCGCATCGACAGTGGCTTGCTGCTCCACCTGCTACTGTACGGCGTCGTCCTGCTGCGCCTCCTCCTCCGTCCTACGGGTGCTCCTCCTCCCCCTCCCCCCTCCCCCTCCTCGTCCTCGTCCCACCGCCCACCATCTTTGTCCAACAACCTGCAATTAAGAGTAAACAATTAAGCACAGATAAAAAAATATGTATTTAGAAACATATGCAAAATAAATGAAATATAGCATTACATCGATTAAAAATAACCTTCATATGTGTCCGGGTTAGCCGGATCATAAGTGTCATCATCACTATCAACCATTTCATAGTCAACATCATCTGAAGGCGCAATTTCGTCATTGGCATTGCCTTCAAGTATTTCTAAGTCATTCTCATTTTGCACCTCATCATCCTCGTCATCAACAACCATTTCAATATCTACTTCCATTCCGATCGCTTCGGTTAAGTCTATCTCAAATTGCCCTTCGAGCCCATCTTCTTGGAAGAACTCTCCGTCATATGTGTCCGGGTCTAAGTTATAATCTTCATCGTTTGGAACAGGTAATTTAGCGTGCGGTGATACCTTATACACAACATCCCAACCCTTAAGATGTTGTTTCGTTTGGCACGCATATGGAAGATAATACACTTGTGTGGCCTGTTGGGCCACAATATAGACATCGTCTCCTGTTAAGGTGGAATCCTGTCGAATTTCGACTATCCCAAGATTAGAATGTGTCCGTCTCGTAACTTCAGGGTCAAACCAATGACATTTGAATATCACTGGAGTAAGAGGTTTGGAACCATAAAAATTGAGTTCATATATTTCTTCAATTCTTCCATAATACTCGACCTCGTCAAGCCCGGGCGTAAAGACTCCAGAACACGTGGTTTTTCGATTGGACCGACTTTGGTCGTAGCTTGTTGTGCGAAAACGGTATCCATTGACGTCGTACCCAGAAAATTTCCTGACCCTATAGGCAAAGCCATTGGCTACTTGTCTCAACTCGGCACTCATAGACGGCTCTCTTTGGCCCTGCAAGTTCAAACACGCTAGATTGTTATATTATTCGCACGTAAGAGCAACTTGGAATAACAAACTAAGCACGTACCTTATGTTTAAACCAGGAAATGAAATCGGGCAATCCATTTCCCGCACCCTTTCTAAGAAGGGTATCATATTCCTGTGGAGTTGGGTCCCTTGATCGACGCCAGAATTCATGAAGAAATTGCTCCATGTATGGCGTCACCTCTTCAAGGTTGGTCAATACATATAGCATGATATGGCGCCACTCTTCATGTCTCAGGGTCTTGGTGGTCGAACCACTCGCGCTTCCGAGTTGCCCTCGAAAAATGCTGAGGTTCGATTCATTGCCGCCATCATTGTAACGAGGGGGTGGATTATGCACGCTCGGCAGTTTGTCACCATAGTAAGTTGTTGTGAAGTTTGACACCTCCTCCAGTATGTATGCCTCTGCAATGGAAGCCTCGATTTTGCATTTATTTCTACATTTCTTTCGGATACTCTTTAGACATCTCTCGATTGGATAGCACCAACGTCCCTGCACGGGCCCCCCCATTCGTGCCTCATACGGGAGATGAATAATCAAATGCTGCATCGGATTGAAGAAGCCGGGTGGAAAGATCTTCTCCAGCTTACACAGTAACACGGGTGCCATCCTTTCCAAGTCTGCAATCATGGTCCGAGCTAACTCTTTTGCACAAAGCTGGCGGAAGAAATAGCTCAACTCTGCAAGCGCTAGCCAGACATGCTCAGGGACATAGCCTCGAACCATCGCCGGAAGAATTCGTTCAATCCATATGTGGAAGTCATGACTCTTCATCCCTAAGACTCGCAGAGTAGATAAGTTCACCCCCCTACTAAGGTTAGCTGCATACCCATCAGGGAACATTAACATCTTGATCCACTGTAGTACTTCCTTCCTCTGGGCCCTGCTCAGGACGAAATCGGCCTTAGGCCTTCTCCATGTCTTACCACCACTAGGCGGCTTCATCTCTTGGTTTGGTCTATCACATAACTCTGCCAGATCCACTCTTGCCTTTACGTTATCCTTTGACTTATCAGGAATCTCCATAATTGTTGCCCAAAGTGCCTTGGCGACATTCTTTTCAGTGTGCATCACGTCAATGTTGTGTGGAAGGAGCAGGTCATCATAATAGGGGAGCCGAGTCAAGCCCGACTTATGTGTCCACATATGTTGCTCACCATATCCCACAAAACCACCTTCTGGGTTGGCCACGAGACCATCTATCTGTTCGCGAACTTCGGCACCAGTCATCATTGCAGGTGGGCGGTCTGTCACCATGACACCTTTCGTAAAGTTCTTGATGTCTAGTCGGAATGCATGGTCAGGAGGGAGAAATTGTCGATGTTTATCGAATGACGAATATTTGCCACCCTTCTTCAACCAAATGAACCTAAGAGCTTCCTTGCAAACTGGGCATGGGAACTTACCGTGAACACACCAGGCGCAAAATAGCCCATACGCCGGAAAGTCATGCATGGAGTACTGGTACCAAACATGCATTTTGAAGTTTGTCTTCGTAGCTCGGTCGTACGTCCATACCCCTTCCTCCCAAGCACGGACCAATTCATCAATCAAAGGCTCCATGTACACGCCCATTTTATTCCCCGGGTGTCCAGGAATTATCAACGACACGAATATGTTCTGTCTTTGAAAGCATACGCCGGGGGGGAGATTGATGGGGATAACGAACACGGGCCAACATGTGTATGGGGCAGCGGTCATTCCATAGGGATTGAACCCATCTGTGGCCAGCGCAACACGAACATGTCGAGCCTCTTTGGCTTTCTCATGGTGAATGGCATCAAAGTGGGTCCATGCTTCACCATCGGATGCGTGAACCATCTTGTCAGGATTGTATCGTTTGCCTTTTTTGTGCCATGTCATCTGTTTCGCGGATTCCTCTGTCATGTATAGACACTGGATCCTCGGTATGAACGGAAGGTGGCGTAGGATTGTCATGGGGATGTCGAGCTGCCTCTTCTGTCCATCACCAGAGTCTACCTCCATGAACCTAGACGATTTACACTTCGGACAGTACTTTGCCTCAGTGTGTTCTTTCCTAAATAGGACGCAGCCCTTCGGACAAGCATGTATCTGCTCATACGTCATCTTGAGTGCACGAAGGAGTTTCTGTGCCTCGTACATGCTCTTTGGCAGAACGTGATCCTCCGGAAGCAGGCTGCCAATAACTGTCAACAAACCATCGAAGGCGTCTCGACTCATGCTATACTGCGACTTGAACGCCATTATACGCTCAATGGCATCCAGTTGAGAAACCTTTGTCTTGCCGTGAAGGGGTTTCTGTGCCGCGTCAAACATGTCGTAGAATGCCTTTGCAGTCGCCTCTGGCTCGTCCTCCGTACGTCCTTCGGCGAACTGTGCCTCGTGATAGTCGTTCAACATGTCTGCTACCCCGGCATCAGCATCGTAATCCTCGACGCGTTGTCTCACCACCTCCTCTCTCGTGCGATGCGCTTCACCATGGAAGATCCACCGAGTATAGTCCGGCGTAAATCCATTCTTCCAAATATGTTCTACCATGGCCTTCTTTGGTTTTCTTTTCCGGTTGTCACATTTGCTGCACGGACAAGGGACTAGGCTAGCTCCTTTAGCAGCTTCGCCATATGCCCGTTCCACGAAAGCATCGGTCTTCCTAATCCATTCTAGGGTGACATCATTACGTCGAATGCGGCCCGTGTACATCCACTCACGGTCCTCCATCCTCTAACATATATAACCGAGTATAGTTTAATATAGACATGTAATGCATGTAGACTACGTTCCTACCTTCTAATAGGTGAGGATAGGTCCTAATCCCACCCGCGGTTGCGTAGATGGAGTTAGTTTCCATGCTCTACTCCGATCCGAGATAGAATTTCGGCAGCACCTCCCCGCTGTTCTCCGGATACACGTCCTGGCAGGGAGAGTGTACTGTCCGGAGAACAACAGGGAGGTGACGCCGAAACTCTTTCTCGGACCGGAGTAGAGCATGGAAACTAACACCATCTACGCAACCGCGGGCTGTCCAAAAAACGTGGACAATTCGAAACTGATACATTTGTAGATATGCAAAGATCTGCATATCTACACCGTATCTCTTTCGAACGGGAGACGCCTAACTGGGTTACGTGATCTACGACCATGATGCGGAAATAGAGGTTATACCTAGGGTGGCGGTGGAGTCAGGCTAGTGGGGCTGTGGCGGGTCGGTGCAGTGGCGACGCGACGCGGTGCAGGCAGACCCGCAGCGGCTAGGAAGACCTCTGCAAAAAATACATGCCTGTCAACAAAAAATTCACATCACCGGCACTCGATTCCAAGTCTGACTTTTACAAATTAAATTACAAATGTAAGCATGTAACCTACAAAATTCACATCACCGGCACGTCGATATTGAGGCACCCAAAGGAAATGCCACACCACTAAGTCTCAAA
The DNA here is from genome assembly GCA_029449295.1 of Zea luxurians. Lineage (NCBI taxonomy): Eukaryota > Viridiplantae > Streptophyta > Magnoliopsida > Poales > Poaceae > Zea > Zea luxurians. Next base: position 6,880,508 of record JAOPSE010000082.1, on the reverse strand, counting down.
GAACCACTAAGAGACCTGACATCCAGTGAGCCCTATTTTGCTATAAGAACTAGTGTCCATAGTGCCCTAGATGAAGAGACCTGACATCCAGTGAGCCCTATTTTGCTATAAGAACTAGTGTCCATAGTGCCCTAGATGAAGAGACCTGACATCCAGTGAGCCCTATTTTGCTATAAGAACTAGTGTCCATAGTGCCCTAGATGTCCTAGGCTTAGATAATCAAAGTCCTTGAGGCCCCTTTCCCCCTAGGATATTTATGAGCAGCTCAAGCCCCTAGGACCCTTAAGTTTCCTAAGATGATCATGAGTCTAAGTCCCCATGGCCTCTTGGGACATAGAGCGCTGCGAAGAGTACAAGTCATAGTAGAGGTTACACATGTTTACACATGCATAAACGTGCCCCACTGGCCCAACCTGACCATGCGCGTGACCACTACCCTGGCTGGGGCTTTCCATGCCTATCGGAAGCCCTAGGCTTCCATTACCAACAACCTATATTTATACCCACCGACACAAAGGTGCTTGTTTAAACTTCTCCTTTGACTAGTGAGGGTAAACCATAGCTAATGAAAATAATATTTCTATCATGACTAATAATGGTGATTGTTACTTTAATTGGAACCATCATGAAATTTTCACTAGACCACTACAACGAGTGCATTAACATGTCAAATTGACGTGGCGGTTAATGTGTTAAGTAATGTGGCACTAATGATTTTGTCGGTGTTTTGAATCTAGCTCCCACAAGTAAATTTGTATGTGTGTTTCGTTCTCCGGATGGTATACGTGGTGGGCGCAAGATTTATACTAGTTTGGAAAAGTTGCAACAGTCACTGGGCCGAAAGCTGCTGGTTCGGCCCACGAGCACAGGGAAAACGGCCCCCGCACCGGCCGCCTGTGCCTGGAATGTTTACAGAAACCCCCCTCACTGAATCAGTTAACCACACAGGGGTCCGACGCCCTATTCATTTGTGTCGCTGACATGTGCACCGAGACACCCCGTTTTCAATCTATTTACAAACGCCGGTCCACGATCCAACCCTGACAAGCTCCGGCCATCCACCGCATGAACTCGCTGATGAGATCCCTCTCCGACGAAACTAAGCATCCGGACGTGATCCCCAATACTAACTTGCTATTTCCCTTAGGTTAATCGATCCTAAACAACCTAGAGCCTCTCTGACCAGGGCGGAGGCGGAGAGCCGAGCTCCGGCGGGTTTGAACCTGGGTCTAGGGCATCGTAGCTTTTAATCCATGGTTATGGCGAGTCTCAGTGACCTTTCTAACACACGCTGCCCACATAAACTTACCCAGAAAGAGCACAGTTTAACCAATCCACGCGAAGATAGTCCGTGGCGACGTTCTAGACAGATTCGACGACGTTCTAGCCACGATATACGGTAGCGTTCAGACAAGCAGCACCATGAGCATCACTATCATACATGAGTTATGAAACATGATTAGATCGAGCGTATTACCTTTCCAAAGAGGCTGGCCACGGAGAAGTGGGTGATTCGGTGGACGTGGTTCGGTGGACGAGCGTATTAGAGCGGCGGCCGGGCGCGTGGGGCTGCGCCGACGGCGAGCCGGAGCGTGGGGCGGCGCCGGCGGCGAGCCGGAGCGTTGGGCGGGCGGCGGGCGTGGCGGAGCGTGGGGCGGGCGGCGGGCGTGGGGCGAGCCGGTGAGGAGAAGGAAAGGAGAGAAGGAAAGGAGAAGGAAAGGTGAAGGAAGAAGAGAGCCGGCCGCGCGCGGGCGGTTTATTCACCTTCTTTGGCGAGTGCCCGCGATCCGGCACTCGGCAAAGATTTTTTAAAAATTTTAAAATAAACTTTGCCGAGTGCCGGATCGCGGGCACTCGGCAAAGACGCCTTTGCCGAGTGCTAGCTGTAGAGCACTCGGCAAAGATGTGTTGTACAAACTTTGCCGAGTGCTCAAGGACAGGCACTTGGCAACGCCGTCTTTGCCGAGTGCTAACTGGTCAGCACTCGGCAAAGTATATTTTATTTTTTTTATTTTTGGCAACCAAACTTTTTGTTGTGTGTTCCTACACTATGTAGACCTACAAGTACCATTTTGGTACAATTATAAAAGTGTTTTTTATAACTATTAGATTTAGTTCGTTTATTTGAATTTCTTCGAAAAATTCATATTTGAACTGCAGGTCACTCGAAACTTGGGAAATCGTGCATGCAAAAATGATATCTGTCCTATTTAGCACAAGTTACGACCGATTCCATGAGCGGACCGGAAACTTCGAGCAACATGCTCACTAAATATGGTCATGAACTTGCCATCCACATGTTTAAAAATTGTATAAAACACAAACAAAGTCAGAAAATCATGAAACTTGGCCACGTGTCATGATATCATATGTACAGGTTGTGATAAAAAATTGAGAATGTTTGGACAAAGTTGTGAGACACTATGTGTAGAAACCTATGAGAACTACACATGAAATCATAGAGTTTCAATGTGGATATCTTAGGTTTGTACACATAGCACGTCATAGTTTTCTCGAAATTTTTTCAATTTTTTATCGCAGCCTGTACATATGATATCATGACACGTGGACAAGTTTCAGGATTTTCTGACTTTGTTTGTGTTTTATACAATTTTTAAACATGTGTATGGCAAGTTCACGGCCATGTTTAGTGAGCATGTTGCTCGAAGTTTCCGGTCCGCTCCTGGAATCGGTCGTAACTTATGCTAAGTAACATGAATATCATTTTTGCATGCACGGTTTTCCAAGTTTCGAGTGACCTACAGTTCAAATCTAAATTTTCCGAAGAAATTCAAATAAACGAACTAAATCTACTAACGATTGAAAACTCTGTTAAAATTGTCCACAAATGATACATGTAGGTCTACATAGTGTAGGAACATACCACAAAAAATTTGATAGACAAAATAAAAAAAAATAAAAATATACTTTGCCGAGTGTCCAGAGATGACACTCGGCAAAGTATGCTTTGCCGAGTGCCTACTATGTGGCACTCGGTACAGAACCTCTTTGCCGAGAGCCAACGGCTGGCACTCGGCAAAGACTGACGGCCGTCAGCTTTTGGACGGCCGCTGACGGCCATTTGCCGAGAGCCCCCTTTGCCGAGTGTTTAACACTCGGCAAAGTTGTCTTTGCCGAGTGTCGTTCTGTGCCGAGTGTTCAGCCCTCGGCAAAGCACGGTTTGCCGAGTGCCTAGCTTTACCGAGCGCGGCGCTCGGCAAAGACTTCTTTGCCGAGTGCCCGACAAAAGGCACTCGGCAAAGAGGCCAACACTCGGCAAAGCCTCGGATTCCGGTAGTACGGCCTCCGCATGCATGGCCGAGAGGGGCGCCAAGAGCTTGTCAATAAACATGTATTTCTTGGCTCGACACCCCCACCACCACTCTTGTCTCCCGGATCTTGCCTCCCGCCTTCCTCCGTCGTCTAACGTACTCACTCTCCGTGCTTTCTCTCTCCTCTAGCCATGGGGGCATATTATATATGTGGGCTCAGAGTACCCTGTTCTTTACCACTGCAAGCACAGTGTACTTCTCTATTTCATCCCAAATACGCACAGCGCGACTCCCGTCCGGCGCACATACACCCACAGAGAGAAGAAGAAGAAGAAGAACATCTTATTAGCATCTATCCGTCGCGTCGCTGCAAGCAGCTAGCGGATTGCATCATGGGTTCTTGGGTGCGCACCATCACGTCGCCCTTCAGGAAGATGCTCAACCCACAGCGCGACGGCAAGACGAAGACGCCGCGCCACCACCACCACCACCAATCCCCTTCTCCTTCTTCGTCAGGTAACAACTAGCTAGCTACTTAAATATATGGTCGTTGCTGTTGGTTTTCATATATGGTGGTGCACCTCCGTCGACAACAAGTAGTCTCCTCTCCTCCTCCTCCGCTTACCGATCGATGAACTTTGCTGCTACTACTACAGCCATGGAGCAGAGCGGCGAGATGGACAGGTCGCAGCTCTACGGCGAGGTGATGGCGTGCACGTACGAGGACGTGCAGGTCATGTGGACCATGCTCGACAAGGCCAGGATCTGCGCCGCCGCCGCCGCCTCGTGACCGCCATAGATGACCTTCACATGAAACCTTTATTTTTTTTACAGTAGTTGGTTTTGTATAGCATGTTTCCAGCCGTCTGATGAATCCCCGCTGCTGCCACAGACGCGCGCGCGACACACGGAGTGCGTGTGTGAGCTATCTTGGAGAGATTTAGTGACTGTGCCAACATTAATTTAGCATGTGTTTACTTAATCTTGAGGCCATCATCTTCTGTTTCCTCTTTGGTGTCAGAGATGCATGCATGTGTACTCATCATCCGATACATGCCAGGGTTTATATATGCTATTTCTGGAGATCTGAACTGCCTGTGCATATATATATATATAGTTCTGCACTAGCTTTTATTGGTTTATGTATCTGAGTCATTTGGGTGGAATAACCTCTGGCTCACAAGTCAATGCTTGTCTATCCATCGATGGCTACCATAGGAGAGTTCTCTATTTTTTCACATAATTGCTATGAAATACTTAAAACTATACAATGAATAGACTTTATTTTAATAAAACACAAAAATACATATGTTCTATTGGTTAATATGGAGCCAACAACCAAGCTAGGTTCAAACCCCCACTTGTGTATAATTTACCTTATTTTTACATAAAGTGTGGGAAGGAGGCTCACACACGACGACTGTGGAACCGTGGAAACTGATGCTTTATATAGTAAAGATAACTTTCAGCGACACCGTTATTGGAAATTTTGATTACACATAACATATTTCTATTTTTCTCGAGCTGTCACACCCGGATTTAAGGGATAAAGCCGGGTGCGTTTCGCCGTTTTATATGTGCGCCAAAGAAGAACATCACATATAATGACGAAGTGTATAGAGATAAATGTCACAAGTATCATTATTACATAGCGGAAGTCTTACAAAAATAAATGATAATAATAAAGCGAACTAAATATTATCATCGGCGCCATAAAGCTAACTGGGAGACGCCACCTAGATAAGCTCATATTCCTCATTGTAGGGCTCTTCTTGGGCCACCTGCTCTTCACCTGTTAGGGGGGCTATATATCACAAGAGTGAGCTCACAAAAGATCATAGCTCAACAAGTTGTGGGGAATAATGTGCATGTACACACCAAGGGTGGTAATTCATGTGAAGTGTAAGGCTGATCAACAAATAAGGGTTAAAGCTGAGCATTGCTTATATGTTGGTCAAATTTTATTAGCAGTTACTAAATGCAAGTAATTATCAAACCAGAGTAATAATAGATTAAATTAATATTAAACCATAATGCGATGCAAATGACAAATTTAATTCCATAAATTAATCATGTCAGGGTCAGAGCCGCTCATGACCGTGAGCACGGCTGATATACCAGTTTTACACTCTGTAGAGGTTGCACATCTTTACCCACAAGTCATGTTACCCATCTGCCAAGGGGTCATGAATCCCATACACCTCTACCAAGGAAGCAAGGTAGGGTAACACTACGAGGCCTTTATAAAGTTCCACTAGCTTTAAAAAACCCGCTACAGTTCTAGAATCGCAATGCAGGGATCCCATGTCTGACCGCCATCGCAGCAAAATCAACCCGAGAACCTCCCTACACCGACCACTCCCCTACTACCCTTGCCCCTTTCGGGTATGGTAGTCATCCACTAGCTTTTCTAATTAGTCAGCCAAGAGCGTTCCATACCACCCTTGTGGTAGCACTGTTTTCCCGGGTGGTTCTCCATGTTCCAATTAACAAAATGATCTTATCATGAACACTAAAAAACAAATTGATAATAAAAGCATGATCATGAATAATGTGTATCTTAATACCCAAAACCACATAAAGCAATAGTAGGTACTACCCAAAAGTTCAGTGGTAAACAAGGTATAAAGATAGTCAAACTAGAGTGACCTATTGGGTCCCATCAAAATTAACCTATGCAAATCATAATGATTAATAGGAACATTATTGGGTAAATAGAAGTGATCAAGGGTACAACTTGCCTTCAACGAGCTCCTGCTCAGCAGTCTCCACCTACTGAACACCTGGGTCCTCAGTGGCTTGCTCGTCTACTCGTAACAATACAAACAAGCATAATATAGTAGAAATTAACATCACACCAAACAACAGAACAAAATGCATAATATTATTCTACGCATCGTAACGAGATCGCAGGAACAAGAATCACTAAATTCGGAGTTACAGTTATCGAGTTATGATTTTCTGAAGTTCTTAAGTGATTACTATGGATTAAATCAAATGAATAAATTTAATCTATGTTTCATGACTAAACAAAGTTACCAAGTGCTAAATAATATTAGTACAAAATTATTGCAACTTGATTGGGTCGAAAAGGATTTAAAATGAATTTTCTATGAATTAAATAAGTTCTAGAATTATTTTTATATTAGAAATCTATTTTCTAAATTCATTTTCCCATTTTCTCAGATCTCTGGACTGTGCGCACAATAATCAGGAAGTTCGGTGGCTAACTCGTAAACTCCTAGACTCAGCTCCATCCTGCGATGGACTGCGGGTTATTTGTAACCAAAGATGGTCTCTTTTGAAAAGTCTCGCGGCCGAAGGGGTACGAGACCATCTGAGCCATTGAATCTTGTTCCAACCATCCGGATTAGACGCATACCTTATAAGATGAGATGCGATGCTGACCGCTGGATCTGAGATCCAGGGCTCACATACCTCGTATCGAAAGGGTACACCACCGATGATCTCGCCCGTCCAACATCTATACCACAGTTCTAAACTTCTCACAACTCCATCTAACCCTGGCCGCTCATCCAGAGATCAACGACACATGCATCTTCTTCCTCCCTGAGACCCGCGCTACGGCCGCATGCAACGTAGACCCGGCGAGCGGTGAGCTAGCGACCCACGGCCATGGTTTGGAGCATGAACTGAACTTGCGCAGCACAGGAATGATGGAGAACTACTAGGTCATGACCTTACCGGTGTCAGTAGCGTGTGCAGAGCCGCCCACGGAAGATCTGTGCAACGGAGCACCCAGGTTCGCCAAGGGCGGTGTGTCGGCTCTCCGACATGGTGACGCCCAGACGACCACCGCCGTACGGGAAACATCGCGAAGCGCCCCTGCCAGACTTCGTCGTCGGCTTCCCACGCACACCTCGTGCCCCGATGGCTGATCCAATCCCCTGGCCTCTCCCTTTCCCCTTTCTCTCTCCTATCGACAGTTTCAACAGAGGCAACTCCCAGCGCGGTGCAAATCCTCAAAGCATGGGACTAGGGAAGGCGGCAGTCAGGTTTATATCCAGGCGCCAAAGTGAAAGTGCATGTGGCAAGTCATTCAAATACTTGATGCACATATCTAGTAGGAGCACATTATATGTCTTGTGTCTTAGAGAATATGTTTCTCTTTAGTAAGCTATTCTAAGACAATCCAAAATGGTAAATTTGTATCTCATTCATATGGATTGTAATCTTTGTTTTTTTTAATAGCTACTCTTGATGCAGTTTAAAATTCCCTTATAGTTAAATCTAAAAGTGCATAAGAATCTTTTTTGTTGATATTCATCTCATACATATGCACTAACATGGATATGATTTTTAAACTGTAAAAGGTACAATTAGTGATCCATACTCTCTAAATTTTGGAAACCCATATTTTGATATCTTAGAAATCTACTTCAATCGGTATCCATATGCTTCACATTGAATTGGATCACTAAGTTGTAAATTCCATGCATAACTTGTCTTTATGATATGAATGCTTGTGCGACTAACCTTAATAAGCTAGGTGCACCCAAGGTCAAGCTAGGTTCATCATCAAGAAGGCAACACAATGATGTATCAAGAAAAGGAGAAAAGTCTCCTATTCTTAACTCTAGCTTTTATCTATGTGATTAAATATTGACTTGAAACCATGTAAGATGGTTGTCAAGTATATTTGGGTGCCTACACAAAGAGAAAGGTCACAATAAGGATTGTGTGGGTACTCAAGGCTCTTCCTACTAATCTCAAAGGACCCAATTCAAATTGGGTACCAAGATATGAAGCTTAAACTTGTTTTGCAGGATCACACCTTCAATGGATTAAGTTGGGTGCTCGATATTGAATGTATAAATCATATTTGGAGATAGTAGCAAGGATGGTAACAACTGAATCTCAAGTGCATATTATTTTCAAATCTTATCTCTTTTTGACTTGTGTAGTCACTAAGGAAAAAGAAGCACTTGAGGATATACATCAGTTGTTGACTATAAAATAAAGATCCAATTGGAAGATGAATGAATATTATCATATGGATAACAATCCAAAATTATGTGACATATTCTCTATCTAGTTAATTTGGATTTGATTCTTCTTTATTAGACACTCACCATAATATGGATTAAGTCAGCCCTTTAGACTTCATTGAACAACCATGCATATTATTCATGTCATTCAAAATATATTGTGCATGAGGGCTCAAGGGAAATTTAGTCCATATTATGAGGTTTCTCTATTTTAGCAACTCGCTTGCCTTCCACATATAAAGGGTTGCTAAATAAGAAACTAGTGCTTGTGCTACTAATGTCATCTCTTGTGTTGAGTTTATCCATAGAAAATCTATGTTAAGAGATGGTGCTTGTTTTAAATTGGATAAATCACAAGCTTAAAGGATACTATTCAACTAAAGTAAGAAGTTGATAAGAGGCCAAGGTATGAAAACTTCCTCTCCTTCAGTTGTTTTAGTATTCTATCCTTAGTGGGATGTACCATAGTATAGGTTAAATTTCTTGCAATATAAAATGTTCAATAGTGCATATAACTTTCACATCAACTATATGTGTGCACTAATTTAAAAGAATTTAGTCTATCCTTTTGGGTTTCATTAATGATGATTCATTTGCCATCCACATATAAGGATCATCATTTGTGAAACCCTCTCTTGTGTTTCTAATGCTCTCTTTTCTAAGTGTTTCAATAAGGTCCTTCCAAGTGTTTTCAAGATGGATTTAAAATCTACGGATATAAGAGTCTTGGTTATTTCAATCATTGAGTTTCAATGGGTCTCATATCATGTATGATTGAACCATGCCAAGATGAATGAAGTTCAAGATCACTTGGTTGGATGAAATCATAATGAGAAAAGAAATCACAGTGAATCAAGAAGGAAGTTGAACTATCTTGTCAACCAAATGATGAAGATGTAGTGACATATTTATATGATATCCTTCATTATGAGGTTGAGGTTGATATTAGCATGCTTTACCCTCCAAGATTTTAATTGATATACTTTCAGTTCTTAAATCTTCAATTGGTTTAATTTTCATCATCTATATAAAGCATGTTATGTTAAGCCAAGATATAGTACAAACATCTCCTTTAACCTCACATTGTTATTGGGCATAAGTGTACTTTGTGTACTCTTGCATGCACAAATTGAGGGAGAGTTTAGCCTATATCTTGTGAGACTAATGATTTCTTTCAAGTTCATGTTGTGTAGTCTCACACCTTGGTGAAAGAAGAACATCAAATGAGGATGAGTGGTTCCAAGGAAATGATCAAATATTTACCACATGTCACCCCATAGATTAGTTCTATTAGGGAATGATATGTGTTCTCTAGCATAAATTCAATTATTTCAAATATATTATGCCTTGACCAAGATATATGATGAACTCCTCTAAGAATCTTAATTGAATCAAGTGCATGTATATGCAATATCTTAAGTCACATCATAAGGTTGCACTTGTGGTGACGATTAAAGAATCTCTAGATATTTGATTAATACCTCTTGTGGTGATATCATAAGTTAGTCTTAAGTCATCTTTGTGAGGTATGAGTCAAACATGCTAACTTCTCAAGAATCTTGGCTTAAAATATTGCATGTCATGTCTATTAGTATACCTTTTTGATTATGAGTAATTCCTTAAATTGGTACAATTTCACTTGTTTATATCTTATTTGTACCAAGGTTCAAATTGTAGAACTTAATCCCCGGGCCTCACAAGTCCAAGTGCATAAGCTAAACAAGTATTCATCACTTGTATGCACACATTTAGGGGGAGAATAGTCTATAATTTGAATCTTTGAGACTAACTTCATTTCCAAGTCTATTATGTGTGTAGTCTCGAATTAGAAAGGAATCTTCGGGCAAAGACAATCGCTTCCACTGCAAATTTTGATGGGTATCAAAGATTCTTTGCTCCAATAAATGTATCTTTTATACATTTCATAAGGGAATGAGTTTCTCTTTTATATGCTACTCCAACATCATCTAAAACTGGTAAACATGTATCACATCTTTTTGGATTGCAAATGTCTGAAGTAGCAAAGCTTATAAATTCTCTTGTCTAGAACTTAATTGATTAAATAGTGCACATGTTCCTTATGTTGCATGATTATGTTCAATTGATACTCTTTTTATGCCAATGGTACTTTAAGTTGCAAATAAGTACTCTCAACAGGTATCAATTGACTTCATATATATGTGTGCACTAAAACTTGAGGAGAACTTAGTGTAATATGCAATTAGTGATCTGATTATCTATCAAATTGTATCAATTGGTGGTTTTCAATTGATATTTTTCGTACATGATCACTAGTTGTATAATTCATACTTGTGCAATTTTCATGCTGCCTCTTGTTATGATAAGAAAATGCTAGGTGACATCTAGACTCCAGGTATCAAGATTTATCTTTCAATTAGTATGACAATATTCATTTGATATCTTGGACCTATGTCACAATTATGCCAACAAGGGATTGCAAAATGAACTCTAAATACAACACAAGTGTGGAACACCCCTTTGAAAAGGTAAAACACAAAGGTACATCACTTATGACACTTCTCCATTACCTTTGTGCCATCTAAGGACCCTCTTCATGATAGTGTGTTCACATCATGCTTATTCATAATTTCTACCCTTTATATTCTTTGTATCCTTTTTGGAGATGTATGACAAAGGGGGAGAAATTTTGCATTAAAGCTTACCTTTAGTCTTATGTAACTAAGTGTAAGAAGACTTTTGAAAAAGGGGAGAAATAATTAACAAAAGGGGGAATCATAAGAAAAACATAAGATGTAGAAAATTGATGAGTGCATACTATGTCATGAGCATCACATTTATTTTATGACACTCTGCACCCCATGAATAGTATGATATAAGTTGTCTATACTTTGACCTAAATATGTGCTTTTGGCATTTGAGTACAAAAGTGTTATTTTCTGAAATGCATATATTTAGGGGGAGGAAACTATATCATAGGATTCAAAATCTTATTTATCAAATCTTATGTAAGCTTTAAATGTGTTGTCATCAATCACCAAAAAGGGGGAGATTGAAAGTGCATTCATCCCTTTTGTGAGTTTTGGTGATTTGGATAACAACACATTTAAAGGTCTAACAAGTTTGCTAAGTGTTGAACAGGAAATTCAGTATGAACATACTTGAATAGTGTATAATGATCAATGAACAAGGTTCAACACAAGGTCAAATAACCAGTGAGACAATGCAAATGGATATAATATGGTCTCTATATTGGTTTATATGTATGGACAAGACCTGAGAAATCACTACATACATATGATCGGAATAGAGGATAAAGTGATTAAGAGGACTGGTTAAGCCAAAGTGGATAAGATATGAGGAATCGTGAATTGGCTTGACCATATTACTATTAGTCCATATATGCTTCTATGAGAATCAAACTAGAGCTTGATTGGTCTTAACAATTATATCTAGAAGACATTCAAGCAAGGTTCACAATATTGAAGAAATGATTCTCTCAATGGATGCTCAATTTGATGTGACTCAAGAATGGCTTGATAGGGTGAAGATAGCAAGGAAAGGGCTTCGAGGAACTAAGCGAAGGTGAAGGTCAAGCGACGGCTTGTAGGCCGAGGTACCATGGCTAAGGTGAAGAAGAGAGTACTTGCACTAAGTCGATGAACTAATCAGCTATGAAGAGTTATAACATGTTGATGCATCAGTACGGTGACTTGAAGCCATGATTTGAACTCACATATGGTGATATGGTACAAGTCACAGGGTTTGATTTGTGTTTGCTTCAAAAGGTGATACAAAGATGTTTGTGATCCTTATGAAGCAACGCCTTGGAGAAATCACACATGAGACGCCAATTACTCAAGGACTTTTCTTAATTAATTTTATTTAACTTGAGTATAGGAATCGTCGTACTATAAAGGGGGATCCAAAAAGAAGGTTGGTGTTTGCCAAAGCTCAAACCTCTATATTCAAAAGCTATTTTTTGAAAAGCAAAAATCTCTTTAAAATTCTTTGGTTGACCTTGGTTAGGTTTGAGAAACCTAGAGTGTTCTTGCTGAAAAGCAGCTGAACTTGTTCAGCTGCAGCTGAGCTTTTCAGCTGAGCTGGACTTCAGCTGAGCTGAGCTCCTTCAGTTGCAGCTGAGCTTTTCAGCTGAGCTGGACTTCAGCTGAGCTGAGCTTCTTCAGCTACAGCTGAGCTTTTCAGCTGAGCTGAACTTCAGCTGAGTTGAGCTTCTTCAGCTGCAGCTGAGCTTTTCAGCTGGGCTGAACTTCAGCTGAACTCAACTTCAGCTGTGAACCTCTTTGACCATACACCAGCTGAACTTGCCTCCGGGCAGTTGAGCTGGGGTTTTCTCTCCTAAACTCACTGGTCAAGACCAGTTGAACTGGTCCTGAGGGGCAGTTCAGCTGGTCTCTGACCCCTCTGACCTCTGTTCTGCAGTCTGCCAGTCAGACTGGCAAACAGGTCGCCAGAAGTGTCAGGGGCGGTTCAACCGCCCCCCCTGGGCGGTTCAACCGGTCTTGGTCAACTTGACCAGTCTGCAGGTCAGTCTGCGCGTCAGTCTGCCAGTCAGACTGGCAGACAGGCTGCCAGGCCTGCCAGGGGAGGCTCAACCGCCCTAGGGGGAGGCTCAACCGCCCTCAGGCAGAAAAATCTACCCAACGGCTAGTTTTGAGCTCCACCTATATATACTACCTCCTACCTCTCTCCCCATAGCCAGGAGCACGATTTGAACTCCATTTCCAACTTGAGAAACACCTCCTACTCTCTCACACACATCTCTTGCCTCTCCCATTTCAAATCTTTGGAGAAAAATCTTTGAGTGAGCTTGAGAGCTGCGGTTTTTGTGCTTCATCTCCAAATCTCACTTGCTCTTCTTCATTCGAGCTTTGGTACTACATCGAGTTCTTTGTGGATTCATTACTCTTGGAGTTTCTAGCTCCTAGACGACTAGGTGTCTCTTGTGAGTCTCCAAATCTTGTGGAAGACCACAAGAAAGTTTGTATTACCCGCTCGTTTGAGCAAAGATTAGTGTGTGAGCTTGACCTTTGTGGTCGGTGAAGGGAGGATTAGGGTTGAAAGAGACCCGGCTCTTTGTGGGCGCCTCAACGAGGAAGTAGGGCACCTTGGTGGTGTGACCGAACCTCGGGATAAATCTTGTGTCTCTTGTGTTCTTGCTCATTGTGTTTGTTTGTGTTCTTCGTTCTCTCACCATTGCGTGGAAGATTTGTTTATATCTTTTTGGTGTGTGGATTTTGAGAAGTGCCATTCTCAGATCTACTACTTTGAACCCTGTGGATCATTTTGAACATCTCATTTCCAAAGTTAACTGGGTGAATTTCGAGATCAATTCAGTTTTGCCCAGTTTGCTTCTAGTTTTTGTTGAAAAAGTTTTAACTTGCCTATTCACCCCCCCTCTAGGCAACTTTCACAAAGGCCCAGCAAGCGCACAACTAGGGGAAGATTCACGCAGGAGGTGGTTAGATCCGTTCACGCGACACTATTCTCGCGGAGACGAAGACCGGAAGGCGAGGGAGGGCCCACTGGCAGTGAGTCATCGCACAGGGAAGCGAGCACGCACAACAACTGACACAAGGGCCCCATCTGCCAGGTGACGAGAGCGTGCAGACGCGCTGCGGCGGCAGAAGCGGCCGACCCGCGCGAACGCGTAGGGGCATTTGGGCTGAAATGCGGTTGTCACACCCGGGTTTAAGGGATAAAGCCGGGTGCGTCTTATATGTGCGCCAAAGAAGAACATCACATATAATGACAAATTGTAGAGAGATAAATGTCACAAATATCATTATTACATAATGGAAGTCTTATAAAAATAAATGATAATAATAAAGCGAACTAAATATTATTCCTTGACACCATCAAGCTGACTGAAAGACGCCACCTAGATGAGCTCGTACTCTTCATTGTAAGGCTCCTCCTAGACCACATGTTCTTCCTCCTATGGGGGGTTATATATCGCAGGGGTGAGCTCACAAAAGATCATAACTAAACAAGTTGTGGGAAATAATGTGCATGAACTCACCAAAGTTGAGAGTTGATGTGAAGTGTAAGGCTGACCAACAAATAAGCGTTAAAGCTGAGCATTGCTTTTAATAAGTTAGTCAAGTTTTATTAGCAGTTACTAAATGCTAAGTAAATACCAAACTAGAGTAATAATGGATCAAAATTAATAATAAATCACAATGTGACGGCATCCTTGACGACGCAGATGATCGCGGAAGCCATGCCCTTGAATGTGATATGCTTGGCTGTATCGCCAACGACTTTTTCCAGGGAGATGAGCGCGGCCAGCTTCGCGCACAGTGCATCAACCCGCCCGTGCACAGGCATGGGAACATCTCGGCGCCACCGTCGGGAGGCTTCTAGTCTCGGGTCTGCACGACGGGCCCCAGCTTCTGGTCTCGGGTCTACACGACGGGCCCCAGACCCTTCCGAGGTCGGAGATGTAGCATGTGGCCTCTTCGTGCAGGTCGTAGTGTTGGAAGGCGATGTGTTGAGACTTGATGGATGCCGCGGTGCTGGGGTGGAACACGGTACAGAGGGAGTGTATCTCCACATCCCACACCTCTCGATGTCTCCTCATCAACTCTGGTATTCACAATAAGGAAGCACTTTGCAGCGAGATGTTGGAACTGAATGTTGAAACTGACAACTACACCATGTGCTTTCTGGACAAGCAATGCAAAAATTGGGAAAGTAATATTCTGAAGTCTTGGGATCCAGGAAAATCTTTTGGTCAGAAGTGCTTTGTGGTCCAGATTGTTACGCCTGCAACGCAATGTGTTGTGGGCGTGGTACTTATGCTAAGGAGTTTCTCACAATGCATGGGGTTATGGCTTGAGTTGTTCAGATTACCATGGATTTTGTGCAGATACTGCCAATTTGAGGGGATTGTCACGGTGATGATGGATTGCCAGGGTCATTTGGTGGAATCCTGTTTCATTGCCTGGAGTAATGTCGTAGATTGCCAAAAGATAGAGACACCAGCAGATGTCGCAGACTGCGGTCATCTGGGCATACCTATGGATGAAGCAGATTGCAGTAGCATGAACAAATCAGCAGGTGAAGGGAGTTCAATGTTCTCTTCTATGGAACATTTAGAAGCATTTCTGAGAGCTGTCCCACATACGGTTGAGCACAGTCTTTGTTCTGAAGATGCTGATCTGGGGAGTTTAGCTGCACGTGTGATTGGCTTGTCCGTCCATGCAATGTTGGTTAAACACGGAAGGATTGCAGTGAGGTCAGTACTATTGCTAGTGGACAAGGCAATTTCTTAGAAGACAATTTCTCCATCGTCTTGGGGACACTATGCTCGTGTGATTTCGCTGAAGATTTATCACAGTTCTCGGGGGTTAGGCGACTGTTGTGCTGAAAAGTGGTTCCCGGGTCACAAATGTGCCAATACAACTCAATACCATAGAAAACATATGGGATATGTGGGCATCTGAGATACCAGAGTCCTCTGAAATCACAGCTGAACCGACAGTGTCTGAGCAGCTCTTCATGTATCTGTCGCAATCAGCTTGGGGTGGTTCAGAATGTGCCCACACTCTGAAGTTTCAAGGTTATATCAACCACCAACCAGTGATCATCATCATGTACAGTGGCAGCTCACATTCTTTCTTGAGTGATTCACTAAAGCATCTGTTTCCACCTTCACAGTTGCTACCATTTTCATTGTTAGTCCGAGTGGCTAATGGAAGAGTGGTGCATTGTCCGCATGAATTGTTACAACTGCAGTGGCAAATTCAAAAGTGTGTTTTCCTTTTGGATGTGTCCTTGTTGCCCCTGCCTTGTTATGACATGATGGTCGGCATGGATGGGTTGCAAGCTTGCAGCCCTATGAGGCCTTGTTTGGTTTGACAGGGGTCGGAGGGGATTGAGGGGGATTAAAACCCCTTCTATTCAATTTTGACTAAAAGGAGATTCAATCCTCTCCAATCCCCTTCAATCTACCTCTAACCAAACAAGCCCTGAGAGTGTATTGGGCACAAAAGGGGTGGACTATTCCATATTAGACTCTCCATATTAGGGCAGAACAATGGTGCTGCATGGTCCGTCAGCTCCGACGCCTATGTGCACGGTGGTGGAGCTCTACTTGGTTCAGAATATATGAGTGCCCATATCACGAAGTGCCCATATCAGGTGCCTGTACGCAGAGAAGTGGTTTGTTGAACACAAGTGGGCCAGTATAGTTCAATTACATGCCATTTTACGAAGTATGGGATCTGCTGATTCCGGAGGAGTGTAAAGACTTATGAGGTGTTTGGTTTGATGAATCACTCTATCCAAAATGAAGTGGTGCATCATGAGTCCATTCCTCAAATTTGGTGGAATGACTCCATTGCACATATTATTACTAAACAACTAATTATGAGGAATGAGGTGGTGATGAATTAACTCACTCCATTCCACAAACCAAACAAAAAAGTGAGGAGTGAGAAGATGATAGACTATATCATTCCTCAAACCAAACACTCCATTAGTTTCTGTCACTATTTTGCGTCTATATGGCAATATTCAGCAGTTACCGTTGGTGGTTCTCATTGCCTCAGGATGATCACACACCTTCATCACTAATCGTTTCTTACACAAGTTCTCGAAAGTTCAACACATGCAACAGGCAATCACTGTGAAAGTGGCTAACAAGCTTACTTTGCTGTTGGAGATTCAGTACCTCTCAATCTTCAGCAATACCATATGGTCAAGCTTACTTTCCGAAGAAGTTCGCGCTAAATTCCTAGGTGTACCAGCTTGATGACAAGCTGGTTTTCAAGGCCGGGGGAATGTCAGCAAGATGCTAGGGAAGAGACGGTGATGTCCAGCAAGGAGCAGCAGCAGACCAGGAAAGGTGAAAGCACGCACCAAGGCTGAGGCGTGGGCTGTGTAAACGAGTGGCCGTGTGTTGGCTGCACCATGAAGGGCATTTGAGTCTGGAGTCTATACGAACTAGGTATAAAAAAATCAGAATACAAACCAATTATCGCCTTCCTCTGTGCTCTCCTGTTCTCGTCTTCTTTCCCAAAGCTTCTTCTCTACTCTCTCTTCCTGCTATCTCTCTAGAAGCATCTATAGTGTTAACACATATGCCGAGGTACTCGCTAGGCGAGGTGGTGGTGCTGGCGTTGGTGTTGCCTGCGGGCTGCGGCTGGGACGACTGCCTGATGCTGGAACCGGAAGAAGCCGAGCGCGAACTTGGCGTTGCTTGAGATCAGCTTCTCGCCCATGCCGAGGAACTCACCTGGCGCAAGAGTATCGCTCTTAGCAGTTGCTGCCAAGCATGTGGTCGTCAGCGAAACAACCATCGACGTTGAAGACACAGCCGAACGTGCTCGTCGTCCGAATTCTAAGCTATCTAGGCCAAATGAGTAGGTTGTGACCTAGTACATGCTCGTATATAAGGAATGCCTTGTAATAAGAGAGATATTATTCAACAAAGAACCAATATACTGAACCAATATACTGAGACGCCGTCGTGCTCTCATTGTCTACCTCGTATCTTCCTTTTCCCCTGCCCACGCCATTACCTTCTTCTTCCTCCTTCTACCCCTTCCTGGTGCTAACATCTCGTATTCAGAAGGTTCATTCTGGATCCTACTCTCCCAATTCTGTGGCGACCCCGATCCACTGCCATGGTGCCGACCGACGCGTCGTTCTCCAAGGTGCTCGACGAATTGCAGCAGATGGAACATCGGCTGACCGGTGCCATCGAAGGCCGCTGCGGCCTCCTTGAGCAGCAACTTTGACGATCGTTGCGCCGCCCTCGGCCGCCATCTCGAGCAGCGCTACGACGAGCTGATGACCTCGCCCACCTTGTCGAGGAGGCGGAACAACGTGCGAACGCGCGTCTGATCACTGTGGAGATGGTACAAGCAGAGTTCGAACAATGGAACCCGATGATTGAGAAACACGTCTCCAATCTATCACTGGAGGTGACGCGGGCTACGTGCTTCATGGAACGCGAGCATCGCGCCCCGCCTTCCATTCCAGCAATCGGGCCTCTCCGGACCACACGGGTCGGCGATCGAGCGATGAGCGCCCACATGTTGGATTCACCGCCAACAGGCCTTTTGGCCACCACGTCGAACAGCATCACTGGGATCGTGACTTCGTGAGTTTGGGTCCCGATCCCAAACGCACGACCCGGTCAAGGGTATGCTCCACACCCCACCAATCCGTCCTGAACAATTCTATGGGCATGATTGGAATGAAACAAATCAAGGAGATTTTGGTCATCTACGTACCATCAATTTTCCCAAATTCGTGGAAACCAACCACAAGTCCACAACCGTGGAGAGCAGAAAGTGCGAAAGTTATTTTGATATGTATGAGGTTCACTACAGCGTGTGGGTTCGAGTAGCGACCATGCACTTTGAGGGGCGCGCTTCTCGTTGGTTACAGTCTACTGAACGCAGGCTTAAATAGCTTTCATGGCATGAATTTGGCTCTCTATTGCATGATCGTTTTGGGCGTGAACTGCACGAATCGTTAATTCGTCAAATATTTCATATTAAACAATTGGGTTCGGTTGCTGATTACGTTGGTGTACACTATGGGGGTGTTTGGTTGCCCCTGCTAAAGTTTAGCCCGGGTCACATCAAGCGTTTGACTTTTAAATAGGAGTATGAAATATAGACCCAACCAACTGGACTAGATTCGTCTCGTCTTTTAATCTTCGGCTGACAAATTAGTTTTATAATCCGACTACATTTAATACCCGGAACGGAGGTTCAAACATTCGATGTGATAGGGGCTAAAGTTTAGTTTGGGGTAACCAAACACCCCCTATGAGTCTATGAAATGGCCAAACATTCCACAGATTGGCACCATCGTGATAGGGTATCCGCCGCAACATTATCACATCCTTTTTTGTATATGATTTTGTACTAATAAAGACCAGCTAGTTTGGAGTAAACTTTTTGCTGCCACAAGGTATGCAACCGTTCCTCATTAAGGGCTTGTTCGGTTATTTTCAATCCATATGGATTGGAGGGGATTGATATGGATTGGGAGAGATTTTGACTTGCTAGAGATTGAAACCCCCTCAATCCCTCTCAATCCATATGGATTGGGGTAGAACCGAACAAGCCCTAAGCTGGGTTAAACTCTTATGGTCGGTGAAAATGATAAACTCAGCTAACTGCAGATAAGACCTCCGATGCGCGACTACCATAAGTATTGCCAAGTATTCCTTCTCATAGGTGGAGAGGCCCTGAGTTTTTGGTCCAAGAGCTCGACTCAAGTAACCTAAAGGGTGGCCATTCAGATCCTGGATCGTCGTACGATCGAACGGGGTGGTACCATGGTGGTGCAAGTGAAGGTATACATGTCCAACGGGCCGTGCCGGGCCGGCCCGGCACGGCCACGGCTGGGCCTGGCACGAGGGGCGCCAGTCCAAGCCCGGCACGGTTCAGTGTCGTGCCGGGCCGGCCCGCAGGCTGGCTGACGCAGCCTAGGCCCGACACGGTTATTCTTATACGGGCCGTGCCGGGCCGGAGGCACGACGGGCATGTCGTGCCGGGTCGGGCCCAGACCCGTAAACACAAAAAACACTCTAAAATTCAGAATTTAAGGATAATATTTGTCGGCGTTTCGACCCCGGGGGGTCCCTGGACCGACGAGTAAATTGTTGCCGCGTGTCCCAGCCCAGATGGGTCGGCGCGAGACGGAGCACGAAGGGGGGAAAGGAGACAGGCGAAAGGGGAAACTCGCGTCCTTCGTGTTGTCCTGCGCCCAGGTCGGGTGCGCTTGCAGTAGGGGGTTACAAGCGTCCGCGTGGGAGAGAGCGAGAGACTTACGCGCCGTCCCGTTCTCCCGCGCGGCCAACCTTCTCGTACGAGAGCCCTGGACATTCCTTTTATAGGCGTAAGGAGAGGGTCCAGGTGTACAATAGGGAGAGTAGCAGTGTGCTAACGTGTCTAGCAGAGAGGAGCTAGTGCCCTAAGTACATGCCATCGTGGCAGCCGAAGAGGTTTTGGCACCCTGTTCATGTGATGTCGTGGCCATCGGAGGAGCGCTGGAGCCTTGCGGAAGGACAGCTGTCGGGGCTGTCGAGTCCTTGCTGACGTCTCCTTGCTTCCGTAAGGGGCTGAGAGCCGCCGTCGTCATGGAGCACGCGGGGCGCCATCATTATTTGTTTACAGGGACGAGCCAGATGGGACGCCGGTCTTGTTCCCCGTAGCCTGAGCTAGCTAGGGGTAGGGTAATGATGGTCCCTCCTGTGACGTGGTCGGTCCGAGCCCTGGGGTCGGGCGAGGCGGAGTTCGTCGTCTTCCAGAGCCGAGGCTGAGTCCGAGCCCCGGGGTCGGGCGAGGCGGAGTTCGTCGTCTTCCGGAGCCGAGGCTGAGTCCGAGCCCCGGGGTCGGGCGAGGCGGAGTTCGTCGTCTTCCGAGGCCGAGACGGGGGCCGAGCCCTGGGGTCGGGCGAGGCGGAGCTTCCTATGGCGCCCGATGCCGGACTTGGCTGCTGTCAGCCTCTCTCTGTCGAGTGGCACAACAGTCGGAGCGACGCAGGCGGCACTGTCTTCTTGTCAGGTCGGTCAGTGGAGCGGCGAAGTGACTGCGGTCACTTTGGCTTTGTCGACTGAAGAGCGCGCGTCGGGATAAGGTGTTAGGCCATCCTTGCATTAAATGCTCCTGCGATACGGTCGGTCGGCGTGGCGATCTGGCCAAGGTTGCTTCTCGGCGAAGACTGGGCCTCGGGCGAGCCGAAGGTGTGTCCGTTGCTTGAGGGGGACCTCGGGCGAGACGTGAATCCTCCGGGGTCGGCTGCCCTTGCCCGAGGCTGGGCTCGGGCGAGGCGAGATCGTGTCCCTTGAGTGGACCGAGCCTTGACCTTAATCGCACCCATCAGGCCTTTGCGGCTTTGTGCTGATGGGGGTTACCAGCTGAGATTAGGAGTCTTGGGGGTACCCCTAATTATGGTCCCCGACAGTAGCCCCCGAGCCTCGAAGGGAGTGTTAATACTCGCTTGGAGGCTTTTGTCGCACTTTTTTGCAAGGGGACCGGCCTTTCTCGGTTGCGTTTCGTTCCGGTGGGTGCACGCGAGCGCACCCGCCGGGTGTAGCCCCCGAGGCCTCGGAGGAGTGGTTTGACTCCTTCGAGGTCTTAGCACGTTTCGTGATGCTTCGGCCGGTCTGGTTTTTCCCTCATGCAAACTGGCCGTAGCCCGGGTGCATAGTCGTGTCCCAAGTTCTCGGGCTGGTATGTTGACGCTGTCAACGGTTTGGTCGGAGCCGGGTTTGCGAGAGCAGCCCCCGAGCCTCCGCACAGAGCGAGAGGATGGTCAGGGACAGACTCGGCTTTTTACATACGCCCCTGCGTCGCCTTTCCACAAGGAGCAGGGGGTAAAGCGCCATGTTGCCCTCGGAGGGTGCCGAACATGGTGTCTCCAGTGAGTTGCTAACGGGTAATCCGAGTGGACGCCCGTGCCCCATTCATTAGGGGTCGGCTAGTGGCCCGGAGGCGCGCTCCAAAAGTACCTGCGGGTGATTCGCCGGACCCGGTCCCCTTTTGACGGGGTCCGAGGGCTCGATGCCTCCCTCTGGTGGGATTCCGTTACGAAATCGTTCCCGTTGGTCTCGGAAATGTCCTAGGGTACCTCGGGAGCGTAGCCCGAGCCTTGGTTATGTATCGAACGTACCCAGGGTCATCCCTCGCTCTGCGTGCTCTGAGGCGGCTGTCAGAACCCTTCGGGGGCTAGCCTACGAACCCCTGATCAGTAGTGGGCGCGGAGCCCGAGTGGCCTGAGGCGGCCGTTGAACCCTTCCGAGGGGCCAGCCTTCGAACCTCTGACCAGTAGTGGGCGCGGAGCCCGAGTGCTCTGAGGCGGCTGTTGAACCCTTCCGAGGGGCCAGCCTTCGAACCTCTGATCAGTAGGGGGGCTCGGGCCCGCTTCCTTCGCGGAGAAGGATCCCTTTCGGAGTATCCCCTTTCCCGGTCCCTGTGGCAAGAGAGAGAAAGAGGAAGTGGAAAAGGATACGAAATCGAATGACGTGGCGCACCATTTTTGACGCGGTCATTATGGCGGAGGTGAAGCGTCGCCTGCTTCGCCCGCCAAAGGTGCCGCCTGTCCTGCCATAGAGTTAATGCGACAGGACGGGTGGTTCGCGGGGCAGCCGTTGTAAGTGCGCGAGCCGTTCGGGGAACGGAACACGGGCGCGTCGTCTTCACGCCATGGGAGAGGGCTCTCTCGCTGTCCCAGGAGGGGACGTGAGCTTGCTGACGACTTGACTGCTGCCTCCGCCCGCCTGCCACCGCCATTACTGCCGGCCCATTTCTGGCCGTATCGACCGTCGCGCCTTCTCCCGCGGCTGAATGACCCGTGACCGATGTGCTCGGTTGGCACTGTCGGGTCATGCGTAGGGTCGCCTCGAGTTGCGGCACCGGTTCCGCAGTCGAGAAGGCGCGGTACTGGCGCGAGTGGCGCTGCAGTTTCTCGCATATAGTAACCGGCGTGCCGGTTACATGACGTGTGGGCCTAGGCCTCCATGCTGGACGCGTCGAAGTCGAAAGGGCGCGCCCCTTGGTGCGGTTGCATGCCGCCTGCATGGCGGTCCGCCCTTTCACTTGCTGGTTTGGGCGAAAGTGGAGGAGCGCTTGTAACCGCTGGGCAGTTACGCGCACCCCGCGCGGTGGTTTGGCTTCTTCTGCCCTGGGCCAGCTTGCATGACGCGTGGGACCCAGCCCCCGTGTCGTAGGGGGAGGACCTTGGAGCGTGTTGGAGAAGACTCGGTTCGCGCTGGCTGAGGACGCAAGTGGGGAGAGTTGCCTTTAAAAGGAGGGTGACCCCTTGGAAGGCAACCATGTCTTCGTACTCCCTTCATGCATCGCATCCTTCCACCTTCCGAGCCCCTGGATGGGGAACACTCGCGTCGCTTTCGTCTTGCTGTCGTTGGAGGAACGCAACTTCGCGGAAGTTGGTACCTTTCAGCCATCGCTCGGCTTCAAGGATTTTCATCAGGCAGCCCGGCTGCATCCCCTCGCCGGTGGTCACCCAAGACGGTGACCACCAGTTCCAGGGTGGGGAGAAGCAAGCCGGGCTGCAGCCTCTGCCCCGCCCTTAGCTTCAAGGATCTTCATCATCCTTGCTGGGGCGGAGAGCGAGGCGAGCCGGAGCTCCAGCTCCCGCGCGGGTCGGCGGACCACCTCTTCTTCCAGCTTCTGGGGGTGGAAACCATCCCCCAGCTCTGCGGAGGAGGCGTCCTCCAGCCATGCCGGGGAAGGCGAACTGTTGCTGCCCAGCTAGGATGCAACATTCCGTCCTTTGTCCTCGCTTTCATGGCGAGGACGGTAGCGAGGACCTGCCGGTGCGCTTTGGAGCGGCCGGCGTTCGCTGGTGCGACGTTGGTGGACAGGCGGACGCCACCGTCGGTGCTGACGTGGTGGCAGCTGGAGAAAGCTTCTCCGCCGTCGAGGCCGTCAGCGCCACCTGCGGACCGACCTCCGGCTCTTTGGCTTTAATGTCTGGTTCGCGTCCCTTGAGTGGGGACGCGAACGAGAGCCTTCCGGTGGCTGCGTCCGTCCTAGGACCATGGCTGCTGCTGCAGAGGTCGCTAGCGAGTCGCCTGGAGCTTGTCGCCCCGTAGGCTCTCCGGTGTGGAGGTTGTTCATACCCGTGGGGGCGGAACCGGAGTTCCGTTTGTAATGGCATCTTGAGTGCCGGTGTTTGTTCATTGTGGCTGTCGGGGCCTGAACATGTATGTATTTTTGGCATGAAGCCGTGTTTTTCTTCATTTCGAGCACTAGGACTCGCCTGTCGGCTAACTGAACCGCTTCACCAAGTGTGAGTTGCCTCGTGCGAAGGTGACGAGTGAGGTATCCGTATCCCGGAGGCGTAGGAGTCCCTCGGCTCGGTCGGCCTTGCCGCCCGAGGCTTCTCTTGCTTAGTTAAAGGAACCCTCGGCCGCTCTTCGATGAGCCGGAGCCGGAGGCAGCGGTGTCAGTGTGGACAGAGGCAGAGTTGGCTCAAAAAGAAGACTTCGTCGGCCGGAGCCTGGCTGGGCCGTCCACTAGCGGGACCGGCGCCGGAGTCGAGTTGCCGAGGCCATGAGCTGGGCTGATGTCCTCGGGGGACAACTGGCTGAGGCTTCGGGGCGGCCGGGGATTCCTAGAGGAGATCCTGGCGGCGATGGCCCGGGCGTGGTGCTGGCGTCATCCTTCAGAGCGGAGATCCTTCGACCGTGTTGCCGTCTGAGGCTCGGTCGTACTTCGCCGAAGGTGGAGTTGACGCCGAGGGTGCTGCTGCTCCCCCTCCGTCAAGGTCTGAGCTTGCAGGATCGGTTTATCTTGTAGTGTGCGTATGTTTTCTGCGGCCGCCGAGGCCCAAACATATCGTCGTTGTGTTGTAAAGCTGCGTTTCTTTTCCCCTTGTTTCGAATATCAAGACTTATTTGTCGGTAACAGAATTGTTTGTCCGAGCGAGAGTTACTTTTTGCGGAAGGTGATGAGTGAGGTATCCGTATCCCTGAGGCGTAGGAGTCCCTCGGCTCGGTCGGCCTTGCTGCTTACGTGTACTCTTTACTCGTC
This sequence comes from Zea luxurians, assembly GCA_029449295.1. Lineage (NCBI taxonomy): Eukaryota > Viridiplantae > Streptophyta > Magnoliopsida > Poales > Poaceae > Zea > Zea luxurians. The sequence continues at coordinate 6,855,701 of JAOPSE010000082.1, read as the reverse complement.
CGTAGGATTCTGCTATCGATGTAGCCGAGAAAACCCGAAAAAACCGTTTCGACAGAAAGGTTTCCGAGCATTAAGACTTGTTCGGTCAGCGGAATCGCTTATCCGAGCGTGAGTTACTTATCGCAGAAGGTGATGAGTGAGGTATCCGTATCCCGGAGGCGTAGGAGTCCCTCGGCTCGGTCGGCCTTGGCTGCTTACGTGTACTCCGTCGTTTTCAGGATCCCACTTTCGAAGTAGTCAAAAAGCACGAAAGACGTTCTGGCAGAAAGACTTTTTCTGAGGAAAATTTTGACGCAGAGGGGGTGCCCCCCTTCTAGCCCCCGAGGGAGGGTTGGGCTCTGCCGAGGCAAGGCTGACCCTTCCTTGATGGTTAGACTTTGTATGTGAACGAGGTGTACGAACGACTTGAAAGCATCTTAAGGGTAGAAGCGACGTAGCTGTCGGATGTTCCAAGCGTTGCTGTAGACCTCGCCTTGACTATTGGCCAGCTTGTATGTCCCGGGCTTCAGAACCTTGGCGATGACGAACGACCCTTCCCAGGGAGGCGTGAGCTTGTGCCGCCCTCGGGCGTCTTGTCGCAGCCGAAGCACCAAGTCGCCCACCTGGAGGTCTCGGGACCGAACCCCTCGGGCGTGGTAGCGTCGCAGGGACTGCTGATACCGCGCCGAGTGTAGTAAGGCCGTGTCCCGAGCCTCTTCTAGCTGGTCCAGTGAGTCTTCTCGGTTGGTTCGATTGCTTCGGTCGTCGTACACCCTCGTCCTCGGGGAACCGTATTCTAAGTCTGTGGGCAAGATGGCCTCTGCCTTGTGATCCTCCTTCTTGTTGTTGTTGTGGGCCCTGCCACCCTCCGCAGGTGGCTCGGCCTTGTGGAAGTGGCGCCGAAGCATGACGCACTCCTCAAGGGTGTGCTAGACGGGCCCCTGGTGATAGGGGCACGACTCCTTGAGCATCTTGTCGAAGAGATTGGCACCTCCGGGAGGTTTCCGAGGGTTCTTGTACTCAGCGATGGCGACAAGGTCCGCGTCGGCGGCGTCGCGTTTCGCTTGCGACTTTTTCTTGCCCTTCTTCTTGGTGCCGCGCTGAGTGGACGCCTCGGGGACGTCCTCCGGCTGGCGGCCCTAGGGCTGCTTGTCCTTCCGGAAGATGGCCTCGACCGCCTCCTGGCCAGAGGCAAACTTGGTGGCGATGTCCATCAGCTCGCTCGCCCTGGTGGGGGTCTTGCGGCCCAGCTTGCTCACCAGGTCGCGGCAGGTGGTGCCGGCGAGGAACGCGCCGATGACATCCGAGTCGGTGACGTTGGGCAGCTCGGTGCGTTGCTTCGAGAATCGCCGGATGTAGTCCCGGAGAGACTCTCCCGGCTGCTGACGGTAGCTTCGGAGATCCCAGGAGTTCCCAGGGCGCACGTACGTGCCCTGGAAGTTGTCGGCGAAGGCTTGAACCAGGTCGTCCCAGTTGGAGATCTGCCCTGGAGGCAGATGCTCCAGCCAGGCTCGAGCGGTGTCGGAGAGGAACAGGGGGAGGTTGCGGATGATGTGGTTGTCATCGTCCGTTCCACCCAGCTGGCAGGCCAGCCGGTAGTCCGCGAGCCACAGTTCCGACCTCGTCTCCCCCGAGTACTTTGTGATGGTAGTCGGGGTTCGAAACCGGGTCGGGAACGGCGCCCGTCGTATGGCCCGGCTGAAAGCCTGTGGACCGGGTGGTTCGGGCGAGGGACTCCGATCCTCCCCGCTGTCGTAGCGTCCCCCACGCCTGGGGTGGTAGCCTCGGCGCACCCTCTCGTCGAGGTGGGCTCGACGGTTGCGGTGGTGGTGCTCGTTGCCGAGGCGACCCGGGGCCGCAGGCGCTGTGTTGCGCGTGCGCCCGGTGTGGACCGAGGCTTCCCGCACGAATTGGGAAGTCGCGGCGCGATGCTTCGAGGGATACCCCTGCCTTCGGGAGGCAGAGCTTTCGGCCCGTCGGACCGCGGCATCCTCCAGGAGATTCTTGAGCTCTCCCTGGATACGCCACCCTTCGGTGGTCGATGGTTCCGGCATCGCGCGGAGAAGTATTGCTGCTGCAGCCAGGTTCTGGCCGACCCCACTGGAAGCCGGTGGCGGCCTTGCCCTGACGTCGTCGGCAATGCGGTGCTGGATGCCCTGGGGCAGATGCCGCGCTTCTCCGGCCGGAGCTTGGTCTGCCCATTCCTGCCCGATGTTCCGGCGGAACTGCTCAAGTGTTCCTGCTCCCTCGTCGAGCCTGGCCTGCACCTCGCGGATTTGCTCGAGCTGTACGTCCTGACCCCCCGCAGGGACTGGGACCACAGCTAGCTCCCGAAGGATGTCAACGCGAGGCGCAGGCCTAGGGGGATCGCCGTTTTTCGGCATACCAAGATGGTTGCTTTCGCCTAGACCCCCTAGATCGACGTGGAAGCATTCACGACTTGGGCCACAGTCCTTGTCGCCGAAGCTGCGGCTACCATCGGAACAATCGGAGAGGCAGTAGTCGCATGTGGTCATGAAGTCCCGCATGGCACTGGGGTTGCCGAGCCTAGAGAAATCCCAACAAAAGTCGGGCTCGTCATCTTCCTCAGAACCCGAGGGTCCGTAGGTTGAGACAGCCATCAGCCGGTCCCAGGGTGACCGCATATGATACTCGGAGGGTTTGAACATGCCTTTATAAAAGCGTCCACCAAAGCGGGGTCGCTCGACGGGTCGCAGCTGGATCTAAAAGGCACGAGATGGGAATCGGTCGGTACCTCTTGGTCGACGAGCGGTGACGAAGTCGCGTCAGGGGCGGACTGCACCGTTGTCTCAGGTACGAGGGTGACGCCCAGCAAGTCCCTCGCGAGCGTGTTGGCGTCGTTCGTCCGCTTGGAGCTGGCGTGCTGCGGGGAAACGGCGCTCGTCTTCGTCTCAGACGTGAGGTCGAAGCCCGACGTGTCCCCCGTTGGGGCGCCGGCGCCGTCGACTCGCTCGACAGCCGACGAGGCGCCGCCTCCTGCTTGGCCATGTCTGCCCCGCCTCCTCCTCCGTCGGTGGGGAAGGTGACGGGACAGACCTGAATGTTGTTCTTCCGCCACGTGGGGAAGACGTCGTTGATTTCGCCACCGGCGGGCGGGCTGTCGACCGCCATTGTCGCTGTCGCGCGGCGAAAGAAGGAGTATCATGTTGTAGCCGCCGTCGAGGGACATGAACTCAAGACTCCCGAAACGGAGAATCGTCCCGGGTTGGAGAGGTTGCTGGAGACTACCCATCTGGAGCTTGACGGGAAGCTGTTCGTCAACACGCAGCAGGCCCCTACCTGGCACGCCAACTGTCGGCGTTTCGACCCCGGGGGGTCCCTGGACTGACGAGTAAATTGTCGCCGCGTGTCCCAGCCCAGATGGGTCGGCACGAGACGGAGCACGAAGGGGGGAAATGAGACAGGCGAAAGGGGAAACCCGCGGCCTTCGTGTTGTCCTGCGCCCAGGTCGGGTGCGCTTGCAGTAGGGGGTTACAAGAGTCCGCGTGGGAGAGAGCGAGAGACTTACGCGCTGTCCCGTTCTCCCGCGCGGCCAACATTCTCGTACGAGAGCCCTGGACCTTCCTTTTATAGGCGTAAGGAGAGGGTCCAGGTGTACAATAGGGAGAGTAGCAGTGTGCTAACGTGTCTAGCAGAGAGGAGCTAGTGCCCTAAGTACATGCCGTCGTGGCAGCCGGAGAGGTTTTGGCACCCTGTTCATGTGATGTCGTGGCCGTCGGAGGAGCGCTGGAGCCTTGCGGAAGGACAGCTGTCGGGGCTGTCGAGTCCTTGCAGACGTCTCCTTGCTTCCGAAAGGGGCTGAGAGTCGTCGTCGTCATGGAGCACGCGGGGCACCATCATTATTTGTTTACTGGGACGAGCCAGATGGGACGCCGGTCTTGTTCCCCGTAGCCTGAGCTAGCTAGGGGTAGGGTAATGATGGCCCCTCCTGTGACGTGGTCGGTCCGAGCCCTGGAGTCGGGCGAGGCGGAGACCGTCGTCTGAGGCCGAGGCTGAGTCCGAGCCCTGGGGTCGGGCGAGGCGGAGTTCGTCGTCTTCTGGAGCCGAGGCTGAGTCCGAGCCCCGGGGTCGGGCGAGGCGGAGTTCGTCGTCTTCTGGAGCCGAGGCTGAGTCCGAGCCCCGGGGTCGGGCGAGGCGGAGTTCGTCGTCTTCCGGAGCCGAGGCTGAGTCCGAGCTCCGGGGTCGGGCGAGGCGGAGTTCGTTGTCTTTCGAGGCCGAGGCTGAGTCCGAGCCCTGGGGTCGGGCGAGGCGGAGTTCGTCGTCTTCCGAGGCCGAGACGGGGGCCGAGCCCTGGGGTCGGGCGAGGCGGAGCTTCCTATGGCACCCGAGGTCGGACTTGGCTGCTGTCAGCCTCACTCTGTCGAGTGGCACAGCAGTCGGAGCGACGCAGGCGGCGCTGTCTTCTTGTCAGGTCGGTCAGTGGAGCGGCGAAGTGACTGCGGTCACTTCGGCTCTGTCGACTGAAGAGCGCGCGTCGGGATAAGGTGTCAGACCATCCTTGCATTAAATGCTCCTGCGATACGGTCGGTCGGCGTGGCGATCTGGCCAAGGTTGCTTCTCGGCGAAGACTGGGCCTCGGGCGAGCCGAAGGTGTGTTCGTTGCTTGAGGGGGCCCTCGGGCGAGACGTGAATCCTCCGGGGTCGGCTGCCCTTGCCCGAGGCTGGGCTCGAGCGAGGCGAGATCGTGTCCCTTGAGTGGACCGAGCCTTGACCTTAATCGCACCCATCAGGCCTTTGCAGCTTTGTGCTGATGGGGGTTACCAGCTGAGATTAGGAGTCTTGGGGTACCCCTAATTATGGTCCCCGACAATATTCAAATTTAGTTTAGATTCAATTAATTATATTTATAATTTTAGATACATACTTAGATAAAGAATTTCAGATACACATAGAAACACATATAACAATTCAGAATACTCTTATATAATAACATATTATCAGTATTATAACTAAAAACAGACTGACAGTTACAAAATAAGTTCCTAAAACAGGCCGTTATTGTGCTTACCAATTAACCGTGCCGGGTCCGTGCCTGCACCGCGGGCCAGACGGCCAGCCCAAGCCCGACACGGCTATCGGGCCGGGCCGGCCCGGGCACGGTTCTAGTCGGGCCGGGCCGTGCTCGTGCCGGGCCATGACCGTGCCAGGTCACGGGCCCACTGCCGGGCCGGCCCATTTAGACATGTCTAAGTGAAGGTGGTGTTGTCTGGCCTGGACGCCGCGCTAGCCAGCTGGGAAGACGATGCAGCCCTTCAGTTGACGTCGTCTTGGATGCACCATAATGCAATTTGCATAGCCTTTCGGCTTCTTCCAAGCTGAGGTCTCCCCTTTAGCTGCGGATCCACCAAACTCTGCATGTCTCCCTCAGCTTGTGAAGAATCCTAGTGGCTCGCACCGGGAAATACGCGACATGGTGTTACTTGCTCGGTTACTATGCGTACGTCATCCGGCAACAGCAGACGCTATGACTCAAGTTGAAGCCCAAGTTCCGTGCCGAAGCCTAAGGCCCACGAAGTTGAATCCACTCTACTCGAGTGATAGCTTGAGCGTCAAATATAAATAGAGGCGAGAGCATGCATGTGAGAGGATTATGAAAATTGTAATTGAGCACTCTAAACAAGTTCTCTTATCGTCCACTTCCCTGTTTCCTTTCTTCCTCTCCACGTTTCTAACAAGTGGTATCAAAGACGTGTCGATCCTTCCTTCGATGTCGTCCTCTTCCCCGCCTCCGGTCGATCCCATCCTCATCGCAGCGATCCACATCGAGTTCGGTAAGAGGATTTCGTCGCTCGATTTGAAGTGGGAACAACGTTTCTATCTACTGGAGAGGTCCGTTGCGGACTGCAACATGGGATTCATGACGTTCATCGAAGAAGTTTTCGGCGACTTCGCTAACCTAGTTTCAAACTTCGAGTCTGTGATCTACTTCTCCATCCAATGCGTGAAGACGTCAATCTACGAGCACATCAACTGCATGGAGGGTTCACTCGCAACCCGCCTCCGTCGTCTGGAGTCCGCTGTCCATGCGTTTGAGGGATGGTGGCCTCGGATCGAGTCCTCTATCGTCGATCTAGAAGCGTCAGTTGGCACTCCTCTCATGAGCATGAGCACAGGTGTTTAGAAAGCAAATTGAAGCAATCAAGTCCAAAAGGTTGAGGAAAATAGGAAAAAGCACTTTTGGGCTTGAAATTGGGCATAAGTGCTAGGAAATAAAAAAGATAAATGTATGTTTCTAGCACTTAGTCATTTGTTTTAGGTGCTAACAATATTCATATAAGTGCTAGGCAACTTCTCAAGTCGAGCCAAAATAGAGTGAAGAAGTTTGGCTAAGTACGACCAATCTTGAGCTAGTCTTGGCCTCGCCACACGGTCACCCGAGATGCGCTCGAGTGAGTCGGAAATGTGCTTGGGCGAGTCGTGATTGTGCTCGGGCGATCCGTGACCGCGTCTCCCGTCGAGGTTGGCCTCGGGCGAATCAAAACCGCGTCTCCCGCCGAGGATGGCCTCAGGCGAATCGGAACTGCGTCTCTTGCCCGGAGGTGGCCTCGAGTGAGTCATGACTGCCTTGGGTGATTGGCCTCAAGCGAGTCTTGACTGCGTCGAGCGATTGTCCTCGTGCGAGTCTTGACTGCATCGGGTGAGTCGTGACTGCATCGGGCGCTTGGCCTCGGGCGAGTCGTGACTGCCTAGGGTGAGTTGTGGCCTCGGGCGAGTCATGACTTAGGTCCCTCGTACCTTATTCGGTGTGCCATACGACCAAAGGCGCGCAACGGTCAGCTTGGCTGTAGAAGGAAATGGATCGCTGACTGTTCAGTCTGGTGCACGCAGATAGGGAAGGCTGATTGCTTCCCAAATGAAGAATCGTCGGCTCCTAGGCTCCTTGGGGCTATAAAAGGGACCCCTAGGCGCATGAAAAAGGAACCAAAAACATCACAACAGCATACAAGAACTCTAAGACTCTGTGATCACACTTTGGTTCATTAGAGAGAGATTTGAGCGTGTTTTGGATTGAGACTCTTTCATTTTTCATTTGTGCACTCTTTCTTCACTTGTGTGCATGGACTTGCTGCATTTGTGCACTTGTGTGTGTTGCTACTCCCTTCCTAACTCTTGTTCTTGATTGTGATCATATTGTGTAAGGTGTGAGAGACTCCAACTTATGGAGATTCCTCGCAAACAGGAATATGTTATAACGAAAACAACTGTGGTACTCAAGTTTTATCTCTAGATCACTTGAGAGGGGTTGAGTGGAACCCTCGTCCATTGGAATGCCACAACGTGGAGGTAGGCCTTCGGCCAAACTATAGGATAAATCTTCGTGTCTCATTGTGTAACACCCGGATTTTAGGGGTCCAAAACCCGGGGTTAACATAAACACCAGGTATGCTGGGACCAAGTCTCATACATATGATGTATAGTGGCACAGGATCGAATGTCACATCTTTATATATAACAGGAGTTCTATACAAAATAAATAATTACATTATAAGGAGACAACGGTCCAGCAACCCAAGGTTGACTGGGAGACGACGACCTAGACCTCTCACGAACTCATTGCAGCATCCTCCAAGCGCCTCATACTGTGGTACCTGCTCTTGACCTGTGGTGTGTGAGACAGCAAGAGTGAGCTCACATACGTTCATCGCTCAACAAGTTGTGGGGAATAATGTGCATGAACTCGCCAAAGGTGGGAGCTCACGTGAAGTGTAAGGCTTACCAAAGAAGATGGTTAGAGCTGAGCATTGCTTTTAAAGTTGGTCAAAATTTTATTAGCAATTACTAAGTATAAGTAAATACCAACCCAATTAAGTAGTAGAACAAAAGTAACACCTCACCTGCAATGCAATGCATATGACAAATTGAATTTAGTTCCATAAATTAATCATGTGAGTGTCCGAGCTGCTCATGACCGTGAGCACGGCTAGTATACCAGTTTTACACTCTGCAGAGGTTGCGCATCTTTACCCACAAGTCGTGTATCCCATGTCGCCAGGGTTTGCAAGGCCCTTAGACACTTCCGAGGTGAATGGCTAGGGATCCACTACGAGGCCTTTACAAAGTTCCACTAGCTTCCGAAAACCCGCTACAGTTTATAGGAAGTTCCAATGCAGGAATCCCTTGCAGGACCGCCATCGCAGCAAAATCCTCCCGAGGGCCTCCCTACACTGACCACTCCCCTACTGCCCTTGCCCCTTTCGGGTAAGGTAGTCTTCCACTAGCTTTCCTAATTAATCAGCCAAGGGCGTCCCATTCCACCCTTGTGGTAGCACTGTTTTCCCGGGTGGTTCTCCATGTTCCAATTAACATAATGATCTCATCATGAACAATAAATAACAACTGATAACAAAAGTGTAACCATGAACAGTGTATCTCCATACCCAAAACCACATATAGCACTAGCAAGTACTACCCAGAAAGTTCAGTGGTAAACAAGGTATAAAGATAGACAAACTAGGGTAACCTATTGGGTCCCATCAAAATTAACCTATGCAGATCATTATGATTAATTAGAACATGAGTAGGTGAAAAGAAGTGATCAAGGGCACAACTTGCCTGGGACTTGAGATTCCAGGTACCAGGATGATTCTTCAGGTGACTCGTGACCTCGCACTAGTCGTAGCAATACAAACAAACAGTGTATAGGCAAAATTAACATTACACCAAACATGTATGCCAAAATACATATTAATAATCTACATATTAAAATGAGATCACAGGAAAAAGAATCATTAATTTTGGAGTTATAGATTTTAAGTTATGAATTTTCAAAGGTTTTGTGTGTTTAAAATGGATTAAGTGAGAGATTAAATTTCTAATTGTTTTCATGACAAAACAGAGGCTCTAGGTGGTAGAGAATAAAATTACAAAATTTTAGAAAGTGGAATGGATTAATTTGGACTAAAAATGGATTTTCTATGATTTAAACAAGTTCTGGGAATTATTTTTGTGTTAAAAATCAATTTTAGATATTATTTATATGGTTTTCCTTATTCTCTGGACTGAGCGCTAAAAACAGATAAGTCCAGGGTCTAACGCGAAAGAAACCCAAGACACAGACTTACCCCGCGGTGGATGGCGGGTTGGTTTCCTAAAAACTAAGGGTTTCATCTACAAAATGACACGGCGAAGGGGTATCGGTTTCTGTGGACCGTTCGATTAAAATCTAAGAGCATAGATTAGCTTTGCCGCACGTCAAGCCCGCGCGCAACCCTGGCCATTAGATCCAGAATCCGCGCACCAAAACCACCCACATCGCGAGTTAATATGAGCCTTTCGATCCTCGATCGTCGACCCAGAAGTAACGAGCCCGAATAGCTTTTCTACTTCTAATCTGGGCCGCCCAATACTGGATCCACGTCTCCCAGCGCACATCTACATCCTCTCATCACCATCGCAGGCCCCCGGATCCGACGGTTCCCTGCATTTCTTCCTCCCTGGACACAGGCACGATGACCACCACGACAGCAAAACATAGCACCGCCGCAAACCCAGTCGGGGCACACGGATAGGCGACTCCAGGTTCTGATATTACTCTAGACTTAGGGCGAACAAAGACTTGACCACCCGAATCTCATGACCTACCGCACAACTCCTACCGTCGAGCTCAAACCTCTGTCCACGACACCGTGCGGTGCCACGACGGTGCGAGGCAGCGCGACAGGTGAGATGCACCATGGCGATGCCCCCACTGTTGCATGGCACACCAGTCAGCCCGCCCCCCAGACTCATAGCTTACGAAGTACCACACACTATGGACGAACAACGTAGAAGCGGCTAGGAAAAATTCTCACCAGAGGTTCCGGTGCGTGTTAAAGCTCGGCGACGGAATTCCCCACCAGACGAAGGACAGGCATGGCTGCCCACGGCGCGCAGCAGCACGATTCATGGCACATGGTGGCACAGATTCTGCCATGGAGTGCGATGTCCGGCGAGGGCTCGCCCAGCACCGCCCCTGCCACCACCAAATTGGACGCCGAGAAGACTTCCGTTCACCACCGCGACGAGCACATAGCAGTCCTGCGATCCATCCCTCAACTTCTCTCTACAACGGAGCTCCACACGTTCGGCCGAGCGCCCTCGACCACCCGCAGACTCCAAATCGGCGATGAAGGACAGATATGGGGGGGGCACGGATCCTTCGCTGTTCGGCGAACCACCGCTCTCTCTCTCTCTCTTCTTCTGTTATCACTCGATCGAACACGGCGGCGGGGCAACACCCCAAACACACGATGGACAAGGTAAGGGGTGCTGGTTTCGATTCATTTTATACCCAGCGGCAGAGTCCGATGCGGAAACCCAGCATCACCCCGACCCTCCCGAAACACGCGCGAAGAGATCACAGCGGAGACCGTGACCTTCGCTTGAGTTTGTTACAGAGTCCGATCGGGTGAAGAAGGTCCTGACGTGAGGGTCCCACCGGGCGGTGACTAAACGCCGTGCGTGGGAGGGACTGAGCCGAGGGCCCGTGAAAGGGAATTAGGCTTACACCTAGTTCCTAAATAATTTTGGTGGTTGAATTGCCCAACACAAACAATTGGACTAACTAGTTTGCTCTAGATTATATGTTCTACAGGTGCCAAAGGTTCATCTATAACTATACTAAATCGACTGTCCGGAATACCGTAGATTATTCCGGACAGGAGAAGCTTTTTGGAAAAACAGGCCAAGCGCGGACCGTCCGGGCCCTTGCGGCGGACCGTCCGCGACACTAGGATGACTCTCGGACAGAACCAATGCAAAAATACAAGTTTCCACTACGGACTGTCCGGAGGAAAAGGAAAGACCGTCCGAGCCCACTCGCGGACCGTCCGGCCTCAGGCGCGGACCTTCTGGTCGGTAAGAAACCGAAAAACCCGAAGGTAACGGGTTCGGAGAAATGAATTATAGAGGGCCTCGCGGACCGTCCGGGGTGCACGACCGGACCGTCCGCGACTGGCTCTGTCTGACATCTGACGTCGCATTAAATGCAATATAGCCGTTGATATAGCCGTTACTGCTGACCGTTGCATTTTCAGCCGTTGATCTACAGGGGCGGACCGTCCGGACCTGGCTCGCGGACCGTCCGCGCTCAGCAGAATGGTGCAACGGCTAGGAAGTGGTTGGTGGCTATAAATACAACCCCAACCACCTCCATTCACTTCATCCAAGCATTCCAACCTTCAACATTCAATACAAGAGCTAGCAATCCATTCCAAGACACATTCAAAGCCTCCACCTCTCCAAGTTTCACAATTGAGAAAAGAGATCATTAGTGATTAGTGGCTTGAGAGAGAAAGTGATCCGTGTGCTATTTGTCGCTCTTGTTGCTTGGCTTTTTAATCGTGCTTTCTTGATTCTTTCATTGCAACCAAACTCACTTGTAATTGAGGCAAGAGACACCAATCTTGTGGTGATCCTTGTAGGAACTTTGTGTTCCAAGTGATTGAGAAAAGAAAGCTCACTCGGTCGGAGGGACCGTTTGAGAGAGGGAAGGGTTGAAAGAGACCCGGCCTTTGTGGCCTCCTCAACGGGGAGTAGGTTTGCGAGAACCGAACCTCGGTAAAACAAATCCTCGTGTCTCACTTGTTATTCGCTTGCGATTTGTTTTGCTCGCTCTCTCGCGGACTCGTTATTGTTTCTAACGCTAACTCGGCTTGTAGTTGTGATTATATTTGTAAATTTCAGTTTCGCCCTATTCACCCCCCCTCTAGGCGACTATCAATTGGTATCAGAGCCCGGTACTTCATTAGAGCCTAACCGCTCGAAGTGATGTCGGGAGATCACACCAAGAGGGAGATGGAGACCGGCGATGACAAGCCCACTACAAGTCAAGGGAGCACTTCATCCTCATCGGAAGAGTCCCGCACCAAGAGAAGAGAGAAGAAGAAGAAATCCTCCAAGCGGAAGGAGAAAAGATCTTCCTCTTCTCATCACAAAGAGAAGAAGGAAAAATCTTCTTCTCACAAGCCGCATCGGAGTGGGGACAAGCACAAAAGGATGAGGAAGGTGGTCTACTACGAGACCGACACTTCATCAACATCTACCTCCGGCTCCGACGCGGCGTCCGTCACTTCTAAACGCCAAGAGCGTAAGAAGTATAGTAAGATCCCCCTACGCTACCCTCGCATTCCTAAACATACACCTTTACTTTCCGTCCCATTAGGCAAACCACCAACTTTTAATGGTGAAGATTATGCTATGTGGAGTAATTTGATGCGATTTCATCTAACCTCTCTCCACAAAAGATTATGGGATGTTGTTGAGTATGGTGTACAGGTACCATCCGTAGGGGATGAAGACTACGACACGGACGAAGTGGCCCAAATCGAGCACTTCAACTCCCAAGCCACAACCATCCTTCTTGCCTCTCTAAGCAAGGAGGAATACAACAAAGTACAAGGGTTGAAGAACGCCAAGGAGATTTGGGACCTACTCAAGACGGCGCACGAGGGTGATGAACTCACCAAGATCACCAAGCGGGAAACGATCGAGGGGGAGCTCGGTCGCTTCCGTCTTCGCCAAGGGGAGGAGCCACAAGACATGTACAACCGGCTCAAGACCTTGGTGAACCAAGTGCGCAACCTCGGGAGCGCAAAATGGGATGACCACGAAGTGGTTAAGGTTATTCTAAGAGCCCTTATTTTCCTTAACCCTACTCAAGTACAATTAATTCGTGGCAATCCTAGATATACACAAATGACCCCCGAGGAAGTCATCGGGAATTTTGTTAGTTTTGAATGCATGATTAAGGGCTCCAAGAAGATCAACGAGCTTGATGAGCCTTCCACATCCGAGGCGCAACCCGTGGCCTTCAAGGCAACGGAGGAGAAGAAGGAGGAGTCTACACCAAGTAGACAACCAATTGACGCCTCCAAGCTCGACAACGAGGAGATGGCCCTAATCATCAAAAGCTTCCGGCAAATCCTCAAACAAAGGAAGGGGAAGGACTATAAATCCCGTTCCAAGAAGGTTTGCTACAAGTGTGGTAAGCCCGGTCACTTTATTGCTAAATGTCCATTATCAAGTGATAGTGACAGGGGCGACGACAAGAAGGGCAAGAGGAAGGAGAAGAAGAAGTACTACAAGAAGAAGGGCGGCGATGCCCATGTTTGTCGGGAGTGGGACTCCGACGAAAACTCTAGCGACTCCTCCGACGACGAGGACGCCGCCAACATCGCCGTCACCAAGGGCCTCCTCTTCCCCAACGTCGGCCACAAGTGCCTCATGGCCAAGGACGGCAAAAAGAAGGTAAAATCAAAGTCCTCCACTAAATATGAAACATCTAGTGATGAGGATAATGATAAAAATGAAGAGGATAATTTGCGTATTCTTTTTGCCAACCTTAACATGGAACAAAAAGAAAAATTAAATGAGCTAATTAGTGCCATCCATGAAAAGGATGATCTCTTGGACTCCCAAGAGGACTTCCTAATCAAGGAAAACAAGAAACATGTTAAGGTTAAAAATGCTTATGCTCTAGAGGTAGAAAAATGTAACAAATTATCTAGTGAGCTAAGCACTTGCCATGACATCATTGCCAACCTTAGAAATGAAAATGTCAAATTAATTGCTAAGGTTGATTCTCATGTTTGCATTGATCCTAGAAATGATAATGTTGATTTGCTTGCTAGGATTGATGAGTTGAATGTTTCCATTGCTAGCCTTAGAAATGAGAATGAGAAATTAATTGCTAAGGCTAAGAATTTTGATGTTTGCAATGCTACTATTTCCGACCTTAGAACTAAAAATGATATGTTGCATGCTAAGGTCGTTGAACTTAAATCTTGCAAACCCTCTACATCTAATGTTGAGCATGTTTCCACTTGTACTAGATGTAGAGATATTAATGTTGATGCTATCCATGATCACCTAGCCTTAATTAAAAAACAAAATGATCACATAGCACAACTTAATACTAAAATTAGAGAGCATGACTTAGAAAATGAAAAATTTAAACTTGCTAGAAGCATGCTCTATAATGGGAGACGCCCTGGCATTAAGGATGGCATTGGCTTCCAAAGGGGAGATAATGTCAAAATTAATGCCCCTCCTAAGAACCTATCTAACTTTGTTAAGGGCAAGGCTCCCATGCCTCAGGATAACGAGGGTTACATTTTGTACCCTGCCGGCTATCCTGAGAACAAGATTAGGAAAATTCACTCTAGGAAGTCTCACTCTGGCCCTAATCATGCTTTTATGTATAAGGGTGAGACATCTAGATCTAGGCAACCAACCCATGCCAAGTTGCCTAGAAAGAAAATCCCTAATGCATCAAATGATCATGCCATGTCATTTAAAACTTTTGATGCATCTTATGTTTTAACTAACAAATCCGGCAAGGTAGTTGCCAAGATTGTTGGGGGCAAACACAAGGGCTCCAAGACTTGTGTTTGGGTACCCAAAGTTCTTGTATCTAATGCCAAAGGACCCAAAACCGTTTGGGTACCTAAAATCAAGAACTAAACTTGTTTTGTAGGTTTATGCATCCGGGGGCACAAGTTGGATACTCGACAGCGGGTGCACAAACCACATGACCGGGGAGAAAAGGATGTTCTCCTCATATGAGAAAAACCAAGATCCCCAACGAGCTATCACATTCGGGGATGGAAATCAAGGTTTGGTCAAAGGTTTGGGTAAAATTGCTATATCCCCTGACCATTCCATTTCTAATGTTTTTCTTGTAGATTCCTTAGATTACAATTTGCTTTCCGTATCCCAATTATGTCAAATGGGCTACAACTGTCTTTTTACTGATATTGGTGTTACTGTCTTTAGAAGAAGTGATGATTCAGTAGCATTTAAGGGAGTGTTAGAGGGTCAGCTATACTTAGTAGATTTTAATAGAGCTGAACTCGACACTTGCTTGATTGCTAAGACTAACTTGGGTTGGCTCTGGCACCGCCGACTAGCCCATGTTGGAATGAAGAATCTCCACAAGCTTCTAAAGGGAGAACACATTTTGGGACTAACCGATGTTCACTTTGAGAAAGATAGGATTTGTAGCGCATGCCAAGCCGGGAAGCAAGTTGGCATTCATCATCCACACAAAAACATCATGACTACCGACAGGCCACTGGAGCTCCTTCACATGGATTTGTTCGGCCCGATCGCTTACATAAGCATCGGCGGTAGTAAGTATTGCCTTGTAATTGTGGATGACTATTCTCGCTTCACTTGGGTATTCTTTTTGCAGGAAAAATCACAAACCCAAGAGACCTTAAAAGGATTCTTGAGACGGGCTCAAAATGAGTTCGGCTTAAGGATCAAGAAAATTAGAAGCGACAATGGAACGGAGTTCAAGAACGCTCAAATTGAAGGTTTCCTTGAGGAGGAGGGCATCAAGCATGAGTTCTCTTCTCCCTACACTCCACAACAAAATGGTGTAGTGGAGAGGAAGAATCGAACTCTATTGGACATGGCAAGAACCATGCTTGATGAGTACAAGACACCGGATCGGTTTTGGGCCGAGGCGGTCAACACCGCCTGCTACGCCATCAACCGGTTATATCTTCACCGAATCCTCAAGAAGACATCTTATGAACTCCTAACCGGTAAAAAGCCCAATATTTCATATTTTAGAGTTTTTGGTAGCAAATGTTTTATACTTGTTAAAAGAGGTAGAAAATCTAAATTTGCTCCTAAAACTGTAGAAGGCTTTTTACTAGGATATGACTCAAACACAAGGGCATATAGAGTCTTTAACAAGTCCTCAGGACTTGTTGAAGTTTCTTGTGACGTCGTGTTTGATGAGACTAATGGCTCTCAAGTAGAGCAAGTTGATCTTGATGATGTAGGTGAAGAACAGGCTCCATGCATAGCGCTAAGGAACATGTCCATCGGGGATGTGTGTCCTAAGGAATCCGAAGAGCCTCCAAATGCACAAGATCAACCATCCTCCTCCACGCAAGTATCTCCACCAACTCAAGTTGAGGATGAGGCTCAAGATGTTGAACAAGAAGATCAACAAGATGAGTCACCTCAAAATGACGGCAACGATCAAGGGGGAGATTCAAATGATGAAAACAAGGAGGATGAACAACCAAGGCCGCCACACCCAAGAGTCCACCAAGCAATACAACGAGATCACCCCGTCGACATCATCCTCGGCGACATTCACAAGGGGGTAACCACTCGATCTCGTGTTGCACATTTTTGTGAGCATTACTCTTTTGTTTCCTCTATTGAGCCACACAGGGTAGAGGAAGCACTTCAAGATTCGGATTGGGTGATGGCGATGCAAGAGGAGCTCAACAATTTCACAAGGAACGAGGTATGGCACTTAGTTCCACGTCCCAACCAAAATGTTGTAGGAACCAAGTGGGTCTTCCGCAACAAGCAAGACGAGCATGGTGTGGTGACTAGGAACAAAGCTCGACTCGTGGCCAAGGGGTATTCACAAGTCGAAGGTTTGGATTTTGGTGAAACCTATGCACCCGTAGCTAGGCTTGAGTCAATTCGTATATTATTAGCCTATGCTACTTACCATGGCTTCAAGCTTTATCAAATGGACGTGAAGAGTGCCTTCCTCAATGGACCAATCAAGGAGGAGGTCTATGTTGAGCAACCTCCCGGCTTTGAAGACAGTGAGTATCCTAACCATGTCTATAGGCTCTCTAAGGCGCTTTATGGGCTTAAGCAAGCCCCAAGAGCATGGTATGAATGCCTTAGAGATTTCCTTATTGCAAATGGCTTCAAAGTCGGCAAGGCCGATCCTACTTTATTCACTAAGACTCTTGATAATGATTTGTTTGTATGCCAAATCTATGTTGATGATATCATATTTGGGTCTACTAACAAATCTACATGTGAAGAATTTAGTAGGATCATGACACAGAAATTCGAGATGTCTATGATGGGGGAGTTGAAGTATTTTCTAGGATTCCAAGTCAAGCAACTCCAAGAAGGCACCTTCATTAGCCAAACGAAGTATACTCAAGACATTCTAAGCAAGTTTGGAATGAAGGATGCCAAGCCCATCAAGACACCCATGGGAACAAATGGGCATCTCGACCTCGACACGGGAGGTAAGTCCGTGGATCAAAAGGTATACCGGTCAATGATTGGTTCATTGCTTTATTTATGTGCATCTCGACCGGACATTATGCTTTCCGTATGCATGTGTGCAAGATTCCAAGCCGACCCTAAGGAATCACACCTTACGGCCGTAAAACGAATCTTGAGATATTTGGCTTTTACTCCTAAGTTTGGGCTTTGGTACCCTCGGGGATCCACTTTTGATTTGATTGGATATTCGGATGCCGATTGGGCGGGGTGTCGGATTAACAGGAAGAGCACATCGGGGACTTGCCAGTTCTTGGGAAGATCCTTGGTGTCTTGGGCTTCAAAGAAGCAAAATTCGGTCGCTCTTTCCACCGCCGAAGCCGAGTATATTGCCGCAGGCCATTGTTACGCGCAATTGCTTTGGATGAGGCAAACCCTGCGGGACTACGGTTACAAACTAACCAAAGTCCCCTTGCTATGTGACAATGAGAGTGCAATCAAAATGGCCGACAATCCCGTCGAGCACAGCCGCACTAAGCACATAGCCATTCGGTATCATTTTCTTCGGGATCACCAACAAAAGGGGGATATCGAGATTTCTTATATTAATACTAAAGATCAATTAGCCGATATCTTTACCAAACCACTTGATGAACAATCTTTTACCCGACTTAGGCATGAGCTTAATATTCTTGATTCTAGGAATTTCTTTTGCTAGTCTTGCACACATAGCTCATAAATATACCTTTGATCATGTCTCTTTTATATATGCTATGACTAATGTGTTTTCAAGTGTATTTCAACCAAGTCATAGGTATATTGAAAGGGAATAGGAGTCTTCGGCGAAGACAAGGCTTCCACTCCACTCTACTACTCATCCTTCGCCGTCGCTCCACATCACCTCTCCAACTTTGGTATAATCTTCACTCATTCATTTCATGACCAAAGGGGGAGAAAGTACTTCATTGGGCTCTAATGATTCCGTTTTTGGCGATTCATGCCAAAGGGGGAGAAAATATGAGCCCAAAGCAAAAGGACCGCACCACCACCTAATTTTATAAATTTAATGATTTTATATTGGTAAATTTCAAAATTGGTATCTCTTTGTGTTCTAAAGGGGGAGCAACTAGTATTTTCAAAATTGATGTCTTAAAACCCTCTTGAACACTAAGAGGAGGATCTCATTTAGGGGGAGTTTTGTCTAGTCAAAGGAAAAGCATTTGGAACAAAGGAAGAAAATTTCAAAACTTGAAAATGCTTTGCAAATCTTACTCATTTACCTTTGACTATCTTGCAAAATGCCTTTGAAAAGAATTTACAAAAGAGTTTGCAAAAACAAAACTTATGGTGCAAATGTGGTCCAATATGTCAAAAACAAAGAAACCATCCATGCGCATCACATAAGTATTTATATTGGCTCAATTCCAAGCAACCTTTGCACTTACATTATGTAAACTAGTTCAACTATGCACTTCTATATTTGCTTTGGTTTGTGTTGGCATCAATCACCAAAAAGGGGGAGATTGAAAGGGAATTAGGCTTACACCTAGTTCCTAAATAATTTTGGTGGTTGAATTGCCCAACACAAACAATTGGACTAACTAGTTTGCTCTAGATTATATGTTCTACAGGTGCCAAAGGTTCATCTATAACTATACTAAATCGACTGTCCGGAATACCGTAGATTATTCCGGACAGGAGAAGCTTTTTGGAAAAACAGGCCAAGCGCGGACCGTCCGGGCCCTTGCGGCGGACCGTCCGCGACACTAGGATGACTCTCGGACAGAACCAATGCAAAAATACAAGTTTCCACTACGGACTGTCCGGAGGAAAAGGAAAGACCGTCCGAGCCCACTCGCGGACCGTCCGGCCTCAGGCGCGGACCGTCCGGTCGGTAAGAAACCGAAAAACCCGAAGGTAACGGGTTCGGAGAAATGAATTATAGAGGGCCTCGCGGACCGTCCGGGGTGCACGACCGGACCGTCCGCGACTGGCTCTGTCTGACATCTGACGTCGCATTAAATGCAATATAGCCGTTGATATAGCCGTTACTGCTGACCGTTGCATTTTCAGCCGTTGATCTACAGGGGCGGACCGTCCGGACCTGGCTCGCGGACCGTCCGCGCTCAGCAGAATGGTGCAACGGCTAGGAAGTGGTTGGTGGCTATAAATACAACCCCAACCACCTCCATTCACTTCATCCAAGCATTCCAACCTTCAACATTCAATACAAGAGCTAGCAATCCATTCCAAGACACATTCAAAGCCTCCACCTCTCCAAGTTTCACAATTGAGAAAAGAGATCATTAGTGATTAGTGGCTTGAGAGAGAAAGTGATCCGTGTGCTATTTGTCGCTCTTGTTGCTTGGCTTTTTAATCGTGCTTTCTTGATTCTTTCATTGCAACCAAACTCACTTGTAATTGAGGCAAGAGACACCAATCTTGTGGTGATCCTTGTAGGAACTTTGTGTTCCAAGTGATTGAGAAAAGAAAGCTCACTCGGTCGGAGGGACCGTTTGAGAGAGGGAAGGGTTGAAAGAGACCCGGCCTTTGTGGCCTCCTCAACGGGGAGTAGGTTTGCGAGAACCGAACCTCGGTAAAACAAATCCTCGTGTCTCACTTGTTATTCGCTTGCGATTTGTTTTGCTCGCTCTCTCGTGGACTCGTTATTGTTTCTAACGCTAACTCGGCTTGTAGTTGTGATTATATTTGTAAATTTCAGTTTCGCCCTATTCACCCCCCCCTCTAGGCGACTATCAGCCCGGTCAACCAGTGAGCGCGCGCGCAGGTGAAGAGGTCGTTTGGGCCGCGCAGAAGGAAATGGTAAGTGGGCCGAATAGGGCGTTTGCGGCCCAGGTGGGGGTTTTCTCTTTTTATTTTTTTTTCTTATTTCTGTTTTCTTTCCAAATCAAAAACTCAAACTAAATTCGAATTCTGGTTTTAATTTCCAGATTTCAAACATCTAACCAAATTCTAATTATTCTATTACTTGCACTGAAATTATTTATTTATTATTCTCCATATTGTGTAAATGTGGAAGAAAAGAATGACTTTTATTAAAATTTCCTTTCTCCCCTATATTTTATATTTTCATTTGAGGTCAATTTAAATTATGATTCCTTGTTTCAAGTAAGATGCATCACATAAATAACATAAGCATGAGGTGCACATTCCTTTCTTTATTTGTTTGTTATTTGCATAATTCACTGCCATTAGTTAAGTATGTAGAGAAAATAAAAAGGAAGTCAAGGAATCCCTAAAAACACCCACTTATTTATTTATCTAATCACTTTATTATTATTATTTTTTTTCTTATACCAATTTTGGGCTTTACACATTGTCTACTTACTTTCATTGTGATTTTGTTCTTCATAGCTCTCCACTTCACTTTCATTATTGCTATAGTTTGAACACATCTTGTGAGTGCAATTAAGTGAAGAAATCATCCTTCTATTCTCAATTGAACTTGGCTTTAGATTTCACTAACCCCATTTATAGACCAAGTTTGTTGTTTTTAGTTAAGTTTTTACAGGATCACCTATTCAACCCCCTCTAGGTGCTCTCAGTTTCTTGTTCTCTTGTTTTGATTTGATTGTCAAAAATGTAGGTTAAGTTTATAGGTTGTTTATGCCATTTTGAAATCCCTTATGTCAAATATAACTATACCAAAGCTGTAGATAATGGAGATTTCTATCATATAGTATTTTTTGGATATTGTTAAATGTATGGCTAAAAGTCTCTAAAAAGAGTAGGGACATGTTGCTGCCATAAATGGTAGTGCAACGATAGAAGCTTGAACAACATGTTTAGAGTTTGTTCTAGTATGTTATTTATTGTTTGTACTTGTTGTATGATAATGTTGGTACTACAGATGGCTTGTGATCAGTTGGTTTGCCTTTTGGGCATGTTTAGGTCTTTTGCTTGATTGTCTATAACACCTCAGAAAAAACAAACTCTTCTAGAGAATTATCATATTGCACCATAATACAACATAACAACAAAGTACGTAAAAGTAACAGTTATCATAAAGGTTACTTAATTGTCCACGAGACTAATATAACATAAACTAACCATAACCAAGCTCCAACATAAAAGCGTACAAATCAATACAACTAAACAATGACTGATATTATTTTTTATTATAGCACATGCATGCCCCCAAAGATATGAATAATCTCATAAGTAATGTGCACACAAGTCGCTACTCTCGTCCCGACAATGCATCTTCTAAGCTCAAGCATATGAGATTGAAACAAGGTGTGATGTTTATGTAAAACCTTAGCAAGCATACAAAATTAATTGCTATTTAAATCACTAGTTGATTAAACATCAAAGTTAAATAATATGACAAGAAATGCATAAACTACTTCATAAATATGTAAATATATATCAAAATGCAAATATAAATGATGCAATACATGATTTAACTTCTACTGTCACATCCTAGAAAAGGGAGTGAGCGCTGCAACCACATTGATCATCAAAGTATGTTGTTGTATTGGTACTTATCGCATCCATTTGGCTATAGTTTTCTCTAAGTGCGTATCAATGGAAAATTGCAAATGAATATATTGTGATGTATGCACTTCATCTACTTTATAATTAAACAATTATATTATAATATATATAAAATCTTATACTTCAATGTAAAGTAAATAAGTTCAAATTTTAGATTATATGACTAGTATGAGATACTAAAAATTTAGTAGGGCAGTTCAAACAATAAAGCCAAAGTTTAGGGACCCTAGGACTTATTTACTTGTCTTTACCGAAAATTAAAAGTCACAGCTAAGCATGATCCAAAGGTGCACTATCTAATCATAACTAAATATAAGTAGCAACACCATCGTACAATCGAAATAAATGACATACTAAACACTAAAGTGTCCCATACCTACTATTCAAGTATCTATTGTTTTGCTATCGACCGATTATGACAACAATATTGTTCCATCTCTTTTTCACAGATATTTAACCATATATTTAAAAATTCTTAGTCTACAATATGGTATAAAACTCTACTTTATAAAACTTTAGTATTATAAGATTTGACATAAGATATCTCCAAGATAACATAAACATCCACTTAACTAAACTTTTCTAATAGACAAAACAGGACAACAATGTCATAAAATTAATAACTGGTGATATACTCATTAATAAATATGTTATCTACCAATATGAAAATTTTAGAGAAAACACTGCAACTTTTATTCAGATCAAAAGTTCAAAATCTTCCATTAAGATGCCTGAAAATGGATTAAATCTAAAATTATCCAAAAACTTGTCACCAAAAATAGTATATTTTAAACAATCATATCTTCCAAAATATGGAGGATATGAGTGTAATCCTGTTGTAAAAAATATATTATAGTCCCATACAACTTTATCTATAGTGGAGAAATTTATGATGCTCTAAAATAGCGATCAATAGAAATTGCTCAACCTTGCATATGTTGATAGCATGGATTAAAATTAATTTCGAGAATTTCGTAAATTACTCTAACTAACGCCCTACTAATTCTATGATTTGATCGATAAAAATTGATCCAAAAAGGTGGGCCGGAATTTGGCCTCTCGTCTAGATGAACCACAACAAGTACAATGGTAAGCCTCTAACGATGCACTCTTTCTTTCTTCCTCTTCTTCTCACGACAATCTATACTGTTGTAACCATCTCACTGTTTCAATCAATGAAAAACATGGTTTATCCATCATAAATAGAGAGAGGAACCAAGAAATTGAAACCAAAATGGAGAGACAAGATTATGTCTAACCTAAAGTTCAATGAAGATGATGGCAGACGACGACAACGACAAACTCTAAACCTTTCTTCCCCTTTCTTCTCTTCTTTCTTTCTCCATGTGGTAGACAGTATGTGATGCTCAAGGAGAAAGGAATTGCACGTCTTGTCCCTATTATTAGGTACGTGGGGTTTTATTTATTTATTTAAAAACTGATAGTTAATGTGACTCTATCATTCATAGCTCGATTAATATGACTCAGCAGTTAAATAGAAAATATTCGATGAGCTCTAATCATAAGTGATATCTATTATTCTATCCGAACCATGTATCGAATAAATTCTTTGGTATCTCCTCCAGTCAACCTTCGCTAAAAACATACTTGACTCATAATACAAATTATATTCATGGGATTATATTCATTCTTGGGGTATTTCATTATCGATAAAGGCAAGTAAATGCGGTGTGGTGGTTTACATGATTTAGATATGTTGTTTGAATTGTTTTCACTAAATTCCAGTATCTCACACAATAAGAAATTTTAAGTACTACTTTACTTTAAAGTATGCTATTTCATATATTGTGGTATTTCTATTGAATTATAATGTTTGTGAAGTTCACCCATCACAACATTTGCATTTGTACTTTTCTATTGAGAAGCATTTGAAGAAACCATAACTAGATTGGTGTGATAAGTTCTAATACATTGACACACATTGAAAAGAGTAATTTGGTTGCAACCCTCACTCCACCTTGGTATGTTGGGTAGAAGTGAAGCTATAAATTACATACCAACATTGTCATTTGCATTATAAAGAGAAACTTTAAAGTGTTCAATGTTGAAGTTTTGATGTTTTGTTTACCTAGTTATTTAACATTTCTGGCTTAAACAAATTGTGATTTGAATAGCATTAGTAAAGTAGTTTGTTTACTGGGGTTTTCTTTAAATCTCACGCGCTTGTTTTCCCAATCTCAGGTACATAGAATGCTTGGTAGGATGGAAGTAGCAGTATAAGCGCACATTTTTTGATATACACCACAAACAAACATATGTGTTGTAATCTTTGAGATCATCATAGTTGGATCATTCTTTCTATTCTTTATCACATTATTTATTATTAATGTTTGAAATTGTTTATGTTTTGCTGTTAGTAAAGTCTCTTTTATCGTATAGCCTATATGATCGATGATGCTTCCTTGCTCTCTAATATTAAGTTCTCATTGAAGTGTAGCATGGTAATATTTTATAAGCTATTTGTTGTTGTTTTCTTCTTGGGTGTTACAAATTGTCCACACATTTTTTTATTAAAGCCATGTTTTCTTAGTATCTTATAAAATTTAAGGTACCACCGTTTAGATTGTTGCTTTAGTCCATAAATGGATTTCTTTAGTTGGCATACTAAATGTGATTTTCCTTCCATAATAAAACCTTCTATAGTTGGGCCATATAAACATTTTAATTTAATCAACATTAAGGAATGATATTGACATCCATTTGATGTAATTCTAAGTCAAAACAAGCCACAAGCACCATTAGTATTCTTAGAGAATCTTTTACTAGCATAGGTGAGAAGGCTTCAATATATTCAATTTCTTCTATTTGTGTGAATCCTTTTGCCAGGATGCTTGCTTTAAATCTTTCAATGTTCCCTTTTGAATCATGTCTAGTCTTGTAGACTCATTTGCAGCCTACTGCGTTGACCCTTTGAAAATTTCAACTATGTTCCAAACTTTATTAGTGCTTATATACTTAGTGTTGTCCTTCATGGCATTAGACCATTTCAATGAAGGCTTACTCTTAATGACTTCATTTGATGAAGTGGGGCCTTTGTATTTCATCTAGACCTTCAACATTGTAATTTACATAGTCAACAAAGATGAAAGACATTCTTACTTTTTGTGGTCTTCTTAGAGGCTTTTCATTTCCATTATTTGGTTCTTCACTTACAATATGAGGTGGTTCTTCACTTCCATTATATGGCACCTCACTTATAATGTGAGGCTATTGTGGAGCAAAATTTGTTGCAACTATGATTTCTTCAATCGAAGGAGCAACAATATGTGGTTCTAGGAAACATGTTCTTCAATCATAGACATTGGGGAATGAACCCTTTTCTCCTCAAGAACTATCTCCCTATAAACCATGTTCTTCCATATCATACCATGTTCTATGAACACAACATGTCTTGTTTTAATAAAATTAATATACTTATGTGGACAATAAAATTGATACCCTTTTGACCTATCAAGATACCCTTTTGATGCACGTGACTTTGTCGAATGTCCTCACATTGGTGCCCTCAATGTTGATTTGGTGTACCTTCAATGGAAGATGAAGTTGATGCCCCTATAGTGGCATTCTCGATCATGGTCCAGTTAGTAGATCAATGCAGTGGTCATAGTGGACTCGCAAAACGTGTCGCCTCCTCATTAGGTCCCTGATATGCGCCTCCTCTTCCTCGGGAAGCTAGTGCAGAGCGGGGGTGGCCTTCCCATCGCTTACAATACTCCGTAGATCTAGTTATTGTTAGAAGTGTTGGTCACGTGGCTAGTCTCATGGGAAATGTTGGTTTTCATGAGGGGGCAAAATTTCTTTTATTATTACATTGCTTGACGGAGGGCACAACCATTAGTTAATTTGGTGCTCCGACATGTTAGTAGGCTCGAATTCGAACTAATAATATGTTTGTCATAATTCTAGAATCCCATCCAAACACATCAGGATTCTAACTCTTAGGCACAAAACCAATAATCACCGGAAATTATTTTTGTATAGAATCTGGATTTTAAAATCCAATCCAAACATGCCCTTAGCTTTGTCACTAGAGATTATTCTAATAAAGTGAGCATAAAAGCATGGTGTGGCAATACATAACCACGGAAATAGAGAGGGTGCAATCTGCATTGTTGTTGGTTGTGACCTGCGTATGCAATGATGAACAGCGATCTGGTTTCATCGACAGACACCATCATCTCATCAAGGTTTTTACTAGTGTGTCTCTCATAATCTGAGATCATGTATGCTGCTGTATAGTTCTTGCTGCCTGCTCCTCGAAGGCCTGTAAATGAACTCTACCGCTAGATTCTTTTAATTCATTGATGAATGACAACACTGAGACCATAACAAAGGAATACTGCTGAAAAAAACACACACATATAGAGAAAGGAAACACAAATTGCTGCCAAATTCAAATTCTGGATACAATATTTAGCCCTAGTCTAATTAAGGACAACTGGAGTAACAACTCGAATGACCACAATCCTGATACTCCACCCAGGCAAAACCATAGGACTATTACCATCGACGAAATCAAAAACAAAAATCAAATCACATGATAAGCTAAGTTTTAAAACAAAACAAAGCAAATCATAAGATAGATTTTATTTGCTGCATGCGCTTGAGCAGAAAGGCATGCATTCTTGTGCCCTTCATGTCTGGTTTGGTGACAAGAAAATCCATAGAGAAGGAAATCCCTTGCTATTTGATTTTGAATAGAAGGGGTTTCTTCCCATGAATCCCCTCTAATTTATTTGTCACTAAACCAGTCAGGGTTGATTATTCATCGTTCCCCATGGGATTGCAGAGAAGTGAGAACAAATTCCGAACTAGGGCTTGGGCTTGATGAAGCTCTCGAGACCGTGCTCCCTGAGCAGACGGTCGACGTCGTCATCAGTAGCCTGGACGGCGTGTCCACTGCGGCCATCGTCCAAGATGGCGTCCGCAACCTCAAGCAAGTAGCTTCCGTTCCGGGGAAAGCCGTCGTCCTCATTAATGCCAACACCAGCGGCGGCAGCGGCAAGAGGCTCCCCCGCCGCCGCCAGTAGAGCATGCGGCACCAGCACCGGAACGTCAGCTAGCATTGGCGGCGCCATCGCAAAAGGTGGCACCATCGGTGGCTCCGGCGGCGGCGCCATCAGTGGCTGCTCCGGTGGCACCAGCAGCAGGTCCGGTTCCAGCGGTGGCGGCTGCACAAGCAGCGGCGCGTTCGGCACCATCGGCGGCGCCATAGCAAGTGGCGCCACCATCAGTGGCTCCTGCTGGGACGAGACAAGCACCGCCGCCGCTGCGGCCGAGGTGAGCGAGTTCAGGCGCTCGTAGATGGAGCTCCTGAGCAACTCCACCTCGGACCTGAGGGCGACGGCGATCTCGGGGGGCAGGTCGTCGAGGTTGCTGCGGCGGCCGAGGCTGATGTCGTTGAGGATGAGGTTGACCTCGAGCTGGCGGGTGCTGGCCTTGCAGCTCTCGAACCGTTTCCCCACCTTCTTCAAGCCCTGCCGCAGGAGGCCCTCGTTGTCCAGCCTGCGCGTCACCTTGGAGACCTCAGGCAGCGCTTGGTACTTTTGCATAATTTTCTTGGCCTCCTCAAGCTCCGGCCAAGACGCCGGCTCGGCGTTGCCGCCGGGGCCGTACACCACCACGACCACAGGGATTTTGCAGAGGGTGGACAGCTCCTTGGCCTTCTCCAGCAGCGTGGCGCGGCGCTTCCGGAAAGTTGCGTTCCGCGAGGCGTTCTCGACGATCCATTGGATCTTGAGCTTCCCGCGACTGCGTGGCATGGCGCTGCTAGGCAAGAAAGGAGATTTGTTCGCCGCTGATGCTGCTATTGGTTGGTGAGGGTGACGGAAGGGAAGGGGGGCTCTTTTGTAGCTGCTCTAGCAAAGGGAAAATTGGAAAGGAGTTAATGACTCCAAAAAATGGTGTAGGAAACTATGGTACAGTCAATCATATATTGACAGTGTAATTAATTATGTCAATCGAAAAAAGATTTTGTATTTATGGCTAGAGATATAGCTAGATACCTTTATTTACAACTTGTACATGGATAACAAGTGGCAAAAAAAAGGCTATTGTTCCTTGCATGAATGTGCGAAAAGGAATATGATTCTAAAAAAATAGATTATATTGACAACAGAGGAATAATTCACATTGTAGACATCACATTCACATGTATATATACTCCATAATTAATCTTTTGCATTAGTCATTTTTAAATGTGTTGGCACCGATCCGGACGTCAAATACGGGAATGGACCGCCTGGCGGGGCTCTCTGCGAAGGAGCGAACGATCCGCGACCTAGCGTAGGAGCGACTCCTCTGCACACTTCTGGACGGTCCGCGTCTAGGGCCGGACGGTCCACGATAGCACAGAGGGTCTTCTTCTCCGCGAAGAACCCTTGAACTCGCCTCGGGAGAGATCCTGTCAAGGGAGAGAGTTCCAAGGGGTTGCTCTGGGTGAGTAGGCCGCCCGGTGCTCCTCTAATCTGCGTAGAGTCGAGTAAAGATTGTAGTAGAAGACTAAACTATATCTAATTGTACGACTAAATTACTCCTACTCCGAAGACTAAACTATATCTAATCGTACGGCTAAATTACTCCTATTCCTAGGAATTGGAAGAACAGAAAAGTAAAACTAAAAGGTAGATTTGATTTGATCGATTGTGGGGGGTTCAGTCGACGGTAACCCTTCATCTATATAAAAGGGGAGGTCTAGACCCGTTACAAACCAATCTCCCGAGTTAATTCCATGAATTTAGCTAACAATCGTAGCAAGAAACTCAGAACCCTAACTGGCTCTGTGCACGCGCGGACCGTCCGTGCTACTGTCGTGGACCGTTTGGACCACAGACCATCCGCCCTTCCTATTTTGGTGCTCAACATATGCCCCCTGCCTTTTTGGAGGTTGACAAACCAAAAGCATATGTACTAAGCCTAATGCGAGTCACTGGCTTTTCAACCAATAGGGTGATCATTGAATAGAGCTTTAATGCATATAGGCCGTTTCGGATTGCATCTTTCTCGGCCATGACCATGGATCAAAAGGTACAGAATGGAGGTGTCCCCCAGCCTAAATAGACAAAGGGACTATGCATGTACCATGGGTTCATCGTCGTACCATTCCACATTTGGATTTGACAATATATCGACGATGAGTAGGCGGGTGGAGAGCATCCTGGCATCACAGGATGAATAGGCGAGGCTTATTGCGGCGCCCTTCGAGTTGTTTTATTCGGTCGTTTTGTTCGGGGTTTCTTTGCTGGCTAATTGCGTAGAACGACCTTCTTGCTAGCATACTTGGAGAGCAATTGATAAAAAGTAGGGCCGGCTTTGACTAGCCGACCATGTGCGGTACATGTGTTTTGCCCTTGCATCCCCTTTTTTTGCTTTGTGTGGAGACTGGTGCCTCTATCCATGGGTGGACTGTCCGGCTTGGTTGGCTGGACCATCTGCATGAGCATCGGACCGTCCGCGCGTCGGTGTTGGACAGTCTGCGATGCTCAAGGCAGGGACCTTTGCTCGGCTGTTTGATTGAGCCTGCCCCCGACGTCTCCGGACTTGTTAGTCTTTTTGTCCGAAGCTTTCCGAGCAATTCCTCCTTGTGATATATTTGACGTGCGAGGATCACTAATGATGATGTTTTTTTTCCTTTGCCTTTATCGGCCACTTCTGGCCGAACCAAGACCCTTTTGATTGCTAGCTCTATTGTATTGATAAGAAATGGTTGTGTGTCCACTTGCATCTCCTGAAAACTCAACCGACCCTCATTTATGGCCGATTGTATCTGTCTTCGGAAAACGTTACAATCATTGGTGGCATGGGAAAAAGAATTATGCTACTTACAATAAGCATGTCTCTTTAATTCCTCCATAGGAGGAATAGTATGAGTTAATTTAATGTTGCTATTTTTAGTAACTCGTCAAATATTTTATCGCATTTGGCAACATTAAAAGTAAACTTAACTTCTTCTTGTGGATTCTTTCAAATCGACTGTAAAACAGAACATGCAGACGGTTTACCCTGTGCTGGCCAAACAAGTTCGACGGCATATACATCTGTGGATTCATCATATGAATTATCGCACCCCACTAGATGCAGCTTATGGCTAGCCGATTTTGATGCTTCTTTACTTCGGCTTTCACAGGTCAAAGCCCGTTGGTGCAAGTGAACTAACGAAAAGAATTGGGTGCCATCTAATTTCTCTTTTAAGTAAGGTTGCAACCCATTGAAGGCCAGCCATGTTAGTTGTTTTTCCATGACATGGATCTGAAAGCATCGGTTTCTAGCGTCCTGGAACCTCCGGATATAGTCATTAACCGATTATTCAGGCCCTTGTTGGATTGAAGCTAAATCAGCTAATTCTAACTCATGTTCTCCTAAGAAGAAGTGTTCATGAAATTTCCGCTCTAATTCTTCCCAAGAGTTAATAGAGTTAGGTGGCAGAGCTGCGTACCACACGAATGCGGTATCAATAAGGGACAATGAGAATAAACGAACACGGTAGGCTTCCCCATCAGCCAATTCTTCCAAGTGTGCTATGAATTGTCTTATATGTTCGTGTGTGCTTTTCCCACCTTCACCGGAAAATTTAGAGAAGTCTGGTATCCTAGTCCCCTGTGGATACGACATGGTGTTGAATTGGTGGCTATAAGGCTTCTGATACGATTGCCTTGTACCTAACACACTAAGACTGAGTTTGTCCCTAAACATCCCGGCTACCTCGTCTCTGATCCTCTCCGCCATGTCCGACGACCATCCATTAAGTTTGTGGGTGGAAATCTCAGGTTGCCTGACATCACTCTGTCAGCTTTCCTCCTAGGGACGTCTGAGGTGTGTGTTAGGTGTCCTATTAATGTCACCAGCTCCTGCCCTATACCTCTCAGGCTCTCTAGTGGCCGACAGTATTCAGCCCTGTGTCCATGAGGTGGTATGGCATGGTTATAATGTGTTGCTGGTGAGGCACCATAATGTTGTTGTGATGAGTGTGGGGACTATATGTATTGTGCAGCTCTCGGTTCTGCATACGCATACCCGGACGGTTCGGCGTAAGGGGCCGGACGGTCCACGACCGGGCAGAACAGTCCGAAGGTATATCTGGACTGTCCAGCCGTATATGGTGCTGCCTGGGTAGTCTCGTACTCGGACCGTCTGTCGTAAAGGGCTGGATGGTCCGCAATTGGGTCGAATGGTCTAGGGCTATACCCGGACGATTCAGTCATATATGGCGCGACTTGGGCGGTCTGCGCGTGGGCTCATGTAGAGTCGGACGATCCGGCGTAATACTCGGTCGGTTCATTCCATATCCGGACGGTCTGGCGTAAGGTATCGGACGATCCATGACATATCCAGACGGTCCGGCGTAAGGTATCGGACGGTCCGCGATAGGGCCAAATTGTCCGGGGTTGTACTCGGATGATCCGGCCATATATGGCGTGACCTGAGTAATCCGTGTGCGGGCCTGTGTGGGGTCGGATGGTCCGGGAAAATACGCCCGATGGTCCGCAACATAGCCGGTTTGTGTCCAGAGCCTGTCACGTGCCTGGTGGTGACAGCTGTGATGATGACACGAACGTGTGCATCAGCATGCCATATGATGGTTGGGCCAAGGGTGACACATTTTATAGCCGATGTGTTTGGCGCGGGTGGCTCCATATTAGACTCATGCGAGGGAAAATTAGGAGAAGTTGATTTCTCGTATGAACATATATACATTTTAATAGATTCATCTACATATTTCTTTAACTGATCTCCTCGTTGTTCCATGAAAGTCGTAAGAGATAGATCTGGAGCACTTACAACAGGAGCCTGGAGCGGAGGTACAAGAGATTTCATATCGATCTCCTCTTGACGGCTGATCTTCTGGTGGCGATCCACCGTGAAGTGTGACAGGTACTTTTCCGCCGCCTCTTTGCGTCGTTCGGAGAGTTTATGCATCAGTTCCGCATCCTCCTTGTCGCGTTGTTTCGTTCCATTGCCGCATCACCTCCTTCTCATCACACATTACGTGGTCCTCAAAGGGTTACTAGTCATCAGCCGAGAGTGTCTCCATGGCCAGCTTGATGATGTTGGTGGTGGAGACCTTGGTGTGATCCTTGGAAACGGGCATCTGTGGGCCAATTTTTAGCAGACCTAGACACCCTTGTCCCTAGCGGAGTCGCCAAAAAGTGTGTTGGCACCGATCCGGGCGCCAAACACGGGAACGGGCCGCCTGGCGGGTCCCTCTGTGGAGGCGCGGACGGTCCGCGGCACAGGGTCGGACGGTCCGCGACCTAGCGTAGGAGCGACCCCTCCTATGCACACTTTCGGACGGTCCGTGCTAGGCCCAGACAGTCCGCGATAGCGCAGAGGGTCTTCTTCTCCGCGAAGAACCCTAGAACTCACCCCGGGAGAGATCGCGTCAAGGGGAAGAGTTCCAAGGGGTTGCTCCGGGTCGGTAGGCCGCCCGGTGCTCCTCCAATCGGCGTAGAGTCGAGTAGAGATTGTAGTAGAAGACTAAACTAGATTTAATCCTACTGCTAAATTACTCCTACTCCTAGGAATTGGAAGAACGGAAAAGTAAAACTAAAAGGTAGATTTGATTTGATCGATTGTGGGGGTTCAATCGGCTGTAGCCCTTCATCTATATTAAGGGGGAGGTCTGGACCCATTACAAACCAATCTCCTGAGTTAATTCCGCGAATTTAGCTAACAACCGTAGCAAGAAGCTCGTAACCCTAACTGGCTCTGTGTTCGCGTGGACCATCCGTACTACTGTCGTGGACCGTCCGCCGTGCCTATTTTGGTGCTCAACAATATGGATTTCATTTAACTTAAAATAGTTTGACACACATCAAAAAATGAGAAATATTGCATTTTTGTAACAACGAGAGTATATTATGTTAAAAATTTAGGCATTTTCAGTTTTAATTTAATTCGCGTGTCACTAGAAGAGTCCTCCCCTCTCCATTCTTATAGGCATACAATAGGAGGGAGAAGGACAACATGCAGAAACGGTCGCACCATTTGAAAGAAATATTCGGACCAAGGTCCGATCTACCATGAGCCACGGCCACGGCCTGGTCGGCGGCGCGCGTGTGGCAGTCCTTCATCCTTTTCTCAACTCCTCAATAGATGCTCCAATGGTCCACCTATTTATGTTGATTGATTTGTCCCTTGAACTTACAATACGGTGCTAATTTATTAGTACACCATAACATTTAAAGAGGGTCATTAGCATTGACTATTATTGAATATTAATTAGGACAAGCCCACATTTATCGAACATATTATTGCTTTTTTATAAAACTTATTGCATATTGTATGTTTTGAAAATAGTTTGCACAAAAATTCTACTTCGATGAAAATCAAGCATGGTAATAGGCAAGGAATCTACTTGTGTTGGATAGTTCACACGCTCATTTTCCTTAGATGTTGAATGCCCAACACTCCCCCACTCTTTACTTGTACAGATCTTGGACAATTTGACCAGGTTGTATTTTTTGCTTGACACTCTCCTCCTTGCCAAAAGATGTTGCATCTCTATGTCCAATTTCTCAATAATAGTCTGAGCGGTAAAACATGACATTTGATGTATTGGACAATTATTTAAATTAGAGTTTATCAACTCATTCCTAGAAGTGGACAAAGAACTACCTTACCAAATGTCTAATTCATGACTATTTTTCATACATAGGCATCTAGTCTTTAATGTGAAGTCTACAAGGAGTACGTCATAGGCACCCATAGATAATTAATTGGTAATATAATTCACTTATTTGGCTATTCAAAATGTTAGCATACATAAACAAGTTATCATGGACATCATTGATCATTGATACTTCACTTTTTAAGAAATTTATCTTTAGTCTAGAAAACATCTCGCACAATAAAAATAGAAAGTAAACCTATGATTACTTGTCACCTAAAGTAATTTTTATGCATAGAATGGTATTTGCTTCATACTACACAATAGAAACACCCCCTTCTACCAAATTATTTGCAATGCAAGGCCCTCAATTAAACATGACTTATATTTCTCTACTTTGTTGATGGGAACAAATAGCTAAGGCTAATACAACCTACTAGCATTGTATTAAGAATGAAATTTTCTCACCTAGGATGGAAAAAAAGCTCATGCCCACCATACATAGTGTCATTGTAGCTCACAAAAAGAACTCTAATCATGTGATGATAGTTTAGAAGAATAGCAAGAAGTAGAAACACTTTATGAAGGGCAATGTCAAGGCTAAAGATGGGATCTCAAAGCCAAATACAAAGCTCAAGTCTAGCCCTTCTCCTAAAGACAAATGCTTCTATTATGGTGAGCTTGTGCATTAGTCTAGTAGCTAGGGTGGTTTTTAGTACTTCATAATTTTTTCTAATGACTCCGGTAGACATAGTTATGTCTACTTAATGAGGATGCACAAGCCTGAATTGTTTGAAAATTTTAAAGAATTTTAGAATGAGGTACTAAATTAGTTAGAAAAACTATTAAGTTTCTATGATCGAATCGTGGAGGTAAAATTTGAGCCACGAGTTTAGCAACCATCTAAAACAATGCGGAATTGTTCCACAATTGATTCCACCCGGTATGCCTGAATGGAATGGGGTCTCTAAGTGGAGGAACATGACTTTGTTGACATGGTTTGGTCAATGGTAAGTCAAGCTAATCTTTCATTGTCCTTGTAGGAATATGCTCTAGTAACTACTATGTTTATACTTAATAGAGTTTTATCTAAATTGATGAATAAGCACCATATGAGATATGGACCAGAAAACATCCTAGACTATCTTTTCTCAAGATATAAGGTTGTAGGATTAATGTGAAATATTTGATGTTTGATAACTTCGTCCTAAATCTAATAAGTGCTTTGTTGTTGTACAATATCCTAGAGAAACCAAATGATATTATTTCTATAACCGGGAAGAATAAAAGTTATTTGTTGCCCAGAATGGTATATTTTTGGAGAAAGAGTATCTCTCAAAAGGAGTTAGCGCGAGCAAAGTATAACTGGAAGAAATTCAATAAACATTTAAAAGGTTTCAATCCCTCATAATCCTCCATTGAAATTACAAGATGTTGTAGAATCGATTGTCAAGACACGACTCTACATAGGTTAGAGATGGCACACCACAATAGTTATAGGTAGTCGCTCCTAGTCATAGGGCAATGTGACATATTTTTGTTCGATGATGATGATGAGCCCTCGAACTACATAGAAGCAACGATCGGACCAAACTATCAGAAATGACTTGGAGCCATGAGATCCAAAATAGAATCCATACATGATAATTGAGTTTGGAACTTGCTTGATCCATCAGATGGTGTTCAAACCAATGAATGGAATTGAATTTTTAAGGAAAAGATAAACACGAATGGAATTGTGCACATTCATAAGAACGATTGGTAGCAAAAGGTTTCAAGCATGTTCAAGGTGTCGATTATGATGAAACATTTTTGCTCGTTATTATGCTAAAGTCTATTAGGATCCTTTTAGCAATTGTTGCCCATTTTGATTATGGGATTCAACAAATGGATGTCAAAACGGTTTTCCAAAATGTAAATCTGAGTGAGGACGTGTACATTACATAGCCTAAAGGTTTTGTTGATCCTATAAATGTGGGAAAGGGTTTGGCTTCATCAATAATAAAATATAGCCTTGTG
The DNA here is from genome assembly GCA_029449295.1 of Zea luxurians. Classification (NCBI taxonomy): domain Eukaryota; kingdom Viridiplantae; phylum Streptophyta; class Magnoliopsida; order Poales; family Poaceae; genus Zea; species Zea luxurians. The sequence continues at coordinate 6,820,558 of JAOPSE010000082.1, read as the reverse complement.
TTTACTAGCTAGAAGGCTAGTGGGACCACATATGTATTTTTGGCCCTGTATATAGATGATATATAATTGAACGGAAATGATATTCATATGTTACAAGCTTCCAAGTTTTCATTAAGAAATAGTTTCACTATTAATGAGCACATAGAGGTAGCTTATATTTTAGACATTGATATTTATTGAGATTGGCCAAAAAGGCTAATTGGATTAAGACAAGTACATACGTTGACAAGGTACTGAAATAGTTCAATATGCAAGATTCAAAGAAAGGTTTCCTACCAATGTGAAAGGGATTGCCCTTGGGCAATTTCTATAGTGTTTTGGTGATTAAGTGTCCAACACGAATGTTTTGAGCTCCTTATGTGTTAAACAAACAAAAGGTGCAAATCAAAGACAAGGTATGTTTCTAGACTTAGTACATTTGTTTTTGAATACTAATGAAGTTATCTAAGTGCTAGAAACAGTGAAAAAAGAAGAAGAAAAGAAACCAAAAAGATTTGGCTCGGTGCAGCCAAAACTCAGCTCAGTCTGGCACACCGGACTATCCGGTGGGGCACCGGACGGTGTCCGGTGCGCCAGGCTGGTCTCCGGTGAAAAGGCCGCTCTTGGGAAAAGACCAGCGGCGTACGGCTATAATTCACCGGACTGTCCGGTGAGCCAACGGTCGCCAGCGCAACGGTCGGCCGCGCAATCCGCGGGCGACGCGTGGCCCACACCAACTGTCGGTTGGGGGCACCGGACTGTCCGGTGTGCACCGGACAGTGTCCAGTGCGCCAACTGGCCCAGAGCTGCAACTGTCGTCTGTGCTAGAAAAGGAAGGAGATCGGCACCGGACGAGCTACAATAGCTGTCCGATGGCGCACCGGACTGTCCGGTGCGCCACTCGACAGAAGGCAAGGATAGCCTTCCATGTTGATCTTCAACGGCTCCTAGCTGCCTTAGGGCTATAAAAGGGACCCCTAGGCGCATGGAGGAGTCACCCAAGCATTGACTAAGCATCCTAAGGCATCCAGACTCTGTTCCCGCGCATTCGTTTTGTTGTGTTAGAGATTTGAGCTCTTTTCGAGTCAAGGACTCCCTGTGTTGTCATTTGAGCTCAAGTCTTCTCTTGTGTGCGTGGGTGTGCTGCGATTTGTGTCTTGTGTGTGTTGCTCATCCCAACCTTACTCTGTGCTTTCATTGTGTCAGGGACCATAATTAGGGGTACCCCCAAGACTCCTAATCTCAGCTGGTAACCCCCATCAGCACAAAGCTGCAAAGGTCTGATGGGCGCGATTCAGGTCAAGGCTCCGTCCACTCAAGGGACACGATCTCGCCTCGCCCGAGCCCAGCCTCGGGCAAAGGCAGTCGACCCAGGAGGATTCACGTCTCGCCCGAGGGTCCCCTCAAGCAACGGACACACCTTCGGCTCGCCCGAGGCCCAGGCTTCGTGGAGAAGCAACCTTGGCCAGATTGCCACGCCAACCGACTGTATCGCAGGAGCATTTAATGCAAGGATCGACTGACACCTTATCCTGACGCGCGCTCCTCAGTCGATAGGGCCGAAGTGACCGCAGTCACTTCACCGCTCCACTGACTGACCTGACAAGAAAACAGCACCGCCTGCCCTGCTTCGACTGCTGTGCCACTCGACAGAGTGAGGATGACAGCAGCTAAGTCCAGCCTCGGGCGCCATAGGAAGCTCCGCCTCGCCCGACCCCAGAGCTCGGGCTCAACCTCGACGCCGGACGACGGACTCCGCCTCGCCCGACCCCAGGGCTCGGACTCAGCCTCAACCTCGAAAGACGAACTCCGCCTCGCCCGACCCCAGGGCTCGGACTCAGCCTCGACCTCGGACGATGGTCTCTGCCTCGCCCGACCCCCGGGCCCGGACTCAGCCTCGACCTCGGACGACGGACTCTGCCTCGCCCGACCCCAGGGCTCGGACTCAGCCTCGACCTCGGAAGACAGACTCCGCCTCGCCCGACCCCAGGGCTCGGACTCAGCCTCGACCTCGGACGACGGTCTCCGCCTCGCCCGACCCCTGGGCCCGGACTCAGCCTCGACCTCGAAGGAGCCTCCGCCTCGCCTGACCTCGGGCTCGGATCGACCACGTCACAGGAGGGGCCATCATTACCCTACTCCTAGCTAGCTCAGGCTACGGGGAACAAGACTAGCGTCCCATCTGGTTCGCCCCGGTAAACAAGTAATGATGACACCCCGCGTGCTCCATGACGACGGCGGCTCTCAGCCCCTTACGGAAGTAAGAAGACGTCAGCAAGGATCCAACAGCTCCGACAGCTGTACTTCCACAGGGCTCAAGCGCTCCTCCAACGGCCATGACATCACATGAACAGGGCGCCAAAACCTCTCCGACAGCCACGACAGCATGTACTTAGGGCTCTGGCTTCTCTCTGCTAGACACGTTAGCACATTGCTACACCCCCCATTGTACACCTGGGTCCTCTCCTTACGTCTATAAAAGGAAGGCCCAGGGCTCTCGTACGAGAGGGTGGCCGCGCGGGAGAACGGGCCGACGCACAAGGCTCTCGCTCTCTCTCTCTCCCACGCGAACGCTTGTAACCCCCTACTGCAAGCGCATCCGCCCTGGGCGCAGGACAACACGAGGCCGCGGTTTCCCCTTACTGTTTTCCCCCTTGTGTTCCGTCTCGTGCCGACCCATCTGGGCTTGGACACGCAGCGACAATTTACTCGTCGGTCCAGGGACCCCCCCGGGGTCGAAACGCCGACAGTTGGCGCGCCAGGTAGGGGCCTACTGCGTGTTGACGAACAGCTTCCCGTCAAGCTCCAGATGGGTAGTCTCCAGCAACCTCTCCAACCCGGGACGATGCTTCGTTTCGGGAGTCTTGAGTTCATGTCCCTCGACGGCAGCTACGACATGATACTCCTTCCTCCGCCGCGCGACAACGACAATGGCGGCCGTCAGCCCGTCCGCCGGCGGCGGAATCGACGACGTCTTCCCCACGTGGCGGAAGAGCGACATCTAGGTCTGTCCCGTCACCTTCCCCGCCGACGGAGGAGGAGGCGGGGCAGGCATGGCCAAGCAGGAGGCGGCACCTCGTCGGCTGTCGAGCGAGTCGATGGCGCCGGCGCCCCGACGGGGGACACGTCAGGCGTTGACCTCACGTCTGAGATGAAGACGAGCGTCGTCTCCCCGCAACACGCCAACCCCAAGCTGACGGACGACGCCAGCACACTCGCGAAGGACTTGTTGGGCGTTAACCTCGTACCTGAGATAACGGTGCAGTCCGTCCCTGACGCGACCTCGTCACCATCCGTCGATCAAGAGGTACCGTTTGTTTCCCGTTCCATGCCTTTTAGATTCAGCTGCGACCCACCAAGCGACCCCGCTTCGGTGGACGCTTTCATAAAGGCATGTCCAAACCATCCGGGGTATCATATGCGGTCAACCTGGGACCGACTGACGACCGTCTCGACCTACGGGCCCCTGGGTTCCGAGGAATATGATGAACCTGACTCTGGTTGGGATTTCTCCGGGCTCGGTGACCCCAGTGCCATGCGGGACTTCATGACCGCATGTGACTACTGCCTCTCCGATTGCTCCGATAGTAGCCACAGCCTCGGCGACGAGGACTGTGGCCTAAGTCGCGAATGCTTCCACGTCGATCTAGGGGGTCTCGACGAAGGCAACCATCTTGGTATGCCGGAGGACGGTGATCCCCCTAGGCCTGCGCCTTGTGTTGACATCCTTCGGGAGCTAGCTGTGGTCCCAGTCCCTATGGGGGGTCAGGACGCACAGCTCGAGCAAATCCACGAGATGCAGGCCAGGCTCGACGAGGAAGCAGGACAACTTGTGCAGCTTCGGCAAAATATCGGGCAGGAGTGGGCAGGCCGAGCACCGGTCGGAGAAGCGCGTCATCTGGCCCAGGACGTCCAGCACCGCATCGCCGACAATGCCAGGGCAAGGCTGCCCCCAGCTTCTAGTGGGGTCGGCCAGAACCTGGCTGCAGCAGCGATACTACTCCGAGCCATGCCGGAACCATCCACCACCGAGGGGCGGAGTATCCAGGGAGAGCACAAGAATCTCTTGGAGGATGCCACGGTCCGACGGGCCGAAAGCTCTACCTCCCGAAGGCAGGGGTACCCCCTGGAGCATCGCGCTGCGACTTCCCGATTCATGAGGGAAGCCTCGGTCCACACCGGGCGAACGCGGAACACAGCGCCTGCGGCCCCGGGTCGCCTCGGCAACGAGCACCATCGTCGCGACCGTCGAGCCCACCTCGATGAGAAGGTGCGCTGAGGCTACCACCCCAGGCGTGGGGGACGCTACGACAGCGGGGAGGATCAGAGCCCCTCACCCGAACCACCCGGTCCACAAGCTTTCAGCCGGGCCATACGACGGGCGCCGTTCCCGACCCAGTTCCAAACCCCGACTACCATCACCAAGTACTCGGGGGAGTCAACGCCGGAACTGTGGCTCGCGGACTACCGGCTGGCCTGGCAGCTGGGTGGGACGGACGATGACAACCTCATCATCCGCAACCTTCCCCTGTTCCTCTCCGACGCCGCCCGAGCCTGGCTGGAGCATCTGCCTCCTGCGCAGATCTCCAACTGGGACGACCTGGTCAAAGCCTTCGCCGGCAACTTCCAGGGCACGTACGTGCACCCTGGGAACTCCTGGGATCTCTGAAGCTGCTGCCAGCAGCCGGGAGAGTCCCTGCGGGACTACATCCGGCGATTTTCGAAGCAGCGCACCGAGCTGCCCAACATCACCGACTCGGATGTCATCGGCGCGTTCCTCGCCGGCACCACTTGCCGTGACCTGGTGAGCAAGCTGGGTCGCAAGACTCCCACCAGGGCAAGCGAGCTGATGGACATCGCCACCAAGTTCGCCTCTGGTCAGGAGGCGGTCGAGGCCATCTTCCGAAAGGACAAGCAGCCTCAGGGGCGCCAGCCGGAAGACGTCCCCGAGGCGTTCGCTTAGCGCGGCACCAAGAAGAAGGGCAAGAAGAAGTCGCAAGCGAAACACGACGCCGCCGACGCAGACCTTGTCGCCGCCGTCGAGCACAGGAACCCTCGGAAGCCTCCCAGAGGCGCCAACATGTTCGACAAGATGCTCAAGGAGTCGTGCCCCTATCATAAGGGTCCCATCAAGCACACCCTTGAGGAGTGCGTCATGCTTCGGCGCTACTTCCACAAGGCTGGGCCACCGGCGGAAGGTGGCAGAGCCCACGACGACGATAAGAAGGAGGGCCACAAGGCAGAGGAGTTCCCCGAGGTCCGCGACTGCTTCATGATCTACGGTGGGCAAGTGGCGAATGCCTCGGCTCGGCACCACAAGCAAGAGCGCCGGGAGGTCTGCTCGGTGAAGGTGGCGGCGCCAATCTACCTAGACTGGTCCGACAAGCCCATCACCTTCGACCAGGGTGACCACCCCGACCGCGTGCCGAGCCCGGGAAAGTACCCGTTCGTTGTCGATCCCGTCATCGACAACATCAGTCTTACCAAGGTCCTCATGGACGGAGGCAGCAGCCTCAACATCATCTACGCCGAGACCCTCGGGCTCCTACAGATCGATCTATCCTCGGTCCGGGCCGGCGTGGCGCCCTTTCACGGGATCATCCCCGGGAAACGCGTCCAACCTCTCGGACAACTCGATCTGCCCGTCTGCTTCGGGACTCCCTCCAACTTTCGAAAGGAAACCCTCATGTTCGAGGTGGTCGGGTTCTGAGGAACCTACCACGCAGTGCTGGGGAGACCATGCTACGCCAAGTTCATGGCCGTCCCCAACTACACCTACCTCAAGCTCAAGATGTCGGGCCCCAACGGGGTCATCACCGTCGGCTCCACGTACCGACACGCGTACGAATGCGACGTGGAGTGCGTGGAGTACGCCGAGGCCCTCACCGAATTCGAGGCCCTCATCGCCGACCAGGAGAGCCGCTCCAACGAGGCGCTAGATGCGAAGCGCCACCCCGGCAACTTCGAGCCAGCTGAGACGGTTAAGTCTGTCCCTCTCTACCCTAGCAACGATGCCTCCAAGCAGATCCGGATCGGCTCCGAGCTCGACCCCAAATAGGAAGCAGTGCTCGTCGGCTTTCTCCGTGTGAACGCCGAGGTTTTTGCGTGGAGTCCCTCGGACATGCCTGGCATACCGAGGGATGTCGCCGAGCACTCGCTGGATATCCGAGCTAGAGCCCGACCCGTGAAGCAGCCTCTGCGCCGATTCGACGAAGAAAAGCGCAGAGCCATAGGCGAGGAGATCCACAAACTGATGGCTGCAGGGTTCATCAAAGAGGTATTCCATCCCAAATGGCTTGCCAACCCTGTGCTTGTGAGAAAGAAAGGAGGGAAATGGCGGATGTGTGTAGACTACAGTGGTCTAAACAAAGCATGTCTGAAAGTTCCCTACCCTCTACCTCGCATCGATCAAATCGTGGATTCCACTGCTGGGTGCGAAACCCTGCTTTTCCTCGATGCCTACTTAGGGTATCACCAGATCAGGATGAAAGAGTCCGACCAGCTCGTGACTTCTTTCATCACGCCCTTTAGCATGTACTGCTACGTTACTATGCCATTCGGTTTGAGGAATGCGGGTGCGACATACCAAAGGTGCATGAACCACGTGTTCGGAGAACACATTGGCCGAACGATCGAGGCTTACGTCGATGACATCGTAATCAAGACGAGGAAAGCCTCCGACCTCCTCTCCGACCTTGAAACGACATTCAAGTGTCTCAAGGCGAAAGGCTTAAAACTCAATCCCGAGAAGTGTGTCTTCGGAGTCCCCCGAGGCATGCTCCTGGGGTTCATCGTCTCCGAGCGGGGCATCGAGGCCAACCCGGAGAAAATCGCGGCCATCACCAACATGGGGCCCATCAAGGACTTGAAAGGAGTACAGAGGGTCATGGGATGCCTTGCGGCTCTGAGCCGTTTCATCTCGCGCCTCGGCGAAAGAGGCCTATGTGGCGGAACCGCCCGAATTATTCCAGCTTAAGTGCCCAAGTCGCACCCTTAAGGGCAGCAACACACTTAAACAGGAATAACCCGTCAGTCCCTCGGATCTAGTCCGATAAAGCCACTTAACCAGGATCGAATACCACTAGCTCACTCGAAGGTGAGGCACAAAGAAAGACAATAAAGCATAATACCACAAATTTAATAAGTATCAATAGTGATTACATTATCGGAGTTTCAGAAATAATAACCATAAATTTTAATGCAGCGGAAATAACTAACGGAGAAGAACTGAGTAACATGGCGAAGCCTGGCCACGCTACTCCTCCTGGTCCTCTCCTGCGGAAGCAGTAACCCACTCGATCGTCTGTCCCGGTGGCAGGGACGAAGGCCAAGTCACACCATCAAATGAATCAAGGAGGTACCTGCAAAAATTATGCCACAAGCAAGGCTGAGTATACTAATACTCAGCTAGACTTACCTGGTGTGAGGAGTCTACTCCTCTACCTCTAGACATGCAGCTGTTTGGCTGAGGGGTTTGGTTTGCCAAAAGCACTAGCTGAGTCTAAAATCAAGTTTTAGCTTTTCAAGTTTTAGTATGCTCCTTTTTAAACTAGGTGAGTACCTAGCTACTCATACATGGTATCAAACATTTTATCAATCAACATCTTTTGCCAGTCACCTCATTTCCACTTATTACTCAATGCAGTACAATGGATCAAGCAGTCTCATTAGCTGCGAGAAGCAGACGATTCGAATCGAGTTTTTATCCTTGCAAGGTAAACCTAAACACACGACATGCAGGGGCACTCCGTCCCCACACACATCAACCGTCCCCATCGATTCCCTGGCAACAGATCAGGGCTCACCGCCTTGGCGTACAATGCCTCACTGACCCCGACTGGCCGTCGTGCAGTGACCGCACTTGTACCCACCATAACCGGAATGGGAGACCACGTCTCAGGTCGCGTGAGGGGATATGTCTGCGGGCAGGTTCACTCAGGTACTAGGCTTACCGATTTACCATATTTCTCGGTATGTGTTTAGTACGTTCAAACGCTTGACACAGGTATCCGCACGTTAATCCTTATTCCAATTTTCATCTCGTAGACCACGCGTCCCCATGGACCGTGTCCACAGACCATCACCATTCTGTTATCAAAGTGGATACAACCAAATCCTGACCTCGCGCGAGTGCTAGAAAAATCACTCGACTTCTACCGAGATCCCTAATTAGTAAAGCAGCTACTCGACCTAGCATACTAGTATCCATCTCAAAAAGGAATCCTGAGTTCATGCAACTAGGGTTTCAGTCAACTCCTACACTTAAGTGCACAGTACAAGCCTACAAACATTAAGTGTAGTAAAATAGCATATACAAATGGTTATGCATAAAACCGGGGCTTGCCTTTAATTTAACACTTAAGTAGTGTTTGCTGGGGGAGGTACTTGCTTGGCGAGCATCCACTGGTTAAGTCCATCCTTCCTTGGGTCGTCCACCGACTGCATCTTGTGGGTGGCACCACATCACTTGCACGATCATCCTCTCTCGGACCTAAATGAGATGCAAGATGCATATGTATGAATATAATGAAAAATATCACAAGATATTCCAATACATGATAGTGAACTGAACACCAAGTAGTAAGACACCGCAACGACTATACGCAAGTGCTCGCTATTCGTACGTTATCAGCGTTCATCATTAACACCATTAACAAGATGACCATATTTTATATATTTACGCAACACAAATACGATATCATAGGTTCACGCATTTATTTAATTGCTATGACTTTTCGTTAGTTCTTATATGAATCACACAAAAGCATCCCAACACAAGTTTAATAGAGGACCTATGCATCAATGTCGATAGACTCCTATATCACAATCAACTACAGCAAGAAACATACAAAACATGACACATGTGCATTATTAAGCTTGGTCATGGCAAGTCTACATTACTTAAGAGCAAACCACACATTTTTAGCGACAAGGGGGAACTAAACAATCAAAAGCGCACTAGCAGAATTTTTGGACAGCAATACAGCAGTCAATTGTTTCAGTCATAACTCACAAGATATTTACTCAAAAATAGTAAACTAGGACTTTATAGAAAGCTTGAAAAGTGAACTACAACTTTGGTATTGTCATTACAACATGATTCAGCACTTAGCAAGGTCAAAACCTGCTAATACAACAGCGCTGTCCAGATTTGGACAGATTCAGACTTGTGACTTTAAAAATTCATAACTGAAGATTCAGACATCCAAACAAAGTGATCTTAGACTTTCTGGAAAGCTAATTAAATGTTCTACAAATTATTTATAAACATCACTGGCTGGTTTAACATGTATCAAGGGTAAAATATACTATGACGGCTGTGCTGTCCAAAACTGGACAGATTCAGTCTTCCCACTTTAAACACATGTAACTTAATCTTCAGACCACCAAAAAGAGTGATCCAAGACTTTTTGGAAAGCTTGGAAAAAGCACTACATAACTTTTATAATCACCAAGAATTGATTCTATGTCGAACTGAATCAAACAATTCAGTTTTCGAAATCTGTTCTGTCAGAGGACAGAACACAGCAACCAGTTTGAAAAATTCATAACTCTTAAACTATCAGTCCTATGGTTATGAAATTTTAACACAAGCAAGATCAGAAAAGCCTCTACAACTTTCTTATAATCGACAAGGACTGATTCTAACATTAACTTAAGCAAACAATGCAGCTTCTGAAATCTGTACAGAATTTGGACAGATTCAGTTACTAAATTTGTAAAAAGCATAACTCCTAAACTGTCAGGTCTGTGGCTGTCAAATTTTAACACCAGCAAGATAATCATGTTATCTACAACTTTTCTATAGCACATATCTACAGAAAATACAATTTAGTTCATCAAACATATAGCACAACGAAAACAGTGCGTGCAGCCCAAAACAGAAGTCAATAAATTTCCGCTCCTAAACAATTTAAAAATTGCCATATTCTAGAGACTTGAATTATTCTAACACTTTGACAATTGTTAGAGTTAAAATAACTAAGTGAGAACTAACATGTAGACTTACTAATTTTTATACAAGTTATTTCGCGCACTAAAAGTACCATACTCAATTAACAATGCGTTCTCTATAACAATCAATATCGAAGCGCTTTTCACCAATAGTTTGCATTTTAACTTAGACATCACCTGAGCACCACTACTTTTCATCACGACCATAAACATACGCATTTAGACCACAACATCATACGAGGACATATGCATACTAGTTTCTAGTTTTACATCTACAACTTCTTTACTAGTTATTTCCAGCCACTTAATCGGCATCGATTGAATTAAACCTCTAACTCGACAATTTGGGCACCACAAATTTCAGAATTCTACCTAGACATTTAGCGTCATATAGAGAGTCTACTAATTAACTTGCCACCACTTGAAGTACTGGAAACACCTACATATAACAATCACTTAGCGCAATTGAATTCCTCTATTGAATTCCTCTATTTAACAAGTGTTGGCTAACACAGCATGAAACAAATAGTAATTCATACACAAGTTCATATTTTTCTCAATCATAACACCATGAGACCAACAAAACTAGTTTCACCATTTTAGACATCTTAACTTAAATTATAGCTAAAAGTAATTTAATTAGTTTTCTTAACCACTTTTCTATATTAGGTCACTTAGCTCCTGATTAATCAATACACCATATTTCCTTTGACGCAATAGGTAGAGCACGATTTCTTGTTTCTAACAATCTTTGGGTACCAACAATTAATTGCCTATGGTATTTATCCGTCTCGAAAACATGGAGAAGGCGACGACTACTACGACATGTCGTCACCTCACCTTAATCGCATAATCAACTTTAGCTTTACTGATCGAGTCTGCCGACTAACCGTTTAAAAATACTAAACTTACTGTTCGCTTGCCATTGCATCACTTCTCAATCGCACGACCATCATGAGCATACTTCACACGACTATATAATAGCTATCTAAGCGTCGTGTCGCAATACATACATCTTTCCTTGTTGCGAGTATAACCAGATCACGGCATATACCCGTACAAGAGACCTCAACTTAACACAAGTGATACCGATGGAACTTTCACTAAACTCATCCTGCGCATCACCCTGTCTCGCATACAACCATTATTATGGCGTGCACTCGAGACACTTCAAGCAATATGGTGCGACCACTAATATAAATGCACTCCGACACTCATGTCTTAACGATACATCCCCCATGCAAACTAGCATTCTCTACACTACTCGCCACATCAATAAATATATCCCCTCTAAAATTACGAATCCCATCACATTGCTTAAAACAAATACACTTTTCACATAAACACATATCGATGCATTTCCAAAACAAAATCCACATTTTGTAACTTAGTTTTCGCATCAAACAACGCATCGCATATTTTCCGATCAAAATAAAAATATTCGAGTTCTTCTCTACTTCATTTTCTTCTCTACACGCATCCATTCATACAAACATATTTTCACACACATATAAACACGCAGGCACATCATCGACCGAATACGTAAATAAAACAAATCGCAATCATTCAAGGCGAACAACCTGGCCGACTCATGTCGCGCGGGCATGCCATTAGTTTGGGCTCTTTGCCGACGAGCGATGCGTGAGGCATGACGACGGCAAGGGGCTGCAAGAATATGACAGTGTATGGTTTTGGTCATTTCATGGAGCGCAAAAAAAACACAAGTTGCAGCGAGGACGATGGGGTTTTACCGGAGTTTGACAACATCGCGTCGGGACTGCGTAGGTCCGTGATGGCACACTCGACGCGAAGGGGCAGCGGCTGCTGTTGCACGTGCATGGAGGAGGTCGACGGAGGCAGAACGACAACCAAATAGGGGCTGCGCAGATCGGCGGCGGAGCTCGATGCGCGACGATGTCGAGACTGCGGCTGCAGCCCGAAACCAAATGGAGGGGGCTCAACGACTTCCACCATGGTTGGGCACTAAAAACGTCGAGCATGTCCCTGCACCCTCTACTGCAGAGAGGAAGCCGAGAGGAGATGCCGCAGGGAGAAACGCAGCAAGGGCGCGCGCCGGCCATGGGGAAAAGCAGCGATGGCATGAGGAGCAGTGAAGGGGCGAGCTCGGATCAGAGCTATGGCGCAGCACCTCCAAAGGGACAGAGCAGAGGGAGGCAAATGCAGTGGAGAAAGGGCGCAGGGAGTCCCGGACGCCATGGCCAGCCGATGGTGTGGCCGAGCAGAAGGGGGTGCTAGCCATGGAAAGTCTGCTGGCGGCCATGGATCCAGGAGCAGAGGAGGTGGCGGCCAAGAGGAGATCAAGGGCGTCGGCGTGCTCCCAAGGAGATCCTGCTCCAGCGGTAAAAAAAACAGAGGGAGGAGGAGCTGCCACCACGCCTGGAGGGTGTGCGCTGGAGAAGAAGAGTTGGGCGCCCTGCTGCAGCCGTGGGGAGGAGAGGAGGACGCCGGCGTTGAGGGAGCTTGGCGGCCATGGGAGGACGAGGCGTGCCTGCTGCCGTGGGAGGACTGCTGCGCGAGGTAGAAGAAGATAGGGAGAGAAGGAAGTGGCGGCTGAAAATTTTTAAGGGGTGGGAGTGAAAAACTGCCAAGTGAGCACCCTTATTTATAGAAGATGGCTAGGGTTAGGGTTTCCTTAGTGGGCCAAATGGGCTGGGTTGGGCTGGCCCAAACACGTTATCGGGCTGAGCTAATTTATTTCCCGGAATAAAAATGTTCCTGCGAAATTTGTTTCTACAGAGAACAGAGCGAATTAGAGTTTCGACGAACGGACGATTGAGCGATTAAATCGGCCGAGAGTTTGATTTGAATTTGCTCGAAAATAATTCCCTACGCGTGATTTGAAAATAAATCGTCCTGAGATTCGATCGGCTTTGGATTTTTAGTCGGAGAAGGCGAATCGTGATATTTTAAAATTGTTGTCGACATGGGGTTTTGAGTTCGGTTCGGCCATGAGATATTTAGCCGAAACGGATAAAATTGATTATAGGACGACATATCGAGTATTCCGTGTGAGAGTACGGATCCAGATAAAATAGTCGAACATCGATCGGAGTTCGAGGAATTGGATTCGGGCTCAGATCAGATAATAGTCGTCGAGAGTTTGATTTAAATAGCTTCAGATGAGATTTAAAATTCGAGAATGATCTTCGAGTCTGCATGAGTTCCGAGAATTAAAAGTTTTAACACGCTCCGAAATTGGTTGTTTCTCGCGATCGAATAACTCCGAATTCGGTGAACTTCCATGAGAAAGCCTGATAGACAGAGATAGGCACGATCGAGAAATAGAAATTTTTACTGAGCATCCGAGATTAGGATTAATCTCCCGACATAACGCAAAAGTGACACCTGGGGTGTCACAGCCTTCCCCCCTTAAAAGAATCTCGTCCCGAGATTCGAATGAGGATCTTTAAGGGTGGAGAAGCATGTAACTCCCAGGCTGATGGTTGATGCAAATTCATGAGATGGTATCTGACAAGATATTTGAGACAGATTTGGATAGAATATCGCGGCATGCTGAGACAAAATGCAGCGATCACTTTGAGAGGATGTTCACAAAAAGAGAGCACATCGGTATAGTCCCATAATGGATCACGACTATTAACCACGGTACCAGCGCGTGCCGAGCAGCTCAACCATGTGTGCACCATAGTAGGCTCTCGGTTTTGTCGCGGCACCATCAGTCGTTAGTCATAATACCATTACCAAACACAACCAATGAGAAATCCACATAGCACAGATAGATGGAGCCCATGAGAGTATGGCTCAGAAAATGTGACTGAAGTTGAAGTAGAGATTGCTGGCAAAAGAGCATCACATGAGAATTTCTTTAACTCAGAGAACTATTTTATGATCATCACGGGGATTATCATGCCAGAGATTCATACGAGATTTTGATATGAGGGCGAAGCATCCACGAGGTCAGGTTGATGAACTTGTAGAGACATGAGAGAATCACAAGCTAACAACAAAAGTCCCTTGAACCAAATGGATACACTGTTTAGAGATAAAATTGATAAACATCGTCATGATCCTCAGGGAAGAGCAGGAGATCGACCAGAATTGAGAGATTTAGGCAAGATCAACATCTGATACTTGAGAACGGGTTATAGCAGATAACCAGATAACAGGGCAGAATCATCATTAGGATCCAGGGATTCGGATGATAAAGCCACAACATGATCCACAAGGAAAAGATCACCAGATCCATGCAAAAGGAGAGGTAGGCAACAAGATCTGCTAGGATGATCAACATGAATGCTATGAAGTTTTTGGGGCAAGGATTTATGGAGGGAAACATGGCTTGGTCATGGTTTGCGCAACTAGACAACAAACGATGTTTTTTTTTACATAACCACGTGCTCAAGGAAGTTCCGGTTTGGCTAGTGGTTAAGCTATGGGCGTCTATAGGTTGTGCAGGTGCATTACCAATAGCGCAACACACAAGGGTTACAAAAATACCAACACAAGCATGTGATTCGATTTTTTTAAGGGTTTCACTTGCTAACCACGGAGTTGTTTAAAGTGTGGGGGGTCTTTTATGGGTAAAACAAGCAACATTTTTTTTTTGCAAAAAGGGTTAAACAATTGCAATTCCACCTAGATAGCAAGGCAAGAGAAACACATAACACAACCTAACAAGACTTACCAATCTGACACGAGGTAAGGCATTTCTAACATAGCAGTACATCACATTATTCCCAAGTTTTTATTATTGGAATAAAGGTGAGAGAAGCATGTTGATGCACAAGAGACAATTATAATGCGACAATCATGATGCATGCTCATTCTAGTCGTCTTCTCAGACCTAACTAATTTTTCGGTGCTTATATAGCATCCCTATAGTAGTAGTAGCCTTTATGGCCTATATAATATAGCCACCTAGCTACCCATCTATTTTCCTAAGGCTTCACGTCCTAGGTCTATCCTTATCGTCCTGATATCTATCCAACTTTGGTTTCTAAGCAAGTTTTACTTTAGAAAAGGTTGGTAATCATGACTTATTGACTTCTCTGTACTGGTATTCGCTCCGATACCAGCTGTGGCGGAACCGCCCGAATTATTCCAGCTTAAGTGCCCAAGTCGCACCCTTAAGGGCAGCAACACACTTAAACAGGAATAACCCGTCAGTCCCTCGGATCTAGTCCGATAAAGCCACTTAACCAGGATCGAATACCACTAGCTCACTCGAAGGTGAGGCACAAAGAAAGACAATAAAGCATAATACCATAAATTTAATAAGTATCAATAGTGATTACATTATCGGAGTTTCAGAAATAATAACCATAAATTTTAATGCAGCGGAAATAACTAACGGAGAAGAACCGAGTAACATGGCGAAGCCTGGCCACGCTACTCCTCCTGGTCCTCTCCTGCGGAAGCAGTAACCCACTCGACCGTCTGTCCCGGTGGCAGGGACGAAGGCCAAGTCACACCATCAAATGAATCAAGGAGGTACCTGCAAAAATTATGCCACAAGCAAGGCTGAGTATACTAATACTCAGCTAGACTTACCCGGTGTGAGGAGTCTACTCCTCTACCTCTAGACATGCAGCTGTTTGGCTGAGGGGTTTGGTTTGCCAAAAGCACTAGCTGAGTCTAAAATCAAGTTTTAGCTTTTCAAGTTTTAGTATGCTCCTTTTTAAACTAGGTGAGTACCTAGCTACTCATACATGGTATCAAACATTTTATCAATCAACATCTTTTGCCAGTCACCTCATTTCCACTTATTACTCAATGCAGTACAATGGATCAAGCAGTCTCATTAGCTGCGAGAAGCAGACGATTCGAATCGAGTTTTTATCCTTGCAAGGTAAACCTAAACACACGACATGCAGGGGCACTCCGTCCCCACACACATCAACCGTCCCCATCGATTCCCTGGCAACAGATCAGGGCTCACCGCCTTGGCGTACAATGCCTCACTGACCCCGACTGGCCGTCGTGCAGTGACCGCACTTGTACCCACCATAACCGGAATGGGAGACCACGTCTCAGGTCGCGTGAGGGGATATGTCTGCGGGCAGGTTCACTCAGGTACTAGGCTTACCGATTTACCATATTTCTCGGTATGTGTTTAGTACGTTCAAACGCTTGACACAGGTATCCGCACGTTAATCCTTATTCCAATTTTCATCTCGTAGACCACGCGTCCCCATGGACCGTGTCCACAGACCATCACCATTCTGTTATCAAAGTGGATACAACCAAATCCTGACCTCGCGCGAGTGCTAGAAAAATCACTCGACTTCTACCGAGATCCCTAATTAGTAAAGCAGCTACTCGACCTAGCATACTAGTATCCATCTCAAAAAGGAATCCTGAGTTCATGCAACTAGGGTTTCAGTCAACTCCTACACTTAAGTGCACAGTACAAGCCTACAAACATTAAGTGTAGTAAAATAGCATATACAAATGGTTATGCATAAAACCGGGGCTTGCCTTTAATTTAACACTTAAGTAGTGTTTGCTGGGGGAGGTACTTGCTTGGCGAGCATCCACTGGTTAAGTCCATCCTTCCTTGGGTCGTCCACCGACTGCATCTTGTGGGTGGCACCACATCACTTGCACGATCATCCTCTCTCGGACCTAAATGAGATGCAAGATGCATATGTATGAATATAATGAAAAATATCACAAGATATTCCAATACATGATAGTGAACTGAACACCAAGTAGTAAGACACCGCAACGACTATACGCAAGTGCTCGCTATTCGTACGTTATCAGCGTTCATCATTAACACCATTAACAAGATGACCATATTTTATATATTTACGCAACACAAATACGATATCATAGGTTCACGCATTTATTTAATTGCTATGACTTTTCGTTAGTTCTTATATGAATCACACAAAAGCATCCCAACACAAGTTTAATAGAGGACCTATGCATCAATGTCGATAGACTCCTATATCACAATCAACTACAGCAAGAAACATACAAAACATGACACATGTGCATTATTAAGCTTGGTCATGGCAAGTCTACATTACTTAAGAGCAAACCACACATTTTTAGCGACAAGGGGGAACTAAACAATCAAAAGCGCACTAGCAGAATTTTTGGACAGCAATACAGCAGTCAATTGTTTCAGTCATAACTCACAAGATATTTACTCAAAAATAGTAAACTAGGACTTTATAGAAAGCTTGAAAAGTGAACTACAACTTTGGTATTGTCATTACAACATGATTCAGCACTTAGCAAGGTCAAAACCTGCTAATACAACAGCGCTGTCCAGATTTGGACAGATTCAGACTTGTGACTTTAAAAATTCATAACTGAAGATTCAGACATCCAAACAAAGTGATCTTAGACTTTCTGGAAAGCTAATTAAATGTTCTACAAATTATTTATAAACATCACTGGCTGGTTTAACATGTATCAAGGGTAAAATATACTATGACGGCTGTGCTGTCCAAAACTGGACAGATTCAGTCTTCCCACTTTAAACACATGTAACTTAATCTTCAGACCACCAAAAAGAGTGATCCAAGACTTTTTGGAAAGCTTGGAAAAAGCACTACATAACTTTTATAATCACCAAGAATTGATTCTATGTCGAACTGAATCAAACAATTCAGTTTTCGAAATCTGTTCTGTCAGAGGACAGAACACAGCAACCAGTTTGAAAAATTCATAACTCTTAAACTATCAGTCCTATGGTTATGAAATTTTAACACAAGCAAGATCAGAAAAGCCTCTACAACTTTCTTATAATCGACAAGGACTGATTCTAACATTAACTTAAGCAAACAATGCAGCTTCTGAAATCTGTACAGAATTTGGACAGATTCAGTTACTAAATTTGTAAAAAGCATAACTCCTAAACTGTCAGGTCTGTGGCTGTCAAATTTTAACACCAGCAAGATAATCATGTTATCTACAACTTTTCTATAGCACATATCTACAGAAAATACAATTTAGTTCATCAAACATATAGCACAACGAAAACAGTGCGTGCAGCCCAAAACAGAAGTCAATAAATTTCCGCTCCTAAACAATTTAAAAATTGCCATATTCTAGAGACTTGAATTATTCTAACACTTTGACAATTGTTAGAGTTAAAATAACTAAGTGAGAACTAACATGTAGACTTACTAATTTTTATACAAGTTATTTCGCGCACTAAAAGTACCATACTCAATTAACAATGCGTTCTCTATAACAATCAATATCGAAGCGCTTTTCACCAATAGTTTGCATTTTAACTTAGACATCACCTGAGCACCACTACTTTTCATCACGACCATAAATATACGCATTTAGACCACAACATCATACGAGGACATATGCATACTAGTTTCTAGTTTTACATCTACAACTTCTTTACTAGTTATTTCCAGCCACTTAATCGGCATCGATTGAATTAAACCTCTAACTCGACAATTTGGGCACCACAAATTTCAGAATTCTACCTAGACATTTAGCGTCATATAGAGAGTCTACTAATTAACTTGCCACCACTTGAAGTACTGGAAACACCTACATATAACAATCACTTAGCGCAATTGAATTCCTCTATTGAATTCCTCTATTTAACAAGTGTTGGCTAACACAGCATGAAACAAATAGTAATTCATACACAAGTTCATATTTTTCTCAATCATAACACCATGAGACCAACAAAACTAGTTTCACCATTTTAGACATCTTAACTTAAATTATAGCTAAAAGTAATTTAATTAGTTTTCTTAACCACTTTTCTATATTAGGTCACTTAGCTCCTGATTAATCAATACACCATATTTCCTTTGACGCAATACGTAGAGCACGATTTCTTGTTTCTAACAATCTTTGGGTACCAACAATTAATTGCCTATGGTATTTATCCGACTCGAAAACATGGAGAAGGCGACGACTACTACGACATGTCGTCACCTCACCTTAATCGCATAATCAACTTTAGCTTTACTGATCGAGTCTGCCGACTAACCGTTTAAAAATACTAAACTTACTGTTCGCTTGCCATTGCATCACTTCTCAATCGCACGACCATCATGAGCATACTTCACACGACTATATAATAGCTATCTAAGCGTCGTGTCGCAATACATACATCTTTCCTTGTTGCGAGTATAACCAGATCACGACATATACCCGTACAAGAGACCTCAACTTAACACAAGTGATACCGATGGAACTTTCACTAAACTCATCCTGCGCATCACCCTGTCTCGCATACAACCATTATTATGGCGTGCACTCGAGACACTTCAAGCAATATGGTGCGACCACTAATATAAATGCACTCCGACACTCATGTCTTAACGATACATCCCCCATGCAAACTAGCATTCTCTACACTACTCGCCACATCAATAAATATATCCCCTCTAAAATTACGAATCCCATCACATTGCTTAAAACAAATACACTTTTCACATAAACACATATCGATGCATTTCCAAAACAAAATCCACATTTTGTAACTTAGTTTTCGCATCAAACAACGCATCGCATATTTTCCGATCAAAATAAAAATATTCGAGTTCTTCTCTACTTCATTTTCTTCTCTACACGCATCCATTCATACAAACATATTTTCACACACATATAAACACGCAGGCACATCATCGACCGAATACGTAAATAAAACAAATCGCAATCATTCAAGGCGAACAACCTGGCCGACTCATGTCGCGCGGGCATGCCATTAGTTTGGGCTCTTTGCCGACGAGCGATGCGTGAGGCATGACGACGGCAAGGGGCTGCAAGAATATGACAGTGTATGGTTTTGGTCATTTCATGGAGCGCAAAAAAAACACAAGTTGCAGCGAGGACGATGGGGTTTTACCGGAGTTTGACAACATCGCGTCGGGACTGCGTAGGTCCGTGATGGCACACTCGACGCGAAGGGGCAGCGGCTGCTGTTGCACGTGCACGGAGGAGGTCGACGGAGGCAGAACGACAACCAAATAGGGGCTGCGCAGATCGGCGGCGGAGCTCGATGCGCGACGATGTCGAGACTGCGGCTGCAGCCCGAAACCAAATGGAGGGGGCTCAACGACTTCCACCATGGTTGGGCACTAAAAACGTCGAGCATGTCCCTGCACCCTCTACTGCAGAGAGGAAGCCGAGAGGAGATGCCGCAGGGAGAAACGCAGCAAGGGCGCGCGCCGGCCATGGGGAAAAGCAGCGATGGCATGAGGAGCAGTGAAGGGGCGAGCTCGGATCAGAGCTATGGCGCAGCACCTCCAAAGGGACAGAGCAGAGGGAGGCAAATGCAGTGGAGAAAGGGCGCAGGGAGTCCCGGACGCCATGGCCAGCCGATGGTGTGGCCGAGCAGAAGGGGGTGCTAGCCATGGAAAGTCTGCTGGCGGCCATGGATCCAGGAGCAGAGGAGGTGGCGGCCAAGAGGAGATCAAGGGCGTCGGCGTGCTCCCAAGGAGATCCTGCTCCAGCGGTAAAAAAAAACAGAGGGAGGAGGAGCTGCCACCACGCCTGGAGGGTGTGCGCTGGAGAAGAAGAGTTGGGCGCCCTGCTGCAGCCGTGGGGAGGAGAGGAGGACGCCGGCGTTGAGGGAGCTTGGCGGCCATGGGAGGACGAGGCGTGCCTGCTGCCGTGGGAGGACTGCTGCGCGAGGTAGAAGAAGATAGGGAGAGAAGGAAGTGGCGGCTGAAAATTTTTAAGGGGTCGGAGTGAAAAACTGCCAAGTGAGCACCCTTATTTATAGAAGATGGCTAGGGTTAGGGTTTCCTTAGTGGGCCAAATGGGCTGGGTTGGGCTGGCCCAAACACGTTATCGGGCTGAGCTAATTTATTTCCCGGAATAAAAATGTTCCTGCGAAATTTGTTTCTACAGAGAACAGAGCGAATTAGAGTTTCGACGAACGGACGATTGAGCGATTAAATCGGCCGAGAGTTTGATTTGAATTTGCTCGAAAATAATTCCCTACGCGTGATTTGAAAATAAATCGTCCTGAGATTCGATCGACTTTGGATTTTTAGTCGGAGAAGGCGAATCGTGATATTTTAAAATTGTTGTCGACATGGGGTTTTGAGTTCGGTTCGGCCATGAGATATTTAGCCGAAACGGATAAAATTGATTATAGGACGACATATCGAGTATTCCGTGTGAGAGTACGGATCCAGATAAAATAGTCGAACATCGATCGGAGTTCGAGGAATTGGATTCGGGCTCAGATCAGATAATAGTCGTCGAGAGTTTGATTTAAATAGCTTCAGATGAGATTTAAAATTCGAGAATGATCTTCGAGTCTGCATGAGTTCCGAGAATTAAAAGTTTTAACACGCTCCGAAATTGGTTGTTTCTCGCGATCGAATAACTCCGAATTCGGTGAACTTCCATGAGAAAGCCTGATAGACAGAGATAGGCACGATCGAGAAATAGAAATTTTTACTGAGCATCCGAGATTAGGATTAATCTCCCGACATAACGCAAAAGTGACACCTGTGGTGTCACAGCCTTCCCCCCTTAAAAGAATCTCGTCCCGAGATTCGAATGAGGATCTTTAAGGGTGGAGAAGCATGTAACTCCCAGGCTGATGGTTGATGCAAATTCATGAGATGGTATCTGACAAGATATTTGAGACAGATTTGGATAGAATATCGCGGCATGCTGAGACAAAATGCAGCGATCACTTTGAGAGGATGTTCACAAAAAGAGAGCACATCGGTATAGTCCCATAATGGATCACGACTATTAACCACGGTACCAGCGCGTGCCGAGCAGCTCAACCATGTGTGCACCATAGTAGGCTCTCGGTTTTGTCGCGGCACCATCAGTCGTTAGTCATAATACCATTACCAAACACAACCAATGAGAAATCCACATAGCACAGATAGATGGAGCCCATGAGAGTATGGCTCAGAAAATGTGACTGAAGTTGAAGTAGAGATTGCTGGCAAAAGAGCATCACATGAGAATTTCTTTAACTCAGAGAACTATTTTATGATCATCACGGGGATTATCATGCCAGAGATTCATACGAGATTTGATATGAGGGCGAAGCATCCACGAGGTCAGGTTGATGAACTTGTAGAGACATGAGAGAATCACAAGCTAACAACAAAAGTCCCTTGAACCAAATGGATACACTGTTTAGAGATAAAATTGATAAACATCGTCATGATCCTCAGGGAAGAGCAGGAGATCGACCAGAATTGAGAGATTTAGGCAAGATCAACATCTGATACTTGAGAACGGGTTATAGCAGATAACCAGATAACAGGGCAGAATCATCATTAGGATCCAGGGATTCGGATGATAAAGCCACAACATGATCCACAAGGAAAAGATCACCAGATCCATGCAAAAGGAGAGGTAGGCAACAAGATCTGCTAGGATGATCAACAGGAATGCTATGAAGTTTTTGGGGCAAGGATTTATGGAGGGAAACATGGCTTGGTCATGGTTTGCGCAACTAGACAACAAACGATGTTTTTTTACATAACCACGTGCTCAAGGAAGTTCCGGTTTGGCTAGTGGTTAAGCTATGGGCGTCTATAGGTTGTGCAGGTGCATTACCAATAGCGCAACACACAAGGGTTACAAAAATACCAACACAAGCATGTGATTCGATTTTTTTAAGGGTTTCACTTGCTAACCACGGAGTTGTTTAAAGTGTGGGGGGTCTTTTATGGGTAAAACAAGCAACATTTTTTTTTGCAAAAAGGGTTAAACAATTGCAATTCCACCTAGATAGCAAGGCAAGAGAAACACATAACACAACCTAACAAGACTTACCAATCTGACACGAGGTAAGGCATTTCTAACATAGCAGTACATCACATTATTCCCAAGTTTTTATTATTGGAATAAAGGTGAGAGAAGCATGTTGATGCACAAGAGACAATTATAATGCGACAATCATGATGCATGCTCATTCTAGTCGTCTTCTCAGACCTAACTAATTTTTCGGTGCTTATATAGCATCCCTATAGTAGTAGTAGCCTTTATGGCCTATATAATATAGCCACCTAGCTACCCATCTATTTTCCTAAGGCTTCACGTCCTAGGTCTATCCTTATCGTCCTGATATCTATCCAACTTTGGTTTCTAAGCAAGTTTTACTTTAGAAAAGGTTGGTAATCATGACTTATTGACTTCTCTGTACTGGTATTCGCTCCGATACCAGCTGTGGCAGAACCGCCCGAATTATTCCAGCTTAAGTGCCCAAGTCGCACCCTTAAGGGCAGCAACACACTTAAACAGGAATAACCCGTCAGTCCCTCGGATCTAGTCCGATAAAGCCACTTAACCAGGATCGAATACCACTAGCTCACTCGAAGGTGAGGCACAAAGAAAGACAATAAAGCATAATACCACAAATTTAATAAGTATCAATAGTGATTACATTATCGGAGTTTCAGAAATAATAACCATAAATTTTAATGCAGCGGAAATAACTAACGGAGAAGAACCGAGTAACATGGCGAAGCCTGGCCACGCTACTCCTCCTGGTCCTCTCCTGCGGAAGCAGTAACCCACTCGACCGTCTGTCCCGGTGGCAGGGACGAAGGCCAAGTCACACCATCAAATGAATCAAGGAGGTACCTGCAAAAATTATGCCACAAGCAAGGCTGAGTATACTAATACTCAGCTAGACTTACCCGGTGTGAGGAGTCTACTCCTCTACCTCTAGACATGCAGCTGTTTGGCTGAGGGGTTTGGTTTGCCAAAAGCACTAGCTGAGTCTAAAATCAAGTTTTAGCTTTTCAAGTTTTAGTATGCTCCTTTTTAAACTAGGTGAGTACCTAGCTACTCATACATGGTATCAAACATTTTATCAATCAACATCTTTTGCCAGTCACCTCATTTCCACTTATTACACAATGCAGTACAATGGATCAAGCAGTCTCATTAGCTGCGAGAAGCAGACGATTCGAATCGAGTTTTTATCCTTGCAAGGTAAACCTAAACACACGACATGCAGGGGCACTCCGTCCCCACACACATCAACCGTCCCCATCGATTCCCTGGCAACAGATCAGGGCTCACCGCCTTGGCGTACAATGCCTCACTGACCCCGACTGGCCGTCGTGCAGTGACCGCACTTGTACCCACCATAACCGGAATGGGAGACCACGTCTCAGGTCGCGTGAGGGGATATGTCTGCGGGCAGGTTCACTCAGGTACTAGGCTTACCGATTTACCATATTTCTCGGTATGTGTTTAGTACGTTCAAACGCTTGACACAGGTATCCGCACGTTAATCCTTATTCCAATTTTCATCTCGTAGACCACGCGTCCCCATGGACCGTGTCCACAGACCATCACCATTCTGTTATCAAAGTGGATACAACCAAATCCTGACCTCGCGCGAGTGCTAGAAAAATCACTCAACTTCTACCGAGATCCCTAATTAGTAAAGCAGCTACTCGACCTAGCATACTAGTATCCATCTCAAAAAGGAATCCTGAGTTCATGCAACTAGGGTTTCAGTCAACTCCTACACTTAAGTGCACAGTACAAGCCTACAAACATTAAGTGTAGTAAAATAGCATATATAAATGGTTATGCATAAAACCGGGGCTTGCCTTTAATTTAACACTTAAGTAGTGTTTGCTGGGGGAGGTACTTGCTTGGCGAGCATCCACTGGTTAAGTCCATCCTTCCTTGGGTCGTCCACCGACTGCATCTTGTGGGTGGCACCACATCACTTGCACGATCATCCTCTCTCGGACCTAAATGAGATGCAAGATGCATATGTATGAATATAATGAAAAATATCACAAGATATTCCAATACATGATAGTGAACTGAACACCAAGTAGTAAGACACCGCAACGACTATACGCAAGTGCTCGCTATTCGTACGTTATCAGCGTTCATCATTAACACCATTAACAAGATGACCATATTTTATATATTTATGCAACACAAATACGATATCATAGGTTCACGCATTTATTTAATTGCTATGACTTTTCGTTAGTTCTTATATGAATCACACAAAAGCATCCCAACACAAGTTTAATAGAGGACCTATGCATCAATGTCGATAGACTCCTATATCACAATCAACTACAGCAAGAAACATACAAAACATGACACATGTGCATTATTAAGCTTGGTCATGGCAAGTCTACATTACTTAAGAGCAAACCACACATTTTTAGCGACAAGGGGGAACTAAACAATCAAAAGCGCACTAGCAGAATTTTTGGACAGCAATACAGCAGTCAATTGTTTCAGTCATAACTCACAAGATATTTACTCAAAAATAGTAAACTAGGACTTTATAGAAAGCTTGAAAAGTGAACTACAACTTTGGTATTGTCATTACAACATGATTCAGCACTTAGCAAGGTCAAAACCTGCTAATACAACAGCGCTGTCCAGATTTGGACAGATTCAGACTTGTGACTTTAAAAATTCATAACTGAAGATTCAGACATCCAAACAAAGTGATCTTAGACTTTCTGGAAAGCTAATTAAATGTTCTACAAATTATTTATAAACATCACTGGCTGGTTTAACATGTATCAAGGGTAAAATATACTATGACGGCTGTGCTGTCCAAAACTGGACAGATTCAGTCTTCCCACTTTAAACACATGTAACTTAATCTTCAGACCACCAAAAAGAGTGATCCAAGACTTTTTGGAAAGCTTGGAAAAAGCACTACATAACTTTTATAATCACCAAGAATTGATTCTATGTCGAACTGAATCAAACAATTCAGTTTTCGAAATCTGTTCTGTCAGAGGACAGAACACAGCAACCAGTTTGAAAAATTCATAACTCTTAAACTATCAGTCCTATGGTTATGAAATTTTAACACAAGCAAGATCAGAAAAGCCTCTACAACTTTCTTATAATCGACAAGGACTGATTCTAATATTAACTTAAGCAAACAATGCAGCTTCTGAAATCTGTACAGAATTTGGACAGATTCAGTTACTAAATTTGTAAAAAGCATAACTCCTAAACTGTCAGGTCTGTGGCTGTCAAATTTTAACACCAGCAAGATAATCATGTTATCTACAACTTTTCTATAGCACATATCTACAGAAAATACAATTTAGTTCATCAAACATACAGCACAACGAAAACAGTGCGTGCAGCCCAAAACAGAAGTCAATAAATTTCCGCTCCTAAACAATTTAAAAATTGCCATATTGTAGAGACTTGAATTATTCTAACACTTTGACAATTGTTAGAGTTAAAATAACTAAGTGAGAACTAACATGTAGACTTACTAATTTTTATACAAGTTATTTCGCGCACTAAAAGTACCATACTCAATTAACAATGCGTTCTCTATAACAATCAATATCGAAGCGCTTTTCACCAATAGTTTGCATTTTAACTTAGACATCACCTGAGCACCACTACTTTTCATCACGACCATAAACATACGCATTTAGACCACAACATCATACGAGGACATATGCATACTAGTTTCTAGTTTTACATCTACAACTTCTTTACTAGTTATTTCCAGCCACTTAATCGGCATCTATTGAATTAAACCTCTAACTCGACAATTTGGGCACCACAAATTTCAGAATTCTACCTAGACATTTAGCGTCATATAGAGAGTCTACTAATTAACTTGCCACCACTTGAAGTACTGGAAACACCTACATATAACAATCACTTAGCGCAATTGAATTCCTCTATTGAATTCCTCTATTTAACAAGTGTTGGCTAACACAGCATGAAACAAATAGTAATTCATACACAAGTTCATATTTTTCTCAATCATAACACCATGAGACCAACAAAACTAGTTTCACCATTTTAGACATCTTAACTTAAATTATAGCTAAAAGTAATTTAATTAGTTTTCTTAACCACTTTTCTATATTAGGTCACTTAGCTCCTGATTAATCAATACACCATATTTCCTTTGACGCAATAGGTAGAGCACGATTTCTTGTTTCTAACAATCTTTGGGTACCAACAATTAATTGCCTATGGTATTTATCCGACTCGAAAACATGGAGAAGGCGACGACTACTACGACATGTCGTCACCTCACCTTAATCGCATAATCAACTTTAGCTTTACTGATCGAGTCTGCCGACTAACCGTTTAAAAATACTAAACTTACTGTTCGCTTGCCATTGCATCACTTCTCAATCGCACGACCATCATGAGCATACTTCACACGACTATATAATAGCTATCTAAGCGTCGTGTCGCAATACATACATCTTTCCTTGTTGCGAGTATAACCAGATCACGGCATATACCCGTACAAGAGACCTCAACTTAACACAAGTGATACTGATGGAACTTTCACTAAACTCATCCTGCGCATCACCCTGTCTCGCATACAACCATTATTATGGCGTGCACTCGAGACACTTCAAGCAATATGGTGCGACCACTAATATAAATGCACTCCGACACTCATGTCTTAACGATACATCCCCCATGCAAACTAGCATTCTCTACACTACTCGCCACATCAATAAATATATCCCCTCTAAAATTACGAATCCCATCACATTGCTTAAAACAAATACACTTTTCACATAAACACATATCGATGCATTTCCAAAACAAAATCCACATTTCGTAACTTAGTTTTCGCATCAAACAACGCATCGCATATTTTCCGATCAAAATAAAAATATTCGAGTTCTTCTCTACTTCATTTTCTTCTCTACACGCGTCCATTCATACAAACATATTTTCACACACATATAAACACGCAGGCACATCATCGACCGAATACGTAAATAAAACAAATCACAATCATTCAAGGTGAACAACCTGGCCGACTCATGTCGCGCGGGCATGCCATTAGTTTGGGCTCTTTGCCGACGAGCGATGCGTGAGGCATGACGACGGCAAGGGGCTGCAAGAATATGACAGTGTATGGTTTTGGTCATTTCATGGAGCGCAAAAAAACACAAGTTGCAGCGAGGACGATGGGGTTTTACCGGAGTTTGACAACATCGCGTCGGGACTGCGTAGGTCCATGATGGCACACTCGACGCGAAGGGGCAGCGACTGCTGTTGCACGTGCACGGAGGAGGTCGACGGAGGCAGAACGACAACCAAATAGGGGCTGCGCAGATCGGCGGCGGAACTCGATGCGCGACGATGTCGAGACTGCGGCTGCAGCCCGAAACCAAATGGAGGGGGCTCAACGACTTCCACCATGGTTGGGCACTAAAAACGTCGAGCATGTCCCTGCACCCTCTACTGCAGAGAGGAAGCCGAGAGGAGATGCCGCAGGGAGAAACGCAGCAAGGGCGCGCGCCGGCCATGGGGAAAAGCAGCGATGGCATGAGGAGTAGTGAAGGGGCGAGCTCGGATCAGAGCTATGGCGCAGCACCTCCAAAGGGACAGAGCAGAGGGAGGCAAATGCAGTGGAGAAAGGGCGCAGGGAGTCCCGGACGCCATGGCCAGCCGATGGTGTGGCCGAGCAGAAGGGGGTGCTAGCCATGGAAAGTCTGCTGGCGGCCATGGATCCAGGAGCAGAGGAGGTGGCGGCCAAGAGGAGATCAAGGGCGTCGGCGTGCTCCCAAGGAGATCCTGCTCCAGCGGTAAAAAAACAGAGGGAGGAGGAGCTGCCACCACGCCTGGAGGGTGTGCGCTGGAGAAGAAGAGTTGGGCGCCCTGCTGCAGCCGTGGGGAGGAGAGGAGGACGCCGGCGTTGAGGGAGCTTGGCGGCCATGGGAGGACGAGGCGTGCCTGCTGCCGTGGGAGGACTGCTGCGCGAGGTAGAAGAAGATAGGGAGAGAAGGAAGTGGCGGCTGAAAATTTTTGAGGGGTGGGAGTGAAAAACTGCCAAGTGAGCACCCTTATTTATAGAAGATGGCTAGGGTTAGGGTTTCCTTAGTGGGCCAAATGGGCTGGGTTGGGCTGGCCCAAACACGTTATCGGGTTGAGCTAATTTATTTCCCGGAATAAAAATGCTCCTGCGAAATTTGTTTCTACAGAGAACAGAGCGAATTAGAGTTTCGACGAACGGACGATTGAGCGATTAAATCGGCCGAGAGTTTGATTTGAATTTGCTCGAAAATAATTCCCTACGCGTGATTTGAAAATAAATCGTCCTGAGATTCGATCGGCTTTGGATTTTTAGTCGGAGAAGGCGAATCGTGATATTTTAAAATTGTTGTCGACATGGGGTTTTGAGTTCGGTTCAGCCATGAGATATTTAGCCGAAACGGATAAAATTGATTATAGGACGACATATCGAGTATTCCGTGTGAGAGTACGGATCCAGATAAAATAGTCGAACATCGATCGGAGTTCGAGGAATTGGATTCGGGCTCAGATCAGATAATAGTCGTCGAGAGTTTGATTTAAATAGCTTCAGATGAGATTTAAAATTCGAGAATGATCTTCGAGTCTGCATGAGTTCCGAGAATTAAAAGTTTTAACACGCTCCGAAATTGGTTGTTTCTCGCGATCGAATAACTCCGAATTCGGTGAACTTCCATGAGAAAGCCTGATAGACAGAGATAGGCACAATCGAGAAATAGAAATTTTTACTGAGCATCCGAGATTAGGATTAATCTCCTGACATAACGCAAAAGTGACACCTGGGGTGTCACAGCCTACCCCTGTACCGCCTCTTAAGGAAGACCGAGCGCTTCACTTGGACCCCCGAGGCCGAGGAAGCCCTCGGGAACCTAAAGGCGCTCCTTACAAGCGTGCCCATCTTGGTGCCCCCCGTTCACGGAGAAGCCCACTTGATCTACGTCGCCGCTACCACTCAGGTGGTCAGCGCCGCGATCGTGGTCGAGAGACGAGAAGAGGGGCACGCATTGCCCGTCCAGAGGCCGGTCTACTTCATCAGTGAAGTACTGTCCGAGACCAAAATCCGCTACCCGCAAATCCAGAAGCTACTGTACGCGGTAATTCTGACGCGCCGAAAGTTGCGACACTACTTCGAGTCTCACCCGGTGACTGTGGTGTCATCCTTCCCCCTGGGGGAGATCATCCAGTGCCGAGAGGCCTCGGGTAGGATTGCAAAGTGGGCGGTGGAGATCATGGGCGAGACAATCTCGTTCGCCCCTTGGAAGGCCATCAAGTCCCAAGTCTTGGCAGACTTTGTGGCTGAATGGGTCGACACCTAGCTTCCAGCAGCTCCGATCCAACCGGAACTCTGAACCATGTTTTTCGACGGGTCATTGATAAAAACAGGAGCGGGCGCGGGCCTGCTCTTCATCTCACCCCTTGGAAAGCACCTCCGCTACGTGTTGCGCATCCATTTCCCGGCGTCCAACAACGTGGCCGAGTACGAGACTCTGGTTAACGGGTTGCGCATCGCCATCGAGCTAGGGGTTCGACGCCTCGATGCTCGTGGAGACTCGCAGCTCATCATCGACCAAGTCATGAAGAACTCCCATTGTCGTGACCTAAAGATGGAAGCCTACTGCGATGAGGTTCGGCGCCTGGAGGACAAGTTCTACGGGCTCGAGCTCAACCACATCGCCCGATGATACAACGATACTGCGGACGAGCTGGCTAAGATAGCCTCGGGGCGGACAACGGTTCCCCCAGACGTCTTCTCCCAAGACCTACATCAACCCTCAGTCAAGACCGACGACACGCCCGAGCCCGAGAAGGCCTCGGCTCTGCCCGTGGCACCCTCGGCTCAGCCCGAGGCACCCTCGGCCCCTGAGGGTGAGGCACTGCGCGTCGAGGAAGAGCGGAATGGGGTCATGCCTAATCGAAACTGGTAGACCCCGTACCTGCAATATCTCCACCGAGGAGAGCTACCCCTCGACAGAGCCGAAGCTCGGCGACTGGCGCGGCGCGCCAAGTCGTTCGTCTTGCTGGGTGACGGGAAGGAGCTCTACCACCACAGCCCCTCAGGCATCCTCCAGCGATGCATATCCATCGCCAAAGGTCAGGAGTTATTACAAGAAATACACTCGGGGGCTTGCGGTCACCACGCAGCACCTCGGGCCCTCGTTGGAAACGCCTTCCGACAAGGTTTCTACTGGCCAACCGTGGTGGCCGACGCCACTAGGATTGTACGCACCTGCCAAGGGTGTCAATTCTACGCAAAGCAGACCCACCTGCCCGCTCAGACTCTATAAACGATACCCATCACCTGGCTGTTTGCTATGTGGGGTCTGGACCTCGTCGGTCCCTTGCAGAAGGCACCCGGGGGCTACACGCACCTGCTGGTCGCCGTCGACAAATTCTCCAAGTGGATCGAGGTCAGACCCCTAAACAGCATCAGGTTCGAACAGGCGGTGGCGTTCTTCACCAACATCATCCATCGCTTTGGGGTCCCGAACTCCATCATCACCGACAATGGCACCCAGTTCACTGGCAGAAAGTTCCTGGACTTCTGCGAGGATCACCACATCCGGGTGGACTGGGCCGCCGTAGCTCACCCCATGACGAATGGGCAAGTAGAGCGTGCCAACGGCATGATTCTGCAAGGACTCAAGCCGCGGATCTACAACGACCTCAACAAGTTCGGCAGGCGGTGGATGAAGGAACTCCCCTCGGTGGTCTGGAGTCTGAGAACGACGCCAAGCCAAGCCACGGGCTTCACACCGTTTTTTCTAGTCTATGGGGCCGAAGCTATCTTGCCCACAGACTTGGAATACGGATCCCCGAGGATGAGGGCGTACTACGACCGAAGCAATCGAACCAACCGAGAAGACTCACTAGACCAGCTGGAAGAGGCTCAGGACATGGCCTTACTACACTCGGCGCGGTATTAGCAGTCCCTGCGACGCTACCACGCCCGAGGGGTTTGGTCCCGAGACCTCCAGGTGGGCGACTTGGTGCTTCGGCTACGACAAGACGCCCGAGGGCACCACAAGCTCACGCCTCCCTGGGAAGGGCCATTCATCATCGCCAAGATTCTGAAGCCCGGAACATACAAGCTGGCCAACAGTCAAGGCGAGGTCTACAGCAACGCTTGGAACATCTGACAGCTACGTCGCTTCTACCCTTAAGATGTTTTCAAGTCGTTCATATACCTCGTTTACATACACAAATAAAGTCTAACCATCAAGGAAGGGTCAGCCTTGCCTCGGCAAAGCCCGACCCTCCCTTGGGGGCTAGAAGGGGGGAACCCCCTCTACGTCAAAAATTTTCCTCAGAAAAAGTCTTTCTGCCAGAACATCTTTCGTGCTTTTCGACTACTTCGAAAGTGGGATCCTGAAAACGACGGAGTACACGTAAGCAGGCAAGGCCTACCGAGCCGAGGGACTCCTACGCCTCCGGGATACGGATACCTCACTCATCACCTTCTGCGATAAGTAACTCACGTTCAGATAAGCGATTCCGCTGGCTGAACAAGTCTTAACGTTCAAAAGCTTTTCTGCCGAAACGATTTTTCGTGCCTTCTCGACTATATCGATAACAGAATCCAACGGACGAGTAAGAGTACATGTAAGCGGTAAGGCTGACCGAGCCAAGGGACTCCTACGCCTCTAGGATACGGATACCTCACTCATCACCTTCCGTGAAAAGTAACTCTCGCTCGGACAAACAACTCTGTTACCGACAAACAAGTCCTGATACTCGAAACAAAGGGAAAAGAAACGCAGCTTTACAACACGACGACGGTATGTTTGGGCCTCGACGGCCGCAAAAAACATACGCACACTACAGATAAACTGTTCCTGCAGGATCAGACATCAGTGGGGGAGCAGCAGCACCCTCGGCGTCGACTCCACCTTCGGCGGAATCCGACCCGGCCTCGGACGGCAACACGGTCGATGGATCTCCACCTCGAAGGAACCTGTCGGCACCACGCCTAGGCCATCGCCGCTAGGGTCTCCTCCGGGAACCCGACTCGAGCAGACGGCTCGACCGGCCGCTCCGTAGCCTCAGCCAGCTGTCCCCCGAGGACATCAGCCCGGCTCATGGCCTCGGCAACCCGACTCTGGCGCTGGTCCGGCCAGTGGACAGCCCAGTCAGGCTCCGGCCAACGAAGCTTCTTTTCGAGCCAACTCCGCCTCTGTCCATGCTGACACCGCTGCCTCTGGCTTCGGCTCATCGCAGAGCGGCCGAGGGTTCCTTAACTAAGCAAGAGAAGCCTTGGGTGGCAAGGCCGACCGAGCCGTGGGACTCCTATGCCTCCGGGATACGGATACCTCACTCGTCACCTTCCGCACGAGGAAACTCACACTTGGTTAAGCGGTCCAGCTAGCCGACAGACAAGTCCTAGTGCTCGAAATGAGGAGAAAACATGGTATTGCACCCAAAATACCTACATGTTCAGGCCCCGACAGCCACAATGAACAGACACCGGCACTCAAGGTGCCATTACCAACGGAACTCCGGTTCCACCCCCGCAGGTACGAACAACCCCCCACATTGGAGGGCCTACGGGACGACAAAAACCCCAGGTGGCTCGCCGCCGCCCACTCCGTCAGCAGCGACAAAGACCTCCGCTCCGGGCGGCCAAACAGCAGCAGCAATGACCTCAGGGCAGATGCTGCTGCGACAAGGCCCTCACCTACGTCCCCACTCGAGGGGCGAGGACAAGCTATCGAAGCCAAAGAGCCGGAGGCCCGGAGCGCGGATGGTGGCGGTGATCTTGTTGGCGACGAGGACTTCTCCAGCCGCCACCACCTCAGCACCGACGATGGCAGCCGTCTGCCCACCGGCAGATCCCCACTCGGGTCCTCCTGGACGAGCGAACACCGACCTCCGCGCAGGGGCGTCGTACCGGAGCAAAGGCAGGATAGCCCAAGAACACGAACGCCGCCCTAGCAGCGCGCGACGTCTTGGGCGGTCCCCCGGTGCGCGCGGCACGACAGCCGCCCGTACGACGGGCAGATAGCCGCACTCCGCCCAGCGGTGGAAGGTGGCACCGGAAGCTGCGCCAGAGCCAGCTGAGCCAGCGAACCAGGCACACGGGAGCTGACGACGCTTGCGGCCGCTCGGCCCCGTGTTGTCAAAGTCCGCCCCTTCCGCCAGGCCGGTGAGCGCCCTCTCCCCTGAGTGCTAAGGGAGAAGGTGACCCACGAACCCGTGCAGGAGGTAGAGCTCCGGCTCAGCCCGGCCTCCGCCCCAGCCAGGATGACGAAGATCCTTGAAGCCGAAGGCGGGGCAGAGGTCACAGCCCGGCTTGCTTTTCCCCACCATCAAACTGGTGGTCACCGTCTTGGGTGACCATCGGCGAGGGGATGCAGCCGGGCTGCCTGATGAAAATCCTTGAAGCCGAGCGATGGCTGAAAGGTACCAACTTCCGCGAAGTTGCGTTCCTCCAATGACGACAAGACGAAAGCAACGCGGGCGCTCCCCATCCGGGGGCTCGGAAGGTGGAAGGGCGCGATGCATGAGGAGAGTGCGAAGACATGGTTGCCATCCAAGGGGGTCGCCCTCCTTTTAAAGGCGACTCTCCCCACGTGCATCCTCAGCCGTCGCGGACTGAGTCTTCACCAACACGCTCCAAGGTCCTCCCCCTACG
The DNA here is from genome assembly GCA_029449295.1 of Zea luxurians. Classification (NCBI taxonomy): domain Eukaryota; kingdom Viridiplantae; phylum Streptophyta; class Magnoliopsida; order Poales; family Poaceae; genus Zea; species Zea luxurians. The sequence continues at coordinate 6,786,276 of JAOPSE010000082.1, read as the reverse complement.
ACACGGGGGCTGGGTCCCACGTGTCATGCGAGCTGGCCTAGGACAGAAGGAGCCAAACCGCCGCGCGCGGAGCACACAACTGCCCAGCGGTTACAAGCACTCCTCCACTTTCGCCCAAACCAGCAGGTGAAAGGGCGGACCGCCATGCAGGCGGCATGCAACCGCACCAAGGGGGCGCACCCTTTCGACTTCGACGCATCCAGCATGGAGGCCCAGGCCCACACGTCATGTAGCCGGCGCGCCGGTTACTACGTGCGAGAAACTGCACCGCCACTTGCACCAGTACCGCGCCTTCTCGACTGTGGAACCGGTGCCACGACTCGAGGCAACCCTGCGCATGGCCCAACAGTGCCAACCGAGCACATCGGTCACGGGTCAGCTAGCCACGGGAGAAGGCGCGACGGTCGATATGGCCAAAAGTGGGCCGACAGCAATGGCAGCGGTAGGCGGGCAGAAGCAGCAATCAAGTCGTCTGCAGGCTCACGTCCCCTCCTGGGATAGCGAGAGAGCCCTCTCCCACGGCGTGAAGACGACGCGCCCGTGCTCCGTTCCTCGAACGGCTCGCGCACGCACAACGGCCGCCCCGCCAACCACTCGTTCCGTCGCATTAACTCTGCGGCAGGACAGGCGGCACCTTTGGCAGGCGAAGCAGGCGACGCTTCACCTCCGCCATGATGACCGCGTCAAAAAAAGGTACTCCACGTCGTTCGATTTCATATCCCTTTTCTTCCCCTTTCTCTCTCTTGCTACAGGGACCAGGAAAGGGGATACTCCGAAAGGGATCCTTCTCCGCGAAGGAAGCGGGCCCCGAGCCCTCCTACTGATCAGAGGTTCGAAGGCTGGCCCCTCGGAAGGGTTCGACAGCTGCCTCAGAGCACTCGGGCTCCGCGCCCACTACTGGTCAGAGGTTCAAAGGCTGGCCCCTCAGAAGGGTTCGACAGCCGCCTCAGGCCACTCGGGCTCCGCGCCCACTACTGATCAGGGGTTCGTAGGCTGGCCCCCGAAGGGTTCGACAGCTGCCTCAGAGCACGCAGAGCGAGGGATGACTCTGGGTATGTCCGATACATGGCCGAGGCTCGGGCTACGCTCCCAAGGTACCCTAGGACATTTCCGAGACCAGCAAGAGCGATTCTGTAACAGAATCCCATCAGAGGGAGGCATCGAGCCCTTGGACCCTATCAAACGGGACCGGGTCCGGCAAATCACCTGCAGGTACTTTTGGAACGCGCCTCTGGGCCACTAGCCGACCCTTATCGAACGGGGCACGGGCGTCCACTCGGATCACCCGTTAGCAACTCACTGGAGACACCATGTTCGACGCCTTCCGAGGGCAACATGGCGCTTTCCCCCCTCCTTGCGGAAAGGCGACGCAGGGGCGTATGAAAAAAGCCGAGTCAGTCCTTGACCGTCCTCTCGCTCTGTGCGGAGGCTCAGGGGCTGCTCTCGCAAACTCGGCTCCGGCCAAACCGTTGACAGCGTCAACATACTAGCCCGAGAGCTTGGAACCTGACTATGCACCCGAGCTACAGCCAGTTCGCATGAGGGAACAACCAGACCGGCCGAAGCATCACGAAACGCGCTAAGACCTCGAAGGAGTCAAACCACTCCTCCGAGGCCTCGGGGGCTACACCCGGCGGGTGCGCTCGCGCGCACCCATCGGAACGAAACGCAACCGAGAAAGGCCGGTCCCCTTGCAAAAAAGTGCGACAAAAGCCTCCAAGCGAGTACCAACACTCCCTTCGAGGCTCGGGGGCTACTGTCGGGGACCATAATTAGGGGTACCCCCAAGACTCCTAATCTCAGCTGGTAACCCCCATCAGCACAAAGCTGCAAAGGCCTGATGGGCACGATTCAGGTCAAGGCTCCGTCCACTCAAGGGACACGATCTCGCCTCGCCCGAGCCCAGCCTCGGGCAAACGCAGCCGACCCAGGAGGATTCACGTCTCGCCCGAGGGTCCCTTCAAGCAACGGACGCACCTTCGGCTCGCCCGAGGCCCAGGCTTCGCGGAGAAGCAACCTTGGCCAGTTCGCCACGCCAAACGACCGTATCGCAGGAGCATTTAATGAAAGGATAGACTGACACCTTATCCTGACGCGCGCTCCTCAGTCGATAGGGCCGAAGTGACCGCAGTCACTTCGCCGCTCCACTGACCGACCTGACAGGAAAATAGCGCCGCCTGCCCTGCTCCGACTGTTGTGCCACTCGACAGAGTGAGGCTGACAGCAGCTAAGTCTAGCCTCGAGTGCCATAGGAAGCTCTGCCTCGCCCGACCCCAGAGCTCGGGCTCAACCTCGACGCCGGACGATGGACTCCCCCTCGCCCGACCCCAGGGCTCGGACTCAGCCTCGACCTCAGAAGACGGACTCCGCCTCGCCCGACCCCAGGGCTCGGACTCGGCCTCGACCTCGGACGACGGTCTCCGCCTCGCCCGACCCCCGGGCCCGGACTCAGCCTCGACCTCGGACGACGGACTCCGCCTCGCCCGACCCCATGGCTCGGACTCAGCCTCGACCTCGGAAGACGGACTCCGCCTCGCCCGACCCCAGGGCTCGGACTCAGCCTCGACCTCGAACGACGGTCTCCGCCTCGCCCGACCCCGGGCCCGGACTCAGCCTCGACCTTAGAGGAGCCTCCGCCTCGCCCGACCTCGGGCTCAGACCGACCACGTCACAGGAGGGGCCATCATTACCCTACTCCTAGCTAGCTCAGGCTACGGGGAACAAGACCGGCGTCCCATCTGGTTCGCCCCGGTAAACAAGTAATGATGACACCCCGTGTGCTCCATGACGACGGCGGCTCTCAGCCCCTTACAGAAGCAAGCAGACGTCAGCAAGGATCCGACAGCTCTGACAGCTGTACTTGCACAAGGCTCAAGCGCTCCTCCGACGGCCACGACATCACATGAACAGGGCGCCAAAACCTCTCCGACAGCCACGACGGCATGTACTTAGGGCTCTGGCTCCTCTCTGCTAGACACGTTAGCACATTGCTACACCCCCCATTGTACACCTGGGTCCTCTCCTTACGTCTATAAAAGGAAGGCCCAGGGCTCTCGTACGAGAGGGTGGCCGCGCGGGAGAACGGGACGACGCACAAGGCTCTCGCTCTCTCTCTCTCTTTCTCTCCCACGCGAACGCTTGTAACCCCCTACTGCAAGCGCATCCGCCCTGGGCGCAGGACAACACGAGGCCGCGGTTTCCCCTTACTGTTTTCCCCCTTGTGTCCCGTCTCGCGCCGACCCATCTAGGCTGGGACACGCAGCGACAATTTACTCATCGATCCAGGGACCCCCCGGGGTTGAAACACCGACACATTGTGACCTTTGTTGTAAGGGTGAGAGACTCCAATCTTGTGGAGATTCCTCGCAAACGGGAATAATCATCTAAAGGAAAAACCGTGGTATTCAAGTTGATCATCGGATCACTTGAAAGGGGTTGAGTGCAACCCTCGTCCATTGGGACGCAACAACGTGAAAGTAGGCAAGTGTTACTTGGCCAAACCATAGGATAAAAATCGTGTGTCTTGTGTTGATCTCTCTGTGATTGTTTGTGTTCACAAGAACTAGCCTCAAGCTATTTAGCCGTACTAACACTCATAATTAAGTTTTGTGGCTACTAGTGTTTGAATTTTATAGGATCACCTATTCACCCCCCTCTAGGTGCTCTCAATTGGTATCAGAGTCGTTCTCTTCATGTAAGGGACTAATCGCCTGAAGAGATGGATCCTAAGGGAAAGGAGATGGTGGTCAACGACAAGAAAAAGGAGTCCTTCCTCAATGAGCCTAGAGACGACAAGCCAACCGACTCTAGCTTGAGTCACAAGAAGAAGGACGGGAAGAAGAAGAGGCGCATCAAGAAGATCGTCTACTACGACAGCGACACATCTTCTTCTTCACCAAGAGATGATGACGACGACGATTCTTTGTCAAAGAAAAAGACGGTTAATCAAAACTATTCCTTTGATTATTCCCGTATTCCGTACAATTCAAATGCCCATTTACTTTCTATTACTCTTGGAAAACCCCCACACTTTGATGGAGAGGATTACTCATTTTGGAGTCATAAAATGCGTAGTCATCTATTTTCTCTCCACCCTAGCATTTGGGAAATTGTGGAAAATGGAATGCATTTCGATAGTACAGATAATCCTGTGATGATAAATGAACAAATTCATAAGAATGCACAAGCTACCACTGTTTAGGGATGGCAATTTTACCCGCGGGTTCGGATATCCGTCGGATATCCGACCCGTTGGGTACGGGTTCGGGCACGAAATTTGACCCATGGGTCTTACCCGTACCCAACCCGATTTTATTATGGGTCGGGTATGGATTTGATTTATTACCCGCGGGTACCCGACGGATATCCAAAAATAGTGATTTTAGATTTTCAACCTACCAGTACGCTAGCTAGCCGTCCACCCTCGACAGCTCATCCTACTGCCATCCCTCCCTGTCTATTGATGCTTCTGATCTAGTTCTAGTACTAGTGCTAGTACGTTTGATAAAGTGCCAGTACGTAGTACCAGTGCTATCTAGTACAAGTACTTGAGCTAAGAGAGTGTTAATACACCAGACAACTATGCTAGCTACTCTCCGATTTTGACGAGTTGGAAGTTTATTAACAAAAAACATTAGCAACACATGTCCAGGGCTACATCTACACGATTGCACTGTGCAACAACATTATGTGCCTCCGGTGATCATGGCGATGTGCGACGCTCAGAACTGCACTAGACTTCATTTAGGGAGAATGCACCAAGCTGCTATACCCGACGAATACCTGATATCCGCCCGATACCCGATGGGTACGAGCACGGGTACAAAATTTTACCCGTGGGTATAGTCATGGGCGGATATGGATAATCCCCGCGGGTATGGTCGCGGGCGGGTATTTACTCTACCCGATCTGAACCCGACCCATTGCCATCCCTACCACTGTTTTGCTAGCATCTTTGTGCAGGGATGAATACAACAAGGTTAGCGGCTTAGACAACGCCAAGCAAATTTGGGATACCCTCAAGATCTCACATGAGGGAAATGATGCCACCATGATCACTAAGATGGAATTGGTGGAAGGCGAGCTAGGGAGATTTGCCATGATCAAGGGAGAGGAGCCAACTCAGACTTACAACAGGCTCAAGACCTTGGTCAACAAGATCCGAAGCTACAGAAGCACAAGATGGACGGACCACGACGTCGTCCGACTCATGCTGAGGTCATTCACGGTAATTGACCCCCATCTTGTCAATCTTATTCGTGAAAACCCTAGGTACACCAAGATGACGCCCGAGGAGATACCCAGAAAATTCGTGAGCGGGTGCATAATGGTAAAAGAAGCACGATATGTGGATGATGCCTTGAACGGTCCACTACCCATCTACGAGCCGTAGCCCGTTGCTTTCAAAGCAACAAGCAGCAAGGAGGCGCTACCAAGCAAGGTAACTCAAGTGGAGGCTGCCGGCCTCAACGAAGATGAGATGGCGCTTATCATCAAGCGCTTCAAGACCGCTCTTAAAGGACGCAAGGAGTACCCCAACAAGAACAAAACAAGGGGAAAGCGCACTGGCTTCAAATGCGGTAAGACTGGTCACTTTATTGCAAATTGTCCCGATAATGATAGTGACCAGGGACAAGAAAAGAGCGGGAAGAAGGATAAGAAGAAGAGCTATAGGAAGGCAAAGGGCGAGGCACACCTCGGAAAGGAATGGGACTCAGACTGCTCTTCTTCCGACTCCGACGACGAAGGACTCGCTGCCTCGGCCTTCAACAAGTCTTCTCTCTTCCCCAACGAACGCCACACTTGCCTCATGGCCAAGGAGAAGAAGGTAAGTGTTCGAGATACCTCTAAGTATACTACTTCTAGTGATGATGATTCTAGTGATGATGAAGTACATTATACTAATCTATTTAAGGGTTTAGATAGAGCTAAGGCAGATAAAATCAATGAGCTAATTGATGCTCTAAATGAAAAAGATAGATTGCTAGAGAAGAAAGAGGACATTTTATATGAAGAACATGACAAATTTGTTAGTGTACAAAAATATCTTGCTTTAGAAACTAAAAGAAATGAAATGTTATCTTCTGAGTTATCTGCTTGCCATGAATCTATCTCTAGTTTAAAGATTTTGAATGATGATTTAAATGCCAAGCTAGAGGAAGCTAATAAATCTAGTTCATGTGTAGAGCATGTTGTTATTTGCAATAGATGCAAGGACTTTGATGTTAATTCTTGTGATGAACACCTTATTTCTATTACAAATCTAAATGATGAGGTGGCAAGTCTTAATGCTCAACTTAAGACTTGCAAAATTAATTTTGATAAATTAAAATTTGCTAGGGATTCCTACACTATTAGTAGACACCCCTCAATTAAGGATGGACTTGGTTTTCGAAGGGAAGCCAAGAACTTAACAAGCCATAGGGCTCCCGTTCTCAACAAGGAGAAAGGAAAGGCCCCTATGGCTAGTAGTCCTCAAAGAAACCATGCCTTTATCTATAATGAAAAAGTTGCTAGTCGTTCTCATTATAATAGAAATTATGCTCATACTACTTATAATGATTCACATGCTATGTTTGCATCAAGTTCTACTTTTGTGAATGGTAGGCCTAGGAAAAATAATGTTGTGTCTCATGCTCCTAGAAAAATGTGCAATGAACCTTCTACCATTTACCATGCTTGCAATACTTCATTTGTTCTTTTATGTAAGAATGCAAAAGTAGTTGCTAGGAAATTGGGATCCAAATGCAAGGGAGACAAGACTTGCATATGGGTTCCAAAGGCTATTGTGACTAACCTTGTAGGACCCTACTAGAGTTGGGTACCTAAAACTTAAGTGTAAATTGCCTTGCAGGTTTATGCATCCGGGGGCTCAAGCTGGATTATCGACAGCGGATGCACAAACCACATGACGGGGGAGAAGAAGATGTTCACCTCCTACGTCAAGAATAAGGATTCCTAGGATTCGATCATCTTTGGAGATGAGAACCAAGGCAAGGTTAAAGGATTGGGAAAGATAGCCATTACATCCGAGCATTCTATCTCCAATGTGTTCTTAGTTGAATCTCTCGGGTACAACTTATTATTTGTGAGTCAATTATGTAACATGGGTTATAATTGTCTATTTACCAATATAGATGTTTTTGTCTTTAGAAGGAGTGATGGTTCATTAGCATTTAAGGGTGTATTAGATGGCAAGCTCTATTTAGTTGATTTTTCGAAAGAGAATGCCGATCTAGATGCATGCTTAATAGCTAAGACTAGTATGGGCTGGCTGTGGCATCGCCGTCTAGCACATGTTGGGATGAAGAACCTCCATAAACTTCTAAAGGGAGAACATGTGTTAGGACTAACCAATGTTTGTTTCGAGAAAGGTAGACCTTGTGCAGCTTGCCAGGCAGGGAAACAGGCGGGAAGCACTCATCACAGCAAGAATGTGATGACAACATCAAGACCACTGAAGCTTCTCCACATGGACCTCTTCGGACCCGTTGCCTATCTTAGCATTGGGGGAAGTAAGTATGGTCTAGTAATTGTTGATGATTTTTCCCGCTTCACTTGGGTGTTCTTTTTGCAGGATAAATCAGAAACCCAAGGGACCTTAAAGCGCTTTCTAAGGAGGGCTCAAAACGAATTTGAGCTCAAGGTGAAAAAGATAAGAAGCGACAATGGGTCCAAGTTCAAGAATTTGCAAGTTGAGGAATATCTTGAGGAGGAAGGCGTCAAGCACGAGTTCTCTGCTCCCTACGCACCACAGCAAAATGGTGTAGTAGAGAGGAAGAATAGGACACTTATCGACATGTCGAGGACGATGCTTGGAGAGTTCAAGACGCTCGAGCAGTTTTGGTCAGAAGATGTGAACACAGCCTGCCACGCCATAAACCGGTTATATCTGCATCGCCTTCTTAAGAAGACCTCCTACGAGCTCCTTACCGGTAACAAACCCAATGTCTCTTACTTTCATGTATTTGGGAGCAAATGCTACATTTTGGTGAAGAAAGGTAGACATTCTAAATTTGCTCCCAAAGTTGTAGAAGGGTTTTTACTAGGGTATGACTCAAATACAAAGGCATATAGGGTCTTCAATAAATCATTGGGTTTGGTTGAAGTCTCTAGTGACGTTGTATTTGATGAGACTAATGGCTCTCCAAAAGAGCAAGTTGATCTTGATGACATAGATGAAGATGATGTTCCTACAGCCGCAATGCGCACGATGGCGATAGGTGAGGTGCGACCACAGGAACAACATGAGCAAGATCAACCATCTTCCTCTACAATGGTGCATCCCCCAACTCAAGATGATGGATAGGTTCCTCAAGAAGAAGAGCATGATCAAGGGGGAGCACAAGAAGAACAAGTTATGGAGGAAGAAGCACCAAGTGCCCCTCCAACTCAAATCCGAGCAACGATCCAACAACATCACCCCGTTGACCAGATTCTGGGTGACATAAGCAAGGGAGTAACGACTCGCTCAAGATTAGCTAATTTTTGTGAGCATTACTCGTTTGTCTCTTCTATTGAGCCTTTCAGGGTAGAAGAGGTCTTGCAGGATCCGGATTGGGTGTTGGCCATGCAGGAAGAGCTCAACAACTTCAAGAGGAATGAAGTTTGGAGCCTAGTGCCACGTCCCAAGCAAAATGTTGTGGGAACCAAGTGGGTGTTCCATAACAAGCAAGACGAGCACGGGGTGGTGACAAGAAACAAGGCTCGACTTGTGGCAAAAGGTTACACCCAAGTCGCAGGTTTGGATTTCGAGGAGACTTTTGCTCCTGTGGCTAGGCTAGAGTCTATTCGAATTTTATTAGCCTATGCCGCTCACCACTCTTTCAGGTTGTTTCAAATGGATGTGAAGAGCGCTTTCCTCAACGGGCCAATCAAGGAGGAGGTATACATGGAACAACCCCCTGGCTTTGAGGATGACAGGTACCCCGACCATGTGTTCAAGCTCTCTAAGGCGCTCTATGGACTTAAGCAAGCCCCAAGAGCATGGTATGGATGCCTTAGAGATTTCTTAATTGCTAATGCTTTCAAGGTTGGGAAAGCCAATCCCACTCTTTTCACTAAGACTTGTGACGGTGATCTTTTTGTGTGCCAAATTTATGTCGATGACATAATATTTGGTTCTACTAATCAAAAGTCGTGTGAGGAGTTTAGCAGGGTGATGACACAAAAGTTCGAGATGTCGATGATGGGCGAGTTGACCTACTTCCTTGGGTTCCAAGTGAAGCAACTCAAGGACGACACCTTCCTCTCTCAAACGAAGTACACTCAAGATCTTCTCAAAAGGTTTGGGATGAAGGACGCCAAGCCCACGAAGACACCTATGGGAACCGACGGACATGTCGACCTCAAAAAAGGAGGTAAGTCTGTTGATCAAAAGGCATACCGGTCTATGATAGGTCACTACTTTATTTATGTGCTAGTAGACCGAACATTATGCTTAGTGTATGCATGTGTGCTAGATTTCAATCCGACCCCAAGGAATGTCACCTTGTGGACGTTAAGCAAATTCTTAGATATTTAGTTGCTACGCCTTGCTTCGGGATCTGGTATCCAAAGGGGTCTACCTTTGACTTGATTGGATATTCAGACTCCGATTATGCTGGATGCAAGGTTGATAGGAAGAGGACATCAGGGACGTGCCAATTCCTAGGAAGGTCCCTGGTGTCTTGGAGTTCAAAGAAATAAACATCTGTTGCCCTATCCACCGCTGAGGCCGAGTATGTTGCCGCAGGACAGTGTTGCACGCAACTACTTTGGATGAGGCAAACCCTCCGGGACTTTGGCTACAATCTGAGCAAAGTCCCACTCCTATGTGACAATGAGAGTGCAATCCGCATGGCGGATAATCCTATTGAACACATCCGCACTAAGCACATAGACATCCAGCATCACTTTCTGAGGGACCACCAGCAAAAGGGAGATATCGAGGTGTACCATATTAACACCGAGAACCAGCTAGCCGATATCTTTACCAAGCCATTAGATGAGAAAACCTTTTGCAGGCTGCGTAGTGAGCTAAATGTCTTAGATTCGCGTAACTTGGATTGATCTATAGCATACATGTGTTCTATGCCTTTGATCAAGTTACTTCATGCATTTATGTAATTTGTTGCTTATTTATGGTGCTCAAGTTGTGCGGGATCCCCGGACCTCACAAGTCCATGTGTGAATGATGCACATATTTAGGGGGAGAAGTGCTACAACTTGACCCTTTGAGACTAACCTGTGTGTTTGAGTATACCTGATGTAGTCTCAAAGGTGCATTGAAAGGGAAAATGGACTTGGACATTGCAAAGACTTCCACTGCACTCCTGTATTAGTGTATTTAATCCCAAGTTCATACTTATGCTCTTATTGCCTTTTTGCTGTTAATTGACAATTTTGGTGAGGCAATGGGGTTAAAGGGCCAAGAATGATCCAGTTTTGGTGCTTAATGCCAAAGGGGGAGAAATTAAGGCCAAAGCAAATGGATCAGCTACCACTTGTGAATTTTGAAAACAATAGTGTTAGAACCTTTGATTTGTCCAAAATACTCTGATTGCAAAATTTGGTCTCTTGTGGGGGAGAATTTATGATTATGGGAAAAATGGGGAGTTTTGGCACTTGATCAATTTCACTCTTGGATTATCTCTCTTTATGCCCGAACAAGTGAGTTTGACTTAGAGATAGGAAAATGAATTTGATTTGCAAAAACAAACCAAGTGGTGGCAAAGAATGATCCAAATTAGCCAAATGATTGTCCAAAACAATTTGGTCCTCATTTGCATTGATGTTGCACTTATTTTGATTGCTTTTTGATGTGTTGGCATAAATCACCAAAAAGGGGGAGATTGAAAGGGAAATGTGCCCTTGGGCAATTTCTATAGTGTTTTGGTGATTAAGTGTCCAACACAAATGTTTTGAACTCCTTATGTGTTAAACAAACAAAAGGTGCAAATCAAAGACAAGGTATGTTTCTAGACTTAGTACATTTGTTTTTGAATACTAATGAAGTTATCTAAGTGCTAGAAACAGTGAGAAAAGAAGAAGAAAAGAAACCAAAAAGACTTGGCTCGGTGCAGCCAAAACTCAGCTCAGTCTGGCACACCGGACTGTCCGGTGGTGCACCGGACAGTGTCCGGTGCGCCAGGCTGGTCTCCGGTAAAAAGGCCGCTCTTGGGAAAAGACCAGTGGCGTACGACTATAATTCACTGGACTGTCCGATGGTGCACCGGACTGTCCGGTGAGCCAACGGTCGCCAGCGCAACGGTTGACCGCGCAATCCGCGGGCGACGTGTGGCCCGCACCAACGGTCGGCTGGGGGCACCGGACTGTCCGGTGTGCACCGGACTGTGTCCGGTGCGCCAACTGTCCCAGAGCTGCAACGGTCGTCTGTGCCAGAAAAGGAAGGAGATCGGCACCGAACAGGCTACAGTAGCTGTCCGGTGGCACACCGGACTGTCCGATAGCCTTCCATGTTGATCTTCAACGGCTCCTAGCTGCCTTGGGGCTATAAAAGGGACCCCTAGGCGCATGGAGGAGTCACCCAAGCATTGACTAAGCATCCTAAGGCATCCAGACTCTATTCCCGCGCATTCGTTTCGTCGTGTTAGAGATTTGAGCTCTTTTCGAGTCAAGGACTCCCTGTGTTGTCATTTGAGCTCAAGTCTTCTCTTGTGTGCGTGGGTGTGCTGCGATTTGTGTCTTGTGTGTGTTGCTCATCCCAACCTTACTCTGTGCTTTCATTGTGATCTTTGTTGTAAGGGCGAGAGACTCCAATCTTGTGGAGATTCCTCGCAAACGGGAATAATCATCTAAAGGAAAAACCGTGGTATTCAAGTTGATCATCGGATCACTTGAAAGGGGTTGAGTGCAACCCTCGTCCATTGGGACGCCACAACGTGGAAGTAGGCAAGTGTTACTTGGCCGAACCACGGGATAAAAATCGCGTGTCTTGTGTTGATCTCTCTGTGATTGTTTGTGTTCACAAGAACTAGCCTCAAGCTATTTAGCCGTACTAACACTCATAATTAAGTTTTGTGGCTACTAGTGTTTGAATTTTACAGGATCACCTATTCACCCCGCCTCTAGGTGCTCTCACAATGTAACATGGAGTTACCCTAAATTAGGGGTGCAAGTGGTGTGGATAATTATCAGATCCGTTCCAATCCGAATCCTAATTATACGGATATGGTGCAGGAGTTATTACATCCATGTGAATATGGATAATCCGAATCCGATCTACGTGTGGATGCAGAGTAGGATATGGTATCACCAATTCGAGGTATATTGAGCATTCAATATTTGAACTCGGATTATTCAATGCTTAAAATAGGATAATATCCGATTAATCTATCAAGTACAAGAGACACAGAGAGTCAGTCAACAATGATTGATTACTGTCCAAATAAAACTAAAATTTATATACAGTAGAACAGAAAATGAAACACTATACACGATAGAAATCAATCACCACCCCCAACCCAAGATGCAACAAGCCGACATAAATCAATCAGCGATCAGCCGATCACACACCGTTTAGTATGTGAGGTAATGCTATTTTTTATTTACCTACTTATTAGTTATATATAATAGCTATATTCAAGTTATGTTGTCAATTATTAAACTTTAATTTATGAGTTATTGGTCGCTATAAAAATAGATGTATACATGTATTATCCAACATTTGAAATCCGCTTCCGCCACGCTTCCGCTCCGACTCCGCACCATTTCTGATATCCTAAAATATCCATATATGCAACCGCATAATATCCGCTCTGATCTGAATCCAACGATAAAAATAGGATTAGGATATGGAAAAGGCGATATCTGATCCGATCCGTTTGCACCCCTACCCTAAATGATACTTAGTGTCATTCGACACCTAGTGAGAGAAAAAGGATTAGTGCAATTTCGTATGTCTTTATAATCATATCCATCATGTATGACATGCTACATGCAAGTCTAGATATTTCTTATGCTCCAAGCATTACAAATAGGTACCAATCTAACCTAGGTGAGGCTCATCGGGTGGCTATGGAGAATACCTTAAAGTACTTGTAAAGAACTAAGGATATGTTTGTGGTTTATGGAGGTGAGGAAGAGTTCATTATAAATGGTTATATTGATGCTAGCTTACAAACCGATAGAGATGATAGTGAATCTGAATCTAGATTCATGTTCTGCCTAAATGGAGGAGCAATAAGTTGGAAAAGTTCTAGACAAGAGATATTGGCTCATTCTACGACAGAGGTCATGTATATTACATCGTCAGATGCTACTAAGGAGACTATTTGGATTAGAAAGTTTGTTTCTGAGTTGTATGTGGTTCCAAGTGTGCCAAATCCTTTAGATCTTTGTTGTGATAATAATGGCGCCACTACACAGACTGAGAAACCTAGATCGCACCAAAATCCAAATACATACCATATTCATGAGATCATCAATAGAGGTTGTGTGAATATTTGTAAACTGCACACAAATTTGAATGTTGTTGATCCGTTGACAAAGTCTCTTCTACAACCAAAACATAAGGCACACGTGCGTGCAATCGATATCAGATACCTGCATGATTCATTTTAGTGTAAGTGGAAGTTAATTGTATAAATGGCTTATATTTGTAAGTGTTGAATGAAGTGTTACCCAATCCCTCAAATTATCATTATTACATCGGTTGGCGATTGCATGACTTGTTCGTTAAATTGTATGGTTTATAATGTTTATAATTTTATTCAAAATATCTATGTCTTATGTCATTATACGAGACAATAATAATTTTATATATTAGAATATATATTGATTTATGCACATGCATGTTTCATGGATCATTGATATAGAGATATCAAATCAATAATATAGACATATGATAAAATTTATGGTGTTGGATTTTTCTGTGCTTACTGGATCGACCCAATCTTTTTAAGCCCATAACGAGCAAGGATCAGAGAAGAAAAATAAAACCGTGGACTTGAAAGTTTTGGTCCAGTTTTTTAACCGCGGCTAGCGGACCGAACCTAAATCGGACCATCCTGGCCGTCAGCAGGCCCATTTGGCCATCTCTAGATGGGCGAGCCGTTGCCGTTCCGTGTACGGAACAGTAAAGTACCACGTGAGACTGTGTAATAAAGAGGACAGGTGGGGCTGCAGCTGCCCTGCCAGTGCCAGATCAGCGGGAGAAGAAGAGGACGGCTGAAAGACGAAACTGAAATTTATACAAATTATTATTACAACAAAACTGTTTTAAATCGTAAGACGTTTTAGTGTTTTTTCGAGGTTTATTTATTATGCGCTATATATTATTAATGTCATATAATTTGGTTGGTTGGGACGGGCGGACGGGAAAGAAATAAAGTACTGCATACTGAAGAGACGAGGAGGAGTACAGCAGCGAATGAATCAATCTCTGAACTTGTTATTACTATGATTATTGCGTCGCGGTGACAGATGATGCATGGGGTGGGTACGGTAGCAAAACACGACTGAATTCAAGCAACTACATACAGCACAAGTCGGCATCAGGCATATGAACAGACGCAGATACAGAGACATGGATCGTCGTCGGCAAGGATGACTAGCTAGTTGTCCTTGGTGATGGCGTAGATGGCGTAGATGATGCCGGGGATGTAGCCGAGGAAGGTGAGCAGGAGGCAGATCCAGAACTCGTGGCCGCACCCGTACTTGAGGAACACCCCCAGCGGAGGCAGGATGATGGCGATCAGGATGTCCACGCAGTTGGCAGTCCCCTCCGACATGCTGCCGATGCTGCTGCTGCTGCTGCTTCTTCTTCTTCTTCTTCTCTACCTTGGCTTGGCTTGGATGGATCGGATTCCTTCTCTCCTTTTGCTTTGCCTCTGCCCTGGCTTCACTTTCACTTTATAGGCAGACCTTGGACGAGAGGGAGGGCGATGGGATGGCGACAGCTAATACCAGTCGAGCGATCTACTAGCTAGTCCGGTGGCACGCAAACGCAACACGTCTCGTCGCCGCGTACGTGGACGGTGGATGCATGCATCCATCCATCAATCGATCGGCCGGTCGACGGACCAAGCGTGGGCGGCGGCTGCGCGGGTGTCCGGGGAGGTGTGGACCCCACACGGCCTTCCTGCCCGCTTCCTTCGCTGCTAAGCAGCAGCATCCAATTCTTTCTTTCAAGCGGCGCGGACGGCGGCCAGACCGCGTGCGGTGCCGCGGCCTGCTGCCGCCTGCTGGCTGCTGCTGTGCTTGTTTCCCCATACTGACAGCTAGCCAGACTTCTCCCTCGCCAGTCGCCGCCGTGCAACGCGGAAAACAACGGACATCGTGCGTGTGGGCCTACAACTAGTTAACTGGGGCCCAACGACAAGTCGTCTTTGTACGGCCGCATGGACGAGTTTCATTTCATAGGCCGAATTTACGGCGACATCTATCTGCTGCAGACCGGCCCAGTTATGTTATGGCCCCTTTTCTCCTGAGTCCCAAAAATTAAATCCAGTTAGCTGTCAGTTTAACCAATTACCTGTGTGAAGTAAGGGTCACATGTCTAGCAAAAAAATTTTTTTGATTGAGATGCAGGGTTCAATCTATTTTAGGTTTGGAACAATATTACGCATTGTTTAATATTTTTAGAATTGTGTAAAATAAAAAATATATTAAATATTTTTTTAATTAAAGAGTACTAATGCAAATATCTCTACTACTTATTAAGTACAATAGTAGTCTGCCGTTCTGCCGTTCTGCCCTCCCCCGTTCCGCGCGCAGAAAAAAAATTAAACAGTGCCTGCTCAGGAATCGAACCTTGGATCTATTGAGCAAAATATCTAGCCTTCCACCCTCTAGCCAACATGACTCATGTTGAATTGTGTACAACTTCAACTAAGACGTCTTTTGTGTTTAACCCGCCGTCCACTCTGTATGCTCACTGAGTCTAGAAAAACATTTATAGCTTAGCCCCTGATCTTTCTGAAATTTAGGACGCAGTCCAGTAAATAAAGAAAATAGAGAAAAGGAATTTAGAAATTGATTTTTAGTTTAAAAATAATTGCAGAAACCCATTTAATTCATGGAAATTTTATATTAAATCCAAATGAGTTCATTCCAATTTCTATAATTCTATAATATTATTTTTATCACATAATACCTCTGTTTTGTCATGAAAACAACAATAAAATTGATTTCCTAATTAATCCTATATCAAATACATAGAAACTTTGGAAATTCGTAACTTCCCCATTTTAATTCCAAATTGAACCGTTCCAGTTGTGTTAGTCTCGTATGAATATTTACTACACAGTAACAACATTGATTATATCATGTTTCATACTTTTATAATTAGATATTTATTTATCCTATGTTAATTGGGTTAATCTATGTATATTGGATTAATTTATTTAATATATTAATATAGTATTCTAACTTTATGGTTATACGATGTTTGACCATTAGTCTTGCAAACACACACTTACCTTTTTGTTTAAGCAAAAGCGTATGGTGGTACGTGTCCGATGACTAACGATGTACGAGGGAATTTCTTCCGGTATGTGTGAAACGTGCTCTCCAATAATGAGACCATGCAAATTGTGACATATATTGAAGTCTGCATGATACTGATGCTTGCAATGTAGTGATGAAACAGATAGATTATAAATAACAAAATTTATGTATGGCTAGAATCACAAATTGATTATGAAACATTTTCTCATAACGGTATAACACATATTTTGTATATAAGTTATCGTAGTATACTGGTATTATATATTCCCGTTGCAACGCACGGGCATTCAGCTATCATGTATAGAAGTCTCCACGGTACTGTTGGTTGCAATGTAGTGATGAAATAGTTAGATTGAAATAACAAAATTTATGTATGGCTAGGATCACAAATTAATTACGAAACATTTTCACATAACAGTATAACACACATTTGTTCATAAGTTATCATGATATTAAATGTTTCTGTTGCAACACACGGGCACCCACCTATATGTGTTTATGTCTACATCTATGACAGGAAACACATCTACTACATCTCTCTCCAAGCTCACTTGCTACCATTGCACAATGCGTAGTAGTAGATAAGTATCACCGAGATTCTTGAATTATATTTTTGGATGGAGGTAATATTATTTAAAGAAGAGCTTTGCATGCTATTTCTTTTGTTTGAATAATGCATTATACTTAAATTCCCTTTTTTGCATGTGTGACATTTTTCTTCGTAATATTTTTTCCATGGATCAGACTTGTGAGTCATTTTCATAAACCAACGCCAAGCATGAATCCATGTTTCCTACTTCAAACCCCGAACAAACTCCATGAGCAGGAGGCACTCGCGTTGTCGTCGCTCATCGATGACGAGAAGAAGCTTGGCGACTGTCAGTTCGACCTCTAAAAGCAGTCTTACGTGGTCGCATGCGCTGCTGTGTACGACAAGTTCCCGCGAAGCCGCCGCTTGGACGCGGTCCAGAGCAGCTGCACCGTGTTGTCCATCGTTAAGCAGGGGGGCCTCATGGTTGTCGCCAACGTCGATGACTCTCGGGTTGTTCTGGACACCGCATCCGACGACGACGCCATCACACCGTCCAGCTCATCGTCCACCTGAAGCCCAACCTGCCACGTAAGTCGCTACTGACCGGACATAAATTCTTGTGCGCTGGGACGATGGACGTTGCTGACGTTGTGTGAGTGTCCTCGAACATGATGTATGTAGTGGAATAGCGCATCCGGTGGTGCAACGGCCAGGGGTACTACCTCACTGATGAGCCCGGGGTGCACTTCGTTTGGCAGCCCAACCAAGAGTCATCGGTACTCGTCATGTCGCGTGCGTTCGATGACTACTATATCGAGGATTGTGGCGTCATCTTGACGCCGGAGGTGACACAGAGGAGGATCGACAACAGTGACCAGTTCGTCATCCTCGCCACCGTTAGGGTAGCTTTTGTATCGGCCTGCCTTTAATTCTCTTCGCAAACACATACACACTTACCTTTTTGTTTAAGCAAGAGCATATGGTGGTGCGTGTCTGATGACTAATGATGTACGAGAGAATTTTTCCGGCATGTGTGGAACGTGCTCTCCAATGATGAGACCATATAAATTGTGGCATATATCGAAGTCTGCATGATACTGATGGTTGCAATGTAGTGGTGAAATAACTAGATTAAAATAACAAAATTCATGTATGGCTAGGATCACAAATTGATTATGAAACATTTTCTCATAACAATATAACACACATTTTGTATATAAGTTATCGTAGTATATTGGTATTATATATTCCCGTTGCAACGCACGGGCATTCAGCTAGTATATTTTTTAATTGTAAAATAATGATGTGCAAAAAATATATTATCGCTTCAAAAATAATATATATTTTGTAGGTAATTAAAAGGTAAGGTCTGTGCAACATTGCTCGAAATTTAGACCAGACAATCTGATATATGCACTTTTTTATTTTTCACTAGGAGTAGTTCCAGACCTCATAGGTTAGATAAAATAAACAAAGAACAATTACAGGAACAGGAAGCAAGACATTTTTTTTGTGGGGGGGGAGGGGGGGATTCATGCGTGTGTATGTTGCATTCAACATTTTCTGTAACATCAATGTGCAGAAAATGCATTCAACATTTACCGTGTGTATGTTGCATCAATGTTGGTTCCATATCATACTTTTATCACAAAAAGGATTCAAAACATGTTTGAACATCGATTCAAATGTTTTGAAGGTTTTTCATATGTTAATTAATATGTTGGTCCTATTTTTTTATTTATATATGTAGTGTGAAACAGGGCCACAGCTAAAAGGTTCATGCAGTCCATTGACTGAGCCAGATAAGATCAATCTAACATCTCTAACATCATAACTCATAGCAAGAACTTAACCTACAAAACAAAATCTCTTTTACCTGCTTATTTGCTTTTCTACATAGTATTCTCATATCTAAAAGTAGTAGTTAGACTTTCAACCGTTGAATCTCTAGGCAATAGGGGTAGAGGGGATAGAGAGTTCGAAAAGGTCTCGTTTGTTTCGTTGGAATTGAATTCTATTTTAATAATTAAAATTTAGACAAAACTAATTAAGTTCATATATTTATATATGTAATATATTTGTATATTATCCTAAATCATATGAGAGAGATAGTTATATACTACATTTATGTTATAGCGAAGCAAGTAGAAGAGTGTGCTATAAGTTGTATATCGGAAAAATAGCATATAATCTATAGAATCAATTTTCATCTCTCACCCTATGAATTTGAGATAAGCTTATATGCTAACTTTAGAAAGTGGTGAAAAGTCACATTCTAAAAAATAAGCTATTCCATTAGTAAGATTTCAATTCCTCAAAATGAGAGGAAGCAAACGGGACCAAAGGGAAATCGGTGCCCCATAATAAAGACTAGAGTGTCCGCCCGTGTATTTTTGCTCTTGGATGCCTATGTTTTTCAAGCATAGATAGATTATATGGTTTGCCGAGAGAAGTTTTTTTGTCCTACCCAAAAAATTAATCAAAATTCTTTACCAAACTGTTGAAGATGATCTAACCAATAAAAGTAAAGAAAGTAGAAAAGGTAAATGGGTGTTGATAATGCTGTCACCATCAAAAGTTTTAAATAGTAGCAAGTCATGCAAATTAATCATATATAGGGTTGATCGTATATGCGCGTGAATGGTCCGACGATTCTTGCCTTCGCCCTTGCGGGTGCGCAGCTTTCTTTTGCTGCTCTATATTTTGCATGCATGAAGAAAATTGTGTTGGCCTATTCTCGTATTAATTGTGATTGATCTAATTGATTGCTGATCAATCATGTCAATGTTGTGATCACGTAACTAATTATTTACCTTAGCAGGCCGTGTGCATATAATGGGGGCGAGACGTCGTCCATAGCGTAGAGTTTTCTATTTACCAGTTCTATTTTCCTGCGCTGCCCTCGTCTTCCCATCCCATCCCGTCACCGACATGCCATCGGGGTTAGGAGAGCAGAATCTTCGAAGCCTACGTTCCCTCGTGTCCCTGCACAGGGCAGGGGCCATATCAGGTTTTTGGGCGCCGTCGCGACTGCTCGTTGTTCGTCTGCTTCCTCTACGCCGACGTCGTGGTTCTCATCGGTCTGCTACGTCTACTCCTGCTCTGTTCTACCGCCGACAACCGCACTGTAAGGATGTTTATACGTATATTTATTCTGTCACCAACGTTAACTGCTAGTGAGTAATACATATACGAAGCATGCTGTTGTTTCTTGTATTATTATTATCGGATGCTATTATTTCCAACAGATCTAACCAATAAAGTAAAGAATGTGGAAAAGGTAAATGGGTGATGATAATGCTGTCACCATCAAAAGTTTTAAATAGTAGCAAGTCGCGCAAATTGATCATATATAGGGTTGATTGTATATGGGCGTGAATGGTCCGGCGATTTCTTGCCTTAGCTTTTTTTTTGCTGCTCTATATTTTGCATGCATGAAGAAAAATGTGTTGGCCTATTCTGGTAATCAATTATTCTTGTATTAATTGTGATTGATCTAATTGATTACTGGTCAATCATGTCAGTGTTGTGATCACGCGATTAATTACTTACCTTAGCCACGTCACGTGCATATAATGGTGACAAGACGTCGTCCCTAGTGTAGAGTCTTCCATCTCTCAGTTCCATTTCCTGCGCTGCCCTTGTCTTCCCCCATCCCATCCCGTCACCGACATGCCATCGAGGTTAGGAGAGCAGAATCTCCGAAGTTTACGCTCCCTCTTGTCCCTACACGGGGCAGGGGCCATATCTGGTTTTTGGGCACCGTCGCGACTGCTCGCTGTTCGTCTGCTTCCTCTGTGCCGACGTCGTAGTTCTCGTCGTTCTGCTACATCTACTCCTGCGCTATTCTAGCGCCGACAACCCACTGTAAGGATGTTTATACGTATATTTATTCTGTCACCAGCGTTAACTGCTAGTGAGTAATAAATATACGAAGCATGTTGTTGTTTTTTGTATTATTATTATCAGATGCTATTATTTCCAACAGATCTAACCAATATAGTAAAGAAAGTGGAAAAGGTAAATGGGTGATGATAATGCTGTCACCATCAAAAGTTTTAAATAGTAGCAAGTCACGCAAATTGATCATATATAGGGTTGATCGTAGTTGGTACCCATGTAACTTTCAGCTGGATTGCCTCCTACTAGCTTTTGCTCGCATAATCTCCATCATATATTATATATCTGGATGTAGTGACAATCTTGAGGGCTGAAAAAAAAACCAAAATAAATTATTATACAATTACAATCTCTTGAGTAAGAATTATCCAGAAAGAAGAAAAGAACATAACATTCGAGCAGGCATCTCTCTCCCATGTTGTGTTGTTCTTCATGCATCGATGAGGATCTCTTCTTAGAGAATGTAGGATGAAGACGACACAGCACGTTGTCAGGACTGCAGACGTGGCCAGGAAGCGGCAAACGAAAAAGCCCGGGGGAAATCTCAGAAACCGACGGGGAGTTTCTGGAGACCGACCGACTGTATACGAAAATCTTTGCCGGCAGGCAATTATTAATGGATTACAGGTACGGCTTTAATCCGAACGTGGCTACGAGTTCTATAGTATTTTATCTTTATAAATTACAACAACAGCATCTACGACTACCGAACAAGAGTAACCGATGTTAGGAAAATTATAGTTGAACTAGCTAGCAAACGTGTCCATGTACTGCATGCACAGATCGAATCAAATACGTCTTGGAATCTGGTTTTATAGAGTAATTGTTAGATGCAAACTGCTCATGATTAGGACCGTTAGATTATGCGAATTATCGCTCATCACCTTCTCTTCATGACTCGGATCGCATACCATACAAAAATTATGTCAACGATGACAGTGGTGGTGATGTATTTCACTTCACCTCGTTTGTCGCCTTCTGTGGTGGCCTGGTGCACAACTGCACAAGTATCACTTTCACTGGATTCAAGTCGCACAGCCAAAATAATCAGAGATTGCTACCGATTGTTGTTATTCTTGAGACATACACTTTGGGAAGTGAAATTTAGTAAGAAGACTGGTGGGGTCGATCTACACAAATACTTGTGAACATCAGCAAGTTGCTCGCTACAAATTAAAGCAAACTGCGTTAGAGAGACAAAACACGTACTATAGAAACATTATAAGCCGCTTTGGATTAAAGCCAATCAAACAGGCAAAAACTTAATGTTGGATTTTATGGGCTTGACCTAATTGAGAAAATCAATTGAAATCCTAGAAAATCTCAAAACCCCATGTATGGTAAGAGGACGGTGGAACTAATAGTCCCACATTGCTAGTTTAAGTGGAGTTGATCTAGTTCATATATGGAGGCTTCTCTCTCCAACCAAGTCATAGATGATGAGAGAGATTTAGAGAGGATGGAGTGCCGCAAGCACACGCTTATTGGTCGCCTTGCCTAGGTGTTGTACGTGAGTGGTTTGCCAAAATTTGGTCCCTCATCTTGCGGGAGTCCTTATTGATCACGATCAAATCGTGATGTGGTCCTTGTTTGTTTCATGGAGACGACTCTATATATCACCTAACAGCCACCACCAAATATATATCACACAAGAGTTAGGTTTTTACCTCTCCTAATTGCTGCGCGGCTATCGTGGTCTTCTTCATCCTAAGAGCCGACATGTATCTACAATTGGGAGAGCAAGTATTTAGAAGCACTCACCTTCGAGATCCTGTACCGGAAGAGGGTAAATAATTAAGTTGTTTGGGAAGCATCTTCATGTGAATGCTCACACTCTTCTCGCCGACTATCGATGACGTCGTCGTCCCTGCCGCTTCTCCATCTTCACTCGGTATGTCTAATCGGTACACACCATCTAATCTAATCTCATACTTCACTTTATCTGTTGTTGTAGATGTCTGTGTATTTCTTACTAGCCTATTAGGGAATAACATGCTAGTTTCTTTACTGTTGTTTATGATTTATATTCGGAATTTAATTTGGAAAGTGTCTGCGTATTCAACAATCCAAAAATCTTATTGTAGAAAATTTCCTGGTTTAACTAAGGCTAGTTTTACTGAAGCACTGATGCTAGAGAAATTCTCTGATATGCACTTCAAGAGGTGGTAAGTCAAGGTCACGCTCTGGCTTATCGCTACGAATGTGTTCCATGTTAGTAAAGGCAAACCTAAAGGCATAATGACTCCTAAAGAGGAGAAAAAAATATGATGATGCCAATACTATCTTCACATGAGCAATTCTTACCGTCCTTGTTGACCGACCGATTGATGCGAATATACATCACACAGACGGGAAGGAGTTTTGGGATGCACTTAATACCAACTATGGTGCATCAGATGTTGGTAGTGAGCTATATACCATGGAGAGCTTTCATGTTTATAAGATGACTGATAATTGCTCTATTGTAGATAGGGATGGTAAGGGATCACGATCCAAATGTTTCTTCACAATTTGTTTGAGCTCTTAATTAATTTTAGTTAAATAATGAATATAAATAGAGACTGATCCTAATATGATCTGATCCTTCAATTTTATAATATAAAATTTAGAGCCCATTACCACCCCTAGTTGTAGAGCAAGCACATAAAATATAGTGCATTGCCAAGGAACTCGACCTCCTTAAGATTGTTCTTCCTAACTGATTTGTGGCTAGTTGCATTATTGTAAAGTTGCCTTCTTCATGGAGGAACTTTGTCACTTCTCTGAAACATAAGAGACAAGAGATATTAGTTGAAAATCTGATACGTAGCTAGATGTTGAGGTGAAAGCTTGGGCTAAGAACATGAGTTCTAAATAAGGTGAGGGCCACTCCAGCGCCATCATGGTTCAGAAGAACCACAACAAGGGCAAAGGAAGCCAAAGCCTAACAAGCCCAACAAAACTACCAACATTAAGAAGATCAACAACAAGGTTGAGATGACATGTTCCACATGTAGTGGGATGGGTCATTTTGCCAAGGACTGTCCTGATCGAGTAGATCATCGTGGGAAAAAGGTCAATGTCAACATAGTGATCGCTAGCAATGAGGGAGACAAAGGGTATTATAATCTACCTTTCATCTTCTTAGTTTTCAATCATCTAGTTGGTAGATTGATAGTGGTAATGTTCATGTGTGCTCTGACATTAACATGTTCTCTTCTTATTAGGTCGCCTGGGATTCCTCCATCCTAATAGGGAATGGGTCACATGCTTCTGTTCATGATACTAGCATGGTGAATCTGAAGTTTATTTCAGGAAAAATCGTGCAGTTGAAGAACGTGCATCATGTCCCTTCTATGAACAAGAATCTCGTTAGTGATACCCTTCTATATAGAGATGGGTTCAAGATAGTTTTGGAGTCCAATCAATTAGTTGTGTCTAAGTATGGAGAATTTGTTGGTAAAGGCTATGACTACTAAGGCTTATTTTGCTTTTCTCTGTTAGATTTTAATAATAAGTCTATGAACCATATTTGTGATAATGTTGATGATCTTGCGAGTATTTGACATTCTCATTTGTGTCATATTATTTTTGGTTCTATGACTCAACTTTCCACCATGAGTTTAATTTCGAATTTCACCGTTGTCAAAGGTTCTAAATGTCATAGTTGTGTGCAACCAAAGCAATCTCGAAAGCCTCAAAAGGCTGCTGAGGAGAGACACATGTCACTTCTAGAGCTCATACATTCTGATCTCTATGAGATAAATGGTGTGTTGACAAAAGGTGGCAAGAGATACTTCATGACATGGATTGATGATGTGTCTAGATTTTGCTATGTATGCTTGCTAAAAACTAAAGATTTGGCTTTAGATTACTGAAAGCAACACATATGCCTAAGAGGGGGGGGGGTAAATTAGGACTTCTATTTTCACGCACTAAACTTAGGCCAATAATTAATCTCAAGAACAAAACATACACAAATAACCAAACCTAATGTGCATTATGGTTTTGTTCTAAGTGTTGCTATCTCTACCGCAAAAATAGTTATGCAACCTAAGTTCCAATCCTAAATATTCGAAACTAGGAATAGTAATGATTGCAACTTAAATGATCAATGTAAATGCGAAAGCTTAAAGAGAAAAGCAGAAATTGCAAATTCTCAATGACGCACTGATATTTTTATCGAGGTGTCTAAATCCACGCAAGGTTCTAACTAATCCTCATTGGTGCCCCTACGCAAAGGGGAGCCCCTGCGAGGGCCAAGCACCCGGTCGAGTAACTCTGTAGAAAGCGGTGTGCTTTCTCCACCTGCAAGTGATGCTTCGCTTAAAGTCTCCTCTCGATGCTCCCACCGTCTTCATTATCGAGCTTTCGGTCAAAATGCTAGGAGCCTTGTGTCACACCCGAGTTTTTGGGGGGCCAAACTTGGGCGCGAACTTCACCAAGTGTGCTGGGATCAAGTCTCACACATATGATGACTCATGGTACAGAAATGAATGTCACTTCATTAATATAATAGAGTTCTGTACAAAATAGATAAATAATTTACTTCATGCGAAGACAACGCTCTAACAACCATAGTTGACTAGGAGATGACAACCTAGACCTCCCACGAACTCATCGCGACATCCTTCATACTCCTCATCATGCGGTACCTTTTCTTGACCTAGGGGATGTGAGTACAACAAGGGTGAGCTCACATACGTTCATCGCTCAACAAGTTGTGGGGAATAATGTGCATGAACTCACCAAAGGTGGGAGCTCATGTGAAGTGTAAGGCTTACCAAAGGAGATGGCTAAAGTTGAGCATTGCTTTTAAAGTTGGTCAAAATTTTATTAGTAGTTACTAAGTATAAGTAGATACCAACACAATTAAATAATAGATCAAAATATAACAACACCCACAATGTAATGCAAATGACAAATTGAATTTAATTTAATAAGTTAATCATGTGAGTGTCCGAGCCGCTCATGACCATGAGCACGGCTGATATACCAGTTTTACACTCTGCAGAGGTTGCGCATCTTTACCCACAAGTCGTGTTACCCATTTGCCACGGGGTTGTACGGACCCCATACACCTCTACCAAGGAAGCGAGGCAGGGTAGCACTACGAGCATTTCCAAAGTTCCACTAGTTCGAGAATTCCCACTATGGTTTCAGGACGAAGGAAGCATAGGAATCCCTCATCCGAACTGCCATCACAGCAGTTCGACCCGAGAACCTCCCTATACTCTAGTAGCGACGCTGTAACACCCCTGGTGTTACTGTCACTATAACTTGAGCATAACATCATGAGTATTGGCATATTATGTGTTTGTTACACCTAGAGTGCATTCACTAGGTAAAAATTTCAAATAAGTGGCACTAATAGGGCTTGATGTGTGGTTAACCCTAGGGTCAAGTGCTTAACCCTAGATTTGGGCTTATGGATATAAGGTAAATCCAAACATGTGAAAACTTCAAAAGATATAAGAAATGAGCATAAGATATCACCTTTAATGGGCTTTAGTGAAACCAAAACCCTAAAGTGCTAAAAACCCTGAAAAGACCCCTGGAAAACCCTAAATTGAAATCCTAGGGGGTTAAGTGTAAAATTTGTGCCCTTTTGGACCCAAGTGCACAAACCAAAGTATTAGAACATCACAAGTCATATATTTCTCACATTTGAGGATTTGCAAGTCAAAATGTGGGATTTGGGCTTATTTGCAAAAAGTACCACTTAAGCCATATAAGCCTAAGTCTAAAATTCAGTGAGCTTAAGGCATATTTGGAGCCTTGTATCTCTAAATCCATAAGGAATTTGCTTAGGGTCAACACATCAAAATTGTCCAGCTACTAAAGGAGTATAACCTTGTTTAAGACACCAGGCATAAGTATTGTACAAAATGTGGAGATAAATGGGCTTGAAGTCTGGCTGTCAGTCAGCCCTAAGGCTGAATTCTGACTGACAGTGAAGTTAGATGAACTTGGAGATCTATTTTGAGCATGATCCAGTGAGTGTTTAATTATGGATACTATAACAAAGTTAAAGTATAATTATAGAGCAACAACTTTGTTACAGAAGGATTATCAAGTTGCTACATGAAAATGGGAGAACCAAGGCCTCTAATTTGCTCTGTCAGGCGCTCTGATGGATGGTTTTGATGCTACAGTGACTGAATGTGATCAGATGCAGTGCATCTTGCCGCTGGTGAATCGTGCGCTAGGATTCGCGCCTCGGCTGGATGGATTGTGCTTGACGGTAAAAAGATCTCGTCGCAGATGAGTTTGGGGCACTATGGCCACCCTGTTGCTGTGCCCACTTGCCCAGCGACGTGGCCATGCGATCATCGCCGGGGCTACCGCCGTTGTCTCTAGTTACGCCACGCCTTAGGCCATTTACCACGTCATCGTATGCCGTATTGACTGCCGTAGCTCCGCAACCGGTGATCGCCATGGTAGATCGCCGTGGTGACTCATCTCTTCTTCCCGGGCGCCAGCGCGATCTCTTCGAATTGGACACCACCGCTCACGGACTCTATAAATTGAGCATGCCATGTGCTACGTAGGGTAATTACACATCCAAAGCACCAGCTCTCATCTCCGATCGTCCACCAGAGCCGCCTAATTTCCCATTTCCCCCAAATCAGCCAAAACACCGCCGCGTGAACACCTCGCCGTGGCCAGCCTCCTACAGGTCAGTTCAAGCTTCCTTAATTGGTGTTCTAGCCTTCCTCATGTTCCCTGTAGCTCACAGACCCATTCGATTGAACTAGACTGCTTTAAATCGCCTAGGACACCTTGGATTATCATCGGTTTCCGTCGTCGTCGTGGGCAGACGTGCTCCGGTCCGGATTAGTAAAATTAGTTGAGGGATTAGTGTTGCGGAGGGGTGAATTAGGTGCCAAGCAAAGGAGAAGCCTAGCCGTTGCATTCTCCGGCCAGTACAAGTTCACCGGAGGTGTGTCGTCGCCGTTCGCCGTCGTGGGCTTGGCGCGGTGAAGAAATAGAAATAGAAGGGGTATTCCGTAAATGTCAGTGAAACACAGGAATAGTGTCGCGACCCCTTTTCCAGTTATTCAAAACGCCAGTGTCTTCTGTGCAAAGTCAACACCGCAGGCGCGGGCGCGGGCGCGCGCTTTTCGCCTGGGCATGGGCTGTATTGGGCCGGTTTTAGCCCGATACTATTCATGCTTTTCCCTTTTCTTTTTCTACCAGACTTTGGAAATCCATAGAAATATCTAGAAAAATGCTAAAAATATGAGACCAATTTTGCTAGACTCCTAAATTTCTATAGTATTTAATAAAAATGGTTCCAAGATTTTTAGTCCAAACCAGGAATTATGAAGTATTTAAAATAGTCAAAACCTAGTCTCTAGGAATTTTAGTAATTATTTAATGACTCCAAAAATCACCAAACATTTTGGGTAAGTTTAATATGATACTTAAATCCCATGAGTGAAGTTTGACTTGATTTGGACATTGTTTGATACCTAAACCCCAAAACCCTAATCTTCTAAATAATGGCTGCCTTATGAACTAAAATGCTGACTCCATAAACCCTAGTTTTCTAAAGAACCGTGAAGGAAAATTGTATTCAAGACATAATATGATGTACCTTTATTATCATTGCATTTTTATAAGCATTACATGAGCATTCATGATTATATATGGTTATATATAGAGAACGAAGAAGAAATAGTTGTTGAAGAAGAAAGAGCTACACCACCACCACCTGAAGACCCACCTGCCGGGAACTGCTTTTATTTTAATATTTGTGGAGCAGAGCCCAACTCTCCTCTAACACAAGGCAAGCCCCAGTGCATTTGCCACCTCCTTGCTATCTTAAAATCTTTCTCACTTGCTTGATGCATTAGGTGATAGGAGTTGTGTGCTAAACAATTGATGCATTTCCTTCCTTGCATAATTGATTACTTTTCCTTGATCACCTGTTTTATGAAAAGGTTTTTCTGATGCTTAGTCTTGCTCTAGAAAACAAAATGCTTTGTTTTGACAAAATATGATGCTTCAAGTGGGATGGGATGTTTTCAAAAATAAAACTTGATGGTGGATCCATCATGGCTATGATGGGTTCAACATCAGAAAAGATGTACCTCTGCCAGGTACCAATCTTTGGGTTTGAAATAATTAAGCTGAGACCGGGCGGGTGACTTGCACGAGAAGAGAGTCTTAGTGTAGTGTCTCCGTCTGAGTCGATTAAGGACCGTGCTCGATGTAGGCCTACTGACCGAGGACCCTTTAACTAGTCACATGCCTCGTCATGGGTAAGCTTTGCCTCGGGCAGACTAATACCAGAATAAGACAACACGCAATGGGAGTGGAGAGATGGCGAGAGTAGCATGTACCCTCCATGGCAAGAGGCTGGACGGTGGTGTATCTGTGCTCTCGGTTGGCGTGAACCTGATCTGGTCTTAAGAACCCCGGCAACGAGTTGACATATGCAAGGGTTAAGTGCTACATATGTCGTGTGATTGGAGATCCTCAGCTGAGTATTAATCGATTCGGATCGCCGTTACTTCTTGGACATGAAGACTTGGTCACTGACTTACACGTAGTTTCCAGTGAACTAAAAGGGATGATAAAAGATGGCTAGTATAGGTCAAGTGCTTGAACTAGGGTAGAAAGAACTCTAGATTCAAGTAATAACTTAACTTGCTAATAAAACTGGATTTTTAAGGATCCACCATTAGTAAGCATTTTTGCAAACAGAGTCTTGATTCTTGATTAAGCCTTACCTTGATTCCCTCAAGCCAGCATATCCTTGAGAGTCTTATATTGTGACGGGTAAGACTTGCGAAAGTACACTTCATACTCAGGGTTTTCGAACGCATGTTGTTGTAGGTGAGGAAGCAGCAAACTTTTGTTGCTTTTGCTCTAAGGTGGTGCCAAAGGAAGAAACTCAAGAATGAAGCCTCGGGAGGATGTTGTCCTCCTTTTCAAAACACTTTACTGTTAAGCGGGAGGGGTTTTTGCCTCCCGGGTTTGTAATAATATTACTTCTGCACTCCTATATGGCTGGTCTGTAATAATATCACTCTTTCTATATTTTAATATAAATTAAGTTACTGTAATTGCTTCCGCTTATCTGTTCCTCTGATGTGTTGTAATATCTGCTTGACGGGTGAAACGCTCTTGGGAGAGGCAAAGGGCACATATACCGAACTTGTCGAGTGATTAGAAGCATCTACAGGGTTGCCTGAGATCCACTGGACAAGGACAACTGTAGGTGGGCCTAATGACTTAGGAGGTTCCGCCACAGACGCCTCCCCGCTTGCCCCTTTCATGTAAGGTAATCTCTCCCTAGCTTTCCTAATTACTTGGCCAAGGACGTCCCATTCCACCCTTGTGGTAGCACTGTTTTCACAGGTGGTTCTCCATGTTCCAATTAACATGACGATCTTACCATGAACGATAATTAAAACAACAACATAATTGGAACATGATCATAATAAAACGTTAGTTTCCCAAAACCAGGTAGAGCAATAGCAAATCTACCCAATAGTTCATCTATCTGCAAGGTGGGGGATAAACAATGCTAGGGAAACCTATTAGGTCCCATCAAATTAACCTGAGCATGTCACAGTGATTAACAGGAACATTACTAGGTAAAGAAGAGTGATCAAGGGCACGACTTGCCTTAGACTCGAGATTCCAAGTACCAGGTTGGTCTTCCGATGACTCGTGACCTCTCTACTACTCATAGCAATACAAATAGACATAGTATAGGCAAATATTAACATCACACCAAATATGAGAACATACCACATAATAATGATTTACGCTTCGCGACTAGATCCTAGGTTCGAGAACCACTAAATTCGGATTTACGGTAAAGGGTTATGATTTTCCGAAGATTTAGGTGTTAGATATAAAACAAATTAAGTGTATAATTCTAACCTATATTTCATGACAATATAAGGTTACTAGATGATAAACAATATTAATATGAATCTAGTGCAACTAGAATGGTTTAATTTGGAGTTAAAATAAAGGAGTTATGAATTTATGAAGTTTTAGGGTTTAGTTAATACATAAGAATCTTTTTCTGATTTAATTTATTAAATCTGAGATCAAATTGGACTGTGGCCGTAAAAATGAGAAAGTCTAGCCACTGCGAAGGGGTATCAGCCCAAGAGCACCGTTAGATGCCAAATCAACGGCACTGATTAGAAGTGAATCGCTACGCGATATTAGCGATCCACGATCAAGGGCTATGCTTTTTAAGTAGACCCGATATTCCCTGGATCATCGGATCCAAATCTAATGGCCCACATCCACCGAACCAAACCGGTAACTGGATGCAATCATGACTGTCCGATGGATAATCAATGGTGGATGTTACTCCCCCCTTTCACCCAGCCCACCGCAGATGGCACGCGACGGCGTCGCCTGGTCTGCAGCAGCGAATTTCGCCGGAGAGGCATAACTGACTTTCTGGTGCTTAATTCTCCCTTCCTATAGGTGCTACGCGACGAGGGAAAGAAAGTGAATTTGTTCATGGGTAACTTACTGCATCCGGGGTGTTGTGGTGCCCGAGCGACGGTGATGGCGGATGCGGTCGCCACAGGTTTACCATGGCGAGAAATTGGCCGGGTCCGGGTGGCTTCCCCCTGGACAATGTGTCGCAACTCCAAACACAAGCTCTAGGTTGTGCCCTCCGGCCCACCGAAGGATGTAGATCGACACCATAGCGTGACTTCATGACGGTGATGAATCACGACGGTGCTTCCGTGCAACCCTGCTCCGCCAGCACCTTCTATTGCCACGGAACACCAGATGTAGGAGGGAAGAAAGTCGTGCACGCTTATATAGGCATCCCTATGGCACCAAATCCCTAGGGAGATACTTCTGTTAGGATCATGTGCCAAGAGATCCAACCGGACACCACGAAGCTTGCGGCCATGGCACTGGCAGGTGATCTAACCCAGCGGGCCCACCAGTCGGTGACCAAAGGCGTGTGAGAGTGGTCAGCCATGTGGCTAACGACACGGTCGCACCCGATAGTGTAACACGGTGCGGACGCAGAGACATCAGATGAGCTGGCCAGCGGGCCCAAGCCGTCAACGGCTGACGCCGCGCACAGGTGCGCGTGGGCTGAGCAGTGGGCCCCACGGGCAGAGAGCAATGGGGGGTTTGCAGTTGGTTGGGCCACGCGGAGGGGAAAGGAGTGGAGTGAGTGGGCCGAACGCGGGATTTGGGCCCAAAGGCGTTTCTTTCTCTTCTTCTTTTTCTTTTATAATTTCTTATTTGAATTCCCTACCAATTTCAAACCTAGTATTTTAAATTCAAATTTGCTTGTGAGTTTCAAAAATTGAGTGCACAAATAAAGTACTAGCATGAAGAATTATAATTATATATATATATATATTTCTTTGTAATGTATTTTCCATTTTTTATTTCATTCTTTTTTCCTTCCATTTTCAAATTCTATTTTTCAAACTTAAACTTGTCTCGTAAATTTGAATACAAATGCAAAAATAGAAGAACTCAGCATGGAATGCACAAATAAAAGAAATTCAAATAATCTCCAAAGGTTCCATAAATTCCCCCAAAACACTAAAATAATTATATTTATTTATTTATATCATTTTATACAAATTTTGGGCTTTACAAATCTTACCCCCCTTAAAAAATCTCGTCCTCGAGATTAGTAAGAAAAATATCCCAATCTTGTCTCAAAACATATGCACAAACAAGAATCTCAGCATGATGCATAACTTGTTATTAAAACATAGGTTCAAATAGACCTTATTATTATTCCTAACATAGCAAGATACTAGCTACTATCTAAGGTATTATTTAAGTCTTACAAATACTACTATATATATACTCTAATCTTGTTGCTCGTTGCCTTCTTCACTGGCTTCTTCACCTTCAATCAGCACCTGTCCTGGGTTTTCGGGTTCACCAGGTTCAGCTTCTACTTCCACATGGTTGACCTGCCCCCGATTGATAGATAAGGGTTGACTCTTGCCTCCCAAGGTCTGACCATGCTTCATCGGAGCTAGAGTAGTATAAGCAGCCCTTTTGGGACAGTAGTTGGCATAATGTCCAGCCTGTCCACAGTTGAAGCATGACCTATTTGTGAATGAATTAGGAGCAACTAGTCCAGCTGGAGTGCTTGCTTGAGAAGGAGCAGATTGGGTCTGTTGAGTTTGTTGCCTGAAACTACCAGCTGGTGTGCCTTGAGGTGCAGAAATACAGGGATGGGTACTACTTCCAGCCTGTCCCTGGTTAGTAGGCTTTCTCTTCTCTCCAAGCTTAACTCTCTTATGTTCCAGAGCGATGGCCTTGTCTAGCAGTCTCTAGAAGGACGGGAATGTGTGCGACATCAGTTGGTATTGTAGCAGCCCGATTAGACCCTCCAGAAATAGCTTCTGCTTTTTCTCATCATCATCGACCTCCTCAGGAGCATATCGAGATAGCTGGATGAATTTGTCTCTGTATTCGCTTACGGACATGCCTCCCTGTTTGAGGGATAGGAACTCCTTCTTCTTGATTTTCATGAGACCAGCAGGAATATGGTAATTCCTGAAGTGAGTGGAGAATTCTGCCCTAGAGATGGTGTTAGCAGCAGTGTGAGCAGCGCAGTATGCATCCCACCAATCTGCAGCAGGGCCAATGAGGCAACCCGATGCATATAACACTTTCTCCCTATCAGTACACTAGGCTATGTTGATCATCTTGTCCTCAGAGTTTAGCCAGTCGTCAGCTTGTAGTGGGTCAGAGGAGTTAGAGAATGTCGGTGGCTTATGACTCATGAACTCTTGACGCTTATCCTTGGGCAAAGCTGGTGGTGGAGGTGGTGGTTGTTGTCGTTCCTGCCGTTCTTTGCGCATTTCTTGGCTTTCTTGCCTCATTTCCTGTTGTTCCTGATAGATCTATGCTTGCATTTCTGTCATCATGTTGGCCATTTGATGTAGTAATCGCATTTGAGCAGCAATCACGTCATCAACAAGCGGGGGATTCAGTGGGGGATTCATTTCTGGTTCCAGATTAGCTACATCCCTTCTTCGATGAATTCGTGCGGGTAGATCAACAGCTCCTCCACTCCTAGTATATAACCATCTAGGTTAGGGACATATGGTAAGATAGTTTTGCAAGGGGAATAATTTAGTAGGCAGATGTCACACCCGGATTTTAGGGGGCCAAAACCTGGGTGTGAAATAATCACCAAGTGTGCTAGGATCAAGTCTCACACATATATGATGACCCATGGTACAGAAACGAATGTCACATCTTTAATATATAATAGAGTTCTATACAAAATAGTTAAATAATTACATCATACGAAGACAATGATCCAGCAACCAAAGTTGACTTAGAGACAACGACCTAGACCTCTCATGAACTCATCACAACATCGATCATGCGCCTCATCCTAGGGTACCTATTCTTGACCTAGGGGGAAGTGAGTACAGCAAGGGTGAGCTCACATACGTTCATCGCTCAACAAGTTGTGGGGAATAATGTGCATGAACTCACCAAAGGTGAGAGCTCATGTGAAGTGTAAGACTTACCAAGGAGATGGTTAAAGTTGAGCATTGCTTTTAAAGATGGTCAAAATTTTATTAGCAATTACTAAGTATTAGTAGATACCAACCTAATTAAGTAAGAGGTCAAAATTAATAACAACACCCATAATGAAATGCAAATGAAAAATTGAGTTTAATTCCATAAGTTAATCATGTGAGTGTCCGAGCCGCTCATTACCGTGAGCACAACTGATATGCCAGTTTTACACTTTGCACAGGTTGCGCATCTTTAACCACAAGTCGTGTTACCCATTTGCCATGGGGTTGTACGGACCCCATACACCTCTACCAAGGAAGCGAGGCAGGGTAGCACTACGAGGCCTTTCCAAAGTTCTACTAGTTCGAGAAAACCCGCTACGGATTCAGGAAGAAGGAAGCATAGGAATCCCTCATCCGAAAAGCTTTACAGATAGTTTGACCCGAGGACCTCCCTATACTCTAGCAGTGACGCCTCTCCACTTGCCCCTTCCGGGTAAGGTAATCTCTCCCTAGCTTTCCTAATTACATGGCCAAGGGCATCCCATTCCACCCTTGTGGTAGCACTATTTTCTTGGGTGGTTCTCCATGTTCCAATTAACAATATGATCTTATCATGAACAATAATTAAACAACAACATAATTGGAACATGATCATAATAAAACATTAGTTTCCCAAAACTAGGTAGAGCAATAGTAAATCTACTCAATACTTCATCTGTTGGCAAGGTGGGGGATAAACAATGCTAGGGAAACCTATTAGGTCCCATCAAATTAACCTGAGCATGTCACAATAATTAACAGCAAACATTATTAGGTAAAAAGGAGTGATCAAGGGCACAACTTGCCTAAGACTCAAGATTCTAGGTACCAAGATGATCTTCAGATTCTTGGGACCTCATTGCTATTTGTAGCAATACAAACAAACATGGTATAGACAAAAATAACATCACACCAAACATAAGCACGAACTGCATAACAATATTCTACGTGAAGCTATGAGCTCGTGGGTTCAAGAACCACTAAATTCAGAGTTACGGTTATAAAGTTATGATTTTCTAAAGATTTAGGGGTTGGGTACAAAAGAAATTAAGTGCAAAATTTTAATTTATGTTTCATAACAAAATAAAGTTACCAAGGCATAAACAATATCATTATGGATTTAATGCAACTGGAATGAATAAAAAAGAAGTTAAAATGAATTACTTATGAATTAAACAAGTTTCGATAATTATTTTTATACTAAAAACTATTTTCTATATTAATTTCCCTAATTTATTAAATCCAGGGATGGCGCGCATAAATTCTAGAAAGCTCGGGGTCCCAATCATGAATATCAGGACTTAAATGTAATTCCCTATAGCACTCCCGGGACGGCGGGTTTATTATAATAAAGCTAAGGGGTTTATTTAAAACTTTCCAAATCCGAAAGGGTATCGGCCAACAAGGGCCAACCGATCCAGAATCAAAGGACCAGATCAGATCCTAATTCAAGCGAACGGGTACACAATTTTATGCGTCGGATTCAACTCCATCGACACGGATTTAAAACACCCGCGACTACCCCGGATCCATCCGATCCGATTCAACGGCTTGGATCAGATCTACCCCAACCCGAACCGGTATGGGATCAGGGCTGACTATTCAACGATCTATGGTATGGATTTTAATGTGTCTAGGTCCAACCATGGACATCCGCTATTGAATCAACGGCCAGGATCGAATACACTGAACCGTTACCTACGATCAAATCGTAGTCGTCAGCTGAGGATCTAACGACCGACAACACTTCTCCCTCTCAATACCCTATCCTCTATTCTCCGGTCAGGCACGCAGGCATACCCGCGGCGGCGCCATTGCCGCAGACAGCAAACCCATAATCCCTGCACCCAAACTTGAACCTAGACCGTGTTACGCAAAGAGGAGATGGAGCCAAACTAGTAAAGAAGCCACTCACTAGTGCTTGCAGTGGAGACGGGTCTTCCCACGGTGGGAAGCGGCTCCGCGCCGATGTTGAAGTCCGGTGAGAAATTCCAAAGGCTTTGGCGATCCCCGCGCCTGCCCGCTTGCACAGACACAATCCGAGGGGCCCTGCAAACCCCACTGGACCCGCGACAAGGCTTGGGCAATGGCGCAAGCAGGAACCGATGATGGCGGACGAATCCTTCAACACCAGCGACAATCCTCTCATGTTGACACCGAAGGGGGGTTGATGCGATGACTTTATACGTAATGTGGTGGCACGTGCGGAGGAAGTTACGCCAGCTGGACTCAATCGCGCCTGCAAGCACACAAGGTTGTTGTGGCCATGGAGGTGTGGAGCTGCGGCCTGACGATGTGGCCCCACCAGTCGGCATCTGAACGCGCGATGAGGAAAGAGTCTGTCACTCGGCCCCATTCGTCATTGAGTGGAGCGGCTGCCCGCGGGCCTGGCTTGTCATATGCGCGAGATGCGCAAGGCCGCAATGGGCTAACCATGTCGTGTTTGGCAAGGTTGGAGGAGGGCTTCGGTGGGCTGTTTTGAACGGATTTGGCCCATGTGTTCCTTTTCTTTTTCTTATTTATTTTCAAGTTCCCATTTTCAAACTTAACTTGTCTCACAAATTTGAATACAAATGCAAAAATACAACAACCTCAACATGAATTGCATATTTCAGTATTTTGTTATGTGATCAATATATTTCCATTAATTGAATATGCACAAAGAAAAGAAAACTAGATAATCTCCAAAGGTTCCATGATCCCTAAAGCACTTTTATATAAATATATGTATTTATTTATTTTATTATTTTTTTCTTATACAAATTTTAGGGCTTTACAAATCCTACCCCCCTTAAAAGAAATCTCGTCCTCGAGATTAGTAAAAAAGAGAATGTATCCCAATCTTGTCTCAAAACATATGCACAAACAAAAATCTCAGCATGATGCATAACTTGTTATTAAGACATAGGTCCAAATAGACCTTATTATTTCTAAAATAGTAAATACTAGCTACTACCTAAGGTATTATTTAGGTCTTACAAATACTACTTCCTAATTATATATATATATATATATATATATATATATATATATATATATATATATATATATATATATATATATATATATATATATATATATATATATATATTCTTCTCCTTCAATCGGCACCTCATCCGAGTTTTCGGGTTAACCAGGTTCACCTTCTGCTTCCACATGGTTGACCTACCCCCGATTGATAAATAAGGGCTGACTCTTGCCTCTTGAGGCCTGACCTTGCTTCATCAGAGCTGGTGTGGTATAAGAAGCCCTGTTGGGACAATAGTTGACATAATGTCTAGCCTGCCCACATTTGAAGCATGACCTATTTGTGGATGCATTAGGAGCAATGGGTCCAGGTGGAGTGCTCGCTTGAGGAGTAGCTTGTGTCTGTTGAGTTTGTTGCCTGGAACTACCATAGGCAGGTGTACTTTGAGGAGTAGTACAATGGGGACGGGTACTACTTCTAGCCTGTCCCTGGTTAGTAGCCCTTCTCTTCTCTCCAAGCTCAACCCTCTTATTTTCAAGAGCAATAGCTTTATCCAGTAGTCTCTGAAAGGATGAGAATGTGTGTGATATCGGCTAGTATTGTAGTGCCCCAATCAAACCCTCTAGAAATAGCTCATGCGTTTTCTCATCATCATCAACTTCACCAGGAGCATATCGGGGTAACTGGATGAACTTGTCCCTGTATTCGCTTACTGACATCCCTCCTTGTTTGAGGGATAGAAACTCCTTCTTTTTAATCTTCTTAAGACCAGCAGGAATATGGTAATTCCTGAAGTGAGTGGAGAATTCTGCCCAGGTAATGGTGTCAGCAACAGCGTGAGCAGTGCAGTATGCATCCCACCAATCCGCAGCGGGGCCAGTAAGGCGACCCGAAGCATAGAGTACTTTCTCCCTGTTGGAGCACTGAGCTAGGTTGAGCATCTTGTCCATGGGATTTAACCAGTCTTTAGCTTGTAGTGGGCCCGAGGAGTTAGAGAATGTCGGTGGTTTATGGCTCATAAACTCCCGGTGCTTATCCCTGAGCGGAGCTGGTGGTGGTGGAGGTGGTAGTTGTTGTCGTTCCTATCGTTCTTAGCGCATTTCTTGGCGTTCTTGCCTCATTTCCTATCATTCTTGATGGATCTGTGCTTGCATTTCTGTCATTGTGTTGGCCATTTGTTGTAGTAGTCGCATTTGAGCAGTTGTCACGTCATCCATAGGTGGGGGATTTAAAGGAGGATTCATTGTTGGTTCCGGATTAGCTACAACCCTTCTTCGACGATTTCGTATAGGTAGATCAACACTTCCTCCCCTCCTGGTATTAACCATCTGGGTTAGAGATATATGGTAAGATAGTTTTGCAAGGGGAGTAATTTAGTAGGCATAATAGATAGCCTAGTAGTTGGTCATAAACTGGAGGATCTTAGGTAGAGCTTGATTCTGTTGTTTTGTGTCTATGTTGGGTTAACTATGCTTATAATATGGATTTCCAAGGACAAGATAGAATCTACTAGGATAAGAAAGATATGTGATACTAGCTATATTTTAGATAGAATCTACTAGGATAAGGAAGATATGTGATACTAGCTATATTTTAATGGGGAATAATCTAGGTTGGCTAGTTATCTTATAAACAGATTTTTTATGCCTATGTGTATATGAAGATGCAATTGTGGACATTACTCCACAACTCATCACACTCAATCAAAGGACCAAATCAGACAAGTATCATAAGAACAAACATTCAAGCGTATAGATACCTACAAAAAATAGTTTTGTTTCTATTCCTAAGATTAGGTTTCTTATTCCTAAAAGTCACTTTAGGTACAGGATGTCAAAGTGTGAAATCCACTTTTGTCTTTAGAAGAGAAAAGGTAAGAGTAATCAGAGTAAAGCAACAATAGATGAGAAAAGATTAAGAAAAGTTTAGAAAGAATCAGAGTAGTAAAGGTAAGTAGGTAAGGGTTATCCAGTTCTATCTAGGTTACGCCTACAGTCAACATTGCCTCTGATACCACTTCTATCACACACGGATTTCAGAGGGCCAAAAACCGGGCGCGAAATAATCACCAAGTGTGCTAGGATCTAGTCTCACACATATGATGACCCATGGTACAGAAACGAATGTCACATCTTTAATATATAACAAAGTTCTGTACAAAATAGTTAAATAATTACATCATACGAAGACAACGATCCAGCAACCAAAGTTGACTGGGAGACAACTTCCTAGACCTCTCACAAACTCATCACAGCATCCATCATGCGCCTCATCTTGGGGTACCTGTTCTTGACCTAGGGAGGATGTGAATACAGCAAGGGTGAGCTCACATACGTTCATCGCTCAATAAGTTGTGGGGAATAATGTGCATGAACTCACCAAAGGTGGGAGCTCATGTGAAGTGTAAGGCTTACCAAGGAGATGGTTAAAGCTGGGCATTGCTTTTAAAGTTGGTCAAAATTTTATTAGGAGTTACTAAGTATAAGTAGATACCAACCTAATTAAGTAAGAGGTCAAAATTAATAACAACACCCACAATGCAATGCAAATGACAAATTGAGTTTAATTCCATAAGTTAATCATATGAGTGTCCGAGCTGCTCATTACCGTGAGCACAATTGATATACCAGTTTAACACTTTGCAGAGGTTGCACATCTTTACCCACAAGTCGTGTTTCCCATTTGCCACGGGGTTGTACGGACCCCATACACCTCTACCAAGGAAGCGAGGCAGGGTAGCACTACGAGGCCTTTCCAAAGTTCAACTAGTTCGAGAAAACCCACTGCGGATTCAGTTAGAAGGAAGCATAGGAATCCCTCGTCCGAAAAGCTTTACAAACATTTTGACCTGAGGACCTCCCTATACTCTAGCAGCGACACCTCCCCGCTTGCCCCTTCCGGGTAATGTGATCTCTCCCTAGCTTTCCTAATTACTTGGCCAAGGGCATCCCATTCCACCCTTGTGGTAGCACTGTTTTCCCGGGTGGTTCTCCATATTCCAATTAACAATATGATCTTACCATGAACAATAATTAAACAACAACATAATTGGAACATGATCAGTATAAAATATTAGTTTCCCAAAACCATATAGAGCAATAGCAAATCTACCCAATAATTCATCTGTTTGCAAGGTGGGGGATAAACAATGGTAGGGAAACCTGTTAGGTCCCATCAAATTAATCTAAGAATGTCAGAGTGATTAACAGCGAACCTTATTAGGTAAAAAGGAGTGATCAAGGGCACAACTTGCCTGAGACTCGAGATTCCAGGTACCAGGATGATCTTCAGATTCTCGGGACCTCACTGCTATTCATAGCAATACAAACAAACATGGTATAGACAAAATTAACATCACACCAAACATAATCATGAACTGCATAATAATATTCTACGCGATGCTACGAGATAGTGGGTTCGAGAACCACTAAATTCAGAGTTACGGTTATAAATTATGATTTCCTAACGATTTAGGGGTTGGGTACAAAAGAAATTAAGTACAAAATTTTAATTTATGTTTCATAACAAAATAAAGTTACCAAGGGATAAACAATATCATTATGGATTTAATGCAACTGAAATGGATCAAAAAGAAGTTAAAATGAATTACTTATGAATTAAACAAGTTTCTAGAATTATTTTTATACTAAAAACTGTTTTCTATATTAATTTTCCTAATTTATTAAATCTAGGGATGGCACGCATAAATTCTAGAAAGCCTGGGGTCCCAATCATGAATATCTAGACTTAAATGTAATTCCCTATAGCACTCCCTGGACCTCGGGTTTATTATAATAAAGCCAAGGCGTTTATTTAAAACTTTCCAAATCCGAAAGGGTATCGACCAACAAGGGACACTCGATCTGGAATCAAAGGACCAGATCGGATCCTGATTAAAGCAAACCGGTACGCCGTTTTATGCGTCGAATTCAACTCCAACGTCATGGATTTAAAACACCCGCGACTACCCCGATTCCGTCCGATCAGATTCAACGGCTTGGATCAGATCTACCCCAACCCGAACCGGTATAGGATCAGGGCCAACCATCCAGCAATCTATGGTATGAATTTTATGTGTCTAGGTCCAACCCTAGCCATCCTCTATTGAATCAGTGGCCAGGATCGAATACACCGAACCGTTACCTAGGATCTAATCATAGTCGTCTGCTGAGGATCTAACGACCGACGACGCTTCTTCCTCTTAATACCATCTCCTCTGTTCCCCAGTCAGGCGCGTAGGCATACCCGCAGCGACACCATTGCTGCAGATAGCAATCCCATAATCCTTGTGCCCAAACTTCGACCCAGACTGCGCTACGCAAAGAGGAGATGTAGCCGAACTAGTAAAGAGGCCACTCACCAGTGCTTGCAGCGGAGACGGGTCTTCCCACGGTGGGAAGCGGCTCCGCGCCGATGTTGAAATCCGATGAGAAATTCCCAAGGCTTCGGTGATCCCCGTGCCCGCCCACTTGCTTGGACACAATCCAAGGGGCCCCACGAACACCACTGGTCCCGCGACAGGGCCTGGGCAATGGCGCAAGCAGGAACCGATGATGGCGGACGAATCCTTCAAGGCAATCCTCTCACGTTGACACCGAAGGGGTTGATGCGACGGCTTTATACATAATGTGGTGGCACGCGCGGAGGAAGTTACGCCAGCTGGACTCAATCGCGTCGTCAAGCACGAGAGGTTGTTGCGGCCATGGAGGGGTGGAGCTATGGCCTGATGACGTGGCCCACCAGTCGGCGTCTGGACACGCGATAAGGAAAGAGTCCATCACCCGACCCCATTCGGCATCGAGTGGAGCGGCTATCCGTGGGCCCGACTTGTCATATGCTCACCAGATGCACAAGGCCGCAATGGGCCGACCCAAGTCGTGTTTGGTAAGGTCGGAGGAGGGCTTCGGTGGGCTGGTTTGAATGGATTTGGCCTAGGTGCATAGTTGTTTCTGCATTTTCCTTTTCTTTTTCTTATTTATTTTCAAGTTCCCATTTTCAAATGCAATTTTTCAAACTTAACTTGTCTCACGAATTTGA
Organism: Zea luxurians; assembly: GCA_029449295.1. Taxonomy (NCBI): domain Eukaryota; kingdom Viridiplantae; phylum Streptophyta; class Magnoliopsida; order Poales; family Poaceae; genus Zea; species Zea luxurians. The sequence continues at coordinate 6,743,855 of JAOPSE010000082.1, read as the reverse complement.
ATACAAATGCAAAAATACAACAACCTCAGCATGAATGCATATTTCAGTATTTTGTTATTTGATGAATATATTTCCATTAATTGAATATGCATAAAGAAAAGAAAACTAGATAATATCTAAAGGTTCCATGATCCCCAAAACACTTATATATATGTATTTATTTATTTTATTATTTTTATCTTATACAAATTTTAGGGCTTTACAGCAGAACAGATAGCCTAGTAGCTGGTCTTTAAACTGAAGGATCTTAGGCAGAGCTTTGATATATTGTTTTGTGTCTATGTCGGGACGACTATGCTTTTAAGACGAATTCCCAAGGATAAGATAGAATCTGTTAAGATGAGATGAATCTGATACTAGATACATTTTAATGAGGGATAACCTAGGTTTTCTAGTTATTTTAAAAACATTTTTTATGCCTAGATGTATATGCACATGCAATTGTGGACATTACTCCACAACTCATCACACTCAATCAAAGAACCAAATCAAACAGTTACCATAAGAACAAACATTCAAGCGTATAGATACTTACAAAAATAATTTTGTTTTTGTTCCTAAGATTAGGTCTCCTATTCCTAAAGGTCACTTTAGGTACAGGATTTCAAAGTGTGAAATCCACTTCTGTCTTTAGAAGTGAAAAGGTAAGAGTAATCAGAGTAAGGCAGCAATAGACGAGAAAAGATTAAGAAAAGTTTAGAAAGAATCAGAGTAGCAAAGGTAAGTAGGTAAGGATTATCCAGTTCTATCTAGGTTTCGTCCTACAGTCAACATTTCTCTGATACCACTTATGTCACACCCGGGTTTTAGGGGGCCAAACCCAGGCGCAAACTTCATCAAGTGTGCTAGGATCAAGTCTCGCACATATGATGACTCATGGTATAGAAACGAATGTTACTCCTTTAATATATAACAAAATTCTGTACACAACTGATAAATAATTTACATCATGCGATGACAACGATCCAACAACCATAGTTGAATGGGAGATGATGGCCTAGACCTCTCACGAACTCAACTCGACATCCTTCATGCTTCTTATCCTATGGTAACTATTCTTGACCTGGGGAGATGTGAGTACAGCAAGGGTGAGCTCACATACGTTCATCGCTCAACAAGTTGTGGCGAATAATGTGCATGAACTCACCAAAGGTGGGAGCTCATGTGAAGTGTAAGGCTTACCAAAGGAGATGGCTAAAGCTGAGCATTGCTTTTAAAGTTGGTCAAAATTTTATTAGTAGTTACTAAGTATAAGTAGATACCAACCCAATTAAATAACAGATCAAAATTAATAACAACACCCACAATGCAATGCAAATGACAAACTGAATTTAATTGCATAAGTTAATCATGTGAGTGTCCGAGCCGCTCATGACCGTGAGCACGGCTGATATACTACCTAGGAAGCGAGGCAGGGTAGCACTACGAGGCCTTTCCAAAGTTCCACTAGTTCGAGAATACCCACTACGGTTTCAGGACGAAGGAAGCATATGAATCCCTCGTCCGAACTGCCATCGCAGCAGTTCAACCCGAGAACCTCCCTATACTCTAGCTGCGACGCCTCCCCGCTTGCCTAATTACTTGGCCAAGGGTGTCCCATTCCACCCTTGTGGTAGCACTATTTTCCTGGGTGGTTCTCCATGTTCCAATTAACATGATGATCTTATTATGAACAATAATTAAAACAACAACATAATTGGAACATGATCATAATAAAACATTAGTTTCCCAAAACCAGGTAGAGCAATACCAAATCTACCCAATAGTTCATCTGTCTGCAAGGTGGGGGATAAACAATGTTAGGGAAACCTATTAGGTCTCATCAAATTAACCTGAACATGTCATAGTGATTAACAGGAACATTATTAGGTAAAGAATAGTGATCAAGGGCACAACTTGCCTTAGACTCGAGATTCCAGGTACCAGGATGGTCTTTCGATGACTCGTGACCTCTCTGCTACTCATAGCAATACAAACAGATATTGTATAGGCAATTATTAACATCACACCAAACATGAGAACATACTGCATAATAATGATCCACGCTTCGCGACTAGATCTTAGGTTCGAGAACCACTAAATTCGGATTTACAGGTAAAGAGTTATGATTTTCCGAAGATTTAGGTGTTAGATATAAAACAAATTAAGTGTATAATTCTAACCTATATTTCATGACAATATAAGGTTACTATATGATAAACAATATTAATATGGATCCAATGCAACTAGAATGGATCAATTTGGAGTTAAAATACAGGAGTTATGAATTTATGAAATTTTAGGGTTTAGTTAATACATAACATTCTTTTTCTGATTTAATTTATTAAATCCGAGATCAAATTGGATAGTGGCCCTAAAAATGAGAAAGTCCAGGGCTTCTTTATAATTAAAAAGGACCAATCCGTGATGATCTTTACCCTAAAGTGGACTGCGGGTTGATTGTAAAAAATGGCAGGGGCTCTTATGCAATCTAGCCACAGCCAAGGGGTATCGGCCAAAAGCACCGTTGGATGCCAAATCAATGGCATAGATTAGAAGTGAATCGCTACGTGATATTAGCCATTGGATCCACGACCAACGGCTATGCTTTTTAAGTAGACGCGATCTACCCTGGATCACTGGATCCAAATCTAACGTCCCACATCCACCGATCCGAACCGATAACTGGATGCAATCACGACTGTCTGATGGATAATCAATGGCAGACGTTACTCCCCCTTTCACCTAGCCCATGCAGATGGCGCGTGGTGGCGCCGCCTGGTCTGCAGCAGCGAAGTTCATCGGAGAGGCGTAGCTGGCTTTCTGGTGCTTAATTCTCCCTTCCGATAGGAGCTACGCGACGAGGGAAAGAAAGCGAATTCGTTCATGGGTAAGTTATCGCATTCGGTGTGTTGTGGTGCCCGAGCGACGGTGATGGCGGACGCGGTTGCCACAAGTTTACTACGATGAGAAATTGGCTAGGTCTAGGTGGCTTCCCCCGGGACAATGTGCCACAACTGCAAACACAAGTTCTAGGTTGTGCCCTCCGGCCCACCGAAGGATGTAGATCGACACCCTAGCACGACTTCACGACGACGTGTCACACCCGGGCTTTAAGGGACAAAGCTGGGTGCATCTCATACATGCGCCAAAGAAGACAACATATATAATAACAGAGTGTATAGAGATAAATGTCACAATATAATCAGAGTACTTATTACATAGAGGAAGTCTTACAAAATAAAATATAAGTATAGATCGAACTAAAATCCATCCTTGGCGCCAGAAAGTCAACTGAGAGACGCCACCTAGATCGAATCGAACTCCTTGATGCGTGGCTCCTCTTGAACCACCTGTTCTTCTCCTATGGGGAGATGTGAGATAGCAAGGGTGAGCTCACACATGTTCATCGCTCAACAAGTTGTGGGGAATAATGTGCATGAACTCACCAAAGGTGGGAGTTCATGTGAAGTGTAAGGCTGATCAACAAAATAAAGGTTGAAGCTGAGCATTGCTTTTATAAGTTGATCAAAATTTTATTAGCAGTTACTAAGTGTAAGTAAATACCAAACCATAGTAAATAAAGTAATAATAAAATAATCCCAATGCGATGCAAATGGCAGATTGAATTTAATTCCATAAATTAATCATATGAGGGTCCGAGCCGCTCATGACTGTGAGCACGGCTAGTATACCAGTTTTACACTCTGCAGAGGTTACGCATCTTTACCCACAAGTCATGTTACCCATCTGCCAAGGGGTCATGAATACCACACCTCTACCAAGGAAGCGAGGCAGGGTAACACTACGAGGCCTTTACAAAGTTTCACTAGCTTTAGAAAACCCGCTACAGTTTATAGGAAGCTCTAGTGCAGGAATCCCTCACCTGACCGCCATCGCAGCAAAATCAACCGAAGGACCTCCCTACACAGACCACTCCCCTACTGCCCTTGCCCCTTTCGGGTAAGGTAGTCATCCACTAGCTTTCCTAGTTAATCAGCCAATGGCGTCCCATTAAACCCTTGTGGTAGCACTGTTTTCCCGGGTGGTTCTCCATGTTCCCATTATCATAATGATCTTATCATGAATAGTAAATAATAACTGATAATAAAAGTGTAACAATGAGTGATGTATATCTCCATACCCAAAACCACATAAAGCAATAGCATAACTACCCAATTGATTTAGGGATAAACAAGGTAAAAGATAATTAGACTAGGGTGACCTATTGGGTCCCATCAAAATTAAACCTATGCATGAATAAATGATATTAAAGAACATTATTGGGTGATAAAAGTGGTCAAGGGCACAACTTGCCTGGCACTTGAGAATCCAGGTACCAGGATGATTCTTCAGATCCTTGTGACCTCACTGCTAGTCGTGGCAATACAAACAAACATGGTATAGATAAAATTGACATCTCAGCAAACATAAGAACAAACTCAATAATAATGATCTACGTGATGCTACGAGATCGTGTGTTCGAGAACTACTAGGATCAGAGTCATGGTTAAGGAGATATGATTTTATAGAAGATCTATGTGATTAAAATATTAAACTATATTATAAATTGGTTAATATAAATTATATGAGAGATTATTATATAAATAATTACCTCAACTTTAATCTAAGTTATGAATTGACCAGAGATCATATTCTAGTATATTATAATGATAAGCAGTTTAACAAGACTAACCAACATAAGTTTAATAAAAGTCTAGTTATAAAAGAATGAAACATGGTACAATAAATGTTATTATTGCATAGTAAATATTTATACGAGACTAACGTAACCGGAACGAGTCAATTCGGAATTAAAACGAAGGAATTATGATTTTCTGAAGATTTTATGTATTTGATATGAGATTAATTGGGAGATCAATTTTATTATCGTTTTCATGTCAAAATAGTATTATATAGTTATAGACAATATTAATACAAAATTATAGGAATTGGAATGGACCAATTTGGACTTCATATGAATTTTATATGAATTGAACAAGTTCTAGGAATTGTTTTTATATTAAAATTCATTTTCTAATTCAATTTATCTATTTTTCCTAATCTCTGGACTGTTCCTCAATTGTAGGAAAGACCAGGGGTTAAAGCGCAAGACTTCCCAAGACACAAAGCACCCCAGATGAGGATGGCAGGTTGTTTTCTAGTTTCCCCGAGGGCTCATGTGTAAAAAGGACCAGCGAAGCAGTATGGTGGACTTCGTGACCCTCTGATCAAAATAAACGGCTAGGATTAAAAACTCGCCGCTTGAACCATTACGCATCCGAAGCCGTTAGATCGGCGATCGACGGACGACAAGCGATCTCACCATGATTCAATTTACACCGTCCGATCGACGGCCAACGTCATAGATTAAATGCGCTGAATGGGTATTGGCATCACCTAATCACTACCATCCGTGGCTAGATCAACGATCCGCACGCATAGCCCCTCAACTCTCTCTCTCACCGGTGGTGACGACAGAATCCAGAGCGCCGCCGTGGCGCCATTGCTGACCGAATATGGACCGCACTTGAGCGCGCCTAAACCACGACTCTAACCAGAAAATTATGGATAGTAGGGCCAGACAACTCACCCCGGAGGACTCACTGGGCATTTGGGGCGGTGACGCGGCCAGTCGACGACGAGCTACGGATGCAGGACTAAATCTGATCACGGCGAGGAATTCCCGGAGCACCAGTGAAAGGGAATTAGGCTTACACCTAGTTCCTAAATAATTTTGGTGGTTGAATTGCCCAACACAAATAAAAGGACTAACTAGTTTGCTCTAGTGTATAAGTTATACAGGTGCCAAAGGTTCACACTTAGCCAATAAAATGACCAAGTATTGGGTTCGACAAAAGAGCAAAGGGACAACCGAAGGCACCTCTGGTCTGGCGCACCGGACTGTCCGGTGTGCCACCGGACATGTCCGGTGCACCAAGAGGACTCCGACTCAAACTCGTCACCTTCGGGAAATTCCAGAGGCAACTCCGCTATAATTCACCGGACTGTCCGGTGTACACCGGACATGTCCGGTGCTCCAAGGAAGAGCGTCCTCAGGAACTCGCCAGCCTCGGGAAATCATTTCAGCTGCTCCGCTATAATTCACCGGACTGTCCGGTGTACACCGGACTGTCCGGTGTAACAGCGGGACAATGACTACTTCTGGCGCCAACGGCTACCTGCGACGCATTAAATGCGTGCCAGCGCGCGCAGAGGTCAGGCACGCCCATGCTGGCGCACCAGACACCCTACAGTACATGTCCGGTGCGCCACCGGACATCCAGACGGGCCCAGAAGTCAGAGCTCCAATGGTCGGAACCCAACGGCTTTGGTGATGTGGCTGTCGCACCGGACATGTCCGGTGTGCACCGGACTGTCCGGTGCACCATACGACAGACAGCCTCACCAAACGGCTAGTTTGGTGGTTGGGGCTATAAATACCCCCAACCACCCACCATTCATTGCATCCAAGTTTTCCACTTCCCAACTACTTACAAGAGCTCTAGCATTCAATTCTAGACACACCAAAGAGATCAAATCCTCTCCAAATTCCACACAACGCCCTAGTGATTAGAGAGAGAGATTTGCTTGTGTTCTTTCGAGTTCTTGCGCTTGGATTGCTTTCTTCTTTCTTGATTCTTTCATTGCGATCAAACTCACTTGTAATTGAGGCAAGAGACACCAAACTTGTGGTGGTCCTTGTGGGAACTTTGTGTTCCAAGTGATTGAGAAGAGAAAGCTCACTCGGTCCGAGGGATCATTTGAGAGAGGGTAAGGGTTGAAAGAGACCCGGCCTTTGTGGCCTCCTCAACGGGGAGTAGGTTTGAGAGAACCGAACCTCGGTAAAACAAATCCGCGTGTCTCACTTCATTATTCGCTTGCGATTTGTTTTGCACCCTCTCTCGCGGACTCTATTATATTTCTAACGCTAACCCGGCTTGTAGTTGTGATTATTTTTGAGAATTTCAGTTTTGCCCTATTCACCCCCCTTTTGGCGACTTTCAATTGGTATCGGAGCCCGGTGCTTCATTAGAGCCTAACCGCTCGAAGTGATGTCGGGAGATCACACCAAGAGGGAGATGGAGACCGGCGACAAGCCCACTACGAGCCAAGGGAGCACTTCATCGGAAGAGTCCCGCACCAAGAGGAAGGAGAAGAAGAAGGACTCCTCCAAACGGAAGGAGAAAAGATCTTCTTCTCCTCACCACAAAGAGAAGAAGGAAAAATCTTCTTCCCACAAGTCGCATCGGAAAGGCGACAAGCACAAGAGGATGAGGAAAGTGGTCTACTACGAGACCGACACTTCATCAACATCTACCTCCGACTCCGATGCGCCGTCCGTAACTTCTAAGCGCCAAGAGCGCAAGAAGTTTAGTAAGATCCCCTTACACTATCCTCGTACATCTAGACATACTCCATTACTTTCCGTTCCATTAGGCAAACCGCCAACCTTTGATGGCAAAGATTATGCTAGGTGGAGTGATTTAATGAAATTTCATCTAACCTCACTCCACAAAAGTATATGGAATGTTGTTGAGTTTGGAGCACAGGTACCATCCGTAGGGGATGAAGACTATGATACGGACGAAGTGGCCCAAATCGAGCACTTCAACTCTCAAGCTACAACCATACTCCTCGCCTCTCTAAGCAAGGAGGAATACAACAAGGTGCAAGGGTTGAAGAATGCAAAGGAGATTTGGGACCTTCTCAAGACCGCGCACGAGGGTGATGAACTCACCAAGATCACCAAGCGGGAAACGATCGAGGGGGAGCTCGGTCGTTTTCGTCTTCGCCAAGGGGAGGAGCCACAAGATATGTACAACCGGCTCAAAACCTTGGTGAACCAAGTGCGCAACCTCGGGAGCAAAAAGTGGGACGACCACGAGGTGGTTAAGGTTATTCTAAGATCTCTCATTTTCCTTAACCCCACTCAAGTTCAATTAATTCGTGGTAATCCTTGATACACACTAATGACCCCCGAGGAAGTAATCGGGAATTTTGTGAGCTTTGAATGTATGATTAAAGGCTCAAAGAAGATCAACAAGCTTGATGAACCCTCCACGTCCGAAGCACAGCCGGTGGCATTTAAGGCGACGGAGGAGAAGAAGGAGGAGTCTACACCAAGTAGACAACCAATTGACGCCTCCAAGCTCGACAATGAGGAGATGGCTTTAATTATCAAAAGCTTTCACCAAATCCTCAAGCAACGGAAGGGGAAGGATTACAAACCCCGTTCCAAGAAGGTTTGCTACAAATGTGGTAAGCCCGGTCACTTTATTGCTAAATGTCCATTATCAAGTGATAGTGACAGGGATAACGACAAGAAGGGCAAGAGGAGAGAAAAGAAGAGGTACCACAAGAAGAGGGGCGGCGATGCCCACGTGTGCCGCGAGTGGAACTCCGACGAGAGCTCCGCCGACTCCTCCTCCGACGACGAGGACGCTGCCAACATCGCCGTCACCAAGGGACTCCTCTTCCCCAACGTCGGCCACAAGTGCCTCATGGCAAAGGACGGCAAAAGGAAGAAGGTTAAATCTAAATCCTCCACTAAATATGAATCCTCTAGTGATGATAATGCTAGTGATGAGGAGAATAATTTGCATACCCTTTTTGCCGACCTTAACATGCAACAAAAGGAAAAATTAAATGAATTGATTAGTGCTATTCATGAGAAGGATGATCTCTTGGACTCTCAAGAGGACTTCCTTATTAAGGAAAACAAAAAGCATGTTAAGGTTAAAAATGCTTATGCTCTACAAGTTAAAAAATGTGAAAAAATGTCTAGTGAGCTAAGCACTTGCCATGAGACCATTGACAACCTTAGAAATGAAAATGCCAAATTAATTGGTAAGGTTGATTCTCATGTTTGTGATGTTCCCAATCTTAGAAATGATAATGATGATTTGCTTGCTAAGATTGATGAATTGAATGTATCTCTTGCTAGCCTTAGAGTAGAAAATGAAAATTTGATTGCTAAGGCTAAGGATTTTGATGTTTGCAATGTTACTATTTCCAACCTTAGAAGTGAGAATGATATATTACATGCTAAGGTTGTTGAATTAAAATCTTGCAAACCCTCTACATCTAATGTTGAGCATGTTTCTATTTGTACTAGATGTAGAGATATTGATGTTAATGCTATTCATGATCACATGGTCTTAATTAAACAACAAAACGATCATATAGCTAAGTTAGATGCTAAAATTGCCGAGCATAACTTAGAAAATGAAAAGTTTAAATTTGCTAGGAGTATGCTCTATAATGGGAGACGCCCTGACATCAAGGATGGCATTGGCTTCCAAAGGGGAGACAATGTCAAACTTAATGCCCCTCCTAAAAATTTGTCTAACTTTGTTAAGGGCAAGGCTCCCATGCCTCAGGATAACGAGGGTTACATTTTGTACCCTACCGGTTATCCCGAGAGCAAGATTAGGAGAACTCATTCTAGGAAGTCTCACTCTGGCCCTAACCATGCTTTTATGTATAAGGGTGAGACATCTAGCTCTAGGCAACCAACCCGTGCTAAGTTGCCTAGAAAGAAAACTCCTAGTGCATCAAATGATCATGGCATTTCATTTAAGACTTTTGATGCATCTTATGTTTTGACTAACAAATCCGGCAAGGTAGTTGCCAAGTTTGTTGGGGGCAAACACAAGGGCTCCAAGACTTGTGTTTGGGTACCCAAAGTTCTTGTTTCTAATGCCAAAGGACCCAAAACCGTTTGAGTACCTAAAGTCAAGAACTAAAATTGTTTTGTAGGTTTATGCATCCGGGGGCTCAAGTTGGATACTCGACAGCGGGTGCACAAACCACATGACAGGGCAGAAGAAGATGTTCTCCTCATATGAGAAAAACCAAGATCCCCAACGAGCTATCACATTCGGGGATGGAAATCAAGGTTTGGTCAAAGGCTTGGGTAAAATAGCAATATCTCCTGACCATTCCATTTCCAATGTTTTTCTTGTAGACTCTTTAGATTACAATTTGCTTTCCGTTTCGCAATTATGTCAAATGGGCTACAACTGTCTCTTTACTGATGTAGGTGTCACTGTCTTTAGAAGAAGTGATGATTCAATAGCATTTAAGGGTGTGTTAGAGGGTCAGCTATACTTGGTAGATTTTGATAGAGCTGAACTCGACACTTGCGTAATTGCTAAGACTAACCTGGGTTGGCTCTGGCACCGCCGACTAGCCCATGTTGGAATGAAGAATCTTCATAAGCTTCTAAAGGGAGAACACATTTTAGGACTAACAAATGTTCATTTTGAGAAAGACATGATTTGTAGCGCATGCCAAGCCGGGAAGCAAGTTGGCACTCATCATCCACACAAGAACATCATGACTAGTGACAGGCCACTGGAGCTCCTACACATGGATCTATTTGGCCCGATCGCTTACATAAGCATCGGCGGGAGTAAGTACTGTCTAGTGATTGTGGATGATTATTCTCGCTTCACTTGGGTGTTCTTTTTGCAGGAAAAATCCCATACCCAAGAGACCTTAAAGGGATTCTTGAGACGAGCTCAAAATGAGTTCAGCTTAAGGATCAAGAAAATTAGAAGCGACAACGGGACGGAGTTCAAGAACTCTCAAATTGAAAGCTTCCTTGAGGAGGAGGGCATCAAGCATGAGTTCTCTTCTCCCTACACCCCACAACAAAATGGTGTAGTGGAGAGAAAGAATCGAACTCTATTGGACATGGCAAGAACCATGCTTGATGAGTACAAGACACCGGATCGGTTTTGGGCCGAGGCGGTCAACACCGCTTGCTACGCCATCAACCGGTTATATCTACACCGAATCCTCAAGAAGACATCCTATGAACTCCTAACTGGTAAAAAGCCCAATATTTCATATTTTAGAGTTTTTGGTAGCAAATGCTTTATTCTTGTTAAGAGAGGTAGAAAATCTAAATTTGCTCCTAAAACTGTAGAAGGCTTTTTACTAGGATATGACTCAAACACAAGGGCATATAGAGTCTTTAACAAGTCCTCAGGACTAGTTGAAGTTTCTTGTGACGTTGTGTTTGATGAGACTAACGGCTCTCAAGTAGAGCAAGTTGATCTTGATGAGATAGGTGAAGAACAGGCTCCGTGCATCGCGCTAAGGAACATGTCCATTGGGGATGTGTGTCCTAAGGAATCCGAAGAGCCTCCACATGCACAAGATCAACCATCCTCCTCCACGCAAGCATCTCCACCAACCCAAAATGAGGACGAGGCTCAAGTTGATAAAGAGGTAGAACAAAATGATGAGCCTCCTCAAGATGACGGCAATGATCAAGGGGGAGATGCAAATGATGAAGACAAGGAGGATGAAGAACCAAGGCCGCCACACCCAAGAGTCCACTAAGCAATCCAATGAGATCACCCCGTCGACACCATCCTCGGCGACATTCATAAGGGGGTAACCACTCGATCTCGTGTTGCCCATTTTTGTGAGCATTACTCTTTTGTTTCCTCTATTGAGCCACACAGGGTAGAGGAAGCACTACAAGATTCAGATTGGGTGATGGCGATGCAAGAGGAGCTCAACAATTTCACGAGGAACGAGGTATGGCATTTGGTTCCACGTCCTAACCAAAATGTTGTAGGAACCAAGTGGGTCTTCCACAACAAACAAGACGAGCATGGTGTGGTGACAAGGAACAAAGCTCGACTCGTGGCCAAGGGGTATTCACAAGTCGAAGGTTTGGATTTTGGTGAAACCTATGCACCCGTAGCTAGGCTTGAGTCAATTCGTATATTATTGGCCTATGCTACTTACCATGGCTTCAAGCTCTACCAAATGGACGTTAAGAGTGCCTTCCTCAACGGACCAATCAAGGAGGAGGTCTATGTTGAGCAACCTCCCGGCTTTGAAGACAGTGAGTACCCTAACCATGTTTATAGGCTCTCTAAGGCGCTTTATGGGCTCAAGCAAGCCCCAAGAGCATGGTATGAATGCCTTAGAGATTTCCTTATTGCAAATGGCTTCAAAGTCGGCAAGGCCGATCCTACTTTATTCACTAAAACTCTTGACAATGATTTGTTTGTATGCCAAATTTATGTTGATGATATCATATTTGGGTCTACTAACGAATCTACATGTGAAGAATTTAGTAGGATCATGACACAGAAATTCGAGATGTCGATGATGGGGGAGTTGAAGTATTTTCTAGGATTCCAAGTCAAGCAACTCCAAGAGGGCACCTTCATTAGCCAAACGAAGTACACTCAAGACATTCTAACCAAGTTTGGAATGAAGGATGCCAAGCCCATCAAGACACCCATGGGAACAAATGGGCATCTCGACCTCGACACGGGAGGTAAGTCCGTGGATCAAAAGGTATACCGGTCGATGATTGGTTCATTGCTTTATTTATGTGCATCTCGACCGGACATTATGCTTTCCGTTTGCATGTGTGCAAGATTCCAAGCCGACCCTAAGGAATCACACCTTACGGCCGTAAAACGAATCTTGAGATATTTGGCTTATACTCCTAAGTTTGGGCTTTGGTACTGAAAGGGAATTAGGGTTACACCTAGTTCCTAAATAATTTTGGTGGTTGAATTGCCCAACACAAATGTTGGACTAACTAGTTTGCTCTAGTGTATAAGTTATACAGGTGCAAAAGGGTTCACACTCAGCAAATAAAAAGATCGAGTTTTGGATTCAACAAAGGAGCAAAGAGGCAACCGAAGGCACCTCTGGTCTGGAGGCACCGGACTGTCCGGTGTACACCGGACAGTGTCCGGTGCGCCACCAGAGGACTCCAACTCGAACTCGTCACCTTCGGGAATTTCTCAGGCCGCTTCACTATAATTCACCGGACTGTCCGGTGTACACCGGACAGTGTCCGGTGCTCCATGGAAGCGCATCCTTCTCAACTCGCCAGCCTCGGGTTCGCGCAGCAGCCGCTCCGCTATAATTCACCGGACATGTCCGGTGTGCACCGGACTGTCCGGTGTAACCACGGAGCAACGGCTATTTCGGCGCCAACGGCTACCTGCGTCGCATTTAATGCGCGCTCTGCGCGCGCAGAAGTCAGGCGCGCCCATACTGGCGCACCGGACAATGAACAGTTGATGTCCGGTGTGCACCGGACATCCAGGCGGGCCCAGAAGTCAGAAGCTCCAACGGTCAGAATCCAACGGCATTGGTGACGTGGCGGGGGCACCGGACATGTCCGGTGTGCACCGGACTGTCCGGTGCGCCATCGACAGACAGCCTCCACCAACGGTCAAGTTTGGTGGTTGGGGCTATAAATACCCCAACCACCCCACCATTCATTGCATCCAAGTTTTCCAACTTCCAACCACTATACAAGAGCTAGCATTCATTGCAAAGCACACCAAAAGAGATCAAATCCTCTCCCAACTCCACACAAAGCCCTAGTGACTAGAGAGAGTGATTTGTAGTGTTCATTTGAGCTCTTGCGCTTGGATCGCTTCTTTTTCTTTGGCATTCTTTCTTGTGATCATACACTCACTTGTAATTGAGGCAAGAGACACCAATCGTGTGGTGGTCCTTGCGGGAAGTTTGATTCCCAAGTGATTTGAGAAAGAGAAGCTCACTCGGTCCGAGGGACCGTTTGAGAGAGGGAAGGGTTGAAAGAGACCCGGCCTTTGTGGCCTCCTCAACGGGGAGTAGGTTTGAGAGAACCGAACCTCGGTAAAACAAATCCACGTGTCTCACTTTATTATTTGATTGCGATTTGTTTTTGCGCCCTCTCTCGCGGACTCTATTATATTTCTAACGCTAACCCGGCTTGTAGTTGTGATTATTTTTGAGATTTTCAGTTTCGCCCTATTCACCCCCCCTCTAGGCGACTTTCAATTGGTATCAGAGCCCGGTGCTTCATTAGAGCCTAACCGCTCGAAGTGATGTCGGGAGATCACACCAAGAGGGAGATGGAGACCGGCGACAAGCCCACTACAAGCCAAGGGAGCACTTCATCGGAAGAGTCCCGCACCAAGAGAAGGGAGAAGAAGAAGAACTCCTCCAAGCGGAAGGAGAAAAGATCTTCCTCTTCTCACCACAAGGAGAAGAAAGAAAAATCTTCTTCTCACAAGCCGCATCGGAGTGGGGACAAGCACAAGAGGATGAGGAAGGTGGTCTACTATGAGACCGACACTTCATCAACATCCACCTCCGACTCCGATGCACCGTCCGTAACTTCTAAGCGCCAAGAGCGCAAGAAGTTTAGTAAGATCCCCTTACACTATCCCCGTACATCTAGACATACTCCATTACTTTCCGTTCCATTAGGCAAACCGCCAACTTTTGATGGCGAAGATTATGCTAGGTGGAGTGATTTAATGAAATTTCATCTAACCTCACTCCACAAAAGTATATGGAATGTTGTTGAGTTTGGAGCACAGGTACCAACAATAGGGGATGAGGATTATGATACGGACGAAGTGGCCCAAATCGAGCACTTCAACTCCCAAGCCACAACCATTCTCCTCGCCTCTCTAAGTAAGGAGGAATACAACAAAGTACAAGGGTTGAAAAATGCAAAGGAGATTTGGGACCTACTCAAGACGGCGCACGAGGGTGATGAACTCACCAAGATCACCAAGCGGGAAACGATGAGGGGGAGCTCGGTCGCTTCCGTCTTCGCCAAGGGGAGGAGCCACAAGATATGTACAACCGGCTCAAGACCTTGGTAAACCAAGTGCGCAACCTCGGGAGCAAAAAGTGGGATGACCACGAGGTGGTTAAGGTTATTTTAAGAGCTCTTATTTTCCTTAACCCCACTCAAGTTCAATTAATTCGTGGTAATCCTAGATATCCACTAATGACCCCCGAGGAAGTTATCGGGAATTTTGTAAGCTTTGAATGCATGATTAAGGGCTCAAAGAAGATCAACGAGCTTGACGAACCTTCCACATCCGAGGCGCAACCGGTGGCCTTCAAGGCAACGGAGGAAAAGAAGGAGGAATCTACACCAAGTAGACAACCAATTGACGCCTCCAAGCTCGACAATGAGGAGATGGCCTTAATCATCAAAAGCTTTCGGCAAATCCTCAAGCAACGGAAGGGGAAGGACTACAAATCCCGTTCCAAGAAGGTTTGCTACAAATGTGGTAAGCCCGGTCATTTTATTGCAAAATGTCCTATGTCTAGTGACAGTGACAGGGGCGACGACAAGAAGGGAAAGAGGAGAGAAAAGAAGAAGTACTACAAGAAGAAGGGCGGCGATGCCCATGTTTGCCGGGAATGGGACTCCGACGAGAGCTCCACCGAGTCCTCCTCCGACGAGGACGCCGCCAACATCGCCGTCACCAAGGGACTCCTCTTCCCCAACGTCGGCCACAAGTGCCTTATGGCAAAGGACGGCAAAAGGAAGAAGGTTAAATCTAACTCCTCTACCAAATATGAATCTTCTAGTGATGATAATGCTAGTGGTGAGGAAGATAATTTGCATATCCTTTTTGCCAACCTTAACATGGAACAAAAGGAAAAATTAAATGAGCTAATTAGTGCCATCCATGAAAAGGATGATCTCTTGGACTCCCAAGAGGACTTCCTAATCAAGGAAAATAAGAAACATGTTAAGGTTAAAAATGCTTATGCTCTAGAGGTAGAAAAATGTAACAAATTATCTAGTGAGCTAAGCACCTGTCATGACACTATTGCCAACCTTAGAAATGAAAATGCCAAATTAATTGCTAAGGTTGATTCTCATGTTTGTATTGATTCAATTCCCAATCTTAGAAATGATGATTTGCTTGCTAGGATTGATGAGTTGAATGTTTCCATTGCTAGCCTTAGAAATGAGAATGAGAAATTAATTGCTAAGGCTAAAGAATTAGATGTTTGCAATGTTACAATTTCCGACCTTAGAACTAAGAATGATATGTTGCATGCTAAGGTTGTAGAACTAAAATCTTGCAAACCCTCTACTTCTAATGTTGAGCATGTTTGTATTTGTACTAGATGTAGAGATATTGATATCAATGCTATTCATGATCACATGGCTTTAATTAAACAACAAAATGATCATATAGCATTATTAGACGCTAAAATTGCCGAGCATAACTTAGAAAATGAAAAGTTTAAATTTGCTAGAAGTATGCTCTATAATGGGAGACGCCCTGGCATCAAGGATGGCATCGGCTTCCACAGGGGAGACAATGTCAAATTTAATGCCCCTCCTAAGAACTTGTCTAACTTTATTAAGGGCAAGGCTCCCATGCCTCAGGATAACGAGAGTTACATTTTGTACCCTGCCAGTTATCCCGAGAGCAAAATCAAGAAAATTCATTCTAGGAAATCTCACTCTGGCCCTAACCATGCTTTTATGTATAAGGGTGAGACATCTAGCTCTAGGCAACCAACCCGTGCTAAGTTGCCTAGAAAGAAAATTTCTAATGCATCAAATGATCATGCTATTTCATTCAAAACTTTTGATGCATCATATGTTTTAACTAACAAATCCGGCAAGGTAGTTGCCAAGATTGTTGGGGGCAAACACAAGGGCTCCAAGACTTGTGTTTGGGTACTGATATGACCACGCCATTAAGCAACACATTACAACCCCCAAGTTATACTACATCAACTCAAGTACAACCAATATCATCACCAACCCGAGTCTTTGATGGACCAATTACACGTAGCCGAGCTAAGAAGCTACAGCAAGAGGTGCACGAGCTAGTCTTTGATGGACCAATTACACGTAGCCGAGCTAAGAAGCTACAGCAAGAGGTGCACGCGCTACTTTATGAATTTCAATTAAACACTAATGCGAACTTTATGCTACCTAAGTCGTGTATGTTGATATTATTTAGGTTCACCAAAGAGGAAGGACAAAACATATCAAAGGCAAATCAGCAAGAAGAGTTATGTCCGAGTGAGTCCAGCGCTATAGAACCGTCCAGAAGGAACAGTCATATCTTTTGATTCCCAAAAGCTATGAAGACCCATAAGTACTTTTTGGAAAGCTCTTGAAGTCTAGTTTCCAATGCTTCTAAAGCCGACTTAACCACATCTACCAGAAAGGCAGCCGACCTACTTTAGTGCCGACTGGTCAGAAAATCCGAGTCAGTCCAGCGCAACAGAACCGTCCAGAAGAAACAGTCATATCTTTTGATCCCCAAAAGCTATGAAGGCCCATAAGTACTTTTTGGAAAGCTCTTGAAGTCTAGTTTCCAATGCTTCTACAGCCGACTTAACCACATCTACCAGAAAGGCAGCCGACCTACTTTAGTGCTGACTGGTCAGAAGGTCAACAGTCTGCTTGATGACCAAGTTTTCGTATTAAACTGCATCATTCTACGAAGTTTCATTAAGCATGCTATATATGGTGAGAAAGCTTATCAAGTTAGCTTTCCAATGCAACCAGTCCCACGTCATTTGAAGATTCCTAGAAGAAGTTATTGTCAAAATACTGAAGGCTGCGCAGAAGTCAAACAGCCACACGGAAATCAGCTCTGCAGATCTCCCGAAGAGGCTCCTTCACATTAGCACGTGAAAATACTTTTGTTTTGTGTTTATACCTCGCTAAGGCTGGTTGTTACTAGTATAAATACCCCCCTATGTCTATGATGTAAGGCAGCTTATGATAATCTAAAACAGAACCCCTTTGTTCAGCTGTGTGCTAACAAATATTGAGAGTGATCTCTACCCCTTTGCTCTTGTGAATTCCTTCGCGGGATTGCAGAAGCGGCGGCTTCATCCGCTCCCAATTGGTGCTCCTACTCCCTTCGAGGTCTCCTCGATTGATTGTAGGCTGTGTTGGTTGGTTCTTTGAGAGTGTGGTTGGGCGAATCCTCGATTCAGGCTGCCGGTTAAAGACGGTGGTTGGCTTCGAGTTTTATTTGTCAGGTTGCACTAGTTATCGCTGCTTGCAGCAAGTTATCTTGGCTTCTTCGAAGCTAGTTATCTGAAGATTGATCCTACGTCGTGAAGATCGGGCATCGTGACGCATCATCTGGTATCAAAGCCTCAGTTGCCACGGTAGGATTCTTTACCCTTAGCTACATATATTTTGTGTTCGTCCTATCCACCAAAAAGCCATAAAATATTTTGTCATAGCCCTTTGTTTCAATCTGTTGTTCCAGTGAGTTTTGTTAAGTTTCAGTCCTTAGAGTCTTTGTTTAGTTGCTGGTCACTCTATCCTTTGTGTTCCCTTTGAGCCTCTTATATATATCTGAAAATATCCACAAAAAGAAAAATCTAAAAACTCTCATCATTTCCTTCGCGTTAACTTTGATCCTACTTAAGTTATAGCTGCTGGTTGAGTTCTTTGTTAAGTATTATAAAGTGTGCAATATCATATCAGATCTCTGTGTTTAGTTCGATAAAAAAAGAGTATCGAAAAAAAAGAGAAGAAAGAAAAGTACCAAAGAAAAGTGTTGAACAAGATTGTGAAAGAAAAGTAGAACAATCAGTTTGTTTATGTGCACAAGTGCTGAAAATTTTATCAAGTTATTCAACCAGTTTGCTATTGTCATTTGGTGCAAAATTTTGGTTGGATCTGATTGCAACACTTGCATTCCAATCATACTCCTTGTCTGCATCAAATCTGAAATTTCTTGCGCGTGTGTTTGATCTATTTACATCACTCGAATCTTGTGGTCAGCACTAGGCAGGGAACTTCTAGTCGGATGGTTATTTAACTTAACAACAACTAGAATTCAGATTGTATCCCTTGTTTATTAATCCCCACCAAGCTCCACATATAAGCCATCGTAATCGGTGCTCTGGTCTTGTATTCGCTTAACCACCACTTTCTTGTTACCACCACACATTTTCTTGCAACCCGCAGGGAACTCATAAGAGCTTTGGTTGGTAAGAGTGGTGAGGTTGTGAGATTCTATATAGCTTCATATTCCACCTATATTTGCTGCCTTGTTGTCACTAACTTCGCAGGAAGATGGATCCCAACGTTGAGATTGAAGAATGTGTCACCCTGATACAATTCAATGAGCTCAAACAAAGCATAGAAGCCAAGCAAGATCTGTTGGCACAAGATCTTCAGACACTTATGGCTGAAATCAGAGGTCGTCGTCGACTCCCCGACAGTGTAAGAAACCATGATGAAGATGGGGAAGAAGGTGAAGGAAATTATTCTAGAAGAGCAAGTGAACATGGGAGGAGAAATCAAGGTGCTGCACATGGTAGAGGAAGAGGCCAGAATCGAAGAAATAATGACAATGAAGAATCTGAATTTGGGGATGATCAGTCTCAACATCGCTATGGTCGTCGTCATCATAGAGGTGTCAACCAAGAAGAGAGATTTGGGAAACTTAAGTTTACCATGCCAAAATTTGATGGTAGATCTGATCCTGAAGATTATTTCACATGGGAATTGAAGGTGGAGAAAATCTTCCGCCTACATAATTATTCAGAGGAGAAGAAACTCGCAATGGCATCTCTTGAGTTTGAAGGATATGCTCTGATTTGGTGGGAACAACTTCTTCGTGATCGTGAAGAAGATGGAGAGGACCCTATTATTACTTGGCAAGAGATGAAGCGAGAAATGAGAATTCGTTTTGTGCCGAAGCATTATCGGCGTGATCTTTTTGATAAATTGCAGAATTTGAGGCAAGGAAGTTTCTCTGTTGAGGAGTATTATAAGGAGATGGAGAAGGCCATGATTAGAGCCAATGTGTATGAAGACGAAGAGCAAACCATTGCACGTTTCATGGCTGGGTTACACCGCAACATTCAGCGTATTGTTGAGTTTCAGCCGTACCAAAGTCTTATTGATTTGGTACATCAAGCCACCAAAGCTGAACGCCAGCTGCAACAAGATGCTAAGAGCAGCAAGCCCTTGTCATATGGTGCACGAACCATGACTGGAGGAAGCAAATCGATCTCAAGGTTTACTGCTGCATCCTCAGCAACAAAAGGTTCAACTGGAGGCTTGCGATCCAATATTCAAGGCAATTCTAGTGGAAAGAACGGTGCTGCTCCAAACACGAGTTATAAACCAGCAGCCTCCACTTCAACGTCAGTGGGTTCAACAGCCAAGAGTAGTGGTATTCAGTGCTTCAAGTGTGGAGGTCGTGGTCATGTCATAAAGGAGTGTCCAAATAATCGTGTGATCCTTGTGAATGATGATGGAGAATATACATCAGCTAGTGAAGAGGAAGCTGAAGCAGGAAATGAAGATGACATTGATAAATCTGAAGAACATACGGGATGTGAATTTGAGCATGGTACTACTCTTGTGGTTACACAAATCTTGAGTGTTCAAATGAAAGAAGCTGAAATTGGACAGCGACATAATCTTTTTCAAACACGAGCCAAAGTGCAAGACAAAGTAGTAAAGGTGATCATTGATGGAGGGAGCTGCCATAATCTTGCAAGTCGTGAGATGGTTGACAAGCTTGGTTTGAAGTTGCAACGACACCCTCATCCATATCATGTCCAATGGTTGAATGAATCGGGAGATATCAAGATTGGTTATAAGGTGAAAGTTCCATTCAAGATTGGAGAGTATGTTGACACGGTGGAGTGCGATGTTGCACCCATGTCTGTTTGTCACATGCTGCTAGGAAGACCATGGCAATATGACCGATATTCTCAGCATTGTGGAAGAACAAATCAATACACGCTAGATCTAAAAGGGAGAAAGTTTGTACTCAAGCCTATGACCCCTCAACAAATCATGGCTGAACACTTACAAAAGAAAACTGAAATTAGTACAGCAAGTAGGGGAGGAGAAGAGCAAAAGAAATTGAGTGCCATCCACAATTCGGTGAGCGAGTGCTACAAGCCAAATTCGAGAGATAAAAGGAAGGAAGAGGGAGAACATCTAGTTATGCTAGCCACAAAATCTGAGCTGAGAGAAGTGAGGAACAACCCATATCAAGTACTCTTTGTACTTGTGAACAAAGATGTTTTGATTTCTGCTAACGACATAACCTCTCTTCCTAGTGTTGTGGCTGATCTTTTACAGGACTTTGAAGACGTGTTTCCACAAGAAACACCGGCTGGACTACCTCCAATTCGAGGGATTGAGCATCAAATCGATCTTATTCCAGGGGCTACACTTCCTAACCGTCCACCATATCGAACCAATCCCGAAGAAACTAAGGAAATACAAAGGCAAGTACAAGAACTTCTTGATAAAGGTTTTGTTCGTGAAAGCTTAAGCCCTTGTGCTGTTCCTGTGATTTTAGTACCTAAGAAAGATGGATCTTGGAGGATGTGTGTTGATTGTAGAGCGATAAATAATATTACCGTTCGCTATCGCCATCCTATTCCACGACTAGATGATATGCTTGATGAATTAAGTGGTTCCACAATTTTTACTAAAATTGATTTGAGAAGTGGATACCATCAAATAAGAATGAAAACTGGAGATGAATGGAAGACTGCATTTAAAACAAAATTTGGGTTGTATGAATGGTTAGTAATGCCCTTTGGGTTGACTAATGCTCCTAGTACTTTTATGAGATTAATGAACCATGTCTTAAGAACTTTCATTGGAAAATTTGTTGTTGTCTACTTCGATGATATTCTAATTTACAGCAAGTCTTTTGATGAACATGTGAAACACATTCGACAAGTTTTAGATGAGCTTAGAAAGGAGAAATTATTTGCTAATCTTGAGAAGTGCAGTTTTTGCACAGACCATGTTGTGTTTCTTGGTTTTGTTGTTTCAGGAAAGGGAATAGAAGTGGATGAATCCAAGTTGAAAGCAATCAAGGATTGGCCAGCTCCAACGAATGAAAGAACCAATATGGAAGTCTCCAAGCGTGCTGCTTATATAAAAAAGATATATGAGAAGACCAATGAAGCAATTGAGCTCAAAGCAGTGCGCAAGGCTGCAAGAATGAACAAGCATAGGAAGAAGTTATTTAAATCGGGGGACGTGGCTTGGATTCACTTGTGCAAAGAGCGTTTTCCTGATCAGCGCAAATCCAAATTGATGCCACGAGGGAATGGTCCATTTCGTGTTCTTGCCAAGATCAACAATAATACATACAAGATAGATCTTCCACCAAGTTATGGCGTGAGCAACATGTTCAATATTGCTGACCTTTTACCATTTACAAGTGAAGACACTTCAGAGTCGAGGACGACTCCTTTTCAAGGGGAGGAGGATGATATGACCACGCCATTAAGCAACACATTACAACCCCCAAGTTATACTACATCAACTCAAGTACAACCAATATCATCACCAACCCGAGTCTTTGATGGACCAATTACACGTAGCCGAGCTAAGAAGCTACAGCAAGAGGTGCACGAGCTAGTCTTTGATGGACCAATTACACGTAGCCGAGCTAAGAAGCTACAGCAAGAGGTGCACGCGCTACTTTATGAATTTCAATTAAACACTAATGCGAACTTTATGCTACCTAAGTCGTGTATGTTGATATTACTTAGGTTCACCAAAGAGGAAGGACAAAACATATCAAAGGCAAATCAGCAAGAAGAGTTATGTCCGAGTGAGTCCAGCGCTATAGAACCGTCCAGAAGGAACAGTCATATCTTTTGATTCCCAAAAGCTATGAAGACCCATAAGTACTTTTTGGAAAGCTCTTGAAGTCTAGTTTCCAATGCTTCTAAAGCCGACTTAACCACATCTACCAGAAAGGCAGCCGACCTACTTTAGTGCCAACTGGTCAGAAAATCCGAGTCAGTCCAGCGCAACAGAACCGTCCAAAAGAAACAGTCATATCTTTTGATCCCCAAAAGCTATGAAGGCCCATAAGTACTTTTTGGAAAGCTCTTGAAGTCTAGTTTCCAATGCTTCTACAGCCGACTTAACCACATCTACCAGAAAGGCAGCCGACCTACTTTAGTGCTGACTGGTCAGAAGGTCAACAGTCTGCTTGATGACCAAGTTTTCGTATTAAACTGCATCATTCTACGAAGTTTCATTAAGCATGCTATATATGGTGAGAAAGCTTATCAAGTTAGCTTTCCAATGCAACCAGTCCCACGTCATTTGAAGATTCCTAGAAGAAGTTATTGTCAAAATACTGAAGGCTGCGCAGAAGTCAAACAGCCACACGGAAATCAGCTCTGCAGATCTCCCGAAGAGGCTCCTTCACATTAGCACGTGAAAATACTTTTGTTTTGTGTTTATACCTCGCTAAGGCTGGTTGTTACTAGTATAAATACCCCCCCTATGTCTATGATGTAAGGCAGCTTATGATAATCTAAAACAGAACCCCTTTGTTCAGCTGTGTGCTAACAAATATTGAGAGTGATCTCTACCCCTTTGCTCTTGTGAATTCCTTCGCGGGATTGCAGAAGCGGCGGCTTCATCCGCTCCCAATTGGTGCTCCTACTCCCTTCGAGGTCTCCTCGATTGATTGTAGGCTGTGTTGGTTGGTTCTTTGAGAGTGTGGTTGGGCGAATCCTCGATTCAGGCTGCCGGTTAAAGACGGTGGTTGGCTTCGAGTTTTATTTGTCAGGTTGCACTAGTTATCGCTGCTTGCAGCAAGTTATCTTGGCTTCTTCGAAGCTAGTTATCTGAAGATTGATCCTACGTCGTGAAGATCGGGCATCGTGACGCATCAGGTACCCAAAGTTCTTGTTTCTAATGCCAAAGGACCCAAAACCGTTTGGGTACCTAAAGTCAAGAACTAAAATTGTTTTGTAGGTTTATGCATCCGGGGGCTCAAGTTGGATACTCGACAGCGGGTGCACAAACCACATGACAGGGGAGAAAAAGATGTTCTCCTCATATGAGAAAAACCAAGATCCCCAACGAGCTATCACATTCGGGGATGGAAATCAAGGTTTGGTCAAAGGATTGGGTAAAATTGCTATATCACCTGACCACACTATTTCCAATGTTTTTCTCGTAGATTCTCTAGATTACAATTTGCTTTCCGTATCCCAATTATGTCAAATAGGCTACAACTGTCTATTTACCGATATTGGTGTCACTGTCTTTAGAAGAAGTGATGATTCAATAGCATTTAAGGGAGTGTTAGAGGGTCAGCTATACTTGGTAGATTTTGATAGAGCTGAACTCGACACTTGCTTGGTTGCTAAGACTAACTTGGGTTGGCTCTGGCACCGCCGACTAGCCCATGTTGGAATGAAGAATCTTCACAAACTTCTAAAGGGAGAACACATTTTAGGACTAACCAATGTTCATTTTGAGAAAGACAGGATTTGTAGCGCATGCCAAGCCGGGAAGCAAGTTGGCACTCATCATCCACACAAGAACATCATGACTAGTGACAGGCCACTGGAGCTCCTACACATGGACCTATTCGGCCCGATCGCTTACATAAGCATCGGCGGGAGTAAGTACTGTCTAGTTATTGTGGATGATTATTCTCGCTTCACTTGGGTGTTCTTTTTGCAGGACAAATCTCATACCCAAGAGACCCTAAAGGGATTCTTGAGACGGGCTCAAAATGAGTTCGGCTTAAGGATCAAGAAAATTAGAAGCGACAATGGGACGGAGTTCAAGAACTCTCAAATTGAAGGCTTCCTTGAGGAGGAGGGCATCAAGCATGAGTTCTCTTCTCCCTACACTCCACAACAAAATGGTGTAGTGGAGAGGAAGAATCGAACTCTATTGGACATGGCAAGAACCATGCTTGATGAATACAAGACACCGGATCGGTTTTGGGCCGAAGCGGTCAACACCGCTTGCTACGCCATCAACCGGTTATATCTTCACCGAATCCTCAAGAAGACATCCTATGAACTCCTAACCGGTAAAAAGCCAAATATTTCATATTTTAGAGTTTTTGGTAGCAAATGTTTTATACTTGTTAAAAGAGGTAGAAAATCTAAATTTGCTCCTAAAACTGTAGAAGGCTTTTTACTAGGATATGACTCAAACACAAGGGCATATAGAGTCTTTAACAAGTCCCCAGGACTTGTTGAAGTTTCTTGTGACGTTGTGTTTGATGAGACTAACGGCTCTCAAGTAGAGCAAGTTGATCTTGATGAGATAGGTGAAGAACAGGCTCCATGCACAGCGCTAAGGAACATGTCCATTGGGGATGTGTGTCCTAAGGAATCCGAAGAGCCTCCACATGCACAAGATCAACCATCCTCCTCCATGCAAGCATCTCCGCCAACTCAAATTGAGGATGAGGCTCAAGATGTTGAACAAGAAGATCAAGAAGATGAGCCACCTCAAAATGACGGCAACGATCAAGGGGGAGATGCAAATGATGAAGACAAGGAGGATGAACAACCAAGGCCGCCACACCCAAGAGTCCACCAAGCAATACAACGAGATCACCCCGTCGACACCATCCTCGGCGACATTCATAAGGGGGTAACTACTCGATCTCGTGTTGCACATTTTTGTGAACATTACTCTTTTGTTTCCTCTATTGAGCCACACAGGGTAGAGGAAGCGCTCCAAGATGCGGATTGGGTGATGGCGATGCAAGAGGAGCTCAACAATTTCACAAGGAATGAGGTATGGCATTTAGTTCCACGTCCTAATCAAAATGTTGTAGGAACCAAGTGGGTCTTCCGCAACAAGCAAGACGAGCATGGTGTGGTGACAAGGAACAAAGCTCGACTCGTGGCCAAGGGGTATTCACAAGTCGAAGGTTTGGATTTTGGTGAAACCTATGCACCCGTAGCTAGGCTTGAGTCAATTCGCATATTATTGGCCTATGCTACTTACCATGGCTTCAAGCTTTATCAAATGGACGTGAAGAGTGCCTTCCTCAATGGACCAATCAAGGAGGAGGTCTATGTTGAGCAACCTCCCGGCTTTGAAGACAGTGAGTACCCTAACCATGTTTATAGGCTCTCTAAGGCGCTTTATGGGCTCAAGCAAGCCCCAAGAGCATGGTATGAATGCCTTAGAGATTTCCTTATTGCAAATGGCTTCAAAGTCAGCAAGGCCGATCCTACTTTGTTCACTAAAACTCTTGACAATGATTTGTTCGTATGCCAAATTTATGTTGATGATATTATATTTGGGTCTACTAACGAATCTACATGTGAAGAATTTAGTAGGATCATGACAAAGAAATTCGAGATGTCGATGATGGGGGAGTTGAAATATTTCTTAGGATTTCAAGTCAAGCAACTCCAAGAGGGCACTTTCATTGGCCAAACGAAGTATACTCAAGACATTCTAAGCAAGTTTGGAATGAAGGATGCCAAGCCCATCAAGACTCCCATGGGAACAAATGGGCATCTCGACCTCGACACGGGAGGTAAGTCCGTTGATCAAAAGGTATACCGGTCGATGATTGGTTCATTGCTTTATTTATGTGCATCTCGACCGGACATTATGCTTTTCGTATGCATGTGTGCAAGATTCCAAGCCGACCCTAAGGAATCACACCTTACGGCCGTAAAACGAATCTTGAGATATTTGGCTTATACTCCTAAGTTTGGACTTTGGTACCCTCGGGGATCCACATTTGATTTGATTGGTTATTCGGATGCCGATTGGGCAGGGTGTAAGATTAATAGGAAGAGCACATCGGGGACTTGCCAGTTCTTGGGAAGATCCTTGGTGTCTTGGGCTTCTAAGAAGCAAAATTCGGTCGCTCTTTCCACCGCCGAAGCCGAGTATATTGCCGCAGGCCACTGTTGCGCACAATTGCTTTGGATGAGGCAAACCCTGCGGGACTACGGTTACAAATTAACCAAAGTTCCTCTTCTATGTGATAATGAGAGTGCAATCCGCATGGCGGATAATCCCGTTGAGCATAGCCGCACTAAACACATAGCCATTCGGTATCATTTTCTTCGGGATCACCAACAAAAGGGGGATATCGAGATTTCATACATTAACACTAAAGATCAATTAGCCGATATCTTTACCAAGCCACTTGATGAACAATCTTTTACCAGACTTAGGCATGAGCTTAATATTCTTGATTCTAGGAATTTCTTTTGCTAAACTTGCACACATAGCTCATAAGAATACCTTTGATCATGTCTCTTTTATATGCTATGACTAATGTGTTTTTAAGTGTTTTTCAAACCAAGTCATAGGTATATTGAAAGGGAATTGGAGTCTTCGGCGAAGACAAAAGCTTCCACTTCGCTCTACCACTCATCCTTCGCCGTCACTCCGAGCATCTCTCCAACTTTGGTATAATCTTAACTCATTTATTCTATGACCAAAGGAGGAGCAAGTACTTCAAGGGCCTATATTTCATTCTAATTATCCGTTTTTGGCGATTCATGCCAAAGGGGGAGAAAGTATTGGCCCAAAGCAAAAGGACCGCACCACCACCCTAATTTTAAAAATTAATGGTTTTCAATTGGAAAATTTCAAATTGGTATCTCTTTGTGTTCTAAAGAGGGAGCAAGTAGTATTTTCAAAATTGATGTCTTAAAACCCTCTTGAACACTAAGAGGAGACTTTATTTGAGGGGGAGTTTTGTTTAGTCAAAGGAAAAGCATTTGAACAAAGGAAGAAAATTTCAAAACTTGAAAATGCTTTGCAAAATCTTATTCATTTACCTTTGACTATCTTGCAAAAAGACTTTGAAAAGAATTTACAAAAGAGTTTGCTAAAACAAAACTTTTGGTGCAAATATGGTCCAATATGTCAAAAACAAAGAAAACAATCCATGCGCATCATGTAAGTTTTTATATTGGCTCAAATTCCAAGCAACCTTTGCACTTACATCATGCAAACTAGTTCAATTATGCACTTCTATATTTGCTTTGATTTGTGTTGGCATCAATCACCAAAAAGGGGGAGATTGAAAGGGAATTAGGGTTACACCTAGTTCCTAAATAATTTTGGTGGTTGAATTGCCCAACACAAATGTTGGACTAACTAGTTTGCTCTAGTGTATAAGTTATACAGGTGCAAAAGGGTTCACACTCAGCAAATAAAAAGATCGAGTTTTGGATTCAACAAAGGAGCAAAGAGGCAACCGAAGGCACCTCTGGTCTGGAGGCACCGGACTGTCCGGTGTACACCGGACAGTGTCCGGTGCGCCACCAGAGGACTCCAACTCAAACTCGTCACCTTCGGGAATTTCTCAGGCCGCTTCACTATAATTCACCGGACTGTCCGGTGTACACCGGACAGTGTCCGGTGCTCCATGCAAGCGCGGCCTTCTCAACTCGCCAGCCTCGGGTTCGCGCAGCAGCCGCTCCGCTATAATTCACCGGACATGTCCGGTGTGCACCGGACTGTCCGGTGTAACCACGGAGCAACGGCTATTTCGGCGCCAACGGCTACCTGCGTCGCATTTAATGCGCGCTCTGCGCGCGCAGAAGTCAGGCGCGCCCATACTGGCGCACCGGACAATGAACAGTTGATGTCCGGTGTGCACCGGACATCCAGGCGGGCCCAGAAGTCAGAAGCTCCAACGGTCAGAATCCAACGGCATTGGTGACGTGGCGGGGGCACCGGACATGTCCGGTGTGCACCGGACTGTCCGGTGCGCCATCGACAGACAGCCTCCACCAACGGTCAAGTTTGGTGGTTGGGGCTATAAATACCCCAACCACCCCACCATTCATTGCATCCAAGTTTTCCAACTTCCAACCACTATACAAGAGCTAGCATTCATTGCAAAGCACACCAAAAGAGATCAAATCCTCTCCCAACTCCACACAAAGCCCTAGTGACTAGAGAGAATGATTTGTAGTGTTCATTTGAGCTCTTGCGCTTGGATCGCTTCTTTTTCTTTGGCATTCTTTCTTGTGATCATACACTCACTTGTAATTGAGGCAAGAGACACCAATCGTGTGGTGGTCCTTGCGGGAAGTTTGATTCCCAAGTGATTTGAGAAAGAGAAGCTCACTCGGTCCGAGGGACCGTTTGAGAGAGGGAAGGGTTGAAAGAGACCCGGCCTTTGTGGCCTCCTCAACGGGGAGTAGGTTTGAGAGAACCGAACCTCGGTAAAACAAATCCGCGTGTCTCACTTTATTATTTGATTGCGATTTGTTTTTGCGCTCTCTCTCGCGGACTCTATTATATTTCTAACGCTAACCCGGCTTGTAGTTGTGATTATTTTTGAGATTTTCAGTTTCGCCCTATTCACCCCCCCTCTAGGCGACTTTCAACCAGCAAGTCGCCCACCGATTAAACCTTCTCACAGCACCGTCGGATCACGGCCAACCTCCAGCTGGCCCAATTGGCACCCGAATCCCACTATCGGCGGTGAATCACGACAGTGGCTCTCTTCTCCCTCGTATCGCTTTTGGGACACTCACGCGGTATGGATTGTGGCAAGGGCGGCGCGGTCGGGTTGGCTATATAGGCGGGCGGGTCACGCAGTCGTAGTTGGCGACATGGTCGCTAGTGCGTTCGGATTTCGGAGGAGAGGTTGACCTGGCATGGCTCTATTACGCGCCCATGCCCGAGATTGATGGAGGAACTGACGCCACGACCCACTCAGCAGAGGACGGAGAGATTCTGTAGTGCGGGGCCTGCGCGTCATCCACGGAAAGGAAAGAGGCGGAGAGGGAACGCGCAGCGCGTGATGCAAGGGGCTGACTGCCCGGTCCCACATGTCAGCACCACGGATTTCATCCTACAGCGAGTGGAGGGGCTGGCCAGTGGGCACGCAGAGCTAGTGGGCACGCGCCTGTGGAGTTTGGCTGGGCCATGCGCGGAGGGAACTCGGTAATGGGCCGCGAGATAGGGAATTCAGCCCAGGGTAAGGTTTGTTATTTTCTATTTTCAATGTCCTTTAAATTTTTAAATCCCTATTCCAAATTTAAATCTGTTTCAACTTTTCTGATATGTCTTTCAAATTCCTAAATATCAATCCAATCCCTAATGAAAATATAACATCTATTATTTTCATTAATGTTATTTTCCTAGACATTCCTTTAGGGGAGGAATAAGGATTTTATTTAAATGTCCTTTCTCATTCCTATTTTATGTCTTCATTTAAAATTGGAGGGCTAAGTTATGTCCTCCATAAAATGCATTACCATAGATTATCATCAATGGATCACCTTTTATTTATCTATTTATTGGTCCTTTAATTTAGTATTCTCAATTGATTATGAAGAGGAAATGTCTTGACAAATTCCTGAGGTTTTCAAAAATTCTAGGAACACTATCACCGATATACTTATTTCTTTATTTTATTATTTTTTTCTTATACAATTTTTGGGACTTACACGACGGTAAATCACGACGGTGCTCCTGCGCAACCCTGCTCCGCCAGCTCCTTCTGTTGCCGTGGAACACCGGATGTAGGAGGGAAGAGAGCCGTGCACGCTTATATAGGCATCCCCGCGGTGCCAAATCACCAGGGAGATACTTCTGTTAGGATCCTGCGCCAGGACATCCTCGGACTCCACGAAGCTTGCGGCCATGGAGCTAGTAGGTGATCTGACCTAGTGGGCCCACCAGTCGGTGACCAAAGGCATGTGAGAGTGGTCAGCCATGTGGCTGACGACGCGGTTCCACCCGGCGGTGTAACGCGGCGTGGACGCGGAGACATCAGATGAGCTAGCCAGCGGGCCCAAGCAGTCAGCGGCTGACCCCGTGCACAGGTGCGCGCGAGCTGAGCGGTGGGGCCTTGTGGGCAAATAGCAATGAGGGGGGTTGCAGTTGGTTGGGCCGCGTGGAGGGGAAAGGATTGGAGTGAGTGGGCCGAGCGCGGGATTTGGGCCTAAAGGCGTTTCTTTCTCTTTTTCTTTTATAATTTCTTATTTGAATTTCCTCACAGTTTCAAACCTAGTATTTTAAATTCAAATTTGATGGTGAGTTTCACAAGTTGAGTGCACAAATAAAGTACTAGCATGAAGAATTATAATTATATATATATTCTTTGTAATGTATTTTCCATTTTTTATTTCATTCTCTTTTCCTTCCATTTTTAAATTCTATATTTCAAACTTAAACTTGTCTCATAAATTTGAATACAAATGCAAAAATACAAGAACTCAGCATGGAATGCACATTTCTTTCTTTATTTATTTGTTATTTGACTAATATAATTCCATTATTTGAATATGCACAAATAAAAGAAATTCAAATAATCTCCAAAGGTTCCATAAATTCCCCAAAACACTAAAATAATTATATTTATTTATTTATATCATTTTTTTACAAATTTTAGGCTTTACACCTTGTTCCTTCGGTACACGGTGGCGGCCACACTACAAACACGGTTGGTGTGGTCTCGCAAGACGCCGCTTCACTCGGTACTATTTACAATGACTCACATAAGAGCCGAGGGTGTTGATGGTGTCTAACCTCACTTAATCAACTAGGACTAAACCTAGAGAAAGCACTACAAAGCGGTCTAACTAATCTAAGTACTTCGCAAAGCACCTACGTAATCACCGAGTGATTATATTAAGCACTTAGGTGTATGGAGCTAATGGAAATGTGCCTCTACACTTTAGCAATGTTCTTGAGCTCTCCACACTTGAGAATGGCTGGTTGGAGAGTATATATAGATCCCCACCCAAATAGAGCCATTGGAGGTGTGTAGTCTGTTCTGTGTTGCTCCAAACCGGACCATAGTCCGGTTACATCCACGTCAGCTCAGATCTTCTGATAGATTCTCTGCATAGCAGAGATCCGGGGCACCACCGGACCCGTCCATTGACCGGGCCACATTAGATGACCATTGGAACTAGTCAATGCCAAGTGGTCAGGTGCAATAGACCCAAGGTCTTTGTAACACCCTGAATTTGGGGTATAAAAATTCTTTCTAAATATCTACCAAATTCAGGTGTTATCTCTTGTCTCTCTCTAGTCTCTCTCTCATTCTTTTGTTTAGAATTAAGCTAATTAGGAGAGGGATTAATTAATTATTTTGGCAAAACTTTGTGAGTCATGAAATGTTGCATTATGCTGAGCCTAAATTATTCTTTGAATTGATTCTCATGTTTGAATAGTTTGAATTTGAATTTTTATTTGAATTTGAATTAGAAAATAAAAAGAAAAGGATTAGAAATTCAGAAAATAAAAAGAAAAAGGAAACAGCCCAAACTCCCTCCCTCCTCGGCCTTTCAGCACAAGCCGGCCAGCTAGCCCTCCCGCACGTGCCCGCGTCCGCTGGTAGGCGGGCCCCACCTGTCGGCGCCGCGCCCCGCTTGCTCGCTCTCCTCCTATCCCTCTGCCCAGTGGAAACGCCCCGTCAGCACCGTTGCGCGCTCGCACGTACCCGATCTCGCTGGCTCGTGGGCCCTACCCGTCAGACCCGCCCTCTTCCTCCGCAACCGACGTGCCCATTGCGTGCGCCCGCACCGTTAGACCCGCGCCCACATCCGCACGACCCACCCACGTTGCCCGAGCACTATGTAAAGGCCCCACACACTCCCTCAGCTCGCCCCTGCCTCACATTCATGCTCCCCGCCCTCACATCACCTAGCCGCAGTGCCGCCTCCCCCCGCTGTCGCTTTGCCATTCTGTCGTCGCCGCTAGACTCTAACATCGCTTTGGCCATGGTGAGCTTCACCTAAGCTTGAAGCACTAGGAACTTGTGGTGGTTTCTCCTTTCCTCAACCCTTTTGCTTGGTCCACGCTCAGCCTCTTCCCTACGCAGGTTGGAGCTTGCCTCCGCCGCGATTCTAAGATGTCCGGCCAACCAGAGCCTCCCCGCGCCGTGCCAAGCCGCCCAAGCACCGTCTCAGGGTAAATGACCCTCCCTCGTCCCTATTTTGCACCAATTTTGCTTTACCGTGGTGAATTTCGTCTCGCCGGAGCCCCCTTCGTCGGACCACCGCTTCTTCATGGCGTCCGGCCACTACAACCCCTCCCCGAGCCCGAATTTAGGCCTAGAGCATCCCTACCCTCTCCCTGGAACCTATGTCGGTCGTAGAGCGCCAGATTAACTCCCACCGCGGCGGGTATTGCTCGCTGAAGCAGCCCTGGGTTCACCCGAGGGTCCCCCTCCGCCGTCTGCCCGCCTCAGCCCCGTTCACGCCATCCTGACCTCGCATTAACGTTCTCCGAGTCCTCCCCAACCTCTCTGCAACCCAGACCGACCCCTAGCTCCATAGAAGCCCCAGTCTACCTCATCTTCGATAGCTGCGCCGCCACGGGCGCGTATGACGCTGCCCCTGGCCGGCTGGAGTAGGTAAAGCCCTCTGGCGCCCATCCTAAATGCCCGATTCTGATCTGACGGCCCGGATTCATGGATAACGGTTCGCGCGGTTCGTGGAACCAACGCTGTCGATCTGCGATCCAGTGGCCAGCGCGCCCCGTGCCCTCAACACACTGTAGACCCGTGGGCCCCGTGTGTCAGTGCCTCAATCCGCCCTGAGCCCACCTGTCAGGCGCCCACAGCCCGCGCCACGCCCCCTCGCTCTCCGTTCTAATCCAAACCGTTGATCGGAGATCGAACGGCTAGCGCAACCCCATACCCCTTCGCATGTAATTTTGTTTAGAGACCCTCGGCTTCTCAGTAATCAACCCGCCATCCCTTAGTTTTGCATGCAGGCCCCTGTGTTTTTGTAAACAGACCCCTGACATTTTTATTAATCACAGAATTGGACCTAATTTTGTATTTTAAACTTCAAAACTTGTTTATTTCATGTCTTTTTCATATGAACTCCAAATTGAGTGATTCAAATTGCAAAATGTTCATAGGATTATTCTCTGTCCAAATATATTATGATCATTCACTGTTTGTACACTTTAATTTTATGCCTAAGCTATAGGTTAGTGTATGTAATAATTAGTTTATGAAATAAGAAAATAAAAAGGAAAACCCTAATGATACTTGGGTACTTAACTTTGTGAGATTAATAATATGTCATATTTGGAATTCTCCCTGGTATAATTTAGTGTCTCACTAAAATTAGTGGAACTAAATTATGTAATCCATAATATTTAGGGAATCACTAACCTCTAAGTGTACTTATCCACCCTAGCACCTAGGTTTCCCTTATTGTGTATTACTATTATGTCCAACTTGTGTTCACTTGATTGCATATGTTTGGTGTACTGTTCATTTGTCTTTATCCAAATGTATTTAATGCATGATCTCTTTATTTAGACAATGAGCAGCCCGTGGTTCCTGAGTGTGTTGCCGAAGATTTTCCTGAGCAACAACCTAGTAAAGGAAAGTGTCCTCTGACCTATTATGTCCTACATACATTATAATTCAATGTCCCGCATTACTTTATTGAAACCTAAGGATTGAATAGTCTGTGTTTACCTAATCCTTGTTTAACTTTTGGGTTGTCATGGTTAGCTTAATGCTATTGCTCTAACTTAATCAACGAGTGAGTATTTATGATACGATGATGTCATCCCGATAATGATCTTATGATACTTCAGGGGACTCAAGCTATTTCCTGAGTACCTCTCCGTAAGGACCTGTTCTATGACCACCCGAGATAACAGTACAACCATGAGGGTGGAATGGGATGCCATTAGTTGATTAATTAGAGGAACTTGAGGTGTAGTTGGCTTCACCATAGGGCCATCAATGAGGTCCAGGCACAGTACTTGCTCTGCCGAGGCTGGTTGCAGAGGTTCTTGGATTTGGTTTTGTTAGTCACCCTTCCTGTGGGGAGAAGTACTGTGTTTATTAAACTGGAGAAACCTAACGGGCGGCTATGACCTTCGGGGAATCTTTGTAAAGGCTATCTAGTGAGACCCTGCTAGGTCACCTTGGTAGTGATCAATGGAGAGTCATGATCTCCGGGCAGAATGGGAACCACGACTTGTGGTTTAAGTGTGCAACCTCTGCAGAGTGTTAAAAACTGGTATATCAATCATGCTCACGGTTAAGAGCGGCCTTGGAATCCTCTTTGATTAGAAGAACTCTTATGATGATGTTTAATGATGATGGTTATAATTATGATCTCTGGTATTTCCTCTTGGTGGGAGTGCATTTGGGTAATAACTGGGTTTATTACTAAAATTTGGCTCTACTATTAATAATAAATACTTGGCCAACTAAAAGCAACTGCTTAACCTCAACCCCACATACAACTAGTCCACTTTAGCCAAATGGGACATTTGCTGAGTACGTTGATGCGTACTCACCCTTGCTTTAAAAACCACTCCACCCTAGGTTGTCCCCTCTGTATTCAGTGCTCAAGAGGATATGCTGGCAACATGGAGGACTTTGAGGAGTTCCAGAACTACGACGAGTTTTAGTTATGTTACTAGCAAACCCCTAGTCAGCTGCCTATGAAGGCCTTATCTGCTACGTTTTGTATTCCACATTTTGATGATATGAAATGACTATGTTATAGACTCTGTGGATGTTTTGGACATCTTGATGTAATAAAAGTACCTTTCCACTATTTACTTTGAACAATATGTGATGATGTCCAATTATTAATCGTTGTGTACGTGAGTTTCTGATCCTGGCACGTACATGGTTCGCATTCGGTTTGCCTTCCAAAACCGGGTGTGACATAAGTGGTATCAAAGCCTTGCTAACTGTAGGACTGCTAACCTAGACTAGAATGGTTGCCCTAAGGACTATAGACCCCTATTCTTACTTTGACCTTTAGTGTCATTTCAAAAGTTGGTCATCTTGACCAATTCTGTGTTATTACTCATCTTACAAATTTTTTGTCTCACTTTGTTTTCTGTTTACTTGCTGGTCACATAGTTCTACTTTCACTCTTGTGCTTACGATGTATTTTGTAGATGGCTTGTATTAGATGCATTGCATGTAAGTCAGTGATCCCCTTTTGCCCTCTCGCCTAGCGAAGCGCCCACTGCGCCGCACGGTGACAGGTCAGTCTAGCCACCCAGAGAGACTGCATCGTAGCCTGCACGAGGAGTACGAGCGTCGACGCTAGGAGCAGGAGCAACATGACTCTTCTCCCTCGCCTCAACAAGAGGTGGAGTCTAGGAGGCAGCCTTTCCCTACACCTCAGCCAGAGATGCCCCCTGCACCACCACAGGGCTTCCTAGCTGCTGGAGGAGATGGAGATGACGACGACGCCAGTGGCAGTTTGAGCCACAGCATGGAGCTCTCGGAGGAGTAGGAGCCAGAGGGATGGATCGCTAGACCCATCACTCGCGACGCCACTCGCGGGTGTCACTTCCACGATGCTCTCGACACCTTGCTGCGTCGGGCCTTCGACCGACACACTTGGTCTATTGAGTACTGTTGTGTAGTCTACCAGCATCGTCACAGGTTATACCTAGACCAAAGGGAGGCTACTTGTTTGGTGCACCATCCGAACGATGATCTCCGGGGTGCAGAGGCCTTCTCAGAGCATTATTCTATCACTGAGAGGGATACTGCCGAGGCAGCCATGCAAGATGCTACACGGCATGCGCTTTCGCAGTAGTGCTCGTTGTTCAGCGTGGTAGTTGATGGCCTCGACCTGAAATACTACCCTCGTCGTTCGACCCACAGTGCCAGAGGTGTGATTGTCTCGCCCATTGGTGAGAGCAATCCCAGGCTGAACAATATGGTCAACCTGGTTGCTGTGCTCAACACCGAGCTGGACCATGCCCTTACGAGTTGGGCAAGGTTCAGGCGGAGGTTGAGGAATTGCATGCTGAGCGCGCAACGCGCCACTATCAGGATAGTGGTTCTCCCGCTCCTGTCGGGATTCAGCACCCTTACCGCTCGTTGCCCCGTGGTCGCTTTGGTTATGGCACCCCTCACTGCAGGACCCAGATAGATTTGGAGCCATAGATCGATATAGTCGGAGTCTATAATAATGCTTATTCAGTGTCTTCATCTTAGTCAGTCTTAGTTAGCCTTAGTTTGCTTATCATATGTTTTGATGCTTGTCGTGATGAACTTGTAATGAAGTTGGATCTTTGTAATGATTGTCACCAAGGTGTGGGTATCCTCTGCCACTTGGTGTAATTATTAATAAAGTCAGTTATTTAATTGGGCACCTCCTTTATTTCCACTTTCCTCTTTATCTGAGAAGCTATGTTGGCTGTGTTGGGAGTCAGTGAGGATGATCAATTGTTCAATATTATGAAGACTTCCATATATCTTTTCTTATGCTGAAAGACTGTAGAGTTAGATCTTATATGTGAGTGCTTTCTATAGATGTATGAGAATAAGCGCAGAGGTGGAAGGCGTGCTCTGCAGGAGCAGCAGGCACCCCAGGAGGAGGAAGCTTAGCAGCAGTTGCCACCGCCACCCCCAATGACTATTGAGTAGATGTTCCTAATGCAAACTCAAGCAGTCCAAGGGATTGGTTAGACTTTAGAAGCGATGCAGTAGGTGTAGCAGCAACAACCCCCACCTCAACCTCAGGTGCAAGTTCAGATGCCACAAGTGCCTAGAGATAAGTAGGTGGAGTTCATGAGGGGCCATCCCCCTGTCTTTGCCCATTCTGCTGATCCCATGGACACCGAGGATGGGTTGCGTAACATGGAGCGTGAGTTGCACACTACTCAGTGCAACGATCGTGAGAAGGTTCTGTGTGGTCCCCGTCTGCTAAGGGGAGCAGCACAGTCCTGGTGGGAGTCTTACCTCGCCACCCATGCCGACCCTGAAGCCATCACCTGGGGGGAGTTCAGGGACAACTTCCATCATTACCATGTGCCTGAAGGGGTGATGATAGTAAGCAAGGAGGAATTTCTAGCTTTGAAGCAGGCCCCCTATCTGTCAGTGAGTATAGGGACAAGTTTCTACAGTTGTCATGCTATGTACCCGAGGATGTCAATACAGATGCTAAGAGGTAGTACCGCTTTCTGAGAGGTTATGTTGACCCCCTTCACTACTAGCTGATGAACCACATTGTCCCTATCTTCTAGCATTTGATCGACAGAGCCATAATGATTGAAAGGAAGCGCCTGAAGATGGAGGACATGAAATGCAAGATTGGTGGATCTCAGGCCAGGAGTAGCAGCTGTCCCCGCTACTCAGGCAACCCACCTCTGCAGTTCAAGCAAGGTCACCCTCAAGTTCACTAGCACCAAAATCAATGTCAGCATCAGTAGCACTATCAAAGACAGTTCCCTTAGCAGCAGTAGCAGTACCGTCAGAACAACCTACAAGGAGGAAATCGGTACTAGCGCCAGAACAACCAGGCACCTCGCCTTCCTGCCCCAGCAACCAACCAGAACAACCAAGCAGCTCCAGCGCAAGGAGGAGGCCGCACATGTTTCTGCTGTGGGGAACAAGGTAACTCAGCAGCCGCCAGCTTTCAACACCTCAGCCAGACAAGGAGCACCACAGCAAGCACCAGGAGGTCGTGGCCAAGCCTACAACCGTGGAAAGGTGAGCCACTTGGAGGCCGAAGCAATCTAGGATGCTCAGGACGTGGCAGTAAGTATGTTTCCAATCGAATTCTATCCAGCAAAAGTATTGTTTGATACCGGCGCCACGCATGCTTTTGTTTCTACATCATGGGTAGAAGCACATTACATCCCAGTAGAACCAATGATTCCACCTTTAAGAGTTAATTCAGTTGGGGGAAAAGTTTAGACCGATAAGATGTGTCCGAATCTAAGGATTGAAATAAGGGGGATAGACTTCCCCGCTAACCTAGTAGTAATGGGTACTCAAGGGTTAGATGTCATCCTAGGGATGAATTGGCTACACAGAAACCAAGCCACTATCAGTTGTGATAAGAGGACAGTAAAGTTAGTGTCTCCATCCTGGAAGGAAGTAATAACTGAACTGTACATGCCTGAACTAGAAGAATGAGCATGTCACTATTTGTCGGTAGATGGCAAGGAGGCCAACCCGATTGAGGATATTATAACTGTGTCGAAATTCCCTAAAGAGTTAACAGGCTTGCCACCCCAGCGTAAAGTTGAGTTTGCCATAGAGCTTATCCCAATTACTGCCCCTATTTCCAAGAGAGCCTATCGAGTGTCTGGACCATAATTGGTGGAACTCAAGAAGCAGATCGATGAATTGTTAGAGAAGGGCTACACCAGGCCAAGTACCTCGCCTTGGGTAGCCCTAGTGTTATTTGTGGAGAAGAAGGACGGGACAAAGAGAATGTGCATCGATTACAGATCTTTGAATGAAGTCACTGTTAAGAACAAGTACCCCCGGCCTAGAATTGAAGATCTGTTCGATCAGTTGAGAGGAGCCAGTGTGTTCTCAAAGATAGATCTGAGGTCAGGTTACCATCAGCTCAGGATCCGGCCTTTGGACATACCAAAGACCGCATTTATCACCAAGTATGGATTGTATGAGTTCACGGTCATGTCATTCGGCCTAACGAATGCGCTAGCTTATTTCATGTACTTGATGAACAGTGTGTTCATGGACTATCACGACAAGTTTGTAGTGGTGTTCATTGATGATATCCTTATATATTCCCAGAATGAGCAAGAGCATGAAGAGCACTTGAGGAAAGTACTATAGAGGCTACGAGATTGTCAGTTGTATGCCAAGCTGAGCAAGTGCAAGTTCTGAATCAGTGAAGTCCTATTCTTGGGTCATATCATAAACCGAGATGGATTAGCTATGGATCCGAAGAAGGTAGCAGCTATTCTAGATTGGAAAGCACCAAAAGATGTCCAGGGAATCAAGAGTTTCATTGGAATGGCTGGCTACTATCGGCGTTTCATTGAATGTTTCTCTAAGATTTCTAGGCAAATGACAGCTTTGCTGGCAAAGAAAGTTGAGTTCAAGTGGACCCCAGTGTGCCAAGAATCCTTTGAGACGTTGAAAAAGAAGTTGACAACAGCACCAGTATTGATTCTACCACATGTTCACAAGCCACTCTCAGTATATTGTGATGCTTCATACATGGGTCTGGGATGTGTGTTAATGAAAGAAGGGAGAGTAGTGGCATACTCGTCCCAACAGTTGAAGATTCATGAGAAGAATTACCCCACTCATGATTTGGAGTTAGCAGCAGTGGTTCATGCACTGAAGACCTAGAGACACTATTTGTATGGGCAGAAGTGTGATATCTACACAGATCACATGACCCTCAAGTACATATTCACCAAGTCAGAGTTGAACATGAGGCGGCAAAGATGGCTAGAGTTGATCAAAGACTACAAGCTAGAGATACATTATCACCCAAGCAAAGCAAATGTGGTTGTAGATGCTTTGAGCAGAAAGAGTCAAGTCAATATGTTGGCCGCTCACCCGATGTTGTACGAGCTAGCAAAGGAATTCGACAGACCGAGTCTCGGATTTCCGAACAACACTCAAGCAGTGACAGTCGAGCTGGAACCCACTCTAGAGCAAGATATCAGGAAGGGCCAGAAAGATGATGAGAAGATCAACGAGATACGACAGCTGACCATAGATGGGAAAGGCCTAGATTTTCGTGAAGACACAGAAGGCGTGGTGTGGTTCAAAGATAGACTGTGTGTTCCCGACATCAAATCGATTTGTGAACTGATTCTTAAGGAAGCTCATGAGACAGCGTATTCTATACACCCTAGTAGCGAGAAGATGTACAAAGACCTGAAGAAAAGATTCTGGTGGTATGGTATGAAAAGGGCGATAGCCGAGGATGTTGCCAAATGCGATAGTTGTTAGAGAATCAAGGTAGAACATCAGAGGCCCGCAGGTTTGTTGCAGCCGTTGCAGATTCCTCAGTGGAAATGGGATGAGATTGGAATGGACTTTATAGTCGGTTTGCCTCGCACTCGAGCTGGTTATGACTCCATCTGGGGTAGTATTGGACCATTTAACAAAGGCGGTTCATTTCATACCGGTCAAGACCACCTATAACAGTGTAGTGTTGGCAGAATTATACTTGTCTCGGATTGTGTGCCTGCATGGTGTTCCAAAGAAGATAGTACCAGACAGAGGTACCCAATTCACTTCTCATTTCTGGCAGTAGCTACATGAAGCTTTGGGCACACATTTGAAATTTAGTTCAGCTTATCACCCATAAACATGTGGTCAGACTGAGAGAACCAACCAGATTCATGAAGATATGTTGAGAGCTTGTGCGTTGCAAGACAAGTTAGGTTGGGACAAGAGGCTACCATATGCAGAATTCTCCTACAACAACTGTTATCAGGCTAGTTTGAAGATGTCCCCATTCCAAGCACTTAATGGGAGGAATTGCAGAACTCCGTTGCATTGAGACCAACCTGGCGAAAGGCAGGTATTCAGTCCAGATATTTTGCTTGAGGCTGAAGAGAACATCAAAATGGTTCGAGAGAATCTGATGACAGCACAGTCCAGACAGCGAAGCTATGCTGACACCCAAAGAAGAGAATTGAGCTTTGAAGTAGAAGATTATGTCTACTTGAAAGTGTCACCCATCAGGCGAATCAAAATGTTCGGAGTCAAAGGCAAGCTAGCATCTTGATACATTGAACCGTACCAGATCCAGGCAAGACGAGAAGTGGCATATCAACTTATCGTATCAGAATGTCTGTCAACTGTGCATGATGTGTTCCATGTGTCTCAGCTGAAGAAATTGCTTGCGAGTACCAGAAGAGCAGTTGCCCACAGAGGACCTTCAAGTTCAAGAAGATTTGACTTATATTGAGAAGCCAACTCAGATTCTAGAGATAGCAGATCGGGTCACTCGAAGGAGCACCATCAGGATGTGCAAAGTCAAATGAGGTCATCACTCAGAAGAAGAAGCAACCTGGAAAAGAGAAAACGATTTGAAAGCCAAGTATCCTGAAATCATTGCTAGCCAACCCTAAATCTCGAGGGCGAGATTCTTTTTAAGGGGGATAGGTTTGTAACACCCTGAATTTGGGGGTATAAAATTTCTTTCTAAATATCTACCAAATTCAGGTGTTATCTCTTGTCTCTCTCTCTAGTCTCTCTCTCCCATTCTTTTGTTTAGAATTAAGCTAATTAGGAGAGGGATTAATTTATTATTTTGGCAAAACTATGTGAGTCATGAAATGTTGCATCATGGTGAGCCTAAAATATTCTTTGAATTGATGCACATGTTTGAATAGTTTGAAT
This sequence comes from Zea luxurians, assembly GCA_029449295.1. NCBI lineage: Eukaryota > Viridiplantae > Streptophyta > Magnoliopsida > Poales > Poaceae > Zea > Zea luxurians. Next base: position 6,702,234 of record JAOPSE010000082.1, on the reverse strand, counting down.
TTGAATTGGTATTTGAATTTGAACTAAGAAAATAAAAGGAAAAGGATTAGAAATTCAGAAAATAAAAAGAAAAAGGTAAGCAGCCCGAACTCCCTCCCTCCTTAGCCTTTCAGCCCAAGCCGGCCTAGCAAGCCCTCCCCCGTGCACGCCCGCGTCCGCTAGTAGGCGAGCCCCACCTGTTTGCACCGCGCCCCGCTCGCTCGCTCTCCTCCTATCCCTTTGCCTAGTGGGACTGCCCTGTCAGCACCGTTGCACGTTCACGCGTACCTGCTCTAGCTGGCTCGTGGGCCCTGCCCGTCAAACTCGCCCTCTTTCTCCGCAACTGTCACGCCCATGGCATGCGCCCGCGCTGTCAGACCCACCCATGTTGCCTGAGCACTAGGTAAAGGCCCCACACACTCCCTCAGCTCGCCCCTGCCTCACATTCGTGCTCCCCCACCCTCGCACTCACCTAGCCAAAGCGCCGCCTCCCCCTTGTCGCTTCGTCGTTCTGCCGTTGCCGCGGGACTTCTACCAAGGCTTTGGCCATGGTGAGCTTCACCTGAGCTTGAAGCACCAGGAACTTGCGGTGGTTTCCCCTTTCCTCAACTCATATGTCTGGTCCGTGCTCAGCCTCTTCCCTATGCAGGTCGGAGCTAGCCGCCGCCGCGATTCTTTGACGTCCGGTCAACCAGAGCCTCCCCGCGCCATGCCAAGCCGCCCCAAGCGTCGTATCAGGGTAAGTGACCCTCCCTCATCCCTATTTTGCACCAATTTCACTTTACCGTGGTGAATTTCGTCTCGCTAGAGCCCCCTTTCGTCGGAACGCCGCTTCTTCATGACGTCCGGCCACTATAACCCCTCCTCGAGCCTGAATTTAGGCCTAGAGCATCCCTACCCTCTCCCTAGAACTTATGTCGGTCGTAGAGAGATTAACTCGCACCACGACGGGTATTGCTCGTTGGAGCAGCCCTGGGTTCACCCGAGGGTCCCCCTCCACCGTCTGCCCGCCTCAGCCCTGTTGACGCCATCCTGACCTCGCCTTAGTGTTCGTCAAGTTCTCCCTAACCACTTTGGCAACCTAGACTGACCCCTAGCGCCCTAGGAGAACCAGTCTACCTCATCTCCGGCAGCTACGCCACCGCGGGCGCGTATGGCGCCGCCCCTGGCCGGTCGGAGTAGGTAAAGCCCTCTTGCGCCCATCCTAACCGCCCGATTCTGATCTAGTAGCCCAAATTCGTCGATAACAGTTCACGCGGTTTGTGGAACCAGCGCTGTCGATCTACGATCCAGTGGCCAACGTGCCCCGCGCCCTCAGCACACCACTGACCCATGGGCCCCACGTGTCAGTGCCTCAATCCGTCCCGAGCCCACCTGTCAAGCGCCCGCAGCCTGTGCACCGTGCCCCCTCGCTCACCGTTCTAATCCAAACCGTTGATTGGAGATCGGGCGATAGGCGCAACCCCGTACCCCTTCGCGTGTAATTTTGTTAAAGAGACCCTCGACTTCTCAGTAATCAACCTGTCGTCCCTTGGTTTCATGCACAGGCCCCTGTGTTTTTGTAAACAGACCCCTGACCTTTTTATTAATCATAGAATTGGACCTAATTTTGTATTTTAAACTTCAAAACTTGTTTATTTTATATCTTTTTCATATGAACTCCAAATTCAGTGATTCAAATTGCAAAATGTTCATATAATTATTATCTATCCAAATATATTATGATCATTCACTGTCTGTACACTTTAATTTTATGCCTAAGCTATAGGTTAGTGTATGTAATAATTAATTTATGAAATAAGAAAATAAAAAGGAAAACCCTAATGATACTTGGGTATTTAGTTTTGTGAGATTAATAATATGTCATATATGGAGTTATCCTTGGTATAATTTTGTGTCTCAATAAAATTAGTGGAACTAAATTATGTAATCCATAATATTTAGGGAATCACTAACCTCTAAGTGTACTAATCCACCCTAGCACATAGGTTTCCCTTTTTGTGTTATACTATTCTATCCAACTTGTGTTCACTTGATTGCATATGTTTGGTGTACTGTTCATTTGTCTTTATCCAAATGATTGAACGCATGATCACTTTATTTATACAACGAGCAGCCCGTGGTTCCTGAGTGTGTTGCCGAAGATCTTCCTGAGCAACAACCTGGTGAAGGCAAGTGTCCTCTGACCTATTATGTCCTACATACTTTATAATTCACTGTCCCGCATTACTTTATTAAAACCTAAGGATTGACTAGTCTATGTTTACCTGATCCTTGTTTACCTTTTGGGTTATCATGGTTAGCTTTATGCTATAGCTTTAACTTAATCAACGAACATGATGTGAGTATTTATGATATGATGGTGTTATCCCGATGCTGATCTTGTGAGACTTTAGGGGACTCAGGTTGTTTCTTGAGTACCTCTCCATAAGGACCTGTTTGTTGAGTGACCACTCGGGATAACAGTAGAACCATGACGGTGGAATGGGATGCCCTTAGCTGATTAATTAGAGGAACTTGAGGTGTAGCTGGCTTCGTCGTAGGGTCGTCAATAGGGTCCGGGCACAGTACTTGCTCTGCCGAGGCTGGTTGCAGAGGTTCTTGAATTTGGTTTTGTTAGTCACCCTTCCTGTGGGGAGAAGTATTGTGTTTATCAAACTGGAGAAACCTAACGAGTGGCTATGACCTCTGGGAATCTTTGTAAACGCTACATAGTGAGACCCTACTAGTTCACCTTGGTAGTTGTCGGGGACCATAATTAGGGGTACCCTCAAGACGCCTAATTCTCAGCTGGTAACCCCCATCAGCATAAAGCTGCAGAGGCCTGATGGGTGCGATTAAGTCAGGGATCAGTCCATACGAGCGACTCGATCACGCCTCGCCCGAGCCTAGCCTCGGGCAAGGGCAGCCGACCCCGAGGGGTTTCCGTCTCGCCCGAGGCCCCCTTTTAACGGCGGACACATCTCCGGCTCGCCCGAGGCCTTGCCTTCGCTAAGAAGCAACCCTGACTAAATCGCCGCGCCGACCGACCGAGTCGCAGGAGCATTTAACGCAAAGGTAGCCTGACACCTTTATCCTGACGCGCGCCCCCCGGCAGAGCCGAAGTGACCGCCGTCACTTCGCCGCTCCACTGACCGGTCTGACAGAAGGACAGCGCCGCCTGCGCCATTCCGACTACAGTGCCACTTGACAGAGTGAGACTGACAGGCAGTTAGGCCTTGCCAAAGGCGCCATAGGAAGCTCCGCCCGACCTAGGGCTCGGACTCGGGCTAAGGCCCCGGAAGACGGCGAACTCCGCTCCGCCCGACCCAGGGCTCGGACTCGGGCTAAGGCCCCGGAAGACGGCGAACTCCGCTCCGCCCGACCCAGGGCTCGGACCCGGGCTAAGGCCCCGGAAGACGGCGAACTCCGCTCCACCCAACCCAGGCTCGGACTCGGGCTAAGGCCCCGGAAGACGGCGAACTCCGCTCCGCCCGACCTAGGGCTCGGACTCGGGCTAAGGCCCCGGAAGACGGCGAACTCCGCTCCGCCCGACCCAGGGCTCGGACTCGGGCTAGGCCCCAGAAGACGACGAACTCCGCTTCGCCCGACCCCAGGGGTCGGACTCCGCCCTGGCCTCTGCCGAACGACCTCCGCCTCGCCCGACCCAGGAGCTCGGGCTCGGCCTCGGCCACGAAAGACAGACTCGACCTCGGCTTCGGAGGAGCCTCCACGTCGCCCGACCTAGGGCACAAGCCCGCCACGTCAACAGGAAGCGCCATCATCACCCTACCCCGAGCCGACTCGGGCCGCAGAGAACAAGACCGGTGTCCCATCTGGCTAGCTCCGCCAGATAGGCAATGATGACGCCCCGCTAGCCCCGTGACGATGGCGGCTCTCAGCTCCCTTACGGAAGCAGGGAAACGTCAGCAAGGACCCAACCGCTCCGACAGCTGTCCCTCCGCCAGGCTCCGTTGCTCCTCCGACAGCCACGACACCACACCAGCTGGGTGCCAAGATCTCTCCGGCTGCCACCTTGGCATGTACTTAGGGCGCTAGCTCTCCCCCGCTAGACACGTAGCACTCTGCTACACCCCCATTGTACACCTGGATCCTCTCCTTACGCCTATAAAAGGAAGGACCAGGGCCTTCTTAGAGAAGGTTGGCCGCGCGAGGACGAGGACGGGGCAGGCGCTCTCTTGGGGCCGCTCGCTTCCCTCACCCGCGTGGACGCTTGTAACCCCCTACTGCAAGCGCACCCGACCTGGGCGCGGGTCGAACACGAAGGCCGCGGGATTCCCACCTCTCTCACGACTCGTCTCCAGCCACCTCGCTTTCCCCCCTTCGCGCTCGCCCACGCGCTCGACCAATCTGGGCTGGGGCACGCTGCACACTCACTCGTCGGCTTAGGGACCCCCCGGTCTCGAAACGCCGACAGTTGGCGCGCCAGGTAGGGGCCTGCTGCGTGTTGACGAGCAGTTTCCCGTCAAGCTCCAGATGGGCAGTCTCCAACGACCTCTCCAACCCGGGACGGTGCTCCGTTTCGGGAGTCTCGAGTTCATGTCTCTCGATGGCAGCTACGACATGATACTCCTTCCACCGCCGCGCGACGACGACAATGGCGGCTGACAGCCCGCCCGCCGGCGGCGGAATCGACGACGTCTTCCCCGCGTGGTGGAAGAACAACCTTCGAGCTCGCCCCGTCCTCTCCCCCGCCATCGGAGGAGGAGGCGGGGCAACCAAGGCCGAGCGGGAGGCCGCGCTCTGTCGACTGTCGAGCGAATCGACGTCCCCAGCGCCCCAACGGAGGGCGCGTCGGGCGTCGACCTCGCGTTTGAGACGAAGGCGAGCGCCGTCCCCCCGCGACACGCCAACCCTGAGCAAGTGGACGACGCCAGCACACTCGCGGAGGGCCTGCAGGACGTCGCCCTCGTACCCAAGACGACGGCGCAATCAGTCCCCGACGTGACTATGTCGCTCCTCGTCGACCAAAAGGTACCGACTGATTCCCATCCTACGTCATTTCAACTCGGCCTCAACCCGCCTAGCGACCTCGCTTTGGTGGGCGCTCACGTTGAGGCGAGTGCAACCCCTCTGGGGTTTCGTATGCGGTCGCCTTGGGACCGATTGACGGACGTCTCGACCTACGGGCCCTCTGGGTCCGAGGAAGATGACGATCCCAGCGTCTACTGGGATTTCTCTGGATTTGGCAACCCCAGTGCCATGCGGGACTTTATGACCGCATGTGACTACTGCCTCTCCGACTGTTCCGACGGCAGCCGCAGCCTTGACGACAAGGACTACGGCCCAAGCCGCGAATGTTTCCACGTCGAGCTAGGGGATCCCTCCGAAGGCAACCATCTCGGCATGCCGGAGGACGGTGATCTCCCTAGGCCGGTGCCTCGCGCCGACATCCCGCAGGAGCTAGCTGTGGTCCCCGTTCCGGCGGGGGGTCACGACCCACAGCTCGAGCAAGTCCGCGGGGCGCAGGCCAGGCTCGACGAGGGAGCAGGAGCGCTCGTGTCGATCCGCCGAGACGTCGGGCAGGCATGGGCGGGCCAACCCTCGGCCGGAGAAATACGTCACCTGCCCCAGGGTTTCCAGCACCGCGTCGCCAACGATGTCAGGGACAGGCCGCCACCCGCATCCAGCGGGGTCGGTCAGAACCTGGCAGCCGCAGCGATGCTCCTTCGCGCGATGCCAGAACCATCAACCACCGAGGGTCGGCGAATCTAGGGAGAGCTCAAGAATCTCCTGGAAGGCGCTGCGGCCCGGCGGGCCGAGAGCTCTGCCTCCCGAAGGCAGGGGTACCCCTCGGAACCTCATGCCGCGACTTCCCGATTCATGCGGGAAGCCTCGGTCTACACCGGGCGCACGCGCAACACCGCGCCTGCGGCCCCGGGCCACCTCGGCAACGAGCACCATCGTCGCGACCATCGGGCCCACCTCGACGAAAGGGTGCGCCGAGGCTACCACCCCAGGCATGGGGGGCGCTACGACAGCGGGGAGGATCGGAGTCCCTCGCCCGAACCACCCGGTCCGCAGGCCTTCAGCCGGGCCATCCGGCGGGCGCCGTTTCCGGCCCGGTTCCGACCCCCGACTACTATCACAAAGTACTTGGGGGAAACGAGACCGGAATTGTGGCTCGCAGACTACCGCCTGACCTGCCAACTGGGTGGAACGGACGACGACAACCTCATCATCCGCAACCTCCCCCTGTTCCTCTCCGACACTGCTCGCGCCTGGTTGGAGCACCTGCCTCCGGGGCAGATCTCCAACTGGGAGGATTTGGTCCAAGCCTTCGCCGGCAATTTCCAGGGCACGTACGTGCGCCCCGGGAATTCCTGGGACCTCCGAAGCTGCCGGCAACAGCCAGGAGAGTCTCTTCGGGACTACATCCGGCGATTCTCGAAGCAGCGCACCGAGCTGCCCAACATCACCGACTCCGATGTCATCGGCGCGTTCCTTGCCGGCACCACCTGCCGTGACCTGGTGAGCAAGTTGGGCCGCAAGACCCCCACCAGGGCGAGCGAGCTGATGGACATCGCCACCAAGTTCGCCTCTGGCCAGGAGGCGGTCGAGGCCATCTTCCGGAAGGACAAGCAGCCCCAGGGCCGCCCGTCGGAAGATGCTCCCGAGGCGTCTACTCCGCGCGGCGCCAAGAAGAAAGGCAAGAAGAAGTCGCAAGCGAAACGCGACGCCGCCGACGCGGACCTTGTCGCCGTTGCCGAGTACAAGAACCCTCGGAAGCCCCCCGGAGGTGCTAACCTCTTCGACAAGATGCTCAAGGAGCCGTGCCCTTACCATCAAGGGCCCATCAAGGACTTAAAAGGTGTACAGAGGGTCATGGGATGTCTCGCGGCCTTGAGCCGTTACATCTCACGCCTCGGCGAAAGAGGCCTGCCTCTGTACCGCCTCTTAAGGAAGGCCGAGTGCTTCACTTGGACCCCTGAGGCCGAGGAAGCTCTCGAGAACCTGAAGGCGCTCCTCACCAAGGCGCCTATCTTGGTACCCCCAGCTGATGGAGAAGCCCTCTTGGTCTACATCGTCGCGACCACTCAGGTGGTTAGCGCCGCGATTGTGGTCGAAAGGCAAGAAGAGGGGCATGCATTGCCCGTTCAGAGGCCAGTTTACTTCGTCAGCGAGGTGCTGTCCGAAACCAAGATCCGCTACCCACAAGTTCAGAAGCTACTGTATGCAGTGATCCTGACGAGGCGAAAGTTGCGGCATTACTTCGAGTCTCAACCGGTAACTGTGGTGTCATCCTTCCCCCTGGGGGAGATCATCCAGTGCCGAGAGGCCTCGGGCAGGATCGCAAAGTGGGCGGTGGAAATCATGGGCGAGACAATCTCGTTCGCCCCTCGGAAGGCCATCAAGTCCCAGGTATTGGCGGACTTCGTAGCCGAATGGGTCGACACCCAGCTGCCGACGGCTCCGATCCAACCGGAGCTCTGGACCATGTTTTTCGATGGGTCGCTGATGAAGACGGGAGCCGGCGCGGGCCTGCTCTTCGTCTCGCCCCTCGGGAAACACCTACACTGCGTGCTGCGCCTCCATTTCCCGGCGTCCAACAATGTGGCTGAGTACGAAGCTCTGATCAACGGATTGTGAATCGCCATCGAGCTAGGGGTCCGACGCCTCGACGCTCGCGGCGACTCGCAGCTCGTCATCGACCAAGTCATGAAGAACTCCCACTGCCGCGACCCGAAGATGGAGGCCTACTGCGATGAGGTTCGGCGCCTGGAAGACAAGTTCTACGGGCTCGAGCTTAACCACATCGCCCGGCGCTACAACGAGACTGCGGACGAGCTGGCAAAAATAGCCTCGGGGCGAACGACGGTTCCCTCGGACGTCTTCTCCCGGGATCTGCACCAACCCTCCGTCAAGATCAACGACACGCCCGAGTCCGAGGTACCCTCGGCCCAGCCCGAGGCGTCCTCGGTTCAGCCCGAGGTACCCTCGGCACTCGAGGGCGAGGCGCTGCGCATCGAGGAGGAGCGGAGCGGGGTCACGCCTGATCGAGATTGGCAGACCCCGTACCTGCAATATCTCCGCCAAGGAGAGCTACCCCTCGACCAAGCCGAGGCTCGGCGGGTAGCGGACGCGCCAAGTCGTTCGTCTTGCTGGGCGATGAGAAGGAGCTCTACCACCGCAGCCCCTCGGGCATCCTCCAGCGATGCATCTCCATCGCCGAAGGTCAGGAACTCCTGCAAGAGATACACTCGGGGGCTTGCGGCCATCATGCAGCGCCTCGAGCCCTCGTCGGGAACGCTTTCCGGCAAGGCTTCTACTGGCCGACGGCGGTGGCTGACGCCACTAGAATTGTCCGCACCTGCGAAGGGTGTCAATTCTATGCGAAGCAGACCCACCTGCCCGCTCAGGCTCTGCAGACGATACCCATCACCTGGCCCTTCGCCGTGTGGGGTCTGGACCTCGTCGGCCCTCTGCAGAAGGCGCCCGGGGGCTACACACACCTGCTGGTCGCCGTCGACAAATTCTCCAAGTGGATCGAGGTCCGACCCCTGAACAGCATCAGGTCCGAGCAGGCGGTGGCGTTCTTCACCAACATCATCCATCGCTTCGGGGTCCCAAACTCCATCATCACCGACAACGGCACCCAGTTCACCGGCAGAAAATTCTTAGATTTTTGCGAGGATCACCACATCCGGGTGGACTGGGCTGCCGTAGCTCATCCCATGTCGAATGGGCAAGTAGAGCGTGCCAACGGCATGATTCTACAAGGGCTCAAGCCTCGGATTTACAACGACCTCAACAAGTTCGGCAAGCGATGGATGAAGGAACTCCCCTCGGTGGTCTGGAGCCTGAGGACAACGCCGAGCCAAGCCACGGGTTTCACGCCGTTCTTCCTAGTCTACGGGGCCGAGGCCGTCTTGCCCACTGACCTGGAATACGGCTCCCCGAGGACGAGGGCCTACGACGATCAAAGCAACCAAGCTAGCCGAGAAGACTCGCTGGACCAGCTGGAAGAGGCTCGGGACAGGGCCTTACTACACTCGGCGCGGTATCAGCAGTCCCTGCGACGCTACCACGCCCGAGGGGTCCGACCCCGAGACCTCCAGGTGGGCAACCTGGTGCTTCGGCTGCGGCAAGACGCCCGAGGGAGGCACAAGCTCACGCCCCCCTGGGAGGGGCCATTCGTCATCACCAAAGTTCTGAAGCCCGGAACGTACAAGCTGGCCAACAGTCAAGGCGAGGTCTACGGCAACGCTTGGAACATCCAACAGCTACGTCGCTTCTACCCTTAAGATGTTTCAAAGTTGTTCATATACCTCGCACCCACGCAAAGTTTAGTCAACAAGGAAGGGTCGGCCTCGCCTCGGAAAAGCCCGACCCTCCCTCGGGGGCTAAAAGGGGGGAAACCCCCTCTGCGTCAAAATTTTCCTCGAAAAAAAATCTCTTTTACCAGAATATCTTTCGTGCTTTTTGACTACTTCGAAAAGTGGGTCCTGGAAACGACGGAGTACACGTAAGCAGCCAAGGCTGACCGAGCCGAGGGACTCCTACGCCTCCGGGATACGGATACCTCACTCATCACCTTCTACGATAAGTAACTCGTGTTCGGATAAAGTGACTCCACGGATCGAACAAGTCTTTACGTTCGGAAGCCTTTCTGCTGAAGCGATCCTTCGAGCCTTCTCGACCGAGTCGGCGACAGGGCCTCACGGGCGGGTGAAAGTACGCGTAAGCGGCAAGGCCGACCGAGCCGGGGGACTCCCACGCCTCCGGGATACGGATACCTCACTCATCGCCTTCCGCGAGAAGCAACTCTCGCTCGCACAAACATCCCTGTTACCGACAAAAAGTCCAGATACTCGAAACAAGAGGAAAAGAGACGCAGCTTTACAACGCAGCGAGGGTGTGTGTTCCGGCCTCGACGGCCGCACAAGGCACACGCTACAAGACAATCTGATCCTGCAAGCTCGGGTCTTGACGCTGGAAGGGGGCAGCAACACCCTCGGCATCGACGGCACCTTCGGCGAGGCCCGACCTAGCCTCGGACGGCGACGCGGTCCAGGGGTCTCCGCTCCGAAGGACGACGTCATCACCACGCCCGGGCAATCGCTCCCAGGGACTTCTCCGGGAATCCGGCCTGAGCAGGCGGCTCAGCCGGTCACCCCTGGGGCCTCGGCCAACCATCTTCCAAGGGCGCCAGCCCGGTCCGAAGCCGCGGCTGATCGACTCCGACGTCGATTCCGCCAACGGACAACCCGGCTAGGCTCCGGCCAACTAGGTTTCATTTTCGAGCCAACTCCGCCTCTGTTCATACTGATATCGCTACCCCTGGCCTCGGCTCATCGAAGAGCGGCCGAGGGGTCTCTTTAACTAAGCTAGAGGAACCTCGGACAGCAAGGCCGACCGAGCCGAGGGACTCCTACGCCTCCGGGATACGGATACCTCACTCGTCACCTTGACACGGGGCGACTCATGCTTGGTGAAGCGGTTCAGATAGTCAACAGACGAGTCTTAGTGCTCAAAAATGAGGAAAAAACACGGCTCCGTGCCGAAGTTACATACATGTTCAGGCCCCGAAAGCCGAAATGAACAAAAAACCCTGGCATTCGAAGTGCCATTACAAACTGTAATACTCAAGTTGTATACCAAGTGTAATAGAGAGAGACCCTCATTTTGTGTGTTTCATTTGCATCATAAAAAGAGCACCTATGCAATTAAGAGTGACTAAATAAAACAATTATTCTAAAATAAAGGAAAAAAATACATTTGTTGGAGTTTTATGTGTTGTGCATTAAATAAAACCATGAGGATAAAAATGATAAGGTAATAATCATTTGAAGCTTGATTAAACCCTAAATATGAAATTAGGGTTTTGAAAATAAGGAAAAGAGAAGAGATGTGAAAATATAAATAAAATGTATAAATAAACATCTTCAGGCTAAGTATTTTTAATGGCAAAAATAGAGTTTATAAATGAAGATCCACAAAAAGTTTGAATTAAATCAAATTGGGTTTGAAAATAAAGAAAATGGAAAGAAAAATGAAAAAAGAAAAAGGTAAAAACCTTACCTGGGCCCTGAACCTAGAATTCGGCCCACTACTGCTTGCACCGCGCGGCCCGCTTCCCTTTTCAATCCGCCGCACGCCGTCTCCACCGTTCTCCCACTGACGGGTGGGCCCGCACCGTCGGTCTCGCCCCGCGCGCGCGCCGGCGTTCTCTGCTGCGCGGACCCGCGTGTCAGCCTCCCCTTTTTCACGACGCTGCGCGGTGGGCCTGCCCTGTCATTCGCTCGGACGCACAACGACTCGCTCTTCCTCCTCGCGCGCTAACAGCCCGAAGACGTCGCCGCCATTGCCGGGAGCGGGGCACTCTCCTTCCCTCTTCCCGACCCGGACTCCGGGAGATAAAAGGGGAACTCCCGTGGACCGTTCCTCTCTACCTTCTCACGCGAGCCTCGATTCCCCGGAGCGAGTAGCCACCAAGAACACCTCCGCTGCGCCGCCGAGAGTAAAAATCCGCCGCATTGGGATTCTCGGCTTGCTGAAGACCGAGCTGGGGCTGTGGAGCCCAAGGGCCCTCTCGGCCGTGAGGAAGACCACCGCGACCGAGTTTCGCTGAATCATCCACCAACGCCGCCGGAATTCGTGGCCGGAGCGAATCACCGTCCCGGCGTCAAGAACCGAAGCCTGCGCGAACCCGTTAATCGGTGAGCAATTCCTCCTCGCTCAATACTTCTACCACGCCCCGCTGTCCTTAGCTGTGTTTGAATTCGAACTTCGGTAGATCGAATGGCCGGGCACCGCCGCCGCTTCACCATTGTCCGCGGATCGTGGTGGCCCGAGCCGCTGGGATCACAATCCGGGAAAATTCTTGTCCCAATAGGTTCGGGGGGTAGTGAATTTGGTTATACTTAGAAGAGGGTGCGGATTATCCACTGGTGTAGCAAAGGGGGGAATACTCCGGCGAGGCGCCGCCGCGCGTGGGATTGCGCCACCGCCTGGGCGCGTCGGGGGGGGGGGAAGAATAGGCCTGGGCCGTCCGTCTGTTGATCGACGGCTCTGATTAGACGCGTGCGTACCGATTCAATCGGGTGATCCTGGCCCGTCCGATCTGGATCCTGCGCGCTCGGATTGTTCTGGTTGTTTAAAATCTAGGCCGTAGATCTCCCATCCAACGCTCGCCGAGCGTACCGCTTCGGCGCCCTTCAAATCTGATCTGAGCCCTCGGTGTTTAATCCAACGGCCGAGATCGCACCGTACCCCTTCGCGGGTCATTTTGTTAAAGAGTCCTCGGGTTTCCGGGAAATAAACCCGCCGTCCACCTATTACTATTCACTGTGTCACGGAAAACTTACCCCGAGGCCCCTGAGTTTTCTGGAATTTGACGCCCAGTCCCGAGAGTATTAAAAACAGAGAAATTAATATTAGAAATTCATTTTTAATACAAAAACAAATCTAGAAACTTGTAAAATGCATAGAAAATTCATTTTAGCTCCAAATTAAGTCATTCCAATTTCTAAAATTTTGTAATAATATTCTTCATCATTTAGTTTCTCTGTTTTGACAAGAACTCTGTCAGAAAATTTATTTATCATTTAATCATATTATAATCACCTTAAATCTTAGGAAATTCATAACTTAAATTCTATAACTCCAAATTCAGTGATTCCAGTTCCTAAGATTTCATTTTAATGTGTAGATTTTTACTGTATATTTCATTCATCTGTTTGGTGTGATGTTGATTTTGGCTATACTATGTATGTATTGTGTTAATGCGAGTAGACGAGCAAGCCACTGTGGAAACTGAGGTTCAGCAAGTAGAGATAGCTGAGCAGGAGCTCATTACAGGCAAGTTGTGCCCTTGATCACTTACTTTTCCCAGCCATGTTCTTATTAATTTTAATGATCTGCATAGGTTAATTTTGATGGGATCCTTTATGTACCCCAGTTTTGATTACCTCTATACCTTGTTCACCCCTGGAATATTTTTGGGTAGTACTTGCTATTGCTTTATGTGGATTGGGTATGGAGATTCATTATTCATGATTATTCTGTTATTATCTTGTTATTATTATTGTTCATGTTAAGATCATTAAATTAAGGGGAACATGGAGCGACCACCCGGGAAAACAGTGCTACCACAAGGGTTTAATGGGACGCCCTTGGCTGACTAATTAGGAAAGCTAGTGGAAGACTACCTTACCCGAAAGGGGCAAGGGCAGTAGGGGAGAGGTTAGTGCGGGGAGGTCCCTGGTTGATTTTGCTGCGATGGCTGTCAGCCAGGAACCCTGTACTGGATTTTCCTATAAACTGTAGCGGGTTTTCGGAAGCTAGTGGAACTTTGTAAAGGCCTCGTAGTGGATCCCTAGCCATTCACCTCGGTAGTGTCTAAGGGCCTTGCAAACCCTGGCGACATGGGATACACGACTTGTGGGTAAAGATGCGCAACCTCTGCAGAGTGTAAAACTAGTATACTAGCCGTGCTCACGGTCATGATCGGCTCGGACCCTCACATGATTAACTATGGAACTTAAGTTTAATTTGTCATTTGCATCGCATTTGGGATTATTTTACTATTACTGTTCTTTATTATTATTAAGGTTTGGTATTTACTTACACTTAGTAATTGCTAATAAAATTTTGACCAACTTATAAAAGCAATGCTCAGCCTTAGCCTTTATTTCATTGATCAGCCTTACACTACATGAACTCCCACCTTTGGTGAGTTCATGCCACATTATTCCCCACGACTTGTTGAGCTATGAACGTATGTGAGCTCACTCTTGCTGTCTCACACCCCCCCCCACAGGAGAAGAACAGGTGGTTGAAGAGGAGCTGCCTAACACTGAGGAGTTCGATCTGATCTAGGTGGCGTTTCTCAGTCGACGTTGGCGCCATCGATCCTTAGTTCGTTTTATATTTATCTTTATTTTGTAATAAGACTTCCGCTATGTAATAAGTACTCTGATGTTTTAATGACATTTATCTCTATACACTCTGTTATTATATATGTTGTCTTCTTGGCGCATGTATGAGATGCACCCGGCTTTGTTCTTTAAAACCGGGTGTTACAGAAGTGGTATCAGAGCAAATGTTGACTGTAGGACGAAACCTAGATAGACCGGACAAACCCTTACCTACTTATCTCATTCTGATTCATTCTACACTCACCTTACTCTGATTCTTTCTACACTTATCTTGATCCTGTCTCACCTTCTACTGTTCTACTCTGATCATCCTTACCTTTTCTACTCTGAGACAAGATGGATTTCAAACCTTGGAATCCCTACCCCTATGACATTTTTAAGAGATAGGAAGCCTAAGACAAAATTAAACTATTTTCTCTATTAAAAATGTTGGTTGATTGTGCTGATGCTAAATGTCTGATTTGCTTCTTTGATTGATTGAATTATTATAGATGGACATCTTAGCATGTACCAACATAAGGTATTGAATTAGCTATGGTAGGTGAAATATTAATCTGCTTAGCTAATAAATCCCCCAAAGTAACATGATTGTAATTACTGCCTTGTCTACTGCTCTTTCTTACCATATGTATCTAACTCAGATGGTCAATACCAGGAGGGGTGGTGGAATTGATTTGCCTCCTAACCAACACACTCGAAGACAACCTCAGCCACAACCTGCTGGGATGAATCCTCCCAATCCTCCACCAGGCGGAGTTGACCCACTGGTTGCTGCTCAGATGGCGGTGATGCAGCAAATGGCAGATACTATGGCTGATATGCGTGCCCAGATGCAGCAAGAACGCCAAGAGATGCGTCAGGAAAGAGAAGACATACGCCAGGAGTTGCGCCAGGAGAGAGATGAGATACGCCAAGAAAGGAGGGCGCAACAACAGCTTCAACAACAGCAACAGCAGCAACAAGTGCCATTGCCTCCACCACCACCACCAGTTCCACCCCGAGACAAGCACAGAGAGTTCATGAGTCATAAGCCACCGACCTTCGCCAGCTCGCCAGATCCACTGGACGCGGATGATTGGCTGAAGTCCGTTGAGAAGATGCTGAATATTGCACAATGCACTGACCGGGAGAAGGTTTTATATGCTTCTGGACGTCTGATTGGTCCTGCTGCTGACTGGTGGGATTCTTATACTGCTGCCCATGATGCTGCGGATACTATTACTTGGGCAGAGTTCAGTACACAGTTCAGGAACTACCATATTCCAGCTGGGATGATAAAGATTAAGAAGAAGGAATTTCTGTCGCTGAAGCAAGGGAGTATGTCAGTCAGCGAGTACCGCGACAAGTTTATTCAGCTATCCAGATATGCCCCTGAAGAAGTTGCTGAAGACGAGAGGAAGCAGGAGCATTTCATTGAAGGACTTAATGGACCACTGCAGTATGCTCTAGTGGCACACACATTTCCATCATTTCAGAGACTGTTGGATAAGGCACTGGCTATTGAACACAAGCGTGTTCAACTGGGCGATTTGAAGAGGAAGGCTATCTCACAGGGACAGGGTAGCAGCAGTGTTCGTCCTCGATACAGTTCACCACAGAGTACACCGCCTCGACCAGGAGGACCGCGCCCAGTTCAGCAATCACCACTGAGGACACCTACTCGACAGGCTACACCCACTGGCACCCCGACGAAGTTTGCAGGACAGAGTCCGGGCACTCAATGTTTCAAGTGTGGGAAGATTGGTCATTATGCAAATGTCTGCCCACAGAGGATCACTACTACTCCAGCTCAGAACAAGCAACAGACCCCTGGCAAGGGATATTCTATAGCCAGGGTGAACCAAGTCAGCGTTGATGATACTCCTGATGGTGGGGACCTCGTGATTGGTATGTTTTATGTTAATGCAATTCCTGCAACAATATTATTTGATTCTGGTGCTACACATTCATTCATGTCTGCTAGATATGCCAACACAAATGAAATACCACTGCTAAATATGAGAAAACCCCTGATAGTAATTACACCTAAAGGGCCTGTTGAGGCGAATCAAATGACACGTAGATTGACATTAACCATTATGGGTAGAGAATTTGGAGCTACTGCTATAATATTGGAGTCAAGCAGTATAGATCTGATCCTTGGTATGTCATGGTTAAGAAAGGCAAAGGCTGTTATAGCATGTGGTAGAGGTACCATAGAACTCACTACCACTAAAGGAGAAAGGTTTCAAGTTAATATTGCAGTAACCTCCTCATCCATGCGTGCGATGTTCTTTATGCCTGAGGAGTTTGTTGGCGACAACATCCGGGTGGTTAGAGATTTTCCGGATGTCTTTCCAGAGGAGTTACCAGGGATGCCACCTGATAGAGAAGTTGAGTTTGTTATTGATCTCTTACCTGGAACCGCCCCTATTTCTAAACAGCCATATAGAATGTCCGTAGAGGAGTTGAAGGAACTGAAGAAGCAGTTGACGGAGTTACAAGAGGCGGGGTATATTCGTCCAAGTTCATCACCTTGGGGAGCACCGGTGTTATTTGTGCAGAAGAAGGATGGATCGCAACGGATGTGTGTGGATTATAGATCTCTTAATGATGTTACGGTGAAGAACAAGTATCCGTTGCCCCGTATTGAGGATTTATTTGATCAGATGAGAGGAGCCAGGGTATTCTCGAAGATTGATCTCCGATCCGGTTACCATCAGATGAGGATTAGACCATCGGATATTCCCAAGACGGCTTTCTCGACACGATATGGATTATATGAGTTTACTGTTATGTCATTTGGACTAACCAATGCACCGGCTTATTTCATGAATTTGATGAACAAAGTGTTTATGGATTATTTGGACAGATTCGTCGTGGTATTCATCGACGATATTCTTATCTATTCTAAGAATGAAAGTGATCATGAACAACATCTAAGGTTGGTGCTATAGAAGCTACGAGATAATCAACTCTATGCTAAGTTCAGCAAGTGCGAGTTTTGGATTGACAAGGTGCCATTCCTTGGTCATATTATTTCTAATGGAGGAATAGCAGTGGATCCTGCTAAAGTGAAGGAGATAATGGAGTGGAGAGTGCCCACTACAGTTACTGAGATTCGGAGTTTCTTGGGACTCGCAGGATATTATCGGAGATTTATTGAAGGATTTTCTAAGATTGCTAAGCCCATGACCTCACTTTTGGAGAAAGGAAGAGAATTCAAGTGGGATGAGAAATGCCAAGAGAGCTTTGATCAATTGAAGGAGAGATTGATGTCACCTCCAGTACTGATTATGCCAGATCTGCAGAAGGGATTTGACATTTATTGTGATGCATGTGGCCAAGGACTTGGATGTGTGCTTATGCAAGATGGTCATGTGATTGCCTATGCATCTCGTCAGTTGAGGAAGCATGAATTGAACTACCCCACTCATGATTTGGAATTGGCTGCAGTTGTGCATGCACTTAAGATTTGGAGACACTACGTTATGGGAACTAAGTGCCAAGTATACACGGATCATAAGAGTTTGAAGTATATATTCACTCAGAAGGATCTCAACCTTAGGCAACGCCGTTGGTTGGAGCTCATTAAGGATTATGACTTGGAGATTCACTATCACCCAGGCAAGGCGAATTTGGTTGCAGATGCCTTGAGTCGGAAGGAGCATGTTCACTCCGCTTTCGTTGTCCAGCTACCTGATGAATTAGCAAAGGATTTTGAGAGACTCAACCTGGGAATTGCTACACATACAGAAGGAGTGACTATTGAATTGGAACCTACCTTGGAGCAAGAAATTCGTAAAGGTCAGGTTGGTGATGCCAAAATCCAGGAGATCAAGGATCTGATAACAGAGGGTAGAGGCCCGGAATTCACGGAGGATGAGCAAGGCACGATATGGTTCAAGAATCGGATCTGTGTTCCCGATATTGATAGTCTTCGGGAAACTATATTGAAGGAGGCACATGATTCAGTTTATTCTATCCACCCTGGGAGCACTAAGATGTATCACGATTTGAAGCAAAATTATTGGTGGTATGGACTAAAGAGAGATGTGGCTGCACATGTGGCTATGTGCGACGTATGCCAAAGAGTTAAAGCTGAACACCAGAGGCCAGCCGGACTATTGCACCCACTGAAGATACCTGAGTGGAAATGGGAAGAGATTGGCATGGACTTCATTGTTGGATTACCCCGCACGTCTGCTGGATATGATTCTATATGGGTGATTGTGGACAGGCTAACTAAAGTAGCCCACTTTATTCCAGTGAAGACCACGTATTCAGGTGCCAAGTTGGCAGAGTTGTACATGGCACGGATTGTCTGCCTGCATGGTGTGCCAAAGAAGATTGTGTCAGATCGAGGATCACAGTTTACCTCTCGATATTGGAAGAAGTTGCACGAGTCATTGGATACAAGATTGAATTTTAGTTCGGCTTACCATCCCCAGACTGATGGGCAGACTGAGAGGACTAACCAAGTACTGGAAGATATGTTAAGAGCTTGTGCTCTTAAGCATGGTGGAAGTTGGGATAAGAGTCTACCGTATGCGGAGTTCTCATATAATAATAGCTACCAGGCCAGCTTGAAGATGTCACCGTTTGAGGCTTTGTATGGCAGAAAGTGCAGGACTCCCTTGTATTGGAATCAAACTGGTGAAAGGCAGTTGTTTGGACCTGAGATTATACAAGAAGCAGAGGAACAAGTTCAGCAAATAAGGGAGAATTTGAGAACTGCACAGTCCAGGCAGAAAAGTTATGCTGATACCCGGAGAAGACTACTTGAGTTTAAGGAGGGTGATTATGTCTATTTGAAGGTGTCACCACTCCGGGGTATGAGAAGATTCAAAGTCAAAGGAAAGTTGTCTCCTCGCTTTATTGGACCCTTCTTAATCTTAAAGCGAGTGGGAGAGGTTGCATATCAATTGGAGTTACCAGATCATCTCGCGGATGTTCATGATGTATTCCATGTATCTCAGCTGAAGAAATGTCTCAGGGTGCCTGAAGAACAGTTACCAATGGAAGACCTTAGTGTTCAAGAGGATTTGACTTATGCTGAGTACCCCATCAAGATTTTGGATACTTTGACTCGAGTTACGAGGAATAAGGTTATAAAGATGTGCAAAGTGCAATGGAGCCACCACGGAGAAGATGAGGCAACTTGGGAAAGAGAAGAAGAGCTTCGCATAGATTTTCCCCACCTTTTCCCTAGATCTTCTTAAATCTCGAGGACGAGATTATTTTTAAGGGGGGTAGGATTTGTAATACTCAAGTTGTATACCAAGTGTAATAGAGAGAGACCCTCATTTTGTGTGTTTCATTTGCATCATAAAAAGAGCACCTATGCAATTAAGAGTGACTAAATAAAACAATTATTCTAAAATAAAGGAAAAAAATACATTTGTTGGAGTTTTATGTGTTGTGCATTAAATAAAACCATGAGGATAAAAATGATAAGGTAATAATCATTTGAAGCTTGATTAAACCCTAAATATGAAATTAGGGTTTTGAAAATAAGGAAAAGAGAAGAGATGTGAAAATATAAATAAAATGTATAAATAAACATCTTCAGGCTAAGTATTTTTAATGGCAAAAATAGAGTTTATAAATGAAGATCCACAAAAAGTTTGAATTAAATCAAATTGGGTTTGAAAATAAAGAAAATGGAAAGAAAAATGAAAAAAGAAAAAGGTAAAAACCTTACCTGGGCCCTGAACCTAGAATTCGGCCCACTACTGCTTGCACCGCGCGGCCCGCTTCCCTTTTCAATCCGCCGCACGCCGTCTCCACCGTTCTCCCACTGACGGGTGGGCCCGCACCGTCGGTCTCGCCCCGCGCGCGCGCCGGCGTTCTCTGCTGCGCGGACCCGCGTGTCAGCCTCCCCTTTTTCACGACGCTGCGCGGTGGGCCTGCCCTGTCATTCGCTCGGACGCACAACGACTCGCTCTTCCTCCTCGCGCGCTAATAGCCCGAAGACGTCGCCGCCATTGCCGGGAGCGGGGCACTCTCCTTCCCTCTTCCCGACCCGGACTCCGGGAGATAAAAGGGGAACTCCCGTGGACCGTTCCTCTCTACCTTCTCACGCGAGCCTCGATTCCCCGGAGCGAGTAGCCACCAAGAACACCTCCGCTGCGCCGCCGAGAGTAAAAATCCGCCGCATTGGGATTCTCGGCTTGCTGAAGACCGAGCTGGGGCTGTGGAGCCCAAGGGCCCTCTCGGCCGTGAGGAAGACCACCGCGACCGAGTTTCGCTGAATCATCCACCAACGCCGCCGGAATTCATGGCCGGAGCGAATCACCGTCCCGGCGTCAAGAACCGAAGCCTGCGCGAACCCGTTAATCGGTGAGCAATTCCTCCTCGCTCAATACTTCTACCACGCCCCGCTGTCCTTAGCTGTGTTTGAATTCGAACTTCGGTAGATCGAATGGCCGGGCACCGCCGCCGCTTCACCATTGTCCGCGGATCGTGGTGGCCCGAGCCGCTGGGATCACAATCCGGGAAAATTCTTGTCCCAATAGGTTCGGGGGGTAGTGAATTTGGTTATACTTAGAAGAGGGTGCGGATTATCCACTGGTGTAGCAAAGGGGGGAATACTCCGGCGAGGCGCCGCCGCGCGTGGGATTGCGCCACCGCCTGGGCGCGTCGGGGGGGGGGGAAGAATAGGCCTGGGCCGTCCGTCTGTTGATCGACGGCTCTGATTAGACGCGTGCGTACCGATTCAATCGGGTGATCCTGGCCCGTCTGATCTGGATCCTGCGCGCTCGGATTGTTCTGGTTGTTTAAAATGTAGGCCGTAGATCTCCCATCCAACGCTCGCCGAGCGTACCGCTTCGGCGCCCTTCAAATCTGATCTGAGCCCTCGGTGTTTAATCCAATGGCCGAGATCGCACCGTACCCCTTCGCGGGTCATTTTGTTAAAGAGTCCTCGGGTTTCCGGGAAATAAACCCGCCGTCCACCTATTACTATTCACTGTGTCACGGAAAACTTACCCCGAGGCCCCTGAGTTTTCTGGAATTTGACGCCCAGTCCCGAGAGTATTAAAAACAGAGAAATTAATATTAGAAATTCATTTTTAATACAAAAACAAATCTAGAAACTTGTAAAATGCATAGAAAATTCATTTTAGCTCCAAATTGAGTCATTCCAATTTCTAAAATTTTGTAATAATATTCTTCATCATTTAGTTTCTCTGTTTTGACAAGAACTCTGTCAGAAAATTTATTTATCATTTAATCATATTATAATCACCTTAAATCTTAGGAAATTCATAACTTAAATTCTATAACTCCAAATTCAGTGATTCCAGTTCCTATGATTTCATTTTAATGTGTAGATTTTTACTGTATATTTCATTCATCTGTTTGGTGTGATGTTGATTTTGGCTATACTATGTATGTATTGTGTTAATGCGAGTAGACGAGCAAGCCACTGTGGAAACTGAGGTTCAGCAAGTAGAGATAGCTGAGCAGGAGCTCATTACAGGCAAGTTGTGCCCTTGATCACTTACTTTTCCCAGCCATGTTCTTATTAATTTTAATGATCTGCATAGGTTAATTTTGATGGGATCCTTTATGTACCCCAGTTTTGATTACCTCTATACCTTGTTCACCCCTGGAATATTTTTGGGTAGTACTTGCTATTGCTTTATGTGGATTGGGTATGGAGATTCATTATTCATGATTATTCTGTTATTATCTTGTTATTATTATTGTTCATGTTAAGATCATTAAATTAAGGGGAACATGGAGCGACCACCCGGGAAAACAGTGCTACCACAAGGGTTTAATGGGACGCCCTTGGCTGACTAATTAGGAAAGCTAGTGGAAGACTACCTTACCCGAAAGGGGCAAGGGCAGTAGGGGAGAGGTTAGTGCGGGGAGGTCCCTGGTTGATTTTGCTGCGATGGCTGTTAGCCAGGAACCCTGTACTGGATCTTCCTATAAACTGTAGCGGGTTTTCGGAAGCTAGTGGAACTTTGTAAAGGCCTCGTAGTGGATCCCTAGCCATTGACCTCGGTAGTGTCTAAGGGCCTTGCAAACCCTGGCGACATGGGATACACGACTTGTGGGTAAAGATGCGCAACCTCTGCAGAGTGTAAAACTAGTATACTAGCCGTGCTCACGGTCATGAGCGGCTCGGACCCTCACATGATTAACTATGGAACTTAAGTTTAATTTGTCATTTGCATCGCATTTGGGATTATTTTACTATTACTGTTCTTTAATTATTATTAAGGTTTGGTATTTACTTACACTTAGTAATTGCTAATAAAATTTTGACCAACTTATAAAAGCAATGCTCAGCCTTAGCCTTTATTTCATTGATCAGCCTTACACTACATGAACTCCCACCTTTGGTGAGTTCATGCCACATTATTCCCCACGACTTGTTGAGCTATGAACGTATGTGAGCTCACTCTTGCTGTCTCACACCCCCCCACAGGAGAAGAACAGGTGGTTGAAGAGGAGTTGCCTAACACTGAGGAGTTCGATCTGATCTAGGTGGCGTTTCTCAGTCGACGTTGGCGCCATCGATCCTTAGTTCGTTTTATATTTATCTTTATTTTGTAATAAGACTTCCGCTATGTAATAAGTACTCTGATGTTTTAATGACATTTATCTCTATACACTCTGTTATTATATATGTTGTCTTCTTGGCGCATGTATGAGATGCACCCGGCTTTGTTCTTTAAAACCGGGTGTTACACAAACGGAACTCCGGTTCCGTCTCCCCGGGTATGGACAACCTCCACGCCGGGGAAGCCCGTGGAGCGACAAGCTCTGGGCGAATCACCAGCAAAACGCGGGTCGCCCCCCAAGCATCCCGGCAGATCCTCGCAGTCGTCCTCGCCGCGAATGCGAGGAAGAGGACGGAATGTTGCATCCTAGCTGGGCAGCAACAGTTCGCCTTCCCCGGCATGGCTGGAGGACGTCTCCGCCGTAGGGCTAAGGGGCGATTGCCACCACCAGAAGCTGGAAGAAGAGGTGGTCCGCCGACCCGCGCAGGAGGTGGAGCCCCGGCTCGCCTCGCTCCCCGCCCCGGCGAGAATGACGAACACCCTCAACACTGAGGGCGGGGCCGAGACCACAGCCCGGTTTGCCTCTCCCCATCCAGGAGCTGGAGGTCACCGTCTTGGGTGACCACCAGCGGAGGGGAGCAACCGGGCTGTGTGATGAAAATCCTTGAAGCCGAACGATGGCTGAAAGGTACCAACTCCCACGGAGTTGCGTTCCTCCAACGATGGGGCGAAAAGACGGCGGTTTCCCCCATCCGGGGGCTTGAAAGGTGGAAGGACACGGTGCATAAGGGAGGAAGAAGACATGGTCGCCTTACGAAAGGGGTCGCCCTCCTTTTAAAGGCGACTCTCCCTGCTTGCGCCCCCAACCGTCACGGGCTGAGTCTTCTCCAACACGCTCCAAAGCCCTCCCCTGCGGCGCGGGGGCTGGGTCCCGCATGTCATGCAGACCGGCTCCGAGCAGAAGAAGCCAAACCGCCGCGCGTGGTGCACGCGACCGCCCAGCGGTTACAAGTGACCCTCCACTCTTGCCCAGACCAACGGGCGAAAGGGGCGGGCAGCCATGCAGGCGGCATGCAACCGCGCCAAGTGGACGCGCCTCTCCGACTCCCGACACGCCAGCATGGAGGCCCAGGCCCACGCGTCGCGCGACCGGCGCGCCGGATGCTGCATGCAAGCAACTGTACCACTTGCGCCACCACCACGCCTCCTTGATTGCGGAACCAATACCGCGACTCGAAGCGACCCAGCGCGCGACCCAGCAGCGCCAGCCTGACGCAGCGGTCAACGCGGTCAAAAGTGGGCCGGCAGTGATGACGGTGGCAGGCGCGCGGGAGCTGCGGTCACGTCGTCAGCCAAGCTCACGTCCCATCCGGAGGCAGCGAGAGAACCCCCTCTCACGATGTGAAGACAACGCGCCCGTGATCTGTTCCTCGAACGGCTCGCGCACGCGCAACGGCAGCCCTGCCAACTACTCGCCCCGTCGCATTAACTCCGCGGCTGGACAGGCGGCGCTTCTGGCAGAAGCAGCGGGCGACGCTTCGCCTTCGCCGAAACAACCGCGCCAAAAAAGGTACGCCGCGTCGTTCGGTTTCGTATCCTTTTTTTCCTTTTTTCCTCTTTCTCTATCTCTTACGACAGGGACCGGGAAAGGGGGATACCCCGAAAGGGATCCTTCCCTGTGAAGGAACTAGGCTCCGAGCCTCCTTACTGATCAGGGGTTCGAAGGCTGGCCCCCCGAAGGGTTCAACAGCCGCCTCAGATCGCGTGGGCCCTACACCCACTACTGGTCAGAGGTTCGAAGGCCGGCCCCCCGAAGGGTTCCACGGCTGCCTCAGGCTACCCGAGCTCCGCGCCCATTACTGATCAGGGGTTCGAAGGCTGGCTCCCGAAGGGTTCACAGTCGCCTCAGACGCCGAGCGAGGGATGACCAGGGGTACGTTCGATACATAACCAAGGCTCGGGCTGCGCTCCCGAGGTACCCTAGGACATTTCCGAGACCAACGGGAGCGATCCTGTAACGGAATCCCATCGGAGGGAGGCATCGAGCCCTCGGACCCTGTCGCCAGGGGACCGGGTCCGGCAGATCACCCGCAGGTACTTTTGGGCGTGCCTCTGGGCCCCTAGCCGACCCCCAACGAACGGGGCACGGACGTCCACTCGGATTACCCGCTTGCAGCTCACCGGAGACACCATGTTCGGTGCCCATCGAGGGTAACATGGCGCTCTCCCCCCTCCTCCTTGCGGAAAGGCGACGTAGGGGCGTATGTAAAAAAGCCGAGTCTGTCCCTGATCGCCCTCTCGCCCTGTGCGGAGGCTTGGGGGCTGCTCTCACAAACCCGGCTCCAGCCGAACCGTTGACAGCGTCAACATACCAGCCCGAGAACTTGGGCCCCGACCGTGCACCCGGGCTACGGCCAGTTCGCATGAGGGAACCACCAGACCAGCCGAAGCATTACACAAGGCATTAAGACCTCGAAGGAGTGAAACCACTCCTCCGAGGCCTCGGGGGCTACACCTGGCGGGTGCGCTCGCGCGCACCCACCGGAACAAAATGCAACCGAGAAAGGCTGGTCCCCTTGCAAAAAAGTGCGACGAAAGCCTCCAAGCGAGTGCTAACACTCCCTTCGAGGCTCGGGGGCTACTGTCGGGGACCATAATTAGGGGTACCCTCAAGACGCCTAATTCTCAGCTGGTAACCCCCATCAGCATAAAGCTGCAGAGGCCTGATGGGTGCGATTAAGTCAGGGATCAGTCCATACGAGCGACTCGATCACGCCTCGCCCGAGCCTAGCCTCGGGCAAGGGCAGCCGACCCCGAGGGGTTTCCGTCTCGCCCGAGGCCCCCTTTTAATGGCGGACACATCTCCGGCTCGCCCGAGGCCTTGCCTTCGCTAAGAAGCAACCCTGACTAAATCGCCGCGCCGACCGACCGAGTCGCAGGAGCATTTAACGCAAAGGTAGCCTGACACCTTTATCCTGACGCGCCCCCCCAGTAGAGCTGAAGTGACCGCCGTCACTTCGCCGCTCCACTGACCGGTCTGACAGAAGGACAGCGCCGCCTGCGCCATTCCGACTGCAGTGCCACTTGACAGAGTGAGAATGACAGGCAGTCAGGCCTTGCCAAAGGCGCCATAGGAAGCTCCGCCTGACCCAGGGCTCGGACTCGGGCTAAGGCCCCGGAAGACGGCGAACTCCGCTCTGCCCGACCTAGGGCTCGGACTCGGGCTAAGGCCCCGGAAGATGGCGAACTCCGCTCCGCCCGACCCAGGGCTCGGACTCGGGCTAAGGCCCCGGAAGTCGGCGAACTCCGCTCCGCCCGACCCAGGGCTCGGACTCGGGCTAAGGCCCCGGAAGACGGCGAACTCCGCTCCGCCCGACCCAGGGCTTGGACTCGGGCTAAGGCCCCGGAAGACGGCGAACTCCGCTCCGCCCGACCCAGGGCTCGGACTCGGGCTAGGCCCCAGAAGACGACGAACTCCGCTTCGCCCGACCCCAGGGGTCGGACTCCGCCCTGGCCTCTGCCGAACGACCTCCGCCTCGCCCGACCCAGGAGCTCGGGCTCGGCCTCGGCCACGAAAGACAGACTCGACCTCGGCTTCGGAGGAGCCTCCACGTCGCTCGACCTAGGGCACAAGCCCGCCACGTCAACAGGAAGCGCCATCATCACCCTACCCCGAGCCGACTCGGGCCGCAGAGAACAAGACCGGTGTCCCATCTGGCTAGCTCCGCCAGATAGGCAATGATGACGCCCCGCTAGCCCCGTGACGACGGCGGCTCTCAGCTCCCTTACGGAAGCAGGGGGACGTCAGCAAGGACCCAACCGCTCCGACAGCTGTCCCTCCGCCAGGCTCCGTTGCTCCTCCGACAGCCACGACACCACACCAGCTGGGTGCCAAGATCTCTCCGGCTGCCACATTGGCATGTACTTAGGGCGCTAGCTCTCCCCCGCTAGACACGTAGCACTCTGCTACACCCCCATTGTACACCTGGATCCTCTCCTTACGCTTATAAAAGGAAGGACCAGGGCCTTCTTAGAGAAGGTTGGCCGCGCGAGGACGAGGACGGGGCAGGCGCTCTCTTGGGGCCGCTCGCTTCCCTCACCCGCGTGGACGCTTGTAACCCCCTACTGCAAGCGCACCCGACCTGGGCGCGGGTCGAACACGAAGGCCGCGGGATTCCCACCTCTCTCACGACTCGTCTCCAGCCACCTCGCTTTCCCCCCTTCGCGCTCGCCCACGCGCTCGACCCATCTGGGCTGGGGCACGCGGCACACTCACTCGTCGGCTTAGGGACCCCCCCGGTCTCGAAACGCCGACAGTAGTGATCAATGGAGAGTCATGATCTCTGGACAGAATGGAATCACGACTCGTGGGTAAAGTGTGCAACCTCTGCAGAGTGTTAGAAACTGGTAAATCAGTCGTGCTCATGGTTAAGAGCGGCCTTGGGATCCTCTTTGATTAGAAGAACTCTTATGTTGATGTTTAATGATGATGTTTATAATTATGATCTCTGGTATTTCCTCTTGGAATGAGTGCATTTGGGTAATAACTGGGTTTATTACTAAAATTTGGCTCTACTATTAGTAATAAATACTTGACCAACTAAAAGCAACTGCTTAACCTCAACCCCACATACAGCTAGTCCACTTTAGCCAAACGAGACATTTGTTGAGTACGTTGATGTGTACTCACCCTTGCTTTAAAAACCACCCCACCCCAAGTTGTCCCGTCTGTATTCAGTGCTCAGGAGGAAATGTTGGCAACATGGAGGACTTTGAGGAGTTCCAGGAATACGACAAGTTTTAGTTATGTTAGTGGAAACCCCCAATCCGCTGCCTATGAAGGCCTTATCTGCTACATTTCGTATTCCGCACTTTGATGATATTAAATGACTATGTTATAGACTTTATGGATGTCTTGGACATCTGGATGTAATAAAAGTACCTTTCCACTATTTACTTTGAGCAATGTGTGATGATGTCCAATTATGTAATCACTGTGTACGTGAGTTTCTGATCCTGGCACATACATGGTTCATATTCGGTTTGCCTTTCTAAACCGGGTGTGATAGTCTGGTGCGCCAACTAGCCGGGTGCTCAATAAAGTGCTCTCTACACACTCAGTTTAGTTGGACCGATCCGGTGCACCACCTGATAGTCCACTTTTATATTCTTCAATCTCTTTGCTTAGGTTCATTTAGTATTGTGTCTTGGACTTGTGCTGAATATTTGTAAGTCTTCTATGGGTCTTTTACTGTCTTATTTTGAGCTGTTGCTTCCTCAAAGCCTCTGTCCAAGTCACTTTTGAATCAAGTGAACTATAAATAAAAACATATCACACCCAGATTTAAGGATAAATCCAGATGCATCTTATATGTGTGCCAAGATCAAGTTTTACACATATGACAACTTAGTGTATAGAAACCAATGTCA
This sequence comes from Zea luxurians, assembly GCA_029449295.1. Lineage (NCBI taxonomy): Eukaryota > Viridiplantae > Streptophyta > Magnoliopsida > Poales > Poaceae > Zea > Zea luxurians. The sequence continues at coordinate 6,674,447 of JAOPSE010000082.1, read as the reverse complement.
CAATATTAATTACATAACAAAATGTCTTTACAAAAATAACTGAATAAAAAACACCAAGCGAAGATAACTTCTCCATAGGCGTGGTTGACTGGAAGACAATGCCTTAGATCTCATCGAACTCATCGTAGCAGTCCTCCTCCAACAATACATGTTCTTGGCCTGTGCATTGTTTTATAGCAAGTGTGACCTCCCTCACTTTATTGCTCAGCAAGTGTGTAGGAACAAGTGTAGCATATCACACCTAGATTTAAGGACAAATCCAGATGCATCTCATATGTGTGCCAAGATCAAGTTTTACACATATGACAAATTAGTGTACAGAAACCAATGTCACAATATTAATTACATAACAAAATGTCTTTACAAAAATAACTGAATAAAAAACACCAAGCGAAGATAACTTCTCCACAGGCGTGGTTGACTGGAAGACAATGCCCTAGATCTCATCGAACTCATCGTAGCAGTCCTCCTCCAACAATACATGTTCTTGGCCTCTGCATTGTTTTATAGCAAGTGTGACCTCCCTCACTTTATTGCTCAGCAAGTGTGTAGGAACAAGTGTAGTGTAAGACTTACCAAGGATATGGCTAAGACTGAGCATTAGCTTTTAATTTTGTTAGTAAATTTTTTAGCAATTACTACGCATAAGTAAATACCATCTCAATTAAATAAGAGATCACAAATGAAATTCCCACAATGCAATGCATGTCCGGTTTAATTTAATTCCATAAATTACTCATGTGAGTGCCCAAGCTGTTATTGACCGTGAGCACGGTTGATATATTAGTTTTACACTCTGTAGGGGTTGCACATCTTTACCCACAAGTCAAGTAAAAGTTCAAAAAACTTTGAAACCAACCATGCATGTGCTAGCCAATCATAATACCACACTTTCAAGGTGTGATTGGACCCTATGAGGCATTTACTAAGTTCCACTAGCATGAGAAAACCTGCTACAGATTCAGGCAGAGGGGGTTTAGGAATCTCTCGTCCAAAAAGCTATCACAGACAAATCGGCTAGAGAACCTCCCTATACTTGCGCAACTCCTACCCACTTGCCCCTTTAGGGTAACGTCCTTACACACTAGCTTCCCTAATTAATTATCCAAGACCAAAGCCATCGTAGTCCTTGTGGTTGCACCATTCTTTTAGGTGGTTCTCTATGTTATAATTAACAAAATTATCTTATCATGCATAATAATTCAATAATAATAAATCATAATAAAACATGATCATAATTCATATGTACCATTAATCCAAAAGCCAGAGAGAGCACTAGCAAGTCTACCCAATAATAAGCAACCCAAGTGTAAACAAGGTGTAAGGAAAACAAATCTAGGTAACCTATTAGGTTCCCATCAATTTAACCTAGCAGTGCTTGTGGGTGAGAACGTAATAGTTAATATTATTAGGTCAAACAACATGATCAAGGACATAACTTGCCTTTTTGGTGCAATTCCAAATGATCAGATGCTTCCCCAAAGTTAGGCTTCCACGTTCATCGTAAGCTTGTCTATCTATTTGCGACAAAACATACATAGGCGAACAATAAAAAAATAACAGTACACCAAATGGGAAAACAAACTACATAAGGTCCCGTTTGTTTCCTTTCATTTCGAGGAATTGGAATCTTACTAATAAAATAGGCTAATTTTTTAGAATGTGACATTCCACCACTTTCCAAAGTTATTATATAAGCCTATCTCAAATTCATGGGGTGAGAGATGGAAATTGATTCTATAGATTTACATGCTATGTTTCCGATATACAACTTATAGCACACTATTTTACTTACTTTGCTACAACATAAATGTAATATATAAATATCTCTCTCATATAATTTAGAATAATATATAAATATATTACATATATAAATATATAAACTTAATTAGTTTTGTTTAAATTATAATTATTAAAATGGAATTCAATTTCAATGAAACAAACGGGGTCTAAGAGTATTCTTCGTGTCGAAACAAATTCATAGGTTCGAGAACCACGAAAATCAGAGTTAAAACGTTAAAGATATGATTTTTATAAAATTTTGGATTAATTCTTATACTGAAAAACAATTTTCAGGTTTTATTTTATATAAACCGAAGCTCATATGTACTGTTGGTTCTCTATATATAAAAATCAGGGGCTAGTTTGTGAAAAAGGACTTGTTCGTAATTAATTTTGAACACAACTAGACAACGGGTTGGTTTTGAGAAAACAAAGGGTCTCTTTAGTAAATCATGTGCCCACGATTAGATCCTTATCTTTACAAACTGATATGAAGTCTCATTCGTTAGATCTCGAATCAGTGGCCCAAGAGTCGTCCACACCAGCACCTATCCAAAGTCCTTGGATCACCGATCAGCGGCTTGGTTTTAATGCACTGGAACATTATCTGACTTTCTAATCTCCTCCGCCCAAACTAGATCGGACGATCGGACGATCTTCTTCCTCCTTACGGACACCAGTCGGCAGTGCCTGATCTCTTGTGTCGGTGCTAAGCCAGAGAACAGCGAATTGATGCCCCCTATGATCCAAACTCTAACTCTAGAAGTGCTACACTAGATGTACATGAAGGTGAATCAATGAGGAAGGGGCTAACCAGCGATGGCGGTGCAGAGACGCTCGCCCATGACATGGTGTGATTCCGCGGTGGCGGAATTACTCCAGCGAGTAATTACCAGCGTTCTGGTAGATCTATGAGCTCAGCAACACCATGCATGCGCTCCACATGTACTAGCGAACCTCCTTGACCTCTCGGCGAAGACTCGTTGGCGGCGTATGCGTGGACCAAAGTGCGAGGCTTCTCCCTCCCCGTTCTAATCTCTCTGTTTCTCTTGGTGTATACTCGCTCGATTCGGTTCGCTCTTTTGGGGTTGATGGGCGAGGGCGTGATGTGCTCGGGTTATATACCCTGGAGCCCGGCCAGGTGATACGCTCGGCTGTGCAGGGCAATTGCAATAACCAGAGAAGGTTTATTGGAGTTTGTTACGATACGATTGTGGAAAAGAATTCGTCGGGAGGAAGATGCTTCTAGTGTCTTGGACCCACGCGCCAGTGAATGTGGTGTCTGTGTGAGGGCGGGCAATTCGTTCGACTGGCACTAGGGCCCACCCATCAACAGCGAGACTTGGGTCGGCTGAAGGAAAAGAAGTGGGTCGGGAAGAAGGTAGCCTAGCCGGCTAGTTTCACTTTCCATTTTTTTTGTTTTCTATTTTATGTTTTATATTTTTTTCTATTCAATTTAAATTCAAAAAGAGTTTTGAATTCCAAATTAAATGCACAATCAAACTCGAGCATGAATGCAAAGTACAAATTTTATTTATTTATTATCCTATTTAAGCACATGCTTTGAAATATGCAATTCATTCACACAAAAATAGTTATTTAAAAAATAATTTCTGGTGTATTTCCTGTATTAAGAGATAATTTAAAATAAATCCTTAAAGGGGTTCTTAAGAATATATAGTTCAACAAAGGAATAACTTCATTCATATAGGGATCTTTTATCAGAAAACATATTTATTTTAGGAGAAGTAACTTCAAAGGTAAGCAAATTCTTATTAAAAGATATTTGAATTCTAAACCTTTGGAGAATTTTATTAAATTCCCAAAATAAGATTTTGAGGTGTTATAAAACACTTGCAAAACCCTTAGTCCATAGTGTCGGGTACCGTAATTAGGGGTACCCCCAATACTCCTAAGTATGGCTGAAAAACATCTTCAAAACAGACCGTAAAGGCTGGTAAGCACAGCGCAAAGTTAAAGCCTCATCTACCAAGGGACGCGATCTCGTCTCGCCCGAGCCCGGCCTCGGGCAAGAACAGTGGTCCCGGATGGATTCACGCCTCGCCCGAGGGCCCCCTCAGGCAGCGGGCGCACCCCCGGCTCGTCCGAGGCTAAGCTCGGGCAAACTTTGTCGTATAGCAACCTCGGGCAAATCGCCTTACCGTCACCGTATCGCATGCGCATTTAATGTAGGGATCACCTAACACCTTATCCTGACACGCGCGCCTCAGTTGGCAAGGTCAAAATGACCGCAGTCACTTCGCCCCTTTACTGATCGTTCTGACAGGAAAACAACACTATTTACCCCGTTCCGACTACTGTGCCAACCACCAGGGTAAGACTAACAACAGTGAGTCATGGCTTCTCCCGAGTTCAGCCTCGGGCGCAACAGGGAGCTCCACCTCGCCCGACCTCAGCCTCGGCCTCAGGAGAAGTTACCGCCTCGCCCGACCTCGGCCTCGGACCGACTACGCTACAGAGGACACATCATTACCCTACCTCTAGCTAGCCGCCTCATGCTACAAAGGAACAAGACTGGTGTTACATCTAGATTACTCCAGCCACAGGTAATGATGGTTCCCCGCGTGCGTCCATGACGTCGATAGTCCTCAAGCTCTCTACGAAGGTGTAAGTGCAATCAACCCTAATTGAGGGTTTTGGTGATTAATGACAAAACAAACTAAGATTCTAACAAGTTTGCTCCTAGTATGTACACAGTATTTCTACAGACAGGAGAAGCACATATCTTACGAGCATAAAAGTATAAAGCACAGCGGATTTAAAATTCCACATCAAATGGCGTGCTCCAAGTGCCAAGAAACAACGGCGGTGCAAAATTTATAATTCTTGAGTCATAGGAATCGCCGTACAATTAAGAGGGATCCGCGACGGTTAAGTAAGTTGTGAAACGAGCCAAGTTCAAAATCTTTTGAAAACTCCTTGGAGATCATTTTCCCAGATCATGAATGCCCTTGAGAAAAACAAATTTTACTTCCCACAAAGTCTCCCCTTTTGTTCTCTTCAAAATTCTCAAAATTTGGTTTCAGCCCCCAAAACCGGTTCAACCGGTCCTGAAACCGGTTCAACCGGTTTCGGTACTGTTCACCTGCCACCTCTGCTCTGACCTATCTGACAGTCAGAGCTGTCAGAAAAAGTCGCAGCAGATATTTTTCAGAAACCGGTTGAGCCGAATTTTGTCCCTACTCAGCCGGTTTTGAAACCGGTCGAGTGTCCGGCTGAGTAGCCCAGTGGACCGGGATCCCCCTGGTAGAAACCGGTTCAACCGGTTTGGAAACCGGTTCAACCGGTTTTTGCCCATTTTCTCCCAACGGCTGCCAGCTTTTGGGGGATCCTTTATATACCCCCTCACACTCTCTCTCTCATTTACTTCTTCGCCTCTCCCACGAATTCTTGGCTGACCAACCTTCAAACAAGAGCATTCATTTCACCTTTCACACCCGCAATCGCATCTCCTTCAATCATTTGAAGGACCCTTGGTGTGAGGTGAACTCGATCGAACTCGCTGTCAATTTCATCTCGATTCTCCCATTCTCTTGTTCTTGAGCTCGTTGCAAACTTAACCGTGTGCGGATTTGTTACTCTTGGAACCTCGTGTTCCTTGACGGTTAGAGGTTGCTTGGGAGTCTCCAAATTTGTGGACGACCCCAAGAAGTTTGTATCACCCGCTCCTTGAGCAGATTTGAGAAGAGATTGCCTTGACCTTTGTGGTCGGCTTGTGGAGGATTAGGGTTGGAAAAGACCCGGCCCTTTGTGGGTTCCTCAACGAGGAGTAGGACACCTTTGTGGTGGTTGCCGAACCTCGGGTTATATCGCATGTTCTTGTGTGTTCTTGTCAAGCGCTTTATATTCAGTGGTTGGCTCATATTATTCATTTAAGTAGTTTTTTTTTGTGTAGGGCAAATCTTTAGCTATATTATTCACTACTTCGCACTTGTTAAATAGATTATCAAATTTAAGTTGAGCGGGTTCAAACTTGTTCAGTTGTGATTAAAATCGACTGAACCGGTTTGCACCTGTGCAACTTTAATTTAACCTATTTCGAAGTTTTAGTGAAAATTTTCAGGTGTAGCCTATTCACCCCCCTCTAGGCTACTTTCAATTGGTATCAGAGCCTCGTACCTCATTTTACGCTTAACCGCGTGAGGAAGCGATTATGTCTACTCAACGGGACCATGTGGATCCTATCCTCGAGGATATTCCCGTCACATCCTCCGGAGAGGAAGTGGACCCCAAGGTCCTCGACCTCGCCATGAAGATTGCCGAGAGGATGTTCCTCAAGATGAAAGAGGAAGATGCTAAGAAAAAGGCCGAAGAAGAAGAATCAAGAAGAAAAGCCGAAGAAGACAAAGGTAAAGGAAAATTTGATTACAATGATGACCTAGTGGATCTTTTGGTGTCAAAGGTGTTGAGCAAGGTAAGTCTCAACACCGAAGAATCATCAACCAAAAGCAAAGGTAATGAGTTTAGTAAAGTTCAATTCGATTACTCTAGAAATTTTATCCCCAACTTCTCTTCCGCCCCACTTGGAAAGTTACCAACTCTTAGTGAGTTGAACTATGACGAGTGGGCCGATAAGATGAAGTCGCATTTAATCGGTGTACATCCTAGTCTTTGGGAGATTGTTAATGTAGGTATGTATAAGCCTGCCCAAGGAGAAGAGATGACTCCAGAAATGATGCAAGAGATTCATCGCAATGCTCAAGCAGTGAGCATAATTAAAGGAAGTCTTTGTCCAGAAGAATATCGGAAAGTTCAAGGAAGAGAAGATGCCCGTGACATTTGGAACATTCTTAAAATGTCACATGAAGGAGATCCCAAAGCTAAGAGACATAGAGTTGAAGCTTTGGAGAGTGAGCTCGCTAGATATGATTGGATCAAGGGTGAGTCGCTTCAATCACTCTTTGATCGATTGATGGTGTTAGTAAACAAGATAAGAGTACTTGGAAGTGAAGATTGGAGTGACTCCAAGGTCACAAGATTGTTCATGAGAGCTTATAAAGAGAAGGATAAAAGTCTTGCAAGGATGATAAGGGATCGTGATGACTATGAGGATATGACGCCTCATCAATTATTTGCAAAAATTCAACAACACGAGTCCGAAGAAGCCCCCATCAAGACAAGAGACTCTCATGCCTTGATCACAAATGAACAAGACAACCTCAAGAAGAACAAAGACCACAAAGCAAAGAAAGTGGTCGAGACCTCAAGTGATGAAGATAGCTCAAGTGATGAAGACACAGCTATGTTCATCAAAACATTCAAGAAATTTGTAAGGAAGAATGACAAGTTCCAAAGGAAAGGAAAGAAGAGGGCATGCTATGAATGTGGCCAAACTGGTCATTTCATAGCGGATTGTCCTAACAAGAAGGAACAAGAAGCTAAAAAGGAATACAAGAAGGACAAGTTTAAAAAGGGAGGCAAGACCAAGGGATACTTCAAGAAGAAGAAGTATGGTCAAGCTCATATTGGTGAAGAATGGAACTCCGATGAAGAGAGTTCTAGCTCCGAGGAAGAGGAAGTGGTGGCAAATGTGGCCATCCAATCTACATCAAGCGCGCAACTCTTCACCAACCTACAAGACGACTCCTACACTCCAACTTGCCTCATGGCAAAGGGAGACAAGGTAACTTTATTTAGTGATGACTTTTCAAATGATGATGATGATGATCAAATTGCCATGAAAAATAAAATGATTAGAGAATTTGGCTTAAATGGATACAATGTTATCACCAAATTAATGGAAAAGCTAGATAAAAGAAAAGCAACTCTTGATGCTCAAGAAGACTTGCTTATCCTTGAAAAGGAAAGAAACCTAGAGCTTCAAGAGTTGATTCACAATAAAGATAAAGAAGTAATTAACATGAAAAACTCTATAGATAATCTTGCAAATGAAAAGAATGCACTTGAATCAAGCATGTTAAGCTTGAATGTTCAAAATCAAGAACTTCAAGTGCAACTTGAAAATTGCAAGAATATCAATGCCTCATGTTTAATATTTGAATCTAAGTCTAGCTCAAATGATAATTCTTGCAAACATTGTACCAAATATCATGCTTCTTGTTGTCTAACTAACCATGCAAGGAAGAATAGCCCACAGGTGAAGGTCAAAGAAATTTTGAAAAGATGCTCTAGCAATGATGGGTTAAAGAGAATTGAACCCAAGTACAAGTCCCTAAAGCCCAACAATGGAAGAAGGGGGCTTGGGTTCAACTCATCCAAGGAAAACCCTAGCACAGTGCATAAGGGGTGGAGATCCCCCAAGTTCATAGAGGGAACCACCCTATATGATGCCTTGGGGAGGATTCACTCCTCAAATGACAAGTCACCTCAGGTAAAGGTTAACTTGAGTTCCACAAAGAGTAAGATGAAGGAAGTGGGATCCTCAAGTAGACAAAAATCTAATGCTCCCATTTCCCATTCATATCTTTGTGATTATATGTTGACTTGGGATTCGGGGAAATTGATTGTGAAATATGTGGGTGCCTACACTAAACGAAAAGTTATGAAAAGAAGTGTGTGGGTACCCAAGGCTATAACTAACACTGTAGGACCCAATTCAATTTGGGTACCTAAGAGCATAGCCTAAAACTTGTTTTGCAGGTCTACTCCTCTGGTGGGTCAAGTTGGGTGCTTGACAGTGGATGTACAAATCACATGACCGGGGAGAAAGACATGTTTCATACATTGCAACTAACTCAAGAAGCACAAGAAATTGTGTTCGGAGATAGTGGCAAGAGTAAGGTGATTGGTATTGGTAAAATTCCTATCTCTGACCAACAATCACTTTCAAATGTTTTATTAGTAGATTCTTTAAGCTATAATTTGTTGTCCGTTTCACAACTTTGTGGAATGGGTTATAATTGCCTATTTTCGGATGTGGATGTGAAGATCCTTAGAAGGGAGGACTCCTCAGTTGCCTTTACCGGTCGCTTGAAGGGCAAGCTTTATCTTGTTGATTTCACAACAAGCAAAGTGACGCCTGAGACTTGTTTAGTGGCAAAATCCGACAAGGGTTGGCTATGGCATCGCCGGCTAGCCCATGTCGGTATGAGGAATTTGGCCAAACTTCAAAAGGATAATCACATCATTGGACTAACAAATGTTGTATTTGAGAAAGATAGGGTTTGTGGCGCATGCCAAGCAGGAAAACAACATGGAGTCCCACATCAATCAAAGAATGTGGTCACAACAAAGAGGCCATTGGAGCTTCTTCACATGGACCTCTTCGGACCGGTGGCCTACATTAGCATTGGTGGTAGTAAGTATGGTTTAGTTATTGTTGATGATTTTTCTCGATTCACCTAGGTTTTCTTTTTAAGTGACAAAGGTGAAACTCAAGAAATTTTGAGGAAATTCATGAGGAGAGCTCAAAATGAATTTGAGCTCAAAATCAAGAAAGTGAGAAGCGATAATGGGACGGAATTCAAGAACACAGGTGTTGAAGAATTCTTAGGAGAAGAGGGAATCAAACATGAGTTCTCGGTGCCTTACACTCCACAACAAAATGGTGTTGTGGAAAGAAAGAACCGAACCCTAATTGAAGCTGCAAGAACCATGTTGGATGAATACAAGACACCTGACAACTTCTGGGCAGAGGCGGTCAACACCGCCTGTCATGCAATCAACCGTCTCTATCTTCATAAGATCTACAAAAAGACTGCTTATGAGCTTCTCACTAGTAACAAACCTAAAGTTGATTATTTTAGAGTATTTGGTTGTAAATGTTTTATTCTTAACAAGAAAGTCAAGAGCTCAAAGTTTGCTCCTAGAGTGGACGAGGGCTTCTTGCTTGGTTATGCATCAAATGCGCATGGATATCGTGTTTTCAACAATACCACCGGTCTTGTTGAAATAGCGATAGACGTGACATTTGATGAGTCTAATGGCTCGCAAGGGCATGTTTCTAATGACACTGCAGGAAATGAAGAACTACCTTGTGAGGCCATAAAGAAACTTGCAATAGGTGAGGTGAGACCTCAAGAAAGGGATGATGAAGAAGGAACCTTATGGATGACCAATGAGGTAGTTGATGTGGGTGCAAGGGTGGTGAGTGACAAAGTGTCCACCCAAGCAAACCCATCAACCTCAAGTCATCCAAGCCATGAAGAAAATCATCAAAGGATGCCAACAGTGGTAGAAGATGAACAAGAAAGTATTGATGGTGAAGTGCCTCTTGATCAAGCAATTGATGAGGAGGAGCAAATACAAAGACATCCATCAGTGCCTCATCCAAGAGTCCATCAAACAATTCAAAGGGATCATCCATTGGACAACATCCTGGGTAGCATCAGGAGAGGGGTAACAACTCGATCTCGTTTAGCTAATTTTTGTGAATTTTACTCGTTTGTTTCCTCTCTTGAGCCACTTAAGGTTGAAGAAGCATTGGGTGATCCGGATTGGATAATTGCCATGCAAGAGGAGTTGAACAACTTCACTAGGAATGAAGTCTGGTCCTTAGTCCAAAGACCCAAACAAAATGTGATTGGTACTAAATGGGTCTTTAGGAACAAGCAAGATGAAAATGGCGTGGTTACAAGAAACAAGGCACGGTTGGTTGCCCAAGGCTATACTCAAGTGGAAGGACTTGATTTTGGTGAAACATATGCGCCGGTAGCAAGGTTAGAATCAATTAGAATATTAATTGCCTATGCTACTAACCATGATTTCAAGCTATATCAAATGGATGTCAAGAGCGCTTTTCTAAATGGACCACTACAAGAAAGAGTATATGTGGAGCAACCACCGGGCTTTGAAGACCCAAAGAAGCCAAATCATGTTTATCTTCTTCACAAGGCACTCTACGGGCTTAAACAAGCCCCTAGAGCTTGGTATGACTGTCTTAAAGATTTTTTAATTAAAAATGGGTTTACAATAGGAAAAGCTGACTCTACTTTATTTACTCGAAAAGTTGATAATGAATTATTTGTGTGCCAAATATATGTTGATGACATTATATTTGGTAGTACTAATGAAAATTTTTGTGAAGAGTTTAGCAAAGTGATGACGAACAGGTTTGAGATGTCTATGATGGGCGAGCTTAAATACTTCCTGGGATTTCAAGTCAAACAACTCAAGGAAGGTACATTTCTATGCCAAACTAAATATACTCAAGATATGCTCAAGAAGTTTGGCATGGAAAAAGCAAAGCATGCCAAGACTCCAATGTCATCAAATGGACATCTCGACCTAAATGAGGAAGGTAAACCTGTAGATCAAAAATTATATAGATCAATGATAGGATCACTGCTTTACTTATGTGCATCTAGACCTGATATAATGTTGAGTGTTTGCATGTGTGCACGTTTTCAAGCAAATCCTAAAGATTGTCATCTTGTAGCTGTTAAGAGAATTCTAAGATACTTAGTCCACACCCAAAACCTAGGATTATGGTATCCTAAAGGCTCCCTTTTCGATTTGCTTGGCTACTCTGACTCAGATTATGCCGGTTGCAAAGTTGATCGAAAAAGCACTACTGGGACTTGCCAATTCCTTGGGTGGTCCTTAGTGTCATGGAGTTCCAAAAAACAAAATTGTGTTGCACTTTCCACTGCAGAAGCTGAATACATAGCTGCTGGGGCATGTTGTGCACAGTTGTTATGGATGAAGCAAACCCTTAGAGATTTTGGTTGTGAGTTTAACAAAATTCCACTTCTGTGTGACAATGAGAGTGCCATAAAACTTGCAAACAATCCGGTGCAACACTCTAGAACTAAACATATTGACATCAGACACCATTTCTTGAGAGACCACGAAGCCAAAGGAGATATTGAAATATTTCATGTGAGCACCGAAAATCAACTAGCCGATATCTTCACAAAACCCCTTGATGAGACTAGGTTTTGTTTTCTTAGGAGTGAGCTAAATATCTTGGATTCTCGAAACGTGTCTTAATAACTAAAATTTTGATCAAACTTGATGGTTGAAAATTGATTGTTTGTGCAATATGAATGAGAAATATCTTTTTTATCTTTAAAATATCTCATGTCATATTTGCTAAGTGCTATTACAGCCCTTCCGGGCAATATCTGGAAACTGGTTGAGTAAACCGGCTGAGTAGGCCACTCAACCGGTTTCTCCCTGGTGGAAACCGGTTGAACCGGTATAAAAACCGGTTGAACCGGTTTTGGCCGTCGCGCCGTCAGTCAGCGCGCAGTCTGCGCTGACAGCTGCGCAGTCTGCGCTGTCAGTTTTGCAGTCTGTGCTGTCAGACTGCCAGGATTTTCGCGCAGTCAACACCGTTTTCTGCGCGCTTTTACTGCGCAGTTTGACCCGAAACCGGTTGAACTGGTTTTGGAACCGGTTGAACCGGTTTTCGGTTTTTTGGCGGCCGACTCCTCCCCTTTTTATGTCTCTCCCTCTCTCCTCTTCCCTTCTCAGACTCATTTTCCAGCCGCCGCCGCCCTCTCATTCCTCTCTCACACCTTCACACTCCACTCCAAAAACTCTCTCGTGCCCTCACTCTTTTGGAAGAGTGGTTGGAGATCCGTTCTTCCCGGCGTGTTTCCACCATCTTCCTCCATCTCGTTGGGAGTTCTTGACCCAATCTTCGGATCGAGGTATTGCCCTATGTTATTTCCTTGTACTCGATCCTACACGTTCTTGATTATCATATGTATCATTCGTTGGGTACATTTTAGTTTAAGTGATTGCGACACTTAGACTATCTTCATTTGTCACAAACATTGTTAGAGATTAGCGATTTGATATTATTCGTTGTAGTTGAACCACTCATATGAACGGTTGAAGTACATGATCAATATCTTATGCGTTTCTACTCAAACATGTTTGATCCTTGCTCATCATAGGTTCTATTTTTTTTATTTCTTAGAATGGTGCGTCGAAGGAACCCGTCGGTGGTCGAATCCGACTCCTCGGACGACCAGGAAATCCATGGAGATTCTCCTCCTCGCTCTCGATCCAAACGAGGGCGCGGAAGCGGCAATGTCATGCCGGGTGCTGAGGCCTTCGGGTCTCAAAGTGCTCGCGGTCGGACATCTCGGAATCCTTCCGGACGGTCTCGACCTGCGACGAATCCGCAGGCGTGGGAGCCTGCAAGTGATGATGATGGCGGGAAGGACGATGAAGTTGATCTTCCCCCGGCCCACGCTCCTGTGATTCGCGGTTTGGTCCTCCACCGGGCAGAGGCTCGGCGTGCTGGCAATGAGCCAGTCACTGACTTCACTGCCAGTGGAGGCTCTGCTCTTCTCCAGGATCTTCGTTTCCAAAATCCTGTATTGCGTATTCGTGATGCCAGGATCGATGGAAATCGCTTTTGGACTCTTCACCACGTGGATTTCTATAATTCCGTCATTCTCCCCAAGAAGCATCAACCTATCCTGCATCAACGATATATTAACTGGGAAGGTTGTGAAGCCATTGGGGACCCAGAAATGTCACAGGCACTGAGGGCCTGTGAAAGGAAACAAATGAAGAATATCATGACATTCCAATATGATTGGAATGATGAAGTGATTGCTCAATTCTACTCCACTCTCTGGATAAAGCTTGCTGACGAGGAGAGTCATTACAACTACCCCTATCTGAACTTCTTCATTGAAGGTAGTTGGTACAAGGTGAGCTATCGTCGATTTGCTCACATTCTTGGCTTTTCTGACGATGATATATCTGGAGACAAGATCAAGATTCATGATTTCCGGCAGCCCACAGGAGATGAAGCCAAGGATCTTCATCTGTCTAAGTCTGGAAAGTATTGGGAGTCGACCAACATTCATAAGTATTATCGTTATATCAACTCCCTCTGCAGGATGACCCTCATTCCAAAAGGGGGAAATCAGATGAACATCCTTGGGGAGAGCAAGGTCCTGCTCTCTTTTATGAAACCAAACAGCTCAGAAAGGATTAATGTCTTTGACATGATATGGCAGGAAATTATTCATGCCGCCTGCTTTCCTTTGAAAGGGTGTCTTCATGCTCCATTCATTATGAAGATGATTGAGGTCGTGACCCAGTTCAGATTTGACAAGGGTACCCAACATCAGTCATACACCCCTTTCTGGATTGATCCCAACAATCCAGCTGGGCGCCTCCGGAAAGCCCCCTCCAGTTCTCGTGGTCATGCATCTGCGGGTCCGTCTGCTGGTGCTGGTGCTGCTGCTGCTGCTGGTGCCTCGCGCTCTTCCCCTGGCCGCGGATCTCCCACACCACGTGGTCGTGGTCGTGGTCGAGGTCGTGGTCGTGGGATGGGTGCCCGCTTGGCCCACGGGTTTGCAGCTTTCTTCTCCATGTGCCGAAATATTGCTGCAGACGTCCATGAGGTGGCTCGACGTCAGCGGGAGACCAACGACAACCTACGTCGTCAAGCTTCTGCTTTGGGTACTCCCTTCGCCCCCCGCTCTCCTGATGTACCTCTCCACCCTCCTCCTCCAGATGTCAACGAGTGGTACCAGCAGGCATATGGGGTACCTTTTTCAACAGCTGATGACGTCGAAGAAGAAGAGACTTATTTTGATGATCCAGAGCAGTTTGTCCCGCCCTCGTATCACGGGGATCCGGGCCAATCGTCCTCTTATCCTCCGCCCCAGGACCCTTCAGGCAGTGCTCCTCCTCCGGCCCAGTCTGGAGAGGAACACTTTGCCTCTGACCTGGCGCACCACTTCTTCGCTCCTCATCATCCTCCTCCTCACTGGTGATCATTGGATTGGCGATTCTCTCTCTCTTTTTGGTTCTTATGCCAAAAAGGGGGAGAAAGTTTATTATGCAGTACCCCTATTTTTGTAATGAACACTTGGTATGTAATAACTATTTGATGCATGCATGGCTTGAATGCCATAAACACTTTTATGATGTGATGAGACGAGCTCTCATTATTGTAATAGCTGTATAACTTTTTTTCGTATCATATGCTATGCAATAATGAGCTTAAATGTGCTTTTACTCTTTCTATTCATTTATGTTTCATACCTCATCATTTTTGTGTATGGTGTTGATTGTTCTCTCTCTCTAAATATGTTGCAAATTGACATATCAAGTCAATGTTAATATCGCAAAACTCATGCACATATTTAGGGGGAGCTACACATACACAAAAGATTTTATATCGCAAGTACTTGTAACTTTTAATTCTTATTTCCATTTGTTGAGGACTTGTTCTCAAATGCTTCGGATTAAGAACAAGGCAACATAAAAAGTGTTAAATGATAAAGTCCTTCGTCCTTTGAAACATTATTTCCCTCCGGGATATAATGTGTTCCAGACGAAGGTCACAAACAGCATATCTTCGTAAGCACAATAAACTATGACGAAGAACTTACATGCAACATGAAAAGTAATATAAACATTTAAATATTATCACAACGTCATTTCTATTTTATTATCATCTAAAAATAGAAATGATTTCAGATTACAAGTGTACCTTCGGATTGCAGGAAGGCAAAAGTACAAGGATGACGGAAAGCAAATGCCAAGTCAGCGTGAACAGTACGGGGGTACTGTTTATCTATTTATAGACACAGGACACAGCCTGTGAAGAATTACAATTATGCCCCTCATAAAAGTTTACAATATTGACTCAGACCTTTATGGATTAAAAGGTCATTCTATCTCTAAGTCGGTTTGTAATACCGAAGCTTCACGAAGAGAAACCTTCGGTCATCTCCTGGGGACAACTTCAGCCGAAGCTGCTTCTTCCTACAAGACCTTCGGCGCAACGAAGCATGGCCCCAACAGTAGCCCCTTTCTCGGCGCTAGATCGTTTTTCGTAACGAGCTTGATCCATGAAAAAAGCCTCTTAAGCTTCGGGAAGCCGAAGGTCCAAAAAAACACCTTCCCTGAGCTCGTTGTCGAGAAACGATTCAGTTTCCGAGCGCGTGTCAGGCCCACCTTGCAGAGTTACTGTTTGGTCTTTGCGGTCCACCGTGCAGCGAGTGCAAGTGACTGTCCGCCTGGTGTAAAAATCCTGGCGTTTCGCCTTCTTACCTGCAGCACTATAAAAACAGACGGGTAGGTGTGAAGTTACCACAGCATTCATTGCTATTTGCACTGTTTTGCTGCCAAAATTTTTAACCATAGCCGAAGCCTGACTCTCGGAATCGAACGAAGCTCCAACTCGAAGTCTGCTTCGTCAGAAGGAAAGGCTTCGGGAGAAAAGAGTATTCAATTTCCACAGACTCAGGATTAAATGGCCAGAGTGCGATCTACCGCTAGGGTTGAGCGTGAAGGAGACGAAGCTGAAGGTTTGGAGACTGTTCCTATCTCCGAAGCAATGCAACGATCCGGACTGGTAACCTCGGGAGCAATCCCCACTGTTGAAGCAGAACAAGCAACTGCCGAAGCAGAAGATGAGAACATTGAAGAAACTGATCCCGAAGATGATTATCATATTGCCATGCCAAGTAAGCCCAGCCACTTGGACTTCGGAAAGTCGACCGTTTCGAAGGCTGATCTCTCCAAGATGGTAAAGTCAGGTTATTTTAGTGAAAGTCAGAAGAAACTACTTCGCTTCGGGGGAGAAGAAACTACCCCGAAGCCAGAGAAGGATGAGATAGTCATTTTCAAGAGCTTTCTAAAGGCTGGGCTGAGATTCCCCCTTCATGGGATTATTGCAGATGTATTGAAGAAGTTTGGTATTTACTTTCATCAGTTGACTCCTAATGCTATCGTTAGGCTTAGTTTTTATATCTGGGCCCTCCGAAGCCAGGCGGTGGAGCCGTTTGCCGACAGCTTTTGTCGAGGTCATGAGCTACATTACCAGACGAAGGCTAGAAAAGACGGATTACATGATAACTTTGGTTGCTACAATTTTGCCTATCGGAAAACCACAAAGTTTCCTGTAATTAGCTATCGAAGCAAATGGCCGGCAGGCTGGAAGTCAGAGTGGTTTTATGTGAAAGTTGACGAAGACAAAGAGAAGTTGGTACAAAGCCCACTTGAATTGATCTTCGGAGAAACAAGACCGCGATGCCACATGACATTGGAAGGTCCCACCTGGGCTGCACTGGGTGAGTTTAGAATTATTTCAGAGCATATCAGTACTAGGGACCTGGTTCAAGAGTTCTTGGCCTTCAGGGTTTTCCCTACTTTAAAAGAATGGAAAATGCCGAAGCTGGAAGGGGAGAAGAAAGAAGGGGAACTTGTCCGGCTTCCTTACCATTTCAAGTTCAAGAAATACTTTAAAAAACCTTGCCAAGAGTGGCTGGACACAGTTGAAGTAATGTGCAATGAAATACTTGGTAATTACTCCAAAAAAGAAGATCAGCTAATGACTGCGGCCTTCGGCACCCGTCCGAAGCGAAGACTAAACCGAGTGTTTGATGCCCTGGGTTTCGAGTACCCTGACTATGAACGGCTGAATAAGGGTGCTGAGGGCCAAAAAAGGAAAAGGGTGGCCGAAACTTTGAACAAAGATGAGGAAGAACCACCAAAAGAGAAGAATATTCCAAAGAAGAGAAGAATATCATCTCCGAAGCGAAAATTATCCGATGAAGAGGGGACTCCTGCATCACCCTCTACCACCGACGTGGAGGAAATCTTAAAGGTAATGACTGAACCCCTGCCCGCGAAGCTAAGTCCATTAGGGCCTCAACTGACGAAGCTTTTTCGAAAGGTGGAGGAGCCCAAAAAAAACGAAGAAGATATCCAAAACAAAGAGACAAAGAATTATTGCAGTGACCGAAGTCATTGACAAGACGCCACCGAGGGCTTCAACTCGGAAAGCGCCAGCGGTTGAGGGCACAACAAATGTCGAAGTCGCACCTTCGGAGGTCGCGGCTACCGAAACCGCTTCGGCCGAAGATTTGAACTTGGAAACTACAATTGAAGACATCGACAAAATACTGCTAGACATGGCCGCAGAAGAAGCTACCACTGCTGCCGAAGAAACCATGGCCACAGTGCCTGGGAAGGGAAAGGAAATAGCCGAAGATACTTCGGAGGACGAAGCCTTCATATTTCAAAATTTAGTTGGGCAAGAACTGTCGAAGGCCGAAATAGAAGAGCTTAAAGAATATGCCAAATCTTGCGGATATAAGCCAGGAGCTCTTCTTTTCGGAGGTATTGACGATGAGAAATTGGACTGCATCCGGGATCAAACTGGAGCTAAGGTCATCGGTACTCTATCAAAGAGTATCGGTTTTCCGAAGCTGGAAACGGATATCAGCCGCTACCGACGACAACATATCGTTGGTAGCTTATTTTATTCCAATTTCAAGGTAAACAACTTTTCTGTGACTTTTATTGTTTTTAATAATGAAAATGTTCCTAACGAAGGTTGTTTATGTGCAGAGCATGCTACTGAGCAAAGCTTTGAAAATGCAGCAAGATTTAGAGGATAAGAAACATGAAGTTATAATTGAAAATTTAGAGAGCAGAATAAAAGAGCAATCAGCTATTATTGAAAAGAAAGACTTCGAACTCCAAACAACTGAAGGCTTATTGGCAGAAACTGAAGCTAAAGTAGCAGAATTGAATTCGAAGCTTCTCTGCCAATCAAAACAATTTGAACAAGAGAAGGTAGAGCTTAATTCAAAATTTGAGGCCGAAGTCCAAACAAACTCAGATTTGAAGAAATCATTGACAAGCCTTCAAGACAAATGTTTGAAATTTAGTAACAACTGTATTCAACAATTAAAAAAGATCTTTTATTCAGTTGGAGCCAGCAGTGGAAAGTTCACCCCTTCAGCTGAAAATTTGCCAAGAACCTTCGAACATATTGAAGCTGAAATTGATGAGCTTGACGAAGTTATAGCCGGGCACGGTGACTTCTGTGCCTGGGTAGCTTCTCGGGGCACTGCTGCAGCATTTCTGAAGGCCGGCTGTGATCATGGAAAAATCGTCAATAGGCCCAATTTCACTCTATCTCCATCAATGCTAGACGATATTCCTAACCTCGCCCGAAGCATTTCAAACAGATTTATAAAAATGATATGGACAAAAGGCGGGCGAGAAAAGGCTGGAGACGAAGCTCGAAGTCATCTTGAACCAGTAAGAAATCATACCTTGTGCTTACCTTCTCCTTCAAACTTGATTTTTACTCACAATACCTTGATTCATGTAGGATGACGAAGCTGAAAGTGATGCTTAGAAAATATGCCGCCGAAGTTGAAGCCCGGTGAAGATCAGTAGGAGTACACTGTAGAAAAAACTCAAGAGACTTTTTGTAATAACTTTTGTAAATACAGCTAAACTGTTCTTAATGAACTTTGTTCATACCTTGTAATATATTCTTACCCTTCCATTGAGGCGCCTTGATGTGGACGAAATTAGTATTTTGAGCCAATGGCGAAAAAACACCTTCCCTTCTTTTCGTACACAACGAAGCATAAAAGACCGCTTCTTCTTTTTGCCGAAACCTTTCTTTTTTGTACACAACGAAGCTCTTCTCTTATGCCGAAACAACCACTTATGCCATGATGATGATTATCCTATATATGCCTGAATGAATGTTTATGAATGCAAATGCTATGATGTAATGTGATGTGCGAATGAATGTCCAAAACACATATCCGAAGCCATACGCTTAGCCATTATTTCCTTAGAAACAATCACTCATCAGCTCTGCATTCCCTTAGGAACGACTTTGGAGCTTCTTCGCCTTTTACTTTCGGCGGAATCAACGTTGACTTTTTGCTGTAAGCTCTGCATTCCCTTAGGAACGACTTTGGAGCTTCTTCGCCTTTTACTTTCGGCGGAATCAGCGTTGACTTTTCGCTGTAAGCTCTGCATTCCCTTAGGAACGACTTTGGAGCTTCTTCGCTTTTTCAGTTTTCGGCACTCGATGGTGCGTTCTCAGCTTTTACATTTACATTCCTTGGGGAATTTTGCTCTTATAGAACTAAAAAGGAAATTACATATGATGGCCCCATTAAAA
The DNA here is from genome assembly GCA_029449295.1 of Zea luxurians. Lineage (NCBI taxonomy): Eukaryota > Viridiplantae > Streptophyta > Magnoliopsida > Poales > Poaceae > Zea > Zea luxurians. The sequence goes on along the minus strand of JAOPSE010000082.1, from coordinate 6,654,820 downwards.
ACCTTTCTCCCCCTTTAGAAAGGAAAAGGGTGCCATGAAAAAGAAAAAACATAAAAAAGTTACATCAAGTTACACATAATATCGCCGAAGCTCATCCGCATTCCAAGATCTTGGAATGTCGTTGCCGTCCATGTCCTTCAATCTGTATGAACCAGGTCTTGACGAAGATGCTACTAAGAAAGGTCCCTCCCATTTCAACTGTAACTTGCCCACTGTGTCTGGGTTGGCCACTCTCCGAAGCACCAAATGTCCCGGCTCAATATTTTTTAGCCGGACTTTTCTATCTCGCCATTTGACTGTTTCAGCTTGGTATTTATTGATATTCTCCACAGCTTGAAGCCTGATCCCTTCTAAAGCATCTTTTTCCACAAAACAAGCATCTTCAGAACCTGGTTCTGTCGAAGCTACTACTCTTATTGATCCAGTTTTAGCTTCTTCCGGAGTTATTGCTTCGTCACCGAATAATAACTTGAATGGAGTAAAGCCTGTAGACCTTGATGTTGTTGTATTGTGGCTCCACACCACTTTGGTTAATTGATCTGGCCACTTTCCCCTGGGTTGATTGAAGATTAACTTCATTATTCCTGTCATTATAATGCCGTTGGCTCTTTCAACGAGCCCATTTGACTCCGGATGCCTGACTGATGCAAAATGGATCTTCGTACCAATTTGATCATAGAAATTTCTGAAAGCTTCAGAATCGAACTGTGTTCCATTATCTACAGTGATGGCCTTCGGTACCCCGAAACGACAAACAATATTCTGCCAGAAAAACTTTTGGACAGTGGCCGAAGTTATTGTGGCTAATGGCTTTGCCTCAATCCATTTAGAAAAATACTCCACAGCCACTATAACATATCTTAAATTCCCTTGAGCCGGTGGTAATGGACCTAACAAGTCAAGGCCCCACCTTTGCAATGGCCAGATAGGTTGTATGAGCTGTGTTAAAGACGAAGGTTGTCTTTGATTTCTTGCACATTTCTGACAACCTTCGCACTTTTGAACCAATTCCGCTGCATCCGAAGCTGCCTTCGGCCAATAGAACCCTTGATGGAAAACCTTTCCAAGTAACGGCCTAGATCCAATGTGAGATCCACACAGGCCTGCATGTATTTCTTTCATCAACTCTATACCTTCGGTTCTAGATAAACACTTGAGCAGCGGAGCGCAAACTCCATGCTTGTACAACTCCCCTTCTATCATGACATATGGACGAGCTCTTGCCTGTATCCTGCTGTTATAAGCTTCGTCTGAAAGGAACTTACCCTGAAGGTAAGAGATGATCTCAGTTCTCCAATCTTCGCTATAAACAGGAGATATGTTGAGGACTGCTCTTTCAAGGAGCTTCACTGAAGGTGCCTTTATTGTTTCGAAGAACACATCCGAAGGTAACGGCAGCCCCTGTGCTGCTGACTTAGCTAGCAAATCAGCATGCTCATTTTGTCCTCGAGGGATATTTTTGACAGAAAATCCTTCGAAGGAAGCCTCGATTCTTCGGACCGTGTCTAGATATTTTTCAAGCTTCGGATCTTTAGCCTTGCAACTTTTGTCGATATGACCCGAAACAACCTGGGAATCAGTTTTAAGAATCGCCCTTCTGATTCCCATTGCCTTTAATTTCCGAAGGCCTAGGAGCAGAGCTTCGTACTCAGTAATATTGTTTGTACAGCTGAAATCAAGTCTTGCCGCATAACAAGTTTTAACTTTGGATGGTGAGACCAACACAGCGGCTGCTCCTGCTCCGAAGGTTCCCCAAGATCCATCGCAAAACACTGTCCACACTTCGGCATCTTTATTTGTTTCTTCATCCTGAGCCCCTGGCGTCCAATCAGCAATGAAATCTGCCAACGCTTGAGACTGGATCGAGGATCTATGCACATAATCAATGCAAAATTCATTGAGCTCTGCAGCCCATTTTCCAATACGTCCAGTAGCTTCTCTATTTCTCATAATATCCTTCAACGGCTGCGAAGAAGGAACAACAATATTGTATGCTTGAAAATAATGCCGAAGCTTCCTGGATGCCATTAAGACGGCATATAATACCTTCTCCAGTTCTGTATAGTTTTTCTTTGATACACTAAGGACTTCAGATACAAAATACACTGGAACCTGCTTCTTGACTTGGCCATCAAGCTTCTCCTGGACAAGTGCTGCACTTACTGCTGAGTGCGAAGCTGCCACATATAACAACAAAGGAGCCCCTGGCGTTGGTGGAGTTAATGTTGTTAGATCTATCAAATACTGCTTCAGCTCTTCAAAGGCTTTTTGTTGATTTGATCCCCATTGAAAGACTTCGGCTGATTTCAGCACTTCGAAGAATGGTAAATTTCTTTCTGCTGATCTGGATATGAATCTATTGAGAGATGCCAGCCTCCCTGTCAATCTTTGGGCCCCCTTTCTTGTAGTTGGTGGCTCCATTCGAAGTATAGCTTCAATTTTACTTGGATTAGCTTCAATTCCCTTTGTTGAAACCAAGCATCCAAGAAATTTCCCCTTCTTTACTCCGAAGACACATTTTTCTGGGTTCAGCTTTAAACCAGCTTGTCTGAAACTGGCGAAGGTCTCCTGCAAATCAGCAATATGATTTTCCTGTTTCGTGCTTTTTACAATGATGTCATCAACATAAGTTAGCACATTTCTGCCTATCTGAGACTGGAGGACCTTCGCAGTCATTCTGCTAAAACTTCCTCCAGCATTTTTGAGTCCCTCAGGCATCCGAAGGTAGCAATATGTGCCACTTGGTGTTATGAAGCTAGTCTTCGGCTCTGAGAGCACCTAGAGGGGGGGGGTGAATAGGTGATCCTGTGAAAACTTAAACTTATAGCCACAAAAACTTGTTAAGCGTTAGCACAATAATCGCCAAGTGGCTAGAGAGGAGTCTCAACAAAACACAATACCACAAGAGATCAAACACAGAGATGACACAGTGGTTTATCCCGTGGTTCGGCCAAGACCAACGCTTGCCTACTCCACGTTGTGGCGTCCCAACGGACGAGGGTTGCAATCAACCCCTCTCAAGCGGTCCAAAGACCAACTTGAATACCACGGTGTTTTGCTTTGCCTTTCAATATCCCGTTTGCAAGGAATCTCCACAAATTGGAGTCTCTTGCCCTTACAAGTATATGATCACAAAGAAGCACAGAGTAAGGGAGGGAAGCAACACACACAAATCCACAGCGAAATGCGCACACACACGGCCAAGAATCGAGCTCGAATGACTATCTCAAAGTTCTCACTAGAACGGAGCTCGAATCACTTAGAATCACAAACGAATGCGCAAAGAATGAGTGTGGATGATCAAGAATGCTCTAAGGTTGCTTGGATGTCTCCTCCATGCGCCTAGGGGCCCCTTTTATAGCCCCAAGGCAGCTAGGAGCCGTTGAGAGCAAATCTGGAAGGCTATCCTTGCCTTCTGTCATCGGGGGCACCGGACAGTCCGGTGCACACCGGACACTGTCCGGTGCCCGATTTCTTTCCTTAAACAGCACTGCCGACCGTTGTAGACTATTGCAGATCTGGGAGCCGTTGGCGCACCAGACATGTCCGGTGCACACCGGACAGTCCGGTGCCCCCTTCCGACCGTTGGCCCGGCCACGTGTTGCGCGCTGATTCCGCGGCCGACCGTTGGCCCGACCGACCGTTGGCTCACCGGACAGTCCGGTGCACACCGGACAGTCCGGTGAATTTTAGCCGTACGCCGTCGGCGAATTCCCGAGAGCGGCCTGTTCACGCCGAGTCAGCCTGGCGCACCGGACACTGTCCGGTGCACACCGGACAGTCCGGTGTGCCAGACCGAGCTGAGTCTTGGCTGTACACAGCCAAGACTTTTGCACCTTTCTTCTTTTCTTCTTCTTTCTGTTTCTAACACTTAGACAAGTATATTAGTACAAAACCAATGTACTAAGGCTTAGAAACATACCTTTACTTCATGATTTGCACTTTGTTCGACCATGGACATAAATTCACATTTAAGCACTTGTGTTGGCACTCAATCACCAAAATACTTAGAAATGGCCCAAGGGCACATTTCCCTTTCAATCTCCCCCTTTTTGGTGATTTATGCCAACACAACATAAAGCAACTAGAACAAGTGCAAACTTACTTCAAATAAAATAAATTTGAGTTTTATTTTGATTCAATTTTGGCATATATGGATCATCCTTTGCCACCACTTGGTTTGTTTTTGCAAATCAAACTCAAATCTCTATCTCTAAGTCAAACACACATGTTGAAGCAAAAAGAGAGTCATTCCAAGATAGATTGATCAAAGATGTCAAAAACTCCCCCTTTTTCCCATAATTACTACTTCTCCCCACAAGAAGCCAAAAGAGACAATAAAAGAGTTTTGACAACCAAAAGCTCTACTCTACTATTTTTCAAATTTCTCAAGTGGTAGCTGATCCATTTATTGCTTTGGCCTTTATTTTCTCCCCCTTTGGCATCAAGCACCAAAACGGGATCAATCTTGGCCCTATAACCCCATTGCCTCACCAAAATCTTCAATTAAGAGCAAATGGCAATAAGAGTTCATTAGATGAACTTGGAATAGGTTACCCTCTCATCGGAGTGCAGTGGAAGTCTTTCATGGTCCAAGTCCACATTTTCCCTTTCAATTCTCCTTTGAGACTAAAACAAGCAAACTCAAGCATATGGTTAGTCTCAAGGGATCAAGTTGTAACACATCTCCCCCTAAACATGTGCATCACTTTGCAACGGACTTGTGAGGTCCAGGGAGTGTTTGTACATCTTGAGCACCATAATAAGCAACAAAATGCAGAATGAACATGATCAAAGGCATAAACACATGTATGCTACATTTCAATCCAAGTTCCGTGAATCTAAGATATTGAGCTCACTACGCAGCCTGCAAAAGGTCTTCTCATCTAGAGGCTTGGTAAAGATATCGGCTAGCTGGTTCTCGGTGCTAACATGAAACACTTCGATATCCCCCTTTTGCTGGTGGTCTCTCAAAAAGTGATGCCGGATGTCTATGTGCTTTGTGCGGCTGTGCTCAACAGGATTTTCCGCTATTCGGATAGCACTCTCATTATCACATAGGAGTGGAACTTTGCTCAGATTGTAGTCAAAGTCCCTGAGGGTTTGCCTCATCCAAAGTAGTTGCGCGCAACACTGTCCTGCGGCAACATACTCGGCTTCAGCGGTGGATAGGGCAACGGAGGTTTGTTTCTTAGAGTTCCATGACACCAGGGACCTTCCTAAGAATTGGCACGTCCCCGATGTACTCTTCCTATCGACCTTACATCCAGCATAGTCAGAATCTGAGTACCCAATCAAGTCAAAGTTAGACCCCTTTGGATACCAGATCCCGAAGCAAGGCGTAGCGACTAAATATCTAAGAATTCGCTTCACCGCCACCAAGTGACACTCCTTAGGATCGGATTGAAATCTAGCACACATGCATACGCTAAGCATAATATCCGGTCTACTAGCACATAAATAAAGTAAAGACCCTATCATTGACCGGTATGCTTTTTGATCAACGGACTTACCTCCTTTGTTGAGATCGGTGTGTCCGTCGGTTCCCATCGGAGTCTTTGCAGGCTTGGCGTCCTTCATCCCAAACCGCTTTAGCAGATCTTGCGTGTACTTCGTTTGGGAGATGAAGGTGCCGTCCTTGAGTTGCTTCACTTGGAACCCAAGGAAGTAGTTCAACTCGCCCATCATCGACATCTCGAATTTCTGCGTCATTACCCTGCTAAACTCTTCACAAGACTTTTGGTTAGTAGAACCAAATATTATGTCGTCGACATAAATTTGGCACACAAAAAGATCACCATCACAAGTCTTAGTAAAAAGAGTTGGATCGGCTTTCCCAACCTTGAAAGCATTAGCAATTAAAAAGTCTCTAATGCATTCATACCATGCTCTTGGGGCTTGCTTAAGTCCATAGAGCGCCTTAGAGAGCTTACACACGTGGTCGGGGTACCGTTCATCCTCGAAGCCAGGGGCTGCTCCACGTACACCTCCTCCTTGATCGGCCCATTGAGGAAAGCGCTCTTCACATCCATTTGGTACAACCTGAAAGAATGGTGAGCGGCATATGCTAGCAAGATACGAATTGATTCTAGCCTAGCCACAGGAGCAAAAGTCTCCTCAAAGTCCAAACCTGCGACTTGGGCATAACCTTTTGCCACAAGTCGAGCCTTGTTCCTTGTCACCACCCCGTGCTCGTCCTGTTTGTTGCGGAACACCCACTTGGTTCCCACAACGTTTTGCTTGGGGCGAGGCACCAATGTCCAAACTTCATTGCGCTTGAAGTTGTTGAGCTCCTCCTGCATGGCCAATACCCAATCCGGATCTAGCAAGGCCTCCTCTACCCTGAAAGGCTCAATAGAAGAGACAAAGGAGTAATGCTCACAAAAATTAGCTAATCGAGATCGAGTAGTTACTCCCTTGCTAATGTCACCCAAAATTTGGTCGACGGGATGATCCCTTTGAATCACCGCTCGAAGTTGGGTTGGAGGTGCCGGTTGCGCTTCTTCCTCCATCACGTGATCATCTTGTGCTCCCCCTTGATCATACGCCTCCTTTTGATGAACCTGTTCATCGTCTTGAGTTGGGGGTTGCACCGTTGTTGAGGAAGAAGGTTGATCTCGTTCATCTTGTTCCTGTGGCCGCACTTCTCCAATCGCCATGGTTCGTATGGCGGCCGTCGGAACATCTTCTTCATCTACATCATCACAATCAACAACTTGCTCTCTTGGAGAGCCATTAGTCTCATCAAATACAACGTCGCTAGAGACTTCAACCAAACCCGATGATTTGTTGAAGACCCTATACGCCTTTGTATTTGAATCATAACCTAACAAAAACCCTTCTACAGCTTTGGGAGCAAACTTAGAATTTCTACCCTTCTTTACTAGAATGTAGCATTTGCTCCCAAATACACGAAAGTACGATACATTGGGTTTGTTACCGGTTAGTAGCTCATACGAAGTCTTCTTGAGGAGGCGGTGAAGGTAGACCCTGTTGATGGCGTGGCAAGCCGTGTTCACGGCTTCCGACCAAAAGCACTCGGGGGTCTTGAATTCTCCAAGCATCGTCCTCGCCATATCGATCAGCGTCCTGTTCTTCCTCTCTACCACACCATTTTGCTGTGGTGTGTAGGGAGCGGAGAACTCGTGCTTGATCCCTTCCTCCTCAAGGAACTCCTCCACTTGAAGGTTCTTGAACTCGGACCCTTTGTCGCTCCTTATCTTCTTCACCTTGAGCTCAAACTCATTTTGAGCTCTCCTGAGGAAGCGCTTGAGGGTCCCTTGGGTTTCAGACTTATCCTGCAAAAAGAACACCCAAGTGAAGCGGGAAAAGTCATCAACAATAACTAAACCATACTTACTTCCTCCTATGCTTAGATAGGCGACGGGTCCGAAGAGGTCCATATGCAGCAGCTCCAGAGGTCTTGATGTGGTCATCACATTCTTGCTGTGATGTGCTCCTCCCACTTGTTTACCTGCTTGACAAGCTGCACAAGGTCTATCTTTTTCGAAATAAACATTGGTTAGACCTATCACGTGTTCTCCCTTTAGAAGCTTGTGGAGGTTCTTCATCCCCACATGTGCTAAGCGGCGATGCCACAACCAGCCCATGCAAGTCTTAGCCATTAAGCATGCATCTAGACCGGCCTCTTCTTTTGCAAAGTCAACTAAGTAAAGTTTGCCGTCTAGTACACCCTTAAAGGCTAGTGAACCATCACTTCTTCTAAAGACAGACACATCTACATTTGTAAATAAGCAGTTATATCCCATATTGCATAGCTGACTAACAGATAGCAAATTATATCCTAGAGACTCTACTAAAAACACATTAGATATAGAGTGCTCATTTGAGATTGCAATTTTACCTAACCCTTTTACCTTGCCTTGATTCCCATCACCGAATATTATTGAATCTTGGGAATCTTTGTTTTTGACGTAGGAGGTGAACATCTTCTTCTCCCCCGTCATATGGTTTGTGCATCCGCTGTCGATGATCCAGCTTGAACCCCCGGATGCATAAACCTGCAAGGCAAATTTAGGCTTGGGTCTTAGGTACCCAACTCATGTTGGGTCCTACAAGGTTAGCACATATATCCTTAGGAACCCAAATGCAAGTTTTATCTCCCTTGCATCTTGCCCCTAACTTCCTAGCAATTACCTTCTTACCCTTTCTACAAATAGCAAAGGGAGCATTGCAAGCATAATAAATGGTAGAAGGTTTGTTCACAACTTTTCTAGGAACATGAGCAAAATTTCTCCTAGGCCTATGCACAACATTTCTCCTACACATATCTCTATCATGCTTATAGGAAGAACTAGAAGCAAACATGGCATGAGAATCATAAACATGTGAATCAAAATCATTATAAGCATTTCTAGCATGTCTCCTATCATTATACATAAAAGCATGGTTCCTTTTAGCGCTACTAGCCATAGGGGCCTTCCCTTTCTCCTTGGCGGGAATGGGAGCCTTATGGCTTGTTAAGTTCTTGGCCTCTCTCTTGAAGCCAAGACCATCCTTAATTGAGGGGTGTCTACCAATCGTGTAGGCATCCCTTGCAAATTTTATTTTATCAACTTCACTCTTGCTAGTCTTAAGTTGGGCATTAAGACTAGCCACTTCATCATTTAGTTTTGAAATTGAAACTAAGTGTTCACTACAAGCATTAACATCAAAATCCTTACACCTAGTGCAAATTGTAACATTTTCAACACAAGAGTTACTTGCTACTTCTAGTTTAGCAGTTAAAACATTAATTTCACCTTTTAAGGAAGAAATGGTTTCATTACAAGTAGAAAGTTCACAAGAAAGCATTCCATTTCTTTTAACTTCTAGAGCAAGTGAATTTTGTGCACTAACAAATTTATCATGCTCTTCATATAAAAGGTCTTCTTGTTTCTCTAAGATTCTATCCTTTTCATTTAAGGCATCAATCAACTCATTAATCTTAGCTATCTTAGTTCTATCCAATCCCTTGAATAAACTAGAGTAATCAATTTCATCCTCACTAGATTCATCATCACTAGAAGAATCATAAGTATTAGCATTACGAGTGATTACCTTCTTTTCCCTTGCCATGAGGCAAGTGTGATGCTCGTTGGGGAAGAGAGCCGATTTGTTGAAGGCAGTGGCGGCGAGTCCTTCGTCGTCGGAGTCGGACGAAGAGCAATCCGAATCCCACTCCTTTCCAAGGTGTGCTTCGCCTTTGGCCTTCTTGTAAACCTTCTTGTTCTCCCTCTTCCCATTCTTCCCTTGCTCCTGGTCACTATCATTTTCGGGACAGTTAGCAATAAAATGACCAACCTTACCACATTTGAAGCATGAGCGCTTCCCCTTTGTCTTGGTCTTCCTTAGTTGCCCCTTGCGACCATTTAGCGCCGTCTTGAATCTCTTGATGATGAGAGCCATCTCTTCATCATTGAGCCCGGCCGCCTCGACTTGCGCCACCTTGCTGGGTAGCGGCTCCTTGCTCCTTGTTGCCTTAAGAGCGATGGGTTGAGACTCATGGATTGGACCGTTCAAAGCTTCGTCGACGTATCTCGCCTCCTTGATCATCATCCGCCCGCTTACGAATTTTCCGAGTACCTCCTCGGGCGTCATCATCGTGTACCTGGGATTCTCACGAATATTGTTCACGAGATGAGGATCAAGAACGGTAAAGGACCTTAGCATTAGGCGGACGACGTCGTGGTCCTTCCATCGCGTGCTTCCGTAGCTCCTTATTTTGTTGATAAGGGTCTTGAGCCGGTTGTATGTTTGCGTCGGCTCCTCGCCCCTTATCATGGCGAATCGTCCAAGCTCGCCCTCCACCAACTCCATTTTGGTGAGCATGGTGATGTCATTCCCCTCGTGAGAGATCTTGAGGGTATCCCATATTTGCTTGGCATTGTCCAAGCCGCTCACCTTGTTGTACTCTTCCCTGCACAAGGATGCTAAGAGAACAGTAGTAGCTTGTGCATTTCTATGGATCTGTTCATTTATAAGCAAAGGGCTATCCGAGCTATCAAATTTCATTCCATTCTCTACAATCTCCCATATGCTTGGATGGAGAGAGAATAAGTGACTACGCATTTTGTGACTCCGAAATCCGTAGTCCTCCCCATCGAAGTGTGGAGGTTTGCCAAGAGGAATGGAAAGCAAATACGAATTCGAACTATGTTGAATACGAGAATAATCAAATGAAAAGTTCGAATTGACCGTCTTTTTGTAGTCGTTGTCGTCGTCCTTTTGGGAAGAAGTAGACTCATCGCTGTCGTCGTAGTAGATGATCTCCTTGATGCGCCTTGTCTTCTTCTTCTTCCCTTCCTTCCGTCTATGGCCCGAGCCGGAGTTGGTAGGCTTGTCGTCCTTCGGCTCGTTGACGAAGGATTCCTTCTCTTTGTCGTTGATCACAATTCCCTTCCCCTTAGGATCCATCTCTTCGGGCGGTTAGTCCCTTTTGTGAAGAGAACGGCTCTGATACCAATTGAGAGCACCTAGAGGGGGGGTGAATAGGTGATCCTGTGAAAACTTAAACTTATAGCCACAAAAACTTGTTAAGCGTTAGCACAATAATCGCCAAGTGGCTAGAGAGGAGTCTCAACAAAACACAATACCACAAGAGATCAAACACAGAGATGACACAGTGGTTTATCCCGTGGTTCGGCCAAGACCAACGCTTGCCTACTCCACGTTGTGGCGTCCCAACGGACGAGGGTTGCAATCAACCCCTCTCAAGCGGTCCAAAGACCAACTTGAATACCACGGTGTTTTGCTTTGCCTTTCAATATCCCGTTTGCAAGGAATCTCCACAAATTGGAGTCTCTTGCCCTTACAAGTATATGATCACAAAGAAGCACAGAGTAAGGGAGGGAAGCAACACACACAAATCCACAGCGAAATGCGCACACACACGGCCAAGAATCGAGCTCGAATGACTATCTCAAAGTTCTCACTAGAACGGAGCTCGAATCACTTAGAATCACAAACGAATGCGCAAAGAATGAGTGTGGATGATCAAGAATGCTCTAAGGTTGCTTGGATGTCTCCTCCATGCGCCTAGGGGCCCCTTTTATAGCCCCAAGGCAGCTAGGAGCCGTTGAGAGCAAATCTGGAAGGCTATCCTTGCCTTCTGTCGTCGGGGGCACCGGACAGTCCGGTGCACACCGGACACTGTCCGGTGCCTGATTTCTTTCCTTAAACAGCACTGCCGACCGTTGTAGACTGTTGTAGATCTGGGAGCCGTTGGCGCACCGGACATGTCCGGTGCACACCGGACAGTCCGGTGCCCCCTTCCGACCGTTGGCCCGGCCACGTGTTGCGCGCTGATTCCGCGGCCGACCGTTGGCCCGGCCGACCGTTGGCTCACCGGACAGTCCGGTGAATTTTAGCCGTACGCCGTCGGCGAATTCCCGAGAGCGACCTGTTCACGCCGAGTCAGCCTGGCGCACCGGACACTGTCCGGTGCACACCGGACAGTCCGGTGTGCCAGACCGAGCTGAGTCTTGGCTGTACACAGCCAAGACTTTTGCACCTTTCTTCTTTTCTTCTTCTTTCTGTTTCTAACACTTAGACAAGTATATTAGTACAAAACCAATGTACTAAGGCTTAGAAACATACCTTTACTTCATGATTTGCACTTTGTTCGACCATGGACATAAATTCACATTTAAGCACTTGTGTTGGCACTCAATCACCAAAATACTTAGAAATGGCCCAAGGGCACATTTCCCTTTCAGGCTCATCTTCCTTCTTCATCCAGATTTGGTGATAACCTGAGTAACAGTCTAGCAGACTCATGAGCTCTGAAGAAGCTGCTGCATCAACTAAAGAGTCTATTCTTGGCAATGGGAATTCGTCCTTCGGACAAGCCTTGTTGAGATCTGTAAAATCGATACACATTCTCCACTTGCCATTGGCCTTTTTTACCATAACAGTGTTAGCTAGCCACTCTGGGTACTTTACTTCTCTGATAACTCCTGCACTGAGGAGTCTTTTTACTTCATTACGAGCACCTTCGGCCTTATCATCAGACATTTTCCGAAGCCTCTGCTTTCTGGGTCTGAAGGATGGGTCAACATTGAGCGAGTGTTCAATAACATCCCGATTTACTCCGCAGAGGTCATTAGCTGACCATGCAAAAACATCTTTGTTGTTGAGCAAAAACCTTGTCAAGGTTTTCTCCTGGTCTTCGGATAATTGAGAGCCCAACAGCACCTTCTGCTCTGCTATGTCCTCACATAAGAGCATGGGCTTCGGCTGATCTGCTGAAGCTGCTTTCTCCCTTCTGAATTTGTACTGTTCACAGGCTTCAGCTCCATCTATGTTATGGATTGCTTTGGAGTCAGTCCAGCTTCCTTCGGCCCTTCTGGCAGCTTCCTGACTTCCATGAATAGCGATGGGTCCTTGATCCGAAGGTATCTTCATGCAAAGGTAGGCAGGATGAAGGATTGCTTCGAAAGCATTGAGGGTGCCACGACCAATAATTGCATTGTAAGGATATTCCATGTCAACAATGTCAAACACAACTTGCTCAGTTCTAGTGTTGTTGATGAACCCGAAGGTCACTGGCATGGTGATCTTGCCTAGCGCTACAATCTGTCTTCCTCCGAAGCCACAGAGAGGGTGCGTTGCATCATGAATCTTATCTTCTGGCTCTTGCATTTGCCTGAAGGCCTTAGCAAATATGATATCAGCTGCACTGCCTGTATCAACCAAGACATTGTGAACCAGAAATCCTTTGATAACACAAGAGATAACCATGGCATCGTTGTGTGGGTAATCCTTGAGTTGAAGGTCCTCTTGGGAGAAGGTAATAGGAATGTGAGACCATCTCGACTTGATGAAGGGTCCTTGCACCACAACATGCTGTACCCTTCTCTGCGCTTCCTTCTTCTGCTTCTTGTTAGCTGGCTCTGAACATGAACCACCTGTTATCGGGAACAGCAGCTTTGGAGCCGAAGCAGCTCCAGCTTAATCGTTGAACGAAGCCATCAGCTCAGAAAAGTGGAAGTGAGTTCACCGGAGGTGGGCGCCAATGTTGAGGACTTGTTCTCAAATGCTTCGGATTAAGAACAAGGCAACATAAAAAGTGTTAAATGATAAAGTCCTTCGTCCTTTGAAACATTATTTCCCTCCGGGATATAATGTGTTCCGAACGAAGGTCACAAACAGCATATCTTCGTAAGCACAATAAACTATGACGAAGAACTTACATGCAACATGAAAAGTAATATAAACATTTAAATATTATCACAACGTCATTTCTATTTTATTATCATCTAAAAATAGAAATGATTTCAGATTACAAGTGTACCTTCGGATTGCAGGAAGGCAAAAGTACAAGGATGACGGAAAGCAAATGCCAAGTCAGCGTGAACAGTACGGGGGTACTGTTTATCTATTTATAGACACAGGACACAGCCTGTGAAGAATTACAATTATGCCCCTCATAAAAGTTTACAATATTGACTCAGACCTTTATGGATTAAAAGGTCATTCTATCTCTAAGTCGGTTTGTAATACCGAAGCTTCACGAAGAGAAACCTTCGGTCATCTCCTGGGGACAACTTCAGCCGAAGCTGCTTCTTCCTACAAGACCTTCGGCGCAACGAAGCATGGCCCCAACACCATTCTAGTTTGTTTTGGCATCAATCACCAAAAAGGGGGAGATTGTAAGTGCAATCAACCCTAATTGAGGGTTTTGGTGATTAATGACAAAACAAACTAAGATTCTAACAAGTTTGCTCCTAGTATGTACACAGTATTTCTACAGACAGGAGAAGCACAGATCTTACGAGCATAAAAGTATAAAGCACAGCGGATTTAAAATTCCACATCAAATGGCGTGCTCCAAGTGCCAAGAAACAACGGCGGTGCAAAATTTATAATTCTTGAGTCATAGGAATCGCCGTACAATTAAGAGGGATCCGCGACGGTTAAGTAAGTTGTGAAACGAGCCAAGTTCAAAATCTTTTGAAAACTCCTTGGAGATCATTTTCCCAGATCATGAATGCCCTTGAGAAAAACAAATTTTACTTCCCACAAAGTCTCCCCTTTTGTTCTCTTCAAAATTCTCAAAGTTTGGTTTCAGCCCCCAAAACCGGTTCAACCGGTCCTGAAACCGGTTCAACCGGTTTCGGTACTGTTCACCTGCCACCTCTGCTCTGACCTATCTGACAGTCAGAGCTGTCAGAAAAAGTCGCAGCAGATATTTTTCAGAAACCGGTTGAGCCGAATTTTGTCCCTACTCAGCCGGTTTTGAAACCGGTCGAGTGTCCGGCTGAGTAGCCCAGTGGACCGGGATCCCCCTGGTAGAAACCGGTTCAACCGGTTTGGAAACCGGTTCAACCGGTTTTTGCCCATTTTCTCCCAACGGCTGCCAGCTTTTGGGGGATCCTTTATATACCCCCTTACACTCTCTCTCTCATTTACTTCTTCGCCTCTCCCACGAATTCTTGGCTGACCAACCTTCAAACAAGAGCATTCATTTCACCTTTCACACCCGCAATCGCATCTCCTTCAATCATTTGAAGGACCCTTGGTGTGAGGTGAACTCGATCGAACTCGCTGTCAATTTCATCTCGATTCTCCCATTCTCTTGTTCTTGAGCTCGTTGCAAACTTAACCGTGTGCGGATTTGTTACTCTTGGAACCTCGTGTTCCTTGACGGTTAGAGGTTGCTTGGGAGTCTCCAAATTTGTGGACGACCCCAAGAAGTTTGTATCACCCGCTCCTTGAGCAGATTTGAGAAGAGATTGCCTTGACCTTTGTGGTCGGCTTGTGGAGGATTAGGGTTGGAAAAGACCCGGCCCTTTGTGGGTTCCTCAACGAGGAGTAGGACACCTTTGTGGTGGTTGCCGAACCTCGGGTTATATCGCGTGTTCTTGTGTGTTCTTGTCAAGCGCTGTATATTCAGTGGTTGGCTCATATTATTCATTTAAGTAGTTTTTTTTGTGTAGGGCAAATCTTTAGCTATATTATTCACTACTTCGCACTTGTTAAATAGATTATCAAATTTAAGTTGAGCGGGTTCAAACCTGTTCAGTTGTGATTAAAATCGACTGAACCGGTTTGCACCTGTGCAACTTTAATTTAACCTATTTCGAAGTTTTAGTGAAAATTTTCAGGTGTAGCCTATTCACCCCCCCCCTCTAGGCTACTTTCAGAAGGCAAAGAAACGTCAGCAGGACCCAGGGCCGCACCGCCAGCTACGCTTCTACAGGGCTCAAGCACTTCTCCGCCGGCCACGTTAGCACATAGCAACACCCCCATATGTACAGCTGGACCATCCCCTTGTATCTATAAAAGGGGATGCCCAGGGCCTTCTCAAGGGGGAGGAAGGGGGGCACAGGCGGCAAGGACGACGGAGACGGACTCACTCAAACATCAAAGTCCACTCCGCAACACTAGACTTCTCAGGAGACCTAGGACCCATTCCCTCTCTCGCGAAGCTTGTAACCCCTACTACAAGCACCCCGATGCAAGATAATATAAGCCTCATCCCTCCTCTTGTGTTCCATCTTGCATCAACCCATCTGGGCAGGGGCATGCGGCACAAAATTCACTAGTCGGTCCGATTGAGGGTCCCCTGGGTCCGAAACCGACAGTTGGCGCGCCAGGTAGGGGCCACTGTTTGTTGACAATACTTTCCCGTTGAGTTCCAGATGGACAATCTTCAGCAGCCTCTTCAGCCCGGGATGGTGCTCCGCTTTGGGAGTCTCGAGTTCATGTCCCCCGACGGCAGCTACGACATGGTACTCCTCCCCCCGCAGCACGACAACAATGACGGTCGTCGGCTCACCCGGCGGAGGCGAACTCGGCGACGACATCTCCCCGTGGCGGAAGAAGAACACTCAGGTCAACCCCGCCACCCTCCTCGCCGGAGGAGGAGGAGACGGAGCGACCATGGCCACGCATGAGGCAGCACCTCGTCGGCTGTCGGACCAGAGCGAGTCGACGACGCCGACACCCCTGCGGGGGGCATGTCGGGTGTTATCCTCGCACCTGGGACAACGACGGGTGTCGCTTCCCAGCAAGGTGCCAACCCCATGCGGACTGATGACGCCGGCACCCTTGCGAGGGACTTGTCGGGCATTAGTCTCGCGCCTGAGATAACGACACTTTCCATCTCCGATGCAACTTCACCGCCGCCCACCAACTAGGAGGTATCATCAGTTTTCCATCCTGTTCCCTTTAGATTCAGCTTCGACCCACCAAGCGACCCCACTTCGGTAAGAGCTTTCGCAAGGGCATATCCTGACCTTCCAGGGTACCACATGTGGTCAACTTGGGACCTACTGACGGTCGTCTCAACCTCTGGACCCGCAGGTTCTGAGGAAGAGGATGACCCCGACTTTAGTTGGGATTTCTCCGGACTCCATGATCCTAGTGCCATGCGAGACTTCATGTCCGCATGTGACCACTGCCTCTCCGGCTGCTCTGATGATGGCCATAGCCTTGACGACAAGGGTTACGACCCAACTCGCGAGTGCTTCCACATCGATCAGGAAGATCACAGCAGAGACAACCACCTCGGCATGCCAGGAAATGACGGCGCCCTTGCACCTGCGTCCCACGTTGAGATCCCGCGGGAGCTAGCTGTGGCCCAGGTCCCTACGGGGGGTTAGGGCACACAGCTCGAGCAAATCTACGAGATGCAGGCAAAGCTCGACGAAGAAACGAGGTGACTTGTGCAGCTCCGACAAAACCTCAAGCAAGAGTGGGTAGGTCGAGCGCTCGCCGGAGGAGCGCGTCATCGGGCCCGGGACGTCCAGCGCCGTATTATTGACGATGCCAGGGCAATGCTGCCCCCGGCCTTCAACGGGGTCGGCCAGAACCTAGCTGCAGCGGCGATGTTACTTCGAACGATGCCGGAGCCATCTACCACCGAGGGGCGACATATCCAGGGCGAACTCAAGAACCTTCTGGAAAATGCTGTAGCCCGACGAGCCGAGAGCTCTACCTCCCAAAGGCGAGGATGCCCCTCGGAGCATCATGCAGCGTCCTCCCGACACATGCGCGAGGCCTCGGTCCACACCGAGCTCACAGGAGGCGAGACACCTGCAGCCCGGGATCGCCTCGGCGACGAGCAACACCGCCGCGACCGTCGAGCCCGCCTCGAGGAAAAGGTGCGCCGAGGCTACCACCCCAGACACGGGGGACACTACGACAGTGAGGAGGATCGGAGCCCCTCGCCCGAACCACCAGGTCCGTGGGTCTTCAGCCGGGCCATACGACGGGCGCCGTTCCCAGCCCGGTTCCGGGCCCCGACTACCATTACCAAGTACTCAGGGGAGATGAGGCCGGAGTTGTGGCTCGCGGATTACCGGTTGGCGTGCCTGTTGGGAGGGACAGACGACCACAACCTCATCATTCGCAACCTCCCCCTTTTCCTCTCCGACGCTGCCTGGGCCAGGCTGGAGCATCTGCCCCCTGCGCAGATCTTCGACTAGGACGACCTAGTCAAGGCCTTCGCTGGAAATTTCCAAGGTACGTACGTGCGCCCTGGGAACTCATGGGATCTCCGGAGCTGCCGCCAACAGCCAGGGGAATCCCTACGAGAGTACATCCAGTGGTTTTCAAAGCAGTGCACCAAGTTGCCTAACATCACCGACTCGGACGTCATCGGGGCATTCCTCGCCGGCACCACTTGTCGGGACCTGGTAAGCAAACTGGGGCACAAGACACCCACCAAGGCGAGCGAATTGATGGACATAGCCACCAAGTTCGCCTCTAGTAAGGAGGCGGTCGAAGCCATCTTCTGGAAGGACAAGCAGCCTCAGGGAAGGCAGAAGGAAGACGACCCCGAGGCGCCCGTCCAGCATGGCACGAAGAAGAAGACCAGGAAGAGGGCGCAGCAAAACGCAACGCTGTTGACGCGGATCTCGTCACTGCTGCCGAGCACAGGAATCCTTGGAAGCCTCCCAGAGGGGCCAATGTGTTCGACAAGATGCTCAAGGAGTCGTGCCCCTATCACAGGGGTCCTGTCAAGCACACCCTTGAAGAGTGCGACATGCTCTGGCGTTACTTCAATAAGGCTGGACCCTCGGCGAAGGGTGGCAAGGACCAAGGCAACAACAAGAAAGGAGGCGACAGGGAAGAAAAGTTCTTGGAGGTCCACAACTGCTTCATGATCTACGGTGGGCAAGTGGCGAATGCCTCGGCTCGACACCGCAAGCAAGAACGCCGGGAGGTCTGCTCAGTGAAGGTAGCGACGCCAGTCTACCTAGACTGGTCTGACAAGCCCATCACCTTCGACCAAGACGACCACCCCGACTATGTACCGAGCCCAGGAAGGTACCCGCTTGTCGTTGACCCTGTCGTCGGCAACGCAAGGCTCTCCAAGGTCCTCATGGATGGAGGCAGCAGCCTCAACATCATCTACGCCGAGACCCTAGAGCTCTTGGGGGTTGATCGGTCCACGATCCGGGCTGGTGCAACACCCTTTCACGGGATTGTCCCCAGCAAGCGTGTCCTGCCCCTTGGGCAACTTGACTTGCCCGTCTGCTTCGGAACTCCCTCCAACTTCTGAAAGGAAACCCTCACTTTTGAGGTAGTCGGGTTCCGAGGGACCTATCACGTGGTGTTGGGAAGACTGTGCTACGCCAAGTTCATGGCCGTCCCCAACTACACGTACCTCAAGCTCAAGATGCCAGGCCCCAAGGGAACCATCACCGTCGGATCCACATACCACACTTACGAGTGCGACGTGGAATGCGTGGAGTACGCCGAAGCCATCGCCGAATCCGAAGCCCTCGTCACCGACCTAGATTGCCTCTCCAAAGAGGCGCCCGACGCGAAGCGGCACACCGGCAACTTTGAACCAGCCAAGGCGGTTAAGTCCGTCTCTCTCGACCCCAGCAACGACGCCAGCAAGAAAGTCAGGATCGGCTCCGAGCTCGACCCCAAATAGGAAGCAGTGCTCGTCGATTTTCTCCGCGCAAACTCCGAAATTTTTGTGTGGAGTCCCTCGGACATGCCAGGCATACTGAGGGATGTCGCTGAGCACTCATTGGACATCCGAGCCGGAGCCCGACCCGTGAAACAGCACCTACACCGTTTTGATGAAGAAAATCGCAGAGCCATAGGCGAGGAGGTCCACAAGCTAATGACTGCAGGGTTCATCAAAGAGGTATTCCATCCAGAATGGTTAGCTAACCCTGTACTTGTAAAGAAAAAAGGTGGGAGGTGGAGGATGTGTGTAGACTACACTGGGTTAAATAAAGCATGTCCCAAGGTTCCCTACCCTCTGCCTCGCATCGACCAAATTGTGGACTCCACCGCTGGGTGCGAAACCCTGTCTTTCCTCGATGCCTATTCAGGCTATCACCAAATCAAGATGAAAGAATCCGACCAGCTCGCGACTTCTTTTATCACACCTTTTGGCATGTATTGTTATAATACTATGCCATTTGGTTTGAGGAATGCAGGTGCAACATACCAAAGGTGCACGAACCATGTGTTCGGAGAGCACATCGGCAGAACGGTCGAGGCTTACGTCGATGACATCGTTGTCAAAACAAGGAAAGCCTCTGACCTCCTCTCTGATCTTGAGGTGACATTCAGGTGCCTAAAAGCAAAGAGCGTAAAACTCAATCCCGAGAAGTGTGTCTTCGGAGTCCCCCGAGGCATGCTCCTAGGGTTCATCGTCTCCAAACGAGGCATCAAGGCCAACTCGGAGAAAATCGCGTCCATCATCAACATGGGACCCATCAAAGATTTAAAAGGAGTACAAAGGGTCATGGGATGCCTTGTGGCTCTGAGCCGCTTCATCTCGCGCCTTGGCAAGAAAGGATTGCCCTTGTACCGCCTCTTAAGGAAGGCCGAGCGCTTTACTTGGACTCCCGAGGCCGAAGAAGCCCTCGGAAACTTAAAGGCACTCCTTACTAATGTGCCCATATTGGTGCCCCCTGCTGCGGGAGAAGCCCTCTTGATTTACATCGCCATAACCACTCAGGTGGTCAGCGCTGCGGTCGTAGTCGAGAGACGAGAAGAAGGGCATGCACTGCTCATCCAGAGGCCAGTCTACTTCATCAGCGAAGTGCTATCTGAGACCAAAATCCGCTACCCGCAAATCCAGAAGCTACTGTACGCAGTGATTCTAACACGGCAAAAGCTGCGACACTACTTCGAGTCTCATTCGGTGACTGTGGTGTCATCCTTCCCCCTGGGAGAGATCATCTAGTGTCGAGAGGCCTCGGGTAGGATAGAAAAATGGGCAGTGGAACTCATGGGGGAAACACTTTCATTTGCCCCTCGGAAGGCCATAAAATCCCAAGTCTTGGCCGACTTCTTGGCTGAATGGACCGACACCCAATTGCCAACGGCCCCAATCCAGGCCGAACTTTGGACCATGTACTTTGATGGGTCGTTGATGAAAACCGGAGTAGGCGCGGGCTTGCTCTTCATCTCACCCCTCGGAGAACATGTGCGTTATGTAATACTGCTCCATTTTCCGGCGTCAAACAACGTAGCCGAATACGAGGCCTTGGTGAATGGGTTACACATCGCCATTGAGCTAGGGGTTCGGGGCCTCGACGCTCGTGGTGACTCGCAGCTCGTTATTGACCAAGTCATGAAGAACTCTCACTGCCGCTACCAAAAAATGGAGGCCTACTGTGACGAAGTTCGGTGCTTAGAAGATAAGTTCTATGGGCTGGAACTCAACCATGTTGCTCGACGGTACAACGAGACTGCAGATGAGCTGGCTAAGATAGCCTCGGGACGAACAACGGTTCCCCCGAATGTCTTCTCCAGGGACATATATCAACCATCCATCAAACTCAACGACGCACCCGAACCCGAGGAGACCTCGGCCTAGCCCGAGGTACCCTCGGCCGCCGAGGGTGAGGCCCTGCACGTCGAGATAGAGCAGAATGGGGTCACACCAAACCTAAACTGGCAGACCCCGTACCTGGAATATCTCCTCCAGGGAGAGCTACCCCTCGACAAGGCCGAAGCTCGGCGACTGGCTCGGCGCGCCAAGTCGTTCGTTTTACTGGGTGATGAAAAGGAGTTGTACCACCGCAGCCCCTCAGGTATTCTCCAACGATGCATATCCGTCGCCCAAGGACAAGAGCTGTTACAAGAAATACACTCGGGGGCTTGCGGTCACCATGCAGCACCTCGGACCCTCGTAGGAAACGCTTTCCGACAAGGTTTCTACTGGCCGACCGTAGTGGCCGACGCCACTAGGATCGTACGCTCCTACCGAGGGTGTCAATTCTACGTGAGACGAACACACCTGCCTGCTCAGGCTCTACAAACAATACCTATCACTTGGTCGTTCGCTATGTGGGGTCTGGACCTCGTCGGTCCCTTGCAGAAGGCACCCGGGGGCTTCACGCACCTGCTGGTCGCCATCGACAAATTCTCCAAGTGGATCGAAGTCCAACCCTTAACCAGCACCAGGTCCGAGCAAGCGGTGGCGTTCTTTACAAATATCATCCACCGCTATGGGATCCCAAACTCTATCATCACCAACAACGGCACGCAGTTCACTGGGAAAAAGTTCCTAGACTTCTACGAAGACCACCACATTCGTGTGGACTGGGCCGCCGTAGCTCACCCAATGACAAATGGGCAAGTGGAGCGCGCCAATGGCATGATTTTGCAGGGGCTAAAACCAAGAATCTACAACGACCGCAACAAGTTTGGCAAGTGGTGGATAAAAGAGCTACCCTTGGTGGTTTGGAGTCTGAGGACGACACCGAGCCGGGTCACGGGTTTCTCGCCGTTTTTCCTAGTCTATGGGGCCGAGGCCATCCTACCCACGGACTTAGAATACGGCTCCCCGAGGACAAAGGCATACGATGACCAAAACAACCAGACCAGCCGAGAGGATTCATTGGACCAGCTGGAAGAGGCTCGGGACGTAGCCTTGCTACACTCAGCGCGGTATCAGCAGTCTCTGCGACGCTACCACGCCCGAAGGATTCGGCCCCGAGGCTTCCAGGTGGGAGATTTGGTGCTTCGGCTATGACAAGACACCCGAGGGCACCACAAGCTTACTCCTCCCTGGGAAGGGCCGTCCATCATCGCCAAAATTTTGAAGCCCAGGACATACAAGCTGGCAAACAATCAAGGCAAGGTCTACAGCAACACTTGGAACATCGAACAACTACGTCGCTTTTACCCTTAAAGTGTTTCAAGTCGTTCATGTACCTCGGTCCCTTTACATGTACAAATAAAAAGTCTAGCTGTCAAGGGAGGATTGGCCTTGCCTCAGCAAAAACCGACCCTCCCTCGGGGGCTAGAAGGGGGAACCCCCTCTGCGTCAAAATTTTCCTCAGAAAAGTTTTCTACCAAAACGACTTTCGTGCCTTTCGACTATATCGATAACAGAATCCTAAAAACGAGCGAGAGAGACCTTGAACAGCAAGGCCGACCGAGCCAAGGGACTCCTACGCCTCTGGGATACGGATACCTCACTCATCACCTTCCGCGAAAGGTAGCTCACGCTCGGATAAGTGATTCTGCTACCGAACAAGTCCTAACGCTCGGGTAGAAAACGACTTTCGTGCCTTTCGACTATATCGATAACAGAATCCTAAAAACGAGCGACAGAGACCTTGAACGGCAAGGCCGACTGAGCCGAGGGACTCCTACGCCTCTGGGATACGGATACCTCACTCATCACCTTCCGCGAAAGGTAGCTCACGCTCGGATAAGTGATTCTGCTACCGACGAACAAGTCCTAACGCTCGAAACAAGAGGAAAGAAAACATAGCTTTATACTCTAACGCTGAAAATGTTTAGGCCTCAGCGGCCGCAAGAAACATACACATACTTAGAATAAACTGTTCCCCACAGGCTCAGGTGTTGGCAGGGGGAGGAGCAGCACCCTCGGCATCGTTCCTACCCACGGCGGAATCTGGCCCGGCCTCGGACGGTGACACAGACGGAAGGATCTCCACCTCAAAAAAGGAAGCCAACACCGCGCCTGGGCCCTCGGCAGCCGCCTCAAGCCTTTGGACCTCGGCCAGGGCGACCTCCTCTTCGTCGGGTAAGCAGTAGCCCTCGCTGACCCGCTCCAGATCCACGTCGTAGTGGGAAGCGAGGACAGCGAAGGCCCGCCTAACGCCATGGTGCAGCGCCTCGTGGAGTCTGCTGCGCACGTGGTCGCCCAAGGCCCGCATGCGACTCTGGGCGGAGCTGCCCGAGGGGACGTCGTCGAGGCCAAAGGTCTGGCAGAAGGCCGAGATGGCCTCAGACATGGCCATGCGGTTGGCCTCTTTCTGCTCAGCCGTCTGGGCAAGTGCCTTGCAGTTCTTGACGGACTCGTTGAGAGCCGCCTCAAACCCTGAAGACAGCCAGACGATGTTCTTCAGACACAAGGAAAAGGATGAAGCTAAATCAAAGTCACAAAGCAGGCAAAACATACCTTCGGCCCAGGCACGCTGCTGTGAGGCCATGGCTTGGGCAGACCGGGCAGACCCGACGACCACGGCCAGGCCCTCCGTAAGGGTCCCGGCCCGAGCGGTCGCCTCGGGGTCTAAAAAGAGGGGAACCCCCTCTGCGTCAAAATTTTCCTCGGAAAGGTTTTCTACCAAAACGACTTTCATGCCTTTTGACTATATCGATAGCGGAATCCTAAAAAAGGACAAGAGAGACCTTGAACAGCAAGGCCGACCGAGCCAAGGGACTCCTACGCCTCCGGGATATGGATACCTTACTCATCACCTTCCGCGAAACGTAGCTCACGCTCGGATAAGTGATTCTGCTACCGACGAACAAGTCTTAATGCTCGAAATAAGAGGAAAGAAACATGGCTTTATACTCAAATACCCAAATGTTCAGGCCTCGGCAGCCGCAGAAAACAAACGCACATACTTGGGACAACTATGCTACATAGACTTAGATGTCGGCAACACCCTTGGCGGTTTTCCCGACCTGCAGCAGATGTCTTAGTACTTAAAGCAATTACATTTTTCTCTCAGGCAAATGCCATTACATTCCCTTACAAACGGGACCCCGGCTCCATTCCCACAGGAATGAACTACCTCCACACCAGAAGGGCTGCAAGATAACAAACTCCAAGCGGCTCATCGGCGACCACTGCACCAGCAGCGACAATGACCTCCTAAACCCCAGCACGCACAAGGAGGTCCTCGCTCCTGTCCTTGCTATGGGAGTGAGGACAAGACCATCCAGGGACGCGGACACCGTCCCTGCGGCGTACGACGTCTTGTACGACCCCCCGGTGTGGCCGGCGGCGCAGGACGAGTCGTGGACGTGGGGGACCTGCGCACGGCGTGACCGTCGCCCGTGCGGTGGACGGACAGCCACACCCCGACCAGGCAGCAGGTGGTAGTTCGCCTCCTCTGCAAGGCTGGTGAACGCCCTTCTCCCCCGAATGTTGGAGGAAGAAGTGGGTCGCCAGCCCATGCGGAAGGCAGGACCCCAACTCGGATTGCCCTCGCCCCCAGCACGGATGATGAACATCCTTGAAGCTGAGGGCAGGGGGGAGGCCACAGCCCGACTCGCTCTTCTCCGCCACAAGGTTGGTGGTCATCATTCTGGATGACCACTGGTGGGGAACGGCAGCCGGGCTGCATGATGAAAATCCTTGAAGCCGAGATGACTAAAGAACGCTAACCCCCACGAGGTCGCGCTCCTCCAACAACAGGAAGAAGAAGGCAACGCCGGTGCACCCCATCTGGAGGCCCGAAAGATGGAAAGACGCGATGAATGTGAGAAGAGCAAAGGCATGGCTATTGCCCGGGGGATCGATCCCTTTTTAAAGACAGATCTCCCCACTCGCACCCCAAAGCATCACGGGCAAAGTCTCCCCCGACGTGCTCCAGGGTTCCCGCCCTACGACACGGGGGTAGGTCCCACATGTCATACAAACTGACCCGAAACGCGAAGATGGTGAACCGCCGCACACGAAGCATGCAACCACCCCGCGGGTAAGCGCTCTCTCATCCTTGCCGAATCCAGCGGTCGAAAGGGCGGTCCGCCACGCAAGAAGCATGCAACCGCACCACGGTTGTACACCCTTTCAGCTTCGCTGCAACTGGCGGTCCAGCATGGAGGCCCAGGCCCGCATGTCATGTAACCGACGCACCGGTTACCACGTGCAAAGAAACCGCACCGCCACTTGCGCCAATGCCGCATCTTCTCGGGACTATAGAACTAGTGCAGCGACTCGAGGCAGCCCCACGCATGACCCAACGGTGCCAATTAAGTGCGATGATCACGGGTCAGTCAGCCGTGGGGATAGACGCGACAGTTGGTATGACCACAGGCGGACTGGCAGTAATTGCAGCAACAGACGTGAGGAAGCAGCGGTCCAACCACCAACCAGGCCCTGGTCCCACCTACAGGCTCGCATCCTCCCCTAAAGCGACAGAGGAGCCCTCTCATACAGCATAAAGACGACGCACCCATGTTCCATTCCTCGAACGACTCGCGCACGCGCAACAGATACCCCGCGAGTCGCCTGTCCCATCGCATTAACTCCCTGGCAGAACACACGTCTCCTCTGGCAGGCGGATGGGCACCGTTTCACCTCCGTCATGATGACTGCCTCAAAAAGGTGCGCCACACTGTTAAGAAATATATCCTTTCTTCCTTTCCTTTCTCTTTCTCTCTCTCCGCAGGGATCAAGAAACGGGACATTTCGAAGGAGTCCTTTGCAGCGAAGGAAACGAGCCCTGAGCCCTCCTACTGATCAGGGGTTCGAAGGTTGCGCCCCGCGGGGTTTGGTGACCGCCCCAGAGCACTCGGGCTCCGAGCCCTTTACTGATCAGGGGTTCAAAGGCTGGCCCCTCGAAGGGATTCGACAGCCGCCCCAGAACATGCAGAGTCAGGGATGACCCTGGGTACGTCTGTTACACGGCCAAGGCTCGAGCTACGCTCCCGAGGTACCCTAAGACATTTCCGAGACCAGCGGGAACGATTTATAATGGAATCCCACCGAAGGGAGGCACCAAGCCCTCGGACCCTATCGAATGGGTCCAGGTCCAGCAAATCACCTGCAGGTACTTTTGGAGCGCGCCTCTGGGCCACTAGCCGACCCTTATCGAACAGGGCTCAGGCGTCCACTCGGATTACCCGTTAGCAACTCACTGGAAACACCATGTTCAGCACCCACCGAGGGTAACATGGCGCGTTCCCCCCTCCTTGCGGAAAGGCGACGAAGGGGCGTACAATAAAAAGCCGAGACGGTCCTCGATCGTCCTCTCGCTCGGTGTAGAGGCTCGGAGGCCGCTCTCGCACCAGGCCACGGCCAAATTGTTGACCACGTCAACAAACTAGCTTAAAAACTTGGAGCCTGACCATGCACCCGGGCTGCGGCCAGGCCGCATGAGGGAACAACAAGGCCAACCGAGGAATCACAAGAAGAATTAAGACCTTAGAGGAGCCAAACCACTCCTCCGAGGCCTCGGGGGCTACACCCGACGGGTGCGCTCACGCGCACCCATCGGAACAAAACATAACCGAGAAGGGCTAGTCTCCTTGCAAAAAATCTGGCACAACCTCCAAGCGCGTGCCTACACTCCCTTTGAGGCTCGGGGGCTACTGTCAGGTACCATAATTAGGGGTACCCCCAATACTCCTAAGCATGGCTGAAAAACATCTTCAAAACAGACCGTAAAGGCTGGTAAGCACAGCGCAAAGTTAAAGCCTCATCTACCAAGGGACGCGATCTCGTCTTGCCCGAGCCCGGCCTTGGGCAAGAACAGTGGTCCCGGATGGATTCACGCCTCGCCCGAGGGCCCCCTCAGGCAGCGGGCGCACCCCCGGCTCGTCCGAGGCTAAGCTCGGGCAAACTTTGTCGTATAGCCACCTTGGCCAAATTGCCTTACCGCCGACCGTATCGCATGCGAATTTAATGCAGGGATCACCTGACACCTTATCCTGACACGCGTGCCTCAGTTGGCAAGGTCGAAATGACCACAGTCACTTCGCCCCTTTACTGATCGTTCTGACAGGAAAACAACACTATTTACCCCGTTCCGACTACTGTGCCAACCACCAGGGTAAGACTAACAACAGTGAGTCACGGCTTCTCCCGAGTTCAGCCTCGGGCGCAACAGGGAGCTCCGCCTCGCCCGACCCTAGGCCTCAGCCTCAGCCTCGGCCTCGGGTGCCTCGGCCTCGGGAGGAGTCACAACCTCGCCCGACCTCAGCCCCGGCCTCAGGAGAAGTTAGCGCCTCGCCCGACCTCGGCCTCGGACCGACTACGCTACAGGGGACACATCATTACCCTACCTCTAGCTAGCCGCCTCAGGCTACGAAGGAACAAGACCGGTGTCACATCTAGATTACTCTGGCCACAGGTAATGATGGTTCCCCGCATGCGTCCATGACGTCGATAGTCCTCAAGCTCTCTACGAAGGCAAAGAAACGTCAGCAGGACCCAGGGCCGCACCGCCAGCTACGCTTCTACAGGGCTCAAGCACTTCTCCGCCGGCCATGTTAGCACATAGCAACACCCCCATATGTCCATCTGGACCATCCCCTTGTATCTATAAAAGGGGATGCCCAAGGCCTTCTCAAGGGGAGGAAGGGGGGCACGGGCGGCAAGGACAACGGAGACGGACTCACTCAAACATCGAAGTCCACTCCGCAACACTAGACTTCTCAGGAGACCTAGGACCCGTTCCCTCTCTCGTGAAGCTTGTAACCCCTACTGCAAGCACCCCGGTGCAAGATAATATAAGCCTCATCCCTCCTCTTGTGTTTCATCTTGCATCAACCCATCTAGGCAGGGGCACGCGGCACAAAATTCACTAGTCGGTCCGGTTGAGGGTCCCCCGGGTCCGAAACGCCGACACATAGGTTATGTTGATCATTAAACACCAAAATCACTTTATCAAATGGGCCATGATCCATTTTCTTACAATCTCTCCCTTTTTGGTGATTGATGACAACACAACCAAAGCAAAGAAAATAAAACAAATGTTTAGTTTAAAAATGCAATCTACATGCTGGGATGCACGCAAATCCCTTAATGTGAATTATGAACTTAAGCCTCCCCCTAACTTCATAATCCACATACTTCCTATCGTATACTTCCTATCTTGGACCGAAACCAACATAAATAATAGAATTTCTCCCCCTTTGATATATCAAATACAAACAACCACTTGAAAATTTTTGAAAATTTTAAAAAGAGTGGTTTTGGTATTTGATATCTTTTGGTTTGCTTTGGTCCTCAAAACCCCCTTGGAATCAAACACCAAAACGGAAGACATTAAGAGCATATAAGAAGTTATACGAACTTGAAGCCTCTAAAAAGTTTTTTCACTTGAAGAAAAATCTCCCTGTTTGGTGAAGCAATCTCTTTCAATTGAAATAGATATATTCACCCTGTCGGGAAACTCTCCCCCTTGGAAAAGGTTTTGCACATAAAAGCATATGAGGATCCAAGAAATGCTTATATAGAGTAGACTCCCACTTTTTTGTATGCATATTTAAAAGACAAAGGATATTCTAGAGATACCATTTCAAGAAATTTAAAGCATGCATAATGATAACATGGAGGGTAATTGATATCTAAGCAAGATAGCATGGTCTATATATAAATGGAGAAGACATGCAAATGATGCAAAATGTGAGATACCACATGTTGTAGGATATTGAATGAATACCACTTCTAAGATCCCGATTGAAAGGTCAGTTTTGTAGTTGAAGCTTATTATCCATCTCCGAGGATTCCATTTTCCTTCAATGAAACCACTAAACATATGATAGGCTTGGAAAATGGGTTAGTATCAAAGAGAACAAATTATAGAGTAACCTCCCCTAAAAGTGTGCATACAACACTACACCAAAATAGTAAACTTCGTAGAGCCTAAACCCTAGGAAGTTAGGCCTAAACTCTAGGAAGTTAGCTAAACTCTCGGAAGTTAAGCCATCCCGTTGGAAGTTTGGCTCTCGGAAATTTTTTGTCGGAAGTTAGCTTAACTTCCTAGAGCCCTCTAGGAAGTTAGCTAACTTCCTACAGCCAAAAAAGCCTCTCAGAAGTTAGTAGATTCTCAGAAGTTAGTATCTTCATGCCGTCAGCGCCGTCAGCTGACTAACTTCCTACGACTAAGGTGCTGTTTGGTTCACGAAATGTAACGTAAATGGTAATGGTAACGATTCACACTCGAATACCGACGATAAAAATTTGAATAAGACGGTATTCATTTGTAGTATGGTATCGATTACCATTGGACTTAAACAAACATAATTTAACGTTATCAGTTACCCATTACGTTACCGATATGTGAACCAAATGGCACCTAACTTTCTACGGCTAACCATAGCCCCTAGGAAGTTAGCTGGCTAACTTCCTATGGCTTACTGTGGCCTCTAGGAAGTTAGCTAGATAACTTCCTATGGCATACTGTAGCCCCTACCTACGGCTTAATAAGCCTCTAGGAAGTTAATTTGACCAGCATTACAAATGTTGTTTATTTTTATTTTACACCACATTCCACAACATAACAAATATATCAACAGCTATATAGCACAACATATTTTCACATAAAACATCTCACACACAATCACATAACAATATTTCAATCCATAGTCTCATCAATTAAATCACAAAAGTCTCATCAATTGCATCACAAAAGTCTCATCCATAGTCATAATAAGACACATCTCATCATCCAGTACTAATAAGAGACAATATCTCATATATAGTCATAATAAAAGTCTCAAGTATCAGAATGCAATAACATGGAAGCTCACGGTCACTGATCACCATCGGGTTACAGTGAAGAGTGATGGTCTATACCTCCACTAGTAAAGAGGGTTTCAACAAAGTCTAACCCGTCGTCTTGTTCATGCGTCGGCAAGGTAGCTGGAGGGGTCTAATATACATGTACCCTTCAACTCTTCCTTTGTTACCAACCATAGAACTAAGCTTCTTTAATGCCCTTTCAATATGATACATCCACCTGTATTGCATAGGACCTCCAACCTTAGCTTCATATGGAAGGTGGACAAGTAGATGTTGCATTGGATTGAAGAATCCTGGGGGGGGGTATTTTTTCCAACTTGCATATAAGGACAGGAATTTCTATCTCCAGCTTCTCCATCACATCTTTCTTTATTTCTTTAGCACAAAGTTGTCTATAAAAGTAGCTTAATTCAGCTAACGCCTTCCAGATACTAACTTTGAAGTACCCACAAAACATTATAGGGAGGAGTCTTTCCATCATTATGTGATAATCATGGCTCTTCAATCTAGTTATTTTATTTGTCTTCAAGTTCACAGCTCTCTTAAACCCTGCCGCATTACCATCTGGGAATTTCAAATTTTTCAACCATTCCATTACTTCTTTCTTCTGTTTAGGTTTTAGACCTAATCGAGCATGTGGCTTTTTCCATTTTCATCGAGTTCCTGGGTTGGTCGGTTACAAAGTTTTGCTAAGTCTTTTCTAGCCTTTATATTGTCTTTTGTTTTGTCGCCCAGATTCATGCAAGTACTTAGAATGCTTTCACCAACATTACGTTCCTGATGCATAACGTCAATGTTATGCATCAGAATCAATGTCTTAACATATGGGAGTTCCCATAAACCACATTTATGGGTCCAGTTATGCTTAGTTCCAAACCCGATGTATCCATCACCACTTTCCTTCTCTTTCAAATTATTAAGCATAGCCTCAATCTCAAGTCCGCTCAGACGCCTAAGCGGTCCCTTTGTCACGATAGTGCCCTTCTTAAAGGTGTTAACCTCGAACCTATACGGGTGAGTTTGGGGTAAGAAGCATCTGTGGCAATCAAAGTAACAGATCTTCCCCCCAAACTCAAGGCAGAAACAATCTGTATCCTTGCCACATATTGGACATGTTAGAATTCCATGGCAGCTCCATCCAGCAAATAAACTATATGCCATGAAATCATGAATGGACCACAAATACGCAACTCAGAGTGTGAATCTCTCCTTTTTGTAGCAATCGTATGCTTCAACACCTTCCCATAAATTTTTTAGATCATCAATCAAGGGTTGCATCATCACATTCAGCCCTTTCCTAGGATGGTCTGGTCCAGGAATAATTAGGGAAAGAAACATGTAATCATATTTCATGCACAGATGAGGTGGAAGGTTGTATGGAATAACAAATACAGACCAACAAGAATATGATGCCACATTTGTATTGAAAGGTGTAAACCCATCTGTCGCCAACCCAATTCGAATATTTCTCGCTTCACTAGCAAATTTTGGATCAAAGTCATCTAGAGCCTTCCACGCATCACTGTCAGATGGGTGTGTCATCACATGAGTGTCCTCTCATTCATGTTCTTTGTGCCATCTGATGTGCCTAGCTCTGTTTCTCGAAAGAAACAAACGCTTAAGACGAGGCACAAGAGGCATGTAACGAAGTTGCTTTTGAGCTATCATTGATGTGACCATTTCACCACATCGTTTTTTACCTCTACATATCTCGACTTGCCACACTGACACTTCTTATCATTCTCATGATCCTTCCAGAAAAGCATACAATTATCTGGACAAACATCAATTTTTTGATAGTCCATACCTAGACCAGAGAGCAGTTTCCTGCATTGATACACGTCTTTCGGCATCTTGTGATTTGGTGGAAACACTTCGCTGATTAAGATCAAGAGCTCGTTGTAATAATTGTTCGAGAACACGAACTTAGACTTAATAGCCATAAGTCGAGTCATGAAAGCAAGGATGGAAACTTTTGTGTGTTCATGCAATGGTTCTTCTGCAGCCTTAAGGAGGTCGAAGAACTTTTTAACATCTGGAGGTAGCTCCTTACTATGTGGTGGAAACACAAAATCAGGATCCTCCCTTAAATCTTGAAGCATCTCTTCCATTCTCTCATATTCCACGTCATCACTGTTGTGGGCTTCAGACACATTTTCACGGGGAAACTCCTCGCCGTGATACACCCAGACTTCATAGCTAGGCACATAGCCATATTTGCAAAGGTTCCCCGACAGAGTTCTCTTGTCTTGGCATCTACAAACCCGACACATACTACATGGACATCGCACATCCGTGCCTCTTGACAAAGCAAAAGCACGATCAATAAAATTCTCTTTCTTTCTTATCCACTCCGTCGAGGGATGATTCATACGCCAACCTTCATACATCCATTGACGGTCCTCACCCACCATATTTGATGCTAAAATAAAATAACACGTGATTTATAAATTTTTACGATAAGCTTAATTAACCTAACTAGGATTAATTTTCATCGACGGTCCTCACCCACCATATTATTAATCAAACATAAACTTAATTTTAGCCATAACATACAAGAGTTTAACATAGTTAAACTATATGCAGTAGTTAGCCAATCAAGTTAATTAACCTAACTACCTACGGCATTATTTGAGTTAACTCTCGGAAGTTAGCACATTGAATAAAAAAATAAAAAAGTATAAACACGACACCTCACGGTTGCAGCGGGTGCGGGTCGGTGGCTTGGGTCGGGGGCGGCCACGGCGGGGTCGGTGGCTGCGCAGCGGGCGCCGACGGGCGGGGTCAGCCAAGGCCGAGCATGGCAGGGGCGGCCGGGTGCGGCAGGAGCGTCCGCGGTGGGGGCAGCCAGGGCCGGGGGTGGGGGCAGCCGGGGTCGGGCGTAGCAGGGGCGTCCGTGGTGGGGGTGGCCGGGGTCGGGCATGGCAGGGGCGGTCGTGGCGGGGGCGTTTGGGCGCGGCAGGGGCGGCCGAGGCCGAGGGCGCGGCGAGGGCGGCCGCAGCGTGGAGTGGGCGGCAGGGGCGGATGGCGGCTACAAGAGACAGAGAGAGAGACGGGTTGAGAAAGGTGAGAGAAGAGATAAGGTTGAGGAGAGGTTTAAAATAAAAAACATAACTTCCTAGAGTGAAGCCGTAGAAAGTTACGTAACTTCTTAGAGTTTGTACACTTACTCTAGGAAGTTAAGTAACTTCCTAGAGCCGGCCGTAGAAAGTTAGATTTTCGTTTGACTGGTCAACAGCTGAAACCTAACTTCCTAGAGGAGGCCGTAGGAAGTTAGCTGGGCAGCTAACTTCCTAGAGTCGGCCATAGGAAGTTAGATTTTCGTTTGACTGGTCAATAGTTGAAACCTAACTTCCTAGAGGAGGTCGTAGGAAGTTAGCTTTTGGTTTGACTGGTCAACAGCTAAAACCTAACTTCCTAGAGGAGGCTGTAGGAAGTTAGCTGGGCAGCTAACTTCCTAGAGCTAGCCGTAGGAAGTTAGCTAGGCAGCTAACTTCCTAGAGCCAGCCGTAGGAAGTTAGCTTTTCGTTTGACTGGTCAACAGCTAAAACCTAACTTCCTAGAGGGGGCCGTAGGAAGTTATCTAACTTCCTACGGTTGTTTAACTTCCGACAGCTTTTATAAAATACCGTAGGAAGTTATGTTTATTTCCTAGAGCTACCAGTTGCCTCTCGGAAGTTATTTATTTTCTACGATTTGTTATAAAAGCTGTAGGAAGTTAAAAAACCGTAGGAAGTGTATGATTTTGGTGTAGTGCAAGTTTGGAATACTTGTAGAACTATAGGGGAAAATTATCTATAATTTGAACTTTGGAACATATAATTCTAAATGATATCAATTAAAATATGTTAGTTGAAGACAAACCTAAGTATGATTTGTTTAGGAATTCAGTTAAGCTATGTGCCATTCTTTAATTGACATTTAAACCATGTAGGATTGCTCCAAGAAAATGAATTGAAGGCGAGCAATCGTACCATATGATTTACTTAGTATACATGCTATGCAAATGAGAGTAAATACCAATTGAAAAAATCAACATTTCCTTAGCATATGACATATCAATTACGAACATAACAACTAAAAGCACAAACTAGGCATGGAGGTAAAGCTAGATACTATAAGGAAGATACACAAATCTAAACAAAGAATTAACAAATCTAGTTACTTCAGTCATGGGTGGGGAACTTAGGTCCATAAATTTTACTAAACCACTTGGAAATAAACTTGATCCAATATGATGTATCCCATGATATATATCCTAACTTTGTCATGTCTCCAAATTCCCCGACGTCCTTTGGACTTCTCACGTCCTCTTAGGACCCAAACTTTATCTGTGCTCTTCATGTTGGAAATAATGTCCTTAGGCACCCAAATCTGTTTTACCCTTTTTCCTTTGTTGGCTTGCTTGTTGGACTTGATGGCTATCACCTTTCTATTCTTCTTTTTTTGATCAAATATGGTGTAGCCTTCTTTTTATCCACCTTGTTGTTGTAGGTGTTGGAGATCTTGCATGTTGGATTCTTCTTCTTGTCTTCCTCTGTCTTCACCTTGCATTGGTAAGACTTACTCCCTTCTTTGTGGCACAACCAACAAACCACAATTTCATCCTCATCATGCTTCTTCACTTCCACAGTGGTGTTATCCTAATGAGGATGGTTTGAAGGGGCATCCTCACTAAATCCAAGGAGGCACCTCCACTAGATTGTAAGCACGCCTTCACCCTCTTATATTAACTTCTCCTCGATCACTCTTCCCCAAAAAAACATGTGGTGTGATGTGGCTCAGTATCCACAACAACAACGACTCACCAATACACATCGCTACAATACTTTGGCTCAAATGGGCATCCTCACTAGCTCCAAGGAGGCACCCCCACCCGATAACCAGTGTGCCCCACCCACTTTACATGCACAATGTTTTGTTTCCAAAGAAAGACAAGGTCTGTCACACCTCTTTGCCTACCCCACTACTTGCCAAACTACCTCGACCCTCATGTCCCACACGCGGCAGCCATGGTCAGGCCTCAAATCATCACAAGTACAACTCCCAAAACCCAACTTTGTTCAATACCCCTATTATTACACCCATGTGTTGCAAGCAAGGGGCCACCCAGACTTTATATCCTAAACTCAAATTTATGCCCCTACAGGCCATCCCAAACAATCATAATGGTCGGAGCTTTGAGCACTAAACATCGGTGGAAATGAGTGAGGGACACATTATGAGTGGGCCCTCTTAAGGGATGTCTGATAGCTTGGTGATAGGGACCTCAGCTAACTCGCAATCGTAGTGTGGTAAATCCTAGCCATTAGTTCAAGTACGTGTTCAAGATCGTACCTCAAACTCCCCTATGGAGACCATAGAGGGGTAGGCCACATAGCCACCCAATCATACCAAGTCTAGACTAGGTCAAGTAAGGAAGAGTTATATAATAAGACGCCCCCTGTGGGTTAGGTACCCACCATGTGGAACATACTACTAGGGCATATCCCTCACTAGGTGGATCCCCACGTCTCGCTCAGACTACTGTTTGCAACTCGACAGACATGATGTTTGCACCAACATAGTTCCACGCCCTTTAGGAAAACATAAACACCACAAGGACGAGGATTGATGGGAACAACAACGAACAATACCTATGATCCTATAAAAAGATACGATCAAATGCATCCACTATACGAAAAACTATTTCTTGTCCGACCAAGAGGTCATCCCACTAAATGAACCCCGACTGACTCGACAAACTCGCTCAGGGGCTCAAGGGTCTGCATCTGCTCTAGCGTGCTAAGTGCATCTAGCCGACCAGATGACCAAACTTTGTCTGACTAGAAGGTCGTCCCAATCACCAACTCGACATACTCACTAGGGACTTAAGGGTCTGTGTTTGCCCTAATATGCCAAGTGCGCTCGATCAACTAGATGATCAAACTATGTTCGACACATGGTCATCCGACTCAATGACCCCTGACTAGTTCAATGCACTCGAACTGAGGCTTAGGGTACTATGTTCGCCCTAGTGCTCCAAGTGTGCCCAACTAGCCAGGTGACCAAACTCTGTCCGACCACAAGGCATCAAGGTGTCCCGCTAAATGACGCTAACCAACTCGATAGACTCGCTCAGGAGCTCAGGGGTCTGCGTTCACCCTAGTGCACCAAATGCACTCGATCGACCAGATAACTAAATAAACTATGTTCGATCACAAGGTCATCCCACTCAGTGACCTCCAACCGCCCAACGGACTCACTTGGGGCTTAGGGGTCTATGTCCGCCTGAGTGCACCAAGTGTGCATCCCATCGACTAGATGACCAGACTATGTCTGTCCACAAGGTCGTCCCACTAAATGACCCTAAATCGACTCAATGGAGTCACTCAGGGGCTCAGGGGTCTGCGTTCATCCCAGGGTGCCAAGTATGCTCGAGTGACCGACAAAATGAACAAACTTTGTCCGCACAAGGTCGTCCCACTAAATGACCCTGGCTGACTCGATATACTCGCTAGGGACTCAGGGGTCTATGTTTTCCCCAATGTGCCAAGTGAGCCCAACGACTAGATGACCAAACTCTGTCCGATCACAAGGTCGACCCACTAACTGACCCTCAACCGACTCGACGGACTTGCTCTGGTGCTCAAGAGTGTGCGTTTGCCCCAACGCGTCAAGTGCGCCCGACTACTAGATGACCAGACTCTGTCTGACCACAAGGTTGGCCTATTTAAAAAAACTTAGGTCCTTCCACTTAGCAACACTCAACCGGTTATTACAAAATCACCCGGGGCTCAAGGGCTATGTCCACCAGATGTGCTATGTGTGCCTAGTTGATCTATTCCAAGATACTTAGGCCACCACACTCATCAACCCACAACAAATTTTTATAAAATCACCCGATAACTCATGACTACGTCCACCAGACACGTTGCATGCATGCAGTGGGCCTATTTTTTTAAAAAAAAACAAAATCTTGCTTAGCAACCCTCCAACGGATTTCATGAAACCACCCGGGGTGCGGGAGCTACATTCATCGGACGCGTTGTGGGCACGTCTGATAGGCCTAGTTTAAAAAATTAAAGGTCATCCCACTTGTCTACCCCGCCCGACTTACAAAATCACACAAGGACATGGGGCTACATCCAATCCAACGGACCCGCTACATGCGTCTAGACAATCAGAATAATCAACCTAAAATGAGAAACCATACAAAGCATCTCTAACAAGGTGCCTCAAAATAATGCCCCAAAATTAAAATACTACATCATTAAAGTGTTTAGGGTACTAAAAACAAATTGATCTCCAATAGTAAACTCTAAATCATGTATTTTAGGAAATAAATTATATTATTAAGAAAGAAAAGGTTGAGGATGATGTATAATACAATGATAGAGCACTAATCTGGGTTGTATTATATTTAGGTTATTTTATGGCGTCTCCTATATTTTTTTGATTTTTTTTTTGTAAAATAAGGTTTGTTGTAACTGTTTTTTATGAGTTGAGCACTATATTTTAACATAGCACATTGATTTAAGCACACTTGGATATGCTTATAGAATTCCTGTTCGCCAAAGAAAATTTAAAAAAGAAGAATTGGCTTTCCTTGTTGAAGATGGAGAAGCTTTCTGCATTTGATATGTACAGTACGTCGTTTAACAATTTACAGATGCCAAAAAGATTGGACGGCAACGGCATTTCCAACAATTAGACGTGGATAGTGTTGGACTGTTGCCGGCATCTGCAGCACATCGATCTCCTCCTATCCTCCTTAGAGCATCTCTAACAATACCTTAAATTGATGTCTTAAATCGAAAATATAAGACTCTATACAGGAAAAATTACTCCAATAGTATCTTATTTTATAAAATTTGGTTAAAAAAATTATAGAGCACCATCTCAAGTGCATCAAATATACTATACCGTACTGGTCTGCCCTTTAATCTAGATTTAAGGTTTTGCTGTATTGAATTAATGTAGGCATGGCCCATATTAATATTCAATAATAGTCAATGCTAGAGATCCACTTTAATGCTACAGTGTACTAATACTTTAATATCATACTAGAAGTTTAAGGGACAATTTACTCAACTTAAATAGGTGGACCGTTGGTGCATTTATTGAGAAGCTGAGAAAAGGATGAAGGACTGTCACACGCGCGTGCGCGTCGCCGGCCGGGTCGTGGCTGTGGCCGTGGTAGATCGGACCTTGGTCCGAATATTCCTTCATAATGGTTGCGCATTTTGGCTAGAGAGATGACCGTCCATTGCTGAGCTATAATGGCTATGAGTTAGTAATGGACGTCACTGATGGCATCAATTTCTGCCTAGCTGTAACGGTAGCTCTGATGGCGACCGTTACTGTCCGTTGGCCTCCCTCTGCGCGTGTATATATATGAGGAGGGGAGGCTGCTTCGAGTTACGACACAACAGTACACACATACGAACTTTTTAGACGCAACGCGTTGCGTACAGCCCATTCCCGTTCCACATTCTGCGTGCACAGAGAGTTGTGTACAACCCATTCCTGTCCCACCTTCTACGAGCACAGAGAGTGTGGAAGAGCAGGCATTCGAAATCGTCGTCTGTAGAGAGACACTTCCACGGGTGTGTGGGCGATCAGGTTTTTGGGGAGTGTTCTCGCGACTGCTCGCTTCGTCCGCTCGACCAGCGCTGATCAAGTTTCTCGTTGCCAGCGCCAATCGTGGGACTGCACTGCGTACATTTGCTTGCGTCGACTGCGTACGACTATATCGAACATACACACGAGATGCCTCGTGTGAATGGAGCCACTGATGTCATGAGCATCGGTCCCTCCGCAGGGTACAATCTGTTCTTTGTATTTGTGCATATTTTATTGTTGTTTACTGCTTATGTGTGTAGTGATACACATATGCACATACATGTCGTCACATACAACGATGTGATTTTCTGGATTAAATTAAAACTAAAAATGACTATTTCTCCAACAATCCAAAAACCTGATATTAGACATTTTTCTGTTAGTGGTTTTGCTGCTGCGTTAAAACCAAGTGAACCTTTTGATGGGACATTTTATAAGAGGTGGCATAGTAAGATGATACTATAGTTGACTGCAATGAACTGCTATCACGCCGCATAGGGGAAACCCGAACAGTTCAGTCCTAAGGAGGAGAGAATGTTCGACGTTGCCGATAACCTGTTTCGAGGCGTCGTGATTGGCGCTCTTGCTGAACTGCTATCACGCCGCATAGGGGAAACCCGAACAGTTCACTCCTGAGGAGGAGAGAATGTTCGATGTTGCCAATAACTTGTTTCGAGGCACCGTGATTGGCGCTCTTGCCAACAAGTATGTTGATCCTTATCTAACGTGCACATATGCAAAAGAGTTATGGGATGCATTAGATGAATAGTTCGGTGTTTTTTATGATGGTAGTGAGCTGTACATCATGGAGCGGTTGTTTAACTACAAGATGGTTGAGAACCATCCTATAGTCAAACAGACCGAACCCAAACCCTAGCCATTTTGGCCCATTTGCGGCCCATCAGTCGTTTCCCCTCCACCCCCTTCCCCCCCTCTCTCTTACGCGTGGGCCCGCCCCGGCCCCGTGGCTTCTTCTCCCTAGCCGCGTCGTCGCCCAGGCGCGCGCGCCCGTGCCTCGGCCTCGCGCCACCGCATCGACCCGACCGGCGAACCGGACCGTCCGCCGCCCTCTCCCCTTCCACGGATCGGAAACGAGCGCCTTCTCCTCTCCCTGCCCCACTTACTCTCTCCATTAGTGAAGTAATGGCTGCAATCAACGTGGAGGTAGTGGCCGCCGCCATTAATGGCCTTGGCCATCCGTTTCTCTCCCCTGGTGTCCTCTCCTCTCCCCTTCTCCCTCTATAAATAGGATCGACCGAGCTATCTCCCTCTCCCCGGCCTGAGCTCTCTCTCTTTCTCTCCCTCCTCGCGCTCTCTTCCTCACCCATGTCTCGCCGGAGCCGCCACCGTCTGTGGAGCTCGCCAGACTGCCCGCGCCGTGCCCTGCCTCAACCGCGCCCGGACCGTCCGCTCGGCCGCGCCCGTCCCCTGCCGCCGAGACCTCCCTTCCCTGCTCCCTGCTCGCCGAGCCCTCCCTACACATGAGCAAGAGCTCAAGGTAGAAGAAAGCCGTTTGGCATTTTGGCCCTCCAAATTTTGAAAATTATTTCTGTATTTTCTGTGGTACTATGTAAAAGAGATCCAAAAACCTTATGTGCTACTCCCCGAAGTATACGTGTAATTTGGAATCAACCCCGGTAATAGTATTTTGAATAGGGACATTATTTTTATAATGAAAAAATACATAAGTTATGTTACGATTATTTAATTTTATGATTAAGTACTACAATCGTTTTTGATTAACTTCTCATTTTAGCATATAAAATAATATAATATTAGTAGATGTTTAAGTATAGTTTTACTAATATAAGAAAATGAAAGAGGTACTAGGCCACATCTTTTCGGTCAGATTAAAAATATAGGTTTTTACTAGTCATGATAAATGTGTTCATACGTGTAGCACTTAATTACTTAGAATTAGTAAAATATCTATTTATGTCAAAATAACTATGATTATGGTACTAAAGTTCAAAAATTAGTAAATTACATTAATTCTTAGAATATTAATGTTATGTGATTTATAAATAAATATTTTTGGCAATATGTATAATTTCTATTTAGAAAGAAAAGGATAAAACCCAAAGGATTATTATTAGACATAAAGAAAATAAATAATTAATAATTATTTTCTGTAAAGTTTGTTAAGTAATTTTATCTACATTATACTAGATAAACTAGCTTCGTAGTCACTTGCTCATATTTTCACCAATGATGACTTAAAGTGGAAGATATAGTGGATTAATAAAATATTTATGCTTTAGAAATATTTATGAGTATAGTTGTGTGATATATGAATGTGTATGTAATTGAAAGGAAAATGTGCCCTTGGGCAATTTCTATTATGTTTTGGTGATTAAGTGTCCAACACATTTGATTAAGTTCTTATGTGCTAAATAAAGAGAAAAGTGCAAATCAAGACATGAGGTTTGTTTCTAGACTTAGTACATTGTTTTGAGTACTAACATATTTTGTCTAAGTGCTAGAAATAGGAAAAGAAAAAGATTGCAAAAGACTGGCTGTGTGCAGCCGAAGATCAGCTCAGTCTGGCACACCGGACTGTCGCCAGGCTGGACTCCGGTGAACAGGCCGCTCTCGGGAAAAGTTTGGCAGCGTACGACTATAATTCACTGGACTATCCGGTGGTGCACCGGACTGTCTGGTGAGCCAACGGTCGCCAGCGCAACGGTCGGCCGCGTAATCCGCGCGCGACGCGTGGCCCGCTCCAACGGTCGGTGGGGGGCACAGGACTGTTCGGTGTGCACCGGACAGTGTCCGGTGCGCCAATCAGCCTAGAGCTGCAACGGTCGTCTGCGCCAGAAAAGGAAGGAGATCGACACCGGACCGTCTAAAGTGACTGTCCGGTGGCGCACCGGATTGTCCGGTGCGCCACTCGACAGAAGGCAAGGATAGCCTTCCTTGTTGGTCTTCAATGGCTCCTAGCTGCCTTGGGGATATAAAAGGGTCCCCTAGGCGCATGGAGGAGTTAGCCAAGCATTCACCAAGCATCCTAAGGCATCAAGACTCTGTTCCCACGCATTCGTTTCATTGTGTTAGAGATTTGAGCTCTATTCGAGTCGAGAACTCCCCGTGTTGTCCTTTGAGCTCAATTCTTCTCTTGTGTGCGTGGGTGTGCTACGATTTGAGTCTTGTGTGTGTTGCTCTTCCCAACCTTACTCTTGTGCGTTCTTTGTGATCAATCTTGTAAGAGCGAGAGGTTCTAACTTGTGGAGATTCCTCGCAAACAAGAAGAAAACTATAAGGAAGAACATCATGGTATTCAAGTTGATCATTAGATCACATGAAAGGGGTTGATTGCAACCCTCGTCCATTGGGACGCCACAACGTGGAAGTAGGCAAGTGTTACTTAGCCGAACCACGGGATAAAATCGCGTGTCTCTTGTGTGCTCTCTCTTTGATTGTCTGTGTTTACAAGAGCTTGTTTCAAGCTACTTAGTCATTCTAACTTTCATAACGAAGTTTTGTGTCTATTAGTGTTGAATTTTACAGGATCACCTATTCACCCCCCTCTAGGTGCTCTCAATTGGTATCAAAGCCGTTCTCTTCACACAAGGGACTAATCGCCCGAAGAGATGGATCCTAAGGGAAAGGGGATGGTGGTCAACGACAAGGAGAAGGAGTCCATCTTCAACGAGCCAAGAGATGACAAGCCCACTGACTCTGGCTCGAGTCACAAGAAGAGGGACGGGAAGAAGAAGAGGCGCATCAAGAAGATCATTTACTACGACAGCGACGCCTCCTCTTCTTCACCAAGAGACGACGACGACGATGACTCATCAAAAAAGAAACCGGTTAATCAAAACTATTCATTTGATTATTCTCGTATTCCATTCAATTCTAATGCTCATTTGCTATCAATTCCACTTGGGAAACCTCCACACTTCGATGGAGAATACTACTCCTTTTGGAGTCACAAAATGCGTAGTCACTTATTTTCTCTCCATCCCAGTATTTGGGAGATAGTTGAAAATGGAATGCATTTCAATAGTACTGATAACCCTATGTATATTAATGAGCAAATTCATAAGAATGCACAAGCTACCACTGGTCAACAAGATTAGAAGCTATGGAAGCACAAGATGGACTGACCACAACGTCGTCCGACTTATGCTAAGGTCATTCATAGTAATTGACCCCCATCTTGTAAACCTCATTCGTGAAAATCCCAGGTACACCAAAATGACGCCCGAGTAGATACTCGGAAAATTCGTAAGCGAGCGTATGATGGTAAAGGAAGCGCGATACATGGATGATGCTCTTAATGGCCCTCTACCCGTCTACGAGCCTCAACCCGTTGCTCTCAAAGCAACAAGCAACAGGGAGGCGCTACCAAGCAAGGTGCCACAAGTTGAGGCTGCTGGGCTAAACGAAGATGAGATGGCTCTAATCATCAAGCGCTTCAAGACTGCACTAAAAGGACGCAAGGAGTACCCCCAACAAGAAAAAAGCAAGGGGAAAGCGCTCCTGTTTCAAATGCGGTAAGACTGGTCATTTTATAGCACAATGCCCCAATAATGATAATGACCAGGAACAAGAAAAGCATGGGAAGAGGGAGAAGAAGAAGGCTTACAAGAAGGCGAAGGGCGAGGCGGACCTTGGCAAAGAATGGGATTCGGACTGCTCTTCATCTGACTCCGACGATGAAGGACTAGCAGCCTCGGCCTTCAACAAATCTTCGCTATTCCCCAATGAACGCCACACTTGCCTCATGGCCAAGGAGAAGGTGAGTGTTCGAGATTCCCCTAAGTTCTCTACTTCTAGTGATGAGGATTCCTCCGATGATGAAGTAGATTGCTCTAGTCTATTTAAAGGATTAGATAGAGCTAAAGTAGAAAAGATTTGTTAGCGATGAGGATTCCTCCGATTGATGCTTTAAATGAAAAGGATAGACTTTTAGAAAAGCAAGAGGATATTTTGTATGAAGAGGATGAAAAATTTGTTAGCGTTCAAAAATCTCTTGCTCTA
Organism: Zea luxurians; assembly: GCA_029449295.1. Classification (NCBI taxonomy): domain Eukaryota; kingdom Viridiplantae; phylum Streptophyta; class Magnoliopsida; order Poales; family Poaceae; genus Zea; species Zea luxurians. Next base: position 6,611,571 of record JAOPSE010000082.1, on the reverse strand, counting down.
GAAATTAAGAGAAATGAAATGTTATCCTCTGAATTGTCTGTATGCCATGAATCAATCTCTAGTTTAAAGATTTTGAATGATGATTTAAATGCTAAGCTAGAGGAAGCTAATACTACTAGATCTTGTGTAGAACATGTAGTTATTTGCAATAGATGCAAGGATTTTGATATTGATGCTTGTGATGATCATCTAGCGTCCATTTCTAAACTAAATGATGAGGTGGCAAGTCTTAATGCTCAACTTAAGACTTGCAAGATTGATTTTGATAAATTAAAGTTTGCTAGGGATGCCTACACAATTGGTAGACACCCCTCAATTAAGGATGGGCTTGGTTTTCGAAAGGAAGCCAAGAACTTAACAAGCCAAAAGGCTCCCATTCTCGCCAAAGAGAAAGGGAAGGCCCTTATGGCTAGTAGTATTCAAAAGAATCATGCTTTTATGTATAATAGAAAATATTCTAGGAATGCTCATAGGAGTTATGATCATAATGCCTTTGATTCACATGCTATGTTTGCCTCTAGCTCTACTTTTGTGTATGGTAGATGTAGGCCTAGGAGAAGTCATGTTGTGCGTCATGTGCCTAGGAGAGTATGTAATGAACCTTCTACCATTTACCATGCTTGTAATACTTCATTTGCGCTCTTATGTAAGAATGAAAAAGTAGTTGCTAGAAAGTTGGGATCCAAATGCAAGGGAGACAAGACTTGTATTTGGGTTCCAAAGGCTATTGTGACTAACCTTGTAGGACCCAACAAGAGTTGGGTACCTAAAACCCAAGTGTAAATTGCCTTGCAGGTTTATGCATCCGGGGGCTCAAGCTGGATTATCGACATCGGATGCACAAACCACATGACGGGGGAGAAGAAGATGTTCACCTCCTACGTCAAGAACAAGGATTCCTAGGATACGATCATCTTTGGAGATGGGAACCAAGGCAAGGTCAAAGGCTTGGGCAAGATAGCCATCACCAACGAGCACTCCATTTCAAACGTATTTCTAGTAGAGTCGCTTGGTTACAATCTCCTGTCTGTAAGTCAATTATGCCACATGGGCTACAATTGTTTGTTTACAAATGTTGATGTTTCTGTCTTTAGAAGGAGTGATGGTTCATTAGCATTTAAGGGTGTATTAGACGGCAAACTCTACTTAGTTGATTTTTCGAAAGAGGAGGCCGATCTAGATGCATGCTTAATAGCTAAGACTAGCATGGGCTGGCTGTGGCATCACTGTCTAGCACATGTTGGGAAGAACCTTCATAAACTTCTAAAGGAAGAACATGTGTTAGGACTAACAAATGTTTGTTTCGAGAAAGATAGACCTTGTGCAGCTTGTCAGGCAGGAAAACAAGTGGGGAGCACTCATCACAACAAGAATGTGATGACAACATCAAGACCACTGGAGCTACTACATATGGACCTCTTTGGACCCGTCACCTACCTTAGCATCGGGGGAAGTAAGTATGGTCTAGTAATTGTTGATAATTTTTCCCGCTTCACTTGAGTGTTCTTTTTGCAGGATAGATCAGAAACCCAAGGGACCCTAAAGCACTTTCTAAGGAGGGCTCAAAACGAATTTGAGCTCAAGGTAAAAATGATAGGAAGTAACAACGGGTCCGAGTTCAAGAATCTGCAAGTGGAGGAGTTTCTTGAGGAGGGAGGCGTCAAGCACGAGTTCTCCGCTCCCTACACACCACAACAAAACGGTGTGGTAGAGAGGAAAAATAGGACGCTCATCGACATGGCAAGGACGATGCTTGGAGAGTTCAAGACGCCCAAGCGGTTTTGGTCGAAAGCTGTGAATACAGCTTGCCACGCCATAAACCGGCTCTACCTACATCGCCTTCTCAAGAAGACCTCGTATGAACTCCTTACCGGTAACAAACCCAACGTATCATACTTTCGTGTATTTGGGAGCAAATGTTACATTCTAGTGAAAAAAGGAAGAAATTCTAAATTTGCTCCCAAGGCAGTAGAAGGGTTTTTACTAGGGTATGACTCAAATACAAGGGCATATAGAGTCTTCAACAAATCATCAGGTTTGGTTGAAGTCTCTAGCGACATTGTATTTGATGAGACTATTGGCTCTCCAAGAGAGCAAATTGATCTTGATAATGTAGATGAAGATGATGTTCCAACGGCCGCAATGCGCACGATGGCAATAGGTGATGTGCGACCACAGGAACAACAAGAGCAAGATCAACCTTCTTCCTCAACAATGGTGCATCCCCCATCTCAAGATGATGGATAGGTTCCTCAAGAAGAAGCGTGTGATCAAGGGGGAGCACAAGAAGAACAAGTTATGGAGGAAGAAGCACCACGGGCCCCTCCGACTCAAGTCTGAGCGACGATCCAACGACATCACCCCGTTGATCAGATACTGGGTGACATAAGCAAGGGAGTAACAACTTGCTCATGTCTAGCTAATTTTTGTGAGCATTACTCGTTTGTCTCTTCTATTGAGCCTCTTAGGGTATAAGAGGCCTTGCAGGATCCGGACTGGGTGTTGGCCATGCAGGAAGAGCTCAACAACTTCAAGAGGAATGAAGTTTGGAGCCTGGTGTCACGTCCAAAGCAAAACATTATGGGAACCAAGTGGGTGTTCCGCAATAAGCAAGACGAGCACGGGGTGCTGACAAGAAACAAGGCCCGACTTGTGGCAAAAGGTTATGCCCAAGTCGTAGGTTTGGATTTCGAGGAGACTTTTGCTCCTATGGCTAGGCTAGAGTCTATTCGAATATTATTAGCCTATGCCGCTCACCACTCCTTCATGTTGTTTCAAATGGATGTGAAGTGCGCTTTCCTCAACGGACCAATCAAGGAGGAGGTGTATGTAGAACAACCCCTGGCTTTGAGGACGACAGGTACCCCGACTATGTGTTTAAGCTCTCTAAGGCGCTCTATGGACTTAAGCAAGCCCCAAGAGTATGGTATGAATGCCTTAGAGATTTCTTAATTGCTAATGCTTTCAAGGTTGGGAAAGCCGATCCCACTCTTTTCACTAAGACTTGTGACGGTGATCTTGTGTGCCAAATTTATGTCGATGACATAATATTTGGTCCTACTAACCAAAAGTCTTGTGAGGAGTTTAGCAGGGTGATGACTCAAAAGTTTGAGATGTCAATGATGGGCGAGTTGACCTACTTCTCTTAGGTTCCAAGTGAAGCAACTCAAGGATGGCACCTTCCTCTCCCAAACGAAGTACACTCAAGACCTTCTCAAGAGGTTTGGGATGAAGGACGCAAAGCCCATAAAGACACCGATGGGAACCGACGGGCATGTCGACCTCAACAAAGGAGGTAAGTCCGTTGATCAAAAGGCATACTGGTCTATGATAGGTTCTTTGCTTTATTTATGTGCTAGTAGACCGGACATTATGCTCAGTGTATGCATGTGTGCTAGATTTAAATCCGACCCCAAGGAATGTCACCTTGTGGCCGTTAAGCGAATTCTTAGGTATTTAGTCGCTATGCCTTGCTTCGGGATCTGGTATCCAAAGGGATCTACATTTGACTTAATTGGATATTCAGACTCCGATTATGCCGGGTGCAAGGTTGAGAAGAGCACATCGGGGACGTGCCAATTCCTAGGAAGGTCCCTGGTGTCTTGGAGTTCAAAGAAACAAACATCCGTTGCCCTATCCACCGCTGAGGCCGAGTATGTTGCCGCAGGACAGTGCAACTACTTTGGATGAGGCAAACCCTCCGGGACTTTGGCTACAATCTGAGCAAAGTCCCACTCCTATGTGACAATGAGAGTGCAATCCGCATGGCAGATAATCCTGTTGAACACAGCCGCACTAAGCACATAGACATCCGGCATCACTTCCTGAGAGACCATCAGCAAAAGGGAGATATCGAGGTGTACCATATTAACACCGAGAACCAGCTAGCCGATATTTTCACCAAGCCTTTAGATGAGAAAAGGTTTTGCAAGTTGCGTACTGAGCTAAATGTCTTAGATTCGCGTAACTTGGATTGATCTATATTATACATGTGTTCTATGCCTTTGATTATGCCACTTTATGCATTTCAATTCATTATTGTTTATTTGTGGTGCTCAATTTGTACACATGATCCCCGGACCTCACAAGTCCATTTGCAAGTGATGCACTTATTTAGGGGGAGATATTCTACAACTTGACCCTTTGAGACTAACCTTTGTGTTTGAGTATTCTTGATGTAGTCTCAAAGGTGCATTGAAAGGGAAAATGGACTTGGACATTGCAAAGACTTCCACTACACTCCAGTATTGGTGTATCTACTTCCAAGTTCATACCTATGCTCTTATTGCCTTTTTGCTATTAATTGACAATTTTGGTGAGGCAATGGGGTTAAGGGGCCAAGAATAATCCCATTTTGGTGCTTAATGCCAAAGGGGGAGAAATTAAGGCCAAAGCAAGCAAATGGATTAGCTACCACTTGTAAATTTTGAAAACAATAGAGTTAGAACTTTTGATTTGCCAAAATACTCTAATTGCAAAATTTGGTCTCTTATAGGGGAGAATTTTGATTATGGGAAAAAGGGGGAATTTTTGGCTCTTGATCATTTTCACTCTTGGCTTATCTCTCTTGATGCCCAAACAAGTGAGTTTAAATTAGAGATAGGGAAATGAATTTGATTTGCAAAAACAAACCAAGTGGTGGCAAAGATTGATCCAAATATGTCAAAACTTGTGCAAAGACAATTTTGTTCTCAATGGCATTGATGTTGCACTTCTTTTGGTTGCTTTTGGATGTGTTGGCATAAATCACCAAAAAGGGGGAGATTGAAAGGGAAATGTGCCCTTGGGCAATTTCTATTATGTTTTGGTGATTAAGTGTCCAACACATTTGATTAAGTTCTTATGTGCTAAATAAAGAGAAAAGTGCAAATCAAGACATGAGGTATGTTTCTAGACTTAGTACATTGTTTTGAGTACTAACATATTTTGTCTAAGTGCTAGAAACAGGAAAAGAAAAGGATTGCAAAAGACTGGCTGTGTGCAGCCGAAGATCAGCTCAGTCTGGCACACCGGACTGTCGCCAGGCTGGACTCGGGTGAACAGGCCGCTCTCGGGAAAAGTTTGGCAGCGTACGACTATAATTCACTGGACTGTCCGGTGGTGCACCGGACTGTCTGGTGAGCCAACGGTCGCCAGCGCAACGGTCGGCCACGTAATCCGCGCGCGACGCGTGGCCCGCTCCAACGGTCGGCGGGGGGCACCGGACAGTGTCCGGTGCGCCAATTAGCCCGAAGCTGCAACGGTCGTCTGCGCCAGAAAAGGAAGGAGATCGGCACTGGACCGTCTACAGTGACTGTGCGGTGGCGCACCGGACTGTCCGATGCGCCACTCGACAGAAGGCAAGGATAGCCTTCCTTGTTGGTCTTCAACGGCTCCTAGCTGCCTTGGGGCTATAAAAGGGACCCCTAGGCGCATGGAGGAGTTACCCAAGCATTCACCAAGCATCCTAAGGCATCCAGACTCTGTTCCCGCTCATTTGTTTCATTGTGTTAGAGATTTGAGCTCTATTCGAGTCGAGAACTCCCCGTGTTGTCCTTTGAGCTCAATTCTTATCTTGTGTGTGTGGGTGTGCTGCGATTTGAGTCTTGTGTGTGTTGCTCTTCCCAACCTTACTCTTGTGCGTTCTTTGTGATCAATCTTGTAAGGGCAAGAGGCTCCAACTTGTGGAGATTCCTCGGAAATGGGAAGAAAACTATAAGGAAGAACACCATGATATTCAAGTTGATCATTGGATCACTTGAAAGGGGTTGAGTGCAACCCTCGTCCATTGGGACGCCACAACGTGGAAGTAGGCAAGTGTTACTTGGCCGAACCACGGGATAAAATCGCGTGTCTCTTGTGTGCTCTCTCTTTGATTGTCTATGTTCACAAGAGCTTGTTTCTAGCTACTTAGTCGTTCTAACTTTCATAACGAAGTTTTGTGGCTATTAGTGTTGAATTTTATAGGATCACCTATTCACCCCCCTCTAGGTGCTCTCAGTAATGGTGAATGATTACCCGTATAATGGTGTATGTTTATTTGTTTGGCGTATGTATTCTTTGTATGTACGATACGCAAATCGATGCTAGAAGTTGACTGGGAGGTAGACGAACCAAACTCGTTCGAGGACGACCCACAGGACACTTTCGAGCAAGGCAAGTGGATTCTCCCTCTGCATTTCTATTTGTACCCAAATAATGCATATAATAATGTTTACTTTTCGGATATTGCATAATTTGATGGGATTTGCTTAAATAAGGATTTCCTAGAATTACCAACCCTATTCCTTGATTACCCTGGGATAAAAGCTATGCTTAGCAGTTTTTGCTATTGCTCGACTTGATAAAAATGATGTCACTCTTTTAATAATACTATGTTTTAGAAAGAAGTTTTATTTATGTTGTTAACCTAATGGTTAAACAAGAACATTTTGTATTAAATAGAACATGGAGTGACCACCCAGGATAACAGTGCAACCACGAGTGCTATAATGGCTCTAGCTTTGGTAATTAGCTCTATCGACTTAGTGCTTAGCAACCCTACCTGAAAGATGGGCAAGAGGGGGCAGCTATGGTTTGGTAGCAGCTCATGTTAACATGCGGTGGTAGTCTTTGCTAAGTTACCTCACCCAGAAGGCCATAAATACTGACGTGGAAACTTTAGCGGGTGGCTTTGTACTAAGGATATTTTGTGAAAGCCTCATAGTGGATCCCTAGCCATTCACCTAGGCAGTGTTTATGGGTCCGATCAACCTAGGCTAGATGGGAGACACGGCTTGTGGGTAAAGTTGTACCACCTCTGCAGAGTGTAAAACTGATATGTCAGCCGTGCTCACGGTTAAGAGCAACCTAGACCCTCACATGATAATAGAACTTAAAGATGGAAAATATATTGTGATCTGATGATCTACCAGTGGTTTGATTAAGTGATTTCACTTAAGTGTTTTTGATATAATCTTATGCCTTTGATTAATTGGGATATTTGGGACACACTTACAAGTAGTAAGACATGTGTTGCTAATAAAATATTGACCAACTAAAATGCTTACTGCTTATCCATAGCCTACCTTGTTAACTTTGCATTATTTCCCCCACTTGCTGAGCCCTGACCATAAGTGAGCTCACCCTTGCTAATATTTTGATCAGAGGGTGATGACGAAGACTTCACAGATGACGTTGATGAATTTTGAGTCTAACGATGTGCCAGCCACCATCCTGTGGAAGAGTGTCCATGTTTAATTCTGTCGTACTTCGATAATGATACTTGTTTAAGATACTATGATCCGGATGATGTAATAAAGTTACTCTACTCCCTTTTGCGCCTTTATTGCATTGTCTTTTGATATATTACACTTGTGACATCAACATATGTGGAGAAAATGGATCCTGGCCCACATATGTTATGCATTCGGTTTTGCCCCTAGAACTAGGTGTGACAGAAGTGGTATCAAAGCTATGCTGACTCTAGGTTGTTAGACTAGTTAGAAATGGAAAGCCTAATCTATTCAAAACATGCTAATTTTGTTCTTACAAAATTATTTTATTAACCTTACCTCTTTAAAATTCAACTAAGTTGACATTTTCTCTTGTAGATGGTTCGTACAATCCAAACCACCCAGACCAACACCAACTACATCCCTCCACCACGACAAGTTCTTGTGTATCCAGTGGTAGTCGAGGAAATCCCTGTGGATCTCCCTCGCATTCGTGTGGAGAATGGAGTCATTCTGGAGGACAGCTTGGAGGAGTTTCTGCCTACGCCCACCCCGTTGGCAGAATCACTAGCCTTCGCATCTAGATCATCATCTTCAGCACCGCCAGCACCAGCAGTCCAAGCCCCTGCTCCTAGAGGCGATGACCCGGACGACTCTGGTAATGATGATGAAGACGAAGAAGAAGAAGACGAGGAGGAGGAGAACATCAATGAGGATGCCAACAGTGAACACCAGGACCACTACATGGGGTTATGGCCTGTCACCGAACATTATACATCAATGTTCGAGACAGGGCACTTTCCTAACCTGCTACAGGATGTTCTACATGCATTGGGAACCTACGTCCGACACCTGTATGAGACCAGGCGAGTGTGCGAGCCCCCTCGAGCTTGCTACTACATCACTCGCATTCATGTCAGAGTGATGGATGCAAGTGATAGAGGGTTCAGGACTCTATCAGCTCATGAGTCTCTACCACCGCTATATGTGGTAGAACCTCCCAAGTTATTGGGCCCACATGCACCTGCCCTTGTCCCAAAGACCTCAGACGGCTATGCATGTGCACCAGATAACTTAACAGGATCCGTTCGAGTGTCCCAAGGACCCCAGATAAACCACTTACAACCAGGATCGCAAGATCAAGTAAACACAAATCACACACCAACATTTTGCAACAGAATTTCTTTATTACAAAAGGTTACAAGTTACAACAAATTTACATTATGTTTATCGGAGTGGTTACAAAGTGATTCAAAGAAATAAACTTTGAAATGTATAAATTATTTATAAGTTTGAAATATATTCTAGATTAAGTGACCATCCTCAATAAGAAGTATATAAGAGTTACTTAGTCTTATAAGAAGGCTGTGCCCACCGGCGCTTAATACCATCCACAGCAGCACAATTCTAGTACCTGCAACAACATGGGTTTGAAAACCCTGAGTACGAAGTGTACTTTTGCAAGTCTTACCCGTCTAAGGAAAAAGACTCTCAAGGATATGCTAGCTTTTGGGAATCAAGGTATGGTTTAACAAGATTCAAATACTCTTTTGCAGAAAAGCTTACTATGTGGATCCTTAACAATTAATTTTACTTGTCAAGTTAAGTAAAGTTACCTGCATCTAGAATTCTTTCTATCCTAGTTCAAGCACTTGGCCTACACTAGCCGTCTTTTTATCAACCCTTTCAGTTCACTGGATTGCTACATGTAAGTCAGTGACCAAGTCTTCATGTCCGAGAAGTAACGGCGATCCGAATCGATTAATACCTAGCTGGGGATCTCCAACCACACGACATATGTAGCACTTAACCCTTGCATATGCCAACTCGCCACCAGGTTTCTCAAGACCATACCGGGTTCATGACAACCGAGAGCACAGATACACCACCGTCAAGCATCTTGCCACGGAGGGTACACGCTACTCTCGCCATCTCTCCACTCCCATTGTGTGTTGGCCTTTCTAGTGTTGGTCCGACCGAGGCAAAGCTTACCCATGACGAGGCATGTGGCCAGTTAAAAGGTCCTCGATCATCAAGCCTACATCGGTACGGTCCTTAATCGACTCAGACGGAGACACTACACCGAGAATTCCTTCTTATGCAAGTCACCCGCCCGGTCTCAGCTTTATTGTTTAAAACCCAAAGTTTGGTACCTAGCAGAGCTACATCTTTTCCGATGTTGAACCCATCACGGCCATGATGGATTCACCATCAAGTTTTTTTCTTTGTAAAAATTCCCATCCAATTTGAAGCATCACCTTTTGTTGTAAAAAAACATTTTGTTTTTCTAAAGCAAGGCTAAGCATCATAAAATCCTTTTCATAAAAGGGTATCAAGGGATGGTAATCAATTTTCCAAGGGAGGAAATGCATCAATTGTTTGGCACACAACTCCTATCAGCTAATGCATCAAACAAGGTGATAAAGATTTTAAAACACAAGGAAAGGGATAATGCACCGGGGCTTGCCTAGAATAAACACTACGTTAGTGTTGGTTAAATGACGTCCGCTTGGCGATCAGCTTTTATCCCAACACTTGTTCAGTCTGCCCTTCCTCAGGTTCGTCCATCTGCATCACCTTGCAAATTAGTCCACCGGTTACGTCATCTTGGGGTCAACTTGGCACTTCTTCCACATCACGTGATCAATTATCGTACCTAATTGAAATGCATGATACACATGAATGCATATAGACAGGAATAGCACACGACTAATTATCGCTATACCGAAGAGGATTAAATATTTAACCGCAAGGCATCATAACTTTCGTAAGTAAATCCTATATACCTATGACTCGCTAGCACAATAATCACGTTCGCACGGTTTAACTGGGCTAGCTCAAATCTCAAGAAAACAATAACCATAGACACAACCTATAAATGCTTAAGCTAGGTAATCATTAATAGACTAACGAAACATAGGCTTAGCCTTTTTGGACATCTAAATTCATGATACGAATAGAAGCAACCTTACCAGCTCCCTTTTTCCGGTTAACCAGCATAACACACTTAACCGAATAAAATATCAAGAAAATGCTAAACTATTTTCTCATACTACTATGCATCGCACACCAACTAATTAAAGCATCATGCTATTTGAGCTAGCTGGTAAAGTATTATCAAATACAAAAGTGTTCCGTAAAACTATAGACTTAATAATTTAAATATTTAAAGTATTTGCGTGCACTATTCACTACGAAGTTTTCAAGTTTCAATTGTAACCGGCTTATTTATATTACTTTTGTTTAGACACTTGGAAGAGCAATCACCATCTTATTCAAGACATCTAACTGATCACTAAAGCAGAGCATTGACTTCATCAAACCAACACCATTTGACACGAGTAATACAGAAAACGCCTACCACTAAAACGTTCATAGGATGGATAGAAGAAATTTATTTAATTGTCTAAACTTCTTTTCCAGACTCACTGTCATATCCTACCAACTAATTATAATATCTCGATTTACTAACTTCGGACACCAAATAATCAGAATAAGGATGACAACAAGTGAATTAATTTTTTAATCAACAAGATTTTGCGCAAGCATTAAGGAAGCAGTATACTGGACACATCACACAAGGCATCGATTTAACAAGATTAGACTCTGTCACATTACTACATGACATACAAGAGAATCATTGCGAATATTATATCATCCAATCCATTAGATTAATTAACAGGAGTAGCGAGCACATTATTACCAATCGTTTGCGCAAGCACCAGGCGAGCCTCACACAAACTTCATTTTCTGCTTCTATCGAACTCCACTCTTAACCAAACCACCACCTATGCAGATCAACAGACCATCGAGACCAAGCGATGCTGAATAGTCTTCACGGCGACTAGAGCAGGTGGGACCATGGCGAGGTCCGAACGCGATGAAAAGATATGCACGGCCGGCGTGACACTGAAGACAACTCGACCAGACCATGGCGAGCCGATGTTATAGCAGTGACCAACGGCGAACCCCGTGTTGAGTACAAGGAACGACGGCGTCGAGGCGAAGATTGGAGACGACAACCGGGTTTGGCAAGCCCGCGGCAGCTGACATGCTCGACGACCACAGACATAGCTGGGGAGGGAGCCTCAGCAGGTCACACAGGGAAGAAGACGAGGACAAGGCCGAGCAGAGGAGCGTATGGCTGCGCGTAGGGAAGAAGCGCGCATGAACTCCGCGGCCGGGCACGGCGGCCATGGAAGATGACGGCTGGAGAGGAGGAAGTGGAGCTGGGCAGATTCCGAGCTGGGCCGAGCATGAGCTAAAGGACAGTGAGCAGGCCCCGAGCTCGACGTGGCCAGGCATGGAAACAACGCAGCCGTAGTTGAGGGAGAGGAACATGTTAACAACAGTAATCTGACGAATTCAACTCAATAGCATGAGAACGCTAAGCATATAATCTGGTACAATCAGAGAAGAGTTTGGGGAGGGTAGCAGCAAGAGAAGTAGAATGGAGAAGCACAATAGCTGTCGTGTTCTAGAAGGGGGAGAATCCAGTACATGAGAGAATGGAGGAAGAAGATGACCAGTAGTTGGAAGATAGAGTCTAGGTTCTCAAAATGATTCTTCGATGCCTGCTTGCCTGTACAACTCCCTCTTTTGTAGCTGGAGGTGACCCATTGCCAACCTGTCGAGGCCCCACATGACAGTATGTTGACAATCCCCACCGCTTGAAATGCGGCTTGCCCCCAAGCCGCTGGTAGTGCTGACTATGAATGGTGAATAAGCTTCCTTAAGTGTGCATAGAACCATAGCAAACCTGGTGAATATTCCACTAGCTTGGCCATAGAATTGGAGCCCTTTGATCTGAACCCATGCGTACCAATATCTTGTACTTTTCGACAACCTCAGATCAACAGTAAGATGACCCTTGCAGAGGAATTGTGGCCCTTCACTGTGATAGCAGGAGTACTGAAACAATTTGTTGGATCACCTTATACAAACTGGCAGACAACTGACTGCTTGCAGCAACCAAATAACAAGGAGGGAGATAAATTCTTGTCGTGGACGTAGAGGTGGCCATGGAGGTTTTAGTGACCAGTTGCAGAACGCATACCATCCAAAACAAAATTTGGCCAAGGACTAGGACGACTCGTACGAGTCTCCAGCAAAATCTCTAATGACAAGGATGGTCTACTGTTTGGACTGTCTTGTACAGACAAGAGTCCTAAGTGTATACACCTCAGAGCTTCACTTGCCGAGCAACTTTCTAGTAGGTATGAGTCCACCAAATCCAGTGCCCTGCCACCATTCCATAGGCTCCATGTATAAGCTAATAGGCCAGGGAAACTCGTGGAGTGAGTCGAAGTGATTTGCAGACCACATATGATCTCCAACACAATAACACCAAGGCCGTATGTATCATACATGACTGAAAAAGGTCCATTGATTGCATATTCAAGAAACATGTAGCCATACGTCCCAGCAACTCGGTTAGTGTTTGCTTCCTGTTGGTTCCCTCTTGCGATACCAAAATCTGATATCTTAGGGTTCATATTGTAGGTACCACCATCTTCACTAATATATCTTGATGAGTAGGCATCTCGATCCCATTTCAGCTGCACCATTATCAAAGTTCTACAATCCTTCATGGAGAGTATCATCACTAGCAGCTGCACATTCACGCCGTCAGGGTTCATGACGTCTTCAATGGTCATTCCTTGGCTGGGCAGGCTGCCGTTCTCGCTGGTCTCTCTCACGTTTGACTCCAACAGTAAGACCAGTAGGTCATCTTTGGCACTTTCATGTTCTTTCATAGCTTGCATCCTTTTACCAATTAGACCTGAAGATTTGACACAGTCTCGGTTTTGATTTGGCACATCCTTCAGTTGTTTCTGGTAGGCAAGGACATGTATCACGACAAACTTATCAATTGTGGACATGAGGCGCTCAACTTGCTCGGCCTGCAGATGGAAAATCTTTCTTCCTTCGAGGTAGCTGCTGTTGAACGCAGTGTGAGAGATGGCATCTCCGGTGAGTGTTTGAAGCTCTGGGTCCACGTCCAGCTCGCACGAGCCGGCAGGACCAAGTGTCTGTGCCCATCGGCTGACAAGCTCTTCGCAACACGTAGAAAACACCGGCAGCATGAGTTTGAGCTTCTCGAGGTGGAACACAGGGTTGAGGATCCTCCAGGCGCTCGTGGGCATTTCATCGAACAAGTTGCAAGCGCCCTTCTGCATACTGTGCCGTCTGCCCAAATCAAGGGTGAGGACAGCCTTCTGTGATGGCGTGGGAGTCATTGAGGAAGGGTGACTCCAATCTAAACCAAGGGTGATGCCTGTCCAAATCAAGGGTGACGCCAGCTTGCTTGTGGTGACGGTGGCTGATGCTGAAGAAGAAGACATCAGCGGCTTGCCAGAACTCACATCCGTGTCCGGTGTGACGTTGTGCTCAGGATCCACAGCGGCGGTGAAGAAGGAGAGGACAGGAACGCCATCTTGAGGTGGAGCGAAGGTCAGGGAAGTCATGGGCGAGGCTGAGGAGGTCGTCGCTGATCTGCTGAAGGAGTTGTTGGAGATGGTAGCACGGTTGTCCTCGTGGCGAGCGAAGCGCGCAAACGCGTCCGCGGGGACGACGTTGAACTCGGGGAAGAGGGCCTGGGCGGCAACGATGTCGTCGTAGGGGTCAAGCGGTGAGGGCGGGTCGAACCTCGCAAAGCCCCCCGCGTCCGCGGCCGCGCCCACCGCAGCCATTGCCTTCTCGGGCGAGGGAGCATGGGCGACAAGAGAGGTGAGGAACTCTGACTCCAACTCCGTGCAGTTCTGGTACACGGACTCTGAATCCATAGCAGTGGATCGTGGACACCGAGGCACTGCTCCGAGCCGATCGAAGAGCCCGCCCCAGTTGTCGGCGACGATGGATGGCGCCGCGCAGTGCTGCTCGAATGAGTACTCGCCTCCGTTGAAGCCCCCGCCCCAGTTGTCGGCGATGACTACGGATGGCGACCCATAGTACTTCTTGCTGTCGTCGAAGTACCCGCCCCAGTTGTCAGCGACGACGACGGCCCCAACGTCCACAGACGGGGTCGCGAGCGCGTCCGCGGTGACGGTGTTGAGCAGCGTGTTAGGGTCGGTGGAGGCGACGAGCGCTTTGACGGAGTCGTCCGCGGCTCCAGAGTTGGCGGGGCCCAACACGGTGGTGTTGTTGCAGATGAGCGCAGATGTGACCGATGGGTCATCCTGCGGCTCCATCGTCGGCAGAGGCGAGAAGCGCCGGTCCCAGCGAGCCTCCCACTCGTCGAACCTTTGGTTGAACTCGTCGAGGATGAGGTTGAAGTTGAGAGTCATCGCGTGATAAATTGAAGCTGACGATCGAACACCTCTGATACCAATTGTTAACAACAGTAATCTGACGAATTCAACTCAATAGCATGAGAACGCTAAGCATATAATCTGGTACAATCAGAGAAGAGTTTGGGGAGGGTAGCAGCAAGAGAAGTAGAATGGAGAAGCACAATAGCTGTCGTGTTCTAGAAGGGGGAGAATCCAGTACATGAGAGAATGGAGGAAGAAGATGACCAGTAGTTGGAAGATAGAGTCTAGGTTCTCAAAATGATTCTTCGATGCCTGCTTGCCTGTACAACTCCCTCTTTTGTAGCTGGAGGTGACCCATTGCCAACCTGTCGAGGCCCCACATGACAGTATGTTGACAGAACACCAACCAGAAAAAATTCAAGATACGGCGCGAGCGACCCCAAGCCATGGGAGGCGACAACGCTGCGAGTCCCACGACCATGGCGCGTGATGTGGTCTACCGCCGACGAGGAAGACGAAGACCAAGGTGAGGATGAGGGCGCGCATGTGCCGGCGCAAGGGCGCGGGTAGGACGACGGGAGCTAGGTAGGTCCGACGACTGAGAGATGGCTGGACCGACAGCGAGCTGCCGGAACACGGGAGAAATCTGAGCATGAGGGAGATGAGGGGGAGAGAGAGAGGAGCTCGACCAACTTGGAGGAGCAGGGGGAACGTGGTAGCCATGGGAGAGAACAGGAGCAGGGACGGCGCGGGCCTGGGCGAGTGCAGGGAACGGGATGAGGGCGGCCGGCGCCATGGCTAAGGGAAAGCTCATGGCCAGAGGATCCACCAGCCACCAACGCGCCCAGGAAGGACTCGCCGGGGTTGGGGAGACGGACGAGCAGGACCAGGGCGCACGCAGGGAGAGGGGCACCGCGGCCATGGCGAGCGGCAGCAGAGAGCACGACAGGAGGAAGCTGCGTGCGCGCGGGGAAGAAGAAGTGCGCTAGCAGAGGAGCCCGCGCGAGAAGAAGTGAGCAGGGGCACGCTGCGCAGGAGAAAAATCTCACCAATGGGCGGCGGCTGAAAAATCAACGCGGGGATAAGTCTCTTGGCTAGGGGCGGCGGGAGATCAGGAATGGGAAAAAATCAGCGAGAGCCAGATTTTTGTTTCACTTTTCCATTTTTTATAGAAAATTGCAGATATTTCGAATTAAGGGTTTTAGCGATGCATAATGGGTCGACTATATGGGCTACACATTTTATTCTACGAATCTCAAAACAGAAAATCCGCGAATAACGGTTCATACGATTCTGGCTAAATCTTGTTTGGATAATTTTTGTGACTATTCTGGGCATGATGTAAACGGACTGAACAAGATTTGATTTCAAGAGTTAGAGTTCGGACAGGATGTAAATGGACCGAATCCATGGCATCGGGATTTTAGCCCATATTTAATCCAGTGTAATTTTTACAAGTCTCACGAGTTGTCGATCATTCGCTTTAACGCCAAGGATCACATGCTGAGAGAAACAATTCAATTAATGCGCTGGCGCATTATTCTTTTCGGACAGCGCGGGGCTCCAAATTTTACATAAAATTAGAAGTTTTCTGATTTTCGCATTCACTTACGCGAGTGATCTGAATAGTTCAAAATTCGCCAACAAACGAAGATTCGATAATCCAAAAGTTTCTTGAACCCCTTTTTAATTGCTTAGATTATGGAAATGAATACGACACAAAACTCGAACTTTTGCAAGATGATTAAAATTTAGTGTCCACTTTATTTACTGATATCCCACACTTAAATCCATAATCGCTGTTTATGGGAGTTAAACACCTTGGGTGTTACACTATCCACCTATGCTGCTTCGGTCAGCGATGTTGCTAGGCGAACTCCGTGGTCCCTCAGCCACACCTACTGGCAGCAGCTGCACAACACGAAGTACAGGTATCTTCCTCTGCGTATTCGTGAAGAAAGCCAGACCAGCATTGTTCCAGGTTGAGCTAAAGAAGATCGCCTCAACACCCTAGCTGGTGTGGTGGCAGGTATTAACACCAACCTAGATAGTGCTACCCTGAACCTCTCTAGGGTACACTTGGAGCTGGAGGATGCACACGCAAGGATTGCAGCCCTGGAAGCTCAACTAGAAGGAAGCAATCCCCCTGAAGTTCAAGTCCCTGCCATGACGTTGTCCCCTCCCCGCATGAGGATCTGCTATGGAGAACCAGGATCCATCACCAGGCTGCTATAGATTTTTTTAATACATTGTAATAAGTTAGTTTTTGTGTTAGACGATGAACACCTTTATAATACTATGCTTATAATAATAACAACCATGTTATGGTGTTGTTTGCAATGTTTGAGTTGGAGTTTTGCTTGAGTGTAATGGTCTTATGGAATGATGGCCATAAGAACATAAAAAACAAACTTAACCTTAATAATAAACTATTCCCCCTAGAATCTTCTCTACTCCTCACTTACCCCTAGAATTGCACTTCCTAACCAATCAGATGGTGAACACTCGCTCAGGTCCTAGTAACCACTAGAATCAGCGTGGTCAGCAGTTACCACCGCTGCCACCAAATCCTAATATGGAGCAATTCATCGCAGCGTAGATGCAGCTTCTACAAGGACTCACTGCTTCTGTGCAGCAGATACAACAGAATCAGCAGAACCAGCAGCACCAGCATCAACAACAAGCACCACAATCTAGAGACAAGCATCGGGATTTCATGAGCCATCACTCACCTGCTTTCTCTCATGCAGTTGACCCCTTGGATGCCGATGACTGGTTTAAGGTCATCGAGAAGAAATTGGACATCACCCACTGCAATGACTGAGAGAAGGTCTTGTACGCTTTAGGAAGACTTGAGGGTGTTGCGTCCGATTGGTGGGATGCCTTCACCGCGGCACATGCTAATGCTGATGTCATAACTTGGCAGGAATTCCATGTGAACTTCCGCGCTCACCATATTCCCTCGAGAATCATGAAGCTCAAGAAGAAGGAGTTCCTTTCCCTCACACAAGGAAACATGTCGGTTAGTGAGTACCATGATCGCTTCACCCAGTTATCATGTTACGCCCCAAAAGAAGTGGACACTGATGAGAAGCGCCAAGAACGTTTCTTGGAAGGCTTGATTGGGCCTTTGAACTATCAGTTGCAGAGCCACAACTTTCCCAACTTTCAGACTTTGCTTAACAAGGCAATTGGACTTGAAAGCAAAAGTAAAGAGTTGTCTGATCACAAGAGAAAGTTCCAAGGGCAGACCAATAGGAATACCCGTCAGAACAACTCCCAAGGTTCTCAGTTCTGCTCCAGAAATCGGAGTGGGAACAACAACTATCAAGCACAACGCTCTAGACAACAAGGTCAGAGGAGCAAGCAATATCAGAACCAATAGAGGAACAACACTCAGACCGATCAAAGGTCTAGTGGCCAACAACAGAATCGTCAAGGAAGCATCGTGAACACACCGACCAAGAACAACAGCACAACTACCCTAGTCCAACCTAATGGTTGTTTCAAGTGTGGTGAACTTGGCCACTATGCTAATAACTACCCAAGGCGTAATCAATAGACACCCCAGAAGAACAGCAACCAGAGGACTGACCAGAACACACCTTCTCATGGATCTGCACAGAACAAGACTCCACATAACTAGAGTAGGGGAAATTTTAATCATGTGACAGCAGAATCAGTTCCTGAGGATGCCGACGTGGTGTATGATATGTTTCTTATTAACTCCATACCTGCATCAATTTTATTTGATTCTAGAGCATCTCACTCCTTCGTAACAAAGTCATTTGTGGAAAAACATAATATACCAAAATATCCCTTGAAGAAGAAACTATTAATTCGATCACCGAGAGGTGAACTTAGAGCCACTCATTCATGCCCTTAGACTAAGATTGAAACTAGAGGCCTAAGCTTTATAGTAGAGCTGATATTTTTGGAATCGAGTGGAATCAATGTGATACTTGGAATAGACTACTTGACCAAGTATGATGGAGTAATATCCTGTGCTAAGTGGATTGTTACATTAACTGGTTTGCAAGGAGAAAGAGTTGAAGTCAATGACAGTATGCCAGCAACAATAGAAGCAATAGTAAATTAGTTGGAAGAAAAATCTTTGGAGCACATCAGAATAGTGTGTGAATACCTAGACATATTTCCGGAAGAATTACCAGGTATGCCACCTGATCGTGATATAGAGTTTTCTATTGAACTATTACCCAAAACTCACCAATTTCAAAAAGAGCTTACCGAATGGATGTCAAAGATTTAATTGAACTGAAGAAACAAATAGAAGACTTACTAGAAAAAGGTTTTATTCGCCTCAGTTTGTCTCCATGGGGAGCCCCAGTTCTATTTGTGAACAAGAAAGATGGTTCAAGGAGAATGTGTGTCGACTATAGAAGCTTGAACGAAGTAACAATTAAGAACAAATATCCGCAACCTCGGATTGAAGATCTGTTTGATCAGATGAGAGGAGCTAAAGTATTCTAAAAAATAGATCGAAGATCAGCCTATCATCAATTGAAGATTTGGACTAAAGATATACCTAAAACGACTTTCACTACAAGATATGGACTATATGAGTTTTTGGTTATGTCATTTGGATTAACCAATGCACCGGCTTACTTTATGAACCTGATGAATAAAGTATTCATGGAGTATCTCGACCAGTTTGTCGTGGTGTTCATCAACGACATACTTGTATATTCTCAGAATGAAGAAGCACATGAAGATCATGTGAGATTAGTTCTACAGAAACTTCGAGACAATCAGTTGTATGAGAAATTTTCAAAGTGTGATTTTTGGCTAAAGAAAGTTGATTTCCTAGGTCATATTATCACCAATGGAGGAACTAAAGTAGACCCCAGTAAAATAAGTGAAATACTAAATTGGAAACAACCCACAGATGTGTCCAAGATCAGGAGTTTTCTTGGATTAGCAGGATACTACAGAAGATTCATTGAAGGCTTCTCCAAAATAGTGAAACCCCTTACTTCACTCTTGGAGAAAGGTAAAGAATTTAAGTGGGATGAAGCATGTCAGAAATGTTTTGAGGAATTAAAGGAAAGGCTAACCACTTCACTAGTGTTAATTATACCTGATATTCATAAAGGATTTGATGTGTATTGCGATGCATCACATCTAGGACTTGGATGTGTGTTAATGCAAGAAGGAAAAGTGATTGCCTATGCTTCAAAGCAGTTATGGAAGCATGAAAAGAATTATCCTACGCATGATCTAGAATTAGCTGTCATAGTGCATGCTTTGAAGATTTGGAGGCACTACATGATTGGAAACTAGTGTAAAATCTTCATAGATCACAAATTCTTGAAATATATCTTCACTCAGAAAGAACTCAACCTAAGACAGAGAAGATGGCTTTAGTTAATCAAAGACTATGATTTGGAAATACAATATCACCCAGGAAAAGCAAATGTAGTGGCAGATGCTTTGAGCTAGAAAGGTCAAGTGAACAACATCACTACTCATTTGATGTCATAGGAATTGTGCTGGGAAATGGAACAGCTCAATCTTGGTATGCTTAATAATGTGGAAGCAATAGTTATGGAAGTGGAATCTACTTTGGAACAAGAGATTCATACAGGACAGGAATCTAATGAGAAAATCAAGGAAATTAAAATTCTGATTAACTTGGGAAAAGCCCCATATTGCACGGAAGATGAACAAGGCACAATATGGTTGAAAAAGAGAATCTGTGTACTAGAAATCGAGCATCTATGTCAACTTATTTTAAGAGAAGCCCATGATTCGGCTTACTCTATTCACCCTAGAAGTACAAAGATGTACCATGACCTAAAGGAAAAGTATTGGTGGTACGGTTTGAAACGGGATGTGGCTACTCATGTTGCACTATCCGATGTGTGTCAATGATTTAAAGCTGAACACCAAAGACCAGTAGGATTACTACAACCTCTCAAGGTACCGAAATGGAAATGGGAAGAAATCGGTATGGATTTCATAGTTGGATTACCCCGTACTCGGGATGCACTACAGCAAACGCCTAAATTTTCGTGGGCCAAAAACCCACGAAAATAAGCGTAAACCGACGAAAACAGGCTATTTTCGTCAGCATGCCGACGAAAATAGCCGCCGAAAATATGTTCGACGAAAATAGGCAACTATTTTTGTCCGTACCGACGAAAATGACCTATTTTCGTCGGCTTCCCCAAGGCCAACGAAAATAGGTGCTTTATTTTCGTCGGCCCCGGTGGCCCACGAAAATAGCTGGCGGCCTGCATGTATTTTCGTCGGCCTCCGAACAGGCCGACGAAAATTCATGATACCCCCCCCCCCAAAATAGATTTTTTTGCACCTTTTAATTCATAGCAAAATACACATAATCCACAATATCACATATACAGATTTCACAAACCACATTCACAAGCAATACCATATACATAGTCCATAGTCCATACATAGTCCATAGTCCATACATAGTTTCAATACGATAATCACATCCGTAATAAAGTCTATACATAGTCTATACATAGTCCATACATAGTCCATAAACAAACTCACTACTCACTCCTGCGGGCTATGGGAGTTTTGGCCACTCCCTCCTCCGCCACCAGGAAGGTGGCCACTCCCTCCAGAACCATGGACGAGGCAGTCTTGGACGTTGACAGCACCCTCCGATCCCTGAGCATGTGACGCTGAACCCTGCAATTCATCAATCATGCAAATAAGGTTGTGTTTTGCTATCCCTATACCTATACATTGCTATGTTTGGTCACTATTTGCATAAAACTAAACATGGAACATCACCTGTGATCCATGGTGATGAGGCTATGCATGCATCCACGGGTACTGTTGTGCTGGCCACCCCTTAGGTGGTGGCACCCACCCCGTCTATGGCGGTGCCATCCATGCTTGAAATGGCTGAGAGCCCGCCGGTGGCTGGGAGACCGGTGGCACCCATCCCGGGACTGGCTGCGATCCTTGGGGTGGTGGAGCCATCCAAGTGCCTGGAGGTGCCTGCGTCCACCCAACACCGGTCCATAGTGGCTGCGACGCTGGAGCTTGTCCTGGCCACTCTCCCCATCCTTGTGCCTGCGAGCCATTTTTGATAATAAAAAAAGAGTTGCTATGGAATTGAAGTGTTCAGATAGTGTTACCTGGGGAGGGCGAAAAGCGGGCAAGTTCATATCAGGGCCGAGTCGAGTAGTTATTTCCTACAAATGGATGAAACATTAGAATCGCAACATTATACTTTGAATTCAATGACACGTGATGAGATAGACGAATTACCTGAAAATAAGAAGCCATATATTGTGTCAGCTGTCCGACCTGCTCCTGTGCTGCTCGAGCCTGCTCCTGTGCTGCTCGTAGAGGTGGGCGTTCGGGTTTACCTAATATTTCGGGTTGGGTTTTTTGGGTTTTTTATATTTTGGGTATCTAACATCTATACCCGAACCCGTACCCATAATTTCGGGTACCCGTAATTTCGGGTACCCATAATTTCGGGTACGGGTTCGGGTAGTATCAAACTACCCGAAATAGTGAAACCGTGAGTAACGTCAGAGCTTTCAGGTCCTTGATGTTCTTCACGCCAGCATCAGTAATCAACCCACCGCAGACCTCCACGGACTGAATATTCTTGAAAACTGAAAAAACATAGTGATATTCCTTATTTACAATTTACAAACACTGATATAAACAAGTGCAATGTTCCTGCAAGATTATCAAAAAGAGTTGAGAGTTGAGACGCATAATAAAAAATAAATTACCTTCCGTAATGCTCCTGCAATGCTCCTGCAAGATAATCTACAAATAAATCTACCAAATACTAGCTTCTAATACATAATAAAAATAATCTACCAAATTAACTTCTAATGCATAATAAAAAATGATCTACAAATAAACTACCTTCCGTGATGTGTTTGCTGCCTGGTTGGCTGGTTGCCTTGCGGGTTGTGGCCTTGCCGCTGGCGCCTGGACGGTGCTATGGGTAATTCGGGTAGTTTGGGTACTTCGGGTACCGCGGGTTAATACCCGATTAGGCCCGAACTTAATTCGGGTATTCAATTTTGTTACCCGCTGGATCTGTTCGGGTAACAGGCTTCGGGCTAAACAGGTACAGGTTCGAGTATTTCGGGTAACGGGCTTTGGGCTCGGGTTTTATGCCTAGATCTAGCTGCTCGAGCCTGCTCCTATGCTGCCCGAGTCTCCTCCTCCAGCTGAGCCTCTCGAGCAGACCTAGAGGAGCGAGAACTCCCTGCCGAAGACGATGCCTTCCCTTGACCTATTGTCCTGTTATACTCCACAACGCCGGTGCCAAAGGCAAACATGCATGATACACATAGTTGAGCCATTAAGTGGACACATTCTTGTTAATGAAATTGTCGAATCAAACACAAACACCTCAACTGCCATGCTTTCTACCCCCACCACTGTGGTACAACGCTAAGGCATCTAAGTCCGAATGCATCCAGTCGAAGTCAGGCCCATGGCGTTGAGTCATTTCCTCCCCATATGCATTCTGCAAAGAAAGTTAGAGTTGGAGTTAGACACAAAACATGCAATTTAATTCGTAAATACAAACTTGTTTACCATTTTCTCCCTTGCCGCCTCGCTGCATAGCTCATCAAGGTTCGCCGGATCAGGGCCACGGTGACCACGGACGTAAACCTCCATAAAACTTGGAGCAACTCCACTTTTAGCTTCCTGCATGAAAAAGAAGAGTTAAACCATAGAATTTTCATAGATGTAACATACAAGTTTCATTTATATACTTACCATGCGGCGTGCAGTACCAAGGTGTCCATCGGCGCCGTACCTGTGCCCCGGTCCTTCAGTGCCACGGTTGGCATGGTGCTTCTGGGACTCTACAATCCACTCAGACGACGCCCATCTCTTAGCTAACCACCTCCAGGCTTCCATGTCCTTCGCAAGCCAATCCACAACGCTCTCCAGGTACTGCTCCTCTGTGAGGTAGATCTCATTGGCCCCTAATGATTTGCTCATGTTCTGCCCCTTTATCTTCTTGTAGTAGTAGTTGACGGCCGCGATGCGAGCATTGTACATGGCATCCTTGATGACCTTATCAGCGCACTTCCGAAAGTGCGTCTTCACACGTGCCCACTGAGCCTGATCCTCCTCGATCTCATTCGGCAATTGGAACCTCTCCTATATATCAACGGAGATGTTAAGTTAAAGTAAGATTAGGAGAAGCAATAATTCAGTGAATTGCTTATATACGAAAGTAAACTCACCCAGAACTCGTCCCACACAGCCACCTGACAAGTCCTTCATCTTTGTTCCGAACTTCCCCCTCCGCTACTGCTTTCCCCTGGCTCCCCTAGCTGGACATAGTCCTTCAGACCCCAATCGGCCCACTGCATAGCCGCGAACCTCTCGCCATTGAGCTCCACCATGCCAGGGTAGTAGAAGCAACAGAGGCTACCCAACACCGCGTTCACCTTGGGACGTCTGCCTGTACCGTCCCAAGTCAAGTCTTCCCATGACCTACAAACATTAATAAAACAAGTAAACTAGTGCAATCACGTTCACATTAAAAAATTAACACAACAGAAATAAGCCCCACCATTCTCCATGCGGCCGGATGAGCCTCCTCTCGGCAGGTCTCGGACCAAGCGCATTGCTCTTCTTATACCTAAGTATATACAAGTAAATTCAATATGATGAAATGATTAAAAACTAATATGCATAAGTAAGTTGAATCAACAATAATTAATAATACCTGAAGGACGTAGAACCATCCGACGCATCGCCCGCGCCGCCTGCCCCCATAGGGTCAACCTCCTCATCCTGCACATGAGCCTCCTGTTCACCCTCCTCACCCTGCACATGGGCATCCTCCGCAGGAGCCTCCTGCTCACCCTCCTCACCCTGCACTTCATCTAGACAGTCGAGAAGCTACTGCTGCCTCTGTCAGCTCTGTGAGGTGCCCTAAAAAAGCCCACTGCCCGAGCTGTCCTCGCTGCCCACGCTGCCCCCACTCCTCCTCGATCTCCTATGCTTGAACATGTTCAACTGTAGATAAATATGAAAATTAATGTCAAACCACAGTATATGAAACAAATAATATGAAAATTAATAATGTGAAAATTGCAATATATAGCTTAATTGATTAACTAAAAGAAACATACTAATCAAAAGTCATCCGCATCCGATGATGCTTCTTCGGCTCGTTGTTTATTCATACGCTTTTGATTTCATTGGATCCTTACTTATCTTCTAACGACGACAGATCGTTTGCACTTTGAGCTAGGTTCTTCAATTAAGTCGCTTGAATTGGTACAGAGATTTCAAGACCTTCTCCATTGGTCACATGGAATCGGTGAGCTAAGTCTTGATTCGACGCCACTTCTGGTTGAAAAACAGCATCATCGTTGTCCCTGCTCGTACTCACGTAGTCAGCACTCTCTGGAGCGAAGACTTGTGGGTTGACTTTGATTGCAACCCACCAAGCCCTAAGGCTTGGGTGAGGATATGGCAGGTAGTACACCTGTTTTGCCTGATTTGCAAGGACAACATCACTCATACTGCTCGGAATCCTAGAGCTATGCTTCACCTCGATATTACCATACTTGTCGACACGAGTCCCACTATGAGCATCAAACCAGTCGCACTCGAAAAACACGACTTTAAGTTCCTTGGGGCCATCAAAAATCAACTCTACAATGTTTTGAAGAACACCGTAATAGTCCACTACTTTGTCATCGTCAACATATGAACTTGCCAACACACCACATTGGTGGTGGCTGCCAATGGTCGACTCTTCTCCAATTTCGCGGTTTGGAAGCGATATCCATTTACATCATAGCGAGTATAGTTCCTGACGGACACAGAGGTATGTGCCATTTGCTGCAAGTCCGGGTGCACAGAGTTTTTGGAAACCTATACAAGGAATTAGTATATATATGCATTATATCTTCCAAGTCCAAAATTCAAAGATTAAGTATGGACAATTAGAGAACGACAATTACTAACATAATTACGAAACCACTGCACGAAGTTTGGGCCACCTTTCAACCCATCACATCGAAGATTTTCTAATTGGATGGCCGTAGGTTTACTAGTAGATTTCCAACATTCTTCATCAAACATGCTGGACATATTAGAAACATGGAGATTACACACTATAGAAATTATGAGATGAGAAAAATGGACGTAACTATGAGGAAAACTTACTCGAACGCCTCCTGTGTGCTGTCAATATTGCTATACATATATAGCATTAGCGTGTTCAAATCTGATGCTTCAATGTGACGTACACTCCCTTTTCCAACTGCTTTACCCGGATTCACAAAAATTTGAAGGGTGCTTTGGGGTGATTCATTTTTGACATGAAGTCGCACTAAAGGCGCAAACACATTGTTGGCTCGAGCGAAATACCTGGTTGAGAATTGAGATATCTCCTTATGGGCAAAAGCCTCCGCAATACACCCTTCGACTCTAGCCTTGTTGCGAACAGACGCCCTGAGATTTTTCAACGCCCTTTCTATAGGATACATCCACCTGAATTGCACTGGTCCACCTACCAAAGCTTCCCAAGCCAAATGCACAATTAGATGTTGCATCACATTGAAGAATCCTGGCGGGAAAACCTTTTCAAATTTACAAATCAGAATTGGAATTTCTTTCTCAAATTTCTGCATCAACCTCTTCGATACCGTATTTGCGCATACTTCCCTATAGAAGTAACTCAGCTCTGCAAATATGCTCCAAAGCTCATCCTTAAAATAGCCTCGAAACATCACGGGCATCAGCCTCTCCATAACAATATGGTAGTCATGGCTTTTCAAATCGATCAATTTACCGGTCTTCAGGTTGACTGCCCGTTTCAGATTTGCCGCATATCGATCGAGAAATTTCAGATTCTTCAACCACTTCAATATTTCTTTCCTTTCATCTGGCTTGAGGCAGTAATCAGCTCGCAGCCTACTCTCATGCCCTTTATCGCTTACTTTCAACTCGAGCATTGGCCTCTTACAAATTTCAGCCATGTCTTTTCTTGCCTTCATATTATCTTTCGTTTTATCAGTCACATCAAAACATGTGCTTATGATGCTTTCAGCAACGTTATGCTCTTGGTGCATCAAGTCTATGTTGTGCGGCATGATCAAGGCTTTTGCATACGGAAGCTCCCATATTGATGAAATATGGGTCCAGTTGTGGTCCTCCCCGTAGCCTTGGAACCTATCATTTTCTCCTTGCTTCAAACAAGCATGCCATACCATTATCTGTGGTGCAGTTTGCCTCTTTGGTGGCCCATTTCTGATTTTGGCCCACTTTTAAATGCAGTAAGCGAACTCCTGAAATCATGCTTGAATGGAGTCCAACGTCGCTGAGCATCAAAGAATGACACTTTCCCACCATGCTTCAATTTGAATGCATCCGTATCATTCATACATATGGGACAGCACAACCGACCATGAACACACCATCCAGACCAATCTCCATACGCCAGCAGATCATGCACTGACCACAAATAAGCAGCGCGCATGGTAAACTCCTTTTTAGTATGGCTGTCATAAGCCTTCACACCTCTCCACAATTGTTTCAGCTCTTCAATTAAAGGGCGAACAAACATATTCAGCTTTGGCCCTGGATGCTCGGGGCCTGGGATGACTAGTGCAAGGAACATGAACTCTTCTTTATTGACCAACTCAGGAGGAAGATTATATGGCACAATGAAGACAAGCCAACACGAGTAAGGGCTTGCACTGCTATTGAAAGGTGTGAATCCGTCCGTCGATAGTCCAAGCCGTACACTCCTAGGGTCGTTTGCAAATTCGGGATCAAACTCGTCAAATGCCTTCCATGCATCACCGTCTGACGGATGGACCATTATGTCTGAATCAGTGACGAGACGTACACCATTCTTTGGCCATGTCATATGCAGAGCTATTTCCTTGTTGAGGAACAACCTTGAAAGCCGAGGAATGATGGGCAACCGACGAAGTTGCTTAGCTGCGACCTTCATAACTACCAATTCACCCTCATCATTTGTCACCTCGACATATCTAGAAGCTTCGCAATGCTTACAATGGTCCAGCTTGTCATCCTCCTCAAAGAATAGCATGCAACTGTTGGGACACACGTCGATCTTCTCATATGTCATCCCAAGACCAGCCAACATCTTCTTTGTGAAGTACATATTCTTTGGCAACTTATGATTCTCCGGGAGAACCTTGCCTATCAGTTGGATGATGTCGTTGTAAGCACTGTTTGAAATGTTGTGCTTCGACTTTATCACCATTAGTCTTGTGAGAGTCCCAAGAACTGACATCTGAGTGTGCTCATGCAGTCTCTCTTCTCCCGCGGCGAGTAGCCGGAAGAATTCCGGAGCATCGCGTGGAAGCTGCCTCAGCTCCTCAGCGTTCATTTCAACCTCCCTACCAAGATCATGCAACATGTCATCCATCCTATCATGATCGTCATCAAGTTCCACCTCCGCGTCAACGTGTCTAATAGACTCTCCATGCCAGTACCATACAAGGTAGTTCGGCATAAACCCACTTTTGCAAAGGTGTTTCTCCATTTCTTCCTTCTTCTGAGGCCACTTGTTCTCGCAGCAATTGCAAGGACACTTCACTAGATGACCAGTTGCATCTTTGAAAGCGTGCTCAAGAAAAGCCTTTGTTACAACCATCCATTCATTCGAATGTGCCCCATCCTTTCTCCACCCGTCATACATCACCCTCCGATCACCGTCCATTTCAAAGGCTAATTAAACAAAAGACAAATAACATCAACGATCGTCCGTGGCTTAGGTGAACTCCCTATTAGGTAAAGGCCCTAAACCCACCCAAGAGTGTAGGCCGATGCTTGTGATTTGTGACGTGTAGCCTACGATTACCGCGAAATTTCGGCAGCATAACCCCGCTGCTCTCCAAGCACACGCCTGAACATGGTGTGTTGGAGAACAACTGGGTTACACAACCGAAATTCCTCGTCAATCGTAAGGCACATGTCAGAAATCACAAGCATCGGCCTACACTCTCAGGCTGTCCAAAATACGTGGACAATTTCGGAACGGCGAACCTCATAAGCCAATGTGACGTTCGCCGTTCCCGAACGGGTGATGTCGGTGTTTCGAAACCCGGGGGGTCCCTGGATCGACGAGTGAATTGTCGCCGCGTGCCCCAGCCCAGATGGGTCGACGCGAGGCGGAACACAAAGGGGGAAGAGAGCAGCCGGAGGGAGGCAGGCGTGGGAGAGTGGAACCCGCGGCCTTCGTGTTAGCCCCGCGCCCAGGTCGGGTGCGCTTGCAGTAGGGGGTTACAAGCGTCCACGCGGGAGGGAGCGAGCGGCCTTGCGCGAGCGCCGTCCCGTCCTTCCCCGCGCGGCCAACCCTCTATAAGAGGGCCCTGGTCCTCCCTTTTATAGGCGTAAGGAGAGGATCCAGGTGTACAATGGGGAGTGTAGCAATATGCTAACGTGTCTAGCGGTGGAGAGCTAGCGCCCTAAGTACATGCCATCGTGGCAGCCAGAGAGGTCTTGGCACCCGGTTCGCGTGGTGTCGTGGCCGTCGGAGGAGCGCTGGAGCCTGGCGGAAGGACAGCTGTCGGGGCTGTCGAGTCCTTGCTGACGTCCTCTTGCTTCCGTAAGGGGGCTGAGAGCCGCCGTCGTCACAGGGCATGCGGGGCGCCATCATTACTCGTATGGTGGAGCGAGCCAGATGGGACGCCGGTCTTGTTCCCTGTAGCCTGAGTCAGCTCGGGGTAGGGTAATGATGGTGCTTCCTGTTGACGTGGTCGGTCCGTGCCCTAGGTTGGGCGAGGTGGAGGCTCCTCCGAGGTCGAGGTCGAGTCTATCTTCCGAGGTCGAGGTCGAGTCTGAGCCCCCGGGTCGGACGAGGCGGAGACCGTCGGCTTAGGCCAAGGTTGAGTCTGAGCCCTGGGGTCGGGCGAGGCGGAGTTCGTCGTCTTCCGGGGCTGAGCCTGAGTCCAAGCCCTGGTGTTGGGCGGAGCGGAGTTCGCCGTCTTCCGGGGCTGAGCCCGTGTCCGAGCCCTGGGGTCGGGCGGAGCGGAGTTCGCCGTCTTCCGGGGCTGAGCCCGTGTCCGAGCCCTAGGGTCGGGCGGAGCGGAGTTCGCCATCTTCCGAGGCTGAGCCCGTGTCCGAGCCCTGGGGTCGGGCGGAGCGGAGTTCGCCGTCTTCCGGGGCTGAGCCCGTGTCCAAGCCCTGGGGTCGGGCGGAGCGGAGTTTCCTATGACGCCTGAGACCGGACTTGGCCGCTGTCAACCTCACTCTGTCGAGCGGCTCAGCAGTCAGAGCGGCGCAGGCGGCGCTGTCCTCTTGTCAGACCGGTCAGTGGAGCGGCGAAGTGACTGCGGTCACTTCGGCTCTGTCGACTGGAGGGCATGCGTCAGGATAAAGGTGTCAGGCCACCTTTGCATTAAATGCCCCTGCGATTTGGTCAGTCGGTGTGGCGATTTGGCCAAGGTTGCTTCTTGGTGAAGACTGGGCCTCGGGCGAGCCGAAGGTGTGTCCGTTGCTGGAGGGGGGCCTCGGGCGAGACGTACGTCCTCCGGGGTCGGCTGCCCTTGCCCGAGGCTGGGCTCGGGCGAGGCGTGATCGCGTCCCTCAAATGGACCGATCCTTGACTTAATCGTACCCATCAGGCCTTTGCAGCTTTGTGCTGATGGGGGTTACCAGCTGAGATTTAGGAGCCTTGAGGGTACCCCTAATTATGGCCCCCGACAGTTGCCCCCGAGCCTCGAAGGGAGTGTTAACACTCGCTTGGAGGCTTTTGCCACACTTTTTTGCAAGGGGACCAGCCTTTTCTTGGTTGCATTTTGTTCCGGTGGGTGCGCGCGAGCGCACCCGCCGGGTGTAGCCCCCGAGGCCTCGGAGGAGTAGTTTTACTCCTTCGAGGTCTTAGTGCGTTTCGCAATACTTCGGCTGGTCTGGTTGTTCCCTCATGCGAGCTGGCCGTAGCCCGGGTGCACGGTCGGGTCCCAAGTTCTCAGGCTGGTATGTTGACGTTGTCAATGGGTCGGCCGGAGCCGGATTTGCGAGAGCAGCCCCCGAGCCTCTGCATAGGGCGAGAGGACGGTCAAGGACAGACTCGACTTTTTTACATACGCCCCTGCGTCGCCTCTCCGCGAGGAGGAGGGGGGAAGCGCCTTGTTGCCCTCGGAGGGCGCCGAACATGGTGTTTCCAGTGAGCTGCTGGCGGGTAATCCGAGCGGACGCCCGTGCCCCATTTGCTAGGGGTCGGCTAGAGGCCCGGAGGCGCGCTCCAAAAGTACCTGCGGGTGATCTGCCGGACCCGGTCCCCTTTGATGGGGTCCGAGGGCTCGATGCCTCCCTCTGATGGGATTCCGTTACAAGATCGCTCCTGCTGGTCTCGGAAATGTTCTAGGGTACCTCGGGAGCGTAGCCCAAGCCTTGGTTATGTATCGAACGTACCCAGGGTCATCCCTCGCTTTGTGTCTGAGGCGACTGTGAACCCTTCGAGGGCCAGCCTACGAACCCCTGATCAGTAGTGGGCGCGGAGCCCGAGTGGCCTGAGGCGGCCGTTGAACCCTTCCGAGGGGCCGACCATCGAACCTCTGACCAGTAGTGGGCATAGAACCCAATCGCTCTGAGGCGGCCGTTGAACCCCTCCGAGGGGCCAGCCTTCGAACTTCTGATCAGTAGGGAGGCTCGGGGCCTGTTTCCTTCATTGAGAAGGATCCTTTTCGGGGTATCCCCCTTTCCCGGTCCCTGTTGTAAGAGAGAGAAAGAGGAAAAAGGAAAAGGATTCGAAATCGAATGACGTGGCGTACCTTTTTCGACGCGGTCATTATGGCGAAGGCGAAGCGTCGCTTGCTTCTCTCGCCTAAGGCGCCGCCTGTCCCGCCGCGAAGTTAATGCGACGGGGCGAGTAGTTCGCGAGGTGGTCGTTGCGCGTGTGCGAGCCGTTCGAGGAACGGTTCACGGGCGCGCCGTCTTCACGCCGTGAGAGAGGGCTCTCTCGCTGCCCCTGGATGGGACGTAAGCTTGGCTGACGACGTGACCGCTGCTCCTGCCCGCCTGCCACCGCCATTACTGCCAGCCCATTTTTGACCGTAATTGACTGTCGCGCCTGGCTGGCACTGCTGGGTCACACGCAGGGTTGCCTCGAGTCGCGGTATTGGCTCCGCAGTCGAGGAGGCGTGGCAGTGGCGCGAGTGGCGGTGCAGTTGCTCGTGTTAAGTAACCCTAGTTAGGGTTATGTGGGCAAATACCTGCTTTGCCCCTGAGGGGTCTCACATCTCTATATAAGGAACCTGTACACCCCTTCATATGACAGAGATCAGAAAGAGGCCAGAGGCCCAACCCTATATCCAGTGTCTCGTGTGTTTCCTCTGTCGTGCTTATGGGAAGGGAGACAGATTCTCTACATCTTCTTGCGCCTCTACTGCTGACGGGAGGAAAGGGAGCGGATCTGGTGATCCATGGTAACGTAGTTCTCAACACGTTATCAGCACGCTCTACCTCGACGTTGCTGTGGAATCAGATCTGCATCAACTCTCCGTCAAGCCGGCAGGTCTCCCGGCCTAGCCGAACTGTCCTACGCGACAGCCTTCGATTCCGTATCTAAAAATCAAGTGGTATGTCTTTGTGAGTAGAATGAATCTACTGTTTGCCATGGCTAATTAAAAAAAGCACGGCGACGGTGGCTCTGCTGGCCACGCACCGCGCGAAATAGTGTACCCCGCGTGCCTGCGCAGCACGAACCGCCCTGTTGGTGGCTCCGTGACCAATCTGATCAAGCGCTAGCTAGGCTCTCTCAGGATGGAGGCAGCCGCCTCCAGTCCCGATGGACTCTGTCGGTCTAACCATGGCGCGTATAAGTCGAGAGCTCCAGCATGCAGGGACGTGCAGCGTTGCATGTGTGTTGACCACGCGCATGGACTCTCTCGTGTGCTGCTGATGCTCCATCAAAGCGCATGCGAAAAAAAATGATCACCCGGTCAAATCGATTGACCATGCGCATGGACGTGCAGTGTTGCATGGTCCTCCGCATGGAGTCATGGACCACACGTCTGCCATGTCAGAAACAAAAAAAAAGGCCGGTCAAAGGTATGCATGCGACGCTCCTATACGTGGGGAAGTCACGGTTAAGCAACCTCCTCCTCTATGTACAACTGTTTGAGTGGTTTAAACCGTTGGATGACTAGACACGATGCAATATTTATATACATAAGTTCTTGTTAAATTTATATAAATTTATATGCATGCTCCATATAATTTGTTCTATATTTCCAATTGCAAATAACAAAAAGACTAAACATGTTACAGTTTCTAGCGTAATTAATTATTTCTTGCAGTAAATAATTAGTACAAAATGCACGTTTAATAATGGGAAAATGCCTTTTGCACATATGTGGTGATGCCCATGCATTAATTTTGTTTTTTCTGTATTAATAATTATTTCTGGCAGCAAATAATTAACAAAGAATTATTAAGAATGCATGTGAAGGCTATAATGTGCATATTCAAATCGCTCTAAATATTTTCTATGTGTTGAGCCTTCGGACTCACGTCGAGCGATTAAATTGTATAATGGGTACTCAGACACGCCGATCAGGCTGTGTTGGTAATCGGCTGAGTTATGACATTAGCTGAATATTGACTGCACCCTGGCAACACGACGCAATATTTGTGCCGTTCGAACTTGGCTGCGTCATGTGATTACTATGTCGCGCTCTCCATTAATCAGATCGCTCCCGTTGAGTCAGACCGTCATCGTTGAGTCGCGTATTTTTTGCATGCCCTGTAGGCACTGTCTGTCTGCCGCGAGCCACGATTGTGCCTGTTGCGCACGGTGCGTGGATTCATCGTGTACCACAATTACCGAGCCATAATTATGCCTGTTGCGTTTATTACGAAGGCTTGCTATATTGTCGTAGCCCTGATGGCCGCACACGTGTTGACGCTAGATACGCTAGAGCTTGTACTCGCGTGAATTCTGGTGGGTTGTTCAAGCCCCTAAAGTCACATTATGCGCAACCTTCGTAAACAATTTTATTTAGCTCTATATTTTATTTGCTTGTGTTGTGTGGCATCATATATTTATTTATATTGCCAAGTGGCCATAACAACTATATCAAGCTCTATAGTGCTTGAATAATCTGGGAAATTAAATTGAAATACAACAGAACATGGATAAGTTAACTCTCTGCTCTCTCCTCATGCATAAAGTTTTACCCGTAGTAACCCGAAGATATATAATGCATGAAGCCTTTTTGGCATAGAAGATATCACAAATTGGGATTATATTAGTAAGCAAAAAGACCTTACCAAATGATTTAAGATCAGAAATCTCAGTCATACATTGTTCAACCAGATGTTAGCACATTGCTCTCTTTGTCGCTGGATGACATGAAGCAAACTATGAGATAAAAGGACATTTAACCGCTAGCAACACGAAGTTGCGAGTATACCGAGAGGTTATTCTGAGAAATTTTTCACTATGTTGGTGTGAAAACCATAGTGAGTTCCCGTCGAACCACTTTACTTGTTCCATCTAGGACCTCTATGCTTGTGTCGCATACATCTCTTGGAATTGTAAATACTTATAGTCACTGAATTGACTCGGGATAGTCCTTTGACAAGTTTGGTATACATTGTAAGCTAAATGGTAAAGGTCGGTCTTGAATGGACACCTGGGGTTTATGTAGCCGAACTACACTGAATTCCACCATTTGGCATGCTTACCATTATCTACCTCCGATCTACCAGAAGTGAGAAGAGTAGACAAATAACTATGAAATCTCACATCACCACAAAGCTTGTAGCTAAATTAGACATTAACATATTCTTGGTCCTCGGAGCCAGAAGAGCCATATGTCTTGACCACTAGACTACTAGTGATGATAATTTGTGATAGAAATATGAAGATCTTGTAGAGACCTGTTGTATCCTCTCTACTCCTGATGATTTCTTCGTATGAGAGCAGTAATATCTATTGTTGAAGATGGATCCTAGGCGATTACCAGTATTGTTTCATTCTTGCCAAGCAGTTATCATCATTTGCTTCATCAAAAGCTAGTTATATGGTGATTTTCCCCAGATAAAATAAATTCTTGGCCTTGTCTGTTCTATTCTAAAGCTTCTCTTTTTGTCGAACAATGAAGAGATCGAAATAATGCTTTATAGAACAAGTTGGTATATAATATGAGGAGAAATATTTGCCCTGCTGGCAACACCATAAATATTTGACTATTGTTATAAGTTCTCTCCCAAAATTATAATACCTAAAAAAATGTTGCATAACTTGAAACCCGATTTCAGACCGGTATGAGTAATTGGGTAAACAATGGGCAATGGTAAAACGAGTTGGACTATACATCTCTGCATAACAAAAATATCTGCTTGGCAGCATTGGCCTGACGCCGTGCACTTTACTACCAATATAAACACACACATTTTTCCTATGTGCCTCAAAGCACAATACAACCAGTGAATGTCCTTGTGAGCGCTAGACCCTGATGGTCATTTTACTTGTTGATCTGAAGTCAACTAATGGCTCCAAACGACGTATGGTATTCATGAGCCCCTGAAGGACTCTTATAGATAAAATAGTGTTGTGCATGTTAGTCTAAATCTTAATGATTGACTATGCATTTGGTAGTAATAACAATAAGTTTGCAGAATTGTAACCATGAAGCAACTTGTTGTTGCATGTCTCGCTGGATGTTGAGACTAACCCTTCATGTTGAAGGACAAATATGTAGTATTCATGCCACTAAATTAATCTAAGTCCAAAGCTCACTGCATAAAACCCCTATCTGTAATGTGTGTAAGATTTCCCAAATAAATCACCACAATAGCATACATTGGCCAAAACTGGATGATTGTGGTTGCGGATTTTATATGTATGCTTTTAGAATATCTTGGCATTAGGGGGAGGAATGCCCATATAATGTAATGCCTCAATATTCTATTAAACGCACAAAAGCCAAACTGAATCTGACGTTCGGTGTGTACTCCTGTGTATATGGAGTTTGCCAGAAATCGTTGAGGATTAACCATATTGGTTTGAATGCTTCTACCTAATGTAGATGTGGATATACCCGGGATTAATATCATATCCACATTTGACTTATTGGCATTTGATCTATTCTCGGGGACGCTTGCGAATATGATCCATCAGCCTTAGTCAAAGCATATGTTCTGATTGCAGATTCACATGGTCTGTGATAACTCTCCTCCAATTAATTCACCCTGATGGTGATTTGTCTCACGAAGAGGTTCATCTTGATGATGAAATTCCTAGCAATGCGCGCAATATCATTGTGCTGGGAATATGGAACAATGAATCTTTCGTTTTGGGAAATGACGAAGATCATTATTAAATGTGGGAGACAAATATGTCGACACCTATCTTGCCTCTCTAGATTGCAAAGGGATCCAAAACAAAGTCCTAGGCATGAGTGCTTTAAGCTCTCTTATCGGGTCATTGATAAATGCAATCGAGGCTGAACCAATAATCGCAAAATGAAAGTCGCGAGCTTGAAGTTTGGACATTTATGGGCACTATTGAAATAATGTGTGGTGAATGCGATGGTTCAAGTGGTCTTGTGAGAGACCCATCCCACATATGTGTTGAATAAACACTGTTCCACTATGTAATATATCTGGCAAATGGCATGAATTAAAATATGCAGTTAATAGGATTTTGAAGATCCGTCATGAGATCCTAGGAGGACTCATATATTTGAATTATAAATATGCAACATATAAATCTCATACCGAATAATACATTCCTGATGAATGATCACTCTCGTATGTAGGGAGAATATCTCGTAGTTGAGACTATCGTTCCCAGATGGAAACTATCCAGAAGAAACAAAGTCTGTGTTGAACACCAAAGTTTGATAATCCCTATAAAGGGATAAAGACTCATACAGACCCGAAAAGGAATAAGATGAGGTACCAAAGGACTTGAAGTTCACCGAATAAGCACATGTGCATTCCATGAGTTTTACTCATGGTAATTTCCACTAAATTTGGAATTACGGTATCCTCTAAAGCCCTGATGGCAGAAACCTATAAGGTTTAGGTGTTACTGGCAAAATATCCCCATTGTGCCAGAATGACAGACTATAATGATGTATCTGATCGATGAAAAATCCCTGATGGATTACGATCTTAGATGGACTTTTGTGACACCATCATAGATGTTGCAATGGATGAATGCCTCGAGCGATGTATCATATTTAGAATATGTACTATTGCAACTATATTATCCCCTAAGTCCTATTGAAGGACATGTTATTTGCTTTGCACAACTATGTATAAATTGTGGTGTAAGATAGAAAATGATAGCATCCCAACCTCATCCATTCTCGTTATTCCAGATGAACAATGAGACATATATCTTGAAGAATATGCTTGAGTTATGAGGGATAACGACTTTGACAGATGTCATCGTCAGGGGGGAGCGAATGCTTATATTGATCACAACCGTGAGACAATAAATGTCATATTCTATGCCCTGAAGGCGTGAGCTTGATGATCAATATGTGAACCTTTATGGAACTTTCTATCAAATATATAGATCTAGTCGATCGAACACCATCAATCAAAGTGGCTTATTTATATTGATACGTGCACTTACCTCGTATATCCTAGAAGTGAGTAGAGGTAAAGTTCCTGAAATAGTCCTTGCAAGGATATGCAATCCGTTTGCTAAATCTTTATTTGCATATACTTCTAGAAGAAGATGTTTTGCCTTATTGATACGGTTTTGCAAGGATCAGGGGGAGCACATTTATAAAAGTTAGCCCTTGTAGAAGATTCGATAGAATCTAGATCTCAGAGGATCAAATCTGTCCCGATGACAGCTGTTGTACTCTTTTTCCCTTTGTGAGTTTTCTTGAAGTTTCTCACATGAGGTTTTTAACGAGGCAACAAAGTGCAAATGCAATTTGTATCACCATGCCCTCTTTCTCCATATTTTTCCCACTGGGTTTTTCGGAGTTTTAACGAGGCATGTGTTGGTCGCGGTATTCGCCCAAGGGGGAGTGTTAAGTAACCCTAGTTAGGGTTATGTGGGCAAATACCTGCTTTGCCCCTGAGGGGTCTCACATCTCTATATAAGGAACCTATACACCCCTTCATATGACAGAGATCAGAAAGAGGCCAGAGGCCCAACCCTATATCCAGTGTCTCGTGTGTTTCCTCTGTCGTGCTTATGGGAAGGGAGACAGATTCTCTACATCTTCTTGCGCCTCTACTGCTGACGGGAGGAAAGGGAGCGGATCTGGTGATCCGTGGTAACGTAGTTCTCAACAGCTCGCACGTAGCAACCGGCGCACCGGTTGCATGACGTGTGGGCCTGGGCCTCCTTGCTGGGTGCGTTGGAGTCGAAGGGGCGCGCCCACTTGGCGCGGTTGCATGCCGCCTGCATGGCTGTCCGCCCTTTCACCCGCTGGTCTAGGCGAAAGTGGAGGAGTGCTTGTAACCGGCGGGCGGTTGCATGCACCGCGCGTGGCGATTTGGCTTCTTCTGCCCTGGACCGGCTTGTATGACGCGTGGGACCCAGCCCCCGTGCCGTAAGGGGGAGGACCTTGGAGTGTGTTGGAGAAGACTCAGCCCGCAACGGTTGAGGACGCAAGTGGGGAGAGTTGCCTTTAAAAGGAGGGCGACCCCCTTGGAGGGCAACCATGTCTTCGCGCTCCCCTCATGTGTAATACCCAAATTTGTAAAAGCATAGGAAATGAGATTAATTTTCTCTATATGTGTTGCCTTTATTCATTAGTACATGTGAACACCCATTTGGAAGTGAATCATTAAATAAATGACACATAAATAACCTAATGCATCATGATGGAGTTTATTGATTGTGTATTTATAAATAATGATGATGATAATACCAATAAAAATATATTCCATACCTAAGTTTGGAAATTAAGACCTAATTTGGAATTTAGAGTTTGGAGAAAAGAAAGAAAAATATTATACCAAATAAAGAAAAATAAATGTATAAATAAATAAAATCCTTCCATAACTAGTATGTTTATTTTGTACATTTAATTTGAGTACAAGTTTGGAACACTATTTGAATTCAAATTTGGGATTTAAAAATAAAGAGACAAATGAAATCAGGAAAAAGAAAAAAGGAAAAGAATAAAACCTACCTGGGCTGGAATCCCCACATTTCGGCCCACCTAAGGATCCTTCACTGCGCAGCCCAACAGCACCTTCCGCCTTCCTACGCTGACATCCCGACCCCACTTCGCTAGCCCCCGGATCAAAACGCCTCGGACAAGCTCTCACCGACACGCTGGGCCCTTTTGCCAGTCGCACCCACCTCGCACGAGACCTCTGCCGCGTGGGCCCCGCAAGTCATCCCCGACCTCCGGTAAAATCGCGCTACGTCGCAGCGGAACTCCGATTTTGTCGCACGCGTTCACGATCGGGCGAGGGTTTCTGGGTCCACGGCGTCTATATCTAAGCCCGTCGTCCCTGGAGTCGCTAATCGTCCTGTCATTCACGCGGAGGCGTCTCCATCCGCGCCGCCGGGTTCCGCACAGACAACACCCACCGCCATGCTCGGGAATCGCGGGCGATTGGGCACCGTGGGGCATCCGGCCGCTGCACCGCGCACTCTAGGAGGTTCGACCGTCACCAATTTCGCCATCGACGTCGCCGTGACCGCGCAATTGCTCATCGGCGTGGCAAGCTCCGCCTGGATCCGCGCCGCGCCGTGGTCAGGGACGTTCAACCTTCAACTGTCGGTATGGACCCCCATCCCAAGTTCGCCATCGTGCCAATTTTGTTCTGCGGGTATCAGAAGTAGGGGCGGTGCACCATAGGGGAGGAATCGAGTTACTCCGGCGATGTGCCGCCGCGTCCGTCGCGGGCGCCGCCGTCGGAACAGCCTGGGTTGGGAGACGATCGCCTGACCATTGGATCTCCTTTTGATGGTCGGATTTGGTGGCTGCGAAGCGTTTCGGATAGGAGTAACGAGAACCGTCCGATCAGGATCGGATGATTGGTCACCACTCTAGGATTCATTAAATCAGAACCATCGCTTTCGGATCTGATGGCCACCATTTCTTACCGATTCGTGTGGCTGCAGATCTAATCCTCGCCACCCGTTTATAATCGGACGACCAGCAATCACTCGTGCCTTTTCACTGGGCCATTTTGCTAAAGAGTCCATAACCTTTCTGGAAAATAACCCGCCGTCCAGGGACCCTGTTCCTGTGTCTTAGAAATCTTGCACCGAGCCCCCTGGACTCTCTGGAATTTGATGCGGGGTCCAGTCAGTGGATAATATTCATAAAATCAATTAGAAAATGAATTTTTGTATTAAATTTATTGCAGAAACTTCAATAATTCATAGAAAATGTATATGAACTCCAAATTACTCCATTCCACTTTCTAAATTCTTGTAATTTAATTGTCTATCACTTAGAGCCTCTGTTATATCATGACAACAGTAAGAAAATTAATCCCACACTTAATCCTATTTAAAACACATGAAACCTTTGAAAATGCATAACTTAAATTCTATAACTCCAAAAATTATGATTCCTGTTCCTAGAATTTTATTTTATTATGTAGAATATCTCTGTGTATTTTGTTTACATGCTTGGTGTAATGTTAATTTTCCCTGTATCCTGTGCTTGTTTGTATTGTGGCGAGTAGAAGAGCCCGTTGCTGAGGATCCTGGTGAGCAGCAGGTTGAAGTAGCTGAGCAGGAGCTCATTGAAGGCAAGTTGTGCCCTTGACCACTTTTTACCCAATAATGTTCTTTAATATCACTTATCCATGCATAGGTTAATTTTGATGGGACCCGATAGGTCACCCTAGATTGTTTATCTCATTACCTTGTTTACCCCTGATTCACTTGGGTAGTTTGCTATTGCTTTACCTGGTTTTGGGATAATCATTTACTACCTCTATGTTCCAATTCTTTTTGTTATTCTATTTATGTTCATGTTGAGATCATTAATGTTAATTGGAACATAGAGCTTAACTTGAGTAACACGTGCCACCACAAGGGTTTAATGGGACGCCCTTGGCTGACTAATTAGGAAAGCTAGTGGAAGACTACCTTACCCGAAAGGGGCAAGGGCAGTAGGGGAGTGGTCAGTGTAGGGAGGTCCTTGGTTGATTTTGCTGCGATGACAGTCAGCCAAGAACCCTGCATTGGAACTTCCTATAAACTGTAGCGGGTTTTCGGAAGCTAGTGGAACTTTGTAAAGGCCTCGTAGTGTTGCCCTGCCGCGCTTCCTAGGTAGAGGTGTATGGGATTCGCGACCCCTTGGCAGATGGGTAACATGACTTGTGGGTAAAGGGTACAACCTCTGCAGAGTGTAAAACTGGTATACTAGCCGAGCTCACGGTCATGAGCAGCTCAGGACTCTCTGATGTTTAAATTATGGAACTTAAATTTAATTTTGTCATTTGCATTGCATGGGTTTATTATTAAATTTGTTCTATTACTTTATCTATGGTTTGGTATTTACTTACACTTAGTAATTGCTAATAAAATTTGGACCAACTACTTAAAAGCAATGCTCAGCTTTAACCCCTATCATTGATTAGCCTTACACATCACATGAACTCACACCTTTGTGAGTTTATGTCCACTGGTTCCCCACAACTTGTTGAGCTATGATCATGTGTGAGCTCACCCTTGCTGTCTCACACCCCCCCCCATAGGAGAAGATCAGGTGGTTCAGGAGGAGCCGCCTAACACTGAGGAGTTCGATCTGATCTAGGTGGCGTTTCCCAGTCGACATTGGCGCCGACGATCCTTAGTTCGTTTTATCTTTATTACTTTATTTTGTAATAAGTCTTCCGCTATGTAATAAATACTCTGATGTTTTAAGACATTCATCTCTATACACTCTGTTATTATATATGTTGTCTTCTTGGCGCATGTATGAGATGCACCTGGCTTTGTCCCTTAAAGCCGGGTGTGACAGAAGTGGTATCAGAGCAAATGTTGACCGTAGGACGAGACCTAGATAGAAATGGACAAACCCTTTCCTACTTACCTTACTCTGACTCATTCTATACTTATCCCATCTTGATCTTGTCTCACCCTCTGCTAATCCACTCTGGTTAATCTTATCTTTTCTCCTCTATGACAAGATGGATTTCACACCTTGGAATCCTACCACTATGATCTTTTTAAGATATAGGGGACCTAAGACAAAATTCAAAACTACTTTCTTTAAAAATGTTGTTTGATTGTGCTGATGCTAAATGCCTGATTTGCTTCTTTGATTGATTGAATTATTATAGATGGACATCTTAGTATGTACCACCATAAGGTGTTGAATTAGCTTTGGTAGGTAAAATATTAATCTGCTTAGCTAATAAAAATTCTCCAAAGTAACCTGCTTTATAAATACCTGCCTTGTCTACTGTTCTCTTACTATATGTATCTAACTCAGATGGTCAATACCAGGAGGGGTGGCGGAATTGATTTGCCTCCTAACCAACACACTCGGAGGATATATAGACAACCCCAGCCACAACCTGCAGAGATGAATCCTCCTAATCCTCCACCAGGCGGAGTTGACCCACTGGTTGCTGCTCAGATGGCGGTGATGCAGCAAATGGCGGATACTATGGCTGATATGCGTGCCCAGATGCAGCAAGAACGCCAGGAGATGCGTCAGGAAAGAGAAGATATACGACAGGAATTGCGCCAGGAGCGAGATGAGATACGCCAGGAAAGGAGGGCACAACAACAGCAGCTGCAACAACAAATACAACAGCAACAACAGCAGCAACAAGTGCCACTGCCTCCACCACCACCACCAGTTCCACCCCGAGACAAGCATAGAGAGTTCATGAGTCATAAGCCACCTACATTTGCAAGCTCACCTGATCCACTGGACGCGGATGATTGGCTGAAGTCCGTTGAGAAGATGCTGAATATCGCACAGTGCACGGACCGGGAGAAAGTTCTTTATGCTTCTGGACGTCTGACAGGTCCTGCTGCTGACTGGTGGGATTCTTATACTGCTGCCCATGATGCTGCAGATACTATTACTTGGGCGGAGTTTAGTACACAGTTCAGGAACTACCATATTCCAGCTGGTATGATAAAGATCAAGAAGAAGGAGTTTCTGTCGCTGAAGCAAGGAAGTATGTCAGTCAGCGAGTACCGCGACAAGTTTATTCAGTTATCCAGATATGCCCCTGAAGAAGTTGCTGAAGACGAGAGGAAGCAGGAGCATTTCATTGAAGGACTTAATGGACCACTGCAGTATGCTCTAGTGGCACACACATTTCCGTCATTTCAGAGGCTGCTTGATAAGGCCCTGGCTATTGAACACAAGCGTGTTCAGCTGGGAGATTTGAAGAGAAAGGCAATATCTCAAGGACAAGGA
The DNA here is from genome assembly GCA_029449295.1 of Zea luxurians. Classification (NCBI taxonomy): domain Eukaryota; kingdom Viridiplantae; phylum Streptophyta; class Magnoliopsida; order Poales; family Poaceae; genus Zea; species Zea luxurians. The sequence continues at coordinate 6,568,800 of JAOPSE010000082.1, read as the reverse complement.
AGCAGCAGTGTTCGTCCTCGCTACAGTTCACCCCAGGGTACACCGACTCGACCAGGAGGACCGCGCCCAGTTCAGCAATCACCACTGAGAACTCCACCTCCTCGACAGGCTACCCCTACTGGCACCCCGACGAAGTTTTCAGGACAGAGTCCAGGCACCACATGTTTCAAGTGTGGGAAGACTGGTCATTATGCAAATGTCTGCCCACAGAGGATGGCTACTACTCCAGTTCAGAACAGGCAGCAAACTCCAAGTTCTGGCAAGGGATATTCTATTGCCAAGGTTAATCAAGTCAGCGTTGATGCTACTCCGGATGGAGGGGACCTCGTAATTGGTATGTTTTATGTTAATGCAATTCCTGCAACCATATTATTTGATTCTGGTGCTACACATTCATTCATGTCTGCTAGATATGCCAACACAAATGAAATACCACTGCTAAATATGAGAAAACCCATGATAGTAATTACACCTAAAGGGCCTGTTGAGGCGAATCAAATGACACGTAGATTGACATTGACCATTATGGGTAGAGAATTTGGAGCTACTGCTATAATATTAGAGTCAAGCAGTATAGATCTGATCCTTGGTATGTCATGGCTAAGAAAGGCAAAGGCCGTTATAGCATGTGGTAGAGGTACCGTAGAACTCACTACCACTAAAGGAGAAAGATTTCAAGTTAATATTGCAGTAACCTCCTCATCCATGCGTGCAATGTTCTTTATGCCTGAGGAGTTTGTTGGTGACAATATCCGGGTGGTTAGGGATTTTCCGGATGTCTTTCCAGAGGAGTTACCAGGGATGCCACCTGATAGAGAAGTTGAGTTTGTTATTGATCTCTTACCTGGAACCGCCCCTATTTCTAAACGGCCATATAGGATGTCCGTAGAGGAGTTGAAGGAACTTAAGAAGCAGTTAACTGAGTTACAAGAGGCTGGGTACATTCGTCCGAGTTCCTCACCTTGGGGAGCGCAGGTCTTGTTTGTACAGAAGAAGGATGGATCGCAGCGGATGTGTGTGGATTATAGATCTCTTAATGATGTTACAGTGAAGAACAAGTATCCGTTGCCCCGTATTGAAGATTTATTTGATCAGATGAGAGGTGCAAGAGTATTTTCGAAGATTGATCTCCGATCGGGATACCATCAGATGAGGATTAGACCATCGGATATTCCCAAGACGGCTTTCTCGACTAGATATGGATTATATGAGTTCACAGTTATGTCGTTTGGATTGACTAATGCACCAACTTATTTTATGAACTTAATGAACAAGGTGTTTATGGAGTATTTGGACAGATTCGTCGTGGTATTCATCGACGATATTCTTATTTATTCTCATAGTGATAGTGATCACGAGGAACATCTGAGGTTGGTGCTACAGAAGCTACGAGATAATCAACTCTATGCTAAGTTTAGCAAGTGCGAGTTTTGGATTGACAAGGTACCATTCCTTGGACATATTATTTCTAATGGAGGAATAGCAGTGGATCCTGCTAAGGTTAAGGAGATAATGGAGTGGAGAGCACCCACTACAGTTACTGAGATTCGAAGTTTCTTGGGATTAGCAGGCTATTATCGGAGATTTATTGAAGGATTTTCTAAGATTGCTAAACCTATGACTTCGCTTTTGGAAAAAGGAGAAGAATTTAAGTGGGACGAGAAGTGCCAAGACAGCTTTGAGCAATTGAAGAAAAGATTAATGTCGCCACCAGTTTTGGTTATGCCAGATTTACAGAAAGGATTTGATATCTATTGCGATGCATGTGGCCAAGGCTTAGGATGTGTGCTCATGCAAGAAGGACATGTGATTGCTTATGCTTCTCGTCAGTTGCGGAAACATGAATTGAACTACCCCACTCATGACTTGGAATTGGCAGCTGTTGTGCATGCGCTTAAGATTTGGAGACATTATATCATGGGAACCAAGTGCCAAGTATACACGGATCATAAGAGTTTGAAGTATATATTCACTCAGAAGGATCTCAACCTTAGGCAACGCCGTTGGTTGGAGCTTATTAAGGATTACGATTTGGAGATTCACTATCACCCGGGCAAGGTAAATTTGGTTGCAGATGCCTTGAGTCGAAAGGAGCATGTGCATTCAGCTATTGTTACCCAGCTACCCGATGAGATTGTTGAGGATTTCAGGAGACTTAACCTGGGGATAGTTGCTCATACTGAAGGAGTTACTATTGATGTGGAACCTACTTTGGAGCAAGAAATCCGCAAAGGACAAATGGGTGATGCTAAAATAAAAGAGATTAAGGATCTGATTACTGAAGGTCGAGTTCCGGAATTCACGGAAGATGAGCAGGGCACTGTATGGTTCAAGGACAGGATGTGTGTCCCTGATATTGAAAGCCTTCGGGAGGCTATTTTAAAGGAGGCCCATGACTCGGATTATTCTATTCATCCTGGTAGTACCAAGATGTATCAAGATTTGAAGCGGAAATATTGGTGGTATGGATTGAAGAGAGATGTAGCTGCACATGTGGCGATGTGCGATGTATGTCAAAGAGTTAAGGCTGAACACCAGAGGCCAGCTGGATTGTTACATCCACTTAAGATACCCGAGTGGAAATGGGAAGAGATTGGTATGGATTTTATTACTGGATTGCCTCGCACCCAGAAAGGATATGATGCTATATGGGTGATTGTGTATAGATTGACTAAAGTGGCTCACTTTATTCCTGTCAAGACTACTTATAAAGGTTCTCAGCTAGCAGAGTTATATATGGCTCGGATTGTGTGTTTACATGGAGTACCAAAGAAGATCGTGTCTGATCGAGGTTCGCAGTTTACCTCAAGATTTTGGAGAAGCTTTCATGAGAACATGAGTACAAAGTTGAATTTTAGTACAGCTTATCACCCTCAGACTGATGGACAAACTGAAAGGACTAATCAAGTATTGGAAGATATGTTGAGAGCTTGTGCACTTCAGCATGGAGGAAGTTGGGATAAGAGTCTACCTTATGCTGAATTCTCATATAATAATAGCTATCAGGCCAGTCTGAAGATGTCACCTTTTGAAGCTTTATATGGGAGGAAGTGCAGGACTCCTCTATATTGGGATCAGACTGGAGAGAGACAGTTCTTTGGGCCTGAACTGATTCAAGAAGCAGAAGAACAAGTCCGTATAATCCGAGAGAATTTGAGAGTGGCTCAAACCAGGCAAAAGAGCTATGCTGATAATAGAAGGAGGCCACTGGAATTTGAAGAAGGAGATTATGTGTACCTCAAGGTGTCACCACTTCGTGGAATGAGGAGATTCAAAGTTAAGGGCAAATTGTCCCCTCGCTACATTGGACCATTCTTGATCTTTAGAAGAGTTGGGGAGATGGCATACCAACTCGAGTTACCGGATAGTCTATCGGATGTGCATAACGTGTTCCACGTATCTCAACTAAAGAAGTGTCTCTGTGTTCCCGAGGAACAGTTACCAATGGATGAGCTCGGTGTTCAGGGTGATTTGACTTACACAGAGTACCCGATCAAGATTTTGGACACTTTGACTCGGGTTACAAGGAATAAGGTGATAAAGATGTGCAAAGTGCAATGGAGTCACCACGGTGAAGATGAAGCAACTTGGGAAAGAGAAGAAGAGCTTCGTATAGATTTTCCCCACCTTTTCCCTAGATCTTCTTAAATCTCGCGGACGAGATTATTTTTAAGGGGGGTAGGATTTGTAATACCCAAATTTGTAAAAGCATAGGAAATGAGATTAATTTTCTCTATATGTGTTGCCTTTATTCATTAGTACATGTGAACACCCATTTGGAAGTGAATCATTAAATAAATGACACATAAATAACCTAATGCATCATGATGGAGTTTATTGATTGTGTATTTATAAATAATGATGATGATAATACCAATAAAAATATATTCCATACCTAAGTTTGGAAATTAAGACCTAATTTGGAATTTAGAGTTTGGAGAAAAGAAAGAAAAATATTATACCAAATAAAGAAAAATAAATGTATAAATAAATAAAATCCTTCCATAACTAGTATGTTTATTTTGTACATTTAATTTGAGTACAAGTTTGGAACACTATTTGAATTCAAATTTGGGATTTAAAAATAAAGAGACAAATGAAATCAGGAAAAAGAAAAAAAGGAAAAGAATAAAACCTACCTGGGCTGGAATCCCCACATTTCGGCCCACCTAAGGATCCTTCACTGCGCAGCCCAACAGCACCTTCCACCTTCCTACGTTGACATCCCGACCCCACTTCGCTAGCCCCCGGATCAAAACGCCTCGGACAAGCTCTCACCGACACGCTGGGCCCTTTTGCCAGTCGCACCCACCTCGCACGAGACCTCTGCCGCGTGGGCCCCGCAAGTCATCCCCGACCTCCGGTAAAATCGCGCTACGTCGCAGCGGAACTCCGATTTTGTCGCACGCGTTCACGATCGGGCGAGGGTTTCCGGGTCCACGGCGTCTATATCTAAGCCCGTCGTCCCTGGAGTCGCTAATCGTCCTGTCATTCACGCGGAGGCGTCTCCATCCGCGCCGCCGGGTTCCGCACAGACAACACCCACCGCCAAGCTCGGGAATCGCGGGCGATTGGGCACCGTGGGGCATCCGGCCGCTGCGCCGCGCACTCTAGGAGCTTCGACCGTCACCAATTTCGCCATCGACGTCGCCGTGACCGCGCAATTGCTCATCGGCGTGGCAAGCTCCGCCTGGATCCGCGCCGCGCCGTGGTCAGGGACGTTCAACCTTCAACTGTCGGTATGGACCCCCATCCCAAGTTCGCCATCGTGCCAATTTTGTTCTGCGGGTATCAGAAGTAGGGGCGGTGCACCATAGGGGAGGAATCGAGTTACTCCGGCGATGTGCCGCCGCGTCCATCGCGGGCGCCGCCGTCGGAACAGCCTGGGTTGGGAGACGATCGCCTGACCATTGGATCTCCTTTTGATGGTCGGATTTGGTGGCTGCGAAGCGTTTCGGATAGGAGTAACGAGAACCGTCCGATCAGGATCGGATTATTGGTCACCACTCTAGGATTCATTAAATCAGAACCATCGCTTTCGGATCTGATGGCCACCATTTCTTACCGATTCGTGTGGCTGCAGATCTAATCCTCGCCACCCGTTTATAATCGGACGACCAGCAATCACTCGTGCCTTTTCACTGGGCCATTTTGCTAAAGAGTCCATAACCTTTCTGGAAAATAACCCGCCGTCCAGGGACCCTGTTCCTGTGTCTTAGAAATCTTGCACCGAGCCCCCTGGACTCTCTGGAATTTGATGCGGGGTCCAGTCAGTGGATAATATTCATAAAATCAATTAGAAAATGAATTTTTTGTATTAAATTTATTGCAGAAACTTCAATAATTCATAGAAAATGTATATGAACTCCAAATTACTCCATTCCACTTTCTAAATTCTTGTAATTTAATTGTCTATCACTTAGAGCCTCTGTTATATCATGACAACAGTAAGAAAATTAATCCCACACTTAATCCTATTTAAAACACATGAAACCTTTGAAAATGCATAACTTAAATTCTATAACTCCAAAAATTATGATTCCTGTTCCTAGAATTTTATTTTATTATGTAGAATATCTCTGTGTATTTTGTTTACATGCTTGGTGTAATGTTAATTTTCCCTGTATCCTGTGCTTGTTTGTATTGTGGCGAGTAGAAGAGCCCGTTGCTGAGGATCCTGGTGAGCAGCAGGTTGAAGTAGCTGAGCAGGAGCTCATTGAAGGCAAGTTGTGCCCTTGACCACTTTTTACCCAATAATGTTCTTTAATATCACTTATCCATGCATAGGTTAATTTTGATGGGACCCGATAGGTCACCCTAGATTGTTTATCTCATTACCTTGTTTACCCCTGATTCACTTGGGTAGTTTGCTATTGCTTTACCTGGTTTTGGGATAATCATTTACTACCTCTATGTTCCAATTCTTTTTGTTATTCTATTTATGTTCATGTTGAGATCATTAATGTTAATTGGAACATAGAGCTTAACTTGAGTAACACGTGCCACCACAAGGGTTTAATGGGACGCCCTTGGCTGACTAATTAGGAAAGCTAGTGGAAGACTACCTTACCCGAAAGGGGCAAGGGCAGTAGGGGAGTGGTCAGTGTAGGGAGGTCCTTGGTTGATTTTGCTGCGATGACAGTCAGCCAAGAACCCTGCATTGGAACTTCCTATAAACTGTAGCGGGTTTTCGGAAGCTAGTGGAACTTTGTAAAGGCCTCGTAGTGTTGCCCTGCCGCGCTTCCTAGGTAGAGGTGTATGGGATTCGCGACCCCTTGGCAGATGGGTAACATGACTTGTGGGTAAAGGGTACAACCTCTGCAGAGTGTAAAACTGGTATACTAGCCGAGCTCACGGTCATGAGCAGCTCAGGACTCTCTGATGTTTAAATTATGGAACTTAAATTTAATTTTGTCATTTGCATTGCATGGGTTTATTATTAAATTTGTTCTATTACTTTATCTATGGTTTGGTATTTACTTACACTTAGTAATTGCTAATAAAATTTGGACCAACTACTTAAAAGCAATGCTCAGCTTTAACCCCTATCATTGATTAGCCTTACACATCACATGAACTCACACCTTTGTGAGTTTATGTCCACTGGTTCCCCACAACTTGTTGAGCTATGATCATGTGTGAGCTCACCCTTGCTGTCTCACACCCCCCCCCACAGGAGAAGATCAGGTGGTTCAGGAGGAGCCGCCTAACACTGAGGAGTTCGATCTGATCTAGGTGGCGTTTCCCAGTCGACATTGGCGCCGACGATCCTTAGTTCGTTTTATCTTTATTACTTTATTTTGTAATAAGTCTTCCGCTATGTAATAAATACTCTGATGTTTTAAGACATTCATCTCTATACACTCTGTTATTATATATGTTGTCTTCTTGGCGCATGTATGAGATGCACCTGGCTTTGTCCCTTAAAGCCGGGTGTGACATCATGCATCGTGTCTTTCCATCTTCAGAGCCCCCGGATGGGGGGACGCCCTCAATCCTTCCGTCTTATCGTCGGAGGAATGCAACTTCATGGAAGTTGGTACCTTTCGGCCATCGTTCGGCTTCAAGGATTTTCATCAGGCAGCCTGGCTGCATCCCCTCGCCGGTGGTCACCCAAGACGGTGACCTCCAGCCTCTAGGTGGGGAGGAGCAAGCCAGGCTGCGATCTTGGTCCCGCCCTCAGCTTCAAGGATGTTCATCATCCTTGCTGGGGCGGAGGCCGGGCTGAGCCGGAGCTCTACCTCCCACGCGGGTTCGTGGGTCAGCCTCCCCTTCAGCATCCAAGGGAGAGGGCTCTCACTGGCCCTGCGAGCGGGGCGGACTTCGACAACGCGGGGCTGGTCGACGGCGGGTGTCGCCAGCTCCAGCACGTTGGGCTCACCGGCTTGGCTCCCGGTGCCCCCTCCCGCCGCAAGGGCGGTTGTCGCGTCGTGCGCACGGGTGGACCGCCCAAGACATCGCGCGCCGCTAGAGCGGCGTTCGTGTTCTAGGGCTGTCCTGCCTTTGCAACGGTATGGGGCCTCCGCGTGGAGGTCGGTGCTCCGCTCGTTCGGGAGGATCCGAGTGGGGATCTGCTGATGGGCTGATGCTCCGGTCGTCGGTGCCGAGGTGAATGCGACCGAGAAGTCCCCGTCGCCGACGGGATCACTGCCACCATCCGCGCTCCGGGCCTCCGGCTCTTTGTACTTGTCCTCGCCCCTCGAGCGTCGGCGTGGGCGAGGGCAAGGTTGCAGCGGCGTCCGCCCTGAGGCCATCGCTACTGCCGTGGGGACAGAACCGGAGTTCCGTTTGTGATGGCACTTTGAGTGCCGGTGTTTTGTTCATTGTGGCTGTCGAGGCCTGAATATGTATGTATTTTTGGCGCAGAGCCGTGTTTTTTCTTAATTCCGAGCATTAAGACTCGCCTGTTGGTCATCTGAACCGCTTCACTAAGCGTGAGTCGCCTCGTGCGAAGGTAATGAGTGAGGTATTCGTATCCCGGAGGCATAGGAGTCCCTCGGCTCGGTCGGCCTTGCTGTCCGAGGCTTCTCTTGCTTAGTTAAAGGAACCCCTCGGCCACCCTTCGATGAGCCGAAGCCGGAGGTAGCGGTGTCAGCACGGGCAGAGGCAGAGTTGGCTTCGAAAAAGAAGATGTGGTCGGCCAGAGCCTGGCCGGGTCGTCCGCGGGCGGAACCGACGCCGGAGTTGAGCTGCCGAGGCCTCAAGTCGGGCTGATGTCGTCGGGGGATAGCCGGCCGAGGCCTCAGGGTGGCCGGCCGAGCCGTCTGCTCGAGCCGGATTCCTGGAGAGGACCCTGGCAGCGATGGCCCGGGTGTTAGAAATATGCCCTAGAGATAATCATAGAGATGAGCATATTTCTTTGTATCCATGATATATATATTGCTTAATTGAATATCCATGGAAGGCACCTTGTATTGATTAGCAATTATGTGAATTGTTTGTGAGATTCTTTACTTATATGGTTATTCTAAATGATGTCCCTAGTCAGAGTCGATGACTAGCACATGTATTAGTTGATGACTACATTTCACAAGTCATGAACATGGAGATGTTAAATTAATAATGTGGGCGCATGTATGACATGAGGCTGCACCGACCCAACGTGAGATATTGTAATATAGTTCTCTTCTTGCAACATGAATACTGTATCCTTAGACCTGAGATTGTCGCATGTTCTCAAGATGTGAATTGACTTACTTAGGGACTATCAAACGCTATCCCGTAACTGGGTAGTTATAAAGGTAGTTTTGGGTTTGTCAGGAAGCATGCTATGAGGCATGGTCAGTCAAGATGGAATTTGTCCCTCTCTTTGTGAGAGAGATATCTCTGGGCCCCTCGAGTGATTGGATCAAGAAATGCATGGTCGTGCTAGGGTTAAGAGTTAACCATTGAAAGGATTCCAATTCACAGTATCGAGAAAGAGAGGTCAGCTTAGAGCCAGACCAAATATCGTGAGACAAAGGGAACAGCATGTACTTAATGTCGCAATGGTTCGTCTGATATGATCTTTACGTACACATAGGAGTTGACATGTCTTGCTAGAGGCCGCTGTCAATTATTGGGCCAAGTAAGAGTACTCGGGCTATGTCTATTTGTACGTGAACCTATAGGGTCACACACTTAAGGGGAAGGAAGCCTAATTCGGATTAGATCCGAAATTAGACTAGGCTTTAGGGTTAATGATGGGCCTCGGCGTCAGAAGCCCACCATAACGCCTATATAATGAGGGGCGGGGGCGCGGTTAAGAGATAACCTAATTCGCCACCTGCAAATCAGCAGCCGCCGCTCGCCTCTCGCCCTCGCCAAGCCACTGTCGCGAACCTAGCAGTTCGGTACGCGGCGCTTCCTCTGTACGTGTGGATACCTCGGAGGTGCTGCATCTGGAGCACTTGGACGAACCGTGCGAGGACGTGAAGGACGCCGGCGACTGCACGGCACTGCTCGACGCGTTCGTCTACATCGAGACGTCTTCCGCTGCTCTGCGCGTCTAGTGGTAATTCCATGACCTATAACCGCAGTAGTTCTTGGTATTATGGGGATGAAAATTTTGTTTTGCGCTAGCGTAGCCTCCCCGTAATCCTACATCGGGTGTGGTGCTGATGTCGTCCTTCAGAGTGGGGATCCTCCGACCGCGTCGCCATCCAAGGCTAGGTCAGACCCCGCCGAAGGTGTAGTTGACGCCGAGGGTGCTGCTGCCCTCTTCAACTGTCGACGTCAGAGTCCTGCAGGATCGGGTTGTCTTGTAGTGTGTGTATGCTTTCTGCGGCCGCCGAGGCCCGAACATACCGTCGTCGTGTTGTGAAGCTGTGTCCCTTTTCCTCTTGTTTCGAGTATCCAGACTTATTTGTCGGTAACAGAATTGTTTGTGCGGGCGAGAGTTGCTTTTCACGGAAGGTGATGAGTGAGGTATCCATATCCCGGAGGCGTAGGAATCCCTCGGCTCGGTCGGCCTTGCCGCTTACGCGCACTCTTACTCGTCCATAGGATTCTGTCACCGACGCAGTCGAGAAGGCCCGAAAAATCGTTCTGGCAGAGGAGCTTTTGAGCGTAAAGACTTGTTCGGTCCACAGAATCACTTATCTAAGCGCGAGTTACTTATCGCAGAAGGTGATGAGTGAGGTATCCGTATCCCGGAGGCGTAGGAGTCCCTCGGCTCGGTCAGTCTTGGCTGCTTACGTGTACTTCGTCGCTTTCAGGATCCACTTTCGAAGTAGTCGAAAAGCACGAAAGGCATTCTGGCAGAAAAGATTTTTTTTCTTTTTTCGAGGAAAATTTCGACGCAGAGGGGGTTTCCCCCTTCTAGCCCCCGAGGGAGGGTCGGGCTTTGCCGAGGCAAGGCTGACCCTTCCTTGACGACCAGACTTTGTGTGTGAACGAGGTATACGAACAACTTGAAAGCATCTTAAGGGTAGAAGCGACGTAGCTGTTGGATGTTCCAGGCGTTGCTGTAGACCTCGCCTTGACTGTTGGCCAGCTTGTATGTTCCGGGCTTCAGAACTTTGGCAACGACAAACGGCCCTTCCCAGGGAGGCGTAAGTTTGTGCCGCTCTCGGGCGTCTTGTCGCAGCCGAAGCACCAGGTCGCCCACCTGGAGGTCTCGGGACCGAACCCCTCGGGCGTGGTAGCATCGTAGGGACTGCTGGTACCGCGCCGAGTGTAGTAAGGCCATGTCCCGAGCCTTTTCCAGCTGGTCCAGTGAGTCTTCTCGATTGGCTTGATTGCTTCGGTCGGTGTAGGCCCTCGTCCTCGGGGAACCGTATTCTAAGTCTGTGGGCAAGATGGCCTCAGCCCCATAGACTAGAAAGAACGGTGTGAAGCCCGTGGCTCGGCTCGGCGTTGTCCTCAGACTCCAGACCACCGAGGGGAGTTCCTTCATCCATCGCTTGCCGAACTTGTTGAGGTCGTTGTAGATCCGAGGCTTGAGTCCTTGCAGAATCATGCCGTTGGCACGTTCTACCTGCCCATTCGTCATGGGGTGAGCCACGGCGGCCCAGTCCACCCGGATGTGGTGATCCTCGCAGAAGTCCAGGAATTTTCTGCCGGTGAACTGGGTGCCGTTGTCGGTGATGATGGAGTTCGGGACCCCAAAGCGATGGATGATGTTGGTGAAGAATGCCACCGCCTGTTCGGACCTGATGCTGTTTAGGGGTCGGACCTCGATCCACTTGGAGAATTTGTCGATGGCGACCAGCAGGTGCGTGTAGCCCCCGGGTGCCTTCTGCAAGGGGCCGACGAGGTCCAGACCCCACACAGCAAACGGCCAGGTGATGGGTATGGTCTGCAGAGCCTAAGCGGGCAGGTGGGTCTGCCTTGCGTAGAACTGACACCCTTCGCAGGTGCGGACAATTCTAGTGGCATCGGCCACCGCCGTCGGCCAATAGAAACCTTGTCGGAAGGCGTTTCCAACAAGGGTTCGGGGTGCTGCGTGATGGCCGCAAGCCCCCGAGTGTATCTCTTGTAAGAGCTCCTGACTTTCGGCGATGGAAATGCATCGCTGGAGGATGCCAGAGGGGCTATGGTGGTAGAGCTCCTTCCCATCTCCCAGCAAGACAAAAGACTTGGCGCGTCGCGCCACCCGCCGAGCCTCGGCTTGGTCGGGGGGTAGCTCTCCTCGATGGAGATATTGCAGGTACGGGGTCTGCCAGTTTTGATTAGGCGTGACCTCGCTCTGCTCCCCCTCGACGCGCATTGCCTCACCCTCGAGGGCCGAGGGTACCTCGGGCCAAGCCGAGGGTACCTCGGACCGTGCCGAGGGTACCTCGGACTGAGCCGAGGGTACCTCGGACTGAGCCGAGGGTGCCTTGGGCTGGGCCGAGGCCTTATCGGGCTCGGGCGTGTCGTCGTTCTTGACGGAGTGTTGATGCAGGTCTCGGGAGAATACATCCGGGGGAACCGTTGTTCACCCCAAGGCTATTTTAGCCAGCTCGTCTGCAGTCTCGTTGTAGCGTCGGGCGATGTGGTTGAGCTCGAGCCCGTAGAACTTGTCTTCCAGGCGTCGAACCTCATCGCAGTAAGCTTCCATCTTCGGGTCGCGGCAGTGGGAGTTCTTCATGACTTGGTCGATGACGAGCTGCGAGTCACCACGAGCGTCGAGGCGTCGGACCCCTAGCTCGATGGCGATTCACAACCCGTTTACCAGAGCCTCGTACTCAGCCACGTTGTTGGACACCGGGAAGTGGAGGCGTAGCACGTAGCGTAGGTGCTTTCCGAGGGGCGAGACGAAGAGCAGGCCCGCGCCGGCCCCCGTCTTCATCAGCGACCCGTCGAAAAACATGGTCCAGAGCTCCGGTTGGATCGGAGCTGTCGGGAGCTGGGTGTCGACCCATTCAGCCGCGAAGTCCGCCAAGACCTAGGACTTGATGGCCTTCCGAGGGGCGAATGAGATCGTCTCGCCCATGATCTCCACCGCCCACTTTGCAATTCTACCCGAGGCCTCTCGGGACTGGATGATCTCCCCCAGGGGGAAGGATGACACCACAGTCACCGGATGAGACTCGAAGTAGTGTCGCAACTTCCGCCGCGTCAGGATCACTGCGTACAGCAGCTTTTGAACTTGTGGGTAGCGAATCTTGGTTTCGGACAGTACCTCACTAATGAAGTAGACTGGCCTCTGGACGGGCAATGCATGCCCCTCTTCTCGTCTCTCGACCACAATCGCGGCGCTAACCACTTGAGTGGTCGCGGCGATGTAGATCAAGAGGGCTTCTCCGGCAGCGGGGGGCACCAAGATGGGCGCGTTCGTGAGGAGCGCCTTCAGGTTCCCGAGGGCTTCCTCGGCCTCAGGAGTCCAAGCGAAGCACTCGGCCTTTCTTAAGAGGCGGTACAGAGGCAGGCCTCTTTCACCGAGGCGCGAGATGAAACGGCTCAGAGCCGTGAGGCATCCCATGACCCTCTGTACGCCTTTCAAGTCCTTGATGGGCCCCATGCTGGTGATGGCTGCTATCTCCTCCGGGTTGGCCTTGATGCCCTGCTCGGAGACGATGAACCCCAAGAGCATGCCTCGGGGGACCCCGAAGACACACTTTTCGGGATTGAGCTTCACGCCTTTCGCCTTGAGACATCGGAATGTTACTTCAAGGTCGGAAAGGAGGTCAGAGGCCTTCCTCGTCTTGACTATGATGTCATCGACGTAGGCCTCGACCGTTCGGCCGATGTGTTCACCGAACACATGGTTCATGCATCGCTGGTACGTTGCACCCGCATTCCTCAAACCAAACGGCATGGTAACATAGCAGTACATGCCGAAGGGTGTGATGAAAGAAGTCGCGAGCTGGTCGGACTCTTTCATCCTGATCTGGTGATACCCTGAGTAGGCATCGAGGAAAGACAGGGTTTCGCACCCAGCAGTGGAATCCACGATTTGATCGATGCGAGGCAGAGGGTAGGGAACTTTTGGACATGCTTTGTTTAGACCAGTGTAGTCTACACACATCCGCCATTTCCCCCCTTTCTTTCTCACAAGCACAGGGTTGGCAAGCCATTCGGGATGGAATACCTCTTTGATAAACCCTACCGCCATTAGCTTGTGGATCTTCTCGCCAATGGCTCTGCGCTTTTCTTCGTCGAATCGGCGCAGAGGCTGCTTCACGGGTCGGGCTCCAGCTCGGATATCCAGCGAGTGCGCGGCGACTTCCCTCGGTATGCCGGGCATGTTCGAGGGACTCCACGCGAAAACGTCGGCGTTTGCGCAGAGAAAGTCAACGAGCACTGTTCCTATTTGGGGTCGAGCTCAGAGCCGATCCGTATCTGCTTGGAGGCGTCGTTGCAGGGGTCAAGAGGGACGGACTTGACCGTCTCCGCTGGCTCGAAGTTGCCGGTGCGGCGCTTCACGTCGGGCGCCTCCCTAGAGAGGCTCTCCAGGTCGGCGATGAGGGCCTCGGACTCGGCGAGGGCCTCGGCGTACTCCACGCACTCCACTTCGCATTTGTACGCGTGTCGGTACGTGGGTCCGACGGTGATGACCCCGTTGGGGCCCGGCATCTTGAGCTTGAGGTAGGTGTAGTTGGGGACAGCCATGAATTTGGCGTAGCATGGCCTCCCCAACACTGCATGGTAGGTTCCTCGAAACCCGACCACTTCGAACGTGAGGGTCTCCCTTCGAAAGTTGGAGGGCGTCCCGAAGCAGACGGGTAGATCGAGTTGTCCAATGGGTTGGACGCGCTTCCCGGGGATGATCCCGTGGAAAGGCGCAGCGCCCGTCCGGACCGAGGACAGATCGATCCGCAGGAGCCCGAGGGTCTCGGCGTAGATGATGTTGAGGATGCTGCCTCCGTCCGTGAGGACCTTGGTGAGCCTGACGTTGCCGATGATGGGGTCGACGACGAGTGGGTATCTCCCCGGGCTCGGCACGTGGTCTGGATGGTCGGCCTGGTCGAAGGTGATGGGCTTGTCGGACCAGTCTAGGTAGACTGGCGCCACCACCTTTACCGAGTAGACCTCTCGACGCTCTTGCTTGCGGTGCCGAGCCGAGGCGTTCGCCACTTGCCCGCCGTAGATCATGAAGCAGTCGTGGACCTCGGGGAACTCTCCTGCCTTGTGATCTTCCTTCTTAGCGTTGTCGAGGGCCTTGCCACCCTCCGCGGGTGGCCCGGCCTTGTGAAAGTGGCGTCGAAGCATGGCACACTCCTCAAGGGTGTGCTTGACGGGCCCCTGATGATAGGGGCACGGCTCCTTGAGCATCTTGTCGAAGAGGTTGGCACCTCCCGGAGGTTTCCGAGGGTTCTTGTACTCGGCGGCGGCGACAAGGTCCGCGTCGGCGGCGTCGCGTTTCGCTTGCTACTTCTTCTTGCCTTTCTTGGTGCCGCGCTGAGTTGACGCCTCGGGAGCATCTTCCGGTGGGCGGCCCTGGGGCTGCTTGTCCTTTCGGAAGATGGCCTCAACCGCCTCCTGGCCAGAGGCGAACTTGGTGGCGATGTCCATCAGCTCGCTCGCCCTGGTGGGGGTCTTGCGACCCAGCTTGCTCACCAGGTCGCGGCAGGTGGTGCCAGCGAGGAACGCGCCGATGACATCCGAATCGGTGACGTTGGGCAGCTCGGTGCGCTGCTTCAAGAATCGCCGGATGTAGTCCCGGAGAGACTCTCCCGGCTACTGGCGGCAGCTTCGGAGATCCCAGGAGTTCCCAGGGCGCACGTATGTGCCCTGGAAATTGCCGGCGAAGGCTTGGACTAGGTCGTCCCAGTTGGAGATCTGCCCCGAGGGCAGGTGCTCTAGCCAGGCTCGAGCGGTGTCGGAGAGAAACAGGGGGAGGTTGCGGATGATGAGATTATCATCGTCTGTTCCACCCAGTTGGCAGGCCAGCCGATAGTCCACGAGGCACAGTTCCGGTCTCGTCTCCCCCGAGTACTTTGTGATAGTAGTCGAGGTTCGGAACCGGGTCGGGAACGGTGCTCGTCGTATGGCGCGGCTGAAAGCCTGCAGACCGGGTGGTTCGGGTGAAGGACTCCGATCCTCCCCGCTGTCGTAGCGTCCCCCACGCCTGGGGTGGTAGCCTCGGCGCACCCTGTCGTCGAGGTGGGCCCGACGGCTATGATGATGGTGCTCGTTGCAGGGGCGACCCGGGGCCGCAGGCGCTGTATTGCGCGTGCGCCCGGTATGGA
This sequence comes from Zea luxurians, assembly GCA_029449295.1. NCBI lineage: Eukaryota > Viridiplantae > Streptophyta > Magnoliopsida > Poales > Poaceae > Zea > Zea luxurians. The sequence continues at coordinate 6,553,204 of JAOPSE010000082.1, read as the reverse complement.
CCGAGGCTTCCCGCATGAATCGGGAAGTCGCGGCGCGATGTTCCGAGGGGTACCCCTGCCTTCGGGAGGTGGAGCTTTCGGTCCGTCAGACCGCGGCGTCCTCTAGGAGATTCTTGAGCTCTCCCTGGATACACCGCCCCTCGGTGGTTGATGGCTCCGGCATTGCGCGGAGAAGTATTGCCGCTGCAGCCAGGTTCTGGCCGACTCCACTGGAATCCGGTGGTGGCCTTACCCTGACGTCGTCGGCGATGCGGTGCTGGATGCCCTGGGGGAGATGACGTGCTTCTCCAGCCGGAGGTTGGCCCGCCCATTCCTGCCCGATGTCCCGGCGGATCGGCACAAGCGTTCCTGCTCCCTCGTCGAGCCTGGCCTGTCTCTCGCGGATTTGCTCGAGCTGTGGGTCAGGACCCCCCGCCGGGACGGGGACCACAGCTAGCTCCCGAAGGATGTCAATGCGAGGCACGGGCCTAGGGAGATCACCATTCTCCAGCATACCAAGATGGTTGCCTTCGCCGGGACCCCCTAGATCGACGTGGAAACATTCACGACTTGGGCCGCAGTCCTCGCCGTCGAGGCTGCGGCTACCGCCGGAACAGTTGGAAAGGCAGTAATCGCATGCGGTCATGAAGTCCCGCATGGCACTGGGGTTACCAAGCCCGGAGAAATCCCAACAGAGGTCGGGCTCGCCTTCTTCCTCTGACCCCGAGGGCCCGTAGGACGAGACGGCCGTCAGCTGGTCCCAGGGTGACCGCACACGATACCCCGGAGGGTTTGGACTTGCCTCTATGAGAGTGTCCACCGAAGCGGAGTCGCTCGGCGTGTTGAGGCCGAATCCAAAAGACACGAGATGGGAATCGGTCGGTACCTTTTGGTCGACGAGCGATGACAAAGTCACGTCAGGGACGGACTGCACCGTCGTCTCAGGTACGAGGGTGACGCCCAGCAAGTCGTTTGCGAGCGTGCTGGCGTCGTCCGTTTGCTTGAGATTGGCGTGTTGCGGGGAGATGGCGCTCGTCTTCGTCTCAGACGCGAGGCCGACGTCCGACGCGCCCTCCGTTGGGGCGCCGGCGCCGTCGACTCGCTCGACAGCCAACGAGGTGTCGCCTCCCGCTTGGCCTTGGTTGCCCCGCCTCCTCCTCCGTCGGCGGGGGAGTGGACAGGACAAGCCCGAAAGTCATCCTTTCACCACGTGGGGAAGGCGTCGTCGATTTCCCCACCGGCGAGCGGGTTGTCGACCGCCATTGTCGCTGTCACGCGGCGGGGGAAGGAGTATCATGTCGTAGCTGCCGTCGAGTGACATGAACTCAAGACTCCCGAAACGGAGCACCGTCCTGGGTTGGAGAGGTTGCTGGAGACTGCCCATCTGGAGCTTGACAGGAAGCTGTTCGTCAACACGCAGCAGGCCCCTACCTGGCGTGCCAACTGTCGGTGTTTCGAAACCCGGGGGGTCCCTGGACCGACGAGTGAATTGTCGCCGCGTGGCCCAGCCCAGATGGGTCGACGCGAGGCGGAACACAAAGGGGTGGAAGAGAGCAGCCGGAGGGAGGCAGGCGTGGGAGAGTGGAACCCGCGGCCTTCGTGTTAGCCCCGCGCCCAGGTCAGGTGCGCTTGCAGTAGGGGGTTACAAGCGTCCACGCGGGAGGGAGCGAGCGGCCTTACGCGAGCGTCGTCCCGTCCTTCCCCGCGCGGCCAACCCTCTGTAAGAGGGCCCTGGTCCTCCCTTTTATAGGCGTAAGGAGAGGATCCAGGTGTACAATGGGGAGTGTAGCAATGTGCTAACGTGTCTAGCGGTGGAGAGCTAGCGCCCTAAGTACATGCCATCGTGGCAGCCGGAGAGGTCTTGGCACCCGGTTCGCGTGGTGTCGTGGCCGTCGGAGGAGCGCTGGAGCCTGGCGGAAGGACAGCTGTCGGGGCTGTCGAGTCCTTGCTGACGTCCTCTTGCTTCTGTAAGGGGGCTGAGAGCCGTTGTTGTCACAGGGCATGCAGGGCGCCATCATTACTCGTATGGTGGAGCGAGCCAGATGGGACGCTGGTCTTGTTCCCCGTAGCCTGAGTCAGCTCGGGGTAGGGTAATGATGGCGCTTCCTGTTGACGTGGTCAGTCCGTGCCCTAGGTTGGGCGAGGTGGAGGTTCCTCCGAGGTCGAGGTCGAGTCTATCTTCCGAGGTTGAGGTCGAGTCCGAGCCCCCGGGTCGGACGAGGCGGAGACCGTCGGCTTAGGCCAGGGTTGAGTCCGAGCCCTGGGTCGGGCGAGGCAGAGTTCATCGTCTTCCGGGGCTGAGCCCGAGTCCGAGCCCTGGGGTCGGGCGGAGCGGAGTTCGCCGTCTTCTGGGGCTGAGTCCGTGTCCGAGCCCTGGGGTCAGGCGGAGCGGAGTTCACCGTCTTCCGGGGCTGAGCCCGTGTCCGAGCCCTGGAGTCGGGCGGAGCGGAGTTCGCCGTATTCTGGGGCTGAGCCCGTGTCCGAGCCCTAGGGTCGGGCGGAGTGGAGTTTCCTATGACGCCTAAGACCGGACTTGGCTGCTGTCATCCTCACTCTGTCGAGCGGCTTAGCAGTCGGAGCAGCGCAGGCGGCGCTGTCCTCTTGTCAGACCGGTCAGTGGAGCGGCGAAGTGACTGCGGTCACTTCGGCTCTGTCGACTGGAGGGCGTGCATCAGGATAAAGGTGTCAAGCCACCTTTGCATTAAATGCCCCTGCGATTTGGTCGGTCGGTGTGGCGATTTGGCCAAGGTTGCTTCTTGGTGAAGACTGGGCCTCGGGCGAGCCGAAGGTGTGTCCGTTGCTGGAGGGGGGCCTCGGGCGAGACGTAGGTCCTCCGGGGTCGGATGCCCTTGCCCGAGGCTAGGCACGGGCGAGGCGTGATCGCGTCCCTCGAATGGACCGATCCTTGACTTAATCGTACCCATCAGGCCTTTGCAGCTTTGTGCTGATGGGGGTTACCAGCTGAGATTTAGGAGCCTTGAGGGTACCCCTAATTATGGCCCCTGACAGGTGACGCATACAGTTCGCTACGGTTAACGATTAAAACTAAACTCTAAACATTAAAAAATAACTCGGAGACAAATATAAATTTGAATTAAAGCAATCAATAGTTAAACTAATCACAACACGACAAGATGACTAATATAAATTAATGACCTCGGCGATTATACTTGCCTGATGGCGAAAATGCGGGCAGGGCGAGGCGGGCGACGGTGAGGCGGGCGGGGAGGCCTTCGCGACGGGCGCCTCGGGCGGGGCGATGGCGTGGCGAGGGGCGGGCGAGGTCCCTTGGACGGCGGGCGTGCGGGCGGCAGCGCGGCGAGGGGAGGGTGGGGCGCCTCGGCAGGCGTGCGCGTGGGGCGGGCGGCGTGGCGCGGAGCGAGGGCGGGCTGGGCGCCTTGGCAGGCGTGCGGGCGGCGGCACGGCGAGGGGCAAGGGCGGGCGGGGCTCCTCGGCAGGCGTGCAGGTGGCGGCGTGGCATGGGGCGGCCGGGGCTCGTGCTGGGCGCGTGCGACGGGGCGGCGTAGGCGAGCGGGGCGCGTGCGGCACGGCGAGGCGGGGCGCGTGCGGGCGAGGCATGGGCGGCACGGCGAGGGCGGGCGGGCGCGAGTGTGGTAGGGCACGTGCGGCGCGGCGAGGCGGGGCGCGTGCGGGCGGGGCGCGGGCGGCATGGCTAGGGCGGGCGGGGCGCGTGCGGCGACACGGCGCAGCGAGGGCGGGCGGGCGCGAGTGTGGCGGCGCGGCGGGATTGAGACGAGATGGACGAGAAGGTGCGGCGCGGTGGGAGCGAAAAGGTGCGGCCTGAGGCCAAATGGACGATTTAGGGCCTCTATTTTCGTCGGCCTCAGTGAGGCCGATGAAAATAGTGGTCGGTCAATGACTTATTTTCGTCGGCCGGGATGAGGCCGACGAAAATACGCCACATTTTCGTCGGTCCAGAGGCCGACGAAAATAACTTCCGTATTTCCGTTGGCCTGCCCACGAAAATATTCCCTGGCCCACGAAATACGCCACATTTTCGTCGGTCACGAGGCCGACGAAAATAACTTCCGTATTTTCGTGGGCCGGCCGACGAAAATAACCCGGCCCACAAAAATTTATGCGTTTCCTGTAGTGATGGCTATGATTCAATATGGGTCATAGTGGACAGGTTGACTAAAGTGGCACACTTTATACCTGTGAAGACAATTTACTCAGGAGCCCAGTTAGCAGAGTTATACATGTCAAGAATTGTTTGTCTGCATGGAGTACTAAAGAAGATCGTATCAGATCGAGGAACCCAATTTACCTCGCGCTTTTGGAAAAGACTACATGAAAACATGGATACCAAGCTAAACTTTAGTTCAGCTTATCATCCGCGACAGATGGGCAAACGGAAAGAACAAACCAAGTGTTGGAGGATATGTTAAGAGCTTGCGCTCTAAATCATGGTAGAAGCTGGGATAAGAGTTTGCCTTATGCAGAATTCTTGTACAACAATAGTTACCAGGCAAGTCTAACAATGGCACCGTTTGAAGCACTTTATGGACGAAAGTGTAGAACACCGCTTTATTGGAATCAGACCGGAGAAAGTCAAGTATTTGGTCCAGAAATTCTCCAAAAAGCAGAAAAGCAAGTACAAGTTGTTAGAGAGAATTTGAAAATAGCACAGTCGAGACATAAAAGTTATGCTGACAATAGAAGAAGAGAGTTGATCTTTGAAGTGGGAGACTTCGTATACCTTAAAGTTTCACTAATAAGAGGAATGAAAAGATTTAAGGTTAAGGGTAAACTATCTCCTCGCTACATTGGCCCATTCAAAATTTTGGAAAGAAAAGGTGAAGTAGCATATCAGTTAGAACTACCCAATTGTTTATCGGATGTGCATGACGTATTTCATGTGTCACAACTTAAGAAATGCTTAAGAGTACCAGAGGAACAATTACCTATGGAAGAGCTCAATATTAATGAGGATTTGACTTATTCAGAGTACGCTATCAGAATTTTGGAAACATCTCGCAGAATTACTTGGAGTAAAGTTATCAACATGTGTAAAGTTATGTGGAGTCATCATTCAGAAGATGAAGCCACTTGGGAAAGAGAAGATGAACTTAGAGCAGAATTCACCCAGTTATTTTTAGAAATTCCTTAATCTCGAGGACAAGATTCTTTTAAGGGGTAGGTTTGTAACACCTCAAAACCATCAACAAAAAATAATGCATGTAGATTATTAGTGGTAAATATAATAATGAATTTTTCTTTCAAGTGTTGATCTCATTTAACTTTAGAATAATTTTTGTTTGCTCATATTTGATTTATTATTGTTTTTACAGAATTCCTTTTATATTGGAAGTCCAATTTATTAATATAAAAACATTGGTCCAAAAATAAATATTTTAGTTATAAATAATTTTGGTATAATCATTATGATTTTTAGAAATATTTAAAAATATATTTATTTATATTTTTAATAGAAAAGAAAAAAGAAAAAAAAACAAAACAAATCGATCGAACCCAAACCCTAGCCATTTTGGCCCATTTGTGGCCCATCAGTCGTTTCCCCTCCACCCCTTCCCCCTCTCTCTCTCTTACGCGTGGGCCCATCCCCGGCCCCGCGGCTTCTTCTCCCTGGCCACGCCGCCGCCCAGGCGCGCGCGCCCGTGCCTTGGCCTCACGTCGTCGCATCGGCCCGATCGGTGAGCCGGACCGTTCGCTGCCCTCTCCCTTCCTCGGATCAGAAAAGAGCGCCTTCTCCTCTCCATCCGCCACTTACTCTCTCCATTAGTGAAGTAACGGCTGCAATCAATATGGAGGTAGTGGCCGCCGCCATTAATGGCCTTGGACGGCCATTTCTCTCCCCCGACGTCCTCTCCCCTTCTCGCTCTATAAATAGGACCGGCCGAGCTCTCTCCCTCTCCCCTGCCCGAGCTCTCTCTCTCCCTCCTTGCGCTCTCTTCCTCACCCGCGTCTCACCGGAGCCGCCACCGTCTGTGGAGCTCGTCGGACCGCCCGCGCCGTGCCCTACCCCGACCACGCCCGGACCGTCCGCCTGCACCGTCCGCTCGGCCGCACTCGTCCCCTGCCGTCGAGACCTCCCTTCCCTGATCCCTGCTCACCGAGCCCTCCCTGCACACGAGCAAGAGCTCAAGGTAGAAGGAAGCTATTTTGTGTTTTGGCCCTCCGAATTTCTGAAAAATATTTCTTTATTTTCTGGAGTACAAATGTATGTAAAAGAGATCCAAAAACCTTATGTGCTACTCCCCGAAGTATACGTGTAATTTGGAATCAACCCCGATAATAGTATTTTGAATAAGGACATTATTTTTATAATGAAAAAATACATAAGTTATGTTACGATTATTTAATTTTGTGATTAAGTACTAGAATCGTTTTCGATTAACTTCTCATTTTAGCATATAAAACAATATTATATTAGTAGATGTTTAAGTATAGTTTTATAAATATAAGAAAATGAAAGAGGTACTAGACCACATCTTTTCGGTCGGATTAAAAATATAGGTTTTTACTAGTCATGATAAATGTGTTCATACGTGTAGCACTTAATTACTTAGAATTAGTAAAATATCTATTTATGTCAAAATAACTACGATTATGGTTCTAAAGTCCAAAAATTAGTAAATTACATTAATTCTTATAATATTAATGTTATGTGATTTATAAATAAACATTTTTGGCAATACGTATAATTTCTATTTACAAAGGAAAGGATAAAACCCAAAGGATTATTATTAGACATAAAGAAAATAGTTAATTAATAATTATTTTCCATAAAGTTTGTTAAGTCATTTTATCTACATTATACTAGATAAACTAGCTTCGTAGTCACCTGCTCATATTTTCACAAATGATAACTCGAAGTGGAAGATATAGTGGATTAATAAAATATTTATGCTTTAGACATATTTATGATATATGCAAGAGGGGGCGGTAGTGATTTGGTGGTAGCTCATGTTAACATAGGGTAGTAGTCTTTCCTAAGTTACCTCACCCGGAGGGCCATCAATACTGATGTGGAAACCTTAGCGGGTGGCTTTGTACTAAGGATGTTTTGTGAAAGCCTCATAGTGGATCCCTAGCCATTAATCTAGGCAGTGTTTATGGGTCCGATCAACCCAGGCTAGATGGGATACACGGCTTGTGGGTAAAGTTGTACCACCTCTGCAGAGTGTAAAACTGATATGTCAACTGTGCTCACGGTTAAGAGCAACCTGGACCCTCACACGATAATTGAACTTAAAGATGGAAAATAAATCGTGATCCGATGATCTACCAGTGGTTTGCTTAATTGATTTCACTTAAGTGTTTTTTATATAATCTTATGCCTTTGATTAATTGGGATATTTAGGACACACTTACATGTAGTAAGACAAGTGTTGCAAATAAAATATTGACCAACTAAAATGCTTACCGCTTATCCATAGCCTACCTTGTTAACTTTGCATTATTTCCCCCACTTGATGAGCCCCGACCATAAGTGAGCTCACCCTTGCTAATATTTTGATCAGAGGGTGATGACGACGACTTTGCAGACGACGTTGATGAATTTTGAGTCTAACGACGCACCAGTCACCTTCCTGTGGAAGAGTGTCCATGTTTAATTTCATCGTACTTTGATAATGATACTTGTTTAAGATACTATGATATGGATGATGTAATAAAGTTACTTTACTACCTTTTACGTTGTCGGTACCCTAAAACTAGGGTACCCTTACTACTGTGCAAAGAGGCAGTGCCCACGCGGCTATCACTTAGTCGCGTGGTAAAGGTGTTGTGCATGGGACCAGACTATGACTCGCCCCAGTCTCAGACGACTATTCTAGGTCCACAGCAGCGCCCGACTCCACCACATGGGTGGGTCTGAAGCCGCCATGTGTCCAGAGAAGGTGATACACTCCAAAGCATCAACAGTAAGTCCGGACCCCCACAGGAAAGCGTCGGACCCCTGGATATACAGTCCGAACCCCTATGGTTGGTCTAGGACCTCCACATGTGCAAGTCGGACCCCTGGAATGGGATCCAGACCCTCCCGTATGGGGTCTGGGCCACCCACAATGGGGTCCCAAGGTCCTAGGGCAGAACATACCCGGGCCTTGAACAGGACCCAGGCGGGGGTCCGGTACCGACACGTGTCCAGGCCCAGTCTGGTGCGGACATGTCCGCATACGCTTCTGCTCCCCACCCGGGCGGAGACCCGATGCTGCCACGTGGCCTACTGCGCGTGACATAAGCCAATGGGCGGAGCCTGACATAAGGCCTCCGGGTTACGCGGCCCCTGCATTTATTGCGGATAAGGTGCGTCGCTTGTCCATTCCACTAGCAAGCCATGTGCCGCCTCTGCATTTAATGAGACCTGTCCATTCCGTTGGCAGGCGGCGACCTGTCCATTCCGCTGGCAGGCGGCGACCTGTCCATTCCGCAGGTGGCGTGCCTGTCCATTCCAGTGGTAGGCGGCACACCCATACTGCCGCGTGCACTACGCCCATCATTGCTCGTACGTACCAAGGAAGCAGTCATCGTGTATCAATACTGCGTGGGCTGCGGACATCATGGCGCCAGAAGATAGCACATGTGTTACTTGCAGTTAGTTACTCCATGTATTCCTTCCATTATGTTCCTAGGCCCACATGTCGGGGCTCAGCATCCTTGTATGTGCCTCCCTTGAGCTATAAAAGGGAAGGCACACAACGTTACAAGGCAACCGAACTCGGACGAACTTAGTCCTCTCAGACGCAACACAGACACTCCATACAACACATAGTGGAGTAGGGTTTTACGCTTCGGCGGCCTGAACCACTCTAAACTCTTGTGTCCTCGTGTGTTCATCAACCAATCCACGTAGCAGGCAAACCGCTAAGGCCCCTCCTCATCTTGGGGTTTAGGGCGGGTGCATTCCGCCACCCAGTCGGTAAATTCCCTCACCAACCTTTGGCGCGCCAGGTAGGGGCCTTGGCTTTAGGTTTTTCGCTTGTTTTTCTGCTCGACACAATGGTTAAGATCGTCGAGCACCACGACTTTGTTCCCGAGGACTTCCCGATGGAGGAAGAGGCTGCGTCTTCCATGCCACGAGCCTCCAACCGCCCTGCGCCTGGTGCTGCTACTGTGCATGCTGCGTAGCAGCACACTCCCGCTCAGTCATCTTGGGCTCCATCAAGGGCTGCTCCTGGTGCGTTGTCTGCAGCCAAGGAGTTGTTGCGCCCCCTCCAAGCTCCACGGCCTTGCTAGGGGCCATGAAGCAGTGGCGTGACGATGTCGATCGTCTCCTTGGCATGGCGCAATCTGGCTCGGCCAGACCTAGCCCTCGGTTGTCCCGGCGTCAGCACGAGGCATTGGCGTCAGTGCGCTCACCCTCGGTGAAGGCCGCACTGACTGAGGATCTACGGGCAGAGCTCAACTGCAGGCGTGTGGGAGAGGATGCTCCAGTCTCTCTGGAAAGGGCGCATGAGCGCCAGCAGAACATCGAGGGTCGCAACCTCGACCTAGACTTCACCGAGGTCGCATCGCAAACTCCAAGGGGTGCTCGAATTCAGGCGGGTGTCCCATTGGCTGGCTTGGTCTGCACTGCACTGGTGGATCATCTCCGTGCGGCGACTTGGCCATCCAAGTTCCAGCCACACCTGCCGAAAAAGTATGACAGTACGTCAAACCTGTCGGAATTCTTGCAGGTATACGTCACCGCCATTACGGCAGCAGGTGGAGACACTGCTGTAATGGCAACATACTTCCATGTAGCCTTGTCTGGGCCGGCCCGGACCTGGCTCATGAACCTTGCCCCTGGATCGATCTACTCTTGGGAAGAGCTTTGTGCGCGGTTCACAGCGAACTTCGCTAGTGCTTATCAGTAGCATGGCGTGGAGGCCCACCTCCATGCAATGAGGCAGGAACCCGGCGAAACTCTCTGGGCTTTCATCTCCCGCTTCACTAAGGTATGGGGGACTATACCTCATATCTCCGATGCTTCCATCATCACCGCTTTCTGCTAGGGGGTACGTGATGAGAAGATGCTGGAGAAGTTGGCCACGCATGATGTGGAAACTGTCACCACACTCTTCACTCTGGCTGACAAGTGTGCCAGAGTTGCCGAGGGCCGTGCATGGCACTCGGCACCACAGACCGGGGTTGCCCAGATGGGTGGCTCGGGTGCCGTCGCCCAGGACGGCAAAAAGAAAAAGAACCGCGGCCACGAGAGGCCGCAGGCTGCTGCTTCGGTCGTCGCAGCTGCGACTGGGGGTCGGAACGAGCACAACAAGCACCCACGGCCACAGGGAGGCAACAGCGGCTCATGCCCTGTGCACCCCAATAGTCGCCACAGCACCGCGGAGTGCCGCGAGATCATCAAGCTCGTGAAGCGCGTTAGCGAGTGGCGTGAGCAGACTTGCAAGAATGGCCCCCACCACGTCGCCGGCCTAGCAAGGAGAGGGCCGACGATGGTGATGTGGCAGCGGGAGAACGGGACCTCGGGTATCAGTCACCTGAGGGGTCCCGAAGGACGTTTTCACTTGAGACTCCGACTCCGATGGTGAGAGCGACTGCCGCAAGAAGCTGTATGTCATGTACGGCGGGAGCTGGGAGCTCACCTCCCGCAGGAACGTCAAGTCCCTGCATCGAGAGGTCCTTTCGGCGGTCTCGAGGGTCCCGAAGGCTGCTCCACATCAGCGGTGGAGGAGCACCACTATCTCCTTTAGGGCATCTGACTGCCCCGACAACATGGCAGGGGCTGGTATATTACCGCTCATCACCGCCCCTGTCATCGCCAACATGTGGCTGCATCATGTGCTGATTGACGGTGGGGCTGAGCTCAACGTCATCAGCCATGCTGCATTCAAGCAGCTGCAGATCCTGAGATCCCGTCTGGGACCCTCTCGTCCATTCTCCGGAGTGGGTGCTCAACCGGTGTATCCCCTTGGGAGCATCGCACTCTAGGTACATTCAGGACCGAGGAGAACTTCCGCATAGAGAGCGTCCAGTTCGATGTCGCGGAGGTTAACCTCCCCTTCAATGCCATCATTGGCAGGCCGGCCCTATACCGGTTCATGGCCATTGCCCATTACGGGTATTTGGTCCTCAAGATGCCATCCCTGGCTAGGGTCCTCACCATGTGCGGCGACCGCGCCGCTGCAGTGACGGCTATCGAGAAGCTGCACGCGTTGGCGGCAGAAGCTGCTCGCCTGGATGACAGAGGGAAGGACCCCTCGACCTCCGGTACCAAGGCGCCTGCCAAGGTGCCAAAGGTGCAACCGTCCGGAGAAGACGGTGGACCCGTCAAGACCATCCAGATTGGCGCGGACTGCTCCCAGACCACCCGCATCGCGGGCAATCTGGATGAGAAATAGGAACTCGCGGTCGTCGCCTTCCTTCGAGCAAATGTAGACATTTTCGCTTGGGAACCGTCACAGATGTCTGGGATCCCTAGGGAGGTGATTGAGTATCATCTGAAGATCCACCCTGACGCCAAGCCGGTGAGTCAGAAGCCTCGGAGACAATCCGTTGAGCGGCAGGACTTCATCCATAAGGAGGTCCAGAAGCTTCTTGATGCTAGCTTCATCGAAGAGGTCCATCACCCCGTATGGCTGGCTAACCCAGTCATCGTTCCAAAGGCGAATGGGAAGCTTCGGATGTGCATCGACTACACCAGCCTGAATAAGGCTAATCCCAAGGACCCATATCCACTTCCACGCATAGATCAGATCGTGGATTCTACCTCCGGGTGCGACCTTTTGTCCTTTCTAGATGCCTACTCTGGTTTCCATCAGATCCAGATGGCTAGGGAAGATAGGAAGCATATCGCTTTTGTAACAGTGGACAGGCTTTACTGCTATGTTGTAATGCCCTATGGTCTAAAGAACGCCTTGCCAACGTTTGTACGGGCGATGAGTAAGACCTTTGGGGACCTGATTAGGGACATGGTAGAGATATATGTCGATGACATCATGGTCAAGACTAGGAGGGGGTCGACTCTAGTGGAAGACCTGACCCTGGTCTTTGGCAAGCTGTGGGCGACACGCACGAAGCTGAACCCGGACAAGTGCGTCTTTGGTGTCTCCGCTGGGAAGTTGCTGGGATTCCTGGTTTCACACCGAGGCATTGAAGCAAACCCGAAGAAGATCAGAGCGATTGAGGCAATGAGGCCTCCAGCCCGTATCAAGGACAACCAGAAGCTTATGGGGTCATTAGCCGCCCTTAGCCGCTTCATTTCAAGGCTAGCTGAGAGGGCGCTACCCTTCTTCAAGCTCCTGCGGAAGTCCGGTCCATTCTCTTGGACCGAAGAGGTAGAACAAGCCTTTCAAGAGTTGAAGCAGTACCTGGTGTCCCTACCAGTACTGGTAGCTCTAGAACCTGGGGAGCCGTTGTATTTATACATCATGGTGGCCGCAGAAGTGGTGAGCATGGGGTGGTCGTGGAAAGGACGGCGCAAGAAGGCCAAGAGCCTTAGGGCTCAGGACCAGCTACAGGGGCCGGATCGTTTAGAGGCCGGTCTACTACGTCAGCGAGGTCCTCCATGAAGCAAAGACCAGGTACCTTGAGACGCACAAGCTTCTCTATGCTGTACTTGTTGCATCCAAGAAGCTGCGCCACTATTTCTAGGCACACAGGGTTGCGGTGGTGACCTCCTTTCTATTAAGGGCCATCCTCCACAACTCTAACGCCACAGGCAACATCGCCAAGTGGGTCGTGGAGCTCGCTGAGTTCCAGCTGGACTTCCAGCCTCGCCACACCGTCAAGAGCCAGGTCCTGGCTGACTTCATCAAGGAGTGGACACCTCCCTCGAGCGCTCCTGGGGGTCTGGATCCCGATTTGGACCCCACACCTGCGGAGCCTAGGGGTCCGATTTTCACCGAGCCCCACTGGACGCTCTTTTTCGACGGATCCGCCCGCCAGCAAGTTGGTGGGGCTGGGGTGGTCCTCATCTACCCAAGCGGGGTCAAGTGAAGTACATGGTGCACCTTGAGTTCAAGGCCACCAATAATATGGCAGAGTACGAAGCATTGATCTTCGGCTTGTCGGCCGCCCTATCTCTGGGGATCTGCCAGCTCCTCGTGAAGGGGGACTCCCAGCTGATCATCAAGCAAGTCCACGGGGAATGTAGCTGCAATGAGCCCAGGCTCGTAGCTTACCTCCTCCACGTAAGGAAGCTGGAGAATGACTTCACGGCCCTGGAACTACAACATGTTCCTCGGGCTGACAACTCAGCGGCAGTGAACTCTCCATGAGGGCATCAACTTGGGCACCCATGCCCGAGGGCGTCTTCGAAAGACAGCTGCTGAGACCCACCGCCCAGCCTGCCGAACTGGGCGAAGGGGGCGAGACTAGCACCTCGAATCTAGCGGTCCTGGTGGCGTATTATCAGCAGAACCCACCAAAGGTTGTGTGTGCTACAGGGCGTCCTGCCTACCCCTTAGTGCCACAGCCAGTGTCTCAGAGTGGTCTCGATGCATGGATCTCCATGATTCGGGACTACTTGAAGGAAAATATCCTTCCTGAAGATCATGCATCCGCAAAGCGCATAGTGCGGTTGGCTAAGAGATACGCGGTGGTGGAAGGGGATCTCTACCGTCGTGGCGCCAACGGCATTCTTATGCGATGCATCACCCAGGAGGAGGGCCGTGAGTTGCTCACGGAGATCCATGGAGGCGAGTGCGGAAGTCATTCCTCATCCCGCACGCTGGTCGGTAAGGCCTTCCGGCATGGCTTTTACTGGCCAACCGCCCTCCAGGATGCAACTGAGATAGTAAAGTCTTGCAAGGCGTGTCAATTCCATGCAAAGCAGATACACACCAGCTCAAGCTCTACAGATGATTCCACCCTCCTGGCCATTCGCCGTATGGAGGGTGGATATCCTGGGACCATTCCCCAGGGCCGTCGGTGGGTACCGATACCTCTTTGTCGCCATCGACAAGTTCACCAAGTGGCCAGAGGCCACCCCTTGGTCAATATCACCTAGGGTGCTACTGTTGCTTTCCTCAGGTCGATTGTCTGTAGATTTGGGGTCCCAAGCTATATCATTACGGACAATAGGACCCAGATTACAAGTCGGCTCTTCCAAGAGTATTGCGAGGGCATCGGCACCCAGCTCTGATTTGCGTCTGTGGCTCATCCCAAGAGCAATGGCCAGGCGGAGAGGGCAAACGCAGAGATCCTTAGGAGACTCAAGACACGCACCTATGACTGCTTGAAAAAGCATGGTGCAAATTGGGTCAATGAGCTTCCGTCCGTGCTATGGGGGAACCGGACCACACCCAGCTGAGTTACCGGGGAGACCCCGTTCTTCCTGGTCTACGGGGCCGAAGCCTGCCTTCCCCGGAAATTATTATGGGCTCCCCACGGGTCCAAGCTTTCGATGAATCTATGCAGGAACAGCTATGGCGTGAGGACGTCGACTTCATCGACGAGCGTAGATGGCAAGCGGCGATCCAAAATGCACGGTACAACCAGGCGCTTAGGCGCTACCACCAACGGTTCGTGCATAGTAGGGAGCTCAGGGTTGGGGACCTGGTCCTAAGGCGAGTACTGAACCGAGAAGGGCTCCACAAACTCTATCCTAGCTGGGAGGGACCCTTCAAGGTGACGGAAATATGCCGACCTGGGTGTGTCCGCCTTGCTACAACTGAAGGAGAGCCTCTTCCCAATTCCTGGAACATAGAGCATCTCCGTAAGTTTTACCCATAAAAACAAACCTGGGGATTCGGTTTTCTTCCTCTGTAACTAGGTTGCGCATATATGTACGTCAACCCGGTGAGGTCCGCCCTCATAAACCCGGTCTATTGGCCTACACTCATGAATATCAAGTTATAAAGAAAAGATTCACCCCCAGATTTGTTTTTGTGGTGTTTTTAGTCTGCTTCAATTTACGAGCATTATTTTTTATCTAACCCACCCTTGCTAGTATAATTACATCCGAATTGAGTAGGTTAGGCTTGTAGTTTAGGACCCCTCTACAAAGGCAGGGGGGTCCGGCAGCCTGGGGGCCAGTTCTAGAGAATGGGTACTCATTCCCTGGGGTGGTTTGGAGCTATGTAGCCGCTTAGCTTGGTTCCGTACCCTAGGCCTGCACGCTCCACCACTCTGGGATGGGTATCCTAGTATTTATAACTATAGTCCCGTGGGTCCGGCAACCTGGGGTCTAGTTCTAAAGAATGGACACTTGTCTCCTGGGGTGGTCCGGAGCTGTGTAGCCGCTTAGCCTAGTCCCGTACCCTAATCCTACACGCTCCAGCACTCTGCGATGGGTGTCCTAGTATTTGGAGCTGCGACCCAGGGGGGTCTGGACATACGGATTGGCTTCCCAAGCTAAGTCCTGCAGGTCCCTGTTGCATGAATCAAAGGATAGAAGGTACCAGCTGGCAGGCCCTATGGGTGTGCTACTAAAACTTTCTAGTTGAAGATGTGTGTAGGTCCAGGTCCCAGTCGAGACTACCTCCTGGGGGCCGAGTTACCAATTCTTTCTTAGGTATACTGGTATCCAGCCTCGACATGTCGAGCCTACATCCCAGGGGGGCAAGTACCAGGGATAAGTTGGTAACGATGCACACAGCAAGGACAAATAGCATACAGATAAGTGCTGTTTGATTAATAATTCACAAAAGTATCTTACAAAATCAAAAGCTGTTACAAGCCACACCCCAGCAGAACCCTTGTTTTGTCTCTACAGAATGCACTACTCATCATCGGCAGGATCCCGCTGGAAGCGCTCGGCCACCACCTCCACGGCGTCTTGTACACCCTCCCGGGCGGCGTCTTCGGTGTCGGCCACCGGACCAACGATCACCGGCTCCAAGGAGATAGCCGGGTCGTGGCTCTGGAAGCACGTCAAGATATACTCGATTACCGCCCGGCAGAGCCTACCGCCCTCGGCCTCCAGGCGGGCGCCAAGAATCTGGTCCAGGCATCGGAGGTGGTCGGCGACGGAGTCCAGCACCGGGAGCGCGTCGGAGATGGACGTTGGTAGCTCCGACACCGGGATGGGACACACCCCTAGCAGCACTAGTGCCGTGCTCACCTTGCCGGCCCATGCAGCGATGTGCTGGACCCCGACGCGATGCTCCGCCTGGAGATCTTCAAGTACTTTCTTTGTCGCCTCCACCGCTTTGGGGCACGGTGCCGCCTGCGCCTGGAACTGGCGAACCCGCTCTTCCAGCTTTTTATTCTTCTCCTCCGCCTCGAGCTCATGCTCGGCCAGCAATTTATCTCGCCTTTCAAACATTTCCTCCCTGAAGGCGAGGTCCTTCTCCCGCCAGGTGAGATCCATCGCCCGCTTATCCAAGGACGCATCCTTCTCCTTGAGGTTCTCCTCGGCCAGGGCAATGTTGCTGGCCTTGTCCTCCAGCTCCCGCTCCCATTTTTGGATCCTCTCTACAGCCGCGGTCTGCTGGATCCGCTGCTCTTCCAAGGTTTCGTTCATGGCACTCAGCTTGGCCCGGAGCTCCGTGACGACCTCCTCCCTCTGGTTCAAGGCCTCCTCCCTCTTGGCCAACCTCTTCTCCTTCTGGCTCGCCTCCAGCTCCTGGGCATACACCCTTTAGAGGTCCTTTTTGTAATCCTTGCGGTCCCGCTCGAGCTCGGACCGCTCGGAGGCGAACTGGCGGGACACCGCCTTAGTGCGCTCCTCCAGCTGGGTACGCCAGTCGCTAAGGCGCTGGTGCTCGGCCTCAAGCGCCTCCCACTCCCGCAGGATCGCCACCTTAGTCTCATGAAGAGCCTGATGGGCACGAGACAACACCTGAGGGAGAGGAACTGGCGTTGCTTCTGGCTCGGTGTCGGACTGGATCCACCGCCCAAAAACCACCTCTGGCTCCTCCAGAGTGGGCGGTGGGTTGGAGCTGGACGCACCCCCCGCGTCACCCTCGATGGCGAGGGTGGGCGCAGTTGAGACCTCCTCCGCTGTTGCCGATGGTGTACTCGATGGCATCGCCGTCGTTGAGGCTGCGGTAGCCGTCGGCGCATTTGCAGCAGCCGAGGGCGGACCGCTGGCACCACTCCCAGTAGACGCCTGCTGCTGAGAGCCAGACCCGCCAGACATGGTATCTGGCAGAGGAGGCGCGGCCTTGGGAGCAGAGGGGGAGGAAGCCCTGGCAAACAAGGATGGGTTAAGAACCGTCGGCATGATAACTACACACGTGGAAAAAAGGGGCTACACTTACTTGGGGCCCTGGACCTTTCAGTGACCCTGGAAGTGGGACATCCGCTGCTGTTGCTGTGCTAGCGACGGTTGCTGTTGTTGCTGCTGTTGCTACTATGGTGGTGGTGGTGACGGTGGCACCGGGGGACTGGTGTGCCTCTGCGCGCCCTAGGCCTGGGAGCCAGCCTCCTCGGGCCCACCAACTGTCCTCTGACGCTTCTTGGGGGGTCCGAAACAAGGGGAGGGTCCAAAACAAGTGACCCGTCCGCGCGACGCAACCGGCGTCGCCTCTCTTCCTCCAACCCCCCCCCCCACAGTGCCACCTAGGGCGGAAGAGCTGCTTGTAGGTCCCTTGCCCTTGTCCATGGAGCTGGGGGCCACGACAGGACCGGCTCTAGGGGCGCACCTGCGGGCTGGGGACCCTCAGCCGGTACAATGGGGATCTAGATCCCGCGGAGGGGGTCTCGACCACCGGTCTGACGAACTACCACGTCACTCTCGTCGAGGGTCGACAGCGTGGCTAGGACCACCGTTCGTAGCCCTGGATCATCACACAGCGCCGGGATGTCCTAGGGGAGTATCAAAGATTCGGGGACAAAGGACTCACCAGTAATCCCCTTCACCAGAAGCTCCAGCTCCTCCCAGGACAGGTCGGTCCCTGGCCCGCGCTGGATCCTGCTGATATCATTTGGGCCGGTGAACCAGCAGCACAGACGCAGCCTCCTCTGCAGCGGCATGACCCGGCGCTTTAGGAAATCGCCAACCATGTGCATCGAGGTCAGACCACCGACTGCCAGGCCCTTGATCCTATCCAACATGGGCAAGAGCTCTGGCGCAAGGGACGGCTTGGCCCTCCATTGCTTCCGGTCAAGTCTTGGCCCGTCGCTCGGCAGCGTGAGGCGGTCGTTGGCCTCGGCGCTGACGATCACCCAGTCGTTGCGCCAGTTTTTCCACCTCACGCCGCCGAGGGTGGAGATGTAGGCCACGGCCGAATCCGGCCTCGTCTGGAAGTATTAGGCACTGAGATGGTCCTTGGCCTTCCCAGACTTCACCAGCACGAAGAAATGGCGGAAGAGGGAAGTGCAAGGGGCCACCCCCATGAACATCTCGCAGTGATGGACAAAGATGGCCACCTGGAGGATGGAGTGGGGCGTGAGGAGCTGGAGCTGGAGCCCGAACTCCTCCAACAGTAGCAAGAAGAAGGGCAAGATTGGCAGCGCCAACCCGCAGGAGATGTAGGAGACGAACAAGACGAACTCCCCGGCGACAAGGCCGCCGAGGGGACGGCGCCAGTGCGGATTCTTCCGGCAAGCCCTGGCGCGGTCCACCCGAGTAGGCCGCGTGCCAGATTGAGTGCCTCCTCAGACTAGAAGCGGTCGGGATGGCCAAGCAAAGTCATGGCATCGGCGGCAGCGCGGGTGTAGAGTAGGGGAGCACGAATGCAAAGGGGCGCAGAGAGCTCGGGGGCAAAAGGGCGCTGCGATTGGGAGAGAATGCGAAAGTGTAACCGCTGCACGCGGGGGTGAACCCTTCTTCAAGGAAGCTCTCCCGCTCGTGCCCCGAGACACTGCAAGAAATCCCGTCCGACGCGCACCTAGCACCCAGGCGGCCCAGTCTCTGACTCGAGGGACCGGGTCCACAAGTCATGCAGTTGGTGTGCCGGTCTCCAAGTGCGGAAGAAGCGAACCGTCACGCGGGGAGCAAACCGCTACGCACGATTGCGCACCACCTCGGAGCCGCTGCGAAGAGATATTTATTAACCAAGGTGGCGGCAACGAGGCACCCCGCGCGTGGCCCGATGGAAACGCCAGACGTGGGGGCTGTGGGTTAGTCAGCCGTGGGGACAGATGTGGCAGTTGACATGACCGAAGGCAGATTGACAGCGCGTGCATCAACAGAAGAGCTGAGTTAATGCGGCGCGTCAGCAAGTGTGCTAAGATGGCGCCCCAATCACCGGTCGTGCCATGTTGAGGCGAAGTACAAGCTTTGGCCCCACCTACAGGCTTGCATCCTCCCCTGAGGTGGGCCCGGGGCCACTGTCGGTACCCTAAAACTATGGTACCCCTTACTACTGTGCAAAGACGCAGTGCCCACGTGGCTATCACTTAGTCGCGTGGTAAAGGTGTTGTGCGGGGGACCAGACCATGACTCGCCCCAGTCTCAGGCGACTGTTCTGGGTCCACAGCAGCGCCCGACTCCACCACATGGGCGGGTCTAAAGCCGCCACATGTCCAGAGAAGGTGATACACTCCAAAGCATCAACAGTAAGTCTGGACCCCCATAGGAAAGCGCCGGACCCCTGGATATACAGTCCGGACCCCCAGGGTTGGTCCAGGACCTCCACATATGCAAGCCAGACCCCTGGAATGGGATCCATACCCTCCCGTATGGGGTCCAGGCCGCCCGCAATGGGGTCCCAAGGTCCCAGGGCAAAACATACCTGGGCCTTAAACTGGACCCAGGCGGGGGTCCGGTACCGACACGTGTCTAGGCCCAGTCTGGTGTGGACCTGTCCGCATACGCTTCTGCTCCCCGCCCGGGCGGAGACCCGATGCTGCCACGTGGCCTACTGCGCGTGACATAAGCCAACGAGCGGAGCCTGACATAAGGCCTCTGGGTTACGCGGCCCCTGGATTTATTGCGGATAAGGCGTGCCACCTGTCCATTCCACTAGCAGGTGGTGTGCTGTCTCTGCATTTAATGAGACCTGTCCATTCCATTGGCAGGCGGCGACCTGTCCATTCCGCTGGCAGGCGGCGACCTGTCCATTCCGCAGGCGGCGTGCCTGTCCATTCCACTGGCACGCGGCACGCCCATACTGCCACGTGCACTATTCCCATCATTGCTCGTACGTACCAAGGAAGCAGCCGCCGCGTATCAATACGCGCGGGTTGCGGACATCGTGGCACCAGGAGATAGCATAGGCGTTACTTGCAGTTAGTTACTCCATGTATTCCTTCCATTATGTTCCTGGGCCCACATGTCGGGGCTCAGCATCCTTGTATGTGCCTCCCTTGAGCTATAAAAGGGAAGGCACACAACGTTACAAGGCAACCGAACTCAGACGAACTTAGTCCTCTCAGACGCAACTCACACACTCAATACAACACACAGTGGAGTAGGGTTTTATGCTCCGGTGGCCTGAACCACTCTAAAGTCTTGTGTCCTCGTGTGTTCATCCACCAATCCACATAGCAGGCAAACCATTAAGGCCCCTCCTCATCTTGGGATTTAGGGCGGGTGCATTCCGCCACCCGACCGGCGAATTCCCTCACCCATATACGCCTTTATTGCATTGTCTTTTGATATATTACACTTGTGACGTCAACATATGTGGAGAAAATGGATCCTGGCCCACATATTTTAAGACCTACAAAGCTGAAGTGGAAAATCAACTCGAGAGAAAAATTAAACGGTTAAGGTCTAATCGTGGTGGAGAATATTTTCAGGTGATTTTTCTGATTTTTTATTGGAACATGGTATTATTCATGAGAGGACACCGCCATACTCACGATAATCCAATGGGGTTGTTGAGAGAAAGAACCATACTCTAACTGATTTGGTTAACGCCATGTTAGAGACTTTAGGACTATCTAAGGAATGGTGGGGTGAGGCGATTTTGATAGCATGTCATGTCTTGAATAAAGTTCCCACAAAGAACAAAGAAATCACACCATTCGAGGAATGAGAAAAGAGGAAATTAAATATCTCCTATTTGCGCACCTTGGGTTGTTTGGCCAAAGTGAATGTGCCAATTAACAAGAAGCGCAAATTAGGACCGAAAACTGTTGATTGTGTTTTCCTTGGGTATGCTTTTTACAACATTGGATATAGGTTCTTAATTATAAACTCTGGAGTACCGGACATGTTGGTAGGTACTATTATGGAGTCTAGAGATGCTACGTTCTTTGAGGACGAATTTCCCAGGAAAGCTACACATAATACGTCTAGTGATGAACCAATGATACCCCATGAGCATTTTATTCCAGTAGAACACACTAAGGAATCCCATATACATAATCCTATGCAAGATGACAATGTATCAACTCGAAAGAGTAAGAGACCAAGGATTGCAAAGTCCTTTGCTCATGATTACATTGTATATCTTGTGGATGACACCCCAAGTACCATTGAAGAGGCATATTCCTCTCCTGATGCTGACTTTTGGAAGGAAGCAATAAGGGGTGAGATGGATTCTATTATGTCTAACGAAACTTGGGAGGTCGTTGAGCATCCTTATGGGTGTAAGCCCATTGGGAGTAAATGGGTGTTCAAGAAAAAGCTTATGCCTGATGGTACTATTGAAAGGTACAAGGCGAGGCTTGTAATTAAAGGCTATTCATAGAAAGAAGGTGAGAATTTCTTTTATACTTATTCACCTGTGGCTTGATTGACCACAATTCATGTGCTACTTTCTCTGGCTGCCTCTCATGGTCTTCTCGTCCATCAAATGGATATTAAGACAGCATTCCTAAATGGAGAGATAGATGAGGAAATCTACATGGAGCAGCCAGCTAAGTTTGTAGAAAACGATCAAGAAGGCATGGTGTGTAAGTTATTGAAATCTTTATATGGCCTAAAACAAGCACCTAAGCAATGGCATGAAAAGTTCGATAGAACTTTGACATCTGCCGACTTTGTTGTGAACGAAGCAGACAAATGTGTATACTATCAGTATGGTGGAGTAATTTTATGCCTATATGTTGGTGACATTCTAATCTTGGGGACGAGTCTTGATGTGATTAAAGAGACAAAAGACTTTTTGTCAAATAATTTTGAAATGAAAGATTTGGCAGAAGCTGATGTTATTCTTAACATTAAGCTACTGAGAGAAGGCAATGGTGGGGTCACACTTGTGCAATCCCATTATGTGGAAAAGGTTTTGAGTCGCTTTGGTTATAGCGAATGTGAACCTACTCCAACAACTTATGATCCTAGTAAGCTTTTGAAGAAAAATCGAAGGATAGCTAGGGATCAATTGAGGTATTCCCAAATAATTGGTTCACTCATGTACTTAGCTAGAGCTACGAGGCCTGACATCTCATTTGTTGTGAGCAAACTTAGCCGATTTGTTTCAAATTCAGGAGATGATCACTAGCGTGCTCTTGAGAGAGTTCTGTGCTATCTAAAAGGTACTATGAGTTTAGGCATCCATTATACCAGGTACCCAACAGTACTTGTCACACCCGAATTTAAGGGATAAAGTCGGGTGCGTCTCATATGTGCGTCAAAGAAGAACATCACATATAATGACAAAGTGTATAGAGATAAATGTCACAAATATCATAAATGTCATTATTACATAGCAGAAGTCTTACAAAAATAAATGATAATAATAAAGCAAACTAAGTATTATTCCTTGGTGCCATAAAGCTGACTGAGAGACGTCACCTAGATCAACTCGTACTCCTCAATATACAGCTCCTCCTGGACCACCTGTTCTTCTCCTGTGGGGGTTTATATATTGCAAGAGTGAGCTCACAAAAGATCATAGCTCAACAAGTTGTGGGGAATAATGTGCATGAACTCTCCAAAAGTGGGAGTTCATGTGAAGTGTAAGGTTGATCAACAAATAAGGGTTAAAGCTGAGCATTGCTTTTAATAAGTTGGTCAAATTTTATTAGAAGTTACTAAATGTAAGTAGATACCAAACTAGAGTAATAGTAGATCAAAATTAATAATAAATCCCAATGCGATGCAAATGACAAATTGAATTTAATTTCATAAATTAATCATGCAAGAGTCTTGAGCTGCTCATGACCGCGAGTACGGCTAGTATACCAATTTTACACTCTGAAGAGGGTGTACCCTGTACCCACAAGTCGTGTATCCCATCTGGCCAAGGTTAGCTAGACCCTTAGACACTACCGAGGTGAATGGCCAGAGATCCACTACGAGGCCTTTATAAAGTTCCACTAGCTTCAAAAAACCCGCTACAGTTTCTAGGAAGAGTAATGCAGGAATCCCCCGTCTGACTGCCATCGCAGCAAAATCAACCCGAGAACCTCCCTACACGCCTACTCCCCTACTATCCTTGCCCTATTCAGGTAAGGTAGTCCTCCACTAGCTGTTGGAGACTTGTTCTCAAGTGCTATGAATTAAGAACAAGGCAACATAAAATGTTAAAGGTTAATGTCCTTCGTCTTCCGAAGCATTATTTCCCATAGGATATAATGATCTTTAGACGAAGGTGATGAAGGACATACCTTCATCATCACAGCATATGTTAATGAATGATGAAGCATATGAAATATAAAAGACAACATGAATATTCATATGACATTGCTAATATATTTATTATTATCATGAATAAACAGAAACAATATTGTATTACATTTGTACCTTTGGCTTGATAGAAGGAAAAAGTCCAAGCGTGATGCACGAGTGAATACAAGTCAGCGTGAACAGTACGGGGGAACTGTTCATCTATTTATAGGCACAGGACGCAGCCTGTGAGAAATTACAATCATGCCCTTTACATTCATTGTTAACTAATAGTCAACTCTATGAGGACTAGATAGCCTTTTCCCCTTTAAGTCGGTTCCTTTCTCTTTCATTTAGCCGAAGCTCCCCCCGTGCATAGCTTTGGAGCAACTCCAGCCTTCGTCGCGATCATGCTTTTAGCTCAAGTTTGAAGGTACCTATTCATATGCTATACTTGGAAGATTTTGTTAGACCTCATTTTTGAGGACCTTCGGAGGACGAAGACCCCCAACACTAGCTTTCCTAGCTAGTCGGCCAAGGGCGTCCCATTCCACCCTTGTGGTGGCATATGTTTCTCAAGTTAAGCTCAATGTTCCAATTAACAACATAGTTGTCTTATCATGAACAGAAATAGAACAGTAATAAAGAATTATCAAGTGTAATAGTTATCTCAACACCCAAAACCAATATAGCAATAGCAAAGACTACCCAAAAGTTCAGGGGTAAACAAGGTGAAAAGATAACCAGACTAGGGTGACCTATTGGGTCCCATCAAAATTAAGCCTATGCATGATAAAATGGTTATAGAGAATATTATTGGGTAAATAAAAGTGGTCAAGGGCACAACTTGCCTTCAATGAGCTCCTACTCAACAACTTCTACCTGCTAAACACCTGCATCCTCGGCCATTGGCTCGTCTACTCGCCACAATACAAACAAACATGGTACGAGGGAGAAATTAACATCACACCAAACATGAATACATAATACAACATAATAATCTATGCATCGAAACGAGACCGTAGGAACAAGAATCACTAAATTCGGAGTTGCGGATTTCGAGTTATGAATTTCTGAAGGTTTTATGTGTTTGGTACGAAAGTAATTAAGTGATCAATTTTAATCTAGGTTTCATGCTAAAATAGAGACACTAGGTGATAAACAATATTAATACCAAATTATAGAAATTGGAATAGGTCAAAAAGGAGTAAGAAACTAGATCTATAATCAACGTGCCATATTAGATCGTCAAACTGGAACGCCCTACACCATCACAGCCACCCATGGCAGGACCAACGACCCAGATTTTATGTGTGGGAGGGAGTACGCAGGCACCCAATCCGGCTATCCGTTTCGATCTCAATGACTTATATTTAATGAAGACACGTTCTAATCTTAGCTCTCCTCCACGAGATCAACAGTTCAGGCCTATCCCCGAACCGGTACAGATCGGATTTAATCATAGCCGTTGACGCCCGATCCAACGGCCCACTCCCGTCGTCTACCTCCCGCTCGTTACCCATGCCGATGGGTCAGCCCAACCCCCCGTTGGCGAGCGCCACCGCACTGCACGCTAGTTAAGTACCTACCCCTGGTTGAATGGATGAAAAAACTGAAACGGGGTGGCCAAAGCTAACTCGCAGGTAATCGCACTCGCAACCGAGCCACAACGAAGTCAAATCGCCGCGTCAGGCGGTCCAACGGCGGTGCCCATGTTAGAGCACGACGTTTGGCATGTCTATACCCCAATCTCTAACTCCGAGGAACACGGCACGCACAAGAGAGCAAGGGGATGCAGGTCCAGCGTTCACTCGCTAGAGTTGAAGCTCCATGTCACGCGGCGTCTCTATCCACCCACGGTGTAGCTCCCTGCTCGATCTCTAACAGCTGGTTTGGCTTGGCGTCTGGACTGCGGTGGCTCTACCTTGCTTGAGGCCAACCCCAAGGCCGCAATCCACCCGATAGTTATAGCCCGAGCGACCAAGGCTCTAGAATGCGCGACGTTTGTTAAGATCCGCCCGATGTGGCACTTTGTGTGGAGGTGGGAGTTAGAAAATGGGAGAGGCCCACCAGCAGTCACACCGAGCTAGCATGAGATGGGCCCATGCAACATTGACTCACAAAATACTGCCCGTGCCGGCTGGGTTATTGGCGCCGCATGGCCCACCAGTCGACGACAGTGCACACCCCCCACCAGTCGGTATGGCACGCCAGAGATGGGCCACAAGAGGCTGATTTGGTCCAATTCGGTCGGCGGCTACTTTCTTTTTTTTCTTTACTTCCTTTTCTTTCCTTTTTACTCTTATTTGTTTTAGATTTCAAATTTCGAATTCAAATTTTGTTGAGAATCTCTCTTAGGTTAAATGCACAAATCAAAATCCCAGCATGAAGGACAATTTTCATTATATTATATTTTTTCCTATATATTAAGGAATTTATTCCAATTAGCTTGTATATGTATATGTATATGTATGCATGTGTCAAATAAAAAGAGAATTCCATAAACATCAGATATTCTAACAACTTTATTCTCTATAATTTGGGTATTACAGTACTGGAGGGTTATTCTGATGCAAATTGGATATCTGATGCTAATGAGATATATGTCACAAGTGGATATGTGTTTTCACTTGGAGGTGGCGTTGTTTCATGGAAGTTTTGTAAGCAGACCATCTTAACGAGGTTGACTATAGAAGCAGAACTCACAACATTAGATACCGCTTCAGTTGAGGCTAAGTGGCTTCGTGAACTCCTTATGGATTTATCGGTGGTCGAAAAACCTGTGCCGGCTATTTCTATGAACTGTGATAATCAAGATAAACAGTTCTAAGGATTATATGAAGTCGACAAGGCACATAAAGAGGCGTTTAAAATCTGTTAGGAAATCTAGAAACTCCAGAGTAATAGCGTTGGACTATGTCCATACGTCTAAAAATCTGGCAGATCAATTTACTAAGGGGCTATCACGTAGTATGATAGATAGTGCATCGAGTGAGATGGGCCTGAGACCCATCTAAAGTTTATCATAGTGGTAACCTGTTCTATGTGATCGGAGTTCCCGTGAATTAGAATGGTGAAACAAGCTAGTGGTAGACTGAGAGAAAAGACCCTTAATAAGGTTCATTTCAGATGCACATCTTTTCTTACTGTAAGGTAGGTTGGTGTTTACACCTTAATATGTTCCAAGTGGCTTTGTGAAGCAAAGATGTTGTCCTACAGAACATCTTTAGACGAACATACCTATATGGGTTAACTGCTGGTAGTTTATTAGATCTGGGTGGTCTCTAGATACCCATGAAAGGCTATGGAGTTTGACTTATATGCTCCAACTAGAGGGGATGCACTCGGCAATTTAGTACTGGCAAAGAGTTTAGATGAAACTTATTCCACTCAAAACTGCCAATTCAAGGCCTAGTCCATTGTGCAGTTGTGGTCAAGTGTAGTCTAGATTATAGGTGGATGTTCAACTTAACAGTCTTCATCGAAACACCAGTATATCAAACGTTTGAGATGATGAGAGCATTTTAGTGTGACTTAGCATTTGGTGGGGATTGTTGAATTAATGTGGGCATGGTCCATATTAATATTCAATAATAGACAATGCTAGAAGTCCACTTTAATGCTACAGTGTACTAGTACTTTAGTACCATACCAGAAGTTTAAGGTACAATTCACTCAACTTAAATAGGTGGACCGTTGGTGCATCTATTGAGAAGCTGAGAAAAGGTTGAAGGACTGCCACATGCGCGCGTGGCGCCGGCTAGGCCGGGCCGTGGTAGATCGGACCTTGGTACGAATATTCCTTCCTAACGGTTGCGCATTTTGGCTAGAGTGATGACCGTCCATTACTGTCGTATGTTACTGATCGTTTAGTAATGGAAGAGCTGTAATGGTTGTCAGCTAGTAACGAACGTCACTGATAGTGTCAATTTCTGGCTGGCTGTAATGGTAGCTCTGATGGTGACCATTATTGTCCGTTGGCCTCGCTCTACGCTTGTATATATATGAGGAGGAAAGGTTGCTTCTACTTACGACACAATAGTACACACATACGATCTTCCACAGACGCGTTGCGTACAACCCATTCCCGTCCCACCTTTTGCGAGCACAGAGAGTGTGAGAAAGGAGGCCTCTGAAATCGTCGTCCACAGAGAGACATTTGCACATGTGTGCAGGCGATCAGGTTTTTGGGGAGCGTACTCGCGACTGCTCGTTTTGTCCGCTCGACCAATGCTGATCAAGTTCCTCGTCGCCAGCACCGTTCGTTGGACTGCACTACGTATATCTGTCTGCGTCGACTGCGTACGACTACATCGAACAAACACACGAGATGTCTCGTGTGAATGGAGCCACTGATGCCTTGAGCATCGGTCCCTACGCAGGGAACAATCTGTTCTTTGTATTTGTGCATATTTTATTGTTGTTTACTGCTTATGTGAGTAGTGATATACATATACACATACATGTCGCCACATACATCACTGTGATTTTCTGGATTAAATTAAAACTGAAAATATCTATTTCTCCAACTACTGATGAAGTAGTATGTTTTATTGGTGCCATAAATTTTATAAAATATACTCATTTTTAAATTATAGGATATTTTTAAAGTTGGAGATGCTCCATAAAAAGGGAACGCCTCCCCACGTACGATTTGTTGTTGCATTATTGCAAGAATTTGGATCAGCTCTACCATATTTTGTGGTGGTTAAGACCTGAGAGCGCTGTGTTCATGGAGGCAGCAAACAACATGGAGGACACAAGCCTTCTCATGGAATGGGCGATGGACACGCTCCTGCAGGAGGAGGAGCCTGCGGCGCTCTACGACGGCTGCGGCGAGGCAGTAGCTGTCTTCCCCTCGTTGCAAGGGCTCCGCGACGCCTCCCACGCGGCGGAGATGGTGCGGGAGCTGATGGCCGCCGTCGAAACCGACGACGCGGCAAACAGCTGGACGACGAGCGGTTCTGGCGGCGAGGTCACCGACGGCGGCAGCAGCGGGGCCACTGACCCTGCAGCCCCCGCGGCTGCGGAGGCCGCGGATTTCTACGGCGGCTCCGGGCCGCCACACTCGCCCAACTCGTTCCCGAGCGGCAAAACCAACACCAGTCTGCCCACGGTGAGGGTGAGCTGGAACTTCGTCACCGGCTCGGCGGCGGCGCAGCCTCGCAGCGACGGCGTGCTGGAGGAAGGCGCCGTCCCGACACGCAGCGTGCCGCCGGAGCTGGCCCACCGCCGCCGGTCGCCGCCACCGCCGCCGAGAAGAGCCCACCACCACCACCCAACACGCGGCATGGGAGCCGCGTCGTGCACGCCGGAACACATCGTCGCGGAGCGCAAACGCCGGGAGAAGATCAACAAGCGCTTGATCGAGCTCTCCACCGTCATCCCAGGACTCAAGAAGGTCCTTTCTCAGTCCCAGCCGATCCATATGAACTGAACCCCTGCCCTTGTTCTCTCTGCACTCTGCTGCATCGATCAAATCCCCGATGACCTGCTCGATCGTGGCATGGCAGATGGACAAGGCGACGATCCTCTCCGACGCGGCCAAGTACGTGAAGGAGCTCCAGCAGCGGCTCAAGGCCCTGGAAGAGGCTGCCGCCGCCGGCGCCGGCAGCAGCAGGACCAAAGCGCCGACGACGACGGACGAGAATGGCGGCTCCCGGTCGCCGACGTCGGCATCGTCGTCGTCGGGGGCACCGGCGCTTCCGGAGATCGAGGCACGCTTCTCCGAGAGGAGCGCGATGGTGAGGATCCATTGCGGGGGCGGCAAAGGGGTGGCGGCGGCAGCGCTCTCCGTGGTCGAGGGCCTCGGGCTCACCGTCGTCCATGCCAATGTCATGCCCTTCTCGATTTGCACTATCATCATAACCATCACGGCAGAGGCAAGTCCGTTTTCTTCTCTTTTTTTTGTCCCCATATTTAGGACATGTTTAATCTCTGTGGTAAACAGTTTGCAGATGAATTTAGCACTTTGGCCTCTAAACCGACTGACTAATAAATTTACTAATTGTTAGTCATAGAGCTGACAAACTATTTGCCCATTGACCATTATTTAAACTTATTAACAGATGCTAATACATCATATAAAGAGGAAAAAAACTATTAGTCAAGACTCCAAACATACTCTGGCTTGCTAGCTAATTATTTACCGGCTAATTGTTAACTACTGACAAACAATTAACCACGAAAATCTATCAGTCAAGATTAATGCATTCACCACTCTCTGATCTCTGCATGCTTTCTATATTTGAACATATAGGATGTACTAAAAATACTAAACTTCTGATTTGGTGTACCAAATGCCTGAAAATGCGTTGTTTTAGTTAGCTGGTTAGGAACATCTATAAAATGCATGGTGGGAAAATAGAAGACAAAACACAAATAGCTGGTTGAGATCATTTCAATATTAAAAACATATAATCCACACGTCATTAATATTGATAGTCTATGTTGTAAGGACGGTTTGGTAGTACAAACCAAATAGATAAGTTCAATTCATTCCTACTCTCAATGAAAAGCATGCCATGTTCCCGAAATAATAATATCAATTCTTCCTTCTTAGGCCAATATGGCTGAAAGTTTTATTCTGCTTTTAATATATACTGCCACAACACAAACACTTCCGACAGAATTGCCCAGAGATACAAGATAGGAGTTTCATGATGATGAGTCTCTCTCGATTCGGATACCAACTCAAAAATAAGCCACAAAATTATATGTTCATATGAAACAAAATAATAAGACTATGCATCGAAAATAACGGCTTCATCCATATTTTATTGTATTCTATGTTAAGAATAACCATATGAAACTCTGCATAGAGAATGACCTTATACAATTTTAATTATGTGAAATCCCTACACTACCAAAAAACAAGTCATTGCCGAGTGCTAAGTACCGGAAAATAACGCTATGAAATCCTTGCCGACTACAAAAAAAAAAGTTTTTGTCGAGTGCCTGAAACACTCGGCAAAGAAATCGAGTCCGGTAATACTAGCTGGTTGTTTTTTTACAAAGAGAACACATATTATGATCGAAATCTCAATGTCGGCTCTAGATTTCATATCGACATCACTAATAGATTGCTTGCTTAATTAGTGACATAAATTAACATTTGATTCAAATACATGTGCACACCAAAACGAGGTGAATATTGGGTGTGTACTTCACTAGGATAATGTCATGATCATGAGCACACACTTGTTCAAAATCTATACCGGTAAGTACGTGTACGTGTGCTTTTATGTATATCAAACATATCTATAATGTGTTCACACACCAAACAAAACTGAATGATATTTTCTTGTTAAATTTGAAAATAAGTACATAAAAACAAATCTACATCTATAGAAATATTGGGTTCAGCGAACCTCGATCTCTTCCATTTTCGAGGCTTGCATTGGTGATACATTTATATTTGTAAATAAAACTAGTAACAAGCCCTAAAATTATTTGTGATAACAAGATAGAAAAGGGTTATTACTTGCATTACTTATTTTGAACAAAATTACTTATGCACCTCTATCTGTTGAAGGTGGATCAAGTCAACCTCATTAGGGCTTATTCGGTTATACCAATCCAGAAGGAAATTTAAAAGGGGATTTAAACCCCTCCAATCCCCTTCTGGATTGGTGTAACCGAACAAGCTCTTAAAGGGAATGCAAAAACGGTATGCAGATCACAATCTCATGCTGGCATGAGAGTCCAATTTGTTGCCAATAGCTAAAACATAAAGTTTTTTGGCGACATTATTTTTTTGGGCCCAAGAACGTACATACATTTTATGGGATGGAGGTAGTACTATGTTTCAGTTTCCAGTAAAATATATAGCAAATGTAATTGCATACAGAATTGTTCGCATATAGCATATATTTGTTTCATGTGTCTAGCAAGTACTACCTCCGTCCCATGATGTTTTAGGATTTAAAATTCCTTTTGCAAATTAAAACTTGGAGTTTTAGCTCTTTGAACTAGACTGGGCTCATATATAGCAGCTTGAGATTTGTGGTATGCATGCCTCCATGTATTTCTTTTAACTAGTGTGGCTTATTCCTTAACTATCAAAGATCACCTTCAATAAAAAGGAGTACATTGCTACATGGGCAATTTCAATTAAAAACTAATCTATCCTAAAAATTAAAAAAAACATCAAGTTTTGTTTCGAATTTGTTAGCCTTAGCCACTTAATGCAACTAGATGTAATAGACGAGGCGTTGTAATATAGACATATCATGTTGCAGGTTTGTTTCTTATTATATTGTATAGGCGAACCACTCCAATAAATGCTTGAGCCTGCGAATGGTTTCTACTCTATTTAAGAATCTGTTTGGGAAAAAGTTGGTAATATTTAAGAAAATAGCTAGAATTTTCTATTCTATTATATATATATATATATATATATATATATATATATATATATATATATATATATATATATATATATATATATATATCATCTCCAGTAGGCCGTGTAAATGGTCGTGCAAAGTACTGTTCTAGACTGTTGATTGCACTGTTTGCAGAGTGGAGTTTGAAATAATGAGTGAGATAGGGAGTGTTAGAGAGTCCACTGGAGGTAGTCTTAGAGCTATCAGGACCAATTTGTTTGACTACTCGCGCTTATATATATGATAACGTATCAGGTGCAAACTAAGTTTCCGTGCAAACTCTGTTCAAATCGACTAATAAAAGTCACAAAGAAATCTAAAAAATTATGGATATACTTTATTGCCTACTTTACCACTGTATAAAATTTGAAGTTCAAATTCATCATATAAAGATACATTTTTTTATATCTACATGTGATGAATTTGAACTTAATATTTTATACAATGGTAGAGCGGGGCAATGAAGTATATCCATAAATTTTTTGAGATTTTTTATAATTTTTGCTAGTTAGTTTGTACGGAGTTTAGATGGAAACTTGGTTTGCACCTGATAGCTTTGGCTGTATTATTTCCCGTTGTTTTACTGTGTGCTACTAATATCTATATTTATTTGGTGCAAACGTCAATTTGTTGATTTCAGTTGGAGGAGGGCAGCCTCAGCTTGACAACGGAGCAGATTGTTGGCAAGCTCAAGTCTGCATTATCACATTCAAACCAACAGTAGCTTCAGCTGCAAAGATACAGAAAATCGATTCGATCTACACTCTGCCCTCTCTCCATACTGGGCCCACCAGGGGTGGCTTCCGCATGCGCTCTCTGCCCTAATCTCCGCCCCGACGTGCCCTAATCTCCGCTCCAAATTCCGCCGGGGCCGCCGTCGCCGTCTTGACGACCGCCCAACCCTATCTTCAGAAGTCTGCGCTTAATTTTCCGCTCGATTGCCCTTTGTGTACCACGCATGATCGATGTGTTATCACAACATAAGAAATTGAATCAGCCCCAATTAATGAGTGTGCCTGCATTAGCATTTCAGAATCGTTTTATTGTAAGTGCATGCCGAACGAGTATATATTCAAATCTAATGGTGTTAAGATGGCTTGTTGTTCTTTCTATCCCAGCATCAGTTCGTTATATATACTTTGTAGTTCATGCAGTCCTGTGTTAGTTTGAGTACTTTAGCTGCCATATGGATTTCGAAAATATCATCACCATTACAATCGGGTGACTCTTGTCAATGCAACTGAGACCACTGTTATAATTTTGAGCCCAGAGTGTATATACTTCGTTGCCATCTACTATAAATATGAAGGAGGTACATGTCCAATTGGAGACAACACAATTGATATACAAACCAGTTTATACATTATTTTCTTCGTTTCTTAGATAAAACAAAACCAGTGAAACTGCTCATAACCAAGAGCGTGACATCTAAAACAAAATAGTTTCTTCTGATTTACACCATACGCAGAGTCACTTTATACATAGAGTTTATCCTAAAAATTGTAGAGAAACATTTTCAGACAGAGACAATCCGTTCTCTCCATAACTAGTGCTTAAAATTTTAGAATAAAACTATCATACGCTACATCCTAATAAATTATAGGGTTCTAAAAGGTTAATTATATATGCAGAACCCTGACGACAGAACAATTCAACAAACACCCACTTAATCCAATAAACAATGATGAGCGCCCAACGAAGCATGCATGCATTGATTAACTTCGGTGTGATATACAAGCTTGATTAACAATTAATATAATCAAGTTGATTAGCAGGATCTCGATTGTGTCATGCATATATATTTGCAGTCAAGAAATGACAGTGCAAAAGTTGAGATCGAAAGCGTCATGGGTTTGGTTCGCTGTCTCATATGCCACAGTATGCCACACGTAAGATTAGACAAGTTTGATCGATTTAGGCATGTATTTGGTTTGTAGCCATGTTTATAGCAAGAATTTGCTCTTGCTGTGTTGGTTTCACTCATCAATGACTTGTAAAAATATGATAAGATAATTTTCTTAAGCATGCCAAGTTGTAACTGAAAATTTGAATGTCTAATCTTAAATAAGTGTGACAGAAAATATATCACAATCTATATGGCACTTAGTCATCCAACCAAACATGCACCTCTAGAGCTCCAAATATGCTGCAAGTATCGCTGTCAGGGCAATTCAATTGCAGTTGTGGCCTAGGGCCAGAGCTCCTCCTTCCTCTCTACAACTAGGCCAACCAACGACAAGGAGAGGACCCCGGCCCCATTCCTCGTTTACAGTTGAGCAGTTTTTTAGGTGAACGCAATTAAGTTTGGTTCAAATAAATATATTAACAAAATGACCATTGATCTTTGACCAGGACCTATATTTAGCTGCGATGATTTTGACTATAGCCATTGCGGGAGTTGGACTTTATCGGCTTCAGGCCAGGTTGGCAGGTTAGGGTTGTGGTTATTGTCTATAAACCAAAGGGATAACCCTAGGTCATTGACCTAATCATTGATGTCCGCAAATCGATGTTAAACTATATGTATACAGTCCCTCTCTACACTCATGTCTCCTTGTGTGTTCTATTATTATTCAGTTAAGAAAACTTTGACCTATACTCAGTAGCTAGGGGTTCTTAACATGTTAATCGCCGTCGACGACGACATGCTAGCTAAAGCTAGTGCTACTGCTACCGAGGAAGCAAGAAAGCACATATGCAGGGCCGGCCTCGTACGTGCGGGGGCGGGGCTTCACGTGGGTGGGGAGCGAGCACCACGGCTCCGTGGAACTGATGGCGGCTCGTCTCCCCTCTACTACAATTTGGCTCTATACAAGCGGTATGATTTTTACATCCTTGTCGATTCGGCTAGAAAACCGCCTGGGATGCGTCAGGCTAATCAGACCGCCTAGGATGTATTCGTATCATAAGCGGTCCGAAATAAAAACCGCTTGTGGTGCTCGATTCGTTTCACAAACGGTCCGAAATATAAAAACCGTCTGTGATGCGCGATTTGTACCACAGACGGTTCTCAATTAGATCCGATTGTGATTTGATTACCATATTAATACTTATTAACAAAAATATGCCAAATACAATTTAAATGAATTTTAATAGCACACATAGATAACTAGAGAGAGATTTTAAATTAATTGGTAACAGCAATGCATAGTCGATCATACATGCTAAATACAATTTGATTCATACATTTTTTTACGAACTACCATTTTTCCGCATGTATGGCTTTAAGTTCTTATCAATTTTCTTTTTCACACGCTTGATTCTCTCTGGACCGTTAAAGACGGACATCTCTTCGTACTTATTGTATTCCTCATCTCCGTCTCCCATATTCTCAACTCCAACAATTTTTTGCTTTCCAGAAATAACTACATGCATCTTCTCATCTGCTGGATCGAGTACATAGAACACTTGTGCAACACATTCGGCGAGAACCCACGGGTCATCTTTATATCCTACTTTCTTTAAGTCTACCAGTGTAAGTCCGTAGTTATCCACTGTCACCCCCACGGGATGTTGTACCCATTGGCACTTAAATAAGGGTATTTTCATGCTTGGGCCATAATCAAGTTCCCATATTTCCTCTATGAATCCAAAATATGTGGTCTTCTATCCCTATAGGTCAAAAGCATCGATACGAACACCGCTATTTTGCGCAACACTTTTCATGTCTTTTGATTTAGTGTAGAATATGTACCCATTGATGTCATATGCTTGCCATGATGTCACTAAACACGATGGCCCAGAATCCAAATTCTTCATTGTTTTCTCTTCCAAAGAGTCTCCGAATGGGATGTTTTTGTCCATTAACCATTCGCTGAAACGATGTTTGTGCTCCCTCATGATCCAGCCCACTGTGCGGTTCTGATTTTCTTTACAAAGCTCATCCAGGTGTTCCTCTATGTAAGGCTCGGCTATCGCGAGATGTTGTAGTACACTACCATGAGCACAATGTACTAGCTTGTAATCCTCAACGCGAAAAGTTTTCCTGCCCATTCTCCCTCTCCCACATAGTTTACCCTCATGTTTAGGTACAGGCACACCTATCATTGTTCCGTCTCTGATGTAATCTATACAGCTCTCAATCACTTCTTCTATAGTGTATCCCTCCATGATTGAACCCTCTGGGTGAGCGCGATTTCGCACATAACCTTTTAATACTCCCAGGTATCGCTCCAA
Organism: Zea luxurians; assembly: GCA_029449295.1. Taxonomy (NCBI): domain Eukaryota; kingdom Viridiplantae; phylum Streptophyta; class Magnoliopsida; order Poales; family Poaceae; genus Zea; species Zea luxurians. The sequence goes on along the minus strand of JAOPSE010000082.1, from coordinate 6,517,345 downwards.
ATAAAACATATGATGTAAATATAGTGGCCCTAATATTTTTATCTGATCCACAAGATGTATGATTAGGTGTACTTGCATATCAAAAAATGATGGAGGAAAACACATTTCAAGCTTGCACATAGTCTCGATGATGTATGCCTTCAGATAGTCCAAGTCTTCTAAAGCTATTACTTTTTGTGACACCGCACTGAAAAAGTAACACAAACGTGTGATGACAACTTTGACATGCTCTATTTCGAGGGCTCTTACTGCAATTGGGAGGAACACCGTCATCATCACATGGCAGACATGAGAGTTGTAGCCAAATAGAGACAAGTCCTTCATCCTGACTAGTTTGATAATATTAGATGAGAAACCTGTGGGCACTTTGACCCCACGCAAACATTTGCAAATTTTTGTTTTCTCCTCAACTGACAAGTTGTAGCTAGCTGGGGGGAGGTAAGGCTTCCCTTTGCCACTATCCACTGGATGAAGTTCTGATCTGATTTGAAGATCTACTAGGTCATTGCGTGATTTAAGTCTGTCCTTTATCTTCACTACAAGAAATTTGTCCTTTTATGACAGAATACCTAATGACAAGGTCAGTTATCGTCATATAATGTCACATAATATGATGGAATTTTTTGAGTCGTCATAATTTCATGAGGCCATGAAGATTTTATGACGATAGTGTTTGTGTTGTCACATAAGGGTACGAAGATTCGTCATATATTGTCAGGCGCCAGAAGTCGGTAGACGGTTTTACTTTTATGATGCTTAGATGTGCCTTTATGTGATGATTTGGTGGCGTCACTTTATGTTTTTTTCCAAAAAAGGACCGTACCCCTTTCTGTTGACCGCATTCACTTTCCCATCTCCCGCCCAAGATGACCAAAATTCCCCTCCTACCTTATCCTCTCGACTGCTCACCTCCGTGTCCGCCCCCACCACCACGCGCCCGCCCCCAAAACCCCCGCAAACCCTAGCGGCCGCCAGCAAATGGGCAGGCTTACGGAGTGGTATCCGCTTGCGCGGGCGGGCACGTGGCTGCGGGCGTCCTCCTCCTCATCGTTGTAGGCATCGTCGTCCAGCTCCTGGTGGCGCTGCGGGGGCGACAACGGGGGCGACTGCGGCTGGTGTCCGTCGTCCTCATCGACCATCTCGGCGACGTCATCGTCGTTCGCATCGTCCTCGTCCTCGTCCTCCGGCTGGTCCCCGTGTGTGCGCCCCATCCACCACCGACCCGAGAGAGGAGGGGCCATGGAGGACGAGGCGGCACCGAGGCTGCTGCCGGTGGTGGCAGACAGGGACAAGGACGACCGCCGCCGCTAGGCGGCCCGCTGCGGCTTCGCCGTCCTCGGCATCATGAGTACCCTCCTCGTCTACGGCGTCCTCCAGGTGGGTTGGGTCGGCTTGCTGGTAGTGTTTCCTCCCTCTTTGCTCCCCGCCCCCAATCTGCCACCATTTCTTCTCCACTCTCTCTCGCAGTCGTTCCGTTCCTGCCCGAATCCCCCGCCGCACCGAGACTTCTTACTTTCTTAGACAATAGCATCCGCGAGGGTGGAGCACTGCGTGTTGATCTGTCGCCTTCAGTGCTCCAGCCATGCCCTTCCGTCCGATTCAGCGGCGGCGGCGATACAATTGGCATTGTGGGCTTGTGGCTTCTGGTGCTCGGCTTCCTCGCGGATTTCGCCACCGTGTAGCACAGCATGCAATTTTCAGTTTCGATTCGTCTGGCCAACATAGGGTTCCAATCCCATGGCGCCGCATAGGAGACTTGTTCCCTGGCGCACCGTCCTTCCTGCTCCCTATCGTCTCCCCATATACTGCCTCCAGTCCAAACCAACGACAAGCATGCCTATATCTTACTCGCTCTGCCCTTTAGCGCAATTATCACTAGTTAGTACTAGTAGTTACACTAGCGATTGGTGCATTCACAAACATGTTATTATGAAATGGTACAACCATATACATGTACTCAAGGTGACACCGAGAATTGGGCAGCGATTGCAGGAACTCAAGGTCGAAGTCGACAGACTGGCTGCAGAGCAGGAACCTGAACTCCAAAACCACAACGTGGGTGATGATGGATACCGGCTGTGGCAGCAGGTCGATTGGGAAGGATTTGGGATAGGGAGTTCCATGTTGCCATCAGAACCTTCAGCTGCTTCCCGTGGCCTGATCATGGGGTTCGCTTCTGAGCTCATGGGGTTTGCTTCCCGTGGCCTGATCAAGCATGGCAAGTTCTTGGAGGAAGGCTACAGGGAATTCCAACAATCGGCTACTACTCTGCACACCTGGTGGGTTTCTCGTGCCAACAATGCTGCACACCGATGGAGCACTGCTTAGGCTGCCTGTTAGTATGTTAGGTTTATTATTAGTTCTTTCACCCGTTCAGCATTGTTCAATTTTGGGTTATATACAGGGCTTGGATTGAATGAAGAGGTTCGACCCAACATGGATTCGAAGACAAAGTTCAGTGATGTCAAGGGAGTTGACGAAGCTAAAGATGAACTTGAGGAAATTGTTCACTACCTACGAGATCCTAAGGTGAATTGTTTTAGTCAGGCACACTATTTGTCTGTGATGACTGATGAGATAGAACAATGATTAACATTATGTCTAGTCCAATATGCCCATTATTTGACTATGTTGTATTGCTGTTGGCATGTACCAATATTTCATGGCAAATATTATATCCCAAGTTTTTTATATGCTCAACAGGCCGCACTTGAAGAAATCTTATATCAGTTTGAGGAAAAACTCCAAGCTGAAAGAGAGGAAGCTGCTAGGAAGCAGGAAGAAAACCAAAGTTTGCTGCGCCAGGCCCAAGAGGAAGTGAAGGGGATGCATACCAAGTTTGAAGAGACCAATGCACTGCTACGAGCTGTCATGAAACTTCAGAAAGATTGAGGTAGGGATGCATACCAAGTCTGAGGATGATGCCTTTGCTTAAGGTTTTTCTACCTTGCTAGAACATATTTGTGGTTAGAACTTTGTTAGAACTACGTGTAATCTGTTTGAATGCTTCAAACCTTTGTGGTGGAACCTTTGTATGTTTGAACCTCTGTTGTGGAAGAACTAGTGTGCTAGAATTGTGTATGACTTGTGATGAGAATGTTGTGTATGATGGCTTTTCTGTGTATTATGATTCTGTGAGCTATCATGAGAGCTCAGTGTGTCGTCACTGTATGGTCATTGTATGTGGGTGCCATAAGTGACGATCCCAACTTTAGGTGACACGTTGACTAGAAAAAATGTGACAGATAACACCGTCATATATAGCAACAATATGTGACGGACGAACGCAGCCGTCACAAAAGGTGATGACATTATGTGACGGTACTCTGAACAGTCGTCACAAGGTACATAATGTGACGGTCGTTATATGACGACCCTTATGACGCAGCATTTTCGTCATAAGATGCTTTTTATGACTAATTTTGTACTAAACATGACACTTTACTTTTGTCATACAAAACCATTTTTTTGTAGTGCTTACTCGGCATGCCCAGCAAGGTTCCAATGATGCTGTTAAAAACATTCTTTGTTACATGCATCAAATCAATGCTGTGGCAAATTTCCATATCCTTCCAGTATGGGAGGTACTTGAAAAAATCGATTACTTCTTGAAAGTTGTGTAAGTTGAAGGGTCAGTTCTCTTTCTCTTTTCTCCTTTGTTTTTTCCCTTTTCGAATACAACATGAATGTTCTTTATAATTTCAAAAACAAGTTTCCCACTATAAGGCTTTGGTGCATCTTCACTTTCCAGTTCATTGTTAAATTCCTCTTTCATCTTTTGGTACTTATGCTGCTTCATCAAGAACCATCTCTGTCCCATGAACACCAACTTCTTGGATGATTTAAGGTACAAGGAAGTAGTTCCATCCACGCACACTACACAACCATTCTTTCCTTTAGTCTTTTGCCCTGATAGTGTGGCGCCACCGGGAGAATCATGGATGGTAACAAATATAATTGCTCTTAAGTTGAAATACTCATGGCAATACTCATCCCATATTCGAACTCCTTCATTCCACAGCTTTGTCATATCTTCCATAAGAGGTTCCAGGAACACATCAATGTCAACACCAGCTGCTTTCGGGCCTTGAATAAGAATAGTCAACATAATGTACTTTCTTTTGTGACACATCCATGACGGAAGATTGTACATCGTTAAAGTCACAGGCCAGGTGCTATGTACACTTCTTTTTTCACTAAATGGATTCATTTCGTCTGTACCCAAAGCAAATATTACATTTCTGGTTTCTTTGCCAAACTCAGGATACATAAGATTGAAATTTTTCCATTGTGATGCATCAGCAGGGTGTCGAATTTGTTTGTTATTTTGCTTGCGAAGAACTGGACGAAACTAATTCTCAGAGAGCGAAGATGAACAAACACCCCCATCGCCTGGGGTCAACCGGATATCACCATAAAGTTGTGCAGTGGAACAGGATAATCGAGAAAGCTATAGCTAACTTCACTTTGGACCCAATATTAAAAGATATCGATGAGCGAGCTATTCGTTGGATCTTAGGTCGGGCAGGTTTGACTGAGGACGGCAAACTTTTGCATCCAGAATTGGTAGGCGAAGTTTCGACAAAAATTCAAGAATATGCAGAAAAGAGAAAGAAGGGTGAATTTAAGCCTCGGAGGGAGAATGACATACTAACCGCAGCACTAGGCAATCCTGAACACATTGGATGGGCTCAGGGAATCTCTTCTAAGATTTCCTGGAGAGAGGCATTTCCAGAATATGCGGCGTCATATAGGAAACATGAGAAGTCGAAAAGGACCCTTGAAGAGACTATTGATGAAAGGGTTCAAAAGGCTATTAATGACGTGATGAAGAAAATGAAGAAAACAGGATGCATATCATGTGAACTCAAGCCAGGCCACATGAGTCCACCTCTAGTCCCTAGCAGCGTAGGATCTGTGCAAGACTTCGTATCGGGCACCAAGTACCATGTAGAAGATATTGTTGAGGACAAGCCTTGTTGTCTTCATATTCCAGTCAATCGATCTGGGACAAAAACAAAACAAGCTGCTACTGGTTTGGTAAAACCAGGACTTGTTAACTACCAGGATAATCCTGTCCCGCCACACTATGCTGTGGTCCAAGTTCTAGAGATCACAGACAGTGGTTGTGAAGATTGGGAGATATACTTCCAGTTGCGGGGATGAAAGTTCCCTTTGCCCGGGAACAGGATCTGGATGTCGCCTAGAGGGGGGGTGAATAGGCGAATAAAAAATTATCACTTTAAAACTTTAGTTCTTACTCTACTCAAAGACTAGATCGCAGTGGAATGAAAGATCCTTCGAGTAGGTTGCAGCGGAATAGAAGATCCTGTCTCAAAATGCCCTGCACTTCAAATATAACTTGTACCATAGATAAGTGTTGAAGTGTAGATATAAAAAGTGAGTAAGACAGAGAGTCAGCACACAATACAGAGCGAAGCCCACAGACGCAGGAATTTATCCCGAGGTTCGGCCAAGCCTGAAATGCTTGCCTAGTCCTCGTTGGAGTTAGCCACACCTGGGCTTGGAGTCTATTTCAACTCCTTCCTCCGTTTGCTCAGATCTGTCAGTATGACAGATAGAGCCTTCCACTATGTTGAGTTGGGTTACAACAAAGCCGCGGTTGCTTACAATCTTCTTGACAGCACTCCGGCGGAGTAACAATGCGCTCAAGACTTTGCTCTAGCTCTTTGCAGCACCTCTCCACTCTCTAAAGGCTTATAACTTTGCCTTCACACAAACTAGAGAGATTTACACAAGAGGGAGAGAGAGAATCGATCCGAGTGATGTATACAATTGTTGGCTGCACTTTTGTTGTTGTTTGAGGCGCCTAGGGGTCCCTTTTATAGCCCCAAATGGCCTAGGAGCCGTTAGAGCTTCATTTGGAAGCTCCCAGCCTTTCCTGGTTGCGGGTGCACCGGACTGTCCGGTGGCGCACCGGACAGTGAACAGTAACAGATCTGATTGACAGTTTCCTTCTCTGGAACAGCTAGCCGTTGGTGCACCGGACAGGTTACTATTCACTGTCTTGTGCACCGGACAGGTCACTATTCACTGTCTGTGCACCGGACACAGCTACTATTCACTGTCCTGTGCACCGGACGCTGCGACTATTCACTGTCCTGTGCACCGGACACAGTTACTATTCACTGTCCTGTGCACCGGACACAGTTACTATTCACTGTCCTGTGCACCGGACAGCTACTATTCACTGTCCTGTGCACCAGCCAACAGCACACTAAGTGCTTTTTCCTCTGTTCTTTCTCCGTTTGACTTCAACTTTTGGGAGGATTTTCCTGAGACTTAAACAAACACATTTAGAGTATAATCCAATTGATTTAGTCCTAGAAACTTACATCTTTCTTGTTCTTCTCCTAGCTTTTCTGTTTCTCCTCCAGCAGAGCTCAGAATGGTACTTTCTCTACAGAAAGAGTTAGAGAGCAAACCAAAGCACCAAACTTGTAGTAAGAGGTGTATGCAAAATGGTTGAACACTCAAACCTTACATACTTAACCTTTTTCATCGTTTTACCCAATTTGGCTTGTTTGAGGTCGATGTTGGACTCTAAACCATCAAGTCAACTTGACTTGATCTAGATTGACATATCTGAGCCCCAACCCCCGTTCACTTCTCGAGCTTGATCTTGAGCCTTATGACTTACACCACATAATTGTAGATGTTACCTCATTGGTTGTAAGTCATGTCCTTATGTAGTGATCCTTGATGCACCATAACTCTTCTTAACTCGATCAACCTTGACTTTGCAAGTCTTCTTCTTCACCCCTGGCTTTGGGTTCCTGGTCTCCTTGACCTTCTCCCGTGCACTCGGTACCTCGAACCTCTTCTTGCCTCCATCCTTGGCTTGATCGATTGTCTCTGAGTTACGCACACCGAGTCTCACTTAAGCAATGTCCATCTTACTTGTGATGTCCATTATCTATAGATAATCCAGTCTTTGGACCATCACACTTGTTCACTTGTGTTGAACCCTGTTAGCTTTGCATTAAGCACCTGTTCAACACTTAGCGCACTTGTTAGTCCTTTAATTGGGTTGTCATCCAAACCACCAAAACCCAGAAGAGAGCTTTCAATCTCCCCCTTTTTGGTGATTGATGGCAACACAATTAAAGCTTACACAACAATAAGATTTAAAGCACAAATTTTGAATTCTAAGTTTATAGAATGCTCCCCCTAAATATGTGCTTACATTAAAATCTTAACTTTGGCCTTAAATACCAACATGCACATACTTAGGCTAATTCGAAGCATTGCTACACCTTAGCACCTGTGGGATGCATTGTGTGAAGAATCAAACCGTGATGTGTATAACACAAATGCACAGAATCAGAGTTAAACACCAATTAAATAAATATACCATAGGAATATCAACCTACCACTATTCACCATTAAGATACCGATTTTAAAGCGCCAGAACCACATGAATATCTATCACAGGATAAACACAGTAGATAAACACAGTAGATACCAATTGATTCATATCAACGGAAGCACTAATTTTGCATTATCACCATATAATACAACAAGAAGCATATGATAAGTATTATCAACAAACTAACACATTTTTCCTTAAGATCAAAGGAACTCAAGGAAACCCCTTTAGGTCCTTTAGCACACAAAAAATTAATCTTCACCCTCTTCACACTTAAGATAAGCTTTCCTCTCAGGTCGAGGTGAGCTTTAATGCACAAATTCTCCCCCTTTGACATCAAACACCAAAACCATATTCAAGCAAGAACATAGGATGATGTCAAGGGACAACAGGGTATTAAGCAGGTAAAATGCAACACACTAACATTACTCCCCCTTACACATTAAACATATGCAGCAGAAGCATTGGAGGAAAATTAAGATACAAATACGCAAAAGGTCAATACCTCATATTGTACCTTTACCATGTTATGGTGTACTTTGCATCTAAGTAGGCGTAGTTCCTTTTGCCATCAATTTAAGATTTCCATCTTGAAAGTTTTATCTCTAAGGAGCTCCTTCACACTTGTGCCTGATCCTTTATCCTGACCTTTTCTTGTTGCTAAGACACCAAACTTAGAACAAGTTATAGTATTGTGGCACAAGATGAAGCTTCTATGCTAGTGATTACCAAGAGATACCAAATGAAGCACACTACCAAGGCTACTAATTGAAAGATCATCACTGTCATAGCTCCATGATATTTAAAGATAAGCATCTAGGATCACCAACTGTTATAGAGCATGAGCAATCTTTAAATACACAATTACTCACAACTTTAGATACCAATTACTTGACTTGTGGAGGTACTGAAGTCCTGATTGTTCCATTTCTTGCTCATCTTCCCTTTTCCACCTTGAGACTATATAGGATCACTCAAAAAAAACAGTTAGTCTCAAAAGACACAAGTTATGTGTGCTCCCCCTAAAGTTGTGCATCAAGTATTTGAATGACTTGCACTTTGCACATTCTAGCTTCCTCAGAACTAGAGGGGATCACAACATATCTTGGTCAAGGCATACTCTATCAATTTCATCACAAAGAGATACCAATTGAATAGTTGACTTAATACAACAATGCATGCCTCAAGGAGTATAACATTTTACAAGCAACCTAGGCATGCTTCATACATGATAATCATTGCACCACATATACCAATTGAAAACGACAAGATCATGCATATAAAGCGCAATGTCTAAGACACCATGATTAAGAAGGTTCCTTAGGTACACCAAAAAAACAACATTTTAAAGTAAGGAGCACCTAAGCCAAGTTACTACCAATTCAGAGGCAAGAACATAGCTGTGATCACAATCAATGGAACTTCAAGATATGAGATTGCATAGTTCCATTCTCCATACCTTTGCCTTTTACCTGAATACCATGAGATCCATTCTTTTAGGTAGTGTAGAGTGAGAGCACCTGTTGTCACCAATTTAGGGCTCCTTTTGCTCATGCACTCATAACTCAAGAAGGTGTATTAGTGGCACAACATGGATTTGGTATACACACAGTATCAAAATTGGGTAATTATGTGAATATGGACTAAACAAGATGTCATGCTTGCACATAGGTTAATCATTAAAGACAATAGCATGTCTTACAAAAGGATACAGGTTTATCCATTAACACAAAAAGAGTTAATCATAGTGAATATATCGATTGAAAAGCTACCATTGAATGATTCAAAAGATATAACATATAGAACACACAATCATGATTAAGCAAGCATCATTATGAACCATTGATAACACAGGCAATCTCAAAAGCATAACTACTCCAAGGATAGGTAGCACAACAAACCAACTTAAGAGCAATACTGATTTGCAATAATGTACTTAAGATACCCGGGTACCGTCCTTTGGAGAGCAAGTTGCATATTCTCATCAAGGTCCTTTGCTTGATTCACCAATAATGATTCAAGACCTCTACAACTTATTTAACTTGAGATGAACATGGGATTAGAATTGCACAATCATTCAACCTTGGGTCAATGAATAGACAATAAAAAACAACAGCTTAAGCATAGAGTTTGAATTAACCATCTTAAGCTCTCCCATGGTCTCCAGTCCATCTCGAGGCACCTGCATGGTCTAGTTGGCACAGTTTGGTACCCATCTCGGGATGGGTACATAACAATCATCTAAAAGAGCCTTTGGTACCCAAATAGCAATTGTGCTAGTTCTAGGTGATCTCATTACTGATCTAGCACAGGTGTATGGTTTGGGTCTTCTAAGCGAATAAGATTGAGACAAATTTACTTGCTTAGGAACCTTACCTTTATTACATACCTCAGGTGGATGACCATGCTCACCACACATATAGCAGAAACGTCGCTCGACCCGACATGACGCTTGCTGTTTATCATTTTCCTTGGTGAGGGTCATCTTGGAGGGTGCATGTCCTTGATTCTTTATGACCGGACATGAGGTGATCATGTGGTCCTTTTCATTGCATCCAAAACATCTCCTCATTCCTTCATCCTTGTCTTTGTGTGGACAAGATGCAATGAAGTGACCTAATTCCTTGCACTTGAAGCACCTCCTTTTTCCTCTTCCATTTTTGCTCTTGGATGACATAGAGAGATGATCAGTGCAAACAACATGACTAATCGAATTTTTACCTTTTTCCTTGTTCATGTTGATTTCTTCATTTATTGCTTTAGGAACATCCTTCTTATGGAGTTTAACACTTGCTGCGGTTTCTCCCGTCTCAAGCTTCTTCACCACGCGCCCGTGGATATCTTGAGGAGGTTGAGCAATGCGTCTTCTCCTTAGTTGCTTTGCTTTTTTGTTCCTTTCTTTATTGATGAGCAACTTTTCTTTTGATCCTGCAGCTTGATGCTCATTCAAAAATTGGCTTTCTTTTGAGCAACAGAGGTTAGCACATGGTGATATATTATCTAAATGCGCACGTGTGCAAGAATGAGGTTCACATGAATTTAAGTTCGCAATTACAACCTCATGAGCAACATCAAGCATGATATGGTCATCAACTAATTCATTATGAGAATAAGATAGCATATCATATTTTTCACTTAGAGCAAGTTTTTCTAAATTTATCATTTCTACTTGACTCTTAAGCATAGAATTCTTAGTTTTAAGTTGAGCAACATCAGATAACACATCATGATTATTTCTTTGCTCAAATAAAACAGATTCATACCGTTGGACCAAATTATCATGAGAGCACTTTAGCTCCTCATGTTCTTTGGTCATCTTCTCCAGGCTGTCGTTGGTTTTGATGAGAGTCTCCTCTAGCCTGAGAAGCATCTCGCCTTGTTCCTTGTTCCTCCTCAATAGCTTAACCAAGAGCACTTTGTCTTCTTTGTTGAGATGGGTGTAGAACCGGCGAATCTCCTCTTCTTCCACATCGACGATCTCATTTTCCCTGTCATTATTATCAGTGGAAGCAATACAGGAAAATGTACCTTGTGGTGAAGACTCATCCTCGCTATCATCCTCATATTCCTCCTCATCATCGCTTTCGTCTCCACTATCATTGTTAGCAATAAGATATTTATAACTAGTGGAAGACAAACCTGTTGGTGAGGTGGATTCATCGTTTGGTTGCCATCGTTTTTCTTCTCCCTTTGAAAGGTTAGTATCACAAGCAACATAGGGAGTAGAAGTAGTACAATTGGACTCAGAATATTTTATTTTAATTCTAGTCCATAGATCATGAGCATCAACAAATAAATCACTATCACTACTCATGATGGCAAAATAAGCACCTCTAGAAAGAGAGTCAACTAAGATGTTGCAAGCATGGTGATTGAGAGACAGACATCTTAGTTCATCATTAGAAGGATTTTGACTAAAATTGGAGGGAAAAATACTTCTACTAAAGATCTGTCTCAAATTAGGATCAACACGCATGAAGGCATTATAAATAGAGACAGACCAAGATTTATAATTAGAGCCATCGCCTAAAAGAAGTTCTACAGTTACCTCTTGTGACGACATCATCATCTCCGGATGGCTAAGCCCACACTGGAGAGGCCTAGCTCCGATACCAATTGAAAGTTCCCTTTGCCCGGGAACAGGATCTGGATGTCGCCTAGAGGGGGGGTGAATAGGCGAATAAAAAATTATCACTTTAAAACTTTAGTTCTTACTCTACTCAAAGACCAGATCGCAGTGGAATGAAAGATCCTTCGAGTAGGTTGCAGCGGAATAGAAGATCCTGTCTCAAAATGCCCTGCACTTCAAATATAACTTGTACCACAGATAAGTGTTGAAGTGTAGATATAAAAAGTGAGTAAGACAGAGAGTCAGCACACAATACAGAGCGAAGCACACAGACGCAGGAATTTATCCCGAGGTTCGGCCAAGCCTGAAATGCTTGCCTAGTCCTCGTTGGAGTTAGCCACACCTGGGCTTGGAGTCTATTTCAACTCCTTCCTCCGTTTGCTCAGATCTGTCAGTATGACAGATAGAGCCTTCCACTATGTTGAGTTGGGTTACAACAAAGCCGCGGCTGCTTACAATCTTCTTGACAGCACTCCGGCGGAGTAACAATGCGCTCAAGACTTTGCTCTAGCTCTTTGCAGCACCTCTCCACTCTCTAAAGGCTTATAACTTTGCCTTCACACAAACTAGAGAGATTTACACAAGAGGGAGAGAGAGAATCGATCCGAGTGATGTATACAATTGTTGGCTGCACTTTTGTTGTTGTTTGAGGCGCCTAGGGGTCCCTTTTATAGCCCCAAATGGCCTAGGAGCCGTTAGAGCTTCATTTGGAAGCTCCCAGCCTTTCCTGGTTGCGGGTGCACCGGACTGTCCGGTGGCGCACCGGACAGTGAACAGTAACAGATCTGATTGACAGTTTCCTTCTCTGGAACAGCTAGCCGTTGGTGCACCGGACAGGTTACTATTCACTGTCCTGTGCACCGGACAGGTCACTATTCACTGTCCTGTGCACCGGACACAACTACTATTCACTGTCCTGTGCACTATTCACTGTCCTGTGCACCGGACGCTGCGACTATTCATTGTCCTGTGCACCGGACACAGTTACTATTCACTGTCCTGTGCACCGGACACAGTTACTATTCACTGTCCTGTGCACCGGACAGCTACTATTCACTGTCCTGTGCACCAGCCAACAGCACACTAAGTGCTTTTTCCTCCGTTCTTTCTCCGTTTGACTTCAACTTTTGGGAGGATTTTCCTGAGACTTAAACAAACACATTTAGAGTATAATCCAATTGATTTAGTCCTAGAAACTTACATCTTTCTTGTTCTTCTCCTAGCTTTTCTGTTTCTCCTCCAGTAGAGCTCAGAATGGTACTTTCTCTACAGAAAGAGTTAGAGAGCAAACCAAAGCACCAAACTTGTAGTAAGAGGTGTATGCAAAATGGTTGAACACTCAAACCTTACATACTTAACCTTTTTCATCGTTTTACCCAATTTGGCTTGTTTGAGGTCGATGTTGGACTCTAAACCATCAAGTCAACTTGACTTGATCTAGATTGACATATCTGAGCCCCAACCCCCGTTCACTTCTCGAGCTTGATCTTGAGCCTTATGACTTACACCACATAATTGTAGATGTTACCTCATTGGTTGTAAGTCATGTCCTTATGTAGTGATCCTTGATGCACCATAACTCTTCTTAACTCGATCAACCTTGACTTTGCAAGTCTTCTTCTTCACCCCTGGCTTTGGGTTCCTGGTCTCCTTGACCTTCTCCCGTGCACTCGGTACCTCGAACCTCTTCTTGCCTCCATCCTTGGCTTGATCGATTGTCTCTGAGTTACGCACACCGAGTCTCACTTAAGCAATGTCCATCTTACTTGTGATGTCCATTATCTATAGATAATCCAGTCTTTGGACCATCACACTTGTTCACTTGTGTTGAACCCTGTTAGCTTTGCATTAAGCACCTGTTCAACACTTAGCGCACTTGTTAGTCCTTTAATTGGGTTGTCATCCAAACCACCAAAACCCAGAAGAGAGCATTCAGGGGATCATAACTTTGCAGGAGGCAATGAACGAGTTGGTCCTTTGGCATCGACGCAACATTAAGTTGGGTGATGAGCCAATCTTAAGCTGTCTATCGCGCCATAAGTCACCAACACCGAATTCAACACCAATGGAACAGAAAGATAGTTCGATCATTCCATACCCCATGGTGCAGGAAAATATAGCACCGGCCTCCATAAAAACCATTGAAACAATCATATCACCTCTTGCGAAGGAACTCGACGAGGGGGACGTAGACAAAATTGTTCCTCAGAATGTCAATGCGGACATCAGAAAGGAAGCAAAGGTTGACACTAATATTGAAGGGCCAACTACTTCAAAGAAAATTCATCAGCGAATCGCCACTGACAATGTCAAGAAACCGTCAGAAGCTGTGACACGCTACCTGCAAAAATTGAAGAGAGTTATGACAGATCAATCAAAAGTAGAATCAGCATCTCGTGGAGTACGCACACGGTCCCAAATAGACAATTTCGAAGTATGGGAAGAAGATGGAATGATTCATACTTGAGAATCATTACGTCTTAAAATCAATATCCCGATATACAAGAAGGAGGATGTTCCTCCTAAATTTGTGAATGGGAGGCTGTTCTCGACAACGGTGCAACTTTCTAAGTTGTCGACTCCGGAGATTAGAATGCATGAGTGGTACATGGTGGCTAGCAACAAATACAAACTCGAGGACTTCACATTTGTTATGCCAGAAGATGCATTTTGGAGCAAAGATAATATAGATCCTGTGCGGCATTTATTCTTTGACGATCTGTGGTCGTTGTACCACCGAGAAAGGATGGAAACCAACTACTTAACCCTCTTTTGCTTGTAAGTACCTTTAAACTTTCATATTTGTTAGTTTTGTACATGCACACATAAACGAGAGTCTAACAATTAACACTTTTTACACGTAGGATGCAATACATGGATGATAAGAAGAAACAACTTAAGACAAGGTTTCTTGACCCGTTGATGATATCCCAAGCTCGCTACAAAGAAGTTGTTCGGAGACATGGAGAAGAATACAAAGACTTGGATGATGATGAATTTGAGAAAGCCGTCAAATAGAATCAGAGAAAGAAAATGAAGGTAATGGCGGCATACATTGGACGAGCCATGTATAATCATGTACAACATGGCAAGGACTTAATAATAGCTCTGCACCACTTTAAGTAAGTTCTCGACATGGTTTTGAACTACAAATTATGGCAATCGTGATCTTAACATGTGTTTTTGTCTATGTCTATGTAGTGACCACTACATTTGTATCATGATCTTTCCAAAGCATGGTAAAGGCATGGTCTTCGACTCGCTGAGAATGGAAAAGGATGCGTATAATGACTTCTTGAAGATTTTAGAGAAGTATGATTATTGCACACTTGTACTTACAACTTAACAAATGCATTCTTAATCTCACAATGCTATTCTTATATGCAGTGCATACCGTTTTTATTGGCAAGATCTTGGCGGCGAACATCTAGAGGACAAGCCTAATTTATCAATATCATTATTTCCATTTGGTGACAAACAACCTCCGGGTATTGTCCTGTGTGGTTATTATGTATATGAATGGTGTCGTGTCACCTTCCATTACATGGTCAATCGTGAGGATGTAAGTTTGTTATCATTGTCTATGTTGCAATTTTTATGTTATATTTTTGTTCATCACATTACTCTTAGCACTGCTTGCTCTTTCATTGCAGGTTCCTAAATCCAAGATCAATGCTGAATGGCTAGAAAGAGATATGGTTACCATCGGCGTGGCTAAGGTTATAAAAGACTTGTTTTACTTTATGCGCCATGAAGTTCTTCATCAACAAGGGCTATTCTACAAAAATAATGGAAATTTGCAACAACTCCCAGAACTAAGTTTGTACACGCTAGCACACAGTGTTTAGATCTTTAGTTTGGAACTTGAGATGTTCAGTTGTATATGGAACTTGAGATGTTCAGTTGTTAAGTTGTATATGGAACTTGAGATGTTCAGTTGTTAAGTTGTATATGGAACTTGAGATGTTCAGTTGTTAAGTTGTATATGGAACTTGAGATGTGTATCTTATTGTGGTTTGGTGCTAATACTAGTACTGTTATCGTTCTATGAATGTGATTTGTGATGTGTATGATCTGATGTATGAATCTGGATTCTGTATATTGATTTGTTATGAATATCATCTATATATTAATTCTGTATATGAATCTGGAATCTGCATATGAATCTAGAATCTGTACAAAGAAATACAGTCAGACCTATATTTAAAACCGCCTGGGGTATGTGTCTAACACAAGCGACTAGGACTAGAAACCGCTTGTGATGTGTGCCTATCGCAAGCGGTTCCATTAGCCGGAACCACCTGTGATGTGTGTCTATCACAAGCGGTTTTAGATTGACCGCCTGCGATGTTGTTTTACATCACAGGCGGTGCACCACAAGCGGTTCCTGGAACCGCCTGTGTAGAGGCTAACTGTAGCAGTGCCCAGACCTTTGTTTGCCTCCTCGTCGTCATCGTCATCACACAGCGCATGCTCATCCGATGATGGCGGTGTGTGTCCCTTGCCTAGTTGTCTGTCACCGTCGTGGCTCGTGGGGGACAGGCAACCAAAATCAAAACCCCTCAACAAATTCGCCCAAGTCACAGCCAAAAAAGAAGAATAAAAATCCATGCCAAATAGGTCATAAATCACATTAAAAGAAAAGATAGATATTACTGGAGGGAGAAAAATCTTGCACAAACCTGCTAGGAAATTGGAGAGGTACTCAACTCTCTATACCTTTTTTGAAAAGGGAAGGATTTTTATTCATTCAAAAACAGTACATCGAGGTGATACAAGTCCTTGAAAGTCACTTTCGGCCTCTGCCCATAAGAGCACACAACCTAACAGAATCTAAAAACACACACTACTGGCTATCAATTCGAAGACTAGACCGCCAACCATGCTCACGAAAAAAAAACTCTTTGGCCACTTGAGTCAAATGTTGTGTAGCCATTACCAAAAAATTGCATGAGTCCTGCATCTGTAGCACAGCTCATGTGCGAAGCCTCTGGGCTACAGTAAAAATGACCTGCAAAGGAGATAAAGAAATTTTGTTTTCAAAAATTAACTCATTTATACCTAGGCAGATAGACCAACATACGATTGCTGCCTCAAGTAGAGCTAGACCTTTATGGTCATTTTCGAAGCCTCCTATCCAGTTACCAAACCCGTCTCACAAAATGACAGTCAAAAAGATGATGCTTGATCGTCTCGTTTTTGTGACAGAAGCAGCATTTCAGACTACCTTTCGAGTTACGTTTCGCTAAGTTATCCTTTGTTAGGATGACTCCCCTTTTTAGATACCACAAGAATACTTTGATTTTTAGGGGGGGCCTTTAGCTTCCAAATGACTTTATTACGATTTGGGATGTTGGTTTTGATCAAGGCTTGGTAGAGCGACTTAACTGAGAATTTTCCTAACTTAGTTAGACCCTAGGTAAACTCATCTTCACCCTGGTCCAGCTGGACTCTCGCGATACATGAATACAATTCGTTCCACACCACTAATTGTGGTCCTATCAAAGATCTCCACTAGGAAATATTTGGTTGTGGGGTTGATAAAACTTCTGCAATGGTTATCCCTTTATAGATGATTCCATATTGGTGCGTCGCTTATCCTCTGTGTTGAGAGCAGATGGTGGATAGGTGGTGCTCGCCTGAGTGGGAAGAGGCGTACAACGCTAGCCGGGAATGACGTCTGATGATGCAAGGTCCCTCCCACCACCAAGGCAGCCGCAGCCTAGGCCAATATGCAGAAGCATGGGTACGCCCTCTTTTTATTTAGGTATATAACATTAGATTAGATATTAATTCTAACTATCTCGTTTGTTTTCTTGCAGTCGGCGTCACATGGTGGCTAACATTGCTCCATCTTCTCAGCCTATGCTATGGACCACAAGGGCAAGGCGACACGTCCGACATCACCTACAACCCGGATGACAGGCCTGAGGCATACAATAACTCCACCGTCTACAGCCGCCTTCATGACTACACCACCATGGCACAGGAGGTCCATGGGCCAGAATACGATTCGAGGACCAAGCAGATCGACCCCGATGCCCTCATGAGGGTTGGAGGAGGCAAGAGACATGGGCGGTACTAGATTGCCAATGGGGCAATCGACTCGTCGTCCACTCTCACTCTGTCTCACGTGCGAGCAAGGAGCACGAGCTCGAGCCTAGCCATACGACCTCGACAGGACAGCTCACATCATCGCATACAACAACTCAAGGTTAGTGCTTCTGTAACTCATCATTCCTTGAGTTATATACCTTCTCTTTGAGTTACTATAACATTGGCTTGGAATATTATAGACCCAGCTATAAATAGAGAGGAGGGAACGTCAGGAGATGGAGGCGAGGATAGCGGAGATGTTCCAGTACATGCAGAGCCTTGGCGCCGCACAGGGTTTCGCTCCACCACCTCCATTGTTCCCTACAGTTGATCCTACTCAGTTCCATACTCCTGTGTGTTGGGGACTTGTTCTCAAACGCTAAGAGTTAAGAACAAGGCAACATAAAATTGTTAAATGTCAAAGTCCTTCGTCCTTCGAAGCATTATCTCCCTTCGGATATAATGAATTCCGAACGAAGGTCATGAAGGACAAGCCTTCATGAGTACAATAAATGATGAAGAAGGATTCATACACAAGATATGGAAAAGTAATATAAACACTTTAAATGTTATTATTAACTTATTTTAATTTGCATTGCTGTATTCACAATGATAGATTATGAATGTACCTTTGGCTCGAAGAAAAGCAGGGGTACAAGCGTGACGTGAGAGCAAATGCCAAGTCAACGTGAACAGTACGGGAGTACTGTTCATCTATTTATAGGCAAGGGACGCAGCCCATGTAAAATTACATTCATGCCCTTTATATTTGCTAATAACGCTATAGTAATTCTTCGAGGTCTAATTTACCTTTTCATCTTTAAGTCGGTTCCCCTTTTCTACTGTCATGCCGAAGCTTTCCTATGTACAGCTTCGTGATCACCTTGTCCTTTGTCATAATCACCTTTCGTCTCGCTCAGGCTTCGTCCTAACCATGCTCTGTATGCTCATGATCCGAATCTGAAGATACCTGTTCACATATTTTACTTGGAAAACATTATCAAATCATGTTTTTGAGGACCTTCGGAAGCCGAAGGCCCCCAACAGTAGCCCCTCGCAATATTAATTTGCTAGAATAATAAATTCAGATTGCGATATGGACGAAGGCCTTAAGCCGAAGGTCCGAAAAAACACCTTCCCTTTGCTAGAATAGCAATAGTCAATGACAAGTGGGGCCCTGCCACTTGCAACGTACTGGGCGTATAAATAAGAACGCACCGCCAGCACATTTAGCACGCTTTCTTGCCGCCAGCTCCTGCCTTCCTAATTTTTAGCTCTTTGCACACCAACGCTTGCCTGGCTTTTTACATTTTTAAGCTTCGTCTTTGAGAGCACTTTCCTAGCATTTTCGAAGATGTCTGAAGACAAGAAAATTGTCGCTGAGTCGAAGCTAAGCCTTTCCGAAGAGATGAATCTCGGTTTCCTTGAATCAATAGCAAAGACAAATACAGAGAAGATTACTAGGGAGATTTTAGAGGGTTTGCCTGAAGACACTGGTGATAGTGACAGCTATGATGTGGAAAGTGGTGGTGAAGATTCCGAAGATCGACCTTGGCGACCAAGCCATGCAGTTTTTGGAAAATCAAGCATTAAACAAAGCCATCTTGTCAACATGAGGGGCAGATATTTTCGGGATTTATCTATTGTAAGGGCTCACGAAGGAGAGAAAACTTGTCCGACTCCTGAGGAAAATGAAGTCGTGATATTCTGAAGCTTCTTTAAGGCTGGACTTCGGTTTCCTTTGAGCAGTTTCGTGGTAGAAGTTTTGAAGATATTTGAAATCTACCTTCATCAAATTACTCCTGAAGCAATCATAAGGATGGGAATCTTCGTATGGGCCGTGAAGAGCCAAGGTTTGGAACCAAATGCAAAAAGTTTCTGTAATATGCATGAGTTATTGT
Organism: Zea luxurians; assembly: GCA_029449295.1. Taxonomy (NCBI): domain Eukaryota; kingdom Viridiplantae; phylum Streptophyta; class Magnoliopsida; order Poales; family Poaceae; genus Zea; species Zea luxurians. The sequence goes on along the minus strand of JAOPSE010000082.1, from coordinate 6,497,829 downwards.
ATGAGACGAAACCATGGGGTAAGGAGCAATATCACAACAATTTTGGCTGTTATAGCTTCGGTGCCCGCTCTGGGTCAAGCTGTCCCGTGCCAACTTTTCGGAAAAGATGGCCTGGGGACTGGATGAAGGAATGGTTTTATGTGAAAAACGACTTGAAAACGCGAGAAGATATTAAAGGTATCATTATGCGCCCTATCTGGCAGCGCTTCGGCCTTCGGAAACCGAAGGTGGAAATTGACGAAGCAGCCGAAGAATGCCGGAGAGCCTTCGGAGTAGTTTGCTCTTTCATCGGGACAAGGGATTTGATCCAAGAACACATTGCCTTCAAAGTATGGCCACTTGCAGATAAGTGGGAAATGCCAAAGGAAACCGTCAGCGAACCTAACGAAGGTGGACTAGTTAGGTTAAAATTCACCTTCAAATATGGAGATAAGTTCGTCGAGCCAGATGACGACTGGTTGAAAAGTATTGAGGCCGTAAGCGATGAGCTGCTTGGGCCATACTCGAAGGCAGAAGATACTGCACTGTCCGCAGCCTTCAGAGGCCGGAAGAAGAAAAGGCTCAACCGAGTATTTGATGCCATTGGGTTCGTGTATCCTGACTACCGTTACCCAACACGGGGTCAAAAAAGGAAAGATACGGCGTCTACGAAAGAAGCCGCCTCAGCCGCCCTTAGTGAGCCAGCGCCGAAGAGTAAAAAGATAAAGGTTCTTACACACCGTCCACGCTATATTGAACCGGCCACAGTGCCCGAGTTTGTCGGTGAATCCTCTTCGGCCCCCGAAGCCAAAGAGGCGACTCCCCTGAAGAATATTGAAGAGCCGGTAACAATGCCGGAGATAAAGAAAATAGAAGAACCGAAAGCTGAAGAAACAAGGACATCTGAAATTTTAAGTCCTTCAGCAAAAGTTGAAGTACCAAAAAGCAAAAAGGGTCCAGCGTTGACCCCCAAAAGAAAGAGGATGGTTAATGTACTGGATGTATTGGAGACAATAAAGTCTTCAAGCACTACTCCAAAGAAAATTGCCGAAACTCCCGAAGTGCAAATCGAAGCCTTTGAGGCCGAAGCTTCAAAGCACCAAGCTGAAACTGAAGCTGGGCCTTCAGAGCCCGCCAAGGTAAAATTCTTGGAAACCAAAGAAACAGAAACTGCAGAACAAATCTTTGTTGAAGAAAGTGGCACTGCCGCCCCCGAAGCCTTTTCTGAAGTTTCCGATTATATTTTACGACATGCTTTGGGGAAGAAGTTGACTGAAAAAGAAAAGCAGGAGGCTCAGTTCTATGCCCAAAGACTGAAATATCCCAAGGGGGCGTTGATATTCAACGGTAGCGGAGAAGAAGACTTCTTGTATTGTCTCCCTGACAACAAGGAGATTTCAGTCTGTCGGGAGATGAGCAAAAGCTTCGGATTCCCAACACTAGAAGACGAGCTCTCAGTGTTGTCAAAGAACGAGCTGGCTGACAGCTTAGCGTACAACAGTTTAAAGGTGAAAAAATGAAATCTTTGTATTATTTTTTGAAACCAGAATTTTTCATTTGCTTAAACTTACTAACAAACATTTTTTTCCAGGGTCTTATACTTAGCAATGCCCTCAGGGCACAAAAAGATGTCGAAGACGAAGGGTATACCATAGCCTTGAGCAACCTTCGTTCCGAAGTAATTGAACTAAGGAACGAAGGTCTCGAAAAAGATAAAATATTGCACTCGTTATTGAATAAAATAAAAGAAGACGAAGCTGCTTTCAAAACTCAAGCCGAAGCTCAGAAGCGCGAAATTGAAGATCTTCGGAAACAACTAGTTAGAGCTAAAGAAGAGCGCACACTTGAAGAACCAAAACGAGAAATTAGTGAACAATGGGCCAATCATTTAGAAAGAAACGTTGAAGAGCTTCGTGCATCCAAGAAAAAGTGTTATGAAAAATCTATAGAATGTGTTAAGAAAATAAGAACCAGCTTCGCCAACGTCGGCGCATTCTCAAGTGAAGAGGACTTCATAAGGGGTGACCCCGAAGGCCCAATTGGATGGATCAGCCACGAAGCTGAAGCTTTTGAAGAAGTTTTGAATAGTCGTGGAGACATATGTGCTTTTACGGGTGCCAGGGGGATTGCCACTATTTTGGAGAGAAAAGGCTGTGACCATGTAAAATTTTTGGCACAATCCAAAACCGCCTTGTCTTCTGAAGATATAAAAGACCCCTCGGCCGAAGAGAGCCTGGTTGGTGGAAAATTTTTCACCGACATCTGGGACAATGGTGGCTGGGAGATGGCCCAAGAAATTATACGAAAGAGCGAGAAAGGTATTCATGACGCTAGAAAAGTAGCAGAGACCACTGAGAAGAGTGCAGATGTCGAAGTGCAAATAGGTATTGACTAGCAGTTTTTGGCTCTGTTGTAATTTTTTATTTTGAACTTGTTTACGCTTTGTAACACAGCCACACTTTCTCGCCCCTCAGAGCCTGCCAAGCCATCGGCGGACCCCCACGTGAAGGGGGACGACGAAATTAGAAAAATGGCTGAAGCTATCATGGATAAAGTTGTTGATCAACTACTGAACGAAGCTGCAGAAGTTGTTCTAAGGGAAAACTAGATGTTATTGTAAAAACATTTGGAATGTAATATTTATTGAACATATGTAATACTTTGTAACTTTGAATGTAATATATAAGCTATTTATGGTTCAATTCTTTACGATGCATGAAACTTTACATACATACCGTTTTTTGAGCCTTCGGCGAAAAAACACCTTCCCTTCTTTTCATGCTTCGTAAATAATATCTGTATTTTCATAAAAACTTCCAATCTTCATAAAATCAATAACCGATAAATCTTTTCATTTCGGAGTTTGACGAAGGTATGCTTCTTCAAAATTTACTTTTTTGTGCCTTGGCACTGTTTCTTCGAAACAATCTCCAAATATCAACATTGATCCCCTTCTTGCGTCATTGATGCAATATGATGTATGATGTTATGCTATGCAAATGATGTGATGATGTGATGTTATGCAAAATGATATTTGCCGAAGATCGACGTTTATTTTTCACTCTAAGCCTCCCTTAGGAGCTTCTTCGCCTTTTACTTTCAGCGGTATCAGCGTTTATTTTTCGCTGTAAGCCTCCCTTAGGAGCTTCTTCGCCTTTTACTTTCAGCGGTATCAGCGTTTATTTTTCGCTGTAAGCCTCCCTTAGGAGCTTCTTCGCCTTTTACTTTCAGCGGTATCAGCGTTTATTTTTCGCTGTAAGCCTCCCTTAGGAGCTTCTTCGCCTTTTCCTTTCAGCGGTATCAACATTTATTTTTCGCTGTAGGCTCTGCATTCCCTTCGGAACGACTTTTGAGCAGAAAACTTACGCTGCGCTCCCTTAGGAACGACTTTTTGTTATTTCGGAAATTCCCCTTGTAACCATAAATCTTATGCTTCGGCAACTCCGCTACTCTGTGGAGAAGGTATATTTTTACTGTGGCAAAAACGAAACTATTACAAGAGATTTAAAAAACGACAAAAATATTTAGGCTTTCAATAATTGTTCCTTATTAAAAAAGAAAATGATACTGAATGTAAAAACTGCTGCCGAAGTAGGATATTTGTTAGTAAATATGCTTCGATTCTGGCACAGTACTATTGACTGTGCGAGCTTCGGACTCTTCTCTGAAGTCCCGTTGGAGGTGGGGATGCTGACTCCCTTCTGGCTGCTGGCCTTGTTGCATTGGTGGTGGAGGGGCAACTGTTGCCAGGATGCCTGAGGTTGGCTTGCCAAAGCGACATAAGCTGCAGGGTGGTTGCCTACATACTCTGGAATGTATGGCAAATGGTACGAAGCAGTGTGCATAACTTGCTTCGGCTGGCTCTGTTGGGCCGCAGCTTCTGCTATCTCCTTTTGTTTCTGGATGGTAACATGGCACATCCTAGTGGTATGGCCCTTGTCCTCACCACAGAATAGGCAATAAATCTTCCTGGGCTGATCCCCAAATCTCCCTCCGAAGCCCCTGGCACCTCTGCCCCTTGGAGCTGGAGGTCGAGGATAGCTCTGCTGCTGCCCCGAAGCCTGGGAGGAATATTGCGGCCTCTGCTGCTGGCTTCCCCTGTCATCATTCTGAGTGGAATGAATCGATCTGACATGTCTGGGATGAATTCTCCCTCCGAAGCCCCTGGCTATTTCGGAGAACCTGTAAGCTTCCTCCCTTCTCTGTCGAAAATCATTGCCAGCGCGGATGTATTCATCCATCTTCTGAAGCAATTTCTCCAGAGTCTGAGGGGGCTTTCTGGCGAAGTATTGGGCTGAAGGTCCCGGCCGAAGCCCCTTAATCATGGCCTCAATTACAATTTCATTGGGCACTGTTGGCGCTTGTGCCCTCAGACGTAAGAATCTTCGGACATACGCCTGAAGATACTCTTCGTGATCTTGGGTGCACTGGAATAAAGCTTGAGCGGTAACCGGCTTCGTTTGAAACCCTTGGAAGCTGGTGATCAGCATATCCTTTAGCTTCTGCCATGATGTGATCGTTCCTGGCCGAAGGGAGGAGTACCAGGTTTGCGCAACACTCTTGACAGCCATGACGAAATACTTCGCCATGACTGCAGTATTGCCACCATAGGAAGATATTATTGCTTCGTAGCTCATCAGAAACTGTTTCGGATCTAAATGGCCGTCGTACATGTGGAGTTGAGGTGGCTTGTAGGACGGGGGCCAAGGTGTAGCCTGCAGTTCTGCTGATAGAGGAGAAGCATCATCAAAGGCAAAATTTTCATGATGGAAATTCTCATACCAGTCATCTTCGTTGAAGAAGCCCTCTTGATGAAGCTCTCTATACTGAGGCCTTCGGTTCTGCTCATCTTGAGTAAGATGGCAAACTTCTTCAGAGGCTTCGTCTATCTGCCTTTGCAGATCAGCCAGCCTAGCCATCTTTTCCTTCTTCCTTTGCACCTGCTGATGGAGCATCTCCATATTTCTGATCTCTTGGTCCAAGTCGTCCTCCTGAGGCGTTGGACTGATGGCCTTCCTTTTCTGGCTTCGGGCCTCCCGAAGAGAGAGTGTCCTGGTTGGGGTCCAGCGGCTGCAGAGCGGCATCCCCTATTACTGAAGCTTTCTTTGGCGGCATGACGAAGGTCTACGCTTGCCGAGGGTGTTCGAATCTCAAAATAGTGGAAGTGAGTTCACCGGAGGTGGGCGCCAATGTTGGGGACTTGTTCTCAAACGCTAAGAGTTAAGAACAAGGCAACATAAAATTGTTAAATGTCAAAGTCCTTCGTCCTTCGAAGCATTATCTCCCTTCGGATATAATAAATTCCGGACGAAGGTCATGAAGGACAAGCCTTCATGAGCACAATAAATGATGAAGAAGGATTCATACACAAGATATGGAAAAGTAATATAAACACTTTAAATGTTATTATTAACTTATTTTAATTTGCATTGCTGTATTCACAATGATAGATTATGAATGTACCTTTGGCTCGAAGAAAAGCAGGGGTACAAGCGTGACGTGAGAGCAAATGCCAAGTCAACGTGAACAGTACGGGAGTACTGTTCATCTATTTATAGGCAAGGGACGCAGCCCATGTAAAATTACATTCGTGCCCTTAATATTTGCTAATAACGCTATAGTAATTCTTCGAGGTCTAATTTGCTTTTCATCTTTAAGTCGGTTCCCCTTTTCTACTGTCATGCCGAAGCTTTCCTGTGTACAGCTTCGTGATCACCTTGTCCTTCGTCATAATCACCTTTCGTCTCGCTCAGGCTTCGTCCTAACCATGCTCTGTATGCTCATGATCCGAATCTGAAGATACCTGTTCACATATTTTACTTGGAAAACATTATCAAATCATGTTTTTGAGGACCTTCGGAAGCCGAAGGCCCCCAACACTGTGAGTTTTCATGATATATATTCATCTGGTATAACACATGCAATCTCTTCTCTGTGCAGGAACAATCTGGGGCAGCATCCAACAACCATCATGGATCCGCCAGCCCATCGCCGCACCAGTCCAGCCGCCCACCTCGATGAGATATTATCTTTGTTAGTATTGTTCATACTTTATGAAATAACCCGGTTTGAACTTGTTAGATGTTGGTAATGCTTTGTGAGATACTTGAGACTTATGTTCTTGAGTGTTGAATACTTATGTTTGTGTCCGAACATGTTGGTAATGCTATGAGAACTTGTTTGATTTATGGTGTTTGTGAGATATGTGATGTATATGTGATATCTGTGATGATTATGTGATATATGTGATGTATATATGATATCTTTTGTTTGTTTGGATGGAATAGAAAAAACAAATAAAAAAGTGTATACTGGTCACTTTACCGAGTGTCAGGGTCATAGCACTCGACAGAGAAGGAACACCTGGGCACCGGTAAAGCTTCTTTGCCGAGTGTTGTGACCCTGGCACTCAGCAAAGAAGCAAGCTTTACCGAGTGCCTCCTAGCGCACTCGCCTGACAAAGGACCCCGTCGGTGGCCCCTTTGCCGAGTGTAGGCTGGCGGACACTCGGCAAAGGCGCCGTCTCCGTTACCAGTCGCCGTGACGGCGGCTTTTCTTTGCCGAGTATCGAGTGACACTCGGCAAAGTCTTTGCCGAGTGCCCGATAAAAAGTACTCGGCAAAAAAAACTGTTGCCGATGTATTGTTCGCCGAATTTTCTTTGCCGAGTGTTTTCTAGGCTCGGCAAAGAGCTCGATTCCAGTAGTGACGTAGGCTACTAAAGAATAGGGAAAAAGTTTATTTAATATAAGCTTTGTAAAATCATTACATATTTAAGTGAATCTTAGTTTCCTTGTATATCACTAGCCCCATGTGTCATATACATGAAAAAATCATATATATCGTTTAATGGCACACAAGAGAATGAGTATAAAATTCTTATAATAAAACAAGAATTTGGAACTGTACTGCTCTAGCACGGCATGCAAATATGGCAAATGGCATTGACAAATGACAATGGTGGTGGTCAAAACCTGTCATGTTCAGGGCACGTGGTAGCCCTTCTGCTCACAGCCCTTTCGCCAAAGTGATGGACGACGACGTAACGTACTCATCCCCCGGCCGAGAGCGAGTGCATGCGTGGTTTGGTTTGGGCTAGAGAATAAACCGCGACGTGGAAGCGGCGAGGCCTTGCGACTTTGCAGACCAGTTAGGACGATCTATCTGAGCACGTACGTCGACGACTTGTCCGGACAGCCACAGAGGCACAGACATGCATCAGTACTATGATATATAGTGTCCCGGTTCGTTTACATCCATCTATCTTGTGACTGTGACCTGGTAGATGTTAGAATTATAGGTATTTTACGTATCATTTTAATTCCATAAATTAATATTATGATGATGACATATAAAAGATAATTAACCATAGAAATCGTAATCTCAAACATATTCATAACAATATGGATCATGAGAACACAAAGCATATGAATCATATAGATCATATAAATACGATAAACATATAAACTGACTGAACAATTGAAAATAAACAAATAGAAACATAAACAGCATGATTGTAAAATTAAAACAAACAGATATAACACATTATAAGGTAACAGAACAGATGAGATAAACTCTTTGCTATACATGAAACAGTACAGATGCATATATAAAACATATATAATCTGTAGAACGCAAAACAGTAAGGAAATAAACTGATCGTACCCTCCCATGCGCTCTGATCCAGATCCTTGTCCAACTTCCTTTGTCATGTCGCAGATGTTTTGGGCAGTCGCGTAGACGCTCCCCAAAAACCTAATTGCCGATCCTCCGTGCAAGGTCTCGAACGGCACCGGCTTCGGAGGCACCTGCCCTCTCGCTTCTCTGTGCGCGCAGAGTCACAAGATGGAAATACCCTCACTCGGCGGCTGGACTGTGATTCTGAAAGTGGTGTGTTCGCGTGTACCGAGTGACAGGGGTGCTCCTCTATTTATCCTCTCGCAGAGGGAAGCTGAAGGAGAAAGGTCGCCGAGTCACGCCAAGGGTCGGTCAGCTCTCGCCGAGTCATGCCATGAGTCGGCCAGCACTCGCCGAGTCACGCCATAAGTCGGCCAGCTGAAGGAGAAGGGTCACTCGGCTGGCTGACGAAGAGACAGAGTCACTCGGTTGACGAAGAGACAGGGTCACTCGGCTGACGTACGCGGTTAGTGAGTGCTAAAAATTAACACAACCACACCACGCCCGCTCGCCTGCCTGCCTGCCTGCCTGCCTGCCTCGCCTCGCCTCGCCACGCCACGCCACGCCACGCCACACCCGGCCCGGCCGGCGGCGGCGGCGGCGCGCGCGCGCGTGTGGCACGCCCTTGTCCATTTCTTGACTTCTCAAGTTAAGTGGAATAAATCCCACCATATAAGTCAAGGCAAAAGACCTTTGGACTTCCAATGTGGTACTATTGGTATTCTCCACCATTACATACCATAGAGTTTATTCAATAAATGGGCCAAGCCCATAAAAGATTCAACAATCCCCACCAAACTCTAGGGTTTGTAATGATGAAGTATCAGAATCACAATCTTTTGATATACCAGTGTTTCGATGGAGACTGTTAAGTTGAACATCCATCTAGAATAAGAGTTTCACTCATTCACAACTGAACAATGGACTAAGCCTTGAATTGACAGTTTTGTGCGAAGTAAGATTCACTCAAATCCTTTGCTGATACTAGGCTGCAAAAGGGTATTCCCGCTGTTTAGAAGCATATAAGTCACACTTCAGTGCCTTTCATGAGTATTTAGGGATTACCCAAGTCCCATAGACTGTGACCAGCAGTCTGACTCATATAGGTGTATTCCTCAAAAGATGTTCTGTAGGACAACATCTCACCTTTATAAGACTCTTGGAATACATTAAGGTAAATACCATCCTGCCTTACAGAAAGGAAAGATGTGCATCAGAAATGAGTTAAGAAAGGGATCTTTCCTCACAACCTACTCCTAGCTTGTTTCTCCACTCTACTTCACGGGATCTCCGATCACATAGAGCAGGTTACCACTAGAGTAGATCTCACATGGGTCTCATACCCATTTCCCTCGATGCACTTTCTATCACTGTAACACCCCAGGTGTTACCATGGCTAGAGCCCACTTTGCTATTGAAGGATATGAGCACCTGTGGATGAACTTAATGAATAGAAGCATAAGGGCCTTGGAAAGTTAGAGGTTAACCAAGGATTGTGAGCAACCAAAAGCATTACTCTAATCCTTGCACACTTACTACCTTGGATGAGAGGGGAGAAGAAACCTAGATCTCTCTTATGACCCTATCTCCCAAAACCCTAGTTAAGGAGGGAAAAGAGAGTGAGCAAGTGTGCAAAACATGAGTAACTTTTACCCAAACCTTAAGTGACTTTGTAACCAGCATTTAGGGGAAGGAAATATTGCAAAAAGGCCCCTGGTGAAACCTCAAATCAAATCTTTAAGTGGAGAGAGAGAGCTAGAGCTCTCTATTCCTCTCTAAGTCCATTTTTGACCCTAGTTTAAGGATCAGCCGTGTTCACCTTGAAGATGGCATCAAATCCACTTGTGATCTATACCAAAAACGTAGCATACAACCTGGGGCACCCACTGGAAAAAGTTGAGCCCGAGACTCGGACGTTTGACATGCCATGGCATGGCTTTTGTCGCGAAGTGTCCAGTGTGACACACCTGTTTTGGCATTCAAAGATCTCCCTCCCTAGGCCGTATCTGCCCCGACTCCTCACAGTTGAGTGACAGCCCTAGGTGCCAGGAAGAGGTCTGCGCCGAACCTTTGCAAAGATTCGCACGTTTGCGACCTCTGTCGACGTTTGAACACTGGAAGAAACAAACTGCCACGTGTTCGACGCGTTCTGCCGCGCCAGAGCACGCCCGCGCGCGCCCCGCGCCGCGCCCGAGCCAAGCCGGCGCCTCGGCCGCGTCCGCGCCTATAAAACCCACCCCAGTGCTCGGTTGCCTTCCCCAGTGCCTCCTCCGTACCTCACCGGACTCGCCCGAGCCAGCCATCGCCTCCGGCGACCTCCCCGCGACCCGCCAGTGCCGACCGAAAGCCACCGTCGTGGCCAACCCCTCTCCAGCCCCCTCCGTTCAATCCAAGCCCTCAGTTAGCTTCCTGGTGAAGCCGTAAGCCTTGCTCAAGCTTGAACCGAGGGCCTGCATCGCCGGAGTAGCCGAATCACGCTCACCGGAGTTCACGAACCCGCCGGCGCACGTGGACCGGGTAAACCCCTTCGCCATTTTCCGATTCATTGCGTGTATGGCCTCTGCGTCATCCCGTGAAGCTCCTCGTGCCCTTTGATTGAACTTTGCCGCCATGGTTTGGCCGGAGCAGGCATCGCCGTCGACCTCCGCCGCCTGCGCTCGTGGCCAGTGTGACTCCGACCACCTCCGACGACGACCCGCACATCGACGTGACCGTCGCAACCTCCTGAACATCGCTGACCACCTCGCCGGACCTCCCTCGCCGCCGGTAAGCCGCGCCGTCCTTTCTTTCCAGCGGCTACTGTTTTGTTTAGGGGAGGGACCGCGGGTGTGAAGGAGAGAAACCCAGGGGGTTAAGTGAAAGGTCACAGACTCAGGTGAATAGTGGCCCGAGGGCAGATCTGCGAGGTTTGATTCAGTTTAAACCTAGGGGTCTCGGTGCAAACTGTTTTTCCAGAAAAACTTAAGTAAAACCTGATTTAAATTCAAACAGAAACTTTAAAAACCCATAACTTCTGTTTAGTTTATCCAAATTTGGTCAAACTAATTTTGCCAGACTCTAAATAAGATAACCTGTCTAAGAAAAATATAAAACCCCATAAGCACTAGAGAAAAATATAAGGGTCTGATTTATTTTCAGTTTTGGCCAAAAGCTTAATAATAGCAAGAAAAATGGTTGCACTATTTAACTAAGGTTAGAAAAATTTAGAGAAGTTATTGTCTACCTACTGACCTAGTTAAAAATGTTAAACCTCTCTGTCCACTACATTAAGTTAGTTTTTACCCCTTATTCCATAATATGCTTAAGGTTAAGAAAAATAGAAAAAGTGACATAAATAATGAACCAGAGGGCACCCCTATTTTTGTTGAGATATTTAGTCAATGTAGTTCACTGGAAAAATGTATCATACCCTGTTGTAGTGTAAGATAAGAAAGATACCTTTTAAATGAAGAAAATAGGGATAACTTAGAAAAACCCTACAAAAATACCCCTAAGGTGAAACCTCCCCAAACCCTAGGATAACTAATGGGTTGATAATAAGAACTTAAGAAAAATCTGAAATCTGTTGTTTGATATTTTTCAAAGGACAAGTTAGTTCTAATCACTTTTTTTTCACCAAACTTTAAAAATCCATCATTAATTAACCACCATGTTGCTCTCTGCCATTTTTGGTACAAGAGCTTTTTATCACTACTAGAGGCCAACAAAAATAACCCTTAGGTCAGAACCCACTTTAATAAAGGACTTGTAGGGTAAAGTGGCCCATTTTGCCTAACTATTGTTATTTTTGTTTAAAGCCTAGCTTTTGTACTTTAAGCCTCAAATTATCAAAACAAGCTAGAATAGCCAGTGAAAACCCACTGTAATTTTTACAAAATTTTTGGAAATTTTTAAACTACTGTCATAGTTCAAACCCCTACTAGAAACCCTAGATGGAAATTAAGAAAGGAAAATGGATGATGGAATTTAATGTCCTCCTAAGACCTTTATAATTGTCCACTGAAATCTATAAAGGCAATACAAATCCAATATGTTATCTTAAAAGAAAACCTAAACCTAAAAGGTAATAAGTCTATGTATACCACTAGAAGACCCACGTAGCCAAGGAACCCTAAGTTAATTCTTGACTTAATTTCTGTAGCTTAATGTTCTTAAATCTTGCATAATCATGACATACATGTTCATTGCATTTCGATAGACTGTAATCTTGCTGACGGAGAGTACGTCCTCGTGCCGGAGCAAGGAGCTACCCAGGAGGTTGCCCCAGACCCAGCACCAGAGCCTGCACCAGAGGACCTGCCTGCCACTGCTTTGGAAGGCAAGCCCCGGTTTTATGCATAACCGTTTATATATGCTATTTTACTACACTTAATGTTTGTAGGCTTGTACTGTGCACTTAAGTGTAGGAGTTGTTTGGAACCTTAGTTGCATGAACTCATGATTCCCTTTTGAGATGGATACTAGTATGCTAGGTCGAGTAGCTGCTTTATTAATTAGGATCTCGGTAGAAGTCGAGTGATTTTTCTAGCACTCGCGCGAGGTCAGGAATTGGCTGTATCCACTTTCCTATCATATTGATGTTGGTTTGTGGGCAACAATCCATGGGGATTGGTTGTTCACAGGATAAAAAGTTGATTAAGGATTAAGGTGTGGTACCGTGAGTCAAGCGTTTGAACGTACTAAACATATGCCGAGAAATATGGTAAATCGGTAAGCCTAGTACCTGATTGAACCTGGCAGTGGACTTTACCCCTCACGCGACCTGAGACGTAGTCTCCCATTCCGGTTATGGTGGGTACAAGTGCGGTCACTGCACGACGGCAGTCGGGGTCAGTGGGGCATTGTACGCCAAGGCGGTGAGCCCTGATCTGCTGACGGGGAATCGATGGGGACGGTTGATATGTGTGGGGACGGAGTGCCCCTACATGTCGTGTGTTTAGGTTTACCTTGCAAGGTTTAAAAACTCGATTCGAATCGTCTGCTTCTCGCAGCTAATGAGACTGCTTGATCCATGCTGCTGCATTGAGTAACAAGTGAAACTGTGATGAGATGATACAAGACGTTGATTGCTAAAGATGTTTGCTACTATGTATGATTAGATAGTACACTTTTAGCCTTAAGAGAGTCACACTTAATCTTGACAAAGTTAAAATCTTGATTTAGAAACTCAGCTAGTGCTTTTGGCAACCAAACCCCACAGCCAAACAGCTGCATGTCTAGAGGTAGAGGAGTATAGACTCCTCACACCGGGTAAGTCTAGCTGAGTATTAGTATACTCAGCCTTGCTTGTGGCATAATTTTTACAGGTTCTCTGGAGGACATGGTTGCTGGAGTGACTTGGCCATCCACCCTGCCACCGGGTTGGACTGTCGAGTGGGACCCTGCCTCGGCTGAGGAGGAGCATGAGGAGTGATGGGACAGGCTTCCCCATCTCTCCATTTATTTATCGTTAGTTTATTTCCGCTGCACTTCAAAACAATGATGGTTACTTTTGCGAAAACTCCGATGGTGACAATGGTGATGTAATAATTTAATACTCTTCCATGCCTGGTTTTATGCTTTATTGTATTTGCTCTGTGACTCACCATCGAGTGAGACTGTGGTACTTGATCCTGTCAGTGGCCGTGTCGGACTAGATCCGAGGGATTGACAGGTTATTCCCATTTAAGTGTGGTCTAGCCTCTAAGGTCGGACTTAGGCACTTAAGTTGGAATAATTCGGGCAGTTCCGCCACAGCTGGTATCGGAGCTTGTACCACCACAGAGGAATCAATAAAACATGAATACCATCCCTTTTCTAAAGTAAAACTTGATAGAAACAATGTTGGATAGATAGTAGGGCGAGCAGGATAGACCTAGGACGTGAAGCCTTAGGAAGGTAGAAGGGTAGCTAGGTGGCTAATTAACTAGGCCCTACAGGCCACTTTTACAGGATGGGAGTTCTTCCCTGTTCCTTTTAATTTTCTTGTGAGGTCGTTCGGGGCGAGCATGCATGCATTCTTAATTAAGTAAATGAATAACTAAGTAAAAGGACTTAAAAATGAGATAGCAGCCAACTAGGTCCCCAATACCTTTTTCTTCTAACTAGAGGAAGGCTGAGTTTTGTTTTCCTTGTTCTTTTTTGTACTTCTTTTTCTTTACTTACGCTTAACCGTGCACAGATGACTTCCCACGGATCCTCCGAGGATGGAGATGCACTGACCCACACTGACGGACTCGCACGAGAGGGTTTTCCCCGCATCTTGTGGGAAGTACTTCAGGGGGCAGGATATTTGACACCCCCTCAGTACGCGGTGCAGCAGTTCGAGAAGCACCGGGTACCTCGCTGTCGGGTAAGGATGACTTTGGAGCCTCATCCCCTGCAGCCAGGCTGGCGTTCACTGGACTCCGAGTCCTATGGATACCGGGCTGAGGACACTATTGAGGCTATCGCTCTGCATGGACTGACCACCTTCTGTGGATTTCACCCCTTGGAGCTGGCTACTCACCCCATTGGGTTGTTCCCTGCGGAAAAGGAGGACGACCCGATGTGGAAGGATCGGGTGGAGCATGCCAAGGACATCTGGGCTCTCTACCCAGGCCACACCGCTCACTTGTCGGTACGATGCATGAATGCTCTGTATCGTCTACAAGTAATGCGTGGGGAGGCCATGTCCCACCTGATGGCGTTACTGGAGGCCACCAAGATCACCCTGGATAACAGGGAGGAGCTCGTGGTGGATTTATCCCAGGAGCTGGTGGAGAAAGATTTACAGGTGGAGCAGCTGACTGACGAGATTCATGAGTTGGAGGAGCTAGTGGGCACCAGGGAGAATACCATCGAGGTCCTCGAGGATCAGCTCCTCAACACCCAGCAGCAGCTAGCAGAGGCTAATGCGCACCTGGACATGCATCACCAAGAGATCCATGATGCGGAGGCTGACGAGGACGTGGACATCGAGGGAGGAGATGAGCCTGCCTCCAGTGTAGACACCGCTGGCTCAGGGAGACCACCCTCCCCCGAGTCCAACGTTGCCTCGTTCGCTCACTAGATGCCAGACTAATACTAGAAGTTGATGATAGTTGGACTCCTCGCCTCTAGCTTAGCTTTTGCACCCTTAGGGTACTAGGCTAGGTAGAGTTGAGTCTTTTGATCCTTGATGTAACCAGTGTTAAAACTCTTTTGGATGTTTAGGGATGATTAATGGTAATTTAAATTTGGACGGAAGGATTATGTTTTCATTTGTTTTAATTGGAATCTATCAAATTACTTTGACTCCCCTACCATGTTCGAACCTTAAGCTTGGAGATGTGTTATTGAGCAACCATGTGACTTTTTCAGATGGCTGGGAGAGCGCGCCGTGGTCAGAATGAGCACGTTCCTCCACCGCCACCGCCTCCCACTCTGCAGGAGCTCATGGCCCAGCAGAATGAGATTCTGAGGCAGCTAGCTCAGCGTCAGCCACCACCTCAGCATTATGGTGGAGACCATCAGCGTCACCCCGTCGCTGCTACTTACCAGGAGTTTCTCAGCACCCAGCCACCATTGTTTACCAGGACGGAGGACCCACTTGATGCAGATGTGTGGTTGAGGGTGGTAGAATCCAAGTTCCCACTGCTCCATGGGGCTTGTTCAGAGGTCACCAAGGTCAGGTTCGCCACCCAGCAGCTTCGCGGACCCGCAAGGACTTGGTGGGACCATTTTCTTGCTATGCAGCCAGATGGTAGAGAGGTGGAGTGGAGGGAGTTCAAGGCCGCTTTCAGAGGGCATCATATTCCCGCTGGCATCATGGACCGGAAGCTCAATGAGTTTCTGGCACTCACTCAGGGCAGCAGGACAGTGTTGCAATATGCCCAGGCCTTCAATGATTTATGCCAGTATGCCGGATACCATGCAGATACGGATGAGAAGAAGCGAGACAGGTTCAGGAGGGGGCTCAGCACTAAGCTCCGTGACCGTCTCAACACCGTCAGGGCCAACAGCTACAATGAGTTGGTCAACATGGCTATCTCCCAGGAGGACTGCATCTTAGCTCGACAGGCAGAGAAGAAGAGGAAGACCCCTGTGGCAGGACCCTCAGCTCAGCCACAGCGCTTCAGGATTGTGTCTGACACGCAGAACAAGGGACCTCAGCAGCAGCAAGGAAGGTGGCTGATCAGGCCACCGCAGCAGCAGCAGGCACCCAACCGTGCCCAGTTCCCAGCTCAGAGGAACAATCAGCAGCAGCAGTACCGCCAGGCCAATGATAACAGGTGTTTCACTTGTGGCAGCACTGGGCATTATGCCAAGAATTGCCCCAAGAATCAGCAGAGGCAGGGGCAGAATGTTAATCAGAACCAAGGAAAGAGGCAGAAAGTGCAAGTGAGGCAGGGCAAGCTGAACTTCACTACAATGGCTGACATTCCAGAGGGAGCACCCGTCATGACTGGTATCTTTACAGTTTTAAATTTTCCTGCTCTTGTTCTTTCTGATTCTGGTGCTTCACATAGTTTTGTCAGTGCCAAATTTAGTGTCAAGTGCCAGTTGCCTTTTCACCACACCAACGGGGCTATTACCATTTCAACCCCAGGAGGCAGGATTGCTACGAATCAAATCAGCAGGCATGTGCCCATAAAGTTTGGTAGTCTAATAATTAAAACCAACCTTCTTATTTTGGGACTGGATAGTGTGGATATCATCTTGGGAACTGATTGGTTGACCAAACATCAGGCAGTATTGGACATTGCAGCCAGAGCCATTGAAATTCATTCCCCTGCTTATGGCGAGACTGTCTTGCATTTACCCAACCAGGGTTGTACCCGGTCTTGTGCCTTTGTTATGACAGAATCCCCAGTAAGGAAGATCCCAGTAGTCTGTGACTACCCCGATGTTTTTCCGGATGAATTGCCAGGAATGCCACCTGACAGAGACATTGAGTTTGCCATTGAATTGCAACCCGGGACTGCTCCTATCTCTAAGAGACCCTATAGGATGCCTCCCGCAGAATTGGCAGAACTGAAGAAGCAATTGCAAGAGTTGTTGGACAAGGGGTTTATTCGTCCCAGTACTTCACCATGGGGATGTCCCGCCTTATTCGTGAAGAAAAAGGATGAGAGTTTGAGGATGTGTGTTGACTACCGCCCTCTCAATGCGGTGACTATCAAGAACAAGTACCCGTTACCCCGCATTGATGTTTTGTTTGATCAGTTGGTAGGAGCCAAGGTATTCTCCAAGATAGACCTTCGCTCAGGCTACCATCAGATCAAGATCCGTGCCAGTGACATTCCCAAGACGGCTTTCTCTACCAGATATGGGCTGTATGAGTTTTTGGTGATGTCATTTGGATTGACCAATGCCCCGGCTTATTTCATGTACTTGATGAACTCGGTATTCATGCCAGAGCTGGACAAGTTTGTGGTTGTTTTCATTGATGACATTCTGGTCTATTCCAAGAACGAAGACGAGCATGCTAAGCATCTGCATATCGTGCTTCAGCGATTGCGTGATCATCGTCTGTATGCTAAATTGTCTAAGTGTGAATTCTGGCTGAAGGAAATAAAATTCTTGGGTCACACAATTTCTCAGGATGGGATATCAGTCGACCCTGAGAAGGTGCAAGAAGTGATGGACTGGAAACCCCCGACTACAGTAAAGCAGATTAGGAGTTTTCTGGGTTTAGCAGGATATTACCGACGATTTATTCCAGATTTCTCCAGAATTGCCAAGCCAATGACTGAACTGTTAAAGAAGGGAGTCAAATTTGAGTGGAGCCAAAAATGTGAAAATGCTTTTCACACCTTGAGGCAACAATTGACAACAGCTCCGGTGCTAGCCCAACCCGACAATACCAAGCCATTTGAAGTTTATTGTGATGCTTCTGGTACCGGATTGGGATGTGTCTTAATGCAAGAAAATAGAGTGATTGCTTATGCTTCCCGAGCACTCAGGCCCCATGAGCAGAACTACCCGACACATGATTTGGAGTTGGCAGCAGTAGTTCATGCCCTCAAGATATGGAGACACTACTTGATGGGAGCTCACTGTAACATTTACACTGATCACAAGAGTCTCAAGTACATTTTCACTCAGGCAGATCTGAACATGAGGCAGAGGAGATGGTTGGAATTAATCAAGGACTATGATTTGGAGGTGCATTACCATCCCGGTAAAGCAAATGTTGTGGCAGATGCCTTGAGCCAAAAAGCCCAATGTAATTGCATGAACATGGATGCAAGAATCACCACCTTGTGTGATGAGTTGTGCAAGCTGAACCTGGAAGTTGTTCCTTCCGGTGAATTGAAGTATATTGCAGTGGAGCCCACATTGCAAGAACAAATAGCTCAGGCACAGTTTGGGGATAAGGGAGTTCAGGTTATTAAAGAAATGATCAAGCTGAAGGCAGAGAAATACAAGTGTTTCCGCCAGGACAGCAAAGGAATTTTATGGTTTGAAGACCGATTGGTGGTTCCCAAGGACCCAGAGCTCAGAAAGAAGATATTGGATGAAGCTCACCTTTCTAAGTTCTCCATGCACCCTGGTAGCAACAAGATGTACCATGATATCAGATCTCTTTATTGGTGGACCAGGATGAAGAGGGAAATTGCCAAGTACGTATCAGAGTGTGACACTTGCCAGAGGGTAAAGGCTAGTCATTTGAAAGCAGCAGGCCCTTTGCAACCCCTTCCCATACCATCTTGGAAATGGGAGGACATTTGCATGGACTTCATAGTGGGATTGCCCAATACCTCCAGGCACCATGATTCTATATGGGTTATTGTGGACAGATTGACCAAGACTGCTCATTTCTTGCCAGTGCACACCACCCATCGGGCGGAGAAGTATGCAGAGATCTACATTGACCAGATAGTTCGTCTGCATGGGATACCAAGGACTATAGTCTCCGACCGAGGAGCACCTTTTGTGGCACGATTTTGGGAGCAATTACAGGAATCACTTGGAACCCAGGTTATACGAAGCTCAGCATACCACCCCAAACAGATGGTCAGACAGAAAGGGTAAATCAGATTTTGGAAGACATGTTGCGGGCATGTGCACTACATTATGGAAAGGATTGGGACAGGTGTCTTTCCTTGGCAGAGTCTTCTTACAATAACAGCTATCAGTCTAGTCTGAAAATGGCACCTTTTGAGGCTTTGTATGGGAGAAGATGCAGAACCCCGTTGAATTGGTCTCAAGCAGGAGAGAGGGAGATATTTGGGCCAGATTTGGTAATTGAAGCAGAGGAAAAGGTCAGAGTCATCAGGAAGAACTTGGAAGCTGCTCAGGCCAGGCAAAAGAGTTATCATGGCGAGAGGCGGAAGCCTCTACAGTTTGCGGTGGGAGATCATGTCTATCTTAAGGTATCACCAACCAAGGGTATCCAGAGATTCGGGATCAAGGGCAAGTTGGCCCCTCGATACATTGGACCCTATAAGATCAAGGAAAGTTGTGGACCCGTAGCTTACCAATTGGAATTGCCACCCCATATGTCAGCAGTCCACAATGTGTTCCATGTATCTCAGCTGCGGAAATGTGTTCGTCTACCCACTGAAGTGCTACCAGAACCAGACATTGAGATAGAACCAGACTTGTCCTACCAAGAGTACCCCGTCAAGGTATTGGATCAGAAGGAAAGATCAACTCGGGCAAGGTCAATCAAAATGTATAAGGTTCAGTGGAGTCATCATTCAGCAAAAGAAGCTACATGGGAGACGGAGGAGTTTCTACGCTCTCGCTTCCCCGACTTTCTGCCCAAAGGAATCGGTATGTAACCCAAAACCCCACCCCCACCTGCCCTTTGAAGTCAATTATAAGAAAAACCTAGATAACAAGGATAGTCTAAGTTATGGACTTAACTTAAGAAGGGCTTCCTTCTGAAGTTGCAAAGAGGATGACATTCGAAGAGCAGTTAGGAAAGTGGAACTTGAGTTTAAGGGGGGGGGAAGTAGCACCAACACACCTTCAAAGCATCCCTCCAAGGGACTTCACCTAAAATCTCGGGACGAGATTCCTTTAAGGGGGGAGGGCTGTAACACCCCAGGTGTTACCATGGCTAGAGCCCACTTTGCTATTGAAGGATATGAGCACCTGTGGATGAACTTAATGAATAGAAGCATAAGGGCCTTGGAAAGTTAGAGGTTAACCAAGGATTGTGAGCAACCAAAAGCATTACTCTAATCCTTGCACACTTACTACCTTGGATGAGAGGGGAGAAGAAACCTAGATCTCTCTTATGACCCTATCTCCCAAAACCCTAGTTAAGGAGGGAAAAGAGAGTGAGCAAGTGTGCAAAACATGAGTAACTTTTACCCAAACCTTAAGTGACTTTGTAACCAGCATTTAGGGGAAGGAAATATTGCAAAAAGGCCCCTGGTGAAACCTCAAATCAAATCTTTAAGTGGAGAGAGAGAGAGCTAGAGCTCTCTATTCCTCTCTAAGTCCATTTTTGACCCTAGTTTAAGGATCAGCCGTGTTCACCTTGAAGATGGCATCAAATCCACTTGTGATCTATACCAAAAACGTAGCATACAACCTGGGGCACCCACTGGAAAAAGTTGAGCCTGAGACTCGGACGTTTGACATGCCATGGCATGGCTTTTGTCGCGAAGTGCCCAGTGTGACACACCTGTTTTGGCATTCAAAGATCTCCCTCCCTAGGCCGTATCTGCCCCGACTCCTCACAGTTGAGTGACAGCCCTAGGTGCCAGGAAGAGGTCTGCGCCGAACCTTTGCAAAGATTCGCACGTTTGCGACTTCTGTCGACGTTTGAACACTGGAAGAAACAAACCGCCACGTGTTCGACGCGTTCTGCCGCGCCAGAGCACGCCCGCGCGCGCCCCGCGCCGCGCCCGAGCCAAGCCGGCGCCTCGGCCGCGTCCGCGCCTATAAAACCCACCCTAGTGCTCGGTTGCCTTCCCCAGTGCCTCCTCCGTACCTCACCGGACTCGCCCGAGCCAGCCATCGCCTCCGGCGACCTCCCCGCGACCCGCCAGTGCCGACCGAAAGCCACCGTCGTGGCCAACCCCTCTCCAGCCCCCTCCGTTCAATCCAAGCCCTCAGTTAGCTTCCTGGTGAAGCCGTAAGCCTTGCTCAAGCTTGAACCGAGGGCCTGCATCGCCGGAGTAGCCGAATCACGCTCACCGGAGTTCACGAACCCGCCGGCGCACGTGGACCGGGTAAACCCCTTCGCCATTTTCCGATTCATTGCGTGTATGGCCTCTGCGTCATCCCGTGAAGCTCCTCGTGCCCTTTGATTGAACTTTGCCGCCATGGTTTGGCCGGAGCAGGCATCGCCGTCGACCTCCGCCGCCTGCGCTCGTGGCCAGTGTGACTCCGACCACCTCCGACGACGACCCGCACATCGACGTGACCGTCGCAACCTCCTGAACATCGCTGACCACCTCGCCGGACCTCCCTCGCCGCCGGTAAGCCGCGCCGTCCTTTCTTTCCAGCGGCTACTGTTTTGTTTAGGGGAGGGACCGCGGGTGTGAAGGAGAGAAACCCAGGGGGTTAAGTGAAAGGTCACAGACTCAGGTGAATAGTGGCCCGAGGGCAGATCTGCGAGGTTTGATTCAGTTTAAACCTAGGGGTCTCGGTGCAAACTGTTTTTCCAGAAAAACTTAAGTAAAACCTGATTTAAATTCAAACAGAAACTTTAAAACCCCATAACTTCTGTTTAGTTTATCCAAATTTGGTCAAACTAATTTTGCCAGACTCTAAATAAGATAACCTGTCTAAGAAAAATATAAAACCCCATAAGCACTAGAGAAAAATATAAGGGTCTGATTTATTTTCAGTTTTGGCCAAAAGCTTAATAATAGCAAGAAAAATGGTTGCACTATTTAACTAAGGTTAGAAAAATTTAGAGAAGTTATTGTCTACCTACTGACCTAGTTAAAAATGTTAAACCTCTCTGTCCACTACATTAAGTTAGTTTTTACCCCTTATTCCATAATATGCTTAAGGTTAAGAAAAATAGAAAAAGTGACATAAATAATGAACCAGAGGGCACCCCTATTTTTGTTGAGATATTTAGTCAATGTAGTTCACTGGAAAAATGTATCATACCCTGTTGTAGTGTAAGATAAGAAAGATACCTTTTAAATGAAGAAAATAGGGATAACTTAGAAAACCCTACAAAAATACCCCTAAGGTGAAACCTCCCCAAACCCTAGGATAACTAATGGGTTGATAATAAGAACTTAAGAAAAATCTGAAATCTGTTGTTTGATATTTTTCAAAGGACAAGTTAGTTCTAATCACTTTTTTTTCACCAAACTTTAAAAATCCATCATTAATTAACCACCATGTTGCTCTCTGCCATTTTTGGTACAAGAGCTTTTTATCACTACTAGAGGCCAACAAAAATAACCCTTAGGTCAGAACCCACTTTAATAAAGGACTTGTAGGGTAAAGTGGCCCATTTTGCCTAACTATTGTTATTTTTGTTTAAAGCCTAGCTTTTGTACTTTAAGCCTCAAATTATCAAAACAAGCTAGAATAGCCAGTGACAACCCACTGTAATTTTTACAAAATTTTTGGAAATTTTTAAACTACTGTCATAGTTCAAACCCCTACTAGAAACCCTAGATGGAAATTAAGAAAGGAAAATGGATGATGGAATTTAATGTCCTCCTAAGACCTTTATAATTGTCCACTGAAATCTATAAAGGCAATACAAATCCAATATGTTATCTTAAAAGAAAACCTAAACCTAAAAGGTAATAAGTCTATGTATACCACTAGAAGACCCACGTAGCCAAGGAACCCTAAGTTAATTCTTGACTTAATTTCTGTAGCTTAATGTTCTTAAATCTTGCATAATCATGACATACATGTTCATTGCATTTCGATAGACTGTAATCTTGCTGACGGAGAGTACGTCCTCGTGCCGGAGCAAGGAGCTACCCAGGAGGTTGCCCCAGACCCAGCACCAGAGCCTGCACCAGAGGACCTGCCTGCCACTGCTTTGGAAGGCAAGCCCCGGTTTTATGCATAACCGTTTATATATGCTATTTTACTACACTTAATGTTTGTAGGCTTGTACTGTGCACTTAAGTGTAGGAGTTGTTTGGAACCTTAGTTGCATGAACTCAGGATTCCCTTTTGAGATGGATACTAGTATGCTAGGTCGAGTAGCTGCTTTATTAATTAGGATCTCGGTAGAAGTCGAGTGATTTTTCTAGCACTCGCGCGAGGTCAGGAATTGGCTGTATCCACTTTCCTATCATATTGATGTTGGTTTGTGGGCAACAATCCATGGGGATTGGTTGTTCACAGGATAAAAAGTTGATTAAGGATTAAGGTGTGGTACCGTGAGTCAAGCGTTTGAACGTACTAAACATATGCCGAGAAATATGGTAAATCGGTAAGCCTAGTACCTGATTGAACCTGGCAGTGGACTTTACCCCTCACGCGACCTGAGACGTAGTCTCCCATTCCGGTTATGGTGGGTACAAGTGCGGTCACTGCACGACGGCAGTCGGGGTCAGTGGGGCATTGTACGCCAAGGCGGTGAGCCCTGATCTGCTGACGGGGAATCGATGGGGACGGTTGATATGTGTGGGGACGGAGTGCCCCTACATGTCGTGTGTTTAGGTTTACCTTGCAAGGTTTAAAAACTCGATTCGAATCGTCTGCTTCTCGCAGCTAATGAGACTGCTTGATCCATGCTGCTGCATTGAGTAACAAGTGAAACTGTGATGAGATGATACAAGACGTTGATTGCTAAAGATGTTTGCTACTATGTATGATTAGATAGTACACTTTTAGCCTTAAGAGAGTCACACTTAATCTTGACAAAGTTAAAATCTTGATTTAGAAACTCAGCTAGTGCTTTTGGCAACCAAACCCCACAGCCAAACAGCTGCATGTCTAGAGGTAGAGGAGTATAGACTCCTCACACCGGGTAAGTCTAGCTGAGTATTAGTATACTCAGCCTTGCTTGTGGCATAATTTTTACAGGTTCTCTGGAGGACATGGTTGCTGGAGTGACTTGGCCATCCACCCTGCCACCGGGTTGGACTGTCGAGTGGGACCCTGCCTCGGCTGAGGAGGAGCATGAGGAGTGATGGGACAGGCTTCCCCATCTCTCCATTTATTTATCGTTAGTTTATTTCCGCTGCACTTCAAAACAATGATGGTTACTTTTGCGAAAACTCCGATGGTGACAATGGTGATGTAATAATTTAATACTCTTCCATGCCTGGTTTTATGCTTTATTGTATTTGCTCTGTGACTCACCATCGAGTGAGATTGTGGTACTTGATCCTGTCAGTGGCCGTGTCGGACTAGATCCGAGGGATTGACGGGTTATTCCCATTTAAGTGTGGTCTAGCCTCTAAGGTCGGACTTAGGCACTTAAGTTGGAATAATTCGGGCAGTTCCGCCACAATCACATTGCGTGATAGACCCTTAGTGAATTGATCTGCCAGATTATTCGATGTGTGGACATAATCCACAGTTATAACTCCGGAGTTTTTCAACTTTCTGACAGATTTCAATCTCCTCTTAACATGCCTTGTAGACTTCATGTTATTCCTAGAACTGTTAACCTTTGTAATCACCGTTTGATTGTCACAGTTCACGGAAATAGCCGGTATCGGTTTTTCAAATACCGGTAAGTCCAATAGGAAATCACGAAGCCACTCGGCCTCAGCCCCAGCAGTGTCTAATGCTGCGAGTTCTGCTTCCATTGTAGACTTCGTTAAGATAGTCTGCTTGCAAGACTTCCAGGAAACAGCGCCACCTCCAAACAGAAACACATATCCGCTTGTGGCATAAAGCTCATCAGCATCAGAAATCCAGTTGGCATCACAATAGCCTTCCAGCACTTTTGGTTTTCCGGTATAATGAATACCGTATGTCATAGTACCTTTCAAATACCGCAACACTCTCTCAAGAGCACGCCAGTGATCATCTCCTGGTTTCGACACAAACCGACTTAGCTTACTCACAGCATAAGAGATGTCTGGCCTTGTTGCACTTGCAAGGTACATGAGCGAGCCAATGATCTGGGAGTATGTCAATTGATCCCTTGCTATTCTCCGATTCTTTCTCAATAGCACACTGGGATCATAAGGTGTTGGAGCAGGATCACAGTCACTAAAACCAAAGCGACTCAATACCTTTTCCACATAATGGGATTGTAACAAAGTTACCCCACCATCAGCTTCTCTAACAAGCTTGATGTTAAGAATGACATCAGCTTCTCCCAAATCTTTCATCTCGAAATTGCTCGATAGAAGATTTTTAACTTCCTCAATCACATTGAGATTTGATCCAAAGATCAAAATGTCATCAACATAAAGGCACAGCATAACAGACTCACCCCCACCATACCGATAGTATACACACGTGTCAGATTCATTTACAACAAAGCCAGCTGCTGTAAGAGTATTATCAAACTTTTCATGCCATTGCTTAGGTGCTTGTTTTAGGCCATACAATGATTTTATCAACCTGCACACCTTGTTCTCTTGACCATCCGCAATGAACCCTTCTGGCTGATCCATATAGATCTCCTCATCCAACTCTCCATTTAGGAAAGCTGTCTTAACATCCATCTGATGAATGATAAGACCATAAGAGGCTGCCACAGCTATTAATGTGCGAATTGTAGTCAATCGAGCCACTGGTGAGTAGGTATCAAAGAAATATTCACCCTCCTTTTGGGTATATCCTTTGGCCACAAGCCTTGCCTTGTACCTCTCGATTGTACCATCAGGCCTAAGCTTTTTCTTGAAGATCCATTTGCAACCTATAGGTTGACAACCATAAGGACGGTCAACGACCTCCCAAGTTCCATTAGACATAATAGATTCCATCTCACTCCTTACTGCTTCCTTCCATAAGTCAGCATCAGGAGAGGAATATGCCTCACTAATGGTAGTTGGTGTGTCTTCCACAAGGTACACTATAAAGTCATTACCAAAGGATTTTGCAACCCTCTGTCTCTTGCTCTTTCGAGTGACTATAGTGTTATCCTCCTCAGGGATGTGCTCGTGAGAATCCTCAGCATGATCTATAGGAATCGACAGTTCGTGCTCATGGGGAATTATAGTCTCATGACTTGTATCACTAGGTGTATTCTTCATGGGAAACTCATTCTCAAAAAATGTTGCGTCTCTTGATTCCATGATAGTATCAACATACATATCTGGCACATCAGTTTTTATAATTAAGAACCTATACCCAGTGCTGTGAAAAGAGTACCCAAGGAATATACAGTCAACAGTTTTAGGCCCAAGTTTACGCTTTTTGTTGATTGGCACATTCACTTTAGCCAAGCAACCCCAAGTGCGCAAATATGAGAGATTTAATCTTCTCTTTTCCCATTCCTCGAATGGTGTGATCTCTTTGTTCTTTGTTGGAACTCTATTCAGGACATGACATGCTGTCAAAATCGCCTCACCCCACCATGCCTTGGATAATCCCGCTGTACTCAACATGGCATTCACCAAATCTGTTAGAGTGCGGTTTTTCCTTTCAGCAATCCCATTGGATTGTGGTGAGAATGGCGGTGTCCTCTCATGAATAATACCATGTTCCACGCAGAACTCATCGAACACATTAGAGAAAAATTCTCCACCTCGGTCGGACCTTAAACGTTTTATTTTCCTCTCAAGTTGGTTCTCTACTTCAGCTTTGTAGGCCTTAAAATAATTGAACGCTTCATCTTTTGTTTTTAAGAGATACACATAGCAAAATCTAGTGGAGTCATCTATAAAAGTGAGAAAGTATCTTTTACCACCTTTGGTCAAAATTCCATTCATCTCGCACAGATCAGAATGAACAAGTTCTAGAGGTGCCAAACTCCTCGCCTCAGCAACCTTGTGAGGCTTGCGAGGTTGTTTTGATTCAACACACACATGGCACTTAGACTTTTTGACCAAGTTAAATTTAGGAATTAAATTTATATTTGCTAACCGCATAAGACAGCCAAAGCTTGCATGACAAAAACGTGAATGCCATAAATCCGACTCATCAAAAAATGAACAGAATTCACGAGTTTATTACACACATCATGCAGTGATAAGCGGAACAAGCCTCCGCAGTCATATCCTTTACCAACAAAAATACCATGTTTAGACACAACACATTTATTAGACTCAAGAACAACTTTGTATCCATCTCGACATAGCATAGACGCGCTAACGAGATTCTTCTTGATAGAGGGCACATGCTGCACGCTCTTCAATGGCACCGTCTTTCCCGAAGTAAACTTCAGAATGACCGTACCAACACCAAGAACATGAGCACGCGACCCATTTCCCATTAACAAGGCGCCAGACCTCCCGACCTGGTAGGAGGAGAACATAGAGGCATCAGCACACACATGAATATTTGCACCACTGTCCATCCACCACTCAGGTGAATTACAAACTGAGAGAACAAATGGTAAAGAATTACCATACCCAGATGTTGATAGTCGCCTAGAGGGGGGGTGAATAGGGCGAAACTGAAATTTACAAATTTAATCACAACTACAAGCCGGGTTAGCGTTAGTAATAAAGAAACGAGTCCGCGAGAGAGGGCGCAAAACAAATCGCAAGCAAATAAGAGTGTGACACAAGGATTTGTTTTACCGAGGTTCGGTTCTCGCAAACCTACTCCCCGTTGAGGAGGCCACAAAGGCCGGGTCTATTTCAACCCTTCCCTCTCTCAAACGATCCCACGGATCGAGTGAGCTTTCTCTTCTTCTCAATCAACCGGGAACAAAGCTTCCCCGCAAGGGCCACCACACAATTGGTGCCTCTTGCCTTGGTTACAATTGAGTGATGATCTCAAGAACAAATGAGAAAGAAAGAAAGCAATCCAAGCGCAAGAGCTCAAAAGAACACGGCAAATCTCTCTCACTAGTCACTAAGGGTTTGAGTGGAATTGGAGAGGATTTGATCTCTTTGTATGTGTCTAGAATTGAATGCCTAGCTCTTGTAAGTGGTTGAGAGTTGGAAAACTTGGATGGCAATGAATGTGGGGTGGTTGGGGTATTTATAGCCCCAACCACCAAAAGTGACCGTTGCTGGAACTCCTCTGTTCGATGGCGCACCGGACAGTCCGGTGCACACCGGACAGTCCGGTGCCCCTGCCACGTCACGGTTGCCGTTGGATTCTGACCGTTGGAGCTTCTGACTTGTGGGCCCTCCTGGGTGTCCGGTGCACACCGGACATGTACTGTTTGATGTCCGGTGCACCGGCATGGGCGTGCCTGACGACTGCGCGCGCTGCGCGCGCATTTAATGCACCGCAGGGAGCCGTTGGCGCCGTAGAGAGCCGTTGCTCCGCTGGTACACCGGACAGTCCGGTGCACACCGGACAGTCCGGTGAATTTTAGCGGAGCTGCTGCCGAGCGAACCCGAGGCTGGCGAGTTCCGGAGGCCGCGTCTCCTTGGAGCACCGGACATGTCCGGTGCACACCGGACAGTCCGGTGAATTTTAGCGCGCCGGCTTCCGAGAATTCCCGAGGGCGAAGAGTTTGGAGTCGAAGTCCTCTGGCCGCACCGGACAGTCCGGTGCACACCGGACAGTCCGGTGCCTCCGGCCAGAGGAGCCCTCGGTTGCCTTGCTGCTCCTTTGTTGAATCCAACACTTGGTCTTTTTATTGGCTGATTGTGAACCTTTTGCACCTGTATAACTTATGCACTAGAGTAAACTAGTTAGTCCAATGTTTGTGTTGGGCAATTCAACCACCAAAATTATTTAGGAACTAGGTCTAACCCTAATTCCCTTTCAATCTCCCCCTTTTTGGTGATTGATGCCAACACAAACCAAAGCAAATATAGAAGTGCATAATTGAACTAGTTTACATAATGTAAGTGCAAAGGTTGCTTGGAATTGAGCCAATATAAATACTCATATGATGCGCATGGATTGATTCTTTGTTTTTGACATATTGGACCACATATGCACCATAAGTTTTGTTTTTGCAAACTCTTTTGTAAATTCTTTTCAAAGTCATTTTGCAAGATAGTCAAAGGTAAATGAAGAAGATTTTGCAAAGCATTTTCAAGATATGGAATTTTCTCCCCCTATTTCCACTGCTTTTCCTTTGACTAAACAAAACTCCCCCTAAAATAATGTCTCCTCTTAGTGTTCAAGAGGGTTTTCCATTAATTTTGAAAACACTACTTGCTCCCCCTTTAGAACACAAAGAGATACCAATTTTGAAATTTACCAATTATCAAATTTATGAAATTAGGTGGTGGTGCGGTCCTTTTGCTTTGGGCTCATATTTTCTCCCCCTTTGGCATGAATCGCCAAAAACGGAATCATTAGAGCCCAATGAAGTACATTCTCCCCCTTTGGTCATGAAATACATGAGTGAAGGTTATACCAACGTTGGAGAGATGATGCGGAGCAACGGCGAAGGATGAGTAGTATAACGGAGTGGAAGCCTTTGTCTTTGCCGAAGACTCCAATTCCCTTTCAATACACCTATGACTTGGTTGAAATACACTTGAACACACATTAGTCATAGCATATATAAAAGAGACATGATCAAAGGTATATTCATGTGCTATGCGTGCAAGACTTAGCAAAAGAAATTCCTAGAATCAAGAATATTAAGCTCATGCCTAAGTCGGGTAAAAGATTGTTCATCAAGTGGTTTGGTAAAGATATCGGCCAATTGATCTTTGGTATTAATATAAGAAATCTCGATATCCCCCTTTTGTTGGTGATCCCGAAGAAAATGATACCGAATGGCTATGTGCTTAGTGCGGCTGTGCTCGACGGGATTGTCGGCCATTTTGATTGCACTCTCATTGTCACATAGCAAAGGGACTTTGGTTAATTTGTAACCGTAGTCCCGCAGGGTTTGCCTCATCCAAAGCAATTGTGCGCAACAATGGCCTGCGGCAATATACTCGGCTTCGGCGGTGGAAAGAGCGACCGAATTTTGCTTCTTTGAAGCCCATGACACCAAGGATCTTCCCAAGAACTGGCAAGTCCCCGATGTGCTCTTCCTATTAATTCGACACCCCGCCCAATCGGCATCCGAATATCCAATCAAATCAAAAGTGGATCCCCGAGGGTACCAAAGCCCAAACTTAGGAGTAAAAGCCAAATATCTCAAGATTCGTTTTACGGCCGTAAGGTGTGATTCCTTAGGGTCGGCTTGGAATCTTGCACACATGCAAACGGAAAGCATAATGTCCGGTCGAGATGCACATAAATAAAGTAATGATCCAATCATCGACCGGTATACCTTTTGATCCACGGACTTACCTCCCGTGTCGAGGTCGAGATGCCCATTAGTTCCCATGGGTGTCTTGATGGGCTTGGCATCCTTCATTCCAAATTTGCTTAGAATGTCTTGAGTATACTTCGTTTGGCTAATGAAGGTGCCCTCTTGGAGTTGCTTGACTTGGAATCCTAGGAAATACTTCAACTCCCCCATCATCGACATCTCGAATTTTTGTGTCATGATCCTACTAAATTCTTCACATGTAGATTTGTTAGTAGACCCAAATATGATATCATCAACATAAATTTGGCATACAAACAAATCATTATCAAGAGTCTTAGTGAATAAAGTAGGATCGGCTTTGCCGACTTTGAAGCCATTTGCAATAAGGAAATCTCTAAGGCATTCATACCATGCTCTTGGGGCTTGCTTGAGCCCATAAAGCGCCTTAGAGAGCCTATAAACATGGTTAGGGTACTCACTATCTTCAAAGCCGGGAGGTTGCTCAACATAGACCTCCTCCTTGATTGGTCCATTGAGGAAGGCACTCTTCACGTCCATTTGATAAAGCTTGAAGCCATGGTAAGTAGCATAGGCTAATAATATGCGAATTGACTCAAGCCTAGCTACGGGTGCATAGGTTTCACCAAAATCCAAACCTTCGACTTGTGAATACCCCTTGGCCACGAGTCGAGCTTTGTTCCTTGTCACCACACCATGCTCGTCTTGCTTGTTGCGGAAGACCCACTTGGTTCCTACAACATTTTGGTTAGGACGTGGAACTAAGTGCCATACCTCGTTCCTCGTGAAATTGTTGAGCTCCTCTTGCATTGCCATTACCCAATCCGAATCTTGTAGTGCTTCCTCTACCCTGGTTGGCTCAATAGAGGAAACAAACGAGTAATGTTCACAAAAATGAGCAACACGAGATCGAGTAGTTACCCCCTTATGAATGTCGCCGAGGATAGTGTCGACGGGGTGATCTCGTTGTATTGCTTGGTGGACTCTTGGGTGTGGCGGCCTTGGTTGTTCATCCTCCTTGTCTTCATCATTTGAATCTCCCCCTTGATCGTTGCCGTCATTTTGAGGTGGCTCATCTTCTTGATTTTCTTGTTCAACATCTTGAGCCTCATCCTCAACTTGAGTTGGTGGAGATGCTTGCATGGAGGAGGATGGTTGATCTTGTGCATCTGGAGGCTCTTCGGATTCCTTAGGACACACATCCCCGATGGACATGTTCCTTAGCGCTATGCATGGAGCCTGTTCTTCACCTATATCATCAAGATCAACTTGCTCTACTTGAGAGCCGTTAGTCTCATCAAACACAACGTCACAAGAAACTTCAACAAGTCCTGAGGACTTGTTAAAGACTCTATATGCCCTTGTGTTTGAGTCATATCCTAGTAAAAAGCCTTCTACAGTTTTAGGAGCAAATTTAGATTTTCTACCTCTTTTAACAAGTATAAAACATTTGCTACCAAAAACTCTAAAGTATGAAATATTGGGCTTTTTACCGGTTAGGAGTTCATAGGATGTCTTCTTGAGGATTCGATGAAGATATAACCGGTTGATGGCGTAGCAGGCGGTGTTGACCGCCTCGGCCCAAAACCGATCCGGTGTCTTGTACTCATCAAGCATGGTTCTTGCCATGTCCAATAGAGTTCGATTCTTCCTCTCCACTACACCATTTTGTTGTGGGGTGTAGGGAGAAGAGAACTCATGCTTGATGCCTTCCTCCTCAAGAAAGCCTTCTATTTGAGAGTTCTTGAACTCCGTCCCATTGTCGCTTCTAATTTTCTTGATCCTTAAGCCGAACTCATTTTGAGCCCGTCTCAAGAATCCCTTTAAGGTCTCTTGAGTTTGTGATTTTTCCTGCAAAAAGAATACCCAAGTGAAGCGAGAATAATCATCCACAATTACAAGACAATACTTACTACCGCCGATGCTTATGTAAGCGATCGGGCCAAACAAATCCATGTGAAGGAGCTCCAGTGGCCTGTCGGTAGTCATGATGTTTTTGTGTGGATGATGTGTCCCAACTTGCTTCCCAGCTTGGCATGCGCTACAAATCCTGTCTTTCTCAAAATGAACATCGGTTAGTCCCAAAATGTGTTCTCCCTTTAGAAGTTTGTGAAGATTCTTCATTCCAACATGGGCTAGTCGACGGTGCCAGAGCCAACCCAAGTTAGTCTTAGCAATTAAGCATGTGTCGAGTTCAGCCCTTTCAAAATCTACTAAGTATAGCTGACTCTCTAACACACCCTTAAATGCTATTGAATCATCACTCCTTCTAAAGACAGTAACACCTGTATCAGTAAAAAGACAGTTGTAGCCCATTTGACATAATTGGGATACGGAAAGCAAATTGTAATCTAAGGAATCTACAAGAAAAACATTGGAAATAGAATGGTCAGGAGATATAGCAATTTTACCCAAACCTTTGACCAAACCTTGATTTCCATCCCCGAATGTGATAGCTCGTTGGGGATCTTGGTTTTTCTCATATGAGGAGAACATCCTTTTCTCCCCTGTCATGTGGTTTGTGCACCCGCTGTCGAGTATCCAACTTGTGCCCCCGGATGCATAAACCTACAAAACAAGTTTAGTTCTTTGTTTTAGGTACCCAAACGGTTTTGGGTCCTTTAGCATTAGATACAAGAACTTTGGGTACCCAAACACAAGTCTTGGAGCCCTTGTGTTTGCCCCCAACAATTTTGGCAACTACCTTGCCGGATTTGCTAGTCAAAACATAAGATGCATCAAAAGTCTTAAATGAAATAGCATGATCATTTGATGCATTTGGAATTTTCTTTCTAGGCAACTTGGCATGGGTTGGTTGCCTAGATCTAGATGTCTCACCCTTATACATAAAAGCATAATTAGGGCCAGAGTGAGACTTCCTAGAATGAATTTTCTTAATTTTACTCTCAGGATACCCGGCAGGGTACAAAATGTAACCCTCGTTATCCTGAGGCATGGGAGCCTTGCCCTTAACAAAGTTAGACAAGTTCTTAGGAGGAGCATTAATTTTGACATTGTCTCCCCTTTGGAAGCCAATGCCGTCCTTAATGCCCGGGCGTCTCCCATTATAGAGCATGCTTCTAGCCAATTTAAATTTTTCATTTTCTAAGTCATGCTCTCTAATTTTAGCATTAAGTTGTGCTATGTGATCATTTTGTTTTTTAATTAATGCAAGGTGATCATGGATAGCATCAACATTAATATCTCTACATCTAGTGCAAATGGACACATGCTCAATAGTAGATGTAGAGGGTTTGCAAGACTTTAATTCAATAACCTTAGCATGCAACAAATCATTCTTAGTTCTAAGGTCAGAAATAGTAGTATTGCAAACATCAAAATTCTTAGCCTTAGCAATTAATTTCTCATTCTCATTTCTAAGGCTAGCGATGGAAGCATTCAATTTATCAATCCTAGCAAGCAAATCAACATTATCATTTCTAGGATCAATGCAAACATGAGAATCAACCTTAGCAATTAAATTGGCATTTTCATTTCTAAGGTTGTCTAAAGTCTCATGACAAATACTTAGCTCACTAGACAATTTTTCACATTTTTCTCTTTCTAGAGCATAAGCATTTTTAACCTTAACATGTTTTTTGTTTTCCTTGATTAGGAAGTCCTCTTGGGAGTCCAAGAGATCATCCTTTTCATGGATGGCACTAATCAATTCATTTAATTTTTCTTTTTGTTCCATGTTAAGGTTGGCAAAAAGAATACGCAAATTATCCTCTTCATTTTTATCATCATCCTCATCACTAGATGTTTCATATTTAGTGGAGGACTTTGATTTTACCTTCTTTTTGCCGTCCTTGGCCATGAGGCACTTGTGGCCGACGTTGGGGAAGAGGAGGCCCTTGGTGACGGCGATGTTGGCGGCGTCCTCGTCGTCGGAGGAGTCGCTTGAGCTTTCGTCGGAGTCCCACTCCCGACAAACATGGGCATCGCCGCCCTTCTTCTTGTAGTACTTCTTCTTCTCCTTCCTCTTGCCCTTCTTGTCGTTGTCCCTGTCACTATCACTTGATAATGGACATTTAGCAATAAAGTGACCGGGCTTACCACACTTGTAGCAAACCTTCTTGGAACGGGATTTGTAGTCCTTCCCCTTCCGTTGCTTGAGGATTTGCCGGAAGCTTTTGATGATTAGGGCCATCTCCTCGTTGTCGAGCTTGGAGGCGTCAATTGGTTGTCTACTTGGTGTAGACTCCTCCTTCTTCTCCTCCGTTGCCTTGAAGGCCACGGGTTGCGCCTCGGATGTGGAAGGCTCATCAAGCTCGTTGATCTTCTTGGAGCCCTTAATCATGCATTCAAAACTAACAAAATTCCCGATGACTTCCTCGGGGGTCATTTGTGTATATCTAGGATTGCCACGAATTAATTGTACTTGAGTAGGGTTAAGGAAAATAAGGGCTCTTAGAATAACCTTAACCACTTCGTGGTCATCCCATTTTGCGCTCCCGAGGTTGCGCACTTGGTTCACCAAGGTCTTGAGCCGGTTGTACATGTCTTGTGGCTCCTCCCCTTGGCGAAGACGGAAGCGACCGAGCTCCCCCTCGATCGTTTCCCGCTTGGTGATCTTGGTGAGTTCATCACCCTCGTGCGCCGTCTTGAGTAGGTCCCAAATCTCCTTGGCGTTCTTCAACCCTTGTACTTTGTTGTATTCCTCCTTGCTTAGTGAGGCAAGGAGAATGGTTGTGGCCTGGGAGTTGAAGTGCTCGATTTGGGCCACTTCGTCCGTGTCGTAGTCTTCATCCCCTACGGATGGTACCTGTACACCAAACTCAACAACATCCCATAATCTTTTGTGGAGAGAGGTTAGATGAAATCGCATCAAATTACTCCACATAGCATAATCTTCACCATTAAAAGTTGGTGGTTTGCCTAATGGGACGGAAAGTAAAGGTGTATGTTTAGGAATGCGAGGGTAGCGTAGGGGAATCTTACTATACTTCTTACGCTCTTGGCGTTTAGAAGTGACGGACACCGCGTCGGAGCCGGAGGTGGAGGTCGATGAAGTGTCGGTCTCGTAGAAGACCACCTTCCTCATTCTTTTGTGCTTGTCCCCACTCCGATGCGGCTTGTGAGAAGAAGATTTTTCCTTCTTCTCCTTGTGGTGAGAAGAGGAGGATCTTTTCTCCTTTCGCTTGGAGGATCTCTTCTTCTTCTCCCTTCTCTTGGTGCGGGACTCTTCCGATGAAGATGAGGTGCTCCCTTGGCTTGTAGTGGGCTTGTCATTGCCGGTCTCCATCTCCTTCTTGGCGAGATCTCCCGACATCACTTCGAGCGGTTAGGCTCTAATGAAGTACCGGGCTCTGATACCAATTGATAGTCGCCTAGAGGGGGGGTGAATAGGGCGAAACTGAAATTTACAAATTTAATCACAACTACAAGCCGGGTTAGCGTTAGTAATAAAGAAACGAGTCCGCGAGAGAGGGCGCAAAACAAATCGCAAGCAAATAAGAGTGTGACACAAGGATTTGTTTTACCGAGGTTCGGTTCTCGCAAACCTACTCCCCGTTGAGGAGGCCACAAAGGCCGGGTCTATTTCAACCCTTCCCTCTCTCAAACGATCCCACGGATCGAGTGAGCTTTCTCTTCTTCTCAATCAACCGGGAACAAAGCTTCCCCGCAAGGGCCACCACACAATTGGTGCCTCTTGCCTTGGTTACAATTGAGTGATGATCTCAAGAACAAATGAGAAAGAAAGAAAGCAATCCAAGCGCAAGAGCTCAAAAGAACACGGCAAATCTCTCTCACTAGTCACTAAGGGTTTGAGTGGAATTGGAGAGGATTTGATCTCTTTGTATGTGTCTAGAATTGAATGCCTAGCTCTTGTAAGTGGTTGAGAGTTGGAAAACTTGGATGGCAATGAATGTGGGGTGGTTGGGGTATTTATAGCCCCAACCACCAAAAGTGACCGTTGCTGGAACTCCTCTGTTCGATGGCGCACCGGACAGTCCGGTGCACACCGGACAGTCCGGTGCCCCTGCCACGTCACGGTTGCCGTTGGATTCTGACCGTTGGAGCTTCTGACTTGTGGGCCCTCCTGGGTGTCCGGTGCACACCGGACATGTACTGTTTGATGTCCGGTGCACCGGCATGGGCGTGCCTGACGACTGCGCGCGCTGCGCGCGCATTTAATGCACCGCAGGGAGCCGTTGGCGCCGTAGAGAGCCGTTGCTCCGCTGGTACACCGGACAGTCCGGTGCACACCGGACAGTCCGGTGAATTTTAGCGGAGCTGCTGCCGAGCGAACCCGAGGCTGGCGAGTTCCGGAGGCCGCGTCTCCTTGGAGCACCGGACATGTCCGGTGCACACCGGACAGTCCGGTGAATTTTAGCGCGCCGGCTTCCGAGAATTCCCGAGGGCGAAGAGTTTGGAGTCGAAGTCCTCTGGCCGCACCGGACAGTCCGGTGCACACCGGACAGTCCGGTGCCTCCGGCCAGAGGAGCCCTCGGTTGCCTTGCTGCTCCTTTGTTGAATCCAACACTTGGTCTTTTTATTGGCTGATTGTGAACCTTTTGCACCTGTATAACTTATGCACTAGAGTAAACTAGTTAGTCCAATGTTTGTGTTGGGCAATTCAACCACCAAAATTATTTAGGAACTAGGTCTAACCCTAATTCCCTTTCAGATGTTCCATCTCCAGTTTCAGTGGTTACAACATTAGCTGATTTCTTGTCCTGAGTGAACTTGCGATCAGGGCACTCTCTAGCCCAATGTTGATCACTGCCACAGACAAAGCAACCTCCCTTTCCCTTGTTATTGTTGTTCTTCTTTTTAAACTGTGCTGTTTGAACAGGTTTATTCGCGTTCTCTGGTTTGTTCTGGTTTTTCTTCTTGCTAAACTTGCGGAAGTTTCTCTTCTGCACCACATTAGCAGTAGAGGTCTCCACACCTTTTCCATTGTCCTTTGATCTAGCTCTTTCCTCAACATCAAGAGTACCAATGAGCTCCTCCACATTGAACTCTTGTCTCTTATGTTTGAGAGAGGTAGCAAAGTCCTTCCAAGAAGGTGGCAACTTGGCGATTATACCGCCAGCCACAAACTTGTCAGGCAAAGGACAAGGAAAAAGTTCGAGTTCCTTAGCTAGTGCCTGAAACTCATGAGCCTGTTCCACTACAGATCGGTTCTCAACCATCTTGTAGTCATACAGCTGCTCCATGAGGTACAGCTCGCTACTAGCGTCAGTAACTCCAAACTTTCCAACAAGAGCATCCCACAGCTCTTTCCCTGTGGGAAGGATGATATAGCTTTTCTGGAATTTTGTATCCAGTGCGCTAATTGCTGCTCCTCGAAAGAGGTTGTCTTCAGCCTTAAACTTAGCCTCATCCTCAGGAGGCAAGTTGGCAGGCTTGCCCTCAGCGGCATGAAAACAAGACATTGCAGTTAGCCACAATTCCATCTTAGCTTTCCATATCAAGAAGTTTTTACCATCAAAAGGATCAGGCTTTAGCACAGCAGCAAAACCTCTGACAGAAAAATGCCTAACATTAGGTTTTTGGATTGTTAGAATTATAGGCATTTTCCGTAACATTTTAATTCCATAAATTAATATTATGATGATGACATATAAAAGATAATTAACCATAGAAATCGTAATCTCAAACATATCCATAACAATATGGATCATGAGAACACAAAACATATGAATCATATAGATCATATAAATACGATAAACATATAAACTGACTGAACAATTGAAAATAAACAAATAGAAACATAAACAACATGATTGTAAAATTAAAACAAACAGATATAACACATTATAAGGTAACAGAACAGATGAGATAAACTCTTTGCTATACATGAAACAGTACAGATGCATATATAAAACATATATAATCTGTAGAACGCAAAACAGTAAGGAAATAAACTGATCGTACCCTCCCATGCGCTCTGATCCAGATCCTTGTCCAACTTCCTTTGTCATGTCGCAGATGTTTTGGGCAGTCGCGTAGACGCTCCCCAAAAACCTAATTGCCGATCCCCCGTGCAAGGTCTCGAACGGCACCGGCTTCGGAGGCACCTGCCCTCTCGCTTCTCTGTGCGCGCAGAGTCACAAGATGGAAATACCCTCACTCGGCGGCTGGACTGTGATTCTGAAAGTGGTGTGTTCGCGTGTACCGAGTGACAGGGGTGCTCCTCTATTTATCCTCTCGCAGAGGGAAGCTGAAGGAGAAAGGTCGCCGAGTCATGCCAAGGGTCGATCAGCTCTCGCCGAGTCATACCATGAGTCGGCCAGCACTCGCCGAGTCACGCCATAAGTCGGCCAGCTGAAGGAGAAGGGTCACTCGGCTGGCTGACGAAGAGACAGAGTCACTCGGTTGACGAAGAGACAGGGTCACTCGGCTGACGTACGCGGTTAGTGAGTGCTAAAAATTAACACAACCACACCACGCCCGCTCGCCTGCCTGCCTGCCACGCCACGCCACGCCTCGCCTCGCCTCGCCACGCCACGCCACGCCACGCCCGGCCCGGCCGGCGGCGGCGGCGGCGCACGCGCGCGCGTGTGGCACGCCCTTGTCCATTTCTTGACTTCTCAAGTTAAGTGGAATAAATCCCACCATATAAGTCAAGGCAAAAGACCTTTGGACTTCCAATGTGGTACTATTGGTATTCTCCACCATTACATACCATAGAGTTTATTCAATAAATGGGCCAAGCCCATAAAAGATTCAACAGTAGATACCTGGGATCACACGCACGCAGCGACGTGTGTGCGTGGCTGGCCGGCACAGCAGCCAACCGTGTCCGAGACACGACCAGGGGAGGACGACGAGCCCGCGTGCACGCACAGAGGCTAGATAGCGAAATCGATGTGCATCTCTGAGGCGGCTAGCTAGGGTTTGGTTAATCGCCGTCGTCGTCGACGACGCGTGCAGTGCTAGCTAAAGCTAGTGCTGCTGCTATACTCCCTCTGTCCACGTAAAAGTGTCGATTTAGCCCTTTCAACTTATCCACGTAAAAACGACGCTCCACCGTTCTCACAGCCGTATCGTCGCTTCGTTCCCCACCCGCGGTCTCCTCGTTCACACGGCCTCGCCTCCGATAAAATCCATGGCCAGCGCCCAGATCCATGCCTCCCCTCGCAGTCTGCCTACCTCATGTGTGGCTCCCCACCTCCGACCACCTCGTCGTCACCGATGGAGCCAGTTCCGTGGTCCCCCTCATCAAGCTCGGAGTTAGACCCGACTTGGAAGTGGCGCTCGCCGGCGGCACAGGCGGCACGGGCTGCACGGGCTGCACAAGGACGCTCTACTGGCCGCCGCACTGGTTCGCGCATCCGCCATCACCCGTACGTCCGGCCAAGCTTTACTCGTCGGCGAAGGGGAGCGATTCTGGCAAGGTCAGACGACGAAGACGAAGTTGACGGTCCAGCTAAGAATAAGGTTACCGGCAAGAACGAAGAGAAGGTAAAGGAAGAGGCTGAGATACAGAAGAAAGGGGGCCAGATGCAGAAGGAAGGGGACAAGAGAAGGAAGGGGACGAGATCCAGAAGGTTTCTCCATAAAATTTGTAAGGTGCTGCAATGAAATTATTAATACAATTGTTATTCAGTTTGGTTGTCCTTGATTGTTCAAAGTCTGCAGCACAAGTTCATACACCTCACGTGGACATTCTAATGTCTTTGGCAACATGTTCATAGCCTCTAATCTGTCTTTGTTCATGTGTGGCACTTTGTAGCGATTGCCACCTCTTTCTTTCATAACCTCAATCATGCACGACTGTAGTGTCACATATGCAAGCAAGAAAGAAAGCACATATGCAGGGCCAGCCTCGTACGTGCGGGCGGGCGCGGGGCTTCACGTGGGTGGCTCCATGGAACTGATGGCGGCTCGCCTCCCCAGACCTTTGTTTGCCTCATCGTCATCGTACGTCACACAGCGCATGCTCATCCGATGATGGCGGTGTCCGGTGTGTGTCTTGCCTAGTTGTATGTCACCGTCGTGGCTCGTGTCGTGGGGCAGGCAACCAGGCACCACACGAGCCGCCGTGAAAAGGACCAAAGGGGTCGTCGGTCTCTGTTTCCGAAGCAAAAAGATCTTTCCATGTTGTTCAACTAACTATCGATCAAGGATGTTCTATCTACGTGTACTAGTCCTTTTTTATGCTCTATACATTATACATCCTCATTATTGTGGAGCGAGTTATAGGATTTTGATCATCGGATTCAACAAAGACCACACTTTGGCTTCGGCATTCGATAACTCTGCTCATCTACTACACTAGCAGCAGGCAGTTCCTGACTTTTTAGGGGACTAAGGTGAAATTCGATATGCAGGCCCTATATATATATGGATGAGCTAATGGAAGTCTAGAGCTTTCATTAGTACCGGGAAGCTCCAGCCAGGTATACCTCCGCATAGGTAGGCGTGCACCGATCTTGCACGGTTCTGGCTCAGACAGATTTTAGCGTAAAACGTGAACCAAACTAGCGTAAAATGTAGATCAGTTTCATAACGACGAATGGGGCATAAAAATTACGGCGTAAAAGTCGCGCACGTCCGATCATGCGCGGGTTCTGGCTCGGGCAGTTTTTAGCGTAAAACATGAAACAAAACAACGTCAATGAGTACGAATTTTAGCGTAAATCGTAGTAGATCTGTTTCATAACGACGAATGGGACCCAAAAATTACGGCGTAAAAATCGTGCGCGTCCGATCGTGCGCGGGTTCTGGCTCGGGCGGATTTTTGCGTAAACCGTGAACCAAAACATCGTAAATTGGTACGAATTTTAGCGTAAATTGTAGATCTGTTTCATAACAACGAATAGGGCCCAAAAATTACGGCGTAAAAACCGCGCGTGTCCGATCGTGCGCGGGTTCTCGCTCAGGCGGATTTTTGCGTAAAACGTAAACCAAAACAGCGTAAATAAGTGTGAATTTTAGCATAAATCATTGATCTGTTTTGTAACGAATTACAACGTTTAAATCGCGCATGTTTAGCTTTAGTCTCCATGCATGTCTCATTGAAATTTTTGAATGTAAAACATATCGACTAGACCATTTATTATGTAACAACTCAAAAGGCAACGCATGGTTCAGATCTAAAAAATTAGAAACCTATCATTTTATATCTGTGAACCCATAAATGATATACAAAAGATGATAATGAATGTCACAATGATGATGAGGAGGTTAAAAAGATCCATCGTTCATGTCGCACACATCAATCAAGAACAATGTCATAAATATAACAAAGATGGCAGATGTCATGCCATAAATCATATCAATATTTGTGCATGCTGAACCAATAACAGAAAACACAATTGAAAAAACAAATCATCAGAACACTTGGCTTTTGCTATATAGCAAGAACTAAACTATATCTTAACTAGTAAATTGTGTGCGCTCCGCAGTCTAGAAAACATTTAAATGTGTTTAGTGTATAGATGGGTCCACAAATAGTGGATGCACTACCGGAATCGGGCGCTTTGCCGAGTGCCTGAAGCACTCGGCAAACCTTGAAAAGCACTCGACAAAGTCTTTACCGAGTGTGGCACTCGACAAAGAGGGCTCGACGAACAGTACATCGGCAAAGGCTTCTTTGCCGAGTACTTTTTATTGGGCACTTTTGCCGAGTGCCTGTCGGTACTCGATAAAGAAAAGCGGTCGTCACGGTGCCGGGTTACGGAGACGGTGGCTTTGACGAGTGTTCTAGGTGACACTCGGCAAAGAAGTTACCTCTTTGCCGAGTGTCTGCCGACATGTACTCGGCAAAGGATCCACCAGTCGGTCCCTTTGTCAGGTTCTTTGCCAAGTGTTCTGTGTGGCACTCGGCAAAGCGTGCCTCTTTGCCGAGTGCCAAGGCCACA
Organism: Zea luxurians; assembly: GCA_029449295.1. Taxonomy (NCBI): domain Eukaryota; kingdom Viridiplantae; phylum Streptophyta; class Magnoliopsida; order Poales; family Poaceae; genus Zea; species Zea luxurians. Next base: position 6,456,190 of record JAOPSE010000082.1, on the reverse strand, counting down.
GCACTCGGCAAAGAAGCTATACCGGTGCCCAGGGCCATATGGTAGAAAGATATGACAGAGCCACTGCCATTTATCATGGAAGAAAAGCCCCATATGCATTCCATTCCTTGAAAGATTTCTAAAGATCTCACAGAAAGAAATAAGGTCGTGAATCCATAACACCACCCGGTTGTATCCTTAGACATTGTAGAGGCAGCAATGTATATGCGCACGCGCATAATGGAGACAAGGTTGTAACCACAACTGTATTTTCACTATTTGTAATGCTAGTTGTAAATATTGTAAATTGAAAGTAGCGCAAACCAATTATGATTCAGTTCTAATAAATAGACTGTAAAACTTGATGGCTTGATATACTATTAAAATTAGAATAGGTAAGCGTAAAATATTTCATTATGTCCTGGTTACTGAATTAACTTTGACACCCAATTTATATATGTAATAAAATAAAACTCATGATCAAACCTTTTTCGTCAGAATTGTAGGTCCGCCCTTCTTATACTATCATTGATGGACTCCTTACATAGTTGATCATGTCATAAATTTTGCTTGCTGTAGAACATTCATGACTGGATCAAAAACAAAACACAAAGTGTACATGTAGATAACCCCAATTTGTCTAATTTGTGAGACATAAAGCATATTGGACATATGCTACAGTAAATAATGCAGAAGAAATACAATGTCAATACAAAATATGGTTCAGCAGCAATCCTAGTCTTGTACCAAGATTTCGGCTTATTTGCAAAGTAGATACGAGATTTACAAGCACAACTAAAGGTAAGATTTATTCAAAAAATGTGTTTGTTTTATCTAGTATACAACTAGAAACACAAATAAGTCTAGTATGCAACTAGAAGACATATTATGAAATAAATAAGTAGTGTTACATGAACATCCTTTTTTGTTAGGGTTTGTAATTGGTTGCAAATTACAGACTACATACAATTGAAACCCGAGCTAAGCTTTGACAGATAAAATACTAGCAACTAACAGGGTAGAGGTAAAAAGAACTTTTGGAGTATCAAAAAGACTACAAGCTAGCGGCAACAAAAAATGGGTTACTAACATCTCTATAACACTTGCTACATAGGTGTTAGTTAGCCATACAAATTTCTAAAATTCTAAAAATAAATGTAAAATCTAGTAATTAAAATCAGAGGAACTCTACATCTGCTAACAAAGGAAACAATAACAAACTAAGTAAATCTAAAGTGGGCTACAAAAAACTAACTGCAATGACCTTAAACGGTGTCCGGGTTCGCGCAGAAAATATTCCTAGCTCTAAGTTCACCAAACTAAAGGAACATGCCAAGTCCAAGACACAGATTAGTTTCATTGTGATGCCCTCTATACAAAAAGGATTTCCAACTGATGCAGCGCCAACTGGTAAATTTCGCAAGGAAGAGTTGGGACCGTGTTTGATAAGGCACGTCAGATCTTTCAGGTAAACCATATCAAGGAAAGCTGGCAGATCTGGACTAGGCAAGTAAATCCCCTTTATATTAGCTTCCTTGACATGAAAATTTCCACACAATAACCACACATGGACCTGGCCACGAATGAATTCCAGTCATTGTTATGATCCAAGCTGAGCCATTACCTGCTAGCATATCTCCCCACTAGGACTCCCCACAAAGCAAAGCTAAACTCATTCTTTAATTCAATACCTAGAGACCCAAAGACTCCTAACACGAAGAAGCTCGATCTATCCAACAAGACAAGAAAAAACGTAAACAAAAAGCAACCATATGGAGTGAATGTGCAGGATCTACTTACCACGATGCTGATGAACCAGTTCTTCTCGTTCTCGCTGCATCAGGGGCCCTTCCTAGTCGTCTGCGCATCGCCATCGAGCAGCTCATCGCTCCTCCAGCACCCTGCCCCTTCTTGAACCCAGGGCACGACACAATTCTTGATGTCTGGGAGGGAGGGATCGGCGGCCACTCCTTGCGTCATCCGAGGGGGAGATGAGGTGAATGGGGATGGGAGGATGAGGTGGTGGCGAGGGCGTGCATGAAGACGGCGAGGGCGGGTTCTGCGATGCATGCGGAGGAACGGTGACGGCGGATGTGGGATGGAGAACGGTTAGGTTTTTGTGGGTGGGTGGGATAACAATCTGACAGGTGGATTTTGTGTGTGTGCGTGTGGGGGTTACACATGCACAATGAGGAGGTCAGACCCGTGCGGTGCGTGCAGGCGCACCTGGTCGTTTGTTCTGTGGTCAGGGCTTTCTTCAGTTAGAAAGAGCTCAGGGCTTCAAATATATAAACTATATATATAGTTGAATATATTATACACTATTTTAAAGTTTGTAAGATGACAAATGTTAAATATATCCAAAAACACTTATTTGTTATTTGATATCATCAAAAAATATCTTCTAACATTTTGTGATACAAAGTCATCGCTTATACTATTGAGATCAATCTCATCCAACACTTCTTTTTGATACATAGAATCCCAAACCATTTAACCTTTTTTGAGTCATTGTTGACCTTAAATAGTTCATAAAATATTTCAATTTTAAAAAGTTTCTCTCTGCCGATGCAACCATCATGTGTATAGTAAATAATACTCCATTTGTATTAAAATAGAATTCATTTTGTTTCTTTAGTGGATTTATCGTCATCTAGTTGAATATAGATATAAAAATCAAGAGCTAAAACAAATACTATTTTGGAACATAAGAAGTATTCGATAAGTAATTGAGACATTAATTTAACCATCTAAACGAGACTGATCGATAACACGTCGCTCTTTGCGTATTTATTCTAGAATAAATAGGATTAACGGGAAAAGCGCTAACGTCCGGTAGATATGGGGCCCTTTGTTTTTGGGTGCTCGGTGCAGCCGCACCCTCCGTATCTCCTCAGGTACGGCCCTAACTAGCAGAACAGATAAAACAGTGGATGCAACACTTGTAAAATCATATGATACCTTTGTAATTATTGTTCCCATTGATCAATAAAAAACTGTAGGGTAAAACCCTAAAGTAATTTGTTTAAAAAAAACTCTACTCATCTAGAGCATTGGCTGTACTGGAAGCACTTGGATATAATATTTTTAAAATTTCAGGTAATTTTATATGTAATTAATTTGAGGATGTACTACAAGCCATTTTTCCCTTCGCAGAGAAAAAAAATTGAATCAGAAAGCGACGGTGTTTGGATTGAGAAATTAGGTTAACCTGACAACAGACAAGTAGTAAACACGAAGATCTTCATTCAGCAACCCTGGAGGCTAGGACCCATTATGGTTATTCTGCTGTATATGTATGTGCTGTATCGACGAATATCATTGTTTGGTGAGCGTTCGTGATCGAAACAGGTGACATTTCTTAATTAGCGCTAGACAGCTCTTGCACTACCGGAATCGTGTTCTTTACCGAGTGCCTAAGACACTCGGCAAAGGCTATTTTATACTCGTCAAAGGCTTTTGATTACTGCAAGTGTATGCGTGCGCAGGTATTTATTTTTAAATTTCCACTTGTTTGTGGTGAAGCAAATCAAAATGTATTGCATGCCCAATAATAATATGAATTCTTTCACGTCTATTGTTAACAGTATTAATTTAGAAACTCCATTTTCTCAAGGGGTTCCTATTTTTCTAAGAAAAATAGAAATTTCTTAGAAAATAAGATTTCCAAACTAGTCCTGCATGTATATTTTATTCGTCAATGCCGGATACTTTGAAAACATTTCCCAAATAATCCACTGGTGGGTCTAAGCTCATGTTGTTGTCTACATTGTCATCTTCTATTTCATGAAGAAGCCTGACGTGGACCTTTATTTTATTAACTCCATGTCTCTAGATCTACCATCATCAATGTGGTCTCATATATTTTGCTAGAGACTGATATTCCTTTTTAACAATGTGCAAAATCACCAGGAGAGCAGCGGTCAATATTTCCGGCATGTCACTGTTGCGGTATAGTTACTTGACATTGCATGTAATTTATGATGATTCTGTCTTGACATCGAAATGATCATTTTTTCCTACTCTTTTACACCCGTCAGCAATGCGCCAATGAACTCCTACTCTTGAACAAAATCCCTTTCCATGACACGTTGAAAACTGTTAGCGCGAGTTGAGACGTGGTGGCTGCCACGGTCGAGGTCGTGATATTTGCGAAGATATGTATCTTTATAGTTCGGATGTGTGACCAATGATTATCAACAAGAGAATAGGTTGAGTTATATGGACTAACCAAGATGTGAGTGTACATACAACAAGTGTCTTGACTTGCGCAGATGTGGAGTCCCGAGATGGTGAGATAACGAATGTGAAGATCATACAGGTTCGTGCTGATAGACCAAAAAGCATTGAAAGATAAGCACTGAGCCTTGACTAGAGGATTCGAGAAGCTAGATGACTAATCATGGTGACTGACACCTAGGAACACTAACAAGCGCAAAAACATGGTGGAACGGATCGTATTGCCGACGCGATTGAAGATCGACGAGACACGTGTTCAGGATGTGGGAAATGACTATGAAGTACGCTACCTGTGGAGGTTTGGTGGTTGAGCCTTAACTATCCAGCGAAATGTTCACACGCTTCACCGAGTTTGGGTCTGAAAACTTGAGAGCACGTTCTAGAGAGAACCGGAGGCAACACATGACGTCATCGCGGAGGATGTGTTAAGGCGGAGTAACTTCAAGAAGAGAGTGTGGATGTCAGCTCAATATCTTAAGAGTTGGTTCATTTTGTCCTTATCTGAGTGGATAAGCTCTATGTATCTATGTGTAGTTTAGAAAAGACAAAATTCTTTATAGATAAGGGGGAGGGTTGCACAACGCTATCTCTCTGACTATATCTATAGTCTTCCACTTAGGGTTTTGCTCTCTAATTTCTCTTGTTAGGCGAACCTTATTTGCTTTTGGACTTGTTGCATCTATGATTTTATGAATCAAGAAGTGTGGGTCATGACCTCTACGGTAAATCCCTACACAAAATGGTTTGCTTGAAGTTTTTCGTTTAAGTTTTCTTGATGAGCTCTTCGTTTCGATTTTTTGTGGGATTCTATGAATATGAGTTCTTGGGGTCATTTGGAAGGGATAGAAACATGCTACGACCTCATAGGACTATTGTCACCAAATGGTATGCCCTGGACAACCTAGAGCACGATTTTCCAATCTCTTGTGTCATTTGGAGAAAACCGTCATTCAAATTCATATTTTTCGATCTAACTTTGAAGTTGAAATATTTTTGAGCTTAAAATTTGTGGATGCCTTCGAAACTAGCTTGTTAAGGTGTGTGGAAAATTTTAGCTTAATCCAAGTTTGTTTGGATTGATTTTGCATTTTGGAACCTAAATTTGAGCCAAAACACCCATGTCGGTTCAATCAGGATCAAAAGCCGATGGACCAAAACATCCATGTCACCCTTGTTGTGAGCCCATTTCTCCGATATGAACCTCTCACGAGCCCATCACCATTCATAGCCCAAACTGAAACGTGGCAAGATTAGTCATCATGTTCGAAACAGGATACAGACATTGGGCCGAAGGCGACAGACGTGCCGGGACCAGGCCGTCGCGCGGGCGGACCATGACCCAGTCCCAGCGGACAAGGAGTTGTGGGGGCTGATGGAACAATACGGCCAGTAAAGTAAAGAAGCACTAGCTGCTGCCGGCGCGAATTTTTTACATTTTAGCCCTTTTTTAAGGAAAAAATCACATTTAGACTCTAAAAAGTTTTAATAGCAATTTTAGACCCTTTGCTCGGCGCCATAGGTTATGGCGCCAAGGTAACACAGCTCGGCGCCATAGCCTATGGCGCCGAGGTACGTGCTACGCTGGCACACCTGGATGCCGTGGCGTCGACGTGGCACCGAGCTCGGCGCCACAGATCTTGGCGCCGAGCTCTGTTGTGTTTTAATGGTTTTGTTGGAAAGCTATAAGCACAAAGCTTGTCTATAGGCTATAGTTTGCATTTCAACAAAACCATTAAAATAAAGCCTTGTGCTCTACCAACTAGACTAGACAAGCTTTGTGCTTATAGCTTTCCAGCAAAACTGTTAAAACACAATCGAGTTCGGTGCTAAGATCTGTGGCGCCGAGCTCGGTGCCACGTCGTCTACGTGTGCCGACATAGCACGTATCTCGGCGCCATAGGCTATGGCGCCGAGCTGTGTTACCTCGGTGCCATAACCTATGGCACCGAGCAAAGGGTCCAAAATTGCTATTAAAATTTTTTAAGGTCTAAACGTGATTTTTTTCTTAAAAAAGGGCTAAAATATAAAAAATTCGGTGCGGGCGCGGGGTATAGGTAGTTGTCCCGGCGCCGCACGTGAACGCTCGCCGAACCTGGGGCCGACGTCACGGCACGACGCATGCGGATCGAAAGCTGCATAGCTGAGGGCCACCTGCCCGCGCGGATCGCACGAATCAACAGCAGCAGCGGCGGAGAATCTTGAGGCTCTTCGCACGTGGCACCACATTGGCACGCGACCCATCATGTTTGGAGTTTTTTTAGACATATCTGGTGCATATAAAAGACTGGTGCATATGGTACACATATTAAATTATCACCACTCATTTTAGATGTAACGTCTCTAGTTAATTATTCAATTTACAAATAACACATTCCACCACTATATATCACCACGTTGAAGGGTGTCCTTATAAAATGTACCAAACAACTAAAGACCCTAGATCTAAAATGAGTGGTGATGATTTAATATGTGTACCATGTACATCAATGTTCCATGTGCACCAGATATGTTGTCATTTTAACGTAACAACTACTAAGGGCACCAACAACCTAGAGCTCCTTGCTCGATTTTTTAAGTAGAAGAGACAGCTAAGAAATTGTATTATACAACCATAAGCTTCTAGAACATTAATGTAGTTAAGAGACAATATGTATAAAAAGACATGAATAGACGGGCTATTCGCGAAGAGCTCGTTTTTTGATTTTTTTACACTTAAACCCATAGAGACTCCTCAAAACACCCCTCAATTAATAAGGTTGTACATGCCCTAAGGCTATCAACCGATAGTGTAAAATAAAAGATTTATACTGTAGTTTAAAATAAGGAATAAGATAGGGGATTGTTGAGCACCATTTGTTGCAGTGTGCACAGGTGAACGGTCCGGCCTTCGAACGGTCCGCCCATAGGCGTGGACAGTCCACGATAAGATTAGATCAGACATGTTGAGCACTGTTTGTCGCGCTGGGCACGGCCAGACGGTCCGCCCTATGGACAGTCCGCCCTTAGGCACAAACAGTCAACAATTTGATCAGATCAGGTGGATTAACTCCTATCTCCACACATGTTTATCTCTCTAAACTCATGGGAGTTGTTGGAGGACGCCTAGGAACGAAGACCCTAACTACCATGGACGGTCCAACCCTGAAGGATGAGTGGTCCGACATTCCGACAGTCAGTCCGTCCCCTAAGGCTGGACAGTCCAGCAACAACTAGAGAGGGCAACAAAGCGGGTCCACTATCGCGGACAGTCCAACTGGACAGTCCGCAAATGCGCAGACAGCCTCAAACTCTTTTGAAGTAAGCACAATAGAGGAGTTTAGAGATCTTGATAAATTAGGACAGGAGTTTACATCGGGCGACCGTTTGGAGGAGATTGACATAGGAAATGGTAAAACTCTAAGGCTGACTTTTGTGAACAAGATCCTGGAAGCCAATCCTATGAATGAAATGATCGGCTTATTAAAAGAATATCTGATTGCTTTGCTTGGAGTGCACTGAGATGCTAGGATTAAGCCGAGAGCTAGTGGAGCATCAGTTACCTATTAACCCTGGTTTCAAGCCCTTCAAGCAAAGACCAAGGTCATTTCGTCCGGACTTACTCTCTAGGATCAAAGACAAATTTTACCAGCTCTTGGAAGCTAACTTTATTAGGCCTTGCAGATATGTGGAGTGGGTCTCTAATATTGTGCCGGTGAAGAAGAAGAATTCAAGTAAGCTTAGAGTATGTATTGACTTCCAAAATCTAAATAGAGATGAATATCCTACGTAGTTGACATGTAAATTAATAATGCATCAGGAAATAGAGTTATTAACTTTCTTGATGGTAATGCCGGATATAATTAAATTTTAATGGCCGAGAAAGATGCATCTAAAACGACCTTTATATGTCCAAGCTTTATTGGGTTGTTTGAGTGAGTTGTCATGACATTCAGTTTAAAAAAATGTTGGTGTCACTTATCAAAGGGCTATGAATTTGACCTTTCATGAGTTGTTGGGAAATATTGTGAAAGTTAACATTGATGATATAGTAGTTAAATTGGCTGAATTTGGTTCTCATATAGCTGATTTGTGCAAAATCTTTGATAAGATGTGTCGGTATGGTTTAAAAATGAACCCTCGTAAATATGCTTTTGGGGTGTCAGCTGACAAGTTCTTAGGATTCATCATTCATGAGCATGGCATAGAGATAGATCCCAGCTGAATTAACTCCATTTAGAATGTGGGGGCTCCAACTTGTAAGCTTGAAATGCAGAAGTTTCTCGGCAAGGTAAAATATTTGCGAAGGTTTATTTCTAACTTAGCCGACAAGGTTGATGCTTTTACTCCTATTTTTCATCTTAAAAACAATGTCGATTTTACTTGGAGGGCATTTGATCTTATTAGAAACTATTTGTCTTCGGTTCCAGTATTAAAAGCACCAAAATTAGGTGTACCATTCAAGTTATACATTGCAGCCGAAGATAAAGTGATCGAACTTGTTCTGATCCAAGAGACTGAAGGAAAGGAGCTTGTTGTGACCTACTTAAGCCGGAGGCTGGTGGATGTTGAAACAAGGTACACCTTTGTTGAGAAATTATGATTATGTCTGTTTTATGCATGCACTAAGCTTAGGTGTTATCTATTGTCTAGTCCTTGTACTGTTTCTGGTCAAACCGATGTGATTAAATTCATGTTGCAAAATCCAATTACGAGTAGTAGAATTGGTAAATGGGCTTATGCACTTATAGAATATGACTTGCCTTATGAATCATTAAATCTATAAAAAGTCAGGTTGTAGTAGATTTTATTGTAGAACATTGGATTGGTGATACTCAGGAACTAGACATATCATACCTCACTATTACTCTGTGGGCTCTGTATTTTGATGCATAGGTTTGTAATGAGGGATAAGGAATTGGCATCTTGGTTGTTTCACCAAGGAATGCCTCTTTTGACTTCTCTAGATAAATATTATATGATAATTTTCCCTAAAGTAGATAAGTAATGCATATTAATTCTTGAGTATACCATTAGTTTGGCTACACATTCAAATAATATTTTCCTAATATAAATGAGTTGTCAAATATTCTTTATTGATTTATATGTTCTGAAGCATGGGTAAAAGAATTAAAATAAAAATATAGATATAACATATCCTTGCATTCATGCTGATCTTTTTGCTTGTACACATATAATTGGACCACCGATACAAACTCAACTTTGAATTCAATTAGAATTGGAATAATAAAAACAAAAGGAAATAGAAAACAAAGCAGACAGTAAAGAAAAGAAAAGAAAAGGGGAGAGGAACCTCCGGCTGGGCCGACTCTTCCTTACCAAGCCCATTTACTCCCCCTTCCCTAACCCAGTTCTTGCGCTTCCTTAGCTCGCTAGGATGCCGCGCGTGCTGCCCACCTTTGCCACTGCTTTGTGGGTCCCCTCGACCAGTCGCACCACCTCACCCTCACACACGCGTCTTGGTCACTGGTAGGTGGGGCCATGTGGTCAGCTACCTCTTCTCCACGCTAACAGAATCGAGGTAGAGAAGTACCTGTGATCCCACGATTTCTAGGCACCGATCCGCCGTGGCTTAGGCTCGGACTCCAACCGCTGGACGTCCCTCTAGGGTATATAGGCAAACCCGCGGTCGTCGCATCCATCCAAGGTGAACTCCGAGCCACCTTCATCGTGTAGGGAGAGAAGCGAGCCGACACCATGGATTCCCGACATTTGCGACGTCCGGAGGTCAAAGTTGAAAGGGAAATGGACTTAATCATTTCCTATAATCGATTTTGGTGTTTAACGTCCATCACAAACCACGTGGACTAACTAGTTTGCCTAGTTGTCATTTATCTCAGGTGCATAAAGTTCAACATAAACCAACAAAGAAAATAAGTTGGGGAACTCTACAAAGTTTGGAGCAAAGACAAGCATTGGTGCTGCTAGTGGCGCACCGGACACTGTCCAGTGTGCACCGGACACCCGGTGCCTAGGCCGAGCACCTCGCGAACTGGCCACTCTCGGGTTTCTCTAGGAGTCGCTCCGCTATAATTCACCGGACTGTTCGGTGTGCACCGGACATGTCCGGTGAGCCAACAGAGCAACGGTCAACTGCGTCCAATGGTCGACTGCGGTGAACAGTGGACAGCGCAGAAGTCAGAAGTTAGAGCTGTGGAGTCAAAACACACCAGACTGTCCGGTGCTGCAAGAGGACAAAGGACTTCAACGGTTAACCGCACCAAACCCCAATAGTCTGCTAACGTGGCACGCACCGGACAATGAACAGTGCCATGTCCGGTGCACCACCGGACTGTCTGGTGTGCCATCGACAACAACAGCTAGAATAGTGGTTGGGGCTATAAATACCCCCCAACCACCACCATTCAAGCCATCCAAGTTTTCTGAACTCCACATTCAATACAAGAGCAAAAGCATACACTCCAAGGCACAATCAAAAGATCAAATCCTCTCCAAGCCTCAAAATCAACTCAACTGCTTAGTGACTTGAGAGAGGGTGTTTTGTGTTTCTTTTGTTGCTCTTGTTGCTTGGATTGCTTTCTCCTTCTCATTCTAATTCTTCTAAGTGCTTTGTAAAGCTAGCAAGAGACACCTAAGTCTGTGGTGATCCTTGCGGGGTCTTAGTGACCCAAGTGATTAAGGAGAAGCACTCGACTGGTCTGTGTGACCGATTCAGAGAGGGAAAGGGTTGGAATAGAACTGGCCTTTGTGGCCTCCTCAACGGGGACTAGGTTCTTTGGAACCGAACCTCGGTAAACAAATCATCATGTTCATTTGTGTTGATCGTCACTTGATTTGTTTCCCTTTCTTTCCTCTCTCTAAAAGTTCCCTTGCTCACATTGATTTGAGTTTGCTCCAAAGGTTATCTGTATTGATTGAGCAACTCATAGCAAGGAGAACTATCTTCCACACTATGAATTATTTCTAACGCTAACCCCGAGCATAGTGTGTGTTTAAACTTTGTAAATTTTAGGTTTCATCTATTCACCCCCCTCTAGGTGACTTTCAATTGTTATCAGAGCCCGGTTCTTTATTAGAGTCTAACAACTCGAAGTAATGTCGAGAGAACACACCAAGAGGGTGATAGTCACCGATGAAAAGCTCGAAGGCTCGGGAAGGAAGAACGATGAAAGGACTCCGTCAAAGGAGGCTGGCAACAAGTACAAGGAGGAATTCGCTTCCTCCATCAAGTCACATAGGAAGGGTGACAATAAGAAAAAGAAAATGAAGAAGGTGGTCTACTATGAGACCGACTCTTCATCACCTTCCACATCTGGCGCCGAGTCTACCACTTCGAAGCGTCAAGAGCACAAGAAGTATAGTAAGATGCCTCTACGCTATCCTCGCATTCCTAAACGCGCTCCTTTACTTTCTGTACCCCTAGGCAAACCACCATATTTTGATGGTAAGGATTATTGTATGTGGAGTGATAAAATGAGGCACCATCTAACCTCACTCCACGAAAGCATATGGGATATTGTTGAGTTTGGAGCACAGGCACCATAGGTGGGCGACGAGGACTACGACTCCGATGAGGCCGCCCAAATAAGGCATTTTAATTCCCAAGCAACTTCTATACTCCTCGCCTCCTTGTGTCGAGAGGAGTATAATAAGGTGCAAGGGTTGAAAAGTGCCAAAGAAATTTGGGATGTCCTCAAAATGGCGCATGAAGGGGACGAGGTGACCAAAATCACCAAGTGCAAGACGATCGAGTGAGAGCTCAGTCGATTCGTCCTCAACAAAGGAGAAGAGCCACAAATGATGTACAACTGGCTCAAAACAATGGTCAACCAAGTGCGCAACCTCGAGAGCGCCAAATGGGATGACCATGAAATGATCAAGGTTATTCTAAGATCTCTTGTTTTTCGTAATCCGACTCAAGTTCAATTAATTCATGGAGATCCTAGATACAAACAGATGTCCCCCAAGGAGGTCATTAGCAAGTTTGTGAGCATTGAACTTATGATCAATGACTCCAAACATATTGTCAACTTGGAGCAAGGCGCCACCTCCACACCAGAGGTGCAACCCGTTGCATTCAAAGCAACGGAAGAAAAGAAGGAAGAGTCTACACCAAGTAGACTCTCAATCGACGCCTCCAAGCTTGACAACGAGGAGATGGCTCTTATCATCAAGAGCTTTCAGCAAATCCTCAAACAAAGGAAGGGGAAGGACTACAAACCCCATTCCAAGAGGGTATGCTATAAGTGTGGTAAGTCTAGTCACTTTATTACTAAATGTCCATATACAAGTGACAGTGATAGGGATGACAACAAGAAAGGGAAGAAGAAGATGGAGAAGAAGAGATACTACAAGAAGAAGGGTGGCGAGGCACACATGGGGCGGGAATGGGACTCCGATGAGAGCTCCGCCAACTCCTTCTTCAACGAGGACGCCGCCAACATCGTCATCAATAAGGTACTTCTCTTCCCCAACGTTGGCCACAAATGCCTCATGGCTAAGGACAACAAGAAGAAGAAGGTACATTCTAGAGATACCCCCAAATATACTACTTCCAATGATGAGGGTAGCTCTAGTGATAATGAAGATGATTTAACTTCTCTTTTTGCAAACCTTACCAAGGATCAAAAGAAAAAGATAAATGAATTGATATAAACCATTAACGAAAAGGATGATCTCTTGGAATGCCAAGAGAACTTGCTCGTTAAGGAAAATAAGAAGTTTGTTAAACTAAAAAATGCTTATGCCCTTGAAATAATAAAATGTGAAAATTTGTCTAAAGAGCTTAATGTTTGCAATGATTCAATTTCTTGTCTTAGAACTGAGAATGTTAGTTTAAATGCTAAGATAGAAGAATTGAATGCTTGCAATGTTTCTACGTCTACTGTTGAGCATGTCACTATTTGCACTAGATGTAGAGATGTTAATATTGATGCTACAAATGATCACCTTGCCATGATTAAAGAACAAAATGATCACATAGCTAAGTTAAAAGCTAAAATTGCCGAGCATGAGTTAGAAAATGAAAATTTTAAATTTGCTCGTAATATGCTTTATAATGGGAGACGTCCTAGCATTAAGGATGGCATTGGCTTTCAACAAGGGAGCCAAAGCAACATCAAACTTAACGCCCCAAAGAACCGACTCTAATTTTGTTAAGGGTACGTCTCCCATGGTTCAGGATAGAGAAGGTTACATTTTATATCCTAAGAACTATCCTGAGCACAAAATTAGAAAAATTCATGCTAGAAAATCTCATAATGTTTCTCATCATGCTTACATGTATAGTAATGAGGCTTCTAGTTCTAGGCATTCAACTCATATCACAATGCCTAAAAACAAAACTATTAATGCATCAAATGAACATTGCATCTCATTTAAAACTTTTGATGCATCTTTTGTGCTTACTAACAAATCAGGCAAAATAGTTGCCAAATATGTTGGGGGCAAACACAAGAGTCCCAATACTTGTGTTTGGGTACCCAAGGTGCTTGTTTCTAATGTGAAATGACCCAAGACCATTTGGGTACTTAAGAACAAAGCCTAAATTTGTTTTGTAGGTTTATGCATCTGGCGGGTCAAGCTGGATAATCGATAGCGGGTGCACAAACCACATGACAGGGGAGAAAAGTATGTTCTCCTCATATGAGAAAAATGAAGATCCCCAAAGAGCGATTACATCCAGGGATGGAAATCAAGGTTTGGTCAAACATTTGGGTAAAATTGCTATATCTCTTGACCATTCCATTTCTAATATTTTTCTTGTAGATTCTTTAGATTACAATTTGCTTTCTATTTCTCAATTATGTAAAATGGGCTACAACTGTTTGTTTACTGATGTTTGTGTTACTGTCTTTAGAAGAAGTGATGATTCAATAGCATTTAAGGGAGTGTTAGATGGTCAGCTATACTTAGTTGATTTTAATGATAACAATGCTGAACTAGACACTTGCTTAATTGCTAAGACTAATATGGGTTGGCTCTGGCATCGCTGACTTGCTCATGTTGGGATGAAGAATCTTCACAAGCTTCTAAAGGGAGAACACATTTTAGGACTAACAAATGTTCATTTTGGTAAACATAGGATTTGTAGCGCATGTCAAGCAGGGAAGCAAGTTAGAGCTCATCATCCACATAAGAACATCATGACGACCGACAGCCCGCTTGAACTACTCCACATGGATCTATTCGGCCCGATCGCTTACATAAGCATCGGTTGGAGTAAGTATTGTCTTGTGATTGTGGATGATTATTCTCGCTTCACTTGGGTATTCTTTTTGCAGGAAAAATCTCAAACACAAGAAACCTTAAAGAGATTCTTAAGACAGGCTCAAAATGAGTTCGGATTAAGAATCAAAAAGATTAGAAGCAACAATGGAATGGAGTTCAAAAACTCTCAAATTGAAGGGTTTCTTGAGGAGGAAGGCATCAAGCATAAGTTCTCTTCTCCCTACACACCTCAAAAAAATGGTGTAGTGGAGAGGAAGAATAGAACTCTTTTGGATATGGCAAGGACCATGCTTGATGAGTACAAGACACTGGATTGTTTTAGGCGGAGGCGATTAACACCGCTTGCTACTCCATCAACCGACTCTACCATCACCGAATCCTCAAGAAAACATCATATGAACTCCTCACCGGTAAAAAGCCTAATGTTTCTTATTTTAGAGTTTTTGGGAGCAAATGCTTTATTCTTATTAAAAGAGGTAGAAACTCTAAATTTGCTCCTAAAGCAGTAGAAGGATTTTTACTTGGTTATAACTCAAACAAAAGGGCATGTAGAGTCTTCAACAAGTCCACTAGATTAATTGAAGTCTCTTGTGACATTGTGTTTGATGAGACTAATGGCTCCCAAGTCGAGCAAGTTGATCTTGATGAACTTGATGATAAAGAGGCTCCGTGCGTCGCACTAAGGAACATGTCCATTGGGGATGTGTGTCCAAAAGAATCTGAAGAGCCTCCACAAGCACAAGATCGACCATCATCTTCCACACAAGCATCTTGAAAGTCGCTTAGAGGGGGGGTGAATAGGGCGAAACTGAAATTTACAAATATAAACACAACTACGAGATGGGTTAGCGTTAGAAATAAACACGAGTCCGAGAGAGAGGCCGCAAAACAAATCGTGAGCAAATGCGGAGTGAGACACGATGATTTGTTTTACCGAGGTTCGGTTCTCGCAAACTTACTCCCCGTTGAGGAGGCCACGAAGGCCGGGTCTTTTTCAACCCTTTCCCTCTCTCAAACGGTCCCTCAGACCGAGTGAGCTTCTCTTCTCAAATCAACCCGGGAATAAAACTTCCCCGCAAGGACCACCACACAATTGGTGTCTCTTGCCTTGGTTACAAATGAGTTTATGATCACAAGAACAAATGAGAAAGAAAGAAGCAATCCAAGCGCAAGAGCTCAAAAGAACACGGCAAATCTCTCTCTCTAATCACTAAAGCCTTGTGTGGAATTGGAGAGGATTTGATCACTTGAGTGTGTCTAGAATTGAATGCCAAGCTCTTGTAAGTGGTTGAGAAGTGGAAAACTTGGATGACTTGAATGTGGGGTGGTTGGGGGTATTTATAGCCCCAACCACCAAACTAGCCGTTTGGGTGCAGTCTGTCTGTCGTATGGTGCACCGGACAGTCCGGTGCGCCAGCCACGTCACCCGAACGTTAGGGTTCCGACCGTTGGAGCTCTGACGCTAGGCCCGCCTGGATGTCCTGTGGCGCACCGGACATCCACTGTTCAGTGTCCGGTGCGACATGACGCGCGTGCCTGACTTCTGCGCGCCAGACTGCGCGCTCTGGCGCGCATTTAATGTGCCTGCAGGTGACCGTTGGCGCCAAAGTAGCCGTTGCTCCGCAGTTACACCGGACATGTCCGGTGAATTATAGCGGAGCAGCCGAAATGAATTCCCGAGGCTGCCGAGTTCGGATCCGCGTCCTCTTGGAGCACCGGACACTGTCCGGTGTACACCGGACAATCCAGTGAATTATAGCGCGCCGGCTCCGAGAATTCCCGAAGGTGAAGAGTTTGAAGTCGGTCTTCCCTGGTGCACCGGACACTGTCTGGTGGTGCACCGGACAGTCCGGTGCACCAGTCCAGGGTGCCTTCGGTTGGCCCTTGCTCCTTTGTTTGAACCCTTTCTCTTGATCTTTTTATTGGCTTATTGTGAACCTTTGGTACCTGTAGAACTTATAAACTTGGGCAAACTAGTTAGTCCAATTATTTGTGTTGGGCAATTCAACCACCAAAATTAGTTATAGGAAATAGGTGTAAGCCTAATTCCCTTTCAATCTCCCCCTTTTTGGTGATTGATGCCAACACAAACCAAAGCAAGTATAGAAGTGCATAATTGAACTAGTTTGCAAAGTGTAAGTGCAAAGGTTGCTTAGAATTGAGCCAATAAATATCGCTTACTAGATATGCATGGATTGTTTCTTTATTTTTAACATTTTGGACCACGCTTGCACCACATGTTTTGTTTTTGCAAATTCTTTTTGTAAATCCTTTTCAAAGTCCTTTGCAAAATAGTCAAAGGTAAATGGGTAAGATTTTTTCGAAGCATTTTCAAGTTTGAAATTTTGACCCCTTGTTTCAAATGCTTTTTCCTTTGACTAAACAAAACTCCCCCTCAATAAATTCTCCTCTTAGCGTTCAAGAGGGTTTTAAGACATCAACTTTTGAAAATACTACTTGCTCCCCCTTTAGAACATAAAGAGATATCAATTTGAAATTTTCCAATTGAAAACTATTAATTTTAAAATTAGGGTGGTGGTGCGGTCCTGGTGCGGTCCTTTTGCTTTGGGCTCATACTTTCTCTCCCTTTGGCATGAATCGCCAAAAACGGATACTTTGAGTGAGATATAAGCCCTTGCCTAACTACATTCTCCCCTTTGGCAAATAAAACATATGAGTGAAGATTATACCAAAGATGGAGAGTTATGCGGAGCGGCGGCGAAGGATGAGTAGTAGAGTGGAGTGGAAGCCTTTGTCTTCGCCGAAGACTCCAATTCCCTTTCAATATACCTATGACTTGGTTTGAAATACACTTGAAAACACATTAGTCATAGCATATATCAAAGAGACATGATCAAAGGTATATTTATGAGCTATGTGTGCAAATTAGCAAAAGAAATTCCTAGAATCAAGAATATTGAGCTCATGCCTAAGTTTGGTAAAAGTTTATTCATCAAGAGGCTTGGTAAAGATATCGGCTAATTGATCTTTAGTGTTAATGTATGCAATCTCGATATCCCCCTTTTTTGGTGATCCCGAAGAAAATGATACCGAATGGCTATGTGTTTAGTGCGGCTATGCTCAACGGGATTATCCGCCATGCGGATTGTACTCTCATTATCACATAGAAGAGGAACTTTGGTCAATTTGTAACCATAGTCCCGCAGAGTTTGCCTCATCCAAAGCAATTGCGCGCAACAATGGCCTGCGGCAATATACTCGGCTTCGGCGGTAGAAAGAGCAACCGAATTTTGCTTCTTTGAAGCCCAAGACACCAAGGACCTTCCCAAGAACTGGCAAGTCCCCGATGTGCTCTTTCTATTAATCTTACACCCCGCCCAATCAGCATCCGAATAACCAATCAAATCAAATGTGGATCCCCGAGGGTACCAAAGCCCAAACTTAGGAGTATAAGCCAAATATCTCAAGATTCGTTTTACGGCCGTAAGGTGTGATTCTTTAGGGTCGGCTTGGAATCTTGCACACATGCATACGGAAAGCATAACGTCCGGTCGAGATGCGCATAAATAAAGCAATGAACCAATCATCGACCGGTATACCTTTTGATCCACGGACTTACCTCCCGTGTCGAGGTCGAGATGCCCATTGGTTCCCATGGGTGTCTTGATGGGCTTGGCATCCTTCATTCCAAACTTGGTTAGAATGTCCTGAGTATACTTTGTTTGGCTAATGAAGGTGCCCTCTTGGAGTTGCT
This sequence comes from Zea luxurians, assembly GCA_029449295.1. Lineage (NCBI taxonomy): Eukaryota > Viridiplantae > Streptophyta > Magnoliopsida > Poales > Poaceae > Zea > Zea luxurians. The sequence continues at coordinate 6,438,069 of JAOPSE010000082.1, read as the reverse complement.
TGACTTGAAATCCTAGAAAATACTTCAACTCCCCCATCATAGACATCTCGAATTTCTGTGTCATGATCCTACTAAATTCTTCACATGTAGATTCGTTAGTAGACCCAAATATAATATCATCAACATAAATTTGGCATACAAACAAATCATTGTCAAGAGTTTTAGTGAATAAAGTAGGATCGACCTTGCCGACTTTGAAGCCATTAGCAATAAGGAAATCTCTTAGGCATTCATACCATGCTCTTGGGGCTTGCTTGAGCCCATAAAGCGCCTTAGAGAGTCTATAGACATGGTTAGGGTACTCACTATCTTCAAAGCCGGGAGGTTGCTCAACATAGACCTCCTCCTTGATTGGTCCATTGAGGAAGGCACTCTTTACGTCCATTTGGTAAAGCTTGAAGCCATGGTAAGTAGCATAGGCCAATAATATGCGAATGGACTCAAGCCTAGCTACAGGTGCATAGGTTTCACCAAAATCCAAACCTTCGACTTGTGAATATCCCTTGGCCACGAGTCGAGCTTTGTTCCTTGTCACCACACCATGCTCGTCTTGCTTGTTGCGGAAGACCCACTTGGTTCCTACAACATTTTGGTTAGGACATGGAACTAAATGCCATACCTCGTTCCTAGTGAAGTTGTTGAGCTCCTCTTGCATCGCCATCACCCAATCCGAATCTTGGAGTGCTTCCTCTACCCTGTGTGGCTCAATAGAGGAAACAAAAGAGTAATGCTCACAAAAATGTGCAACACGAGATCGAGTGGTTACCCCCTTATGAATGTCGCCGAGGATGGTGTCGACGGGGTGATCTCGTTGGATTGCTTGGTGGACTCTTGGGTGTGGCGGCCTTGGCTCTTCATCCTCCTTGTCTTCATCATTTGCATCTCCCCCTTGATCATTGCCGTCATCTTGAGGTGGCTCATCATTGTGTTCTTCCTCTTTATCAACTTGAGCCTCGTCCTCATTTTGGGTTGGTGGAGATGCTTGCGTGGAGGAGGATGGTTGATCTTGTGCATGTGAAGGCTCTTCAGATTCCTTAGGACACACATCCCCAATGGACATGTTCCTTAGCACGATGCACGGAGCCTGTTCTTCACCTATCTCATCAAGATCAACTTGCTCTACTTGAGAGCCGTTAGTCTCATCAAACACAACGTCACAAGAAACTTCAACTAGTCCTGAGGACTTGTTAAAGACTCTATATGCCCTTGTGTTTGAGTCATATCCTAGTAAAAAGCCTTCTACAGTTTTAGGAGCAAATTTAGATTTTCTACCTCTTTTAACAAGAATAAAGCATTTGCTACCAAAAACTCTAAAATATGAAATATTGGGCTTTTTACCGGTTAGGAGTTCATAGGATGTCTTCTTGAGGATTCGGTGTAGATATAACCGGTTGATGGCGTAGCAGGCGGTGTTGACCGCCTCGGCCCAAAACCGATCTGGTGTCTTGTACTCATCAAGCATGGTTCTTGCCATGTCCAAGAGAGTTCGATTCTTCCTTTCCACTACACCATTTTGTTAAGGAGTGTAGGGAGAAGAGAACTCATGCTTGATGCCCTCCTCCTCAAGGAAGCCTTCTATTTGTGAGTTTTTGAACTCCGTCCCGTTGTCGCTTCTAATTTTCTTGATCCTTAAGGCGAACTCATTTTGAGCCCGTCTCAAGAATCCCTTTAAGGTCTCTTGGGTATGAGATTTTTCCTGCAAAAAGAATACCCAAGTGAAGCGAGAATAATCATCCACAATAACTAGACAGTACTTACTCCCGCCGATGCTTATGTAAGCGATCGGGCCGAATAAATCCATGTGTAGGAGCTCCAGTGGCCTGTCACTTGTCATGATGTTCTTGTGTGGATGATGAGTGCCAACTTGCTTCCTGGCTTGGCATGCGCTACAAATCCTGTCTTTCTCAAAATGAACATTTGTTAATCCTAAAATGTGCTCTCCCTTTAGAAGCTTATGAAGATTCTTCATTCCAACATGGGCTAGTCAGCGGTGCCAGAGCCAACCCAAGTTAGTCTTAGCTATTAAGCAAGTGTCGAGTTCAGCTCTATCAAAATCTACCAAGTATAGCTAACCCTCTAACACTCCCTTAAATGCTATTGAATCATCACTTCTTCTAAAGACAGTGACACCTACATCAGTAAATAGATAGTTGTAGCCCATTTGACATAATTGGGATACGGAAAGCAAATTGTAATCTAAAGAATCTACAAGAAAAACATTGGAAATGGAATGGTCAGGAGATATAGCTATTTTACCCAAACCTTTGACCAAACCTTGGTTTCCATCCCCGAATGTGATAGCTCGTTGGGGATCTTGGTTTTTCTCGTAGGAGGAGAACATCTTCTTCTCCCCCGTCATGTGGTTTGTGCACCCGCTATCGATGATCCAACTTGAGCCCCCGGATGCATAAACCTACAAAACAAGTTTAGTTCTTGACTTTAGGTACCCAAACAGTTTTGGGTCCTTTGGCATTAGATACAAGAACTTTGGGTACCCAAACACAAGTCTTAGAGCCCTTGTGTTTGCCCCCAACAAACTTGGCAACTACCTTGCCGGATTTGTTAGTCAAAACATAAGATGCATCAAAAGTTTTAAATGAAATGCCATGATCATTTGATGCACTAGGAGTTTTCTTTCTAGGCAACTTAGCATGGGTTGGTTGCCTAGACCTAGATGTCTCACCCTTATACATAAAAGCATGGTTAGGGCCAGAGTGAGACTTCCTAGAATGAGTTCTCCTAATTTTGCTCTCGGGATAACCGGCAGGGTACAAAATGTAACCCTCGTTATCCTGAGGCATGGGAGCCTTGCCCTTAACAAAGTTAGACAAATTTTTAGGAGGGGCACTAAGATTGACATTGTCTCCCCTTTGGAAGCCAATGCCATCCTTAATGCCAGGGCGTCTCCCATTATAGAGCATACTTCTAGCAAATTTAAACTTTTCATTTTCTAAGTTATGCTCGGCAATTTTAGCATCTAATATTGCTATATGATCATTTTGTTGTTTAATTAAAGCCATATGATCATGAATATCATCAATATCAACATCTCTACATCTAGTGCAAATAGAAACATGCTCAATAGTAGATGTAGAGGGTTTGCAAGATTTTAATTCTACAACCTTAGCATGTAATATATCATTCTCACTTCTAAGGTTGGAAATAGTAACATTGCAAACATCAAAATCTCTAGCCTTAGCAATCAAATTTTCATTTTCTACTCTAAGGCTAGCAAGAGAATCATTCAATTCCTTAATCTTAGCAAGCAAATCATCATTATCATTTCTAAGATTGGGAATTGAAACATTACAAACATTTGAATCAACCTTAGCAATCAATTTAGCATTTTCATTTCTAAGGTTGGCAATAGTGTCATGGCAAGTGCTTAGTTCACTAGATAGTTTTTGACATTTTTCTATTTCTAGAGCATAAGCATTTTTAACCTTAACATGTTTCTTGTTTTCCTTAATTAGGAAGTCCTCTTGGGAATCCAAAAGGTCATCCTTTTCATGTATAGCACTAATTAATTCATTTAATTTTTCCTTTTGTTCCATGTTAAGGTTGGCAAAAAGGGTACGCAAGTTATCCTCCTCATCACTAACATTTTCATCACTAGAAGATTCATATTTAGTGGAGGATTTAGATTTGACCTTCTTTCTTTTGCCGTCCTTTGCCATGAGGCATTTGTGGCCGACGTTGGGGAAGAGGAGTCCCTTGGTGACGGCGATGTTGGCGGCGTCCTCGTCGTCGGAGGAGGAGTCGGTGGAGCTCTCGTCGGAGTCCCACTCGTGGCATACGTGAGCATCGCCGCCCTTCTTCTTGTGGTACCTCTTCTTTTCTCTCCTCTTGCCCTTCTTGTCGTTATCCCTGTCACTATCACTTGATAATGGACATTTAGCAATAAAGTGACCGGGCTTACCACACCTGTAGCAAACCTTCTTGGAACGGAATTTATAATCCTTCCCCTTCCGTTGCTTGAGGATTTGGCGAAAGCTTTTGATGATTAAAGCCATCTCCTCATTGTCGAGCTTGGAGGCGTTAATTGGTTGTCTACTCGGTGTAGACTCCTCCTCCTTCTCCTCCGTCGCCTTAAATGCCACCGGTTGTGCTTCGGGCGTGGAGGGTTCATCAAGCTCGTTGATCTTCTTTGAGCCTTTAATCATACATTCAAAGCTCACAAAATTCTCGATTACTTCCTCGGGAGTCATTAGTGTATATCTTGGGTTACCACGAATTAATTGTACTTGAGTAGGGTTAAGGAAAATAAGTGATCTCAAAATAACCTTAACCACCTCGTGGTCATCCCATTTCTTGCTCCTGAGGTTGCGCACTTGGTTCACCAAGGTTTTGAGCCGGTTGTACATATCTTGTGGCTCCTCCCCTTGGCGAAGACGGAAGCGACCAAGCTCCCCCTCGATCGTTTCCCGCTTGGTGATCTTGGTGAGTTCATCACCTTCGTGCGCGGTCTTGAGTAAGTCCCAAATCTCCTTCGCATTTTTCAATCCTTGCACTTTGTTATATTCCTCTCTACTTAGAGAGGCGAGGAGAATGGTTGTGGCTTGGGAATTGAAGTGCTCGATTTGGGCCACTTCATCCACATCATAGTCGTCATCCCCTACAGATGGTACCTGTGCACCAAACTCGACAACATCCCATATACTTTTGTGGAGTGAGGTTAGATGAAATCGCATTAAATCACTCCACCTAGCATAGTCTTCCCCATCAAATGTTGGTGGTTTGCCTAATGGGACGGAAAGCAAAGGTGCATGTTTAGAAACGCGAGGGTAGCGTAAGGGGATCTTACTATACTTCTTGCGCTCTTGGCGCTTAGAAGTTAGGGACGGCGCATCGGAGCCGGAGGTCGACGTTGATGAAGTATCGGTCTCGTAGTAGACCACCTTCCTCATCCTCTTGTGCTTGTCGCCTTTCCGATGCGACTTGTGGGAAGAAGATTTCTCCTTCTTCTCTTTGTGGTGTGAAGAAGACTTCTTCCCTTTGGAGGAGTCCTTCTTCTTCTCCTTCCTCTTGGTGCGGGACTCTTCCGATGAGGTGCTCCCGTGACTCGTAGTGGGCTTGTCGCCGGTCTCCATCTCCCTCTTGGTGTGATCTCCCGACATCACTTCGAGCGGTTAGGCTCTAATGAAGCACCGGGCTTTGATACCAATTGAAAGTCGCCTAGAGGGGGGTGAATAGGGCGAAACTGAAATTTACAAATATAAACACAACTACGAGATGGGTTAGCGTTAGAAATAAACACGACTCCGAGAGAGAGAGGCCACAAAACAAATCGTGAGCAAATGCGAAGTGAGACACGATGATTTGTTTTACCGAGGTTCGGTTCTCGCAAACCTACTCCCCATTGAGGAGGCCACGAAGGCCAGGTCTTTTTCAACCCTTTCCCTCTCTCAAACGGTCCCTCGGACCGAGTGAGCTTCTCTTCTCAAATCAACCCGGGAATAAAACTTCCCCGCAAGGACCACCACACAATTGGTGTCTCTTGCCTTGGTTACAAATGAGTTTATGATCACAAGAACAAATGAGAAAGAAAGAAGCAATCCAAGCGCAAGAGCTCAAAAGAACACGACAAATCTCTCTCTCTAATCACTAAAGCCTTGTGTGGAATTGGAGAGGATTTGATCACTTGAGTGTGTCTAGAATTGAATGCCTAGCTCTTGTAAGATGTTGAGAAGTGGAAAACTTGGATGACTTGAATGTGGGGTGGTTGGGGGTATTTATAGCCCCAACCACCAAACTAGCCGTTTGGGTGCAGGCTGTCTGTCGTATGGTGCACCGGACAGTCCGGTGCACACCGGACAGTCCGGTGCGCCAGCCACGTCACCCGAACGTTAGGGTTCCGACCGTTGGAGCTCTGACGCTGGGCCCGCCTGGATGTCCTGTGGCGCACCGGACATCCACTGTTCAGTGTCCAGTGCGACATGACGCGCGTGCCTGACTTCTGCGCGCCAGACTGCGCGCTCTGGCGCACATTTAATGTGCCTGCAGGTGACCGTTGGCGCCAAAGTAGTCATTGCTCCGCAGTTACACCGGACAGTCCGGTGTACACCGGACATGTCCGGTGAATTATAGCGGAGCAGACGAAATGAATTCCCGAGGCTGCCGAGTTCGGAGCCGCGTCCTCTTGGAGCACCGGACACTGTCCGGTGTACACCGGACAGTCCGGTTAATTATAGAGCGCCGGCTCCGAGAATTCCCAAAGGTGAAGAGTTTGAAGTTGGTCTTCCCTGGTGCACCGGACACTGTCCGGTGGTGCACCGGACAGTCCGGTGCACCAGTCCAGGGTGCCTTCGGTTGGCCCTTGCTCCTTTGTTTGAACCCTTTCTCTTGATCTTTTTATTGGCTTATTGTGAACCTTTGGTACCTGTAGAACTTATAAACTTGGGCAAACTAGTTAGTCCAATTATTTGTGTTGGGCAATTCAACCACCAAAATTAGTTATAGGAAATAGGTGTAAGCCTAATTCCCTTTCACATCTCCACCAACTCAAGATGAGGAAATGGCTCAAGAGGACGAGGATCAAGACCAAGACAATGAGCCACCTCAAGAGGAGGACAATGATCAAGGGAGAGATGAAGATGATCAAGACAAGGAAGATGATCAAGAAATTCAGGATCAAAGACTGTCGCACCCAAGAGTCCACCAAGCAATTTAAAGAGATCACCCCATCAACTCCATTCTTGGTGACATGCACAAGGGGGTAACCACAAGACCTTGAGTTGCTCACTTTTGTGAATATTACTCTTTTGTGTCTTCTATTGAGCCATACAGGGTAGAGGATGCACTAAGAGATCCGGATTGGATGGTGGCAATGCAAGAGGATCTCAACAACTTCACGAGGAATGAGGTATGGCATTTAGTTCCGCGTCCTAACCAAAATGTTGTAGGTACCAAGTGGGTATTCCGCAACAAGCAAGATGAGCATGGTGTGGTGACTAGGAACAAAGCCTGACTTGTTGCCAAAGTTTATTCACAAGTCGAAGGTTTAGATTTGGATGAAACCTATGCACCCGTAGCTAGGCTTGAGTCAATTCGTATATTACTTGCCTATGCTACTTACCATGGCTTTATGTTGTATCAAATGGATGTGAAGAGTGCCTTCCTCAATGGCCCTATCAAGGAAGAGGTATATGTTGAGCAACCTCCCGGCTTTGAAGATGGTAAGTATCTTACACATGTTTATAAGCTCTCAAAGGCGCTTTATGGGCTCAAGCAAGCCCCAAGAGCATGTTATGAATGCCTAAGAGACTTTCTTATCACTAATGGCTTCAAAGTTGGTAAAGCTGACCCTACTCTCTTCACTAAAACAATTGCTAAAGACTTGTTCATATGCCAAATTTATGTTGATGATATTATATTTGGGTCTACTAACAAGTCATCTTGTGAAGAGTTTAGCAGGATTATGATATAGAAATTCGAGATGTCTATGATGGGGGAGTTGAAGTATTTCCTTGGATTTCAAATCAAGCAACTCCAAGAGGGCACCTTCATCAGCCAAACTAAGTACATTCAAGATATTCTCAAGAAGTTTGGAATGAAGAATGCCAAACCCATCAAGACACCCATGGGAACAAATGGGCATATCGACCTCGACATGGGAGGTAAATTCGTAGATCAAAAGGTATACCGGTCGATGATAGGATCTTTACTCTATTTATGTGCTTCACGACCGAATATTATGCTTTCTGTATGCATGTGTGCAAGGTTGTCACACCCGGGTTTTAGGGGTCCAAAACCCGGGCACGAAATAATCACCAGGTGTGCTGGGACCAAGTCTCACACATATGATGAATCATGGCACAGGATCGAATGTCACATCTTTACTATATAATAGGAGTTCTATGCAAAATAAATAAATAATTACATTATAAGGAGACAACTGTCCAGCAACCCAAAGTTGAATGGGAGACGACGACCTAGACCTCTCACGAACACGTCGCAGCATCCTCCATGCGCCTCATCCTGTGGTACCTATTCTTGACCTGTGGGGGGGTGTGAGACAGCAAGAGTGAGCTCACATACATTCATATCTCAACAAGTTGTGGGGAATAATGTGCATGAACTCGCCAAAGGTGGGAGCTCCAGTGAAGTGTAAGGCTTACCAAAGAGGATGGTTAGAGCTGAGCATTGCTTTTAAAGTTGGTCAAAATTTTATTAGCAGTTACTAAGTATAAATAAATACCAACCCAATTAAATAGAAGAACAAAAGTAACTACCTCACCTGCAATGCAATGCATATGACAAAATGAATTTAGTTCCATAAATTAATCATGTGAGGGTCTGAGCTGCTCATGACCGTGAGCACGGCTAGTATACCAGTTTTACACTCTGCAGAGGTTGCACATCTTTACCCACAAGTCATGTTACCCATCTGCCACGGGGTTGTACGGGCCCCATACACCTCTACCAAGGAAGCGAGGTAGGGTAACACTACGAGGCCTTTATAAAGTTCCACTAGCTTCAGAAAACCCGCTACAGTTTATAGGAAGCTCCAATGCAGGGATCCCTCGCCTGACCGCCATCGCAGCAAAATCAACCCAAGGACCTCCCTACACTGACCACTCCCCTACTGCCCTTACCCCTTTCGGGTAAGGTAGTCTTCCACTAGCTTTCCTAATTAATCAGCCAAGGGCATCCCATTAAACCCTTGTGGTAGCACTGTTTTCTAGGGTGGTCGCTCCATGTTCCAATTAACATAATGATCTTGTCATGAACAGTAAATAACAACTGATAATAAAGTATGATCATGAATAATGTATCAACATACCCAAAACCACATATAGCACTAGCAAGTACTACCCAAAAATATTTAGTGGTAAAACAAGGTATAAAGATAGACAAACTAGGGTGACCTATTGGGTCCCATCAAAATTAACCTATGCAGACCATTATGATTAATCAGAACATGATTGGGTAAAAAGAAGTTATCAAGGGCACAACTTGCCTGACACTTGAGATTTCAGGTACCAATCTTGCTCTTCATGCAGCTCGTAACCTCGCGCTAGTCGTAGCGATACAAACAAACATGGTATAGGCAAAATTAACATCACACCAAACATAAGAATAAACTACATATTAATAATCTTCATATTAAAATAAGACCACAGGAACAAGAATTATTAATTTTAGAGTTATAGATTTTAAGTTATGAATTTCTAAAGTTAATAAGCATCTAGAATAGAGTAATCCAAATGCACAATTTTAATTCAAGATTCATGGTTAAACAGTGTTACTAGTTGATAGAAAATATTAATACAAAATTTTTGCAACTAGAATGGGTCAATTCGGAGCTAAAATGGATGAGATATGAGTTTTACAAGTTCCTAGATATATAAATATTATTTTTATACCTAAAAACAATTTCTAGGATTTATTTTAATAAAGTTTGGACCAACAAAACGAAATCCCGAGAGTTCAGGGTGCGTTTTGTAAATAGCAGGGCTGATTTGCTATATTCTTTCTATTATATGCAACTGCAGGTTAATTCGGGAATATCACAGGGTGTCTTTTACAAAATGACACGGACGAAGGGGTACGAAGCTTTTCTAGCCGCTGGATCACCAACTTAGGGTCCAGATTAGATGTCCATTTACAACGAATCGGTATTTAACGCCACCCATCCGATCGGAGATCTATGGTGAGGATCTTTAGACAGCGAGATCAACTCAGATCCGCTCATTCACCGATCAACGGCCTAGATGCGATGGAACGAAAAGTTATCTAGGATCTAATCGCAGCCATCCATTAAGAGATCGACGGCCAGAGACCCGTCTTCCTCCCCACTACACACCAGGGCGCGGCGGCGCTCTGCCCCCACAGTGGTCTGCATACTGGAGCAAGCCATCCTGGCGTTGTAGTGCACGGATCTTCCCCCGGACAGGTGCTACATAATCCTAGGATCAAGTCACAGCTATTTAGAGGTCTTACCAGAGAGTGAATCAGTGGAGGGAGAGCTTTTCACGGCTAATGGCGGCTTGACTGTAAAGCTTTCTACGCCCGCACCAACTCTGAGTACGGAGAGACCACGTACGGCACCGATGCACCTCGGCGAACCTCCCAGAACACCTGTACGAGCCTAAATGGCGATGATGAATGCCGCCCAGGCGAAGGAAGAGGAGCAGTGTTGAGGATGCCGCAAGGGAGCCAGAGGCCACGTGATTTTATAGTGCGGCGGTAGAGTCTGATGTGGGGAAACGGTCGGCGAGAGAAATCCGGCCAGCGACAAGAGTTAGTGAATCGGCCGAGGCGCTCGCGATTTATGTTTGGATTTGCCACAAATTCGCTATTTATTACGCTGGAGAGAGGAAGATGATGACAGACCGGGTCCACGTGATAGAGGAAGAACCAAGGCTGACAGGTGGGTCCCGCACGGAAGTGACCAAAACAAAAGAAGAAAAGGGAAGAAACTAGAGTGGGCCGTGCAGGTGCAATTGTCCCTTTGGGCCGCCAGGGAAGAGGGGGAATTGGGTCGGATTTCAGTGATTTGGCCCAACGCAGTTTTGCAATTTTTTTCTTTTTTTCTTTTCATATCCCTAATTTTATTCGGATTTAATTTAGATTCAAATTCACCACAGAGTTTGAGTTCATTTCAAATGCACTGACAAAACTCCAAATATGTGTGCAAGGTTTATTATTTATTTCTTTTATATTAATTGCATTATTCATTTAGGCAAATGCTTCTAAGTATACATTTTATATGTTTTTAATGAAATAATTTCTATTGCATAAATTTATTAAGAGTTAGCTTAACCTAACCCTCGCTAAGAATATCTCTAAACATATTATCCAGAAAGATTAACTTAACTTATATACGGGCATTAAATCTTTTTATTCTAAGCTACATATGTATTTTAGAAGATGTGACTTAAAAGGTGAGATAATTTGTTTTGACATAATATCATTGTTCAAATTTTTTATATTATTTGTTAGAAATCCCAAATAATATTTTTTTATTGAATATGCACAAAGAAGGAGAAATCAAATAATTCCCAAAACACATTTATATAAGTTCATGTATTTATTTATTTTATTATTTTCTTACCTTATACAAGTTCTAGGGCTTTACAAATTCTACCCCCCTTAACAGAAATCTCGTCCTCGAGATTTGTAAGAAAAAGGGTGTATACACATATCGTCTCAGAACATATGCACAAACAAAGAAACCTCAGCATGATGCATAACTCATTAGCAAAACATATGGTTAATAGACCTTATTATTATTCCTAAAATAGTAAAATACTAATTGCTAGCTAAACTAATATTTAGGTCTTACAAATAGTAAAATATATATATGTATCTATATTTATGTTTATCTCTATTCTTGTTGTTCGTTGACTTCTTCACCAACTACTTCATCTTCAACTAGCTCTTCTTCTTGAATTTCAAGTTCACCCGGTTCAACTTCTACTTCTGCATGATGGGCTTATCCCCGGTTGATAGATAGGGGCTGACTCTTGCCTGCCGAAGCCTGACCTTGTTTCATTGGAGCCGGTGTAGTGTAGGCAGCCCTATTGGGACAGTAGTTAGCGTAGTGTTCCGGTTGTCCACACTTGAAGCATGCCCTCTTGGTGGATGTGTTAGGAGCAACAGGTCCTGCTGGGGTGCTTGCCTGCGGAGGAGCAGTTAGTGCCCGTTGAGTTTGTTGCCTGGAACTGCCACTAGCTGGTGTACTTGGAGTGGTAGTATATCGAGGACGGGAACTACTTCCAGCCTGCCCTTGGTTAGCAGCCCTTCTTTTCTCTCCAAACATACTCCTCTTGTTTTCTACAGCAATAGCTTTGTCAAGCAGCCTTTGGAAGGATGGGAATGTGTGCGATACCAGTTGATATTGCAAGGGTCCAATCAAACCGTCCAGAAAGAGCTCATGCTTCTTCTCATCATCCTCAACATCCCTAGGAGCATATCGAGATAGCTAAATAAATTTGTCCCTATATTCACTCACGGACATACTTCCTTGCTTGAGGGATAGAAACTCCTTTCTCTTAATCTTCATGAGCCCAACAGGAATATGGTAATTCCTGAATTGAGTGGAGAATTCTGCCCAGGTGATTGTATCGACAGCAGCATGAGCAGCGCAGTACGCATCCCACCAATCCGCAGCGGGACCAGTAAGACGACCTGATGCGTAGAGTACTTTCTCTCTGTCCGAGCACTGAGCTATGTTGAGCATCTTTTCTACAGACTTTAGCCAGTCATCTGCCTGCAGCGGATCTGCGGAGTTGGAGAAGGTTGGTGGTTTGTGGCTCATGAATTCCCGATGCTTGTCCTAGGGTGGAACTGGTGGTGGTGGGGGAGGCAGGGGTGCTTGTTGCTGTTGCTGTTGCGCCCTTCTCTCTTGACGTATCTCCTCCCGCTCCTGGCGCATCTCTCGGCGTATATCCTCTCTTTCTTGGCGCATCTCTTGACGCTCCTGTCGCATCTAAGCGTGCATGTCTTCCATGGTGTCTGCCATTTGCTGCATTATTCGCATCTGGGCTGAAATAACTAGATCAGCACCGACTGGTGGAGGATTCGGGGGATTCATCTCTGCTTGTTGCTGTTGCCTATGCACCCTTTGGTTATATGGATTAGCAGGTAGATCAATTTCTCCTCCCTTCCTGGTATTGACCATCTGAGTTAGAAGCATATGGTAAGATAGTTTTACAAGTGAATCATTTGGTAGGCAGAATGAATAAGCTAATAGGTTGTTATGTACTGAAGATTCTTTGGCAGGGCTTGACCAGATGTTTTATGTCAAGACTGGGGTAACTAGTTGTATGAGGTGAATGTCCAAAGGTAAGATAGAATCGGTCAAGATGAGATAGATACAGAATACTACATATTTTTAAGGGGGATAATCTAGATTGTCTAGTTATCTTATAAATACTATCCTTTATGCCTAGATGTATATGCAGATGTAATTGTGGACATTGATCCACAACCCATCACACTCAATCGAAGATCCAAATCAGACAAATACCATAAGAACAAGCATTCAAGCATAGATATCTATAGAAATAGTTTTGTTTTGTTCCTATGAGTAGGTCTCCTATTCCTAACGGTCACTTTAGGCACAAGATTTCAAAGTGTGAAATCCACATTTGTCTTTAGAATGAAAAGGTAAGAATAATCAGAGTAAGCAGAAATAGATGAGAAAAGATTAAGAAAAGTTTAGAAAGAATCAGAGCAGCAAAGTTAAGTAGACAATGGTTGTCCAGTTCTATCTAGGTTTCGTCCTACAGTCAACATTCCTCTGATACCACTTCTGTCACACCCGGGTTTTAGGGGTCCAAAACCCGGGCACGAAATAATCACCAGGTGTGCTGGGACCAAGTCTCACACATATGATGAATCATGGCGCAGGATCGAATGTCACATCTTTACTATATAATAGGAGTTCTATGCAAAATAAATAAATAATTACATTATAAGAAGACAACTGTCCAGCAACCCAAAGTTGACTGGGAGACGATGGCCTAGACCTCTCACAAACACGTCGCAGCATCCACCATGCGCCTCATCCTATGGTACCTGTTCTTGACCTATGGGGGGGGGGTGTGAGACAGCAAGAGTGAGCTCACATACGTTCATAGCTCAACAAGTTGTGGGGAATAATGTGCATGAACTCGCCAAAGGTAGGAGCTCCAGTGAAGTGTAAGGCTTACCAAAGAGAATGGTTAGAGCTGAGCATTGCTTTTAAAGTTGGTCAAAATTTTATTAGCAGTTACTAAGTATAAGTAAATACCAACCCAATTAAATAGAAGAACAAAAGTAACAACCTCACCTGCAATGCAATGCATATGACAAATTGAATTTAGTTCCATAATTTAATCATGTGACGGTCCGAGCTGCTCATGACCGTGAGCACGGCTAGTATACCAGTTTTACACTCTGCAGAGGTTGCACATCTTTACCCACAAGTCATGTTACCCATCTGCCATGGGGTTGTACGGGCCCCATACACCTCTACCAAGGAAGCGAGGCAGGGTAACACTACGAGGCCTTTACAAAGTTCCACTAGCTTCAGAAAACCCTCTACAGTTTATAGGAAGCTCCAATGCAGGGATCCCTCGCCTGACCGCCATCGCACAAAATCAACCCAAGGACCTCCCTACACTGACCACTCCCCTACTGCCCTTGCCCCTTTCGGGTAAGGTAGTCTTCCACTAGCTTTCCTAATTAATCAACCAAGGGTGTCCCATTAAACCCTTGTGGTAGCACTGTTTTCCCGGGCGGTCGCTCCATGTTCCAATTAACATAATGATCTTGTTATGAACAGTAAATAACAACTGATAATAAAGTATGATCATGAATAATGTATCTCCATACCCAAAACCACATATAGCACTAGCAAGTACTACCCAAAAATATTGAGTGGTAAAACAAGGTATAAAGATAGACAAACTAGGGCAACCTATTGGGTCCCATCAAAATTAACCAATGCAGATTATTATGATTAATCGGAACATGATTGGGTAAAAAGAAGTGATCAAGGGCACAACTTGCCTGGCACTTGAGATTTCAGGTACCAATCTTGCTCTTCAGGTGGCTCGTAAAGTCGTAACCTCGCGCTAGTCGTAGCGATACAAACAAACATGGTATAGGCAAAATTAACATCACACCAAACATAAGAATAAACTACATATTAATAATCTTCATATTAAAATAAGACCACAGGAACAAGAATTATTAATTTTAGAGTTATAGATTTTAAGTTACGAATTTCTGAAGTTAATAAGCATCTAGAATAGAGTAATCCAAATGCACAATTTTAATTCAAGATTCATGGTTAAATAGTGTTACTAGTTGATAGAAAATATTAATACAAAATTTTGCAACTAGAATGGGTCAATTCGGAGCTAAAATGGATGAGATATGAGTTTTACAAGTTCCTATATATATATATATTATTTTTATACCTAAAAACAATTTCTGGGATTTATTTTAATAGAGTTTGGACCAGCAAAACAAAATCCTGAGAGTTCAGGGTGCGTTTTGTAAATAGCAGTGCTGATTTGCTATATTCTTTCTATTATATGCGACTGTGGGTTAATTCAGGAATATCACAGGGTGTCTTTTACAAAATGACACGGCCGAAGGGGTACGAAGCTTTTCTAGCCGCTGGATCACCAACGTAGGGCCCAAATTAGATGTCCATTTACAACGAATCGGTATTTAACGCCACCCATCCGATCGGAGATCTATGGTGAGGATCTTTAGACAGCGAGATCAACTCAGATCCGCTCATTCACCGATCAACGGCCCAGATGCGATGGAACGAAAAGTTATCTAGGATCTAATCGCAGCCATCCATTAAGAGATCGACAGCCAGAGACCCGTCTTCCTCCCCACTACACACCAGGGCGCGGCGGTGCTCTGCCCCCACGGTGGTCCGCACACCGGAGCAAGCCATCCTAGCGTTGTAGTGCATGGATCTTCCCCCGGACAGGTGCTACATAATCCTAGGATCAAGTCACAGCTATTTAGAGGTCTTACCAGAGAGTGAATCGGTGGAGGGAGGGCTTTTCACGGCTAATGGAGGCTTGACTGCAAAGCTTTCTACGCCCGCACAAACTCTGAGTACGGAGAGACCACGTACGGCACCGATGCACCTCGGCGAACCTCCCAGAACACCACTACGAGCCTAAATGGCGATGATGAACGCCGCTCAGGCGAAGGAAGAGGAGCAACGTTGAGGATGCCGCAAGGGAGCCAGAGGCCACGTGATTTTATAGTGCGGCGGTAGAGTCTGATGTGGGGAAAACGGTCGGCGAGAGAAATCCGGCCAGCGACAAGAGTCTGTGAATCGGCCGAGGCGCTCACGATTTCTGTTTGGATTTGCCACGAATTCGCTGTTTGTTACGCCGGAGAGAGGAAGATGATGACAGGTCGGGTCCACGTGATAGAGGAAGAACCAAGGCTGACAGGTGGGTCCCGCACGGAAGTGACCAAAACAAAAGAAGAAAAGGGAAGAAACTAGAGTGGGCCGTGCGGGTGCAATTGTCCCTTTAGGCCGCTAGGGAAGAGGGGGAATTGGGTCGGATTTCAGTGATTTGGCCCAACGCAGTTTTGCAATTTTTTTCTTTTTTTTCTTTTCATATCCCTAATTTTATTCGGATTTAATTTAGATTCAAATTCACCACAGAGTTTGAGTTCATTTCAAATGCACTGACAAAACTCCAAATATGTGTGCAAGGTTTATTATTTATTTCTTTTATATTAATTGCATTATTCATTTAGGCAAATGCTTCTAAGTATACATTTTATATTTTTTTAATGAAATAATTTCTATTGCATAAATTTATTAAGAGTTAGCTTAACCTAACCCTCGCTAAGAATATCTCTAAACATATTATCCAGAAAGATTAACTTAACTTATATACGGGCATTAAATCTTTTTATTCTAAGATACATATGTATTTTAGAAGATGTGACTTAAAAGGTGAGATAATTTGTTTTGACATAATATCATTGTTCAAATTTTTTTATATTATTTGTTAGAAATCCCAAATAGTATTTTTTATTGAATATGCACAAAGAAGAAGAAATCAAATAATTCCCAAAACACATTTATATAAGTTCATGTATTTATTTATTTTATTATTTTCTTACCTTATACAAGTTCTAGGGCTTTACAAAGGTTCCAGGCAAATCCTAAGGAAGTTCACCTTAGGGTTGTGAAAAGAATCATGAGATATTTAGTTTACACTCCTAAGTTTGGGCTTTGGTACCCCAAGGGATCTACCTTTGATTTAATTGGGTATTCTGATGCCGATTATGCCGGATGTAAAATTGATAGGAAGAGCACATCAAGGACTTGTCAGTTTTTAGGAAGATCTCTGGTGTCTTGGGCTTCAAAGAAACAAAACTCAGTAGCTCTATCCACCGCCGGAGCCGAGTATTTTGCTGCAGGACATTGTTGTGCACAATTACTCTGGATGAGGCAAACCCTTAGGGACTATGGCTACAACTTGAGCAAAGTCCCTATCCTATGTGATAATGAGAGTGCAATCCGCATGGTGCATAATCCCGTTAAACACAGCCGCACTAAGCACATAGACATCCGATATCACTTTCTGAGAGATCACCAACAAAAGGGGGATATCGAAATTGCTTATGTTAACACCCACAACCAATTAGCCGATATATTTACCAAGCCCCTAGATGAAAAGACTTTTAGCAAACTTAGGATTGAGCTAAACATCTTAGATTCTCGAAATTTTGATTGAAACATTACACACATTACTCATTTATATATACCTTTGATCATATCTCTTTCATTTGGTACAAATGCATATTTCTTATTCTTTTTGTGCCAAGGCTAAGACTAATATGCTTCCATGAGAATCTCTATGATTAGTCTTAGAGTGAAAGGGGAATGGAGGATTCAGCAAAGGCAAGGCTTCAACTCCAACTCTGCCAATATCATTTATCCTTTGCCCTCCTCATAAACTTTCATTCATATTCGATGGAGGAGAAGTATCAGGCCTCTCAAGTTTCTTCGTTTTTGGCGATTAATGCCAAAGGGGAGAAATTAATAGGCCCAAAGCAAAAGGACCGCACTACCACCCTGTTTTCAAAAACTATTTCACAAAGGGGAGAAATTTTTCACATTGCAAAAACCCTCTTGACAGCTAAGAGGAGAACTTCTTCAAGGGGAGTTTTTATTTAGCCAAAGGAAAAAGCATTTGAAACAGGGGGAGAATTTTCAAAAATGCTTTTGAAATCATATTCTTATACCATTGGCTATTTGCAAAAGAATTGGAAAAGACTTTTCCAAAAGATTTGCAAAGACAAGCAAAGTGATGCAAATGTGGTCTAAAATCTATACTACTATATTAAGGTTGTAAGGGGGTAGCCTGCCTCCACCTGGTTCTGCCTCGAGCCAATCTGGACCGTCCATCTATATCTATCAAATCAGCACCGTTTGTTCCAGCAATGGCTGCTACCCCGACCATCATTCTGGTGCCTGTCTGGGGCATCGGCCACTTCGTACCAATTCTCGAGGTCGGCAAGCGGCTGCTCGCACGTAGCGCACGGCCCCTCACGGTCACGGTGCTCGTAATGCCGGAGCCTACAGAGGCGAAGCGGGCGTCTGAGATCACTGAGCACATACGCCAGCAAGAAGCCTTCAGCCTCACCATCCACTTCCACCATCTCCCAGCGGTGGAACCCCCAACCGACCACTCGGGCATCGAGGAGTACATATCCCGCTATGTGCAGCTGTACTCGCCCCACGTCAAGGTGTCCGTTGCTGACTTGACGTGCCCGGTGGCCGGCGTTGTTGTCGACATCTTCTGCACGGCGCTGTTCGACGCGGCGTACCAGCTTGGTGTGCCGGCCTACGTGTACCTGATCACTAGCGCCGCGATGTGCGCGCTCTTGCTGCACTCCCGGCGCTTGACAAGGAGGTAGCCGTCGAGGTCAAGTTCGAGCAAATGGAAGGCGGAGTGGACGTGCCAGGGCCACTGCCGGTGCTGGCGTCCTGCCTGCCGACGAGGTTGGAGAACAGGAAGACCCCGACCTACCACTGGTTCCTGTACAACGGCAGGCGCTACATGGAAGCAGAAGGCATCATCGTCAACACCATTGCTAAGGCTGAGCCACGTGTCCTCGCGGCCATCGCCGACAGGCGGTGCACGCGTGGTGTTTCGGCACCTCCGATGTACTCGATCGGGCCAGTGATCCCCTCCAACTCGTCCGCCGAGCAGCAGGCGCATGATTGCGTGCGCTGGCTCGACTCGCAGCCTCCAGGCTCCGTGGTGTTCCTCTGCTTCGGCAGCCAAGGCTGCTTCACGGCGCCCCAAGCGCACGAGATAACGCATGGCCTGGACCGCAGCAGGCATCGATTGCTATGGGTGCTACGCGGGACGCCGGAGTCTAGCACGAAGATGCCCTCGGACGGGAACCTCACGGAGCTGCTTCCGGCGGATTTCTTGGCGAGGACGTAGGATAGAGGGCGCGTGTGGCCTACCAAGGCGCCGCAGAAGGAGATACTCGCCCACGCCACTGTGGGAGGCTTCGTCACGCACTGTGGCTAGAACTCGGTCCTCGAGAGCCTCTGGCATGGCGTGCCGATGGTGCCATGGCCGCTTGCCGCCGAGCAGCACTACAACACGTTCACGCTAGTGGCCGACATGGGCGTTGTTGTGGCGCTAAACGTGAAAAGGAAGAGGAAGAATTTTGTGGAGGCAACCGAGCTAGAGCGAGCGGTTAAAGCTCTGATGTGCGACGGCGAGACAGCGAGGAAAGTTAGGGACAAGGTCATGGAGATGAAAGTCGTGTGCCTTGAGGGCGCCCTATTTTTTCTTTCATTTTTCTTCTGCTGTTTGTTCCGTGCTTGCAGCCTGGCTTGTTTTTTTGGCTGCTTTTCATCTAGAGGTTGTGAATCGTGATGGGCGACGTGGCATGGCGTGCTCCGCTGCTCGGTTTTCCTCCAGAAATACAAATCTCTTTTGTAAATTTTTATTTCGCTTTACATGCATGTGATGCGATTGCCTTTTCTTGAGGTTTCTTTTACGATTTCTTAACTTTTATATCTGAATCGCCTACGTTACGAGAAGTTTTTAATTTCGTGTGATCTGCATGGCACGCCAGAATGAGATGTCATGAGTTCTGTTATATTCTAGATTTTTCTTTGTTTGGATATGTCTCATTGCGTCAATGGTAGGACACAAACTTGCTATGTTGTGTACGTGTCGCTGGCACAATTTTTTTTTAAAAAAATGAAACTAGATAAGTGTGGCATTCATCACATCCTACTCAATATTGATGGTGTACGTGTTTTGAAACAAACAAATTAGTAAAATTTACCCAACTTGCTTTTTTGAACCATTGGGAGTCGTCTCGGACGGGCGCGGCATGCTCCACCGCCTTCCAAGAGTACAAAACCTTTTCATTTTTTATTTTGTTTTGCTTTACATGAAATTTCCTTTTCTTGAGATTTGTTTATGATGTTTTCACTTTTTTCTATCAAAATTGCCTATGTTACGTGAAAAATTTCCGGTTGATCTACATGGCATGTCTCGTTAAAGCAATGTACTTTTTTGTAAGAAAGAATACAAATAATTAAGTTGCTACGCTATCTTAGTGTTTGTTAGCATAATTCAAAAGAAAAAAGTTAGATAAGTGTGGCATTATATTCATCACATTCTACTCACATGTGTGTTTATGTCTATATCTATGATAGAAAAATATCTACTACATCTTTCCCCAAGCCCACCTGCTACCCTTGCACAATGCATAGTAGTAGATAAGTATCACCAAGATTTTTGAATTATATTTTTGGATGGAGTGAGTAGTATTTAAAGAAGAGCCTTGTATGCAATTTCTTTTGTTTGAATAATGTTTTCAACTTAAATTCCTTTTTTGCATGCGTGACATTTATTCTCCGTAATATTTTTTCCATGAATCTGACTTGTGAGTCATTTTCATAAACCAATGCCAAAGATGAATCCATGTTTCTTACTTAGAAACCCCGAACAAACACTACTAGCAGGAGGCGCTCGCATTGACGTCGGTCATCGACGACGAGAAGAAGCTTGGCGACTGCCAGTTCGACCTCTGGAAGCAGTCCTATGTGGTTGCATGCGCCGCTGTGTATGACAAGCTCCGGCGCAGCCGCCTCTTGGACGTGGTCCAGAGCGGCTGCACCGTACTGTCCATCGTTAAGCAGGAGGACCTCATGGTCGTCGCCAACGTCGGTGACTCTCGAGTTGTTCTAGGCACAACATCCGACAACGACGCCATCACGCCCTCTAGGTCATCATCCACCTGAAGTCCAACCTGCCACATAAGTCGCTACTGATCGACAATGAATTCTAATGCGCTGGGACGACGGTCGTTGCTGACGTTGTGTGAATGTCCTCGAACATGATGTATGTAGAGGAGTAGCGCATCCGGTGGTGCAACGGCCAGATGTACTACCTCGCTGATGAGCCCGGGGTGCACTTCGTCTAGCAGCCCAGGAGTCATCGGTACTCACCATGTCGCGCGCGTTCGATGACTACTATATCAAGGACTGTAGCGTCATCTCGGCGCCGGAGATGACACAGAGGAGGACCGACAATAATGGCCAGTTCATCATCCTCGCCATCGTCGGGGTAGCTTTTATGTTGGCCTGCCTTTAATTCTCTTCACAAACACACACACTTGCCTTTTTGTTTAAGCCAGTGTGTTTGATGGTGCGTGCCTGATGACTGACGATGTACGAGGGAACTTCTTCTGGTAGGTGTGGGACGTGCTCTCCAATGATGAGACCATGCAAATTGTGGCATATATCGAAGTCTGCATAATACTGATGGTTGCAATGTAGTGGTGAAATAGCTAGATTAAAAAACAAAATTTATGTATGGTCAGGATCACAAATAGATTATGAAATCTTTTCTCGTAACAGTATAACACATATTTTATATATAAGTTATTATGGTACTATATGTTCCTGTTGCAACGCACGACACTCACCTAGTGTTAAATAGAAGAAAGCAAACACATATACTTAGAAATACTTTCGGTTGGATTAAAATCAAAGTAACTTATGCACACCTATCAAAATTGCAAACTAGTTACATTCCTCACTTTATATTTACTTTGGTTTGTGTTGGCATCAATCACCAAAAAGTGGGAGATTGAAAGGGAAATGAGCATAATCATTTCCTATAATCGATTTTGGTGTTTGACGTCCATCACAAACCACGTGGGCTAACTAGTTTGCCTAGTTGTCATTTATCTTAGGTGCATAAAGTTCAATATAAACCAACAAAGAAAATAAGTTGGGAAACTCTACAAAGTTTGGAGCAAAGACAAGCATTGGTCTGCCAGTGGCGCACCAGACACTGTCCGGTGTGCACCGGACACTATCTGGTGCGCAGGCCGACCACGTCGCGAACTGCCGCTCTCGGGATTTTCTGGGAGTCGCTCCGCTATAATTCACCGGACTGCCCGTGTGCACCGAACATGTCTAGTTAGCCAACGGAGCAACGTTCAACTGCGTCCAACGGTCGACTGCGGTGAACGATGAACAGTGAACAGCGCAGAAGTCAGAAGTCAGAGTTGTGAAGTCAGAACACATCGGACTGTCCAGTGTGCCACCAGACTGTCCGGTGCCGTAAGAGGACAAAGGACTTCAACGATCAACCGCTACAAACCCCAATGGTCTGCTGACGTGGCACGCACCGGACAATGAACAGTGCCATGTCCGGTGCACCACCGGACTATCCGGTGTGCCATCGACAACAACGGCTAGAATAGTGGTGGAGCTATAAATACCCCCAACCACCACCATTCAAGCCAACCAAGTTTTTTGAACTCCACATTCAATACAAGAGCAAAAGCATACACTCGAAGACACAATCAAAAGATCAAATCCTCTCCAAGCCTCAAAATCAACTCAACTTCTTAGTGACTTGAGAGAGGGTGTTTTGTATTTCTTTTGTTGCTCTTGTTGCTTGGATTGCTTTCTCCTTCTCATTCTAATTCTTCTAAGTGCTTTGCAAAGCTAGCAAGAGACACCTAAGTATGCAGTGATCCTTGTGGGGTCTTAGTGACCCAAGTGATTAGGAGAAGCACTCAACCGGTCTGTATGACCAATTGAGAGAGGGAAAGGGTTGGAATAGACCCGGCCTTTGTGGCCTCCTCAACAAGGACTAGGTTCTTTGGAACCGAACCTCGGTAAACAAATCATCGTGTTCATTTGTGTTGATCATCACTTGATTTGTTTCCCTTTTTTCCTCTCTCTAAAAGTTCCCTTGCTCACATTGATTTGAGTTTGCTCCAAAGGTTATCCACATTGATTGAGCAACTCATAGCAAGGAGAACTATCTTCCGCACTCCGAATTATTTCTAACGCTAATCCCAAGCATAGTGCGTGTTTAAACTTTGTAAATTTCAGGTTTCGCCTTTTCACCCCCCCTCTAAGCGACTTTCAGAAGTTCCTTGCAATCTTTTGACATGGTTTTCTATTACTCAATGCCCTTTGTTCCATTGTTTGAGTTACACATCGAGTTCTTTCTCGAATTCTCTTACTTTCCTTTGCATCTACAACTTTTGGACTTGGAAACATGTTGATGACCTGAATGACTTGGTCCACCTTAAATTTTAAATTAGCATATGTATTTATATATAATTTGAATAACATCACATAGAAACGTTTTTACCTGGAGTGGTATGACATGGTATAGTACACTCAATTATGCTTTCGTCGCTTATAGACATCTCTGGACATTCGTCTACGCAATATATGACATTTGCATCAACAATCATTATTAAGCATAATTTATTTGTAGATATTTGCATAAGCAAGCATTATCATGAAACAAAAAAATATTTATGATTTGATTTAATTAGCATGAGGAAACAACCCCTTTTTAATGTCTATTGTTTAAAATAACATAATAGACAAACATAATTACCTGGAATGGTATCACACGGTAAAGTCAAATCAATGATGCTCCTGCTACTTACAAACACCTCGAGACATTCATCTACACATTGTAAACATTGATTTGCATCATGAGCGTCCGAGATTATTGTTCTTCATGTTTGTAGAGATATTACAATCTACAAAGTAACCCGATAGCACACCAGAGGTTACCTTTAAGATGAGTGATGCACAAGCATAGTTAACATACCTTTTGACATTTCAACGTGCTCAATGCTTCTAGGCAGCAGGTTATCTTGAGCGGGCTGAATACAATACTGGCAATCATGAAGACGATTTGAATAAAGAATCACTTGTGAAGCAATCTACTTCCTTAAAACCTAAAGCATTTCGGAGCCACCTCCGCGCTTCTGGGGTAACGGGCGTACGATGTCAGTCTCGCCTGCCGCCGCGTGGTGGAGTCGGATCTAAAAATTTCATCCACTAGAGTTGTGGGAGATGTCATGTCCGATGCCCTCTCCCTCCGTCCCGTGTTGCACTGCTGCTCCATACGATGCTGCCTCCTGCTCACCATGCCCTTGGCCCCTGCTTGGCGAGTCGCTGGCCTCGACACGTCCATGTCGTCGTGCTCTCTTCTTCATGATTGCCCTGTTCGCCTCCTCCACCACCGGCCCAACCAACCTATCCACCTCCCTCTGCCTCCCCCTCCCTCCTCCCACCGCCGCAGCACGCAGCTCCGCCGGATTTCACAACTTGGAGTAGATCTGACACGCCACCGCCGCGTAGACCAACTTGGAGGAGGGATCATGTCTGAATCTGATTCCCATTCTCCAGCTCGACCGTTGTAGCGAGAGGAGAGAGAGAAAGGAGCAGGGGCGGCAAGGTCTATGGCACCAATGGTGGTGTACCTGGCTCGACGGGTGGCGCAGAAGAAGCGGATGCACCTTGTCGGTACCCTGGTGTCGGCGTTTCGAGACCGGAGGGTCCCTAAGCCGACGAGTGAATGTCACCGCGTGCCCCAGCCCAGATGGGTCGATGCGAGGCCGAGCGCGAAGGGGGGAAGTGAGGTGGCTGGAGATGGGCGTGAGAGAGGTGGAAATCCCGCGGCCTTCGTGTTCGTCCCGCGCCCAGGTCGGGTGCGCTTGCAGTAGGGGGTTACAAGCGTCCACGCGGGAGAGGGAAGCGAGCGGCCCCAAGAGAGCGCCTGTCCCGTCCTCGTCCCCGCGCGGCCAACCCTCTCTAAGAGGGCCCTGGTCCTTCCTTTTATAGGCGTAAGGAGAGGATCCCGGTGTACAATGGGGGTGTAGCAGAGTGCTATGTGTCTAGCGGGGGAGAGCTAGCGCCCTAAGTACATGCCGATGTGGCAGCCGGAGAGATTTTGGCACCCAGCTGGTGTGATGCCGTGGCCGTCGGAGGAGCGACGGAGCCTGGCAGAGGGACAGCTGTCGGGGCGGTTGAGTCCTTGCTGACGTCCTCCTGCTTCCGTAAGAGAGCTGAGAGCCGTCGTCGTCACAGAGCATGCGGGGCGCCATCATTGCCTATCCGGCGGAGCTAGCCGGATGGGACACCGGTCTTGTTCTCTGTGGCCCGAGTCAGCTCGGGGTAGGGTGATGATGGCGCTTCCTGTTGACGTGGCTGGCCTGCGCCGAGGTCGAGTCTGTCTTCCATGGCCGATGCCGAGTCTGAGCCCCTGGGTCGGGCGAGGCGGAGGTCGTTCGGCAGAGGCCAGGGCGGAGTCCGAGCCCTAGGGTCGGGCGGAGCGGAGTTCGTCGTCTTCTGGGGCTGAGCCCGAGTCCGAGCCCTGGGGTTGGGCGAAGTGGAGTTCGTCGTCTTCCGGGACTTAGCCCGAGTCCGAGCCCTGGGTCGGGTGGAGCGGAGTTCGCCGTCTTCCGGGACTTAGCCCGAGTCCGAGCCCTGGGTCGGGCAGAGCGGAGTTCGCCGTCTTCCGGGACTTAGCCCGAGTCCGAGCCCTGGGTCGGGCGGAGCGGAGTTCGCCGTCTTCCGGGGCTTAGCCCGAGTCCGAGCCCTGGGTCGGGCGAAGCGGAGTTCACCGTCTTCCGGGACTTAGCTCGAGTCCGAGCCCTGGGTCGGGCGGAGCTTCCTATGGTGCCTTTGGCAGGGCCTGACTGCCTGTCAGTCTCACTCTGCCAAGCGGCACTGCGGTCGGAGTGGCGCAGGCGGCGCTGTCCTTCTGTCAGGCCGGTCAGTGGAGCGGTGAAGTGACGGCGGTCACTTCGGCTCTGCCGTTGGGCGCGCGTCAGGACAAAGGTGTCAGGTCACCTTTGCATTAAATGCTCCTGCGACTTGGTCGGTCAGTGCGGCGATTTAGTCAGGGTTGCTTCTTAGCGAAGGCAGGGCCTCGGGCGAGCCGAAAATATGTCCACCGTTGGAGGGGGGCCTCGGGCGAGACGGAAATCCTCCGGGGTCGGCTGCCCTTGTCCGAGGCTAGGCTCGGGCGAGGCGTGATCGAGTCGCTCGAATGGACTGATCCCTGACTTAATCGCACCCATCAGGCCTTAGCAGCTTTATGCTGATGGGGGTTAGCAGCTGAGAATTAGGAGTCTTGAGGGTACCCCTAATTATGGTCCCCGACAGTAGCCCCCGAGCCTCGAAGGGAGTGTTAGCACTCGCTTCGAGGCTTTCGTCGCACTTTTTTGCAGGGGGCCCAGCCTTTCTCGGTTGCATTTTGTTCCGGTGGGTGCGCGCGAGCGCACCCGCCGGGTGTAGCCCCCGAGGCCTCGGAGGAGTGGTTTCACTCCTTCGAGGTCTTAATGCCTCGCGTAATGCTTCGGCTGGTCTGGTTGTTCCCTCATGCGAACTGGCCGTAGCTCGGGTGTACGGTCGGGGCCCAAGCTCTCGGGCTGGTATGTTGACGCTGTCAACGGTTCGGCCGGAGCCGGGTTTGCGAGAGCAGCCCCCGAGCCTCCGCACAGGGCGAGAGGGCGATCAGGGACAGACTCAGCTTTTTTACATACGCCCCTGCGTCGCCTTTCCGCAAGGAGGAGGGGGGAAAGCGCCATGTTACCCTCGATGGGCGCCGAACATGGTGTCTCCGGTGAGCTGCAAGCGGGTAATCCGAGTGGACGTCCGTGCCCCGTTCGTTAGGGGTCGGCTAGGGGCCCAGAGGCATGCCCAAAAGTACCTGCGGGTGATCTGCCGGACCCGGTCCCCTGGCGACGGGGTCCGAGGGCTCGATGCCTCCCTCTGGTGGGATTCCATTACAAGATCGCTCCCGCTGGTCTCGGAAATGTCCTAGGGTACCTCAGGAGCGCAGCCCGAGCCTTGGTTATGTATCGAACGTACCCCTGGTCATCCCTCGCTCGGCGTCTGAGGCGACTGTGAACCCTTCGGGGGCCAGCCTTCGAACCCCTGATCAGTAATGGGCGCGGAGCCCGAGTAGCCTGAGGCGGCCGTGGAACCCTTCGGGGGGCCGGCCTTCGAACCTCTGACCAGTAGTGGGTGTAGGGCCCACGCGATCTGAGGCGGCTGTTGAACCCCTCGGGGGGCCAGCCTTTGAACCTCTGATCAGTAGGGAGGCTCGGAGCCTGGTTCCTTCACGGGGAAGGATCCTTTTCGGGGTATCCCCCTTTCCCGGTCCCTATTGCAAGAGATAGAGAAAGAGGAAAAAAGGAAAAGGATACGAAATCGAACAACGTGGCGTACCTTTTTTGGCGCGGTTTTTACGGCGAAGGCGAAGCGTCGCCCACTGCTCCCGCTGGAAGCGCCGCCTGTCCTGCCGTGGAGTTAATGCGACGGGGCGAGCGGTTAGCGGGGCGGCCGTTGCGCGTGCGCGAGCCGTTCGAGGAACGGATCACGGGCGCGTTGTCTTCTCGCCGTGAGAGGGGGTTCTCTTGCTGCCCCCGGATGGGACGTGAGCTTGGCTGACGACGCGACCGCTGCTCCCGCCCGCCTGCCACCGTCATTACTGCCGGCCCACCTTTGGCCGCATTGACCGCCGTGTCAGGCTGGCGCTGCTGGGTCGTGCGCCTGGTCGCCTCGAGTCACGGTATTGGTTCCACAATCGAGGAGGCGCGGTGGTGGCGCAAGTGGCGGTGCAGTTGCTTGCATGCAGCATCCGGCGCGCCGGTTGCGTGACGCGTAGGCCTGGGCCTCCATGCCGGCGTGTCGGGAGTCGGAGAAGCGCGTCCACTTGGCGCGGTTGCATGCCGCCTGCATGGCTGCCCGCCTCTTTCGCCCGTTGGTCTGGGCAAAAGCGGAGGGTCACTTGCAACCGCTGGGCGGTTGTGCGCACCACGCGCGGCGGTTTGGCTTCTTCTGGTCTGAGCCGGTTTGCATGACATGCGGGGCCCAGCCCCCGCGCCGCAGGGGAGGGCCTTGGAGCGTGTTGGAGAAGACTCAGCCCGTGACGGTTAGGGGCGCAAGTAGGGAGAGTTGCCTTTAAAAGGAGGGTGACCCCCTTCGGAAGGCGACCATGTCCTCTCGCTCCCTTATGCATTGCGTCTTTCCACCTTCCAAGCCCCCGGATGGGGGATACCCGCCGACTTTTCGCCTCATCGTTGGAGGAACGCAACTCCGTAGGAGTTGGTACCTTTCAGCCATCGTTCGGCTTCAAGGATTTTCATCAGCCAGCCCGGCTGTACCCCCTCGCCGGTGGTCACCCGAGATGGTGACCACCAGCTCCTAGGTGGGGAGGAGCAAGCCGGGCTGCGATCTTGGTCCCACCCTCAGCTTCAAGGATGTTCATCATCCTCGCTGGGGTGGGTGCCGGGCTGAGCCAGCGCTCTACCTCCCGCGCGGGTTCGTGGGTCATCCTCTCCCGCGGCATTCGAGGGAGAGGGCGCTCACTGGCCCTGCGGGCGGCCCGGACTTCGACAACGTGGGGCTGGTCGACGGCAGGCATCGTCACCTCCAGCGTGTCGGGTTCGTCGGCTTGGCTCCCGGCGGCCCCTTCTGCCGGAGGGCGGCTGCCGCGCCGTGTACACGGGAGGACCACCCTAGATGCCGCGCGCTGCTAGGGCGGCGTTCGTGTTCTGGGGTGGTCCTGCCTTTGCACCGGGACGGCGCCTTCACGCGGAGGCCGGTGCCCCACTCGTCCAGGAGGATTTGAGTGGGGATCTACCGGAGGGCTGATGGCCCCTGCCGTCGGTGCCGAGGCGGAGGCGGCTCGAGAAGTCCCCGTCGCCGATGGGATCACCGCCACCATCTGCGCTTCGGGCCTCCGGCTCTTTGTACTTGTCCTCGCCCCTCGAGCGTCGGCGTGGGCGAGGGCAAGATTGCAGCAGTGCCTACCCTGAGGCCTGCGCTGCTGCAGTTCGGCCATCCGGAGCGGGGGCCGTTGTCGTCGTAGTCAGAGCGGACGGCGGCGAGCCGCTCGTCAGTCTTTTGTTGCTCCGCAGGCCCACCCCTATCGAGTGGGGTTGTTCGTACCTGCGGAGGGGGAACCGGAGTTCCGTTTGTAATGGCACTTCGAATGCCAGGGTTTTTTCTGTTCATTGCGGCTGTCGAGGCCTGAACATGTATGTAATTTCGGCACGGAGCCGTGTTTTTTTCCCTCATTTTCGAGCACTAAGACTCGCCTGTTGGTTGTCTGAACCGCTTCACCAAGCATGAGTCGCCCCGTGTCAAGGTGACGAGTGAGGTATCCGTATCCCGGAGGCGTAGGAGTCCCTCGGCTCGGTCAGCCTTGTTGTCTGAGGCTCCTCTAGCTCAGTTAAAGGGACCCCTTGGCCGCTCTTCGACGAGCCGAGGCCAGGGGTAGCGATATCAGCATGAACAGAGGCGGAGTTGGCTCGAAAATGAAACCTGGTTGGCCGGAGCCTAGTCGGGTTGTCCGTTGGCGGGACCGACGACGGAGTCGATCAGCCGAGGCCTCGGGTCGGGCTGGCGCCCTTGGAAGATGGTTGGCCGAGGCCCCAGGGGTAACCGGCCGAGCCGCCTGCTCGGGCCGGATTCCCGGAGAAGTCCCTGGCAGCGACTGTCCGGGCGTGACGATGACGTCGTCCTCCAGAGTGGGGATCCTTGGACCGCGTCGCCGTCCGAGGCTAGGTCGGACCTCGCTGAAGGTGTCGTCGATGCCGAGGGTGTGACTGCCCCCTTCCAGCGTCAAGACCCGAGCCTGCAGGATCAGAGTGTCTTGTAGCGTGTGCCTTCTGCGGCCGCTGAGGCCAGAATATACACACCCTCGCTGTGTTGTAAAGCTGCGTCTCCTTTCCTCTTGTTTCGAGTATCTAGACTTTTTTGTCGGTAACAGGGATGTTTGTGCGAGCGAAAGTTGCTTCTCGCGGAAGGTGATGAGTGAGGTATCCGTATCCCGGAGGCGTGGGAGTCCCTCGGCTCGGTCGGCCTTGCCGCTTACGCGCACTTTCACCCGTCCATGAGGCCCTGTCACCGACTCAGTCGAGAAGGCTCGAAGGATCGCATCGGCAGAAGAGCTTCCGAACGTGAAGACTTGTTCGGTCCGCAGAATCACTTTCTCCGAACGCGAGTTACTTAT
Source organism: Zea luxurians (assembly GCA_029449295.1). Lineage (NCBI taxonomy): Eukaryota > Viridiplantae > Streptophyta > Magnoliopsida > Poales > Poaceae > Zea > Zea luxurians. The sequence continues at coordinate 6,408,244 of JAOPSE010000082.1, read as the reverse complement.
CACAGGAGGTGATGAGTGAGGTATCCGTATCCCGGAGGCGTAGGAGTCCCTCGGCTCGGTCAGCCTTGGCTGCTTACGTGTACTCCGTCGTTTTCAGGATCCACTTTTCGAAGTAGTCAAAAAGCACGAAAGATATTCTGGCAGAAGAGATCTCTCTTTTTTCTTTTTTTTTGAGGAAAATTTCAACGCAGAGGGGGTTCCCCCCTTTTAGCCCCCGAGGGAGGGTCGGGCTTTGCCGAGGCAAGGCCGACCCTTCCTTGATGACTAAACTTTGCGCGGGTGCGAGGTATATGAACAACTTGAAAACATCTTAAGGGTAAAAGCGACGTAGCTGTTGGATGTTCCAGGCGTTGCCGTAGACCTCGCCTTGACTGTTGGCCAGCTTATACGTTCCGGGCTTCAGAACCTTGGAGATGACGAATGGCCCCTCCCAGGGGGGCGTGAGCTTGTGCCTCCCTCGGGCGTCTTGCCACAGCCGAAGCACCAAGTCGCCCACCTGGAGGTCTCGGGGCCGGACCCCTCGGGCGTGGTAGCGTCGCAGGGACTGCTGGTACCGCGCCGAGTGGGCCTTGTCCCGAGCCTCTTCCAGCTGGTCCAGCGAGTCTTCTCGGCTAGCTTGGTTGCTTTGATCGCTGTAGGCCCTCGTCCTCGGGGAGCCGTATTCTAGGTCAGTGGGCAAGACGGCCTCGGCCCCGTAGACCAGGAAGAACGGCGTGAAACCTGTGGCCCGGCTTGGCGTTGTCCTCAGGCTCCAGACCACCGAGGGGAGTTCCTTCATCCATCGCTTGCCGAACTTGTTGAGGTCGTTGTAGATCCGAGGCTTGAGCCCTTGTAGAATCATGCCGTTGGTATGCTCTACTTGCCCATTCGACATGGGATGAGCCACGGCGGCCCAGTCCACCCGAATGTGGTGATCCTCGCAGAAGTCCAAGAATTTTCTGCCGGTGAACTGGGTACCGTTGTCGGTGATGATGGAGTTCGGGACCCCAAAGCGATGGATGATGTTGGTGAAGAACGTCACCGCCTGCTCGGACCTGATGCAGTTCAGAGGTCAGACCTCGACCCACTTGGAGAATTTGTCGATGGCGACCAGCAGGTGCGTGTAGCCCCCGGGTGCCTTCTGCAAGGGGCCGACGAGGTCCAGCCCCCACACAGCAAAGGGCCAGGTGATGGGTATCGTCTGCAGATCCTGAGCGGGTAGGTGGGTTTGCTTTGCATAGAATTGACACCCTTCGCAGGTGCGGACAATTCTAGTGGCGTCAGCCACCGCCGTTGGCCAGTAGAAGCCTTGCCGGAAAGCATTCCCGAAGAGGGCTCGAGGCGCTGCGTGATGGCCGCAAGCCCCCGAGTGTATCTCTTGCAGGAGTTCCTGACCTTCGGCGACGGAGATGCATCGCTGGAGGATGCCGAGGGGCTGCGGTGGTAGAGCTCCTTCTCATCGCCCAGCAAGACGAACGACTTGGCGCGTCGCGCTACCCGCCGAGCCTCGGCTCGGTCGAGGGGTAGCTCTCCTTGGCGGAGATATTGCAGGTACGGGGTCTGCCAATTTTGATCAGGCGTGGCCCCGCTCCGCTCCTCCTCGATGCGCAGTGCCTCACCCTCGGAGGCCGAGGGTACCTCGGGTCGAACCGAGGCCGCCTCGGGCTGAGCTGAGGGTGCTTCCGGCTGTGCCGAGGGCACCTCGGGCTGGACCGAGGGCGCCTCAGGCTCGGGCGCGTCGTCGATCTTGACGGAGGGTTGATGCAGATCCCGGGAGAAGACGTCCGGGGGAACCGTTGCTCGCCCCGAGGCTATTTTTGCTAGCTCGTCCGCAGTCTCGTTGTAGCACCGAGCGATGTGGTTAAGCTCGAGCCCGTAGAACTTGTCTTCCAGGCGCCGAACCTCATCGCAGTAGGCCTCCATCTTCGGGTCGTGGCAGTGGGAGTTCTTCATGACTTGGTCGATGATGAGCTGCGAGTCACCACGAGCGTCGAGGCGCCTGACCCCTAGCTCGATGGCGATCCGCAACCCGTTGACCAGAGCCTCGTACTCAGCCACATTGTTGGACGCCGGGAAGTGGAGGCGTAGCACATAGCGTAGGTGTTTCCCGAGGGGAGAGATGAAGAGTAGGCTCGCGCCGGCTCCCGTCTTCATCAGCGACCTGTCGAAAAACATGGTCCAGAGCTCTGGTTGGATCGGAGCCGTCGGTAGCTGGGTGTGCTGCTTCGAGAATCGCCGGATGTAGTCCCAGAGAGACTCTCCCGGCTGCTGTCGGCAGCTTCGGAGGTCCCAGGAATTCCCGGGGCGCACATATGTGCCCTGGAAATTGCTGGCGAAGGCTTGGACCAAGTCATCCCAGTTGGAGATCTGCCCCGGAGGCAGGTGCTCCAACCAGGCGCGAGCGGTGTCGGAGAGGAACAGGGGGAGGTTGCGGATGATGAGGTTGTCGTCATCCGTTCCACCCAGCTGGCAGGCCAGGCGGTAGTCCGCGAGCCACAATTCCGGTCTCGTTTCCCCCGAGTACTTTGTGATAGTAGTCGGGGGTTGGAACCGGGTCGGGAACGGTTCCCGCCGGATGGCCCGGCTAAAGGCCTGCGGACCGGGTGGTTCGGGCGAGGGACTCCGATCCTCCCCGCTGTCGTAGCGTCCCCCACGCCTGGGGTGATAGCCTCGGCGCACCCTCTCGTCGAGGTGGGCCCGATGGTCGCGATGATGGTGCTCGTTGCCGAGGTGGCCCGGGGCCGCAGGCGCGGTGTTGCGCGTGCGCCTGGTGTAGACCGAGGCTTCCCGCATGAATCGGGAAGTCGCGGCATGAGGTTCCGAGGGGTATCCTTGCCTTCGGGAGGCAGAGCTCTCGGCCCGTCGGACCGCAGCGCCTTCCAGGAGATTCTTGAGCTCTCCTTGGATTCGCCGACCCTCGGTGGTTGATGGCTCCGGCATTGCGCGGAGAAGCATCGCTGCTGCAGCCAGGTTCTGACCGACCCCACTGGATGCGGGTGGCGGCCTGACCCTGACGTCGTTGGCGACACGGAACTGGAGATCCTGGGGCAGGTGACGTGTTTCTTCGGCCGGGGGTTGGCCCGCCCATGCCTGCCCGACGTCCCGGTGGATCGGCTCAAGCGCTCCTGCTCCCTCGTCGAGCCTGGCCTGCGCCCCGCGGACTTGCTCGAGCTGTGGGTCGTGACCCCCCGCCGGAACGGGGACCACAGCTAGCTCCCGCGGGATGTCAGCGCGGGGCACCGGCCTAGGGAGATCACCGTCCTCCGGCATGCCGAGATGATTGCCTTCGGAGGGACCCCCTAGATCGACGTGGAAGCATTCGCGGCTTGGGCCACAGTCCTCGTCGTCGAGGCTGCGGCTACCGTCGGAACAGTCGGAGAGGCAGTAGTCACATGCGGTCATGAAGCCCCACATGGCACTAGGGTTGCCAAGTCTAGAGAAATCCCTACAGATGCTGGGGTCGTCGTCTTCCTCGGACCCGGAGGGCCCATAGGTCGAGACGTCTGTCAGCCGGTCCCAAGGCGACAGCGTGCGAAACCCCAGAGGGTTTGAATTCGCCTCTACGAGAGTGCCCGCCAAAGCAAGGTCGCTAGGCGGGTTGAGGCTGAATCTAAATGACGTAGGATGGGAATCGGTCGGTACCTTTTGGTCGATGAACGGTGATGAAATCGCGTCGGGGACTGACTGCACCGTCATCTCAGGTACGAGGGTGACGCCCAGCAAGCCTTCCGCGAGCGTGCTGGTGTCGTCCGCTTGCTCAGGATTGGCGTGTTGCGGGGAGACGGCGCTCGCCTTCGTCTCAAACGCGAGGTCGACGCCCGACGCGCCCCCCATTGGAGCGCTGGGGACGTCGATTCGCTCGACAGCCGACGAGGCGCGGCTTCCCGCTTGGCCTTGGTTGCCCCGCCTCCTCCTCCGTTGGCGGGGGAGAGGACAGGGCGAGCTCGAATGTTGTTCTTCCACCACGCAGGGAAGACGTCGTCGATTCCGCCGCCGGCGGGCGGGCTGTCGGCCGCCGTTGTCGTCGTCGCGCGGCGGTGGAAGGAGTATCATGTCGTAGCTGCCGTCGAAGGACATGAACTCAAGACTCCCGAAACGGAGCACCATCCCGGGTTGGAGAGGTTGCTGGAGACTGCCCATCTGGAGCTTGACGAGAAGCTGTTCGTCAACACGCAGCAGGCCCCTACCTGGCGCGCCAACTGTCGGCGTTTCGAGACCAGGGGGTCCCTAAGCCGACGAGTGAATGTCGCCGCGTGCCCCAGCCCAGATGGGTCGACGCGAGGCCGAGCGCGAAGGGGGGAAGTGAGGTGGCCGGAGATGGGCGTGAGAGAGGTGGAAATCCCGCGGCCTTCGTGTTCGTCCCGCGCCCAAGTTGGGTGCGCTTGCAGTAGGGGGTTACAAGCGTCCGCGCGGGAGAGGGAAGCGAGCGGCCCCAAGAGAGCGCCTGTCCCGTCCTCGTCCCCGCGCGGCCAACCCTCTCTAAGAGGGCCCTGGTCCTTCCTTTTATAGGCGTAAGGAGAGGATCCAGGTGTATAATGGGGGTGTAGCAGAGTGCTATGTGTCTAGCGGGGGAGAGCTAGCGCCCTAAGTACATGCCGATGTGGCAGCCGGAGAGATTTTGGCACACAGCTGGTGTGATGTCGTCGCCGTCGGAGGAGCGACGGAGCCTGGCAGAGGGACAGCTGTCGGGGCGGTTGAGTCCTTGCTGACGTCCTCCTGCTTCCGTAAGAGAGCTGAGAGCCGTCGTCGTCACAGAGCATGCGGGGCGCCATCATTGCCTATCCGGCGGAGCTAGCCGGATGGGACACCGGTCTTGTTCTCTGCGGCCCGAGTCAGCTCGGGGTAGGGTGATGATGGCGCTTCCTGTTGACGTGGCTGGCCTGCGCCCTAGGTTGGGCGACGTGGAGGCTCCTCCGAAGCCGAGGTCGAGTCTGTCTTCCATGGCCGAGGCCGAGTCCGAGCCCCTGGGTCGGGCGAGGCGGAGGTCGTTCGGCAGAGGCCAGGGCGGAGTCCGAGCCCTGGGGTCGGGCGGAGCGGAGTTCGTCGTCTTCTGGGGCTGAGCCCGAGTCCGAGCCCTGGGGTCGGGCGAAGCGGAGTTCGTCGTCTTCCGGGACTTAGCCCGAGTCCGAGCCCTGGGTCGGGCGGAGCGGAGTTCACCGTCTTCCGGGACTTAGCCCGAGTCCGAGCCCTGGGTCGGGCAGAGCGGAGTTCGCCGTCTTCCGGGACTTAGCCCGAGTCCGAGCCCTGGGTCGGGCGGAGTGGAGTTCGCCGTCTTCCGGGGCTTAGCCCGAGTCCGAGCCCTGGGTCGGGCGGAGCGGAGTTCGCCGTCTTCCGGGACTTAGCCCAAGTCCGAGCCCTGGGTCGGGCGGAGCTTCCTATGGTGCCTTTGGCAGGGCCTGACTGCCTGTCAGTCTCACTCTGCCAAGCGGCACTGTGGTCGGAGTGGCGCAGGCGGCGCTGTCCTTCTGTCAGGTCGGTCAGTGGAGCGGTGAAGTGACGGCAGTCACTTCGGCTCTGCCGGGGGGCGCGCGTCAGGACAAAGGTGTCAGGTCACCTTTGCATTAAATGCTCCTGCGACTTGGTCGGTCGGTGCGGCGATTTAGTCAGGGTTGCTTCTTAGCGAAGGCAGGGCTTCGGGTGAGCCGGAAATATGTCCGCCGTTGGAGGGGGGCCTCGGGCGAGACGGAAATCCTCCGGGGTCGGCTGCCCTTGTCCGAGGCTAGGCTCGGGCGAGGCGTGATCGAGTCGCTCGAATGGACTGATCCCTGACTTAATCGCACCCATCAGGCCTTAGCAGCTTTATGCTGATGGGGGTTACCAGCTGAGAATTAGGAGTCTTGAGGGTACCCCTAATTATGGTCCCCGACACCTGGATTAGGGGTACCCCTTACTACGGTATGAAGGCACGATGCCTATGTAGCTACCCTTAGCCGCGCGGAGAACAGCCCCAGGAGTATCTCGTGGGCAGTTAAGGTGGCGTGCTCGGAGACAACGCCATCGAGCCTAGAAGGCGCGGGACCCCTGCGCGCACAACCTGGACCCTCGAAGTAAAGCAGCCCAAAGCCATAGGATAGGGTTCGGACCCCACCAAGTGAGCTTCGGACCTCCCATAACAAGGTCCCGAGAAAGGGATGTCATAACCTAGGCCTGGGTCCGGCATTGACGCGTGTCCTGGCTCTATCCGTAGCGCCTCCGCCCCTCGCTCGGCCGAGGGTCTAATGCAGCCACATGGCTTATTGTCTGTGACGTAGGCCCGTGGGCAGAGCATGACGTAAGGGCTCTGAGCCGCGCGGCCTCCGCATTTATTGCGGAGAGGACACGCCGCCTGTCCATCCTTCTGATAGATGATGTGCCTCCATGGCATTTATTGCGTCCTGTCCATTCTGCTGGCAGGCGGCGCCAGGGCCACCCTGCAGACGGCGCACCTATCCAGTCTGTTGTCGGAATAGTGTGCCCGTGCTGCGCGGTGCACTATGTTCATCCCTTATACGAGAAGCTTCCCCCTGCGCGCCGAAGCTACGCAGATCTCGGGTGTCAGGGCACACGGAGATTACACGGGCATGGCAAGCAGTAGTTCCATCCTTCCATTTGTCCCTGGGCCCACGTGTCGGGGCTCAGAACCCTTGTACATGTCCCACTTGAACTATAAAAGGGGAGGCATGCAACGTTACAACAAAAGCTCCAGAGGAGGACACTCAGACGCAAGTCATTCAGGCTTACACACAGCTCAAGCTCTCGAGCAATACAACACTCAGTGGAGTAGGGTATCACGCTCCGGCGGCCCAAACCACTCTAAACCCTTGCGTGTTCTTGTGTTCATCCCTCCGATCTCTAACAAGCAAAACGCTTAAGCCCCCTCCACATCTTAGGACTTAGGGCAGGTGCACTCCACCACCCGGCCGGAGAATTTTCTCTCCGACATTTGGCGCGCTAGGTAGGGGGCTGGGCATTAGGTTTTTGCTTGTTTTCTTGCTCAGCATGATGGTGCAAATTGTTGAGCACCGCGCCGAGACTTCGGTGGATTTCATGGTGGAGGAAGAAGCTGCTTCTTCCATGCCACAGGTTCCCAACCGCCCTGTGCCAGGCGCTACTGCCATACACGCCACACAGCAGCATACAACTGCACAAACATCCTGGACTCCGTCGAGGGTGGCTCCAGGAGCGTTGTCAGCAGCTAGGGAGTTGCTGCGACACCCTCCAAGCTCCATGGCCTCGCCAGGGTCCATGAAGCAATGGCGGGATGACGTCGACCGGCTGGTCAGTATGGCACATTCTACCTCGACCAGGTCGAGACCACGGTCATCCTGGCGCCAACATGAGGCATCGGCGTCTGTGCGCTCACCCTCAGTGAGGGGCGCACAGACGAACGACCTCCGGGCAGAGCTCAACCGCAGGCATGCGGGGGAGGATGCCCGGGTATCTCTGGAGAAGGCGCGGGAGCACCGACAAAACTTCGAGGGTCGCGATGACGCTCGAGTCTCTCTAGAAAGGGCGCGTGAGCGCCGCCAAAACATCGAGGGCCGCAACCTCGATCAAGACTTCGCTGCGGTGCCACCGTAGACACCAATGGGCACTTGGTCCCAAGCGGGTGTCCCCTTGGACGGCGTGGGTTGCGCCACTCTCATGGATCATCTCGACGCGGCGTCATGGCCGCCCAAGTTCTGGCCACACCTGCCAAAAAAGTACGACGGAACGTCAAACCCGTCAGAGTTCCTATAGGTGTACGTCACCGCCATCACGACAGCAGGTGGAAACACCGCTGTGATGGCGACATATTTTCATGTTGCCTTGTCTGGACCTGCCCGGACTTGGCTCATGAACCTCGCCCCAGGGTCAGTCTACTCCTGGGAAGAGCTCTGCATGCGGTTCGTTGCGAACTTCGCCAGTGCTTACCAGCAGCATGGTGTGGAGGCCCACCTCCTTGCGGTGAGGCAGGAGCCCGGGGAGACTCTCCGAACGTTTATCTCCCGCTTCACCAAGGTGCGAGGTACTATACCTCACATTTCTGATGCTTCCATCATCACAGCATTCCGACAGGGAGTACGTGATGAGAAAATGCTAGAAAAGTTGGCCACGCATGACGTGGAGACTGTCCCCACGCTCTTTGCTCTGGCCGACAAATGCGCCAGAGCAGCCGAGGGCCATGCATGGCACTCGGCCCCACAAACCGGGGTTGCCCAGTCCGGAGGATCGGGTGCTGTCCCCCGGGACGGTAAGAAGAAAAAGAAGAAGGACCGCGACTTCTAGAGATTGCGATCCACCGCTCTAGTCGTTGCAGCTGCGACCGGGGGCTGCGGCGACCACAACAAACGCCCACGGTCGCAGAGGGGTAACAGTGGCCCATGCCCTATGCACCCCAACGGTCGCCACAGCACCGTGGAGTGTTGCGAGATCATTGATCTCGCGAAACGTGTCAGCGAACGGTGCGAGCAGTCCTCCAAGGATGGCTCCCCACCTCGTCGCCGACCTGGCAAAGAAAAGGTCGATGACGGCGAGGTGGCCGCAGCTGAACGGGACCTCAGGTATTAGTCACCCGAGGGGGACCTGAAGGATGTCTTCGCCGGAGGCTCCTACTCCGGTGGGGAGAGCTAGATGGACCCCCAGAGGGACCCCGTGCTCCCCGGTCTACGGGGCCGAAGCCTACCTTCCCCTAAAAACCCTTCTAGATTCCCCGCGGGTCCAGACTTCCGACAGGTGCATGCAGAAATGGCCACAGCCGAAGACGAGAGCTCCCTCGTCAAACACAGATGGGGACCCAGGGTCGGGACCTAGTCTTATGGCAAGTACCAAGCCAAGAAGGGCTCCACAACTCTCCCCCAGCTGGGAGGGACCCTTCAAGGTAATGGGAATGTGCCGACCCGAGGGTAACTGTCTACCTATGACTGAAGGAGTGCCTCCCCCCGGTGCTTGAGCATCTCTGTAAGTTCTATCCATAGGAGCAAGTCTGAGGGGTCAAATTTGTTTCCCTTTTGTAACTAGGTAACACATACGTGTACGCCAACCCGGTGAGGTCCATCCCCATAAACCCGGCCTGTTGGTCTGCACCCATGCATTGTAAGTTATAAGGAAAAGAATTACCCCCTCAGATGTGCCCCTATGATAGTGACATATGGCTACACAATGGTCCTACCTTGCAGTTTTTCAGATAATACCTTTTATCTAACCCACCCACACGGTTCCCATCTGTCCTGACATGACGACATCCGAATTGAACAGCCAGGCTTGCAGTTTAGGACCTCCTTTACGAAAGCTGGGAGGTCCGACAACCCGAGGGCCAGTTCTAAAGAACGGGAGCTTGTTCCATGGGATGGTCCAGAGCAGTGTAGCCGCTTAGCCTGGTCCCATACCGTAAGCCTGCATAGCCCACCATTCTGTGATGGGTGCCTTAGTATTTGGAGCTATAAGTCCTGCGGGTCCGACAACCTAGGGTCCAGCTCCAGAAAACGGACACTTGTCCCCTGGGGTGGTCCGGAGCCGTGCAGCCACTTAGCCTGGTCCCGTATCCTAAGCCTACACACTCCACCACCCTGCGACGGGAGCCCTAGTATCTAGAGCCGCGATCCAAGGGGGTCCGGACATGCAACTTGGCCACCCGGACTAAACCCTGCGAGTCCCGAGCATGTATCAAAGGATGGCTAATATCAGACAAGGGACCCTATGGGTGTACTACTAACGCTCCCTAGCTGAAGCTGCATACAGATCCAGATCCCGGCTAAGGCTGCCCCCCGAGAGTTGTTGACAACCCTTTCAGATACGCTAGTATCCAACCTCGACACATCAAGCCTGCATACCAGGCGGGGGGCCAGGTACCAGGGAGGAGTCAACAACATCACACACAGCAGGAACAGGCGGTACACAGATAAGTGCTAACACTGCTTGATAAGTAGTACTCAAAAGTACCTTACAAAAAGCAAAAGTATTACATCCGCCTTCAAGCGGAATCCTAGTTCCATCTCTACTCTGTAGGTATAAACTACCAGACGCCAGCGGAGTAGCGCTAGAAGTTCGTGGCCGCTGTCCTTGCAGAATCCTCCAAGACGGTGTGACAGCGGTGATGGCCGCCTCAATGCATGCGCCATTGCAAAGAGTTCCTCGCCCCACACCTCCTACGGGGGGCGACAATGAGGCCATTAAAGCCAAAGAGTTGGAGGCTCGGCGGCAGGTGGCGCTAGTGGTCTCGCCAGCGGAGGCAACCACCTCTGCACTGGGTAGCCTCACCAGCGGCGGCAACCACCTCTGCAACGGGCAGCCCCACCAGCGGAGGCGACCACCTCAGCACCAACGACAGCGGCCACCTCTGCACCGGTGGCTTACCAGCGACGGTGGACGCCTCAGCGCATGTAGAAAGGTCCTCGCCCCTGCCCTCCTGCGAGGGTGAGGACAAGACCATCCAAGAACGTGGCCGCCACCTCCACGGCGTACGACGTCTTGTACAACCCCCCGGGCGGTGTTGGAGCAGCGTGGCCGGCGGCGCAAGGGACGCTACGGATGCGACGGACCTGCGCACGGCGCGACAGTCGCCCGTGTGGTGGACGGACAGCCACGCCCCACTTGGCGACGGGAGGCAGTGTTGGAGGCAGCACCAAAGCCATCCAAACCAAGGAGCCAAACACGCGGCAGCTGACGGCGCCTGCAGCCGGCCGGCCCCATGTAGCCGAGGTTTGCCTCCTCTACAAGGCTGGTGAACATCCTTCTCCTCCAAATGCTGGAGGAAGAAGCGGGTCACCAGCCCATGCGGAAGGCAGGACACTAACTCGGCTCGCCTTCCACCCCAACGAGGATGATGAACATCCTTGAAGCTGAGGGTAGGGGGGAGGCCGCAGCCCAGCTCGCTTCTCTCCACCACGAGGCCGGTAGTCATCCTTGTAGATGACCACCGGTGGGAGACCGTAACCGGGCTGCATGATGAAAATCCTTGAAGCTGAGCGATGGTAGAAGAGCGCCAACCCCCATAAGGTTGCGCTCCTCCAGCAGCAGCAAGAAGAAGACAAGATCGATAGCACCACCGTGCAGGAAACAAAGAGCGCGATCTCCCCAGCGGTGAGACTGTGGGGGGGGGCAGCCCTGACGCGGATCCTTCCAGCGAACACCGGTGTGCTCCATCTAGAGGCCCGGAAGGCGGAAGGGTGCGGTGAATGCAAGAAAAGCGAGGCATGGCTACTGCCTGGGGGATGAACTCCTTTTTAAAGGCAGATTTCCCCGCTCGTGCCCCGAAGTGTCACTTGCAAGTCTCCCCCAATGCACACCAAGGCACCCAGCCTATGGCATGGGGGCCCGACCCTGCGTAACTCGCACAAGGAGCTTGCAACCGCCCTGCAGTTATATGCCCTTCCATCTTCACCACAACCAGCGGTCAAGAAGGCGAACCGCCGCACAAGGAACGTGCAACCGCCCTGCGGTTATATGCCCTTTCATCTCCGCCGCAACCAGCGGTCAAAGAGGTGAACCGCCGCACAAGGAGCATGCAACCGCCCCGCGGTTGCGTGCCCCCTCAACTTTGCTGCAACTGGTGGTTCAACCTCTAGCATGGGGGCCCAGACCCACATGTCATACACCCGGGGCGCTGGTGACTGGGTACAGGAAAGTCACACCACCGCTCGCGCCAATACCGCGCCTCCTCGAGACTGTCGCAGAAGAATAAGAAGATAAATTTTCAAAAACCAATGCAGCGACTCGAGGCACCCCGCGCATGGCCCAACAAAGGCATTAAGTATGGAGGTCATGGGCCAGTTAGCCGCGGGGGGCAGGCATTGCAGTCGGCGTGACCATAGGTGGGCCGGCAGTAATTGCAACAACGGGCGCGCAGGAGCAGCGAGCCGATCGCCACTCAAACTTTGGCCCCGCCTGCAGGCTCGCATCCTCCCCTGAGGCGGGTCCGGGGGCCACTGTCGGTACCCTGGATTAGGGGTACCCCTTACTACGGTATGAAGGCACGATGCATGTGCGGCTACCCTGAGCCGCGCAGAGAATAGCCTCAGGAGTATCTCGTGGGCAGTTAAGGTGGCATGCTCGGAGACAACACCATCGGGCCTAGAAGGCGCAGGACCCCTGCGCGCACAACCCAGACCCCCGAAGTAAAGCAGCACGAAGCCATTGGATAGGGTTCGGACCCCACCAAGTGAGCTCCGGACCGCCCATAACAAGGTCCCAGGAAAGGGATGTCATAACCTAGGCCTGGATCCAGCATTGACGCGTGTCCTGGCTCTATCCATAGCGCCTCCGCCCCCCGCTCGGCCGAGGGTCTAATGCAGCCACATGGCTTATTGTCCGTGACGTAGGCCAGCGGGCGGAGCATGATGTAAGGGCTCTGAGCCGCGCGGCCTCGGCATTTATTGCGGAGAGGACACGCCGCCTGTCCACCCTGTAAGGAAAATAGACCCCAGGCCATTTGGCTAATTGAGTTTTGGGGTTTGATGAACAACACAATCCGTGAACTAATAAGTTTTCTAGTGTTTGTGTTTGTAGTTCACAGGATGCAAGATTTACTTGGACTAAGGAATTGAGGAAAGCAACACCTCAAAAGAAGACATTAAGAAGATCCAAGAAAAGTCCAAGTGTGCTGCTGCGGACTGTCTGTGCGAAGGCGCACCGGACTGTCCGGTGCCCACACGCCGGACTGTCCGGTGCACCAGGGAACTCCAGCCCAACGGCTAGTTCCAGGTGGCACCTTGAGAGAAGACCACCGGACTGTCCGGTGTGAGCACCAGACTGTCCGGTGTGGAAAAGCCTGTGGCGCCAACTGTCACCTGCTCTGACAGAGCAACGGCTAGGCGCACCGGACATGCTACAGTGCGCTGTCTGGTGCACCACCGGATTGTCCTGTGTGCCGCAGAGAACTGCAGCTTTTCTCCAACGGCTAGAATTGTGTTGGGGGCTATAAATACACCCCCAACCGGGCATTTGAAGGGGTGGGAGCCCAAGCAACATACCAAGGCATATAGTGCACATTTCCAAGAGCTCAAACACCCAAGTGCTTAATAGAATCACTCGGTGATTAGCCTAGGTGCTTTACGAAGTGCTTAGTTAGTTAGACCGCTTTAGCGCTTGCTCTAGGTGAACCCTAGTTAATTGAGTGAGTTTTGTAAAACCACACAACCCCTCGGCTCTTGCGTGAGTCGTTGTAATTGTACCGAGTGGGGTGAGAGTCTTGCGAGACCGTGACAACCGCGTTTGTGTCACGGTCGCCACCATGTACTGGAGGGAACGAGGCCCGCGGCGTTTCAGCCGGAAGCTCGATAGTGGAGACGGCGGGGAGCGTCCGAGAGGAGCCGGAAGCGGAGCACCACTTGCACGTGGAGAAGGCCCGCGGCTCTCTATGGAGTTACTCGACCGTGGTGCATGGCCCTCGCGTGGGCTTCCCTTTGCGTAGGGGCACCATCAAGGATTAGTCAGGACCTTGCGTGGTTCCGGATACCTCGGTAAAAATACCAGCGTCATCCACGAGAGTTTGCTTCTCTACTTTGCTCTTTAAGTTTCCGCATTTATATTAAGCATTTAAGTTTCAATATTGTATTCATACTTATTTAGTGTAGATTGAAACTTAGCCTTTGCGGTAGAGATAGCAACACTTAGACAAAACCTAGTTTGCACATTCTAGTTTGATTATTTGCATAGGTTTTGCTCTAGGGATTTAATTGTGGCGTAGTTTAGTAAAAGTTTTAGAAGTCCTAATTCACCACCCCCCTCTTAGGCATCACCCGTTTCCTACAAGTGGTATCAAAGCCCGGTTTGGCTCATTTGAAATGCTTTAGCTTCACCGCTAAAAGAGCCGACGCTTTTTAGAGGAAGGGATGGATACCCATAGGCCACCACACTTCGACGGCACTAACTTCCCATATTATAGTGCTAGAATGGCTTGTTACCTAGAGGCCGTTGATCTAGGTGTTTGGAGAGTCACTCGTGATGGGATGAACCCCCTCAAGAATCCCGAGAAACCCACCACAAGTGAGGAAAAAGAAATTCATTTAAATGCTAGAGCCAAAAATTGCTTGTATGAATCTCTTAGCATGGATATTTTTAATCAAGTATTTACCTTGAAAACTGCTAATGAGATTTGGCTAAAATTGCATGAGCTCCATGACGGCACATCCAATGTCCGTGAGCAAAAACATTGCCTAGTCTTAAATGAGTATAATTCCTTTGCTATGAAAGATGATGAGCTTGTTAGAGACATGTATTCTCGTTTGAATCTAATTATCAATGAGCTCAATTCTATTGGCATTAATAAGCTAGGTGATGCGGACATTGTGAGGAAGATTATCTCCCTACTACCACAACAAAGATATGGGAGCATCATCACCATCCTTCACAACATGGAGGACTTGAGCAACATGACCCCGTCCATTGTGATTGGGAAAATCGCGGCTTTTGAGATGTCGCGAAAAATGTGTCGGGGAGAGGAGCCAACTTCCTCAAAACCATATGCTTTTGCATGTGATGAAAGGAAGGGCAAAAAGAAGGCTCCCACTCCAAGTTCCTCAAGTGAAGAAGAGGAAGAAGAAGAAAGTGATGATGATGAAGATAATTAACCATGCACATCATCCTTCGAGGACGAAGAAACAATCTGAAGCGTCGGAAAGGTAATGAGGATGATCCGCAAGATTAATCTAATGGGTGTGCCCCTGCAGGTCGAAGATCTTCTCTTTAACATTGACAGGAAAAAGCAAAGGAAGAGAGGATGCTTCGCATGTGGGGAGAAGGGCCACTTCAGGGACAACTGTCCAAATATGGCCAAACCCAAAAAGGAGAGGAGCAAAGGCAAGGCACTAACAAGTGTTAGAACTTGGGATGATTCTTCAAGTGAAGATGAACCTCCAAGGACGCGCAGCCACCGGTCCTCATCACGCTCATCATAGTCATCACACAAATGCCTTATGGCAAGAGGTAACAAAAGCATTCCATCCTCTAGTGATGAAAGTAGTAGTGATGATGAAGGTGAGGGAAAGCCCTCTCTAGATGAGCTTGCGGAAGCCGTAGAATTTTTCCAGGATGTTTGCACTAAGCAAAAAGCTCAACTTAAAACTTTGAAAAATAAGTTGGTTGGCTCTCAAAATGGTTACAAGGGTTTGCTAGAAAAATTTGAAACTTTTGCAAACTTAAATAGTGAGCTATCAACTAAAATTGAGCTATTGGAATCTAGTGCTCCATCCACTGCTACCGATGATAGCCTTATTAAAAAGAATGAAAAACTTAAGACTAAGTTAGCTAGCTCCCAAGAAGCTATTGAAAATCTGCTAGAGAAAATGGAAATTCTTAGCATACACAATAATGAGCTAACTACTAAGCTAGAAAACATTGGTAGCACCCCAGCAGCATCTTTAGTTGAAATACCTGAAATTATTAAGAAAGATGCTTCTACTTCCTGCTTTGATTTAATTGATGATTCTAACCCCTGCAACCAAGTTCTTGTTAAGAATATTGTTGTAGAAATATGTTCGGATGAGGTTGCAAAGGAAAATGAACAATTAAAGCAAGAAGTGGCTCGCCTTGGCAAGGCTCTGTATGACAAGAAAGGCAAAGCCAAACAAATCCGACCTCCACAGGAAAACACCACTGTGGGAGTGAACAAGCCTATGGAGGGAGAAACTGTGATTTGTAGGCTATGCCACAAGGAAGGCCATAAGTCTTTCCAATGCAAGGCGATGACCGGGGATAAGCAAAGGCAAAAGCTCAAGCAAAAGCCATCAAGCAAAATCTCCAACACCTACATCAAAAAGGTGAATAAAAAGGATGCTACACCATACTTGATTAAGAAGAAAAAGAATGGAAAGGTGATGGCAATCAAGGCCAACAAGCAAGCCAACAAAGGAAAGGGAGCCAAACGCATCTGGGTGTCAAAGGAAATCATTTCAACCATGAAAAGCACCAAGAAGGTTTGGATCCCGAAAGGGAAGTGAGTGGGCCGAAGGTCCTCGGGAAATTTGGAGACTTGGCAAATTTGGGATGTATATCTTGGGATACATCATAGTGGATCAAGTTTACTTACCAAGTGGGTTAGTAAAAATTTTTGACCCAAATTTCCCACCCATGACTAAGGCAACTAGATTTATTTCTTGTTTTTAGATATGCATATCTATTTACCTTGTATCTAGTTTACCTTTCTTGCCTAGTATTACATTTGTTATTTACCTCTGTTTTAAATTATGCATACTAGGTGAATCATATGGTAGGATTGCTTGTTTTCAATTCATACACTTAAGCAAACCTACATGGTTTAAAATGTTTACTTAAGCACAGCACATAGCTTCTATATCACTCCATAGTAAATGATGCATCAATTGAAAATTTTAATTTCTACAAGTTGTATCATTCAACTTATATGTGCCAAAATTCGGATTCTAGATAATTTGCCCCTCTTGATATCAAATCAAAGTGCAAGTCTCCTATAAGTATTCAAAACTTGTATGCACATCTTCAGGGGGAGGTTACTCTATAATCTAATACTTTGAGACTAACACCTTTTCAAGTCTATTTCATGTGATAGTTTCATTGTAAGGAAAATGAGGTCCCGGAGAAAGACAACAATCTTCCACTGCAAAATCTCCAATAACTCTCATGTCTCTCATGCTCACCATTGAATTTCAATCGGTATCTTTTGAGACTACATCTAGTATCATTTAAATGTCTTCTCCAATAATTTGATTAGACTATATTTCATATCATATACTTCCATGTTGCTAAAAATGCATAAGTAGTTAACTCATATTATGTTACCTATGCATAAGGGAAGTTAGTCTTTTCAAATCATGTCTTGCACCTCTAATTTTCACATGCTTTTTTCTAAGTAGAGGATCTCTGTCAGGGGGAGTATTTCTTCATCTCTAAAAAGGGGGAGAAATTTCTTTCTAAAGAGAACACTCGTTTAGGGGGAGTAATCCTTTCAACTGGTACCATTCATGTGGTCTAATTCAATATCCTTCAAGTGGTATCATCTGATAAAATTCTTGTTGAGGGCAAGCTTTTATTTATGTAACGCCCCGAATTTTGCAGTTGAATTTTTTTTCTTTTCTTCACTCACCAAATTCGGGCGTTACCT
Organism: Zea luxurians; assembly: GCA_029449295.1. Taxonomy (NCBI): domain Eukaryota; kingdom Viridiplantae; phylum Streptophyta; class Magnoliopsida; order Poales; family Poaceae; genus Zea; species Zea luxurians. Next base: position 6,391,230 of record JAOPSE010000082.1, on the reverse strand, counting down.
TTTCTTTTTCTTTTTCCCCTCGCTAGACCTTGACCTTTTCCAAAGTTTTAGCGGGATTCGGTTTGGAATTCCCGTGTAAAGAAAAACCCTAAATTGCTTTATGTTGTTTGATGCACCATGCCGAACTATGCATTCTTTGATTGCTTGAAAGTGCAAATGCATTCATCTAGGAAGATCGGATTTCGAAAATGAGGGAAACCTTTTCTTTCTTCTTCTTTTTCTTTTCTCTCCTCCCTTTTCTCTCTCCCGCGCCGTGGGCTGTCCCTGGCCGGCCCAGCCGCCCCCCCGGTCGGCCCAGCCGCCCCCGCGCGCCCCTCTTGGGCCTAGCCGGCCCAACCGCCCCCACCCCCCTCCCCTTTTCCCCTTACCCCTCTCTCTCTCCCTCCCATTCTCCCTCTCCCCACCCTAGCCGCCGCCGCCCCCTACCCCTAGCTCGGCCGCCCCTGCCGCCGGCCCAACCGCCGCCCCTCGCCGTCGCTCGCCCGTCCCCGGTGAGCCCCCCTCCCCCCTCCTCCCTCCCTCTCCCCTCTCATCTCCTCTCTCCTTGGCCGGCCCAGCCGCCCTGGCCGCGCCGCCCCCAGCCGCCTGGCCGCCCCTGGCCACCCTGGCCGCCGGCCCAGCCGCCCCCAGCCGGCCCCAGCCGCGCCCCCAGCCGGCCCCAGCCGCGCCCCAGCCGCGCCCCGGCCGCGCCCTGGCCGCTCTGGCCGCGCCCTGGCCGCCCGCCTGGCCGCGCCCCCGCCCCTGCGCGCCCGCTGGCCCAGCCGCCGGTTCAACCGCCCCCCGGGCCGGTTCAACCGCCCCCCCCCCCCCCCCCCCCCCCCGCGCCAGCTCGGCCGCCCGCCGTCGGCTTGGCCGCCCCCGCCCCAGGCCGGTTCAACCGCCCCCCCCCCTTTTTTATTTTTTTTATTTTATTTATTTTGTTTTACTTTCTGTTATCATAGCTATTTTATTTTAGGTAGGCTAATCATTGTTCATGCTATTGAAATAGGAAGCTTAATTTAGAATTCCGTTACGCTAGTTGATTCATGTAATTAATTGTTTATCTCGTTCAATGTTGATCAACTAAAAATGACTAGGTTTCCATTAGTGCATATAACAGAATTCTTTTGTTAAGAACCAATTGTAACTAATCATTAGTGCATAAGCTTTAACCCCGTGCGAGACCTTTCCCCGTTTCTTTCTAACCATAACAAATGCGATATCGAATGTCATACTTGATGCATATTCACTTTACTTGTTCCCTTGTATGGTGTACTGTTCTTTTGTATTAAATATGTGGATGTATGTATGTTTGCGCTCGCATAGAGAACGATCCGGTCGAAGAGCCCGAGGAATTCGCAGGAGAAGCCCCTGAGCAGCAGTCGGTTGGTGGAGGCAAGTGTCCTTTGACCTATTTCTGTCCTATATATTCTTTAATTCACCTCCCGCATTACACATTTATACCTAAGGATTGACTAGCTTTTGTTATCCATGTCCTTGTTTACCTATTTGGGTCGGATTATTACTGCTTAGTTTGATGCTATTGCTCAACCCAAATCAATGAACATGATGTGATTATCTATGATACGCTGTTTTCCCCTTCTTATTTATGATCATACTTGTGGCATTTAAGGGGACTCGAGCGGTTTCTCGAGTGCCTCTCCGTAAGGACCTGTTCAATGGATGACCGCCCGGGAAAACAGTGCAACCATGAGGGTGGAATGGGACGCCCTTAGCTGAATAATTAGAGGAACCGGGGTGTAGTTCGCTTCGCCGTCGTGCCGTCAATGGGGCTCGGTGTATGCGGCTCGCTCTGCCAAGGTTGATTTGTCCCTTGGGGAGGAGTGTGGTACATTTAGGAAACCTAACGGGCGGCTACAGCCTCGGGGAATCTTTGTAAAGGCTACGTAGTGATGCCCTGCTGGACCACCTAGGTAGTGGTCAATGGGGAGTAGCTCTCTCCGGGCAGAAAGGGAATCACGGCTTGTGGGTAAAGTGCACAACCTCTGCAGAGTGTTATGAAACTGATATATCAGCCGTGCTCGCGGTTATGAGCGGCCAAGGGAGCTCCAGAGATTAGTGATACTTGATTAGAGACATTTTGGTACAGGTGGCAATGAGATTGATGGTTCTGATTATGATTATGGTGCTGGTAAGTGGTATTCTTTCCGTTTGGAAAGGATACATTGGACTAATAACTTGGGTTAATGTTAAAACCTGGCTTTCTACTAGTAAGTAATAACCTGACCAACTAAAAGCAACTGCTTGACTTATCCCCACATAAAGCTAGTCCACTACAGCCAAACAGGATGCTTGCTGAGTATGTTGATGTGTACTCACCCTTGCTCTACACACCAAACCCCCCCCAGGTTGTCAGCATTGCAACCACTGCTCAGGAGAAGATGAAGCTGTGGAAGGAGACTTCCAGGAGTTCCAAGACTACGACGAGTTCTAGGCGTGGGTTAGCGGCAACCCCCAGTCGGCTGCCTGTGAAGGCCGCGTTATCTACGTTTCTTTTCCGCACTTTGATTTATTGTAAGAACTATATGGACGTCTCAGACGTATGATGTAATCGACTATTATTTCCCCTTTTAATACTATTTGAGCACTGTGTGATGATGTCCATGTTATGTAACTGCTGTGTACGTGAATAACTGATCCTGGCACGTACATGGTTCGCATTCGGTTTGCCTTCTAAAACCGGGTGTGACATAAGTGGTATCAAAGCCGTGCTGACTGTAGGACCGCTAACCTAGAGTAGAATGGTCGTTCTAAGGATTATAGACCTCTGTCCCTGCCTTGACTTTGATATCCCTTCAAAAGTTGGTCATACCGACCAAACCTATGTTCTACTATATATTATACCTTGCTGAAAATTATGTTTTATTCTGATCCTTCATTTATTTATGATTCATTACTTGCTGGTCATATTAATTCTGTTCTCACCCTTTTGCTTGCGATGTCTTTTGTAGATGGCTCGTCTTAGACACACTGCACGAAAGTCCGTCATCCCCTTCTTACCCTCCCGCCTTGCTGAGCGTCCGCTTCGCCGTCCCGTGGCCGGACAGTCCAGCCACTTGGAGAGACTGCACCACCGCCTGCATGAGGAGCAGGAACGTCGACGACAGGAGCAGCAGGGCTCTTCCTTCTCGCTCCAGCAGGAGATAGAGTCTGTGAGGAGCTGCTCTCCTGTGCTTCCCCTGGAGGCGCCCCCTGCACCACCACTGGGCGCCCCAGCTTCTGGAGTAGCTGTTGGAGGAGACCCAGACGACGGAGATGGCGACGACAGCCCGAGCCACGACACTGACTTCCCTGCTGACCATGAGCCGGAAGGATGGGTTGCTCGACCCATCACTCGCGACGCTGCTCGCGGGTGTCACTTCCACGACGCGCTCGACACCCTGCTACGTCGGGCACTTGACCGGCGTACTTGGTCCATCGAGTATCGCTGTGTGGTCTACCAGCATAGTCGTGGGGTCTACCCGGACCGCTGGGAGGCGACCTGCTTGGTGCGCCGTCCGGAGAACAGTCTCCAGGGCGCGGAGGCTTGCTCAGAGCACTATTCTATCTCTGAGCGGGACTCAGCTGAGGCAGCCATGCAGGATGCTGCACGGCGTGCGCTTTCGCACTACTGCTCGGTTCTCGGTGGGGTAGCTGACGGTCTCGACCTGAAGTATTACCCCCGCCGTCCATCTGGCAGCACAGGAGGCGTGATTGTTTCACCTGCTGGTGAGGACAATCCTAGGTTGAGCAGCACAGTCAACCTAGCCGCCGTGCTAAACACGGAGCTGGACCATGCATTAGACGAGCTGAGTAGGGCTCGTGCTGAGATCGTCCTGCTGCGGGCTGAGCGCGCGGAACGTCGTCACTTGGATGATGGTTCCCCCGCCCCCGTTGGGACTCAGCACCCGTACCGCTCACCTCGGCGTGGACTCCAGTCTTATGGCAATCCCGACTGCAAGACCAAGATAAATCTAGAACCATAGCTCGTTAGAGTTGGATCTTGTAATTAATACGAAATATATATACATAGAAGCTTCAGTCTTAGCGTTAATCTCGGTCTTAGTTAGTCTTAGTTAGACAGGGTAGTTTGCTATATCCTGTGCATTTATGTTTGTCATGATGAACTATGTTTGGTTTGGATCTTTGTAATGACTGTCACCAGAGTGTGGGTATCCCCTGCATTTTGGCTTACATATTATGTTAATGGAGTTAGTTATATAGTTGGGAAACCTTTATTCCACTTTCCTCTTTATCTGAGAAGCTGTGTGGTCTGCGATGGAGATCAGTGAAGATGCTCATCTGTTAAGTGCTGTTGGAGAATTCTATACTCTTTTCTTATGCTGCAAGATTTGCCAGATCAGTTCTGATGTGTGGTTGCGTTCTGCAGATGTCAGAGAACAGGCGCAGAGGAGGAAGGCGTGCTCAGCAGGAGCGAGCCGCTCCGCAGGATGAGGTGCCCCAGCAGCAGCACCTGCCACCCCCGCCCCCGATGTCGATCGAGCAGATGTTTCTGATGCAGACTCAGGCAGTTCAGGCCATCGGTCAGACTCTGGCCGCCATTCAGCAGCAGCAGCAGCAGCAACAGCAGCAAGCACCACCCCAGCCTCAGATGCCTCAGATGCCCAGAGACAAGCGTGCTGAATTCATGAGAGGTCATCCCCCAACGTTCGCTCACTCTTCTGACCCCATGGATGCTGAAGATTGGCTGTGCACTGTGGAGCAGGAGTTGCATACCGCTCAGTGTGATGACAGGGAGAAAGTCTTGTATGGTCCCCGTCTGTTGAGAGGAGCAGCCCAATCATGGTGGGAGTCTTACCTCGCCACCCATGCCAACCCCGATGCCATCACCTGGGAAGAGTTCAGAGGTAGCTTTCGTCAGTACCATGTGCTTGCAGGTCTGATGACAGTGAAGAAGGAGGAGTTCCTGGCCCTTAAGCAAGGGTCATCATCTGTCAGTGAGTATCGAGATAGGTTTCTGCAGTTGTCTCGCTATGCTCCTGAGGATGTCAACACCGACGCCAAGCGACAGTACCGTTTCTTGAGAGGCTTGGTTGACCCTCTTCAGTACCAACTGATGAATCATACCTTCCCGACATTCCAGCACCTGATTGACAGAGCAATCATGACAGAAAGGAAGCGTAAGGAGATGGAGGATCGTAAGCGCAAGATCAGTGGACCCCAGCCTGGAAGCAACAGCCGTCCTCGTTTCTCAGGTAATCAACCTCAGCAGTTCAGGCAGAACCAGCGTCCACCTCAGCAGCATCAGCAGCATCAGCAGCGTCAGCAGCATCAGCAGTTCCAAAGGCAGTATCCTCAGCACCAGTACCAGAACCGTTAGAGCAATCAATCAGGAGGTCAGTTTCAGAGGCAGAATCAGCAGGCACCCCGTCTTCCTGCCCCAGCAAACCAGCAGAACAGTCAGGCAGCACCAGCTCAGGTTGGAAACAGAGCATGTTTCCACTGCGGAGAGCAAGGCCATTGGGTGATGCAATGTCCGAAGAAGGCAGCCCAGCAGCAGTCAGGCCCCAATGCCCCAGCAAAGCAGAATGTGTCCCAGCCTGGATCAGGCAACCGCTCTCAGCCGCGTTACAATCATGGAAGACTGAACCACTTGGAGGCTGAAGCAGTTCAGGAGACTCCCGACATGATAGTAGGTATGTTCCCAGTCGACTCCCATATTGCAGAAGTGTTATTTGATACTGGAGCAACGCATTCTTTCATTACTGCATCATGGGTAGAAGCACATAATCTTCCAATTACTACCATGTCAACCCCCATTCAAATTGACTCAGCTGGTGGTAGAATTCGAGCTGATAGCATCTGTTTGAATGTAAGTGTGGAAATAAGGGGGATAGCGTTTCCCGCTAACCTTATAGTAATGGGTACTCAGGGAATAGATGTCATCCTAGGGATGAATTGGCTAGATAAGTATCAGGCAGTTATCAGTTGTGATAAGAGGACAATCAAGTTGGTGTCCCCACTAGGAGAGGAAGTGGTGACCGAGTTAGTCCCGCCTGAGCTGAAGAAAGGAAGTTGTTATCAGATGGCTGTCGATAGCAGTGAAGCAGACCCAATTGAGAGTATCAAGGTGGTGTCTGAATTCCCAGATATGTTTCCAAAGGACTTACCGGGTATGCCACCAGAGCGGAAAGTTGAGTTCGCCATAGAGCTTCTTCCTGGAACCGCCCCTATCTTTAAGAGAGCTTACAGAATATCTGGACCAGAGTTGGTTGAGCTTAAGAAGCAGATTGATGAGCTGTCAGAGAAAGGTTACATCCGGCCAAGCACCTCGCCTTGGGCCGCCCCTGTCCTGTTTGTGGAGAAGAAAGATGGCACCAAAAGGATGTGTATCGATTATCGAGCTTTGAATGAAGTCACGATCAAGAACAAGTATCCCTTGCCCAGAATAGAAGATCTGTTTGACCAGTTGAGAGGAGCCAGTGTGTTCTCCAAGATTGATCTGAGGTCAGGTTATCATCAGCTCAGGATCCGACCTTCGGACATTCCGAAGACGGCATTCATTACCAAGTATGGTTTGTATGAGTTCACAGTGATGTCCTTTGGTTTGACCAATGCACCAGCGTTCTTTATGAACTTGATGAACAGTGTATTCATGGATTATCTCGATAAGTTTGTGGTGGTATTCATTGATGACATTCTGGTTTATTCTCGAAGCGAAGAAGAACATGCAGATCATTTGAGGATGGTATTGCAGAGATTGCGAGAGCACCAGTTGTATGCAAAGTTGAGCAAGTGTGAGTTCTGGATCAATGAGGTCCTATTCTTGGGTCACATAATCAACAAAGAAGGATTGGCTGTGGATCCGAAGAAAGTGGCAGACATTCTGAACTGGAAAGCGCCAACGGATGCTCGAGGAATCAAGAGTTTCATTGGAATGGCCGGATATTATCGGCGATTCATTGAAGGGTTTTCGAAGATTGCGAAACCAATGACAGCGTTGCTAGGCAACAAGGTTGAGTTCAAGTGGACCCAGAAATGCCAAGAAGCCTTTGAAGCGCTGAAAGAGAAGTTGACAACAGCGCCTGTCCTAGTCTTGCCTGATGTGCACAAGCCCTTCTCTGTGTATTGTGATGCTTGTTACACAGGTTTGGGATGCGTGTTGATGCAAGAGGGAAGAGTTGTGGCTTACTCGTCCCGACAGCTGAAGGTCCATGAGAAGAATTACCCAATCCATGATCTAGAGTTGGCGGCAGTGGTTCACGCACTGAAGACATGGAGGCACTATCTGTATGGACAGAAATGCGATGTTTACACGATCACAAGAGTCTGAAGTACATATTCACTCAGTCAGAATTGAACATGAGGCAACGAAGATGGTTAGAGTTGATCAAAGACTATGAGTTGGAGATCCATTACCATCCAGGCAAAGCAAACGTAGTGGCAGATGCTTTGAGCAGAAAGAGTCAAGTCAATCTGATGGTCGCTCATCCGATGCCTTATGAGTTGGCCAAGGAGTTCGATAGGTTGAGTCTCGGATTTCTGAACAATTCGCGAGGAGTCACAGTTGAGTTGGAACCTACCTTGGAGCGAGAAATCAAAGAAGCGCAGAAGAATGATGAGAAGATCAGTGAGATCCGGCGACTGATTCTAGATGGCAGAGGCAAAGATTTTCGAGAAGACGCAGAAGGCGTGATATGGTTCAAAGACCGCTTGTGTGTTCCCAATGTCCAGTCCATTCGGGAGTTGATTCTCAAGGAAGCTCATGAGACAGCTTATTCGATTCACCCTGGTAGTGAGAAGATGTATCAGGATCTGAAGAAGAAATTCTGGTGGTACGGAATGAAGAGGGAAATCGCAGAGCATGTGGCTATGTGCGATAGTTGCCGAAGAATTAAGGCAGAACATCAGAGACCAGCTGGATTGTTGCAACCGTTGCAAATTCCTCAGTGGAAATGGGATGAGATCAGAATGGATTTCATAGTCGGATTGCCTCGCACTCGAGCCGGCTACGATTCCATTTGGGTAGTGGTGGACCGCTTAACCAAGTCAGCCCACTTCATACCTGTCAAGACCAGCTACAACAGTGCAGTATTGGCAGAGTTGTACATGTCTCGGATCGTTTGTCTTCATGGTGTGCCAAAGAAGATAGTGTCAGACAGAGGAACGCAGTTCACCTCTCATTTCTGGCAGCAGTTGCATGAAGCTTTGGGCACACATCTGAATTTCAGTTCAGCTTATCATCCGCAGACAGATGGCCAGACCGAAAGGACCAATCAAATTCTTGAAGACATGTTGAGAGCCTGTGCGTTGCAAGATCAGTCCGGATGGGATAAGCGATTGCCCTATGCAGAGTTTTCCTATAACAACAGTTACCAGGCCAGTTTGAAGATGTCACCATTTCAAGCGCTCTATGGAAGGAGTTGTAGAACTCCGTTGCAATGGGATCAGCCTGGAGAAAAGCAGGTGTTTGGGCCAGACATTCTGCTTGAAGCTGATTAGAACATCAAGATGGTCCGAGAGAATCTGAAGATAGCGCAATCAAGGCAGCGAAGCTATGCAGACACAAGAAGAAGAGAGCTGAGTTTCGAAGTCGGAGACTTTGTCTATCTGAAAGTGTCACCGATCAGAGGAGTCAGAAGGTTCGGAATCAAAGGCAAGCTAGCACCCCGCTACATTGGTCCATATCAGATTCTTGCAAGACGTGGAGAAGTGGCCTATCAGCTCAGTTTGCCAGAGAATTTGTCAGCTGTGCATGATGTCTTTCATGTGTCTCAGTTGAAGAAGTGCTTGCGTGTGCCAGAAGAGCAGTTGCCAGTGGAAGGTCTGGAAGTCCAGGAGGACTTGACCTACGTTGAGAAGCCAGTGCAGATCCTTGAGGTTGCAGACAGAGTCACCCGAAGGAAGACCATCAGAATGTGCAAAGTCAGATGGAATCACCACTCTGAGGAAGAAGCAACCTGGGAGCGTGAAGATGATCTAGTGGCTAAGTACCCAGAGCTCTTTGCTAGCCAACCCTGAATCTCTAGGGCGAGATTCTTTTAAGGGGGATAGGTTTGTAACGCCCCGAATTTTGCAGTTGAATTTTTTTTTCTTTTCTTCACTCACCAAATTCGGGCGTTACCTTTTCTTTTTCTTTTTCCCCTCGCTAGACCTTGACCTTTTCCAAAGTTTTAGCAGGATTCGGTTTGGAATTCCCGTGTAAAGAAAAACCCTAAATTGCTTTATGTTGTTTGATGCACCATGCCGAACTATGCATTCTTTGATTGCTTGAAAGTGCAAATGCATTCATCTAGGAAGATCGGATTTCGAAAATGAGGGAAACCTTTTCTTTCTTCTTCTTTTTCTTTCTCTCTCCTCCCTTTTCTCTCTCCCGCGCCGTGGGCCGTCCCTGGCCGGCCCAGCCGCCCCCGCGCGCCCCTCTTGGGCCTAGCCGGCCCAACCGCCCCCACCCCCCTCCCCTTTTCCCCTTACCCCTCTCTCTCTCCCTCCCATTCTCCCTCTCCCCACCCTAGTCGCCGCCGCCCCCTACCCCTAGCTCGGCCACCCCTGCCGCCGGCCCAACCGCCGCCCCTCGCCATCGCTCGCCCGTCCCCGGTGAGCCCCCCCTCCCCCCTCCTCCCTCCCTCTCCCCTCTCCCATCCTCTCTCCTTGGCCGGCCCAGCCGCCCTGGCCGCGCCGCCCCCAGCCGCCTGGCCGCCCCTGGCCACCCTGGCCGCCGGCCCAGCCGCCCTCGGCCGCCCCCAGCCGGCCCCAGCCGCGCCTCCAGCCGGCCCCAGCCGCGCCCCGGCCGCGCCCTGGCCGCGCCCTGGCCACCCGCCCGCCTGGCCGCGCCCCCGCCCCTGCGCGCCCGCTGGCCCAGCTGCCGGTTCAACCGCCCCCCGGGCCGGTTCAACCGCCCGCCCCCCCCCCCCCCCACGCCAGCTCGGCCGCCCGCCGTCGGCTTGGCCGCCCCCGCCCCTGCCCCAGGCCGGTTCAACCGCCCCCCCCCCCCCCCCCTTTTTTATTTTTTTTATTTTATTTATTTTGTTTTACTTTCTGTTATCATAGCTATTTTATTTTAGGTAGGCTAATCATTGTTCATGCTATTGAAATAGGAAGCTTAATTTAGAATTCCGTTACGCTAGTTGATTCATGTAATTAATTGTTTATCTCGTTCAATGTTGATCAACTAAAAATGACTAGGTTTCCATTAGTGCATATAACAGAATTCTTTTGTTAAGAACCAATTGTAACTAATCATTAGTGCATAAGCTTTAACCCCCTGCGAGACCTTTCCCTGTTTCTTTCTAACCATAACAAATGCGATATCGAATGTCATACTTGATGCATATTCACTTTACTTGTTCCCTTGTATGGTGTACTGTTCTTTTGTATTAAATATGTGGATGTATGTATGTTTGCGCTCGCATAGAGAACGATCCGGTCGAAGAGCCCGAGGAATTCGCAGGAGAAGCCCCTGAGCAGCAGTCGGTTGGTGGAGGCAAGTGTCCTTTGACCTATTTCTGTCCTATATATTCTTTAATTCACCTCCCGCATTACACATTTATACCTAAGGATTGACTAGCTTTTGTTATCCATGTCCTTGTTTACCTATTTGGGTCGGATTATTACTGCTTAGTTTGATGCTATTGCTCAACCCAAATCAATGAACATGATGTGATTATCTATGATACGCTGTTTTCCCCTTCTTATTTATGATCATACTTGTGGCATTTAAGGGGACTCGAGCGGTTTCTCGAGTGACTCTCCGAAAGGACCTGTTCAATGGATGACCGCCCGGGAAAACAGTGCAACCATGAGGGTGGAATGGGACGCCCTTAGCTGAATAATTAGAGGAACCGGGGTGTAGTTCTCTTCGCCGTCGTGCCGTCAATGGGGCTCGGTGTATGCGGCTCGCTCTGCCAAGGTTGATTTGTCCCTTGGGGAGGAGTGCGGTACATTTAGGAAACCTAACGGGCGGCTACAGCCTCGGGGAATCTTTGTAAAGGCTACGTAGTGATGCCCTGCTGGACCACCTAGGTAGTGGTCAATGGGGAGTAGCTCTCTCCGGGCAGAAAGGGAATCACGGCTTGTGGGTAAAGTGCACAACCTCTGCAGAGTGTTATGAAACTGATATATCAGTCGTGCTCGCGGTTATGAGCGGCCAAGGGAGCTCCAGAGATTAGTGATACTTGATCAGAGACATTTTGGTACAGGTGGCAATGAGATTGATGGTTCTGATTATGATTATGGTGCTGGTAAGTGGTATTCTTTCCGTTTGGAAAGGATACATTGGACTAATAACTTGGGTTAATGTTAAAACCTGGCTTTCTACTAGTAAGTAATAACCTGACCAACTAAAAGCAACTGCTTGACTTATCCCCACATAAAGCTAGTCCACTACAGCCAAACAGGATGCTTGCTGAGTATGTTGATGTGTACTCACCCTTGCTCTACACACCAAACCCCCCCAGGTTGTCAGCATTGCAACCACTGCTCAGGAGAAGATGAAGCTGTGGAAGGAGACTTCCAGGAGTTCCAAGACTACGACGAGTTCTTGGCGTGGGTTAGCGGCAACCCCCAGTCGGGGCTGCCTGTGAAGGCCGCATTATCTACGTTTCTTTTCCGCACTTTGATTTATTGTAAGAACTATATGGACGTCTCAGACGTATGATGTAATCGACTATTATTTCCCCTTTTAATACTATTTGAGCACTGTGTGATGATGTCCATGTTATGTAACTGCTGTGTACGTGAATAACTGATCCTGGCACGTACATGGTTCGCATTCGGTTTGCCTTCTAAAACCGGGTGTGACAATTTACTTCCTACATGCTTCTAATGTCTTCCTTTTCGGTGGTTGATGCCAAAGGGGGAGAAGTTTAGGGACCAAAGCAATGAAAACTATATCAAACACCAAACACCACCAATTTAAAATTTTATATCTACAAATGGTTTTTCAAGTGGTTTTGGTTATTTGGTCCTAAAATAGGAAGTAAGTGAATTATGGAGTTAGGGGGAGGCTTAAGTCCATAATATCACATTGTGGGGGCAAACATGCATCCTAGCAAGTAGATTGGATATTTTCATTCAAATACTTGTATTATTTGCTTGCTTTGGTTGTGTTGTCATCAATCACCAAAAAGGGGGAGATTGTAAGGAAAATGGACCCCGGGCCATTTGACTAATTGAGTTTTGGTGTTTGATGAACAACACAATCCGTGAACTTATAAGTTTTCTAGTGTTTGTGTTTGTAGTTCACAGGATGCAAGATTTACTTGGACTAAGGAATTGAGGAAAGCAACACCTCAAAAGAAGACATTAAGAAGATCCAAGAAAAGTCCAAGTGTGCTGCTGCGGACTGTCTGTGCGAAGGCGCACCGGACTGTCCGGTGGCACACTGGACTGTCCGGTGCCCACACGCCGGACTGTCCGGTGCACCAGGGAACTCCAGCCCAACGGCTAGTTCTAGGTGGCACCTGGAGAGAAGACCACCAGACTGTCCGGTGTGAGCACCAGACTGTCCGGTGTGGAAAAGCCTGCGACGCCAACGGTCACCTGCTCTGACAGAGCAACGGCTAGGCGCACCGGACATGCTACAGTACGCTGTCCAGTGCACCACCGAACTGTCCGGTGTGCCGCAGAGAACTGTAGCTTTTCTCCAACAGCTAGAATTGTGTTGGGGGCTATAAATACACCCCCAACCGGCCATTTGAAGGGGTGGGAGCCCAAGCAACATACCAAGGCATATAGTGCACATTTTCAAGAGCTCAAACACCCAAGTGCTTAATAGAATCACTCGGTGATTAGCGTAGGTGCTTTGCGAAGTGCTTAGGTTAGTTAGACCGCTTTAGCGCTTGCTCTAGGTGAACCCTAGTTAGTTTAGTGAGTTTTGTAAAACCACACAACCCCTCGGCTCTTGCGTGAGTCGTTGTAATTGTACCAAGTGGGGCGAGAGTCGTACGAGACCGTGACAACTGCGTTTGTGTCACGGCCGCTACCGTGTACCGGAGGGAACGAGGCCCGTGGCGTTTCGGCCGGAAGCTCGATAGTGGAGATGGTGAGGAGCGTCCAAGAGGAGCCGGAAGCGGAGCACCACTTGCTCGTGGAGAAGGCCCGCGGCTCTCTACGGAGTTACTCGACCGTGGTGCTTGGCCCTCGCGTGGGCTTCCCTTTGCGTAGGGGCACCAACGAGGATTAGTCGGGACCTTACGTGGTTTCGGATACCTCGATAAAAATACCGGCGTCATCCACAAGAGTTTGCTTCTCTACTTTGCTCTTTAAGTTTCCGCATTTATATTAAGCATTTAAGTTTCAATCTTGTATTCATACTTATTTAGTGCAGATTGAAACTTAGCCTTTGCGGTAGAGATAGCAACACTTAGACAAAACCTAGTTTGCACATTCTAGTTTGATTATTTGCATAGGTTTTGCTCTAGGGATTTAATTGTGGCGTAGTTTAGTAAAAGTTTTAGAAGTCCTAATTCACCCCCCTCTTAGGCGTCACCCGTTTCCTACACACCCTTCTGACAGATGATGTGCCCCCACGACATTTATTGTGTCCTGTCCATTCCGCTGGCAGGCGGCGCCAGGGCCACCCTACAGACGACACACCTGTCCAGTCTGTTGTCGAAACAGTGTGCCCGTGCTGCGCGGTGCACTATGCTCATCCCTTATACGAGAAGCTTCCCCTGCGCGCCGAGGCTACGCAGATCTCGGGTGTCAGGGTACACGGAGATTACACGGGCATGGCAAGCAGTAGTTTCATCCTTCCATTTGTCCCTGGGCCCACGTGTCGGGGCTCAGAACCCTTGTATATGTCCCCCTTGAACTATAAAAGGGGAGGCATGCAACGTTACAACAAAAGCTCTAGAGGAGGACACTCAGATGCAAGTCATTCAAGCTTACACACAGCTCAAGCTCTCGAGCAATACAACACTCAGTGGAGTAGGGTATTACGCTCCGGCGGCCCGAACCACTCTAAACCCTTGCGTGTTCTTGTGTTCATCCCTCCGATCTCTAACAAGCAAAACGCTTAAGCCCCCTCCACATCATAGGACTTAGGGCGGGTGCACTCCACCACCCGGCCGGAGAATTTCCTCTCTGACACACCTGCTTTACCACACGGTGCTCAACTTCCACCGCCACCTCTTCTACCAGGAAGTCAGTTCCCCCAATCCTCCCCTCTCCGCCTCCCTTTTGATCTCGATCTCCCTTCCCGCTCGTGGACGGGACTAACCTTGTGTTGCCTCTCCCGCGCAGGCGTCAGATCTCCAGGACAAGTTTGAGGCCAACTGCCACGTGGTAAGGCCTCCTCCTGCTGATCCCTTTTCGCACACCTCCTCTTCCCATTCGGCTGTCAGTGGGGAGTGAATTCGCGAGTTACATTTGGTGATGATGGTCTCTATGTGGTGCCATGATTGTGAGCTAGAACAAGTTCTTCTATCATGTTTAATTGTTGTTATCTACGTTTGGAGTGGACATATGGCCTTTTATGCTTAGAACGAGTTTTTCTATTATGTATATTGGTATGACATAGTCTCTTCTTCATTAATACCGCTATTGCATAAATGCATTTAGGTTTTTACATACACTTTTGCTTTTTATATTGGTTATATTTTCATTGTTGTTGAACTGGGCAATGTAGGATGTTGACCTTGAGGAGAAGGTTGATGTGATAATATTAGAATGGATGGGCTATATGTTTCTCTACGAGGTTTATGTTCCAATGCTATCTCTTTTCATTGCATTTCTACGTGCTCTTACTTCTATCAGTTCTAAATTCTTCTGCGCTCTTCGCTTGAAGTCTCTGGTTTTTGCTTCTCTGGAGAGGATATCTAATTTTAGTTTCTACGAGTATTTGTCTTTTGTCTTAGACACATGTGTACATTGATGTGGCCGGTTGGGAGATTGTATCTTGCGGTCCTGCCAATCCTAATCATGCCAAACACTTAAGAAGGAGGTTATTAGTATAAAGAGTTGAGTACCTCTCTAATTTCCTAGCAGGTTTGTGCAAGATTTTTCTCCCTCGTGTAAAATCTGTCTTTTCTTTTAATGTGATGTATGACCTATTTGGCGTGAATTTTTATTCTTCTTTTTTGGCTGCGACTTGGGCGAATTTTTTGAGGGGTTTTGGTTTTGGTTGCCTGGCCCCCACGAGCCACGACGGTGACAAACAACTAGGCAAGAGACACACACCGCCATCATCGGATGAGCATGCGCTGTGTGACGACGACGACGAGGCAAACAAAGGTTTGGGGAGGCGAGCCGCCATCAGTTTCATGGAGCCGTGACGCCCCGCCCCCGCACGTACGTACGAGGCCGGTCCTGCATATGTGCTTTCTTGCTTGCTCGGTATAGCAGTAGCACTAGCTTTAGCTAGCACTGCACGCGTGTCGTCGACGACGGCGATTAACCAAACCCTAGCTAGCCGCCTCAGAGATGCACATCGATTTCGCTATCTAGCCTCTGTGCGTGCACGCGGGCTCGTCGTCCTCCCCTGGTCGTGTCTCGGACACGCTTGGCTGCTGTGCTGGCCACCAGCCACGCACACACGTCCAGCGCGTGAGCGCGCTGCGTGCACGCGTGTGATCCCAGGTATCTACCAGGTCACAGTCACAACTCACAAGATAGATGGATGTGCTCGATTATTCTCCTTTTACTACTACTAATCACTGCTGCCTGGTAGCCACTGCACTGCATACACAGGTGCTAATCTGATCAAACACGTACATGCTCAGATAGATCGTCCTAACTGTTCTGCAAAGTCGCAAGGCCTCGCCGCTTCCACGTCGCGCGGTTTATTCTCTAGCCCAAACCAAACCACGCATGCACTCGCTCTCGGCCGGGGGATGAGTACGTTACGTCGTCGTCCATCACTTTGGCGAAGGGCTACCACGTGCCCTGAACATGACAGGTTTTGACCACCACCATTTGTCCATGCCATTTGCCATATATGCATGCCGTGCTATAGCAGTACAGTTCCAAATTCTTGTTTTATTATACGAATTTTATACTCATTCCTTACGTGTGTTATTAAATAATATATATAACTTTTTTTTCTGTATATAACATGCAGGAGGGCCAGTGGCATATAAGGTAAGATTCACTTAAATATGTAATGATTTTAAAAGCTTATATTAAATAAACTTTTTCCCTTTTCTTTAGTATCATATCCTACGTTCTACGTTGAGTGGTTATGGAAAAGATTGAAGCAAGTCATGTGTGCGACACAGCGGAGATGAGCACTACCGTAATCGAAGGCTTTGCCGAGTGCTCCTGAAAAACACTCGGCAAATACTAGAGGGCTCGGCGAACAATACATTGGCAACGGCTTTTTTGCCGAGTACTTTTTATTGGGCACTCGACAAAGATTTTGCCGAGTGTCAGTCGGTACTCGGCAAAGAAAAGCGACCGTCACGGCACCTGGTAACGGAGACGGCGCCTTTGCCGAGTGTTTTAGGTGACACTCGGCAAAGAGGTGAGGTTACCTCTTTGCCGAGTGTCTACCAGCCCGCACTCGGCAAAGGGTCTGCTAGCGGGACCCTTTGTCATCTTCTTTGCCGGTGCCCAGGCGTTGCTTCTCTGCCGAGTGCTATGGCTCTGACACTCGGCAAAGAGGTCCTTTGCCGAGTGTAACACTCCGCAAAGTGACCAGTATACACATTTTTATTTATTTTTCCTATTCTATCCAAACAAACAAAAGATATCACATATACATCACAGATATCACATAATCATCACAAATATCACATATACATCACATATCTCACAAAGACCATAAATCAAACAAGTTCTCACAGCATTACCAACATGTTCGGACACAAACATAAGTATCCAACACTAAAGAACATAGGTCTCAAGTATCTAACAAAGCATTACCAACACTAAGAACATAAGTCTGAAGTCTCAAGTATCTCATAAGTCTCAACACTAAGAACATAAGTCTCATCGAGGTGGGCGGCTGGACTGGTGCAGCGATGGGCTGGGCGATCCATGAGGGTTGTTGGATGCCACCCCAGATTGTCCCTGCATAGAGAAGAGATTGCATGTGTTATTCCAGATGCATTATCAACATCTAACTACAATTTTGATACTCACAGGAGTATGGAACAGAGCAGGGTCAACTGTAGGGAACAATGGAGGTGGTGGAGCGAAACCCTGTGCAGCGCCAAGGCTCTGCATGTGCTAGAGCATCTCCGCCATCCTCTACTGATCTGCCAGGCGGGCCTCCCGCTCCACCATCATCCTCGCCTCCATCTCCTGACGTTCCCTCATCTCTGTTTCTAGCTGGGTCTGAAATATTCCAAGCCAATGTTATAGTAACTCAAAGAGAATGTATATAACTCAAGGAATGATGAGTTATAGAAGCACTAACCTCGAGTTGTTGTATGTGATGCTGTGAGCTGTCCTGCTGAGGTCGTATGGCTGGACTCGAGCCCGTACTCCTTGCACACACCTAAGACAAAGTGGGAGTGGACGACGAGTCAATTGCCCCGTTGGCAATCTAGTACCGCCCATGTCTCTTGCCTCCTCCGACCCTCATGAGGACATCGGGGTCGATCTACTCGGTCCTCGGATCGTATTCTGAGCCATGGACCTCCTATGCCATGGCGGTGTAGTTATGAAGGCGGCTATAGACGGCGGGTTGTTGTACGCCTCGGGTCCGTCATCCGGGTTATAGGTGATGTCGGACGTCGCCTTGCCCTTATGGGCCATAGCATAGGCCGAGAAGATGGAGCAAGGCTGGCCACCATGTGACGCCGACTGCAAAAAAACCAATGAGACAGTTAGAAATAATATCTAATCCGGTATTATATACCTAAATAAAAAACAGGGCGTACCCATGCTTCTGCATATTGGCCTAAGCTGCGACTGCCTTGGTGGTGGGAGGGACCTTGCATTATCAAACGTCGTTCCCAGCTAGCGTTGTGCGCCTCGTCCCACTCAGGCGAGCACCACCTATCCACCATCTGCTCCTAGCATAGAGGATGTGTGGCGCACCAATATGAAATCATCTACAAAGTAAACACGTACACTGCATATCAGAAGATAAAATTAAGGAAAAATTAAAGTGATGTATATTAAAGTGTTGTATTTACCTGCAGGTTCTGGTCTCTAGTCAACGACATGGTTCGGACTTGCTGCTTGGTCACCTTCTCCCCAAGGATGGAGCCGTGGTAACTGACGATGGCCTGGATTCGTGGCTCATAGTGCATGTCCATGACGAGCTTCCTACAGCTCGTGGTGGCCACCACATCCGCCCTAGACTCGTATCCAGCCTCGCATCTGAAGAAATCCTGCATACAAAAACGAGGTATCCATACATTATTTCAAGAATGTGCAACGAATGCGACATATTTTACATTATAGTAAGACTTACCCACAACTCTTGATTCACCTGTTCTGCCTTGTAATTGAATTCCCTATCGTGCCGGTCTACTGCATCGGGGGCGACGGCGTAGTGGTCGAAGGTGTAGGCTGGGCCTGTCACTCTGACGTACTCAACCAGTCTAGGGAAGTGTTCCCTGCACAGCAGGCCGAGGATGCCATTGGGGTTGCGACGATGACCCCCAGCATTCTCCACAACCATCCAAGACCTGTCTAAGTGATAAATAAAAAGTATTAGTTTATATTATGAATTTAAACACATAATATGAACAAGCATGGGGAACATAAAGTTACATGCCTCTCCACATCGGACGAATCAGTGGCCGCCTGTCCCGAAGTATAGGACGCTGAGAGAGACTCGCGGGACCTCACAGGCCTTCTCCATATCTGTCACGGAACCTCCCAAGGTATTAGGCCCACCTACAAATGTCCTTGTCCTAAGGACCTCGGACAACCATGTAGATGCACATAATCACTCGACAAGTTCGGTCTTCTATATCAACATCATATCGCCCAAGAGCGCTTCACCCATCACACAGACATTACATCACATAGCCGGAGTAAAGAAATAGCGGAAGCGGATTACAATATATTAATTTACATTCATAAAATATAGAGGGAAAGAGTATTATTACAGTACCGGGTGTTATGAGTGCATAAAATATTATTACAAACCAGGGAGGCAAAACATCTTTCTGCACAAAAGTTTAGTGATTCCAAACTGGGAGGCAAACATCCTCCCGCACACATGATCACTGCTTTGGCTCCTCCTTTGGTACCACCTTTGAGTAGAAACAGCAAAACTTCGTTGTTTCCTCACCTACAACAACATGGGTTTGAAAACCCTGAGTACGGAATATAGTTTCGCAAGTCTTACTCGACAAAGGAAAAGACTCTCAAGGATATGCTGGCTTGTGGGATTCAAGGTAAAGCTTGATCAAGAATCAAAGACTCTGTTTGCAGAAATGCTTACTAACAGTGGATCCTTAAAAATCCAGTTTTTTTGTCAGGTTAAGTCATTACCTGTATCTAGAGTTCTTTCTATCCTAGTTCAAGAACTTGGCCTATACTAGCCATCTTTTATCACCCTTTTGA
This sequence comes from Zea luxurians, assembly GCA_029449295.1. Taxonomy (NCBI): domain Eukaryota; kingdom Viridiplantae; phylum Streptophyta; class Magnoliopsida; order Poales; family Poaceae; genus Zea; species Zea luxurians. The sequence continues at coordinate 6,371,823 of JAOPSE010000082.1, read as the reverse complement.
GTTCACTGGAATGCTACGTGTAAGTCAGAGACTAAGTCTTCATGTTCGAGAAGTAACGGCGATCCGAATCGATTAATACCCAGCTGGGGATCTCCAACCACACGACATATGTAGCACTTAACCCTTGCATTTGTCAACTCACCACCGGGTTTCTCAAGACCAGATCGGGTTCACGCCAACCGAGAGCACAGATACACCACCGTCCAGCCTCTTGCCACGGAGGGTACACGCTACTCTCGCCATCTCTCCACTTCCATTGCGTGTTGGCCTTTCTAGTATTGGTCTGCCCGAGGCAAAGCTTACCCATGATGAGGCATGTGGCCAGTTAAAAGGTCCTCGATCATCAAGCCTACATCGGTACGGTCCTTAATCGACTCAGACGGAGACACTACACCGAGACTTCCTTCTCGTGCAAGTCATCCGCCCGGTCTCATCATTATCATTTATAACCCAAAGTTTGGTACCTGGCAAAGGTACATCTTTTTCGATGTTGAACCCATCACGACCATGATGGATTCACCATCAAGTCTTTTCTTTGAAAACTTCCCATCCCATCTGAAGCATCATCTTTGTTTAAAACAAATCATTTTGTTTTCCAAGGCAATACTAAGCATCAGAAAACTTTTTAAGTAAAACAGGTATCAAGGAATGGTAAACAGTTCCAAGGAAGGAAAATGCAGCAATTGTTTATCACACAACTCCTATCACCTAATGCATCATTTCAAGTGATAAAGAGTTTGAAATAACAAGGAAGGGTAAATGCACCAGGGCTTGCCTTGTGTTGTAGGAGACTTAGGATCTGTTCCACAAATATCAAAGTAGAAATTGTTCTCGACAGGTGGATTTTCAGTTTGTGGGACAGTTTCTTCTTCGACAATTACTTCTTCGTTTTCTATACATAGCAATATACATACATGAATGCCCATGTGATGCTATGAATATGTAGTTATAATAAAAACACATCAAGTTGTATCTTGAATACAACTTTCCTTCACGGTACACCTGAGTCACTAGGGTTTTCTAAGTTAGTACTTTATTCGGGTTAGACAAATTCTACCTTAGGAAGCTAGGGTTTTAGGTTTGGGATCAAACAATGTCCAAAACATGTCAAACTTTACCTAAGGGTTTTAATCATCATATCAAGTTCATCCAAAAAGTTTTACTCTTTTTGGAGTTATTGATTTAATTCTAAAATTCTAAAAGGCTAGGTTTAGGCATCTTTAAATGCTAAATAATTTCCGGTTGGGATTAAAAGTCTTTGAACTATTTTTATTAAATACTAGAGGAATTTAGGAGTCTAGTAAAATTGGTCAAATGATTTTATCATTTTTCTAGAATTTCCTATAAATTTCCTAAGCCTGACAGAAAAAGAAAAATGAAAAGATTAAACAGTAATGGGCTTAAACTAGCCCAAGTCAGCCCACGAATGAGGAAACGCGCGCCCGCGCCCACACCCGCGCCCGCGCTGTCGACTTTGCACAGAGGCCCTCAGCTATTCGAAAAAACCATAAAGAAGCTACGGCACTATTCACATGTTTCTCTAACATTCGCACTTAAGCCCTTGCACTTCTATTTCTTCACCGCACTTGGTCCACGACGGTGAACGGCGATGAGCATGGCCTCTAGCAAACTTGTACCAGCCGAAATACGTGATGACCGGTGCCCTAACTTGGCTAACACCAAATCCTACCCCTGGCGATCCTAATCTGACCCTTACTTGCACGAATCCGGCCCGGAGTTCTTCTACTCACAATGACGGCGAAACCCGAGAGAAAACTAAGGTGTTCTTGGTGATTCAGTGCGGTCTAGTTCAATCAATCGGGTCTACGAGCAACAGGAGACTCATGGGGTGCTAGAACATCAAGCAGAGAAGCTTGAACCAACCTGTAGATGGCTGGCCACGGTGAGAAGCTCGCGGCGGATCGAAAAACCGATTTGGGGGGAATCACGAATTGAGGTGCTACAGTGGACGATTGGAGGCGAGGAGCGATGCACTAGGCATGTAACAACCTAATGGAGCACGCTGAACGCTCAATTTATAGTGTCCATGAATGGTGGCTCCGAATTTGAGGAGAGAAGCTGACGGCCGAGGAGAGGGGATGAGTCACTGTGGCGATCTACCGTGGCATTCACTGGACAAAGGCGTACGGCTATCACTGGTTAACCTCCATGGCTCATGACAACGTGGTGAAATGACCGAGAGTGTGACGTAACCGTGAGGAACGGCGGCACGACAGCGATGGTCGCGTGGCCACGTCGCGGCGCAAGTGGGTGCGGTGACAGAGCGGCCACAGTGCCCCAACTTCATCTCTGGCACGAGATCTTTTACCCTACATCGTTATCCGTGCACCACCGGGCACGAATCACAGCGCCGGCGTTAATCCAGGCGTGGGGTCACCGGCGGCGAGGTGCATTGCATCTCTGATATTCTTAGGCACTGTACCATCGGGATCTTCCTCAGTGCGCCTGTTGGGACCATGCTTCGTCGCCGAAGGTCCTGCAGGAAGAAACAGTTTCGGTTGAAGCTGTCTGTAGTAATGCCGAAGGGTGCCGTCCATGAAGCTTCGGAGTTATAAACCGACTTAAAGATAGAATGACCTTTTAGTCCATAAGAGTTTGAGTCGATGTTGTAAACTTTTATGAGGGGTATGATTGTAATTGTTCACATGCTGTGTCCTGTGCCTATAAATAGTGAACAGTATTCCTTTACTGTTCACGCATTCCTGTAATTGCAATCGCATCACCTAGAAATTATCATTTGTCAAGGCAGAGGTATAAATGTATTTAAATATTATGTTTAAACATTTAAGATTTATATAGCGTAATAAATGATGTCATTTATTTCCAATTTAACTATCTTTAAAACTTTATGTCCTGCGTTGTTCCGCATTACCTTCAAGAACAAAATTACGAAGGTGATACTTTCGTAATTTTGTTATTATAACCTTCGTCCGAAGTTCATTGAATCCTTGGGGAAATAATGTTTCAGCGGACGAAGGACATCGATATTTAACATTTTATGTTGCCTTGTCCTTAATTCATAGTATTTGAAAGCAAGTCCCCAACATTGGCGCCCACCGTCGGTGAACTCACTTCCACTTTTTGGGTTTTGAAAACCTTCGGCAAGCGTCACCTTCGTCATGCCGCCGAAAAAAGCTTCAACGACAGGGGCTGCCACTCTGCAGCCGCTGGTCCCCAATCAGGATGTCGTCTCTCTTAGGGAGGCCCGAAGCCAGAAGAGGAAGGCCATCAGTCCAACGCCTCCAGAAGACGACTTGGACCAAGAAATACAAAAAATGGAGATGCTCCACCAACAGGTTCAACGGAAGAAGGAGAAGATGGCTCGTCTAGCTGATCTTCAAAAGCAGATAGATGAAGCCTCTGAAGAGCTTCGACATCTCGCTCAAGATGACCAGAATCAAAGGCCCCCGCAGAGAGCTTCATCAAGAGGGTTTCTACAACGAGGATGACTGGTATGAAGATTTCCATCATGGAAATTTTGCTTTTGATGACACTTCTCCCTTGTCAACAGAACTGTAGGCTACACCTTGGCCACAGTCTTATAAGCCACCTCAGCTCCCTATGTATGACGGTCATTCAGACCCGAAGCAATTTTTGATGAGTTATGAGGCAACTATATCTTCGTATGGTGGCAACACAGCGGTCATGGCAAAGTCCTTCGTCATGGCTGTCAGGAGCGTTGCACAAACCTGGTACTCCTCCCTTAGGCCAGGAACAATCACCTCATGGCAAAAGCTGAAGGATATGTTGATAACCAGCTTCCAAGGTTTTCAGACGAAGCCAGTCACTGCTCAAGCTTTATTCCAGTGCACCCAGGATCACGAAGAGTACCTTCAGGCATATGTCTGAAGGTTTCTACGTCTGAGGGCACAGGCACCAACAGTGCCCAATGAAATTGTCATTGAGGCCCTGATTAAGGGGCTTCGGCCAGGACCTTCAGCTCAGTACTTTGCCAGGAAACCTCCTCAAACTTTGGAGAAGCTGCTCCAGAAGATGGACGAGTATATTCGAGCTGACAATGATTTTCGCCAAAGAAGGGAGGAAGCTCTCAGGTTTTCTGAAATGACCAGGGGCTTCCGAGGAAGGTTTTATCCGAGGCATGTCAGGTCAATTCATAATTCTACTCAAAATGATGACAAGGGGAGTCAGCAGCAAAGGTCACAGTATTCCTCGCAAGCTTCGGGGCAACAGCAAGCTTCGGGGCAACAGCAAAGCTCTTTTCGGCCGCAAGCGCCAAGAGGCAGAGGCGCCAGGGGCTTCGGGGGAAGATTTGGAGATCAACCAAGAAAAATTTACTGCTTATTCTGCGGTGAAGGCAAGGGCCATACTACCAGAATGTGTCATGTTACCATTCAAAAGCAAAAGGAGCTAGCAGAGGCTGCAGCACAACAGAGCCAGCCGAAGCAGGTTATGCATACTGCTTCGTATCATTCGCCTTACATTCCAGAATATGTAGGCAATCACCCTGCAGCCTCTGTTGCTTCGGCAAGCCAACCTCAAGCTTCCTGGCAACAGCTTCCACCGCCACCACCAATACAACGAGCTCCGCAGCCAGAAGGGAGCCAGCACTCTCACCCCCAGAGGGACTTCAGAGAAGAATCCGAAGCTCGCACAGTCAATAGCATTGTGCCAGAGTCGAAGCACATCTACTGACAAAATATCCTACTCCCACAGCAGTTTTTTATGCTTTCACGTTCAGTTCTATTTTCTTCGCAGTAAAGAACAATTATGGGGAGTTTAAGTGTTTTTTATTGTTTCTCAAATCCTTATAACAGTTTACCGTATTATCATAATGAAAATATATCTCCTCCAAAGGCTTGATTTACCGAAGCACAAGAATTTATGGAGGCACAGAGAACCTTCGGATTATCGAAAACTTGTTCTAAGGAATGAGCCGTAACTTTTTTGAAATAATAAAAAGTCGTTCCTAAGGGAGCGCAGTGTAAGTTTTCTGCTCGAAAGTCGTTCCAAAGGGAATGCAGAGCTTACAGCGAAAAATAAACGCTGATTCCGCTGAAAGTAAAAGGCGAAGAAGCTCCTAAGGGACGCTTACAGCGAAAAATAAACGCTGATTCCGCTGAAAGTAAAAAGCGAAGAAGCTCCTAAGGGAGGCTTACAGTGAAAAGTCAACGCTGAGATAAAAAGATTGTGTGCTCTATGGCAGGAATATGCGTATTTTCAGCATAAATGTCATTTTGCATAACATAACATCATTACATCATTTTGCATAACATAAGCATCATCCATCATTTTGCATGGAGAACAGGAAGGGGACACAGCATTGATCTTCGAAGAATGTTTTGGAAAAAAAGAAAATCGTGCCAAGGCACAAGATAAATTGAGAAGAAGTGTAGCTTCATTTGAGAGGCAACATAAGACTTTTTTGATGCGAAAAAGCGTATGCCCAGTCAGCGTGAACAGTACGGGAGTACTGTTCACCTATTTATAGACACGGGACGCACCCCGTGTAAAATTACATTGATGCCCTTTACATTTATCAATAACTACAGTAATTCTTCGAGGTCCAATTTGGCTTTTCATCTTTAAGTCGGTTCCTCTTTTCTGTTATTGTGCCGAAGCCTTTCTGCACATAACTTCATGATCGTCTTATCCTTCGTCATGATCGTTTTTCATTCCAGTCAAGCTTCGTCTTAACCATGCTCTTGTATATTCGCGACCTGACTCCGAAGGTGCCTGTTCCGAAGGTGCCTGTTCACATATTACACTTGGAAAATATTGTCAAACTATGCTTTTGAGGACCTTCGGGAGCCGAAGGCCCCCAACAGTAGCCCCTCGCAATATTAATTTATTGTAAAGATAAATTCATATTGTGACATGGACGAAGGCTTTAAGCCGAAGGTCCGAAAAAACACCTTCCTTTTGCTAGAATAGCAACAGTCTTTGACAAGCGGGGCCCTCCAGTTTTCAACATACTGGGTGTATAAATACAAGCTCACCACGAGTTTATTTGGCACGCCCTTTTGCCACCTGCTTTTTACTCACCCAGCTTTTAGCCTGCGCGCGACAGCATTTGCTCGGTTTTAAATTTTTAAGCTTCGGTTCCAAGTCTGGTTTGCCAGCATTTGCGAAAATGTCTGAGGATAAGATAGTTGCTGGTGCTTCGAAGCTAAGCCTTTCGGAGGAAATGCACCTGGGTTTTCTTGAGTCAATGTCGAAGACCAATACGGAAAAGATTGTCAAGGAAACTTTGGAGGGTTTATCTGAAGACACTGGCGACAGTGATAGTTATGATGTGGATAGTGGTGGAGAGGACTCCGAAGATCGCTCGTGGCGGCCTAGTCACTCAAACTTCGGAAAATCAACTATGAAGCAGAGTCACCTTGAAAATATGAGGGGGAGATATTTCCGAGATATATCCATCGTGAGGGCAGATGACGGAGAAAAAACTACGCCGACCCCCGAAGATAATGAAGTCGTGATCTTCTGAAGCTTTTTAAAGGCTGGGCTACGATTCCCTCTAAGCAGGTTTGTGATAGAAGTTCTGAAAATATATCAAATTTACCTTCATCAACTTACCCCTGAGGCAGTGATAAGATTGGGAATCTTCGTCTGGGCCGTGAGGAGCCAGGGCCTGGAGCCAAGTGCAAAAAGCTTTTGCAATATACACGAGCTAGTATATGAGACGAGACCCTGGGGTAAGGAGCAATATCATAATAATTTTGGTTGCTATAGCTTCGGTGCCCGCTCTGGGTCAAGCTGTCCCGTGCCAACCTTTCGGAAGAGATGGCCCGGGGAATGGATGAAGGAATGGTTCTATGTGAAGAACGATTTGAAGGTCCAGGAAGATATCAGAGATATCATCATGCGCCCTATCTGGCAGCGCTTCGGACTCCGAAAACCTAAGGTAGAAATGGACGAAGCAGCTGAAGAATGTCAGAGGGCCTTCGGTGTAGTCTGTTCTTTTATTGGGACCAGGGATTTAATGCAAGAGCACATTGCCTTCAGAGTGTGGCCACTTGCAGATAACTGGGAAATACTGAAGGAGACCGTTAAAGAAACTGACGAGGGTGGACTAATCAGGCTGAAATATACATTCAAGTACGGAGATAAGTTTGTTGAACCGGATGATGATTGGCTGAAAAGCATTGAGAATGTAAGTGATGAATTGCTTGGGGCATATTCAAAGGCCGAAAACACTGCATTATCAGCGGCTTTCGGAGGCCGAAAGAAGAAGAGACTTAACAGAGTATTTGATGCAATTGGGTTTATCTATCCCGACTACTATTATCCAATACGAGGTCAAAAGAGAAAAAATACTTCTCCTGCAAAGGACACTTCTTCGGCTGCTCCTGGGGAGCCAGCGCCGAAGAGGAAGAAGGTAAAAGTGTTCACACACCCTCCACGCTGTATTGAGCCGGCCATAGTGCCCGAGTTTATTGGCGAGGCCTCTTCGGTTACCGAGGCCAGAGAACCAACTACAGCGCCAAAATCCGAAGAAATGGCCAAAGCACCAGCAATAGAAAAAACAGGAGAAGAGAGAACTGATGAAAGAAAAACACTAGATGTTTTAAGTCCTTCATCAAAAGTTGAGGCAGCTAAAAGCCAGAAGGGGCCAGCAGCGACCCCGAAAAGAAAAGGATGGTTAATGTGCTGGATGTTTTGGAGACAATTAAATCTTCAAGCACAACTCCAAAGAAAACTGTTGAAGTGTCTACTGAAGCCTTTGCTGCTGAAACTTCGAAGCAGCAATTTGAAACTGAAGCTGGGCCTTCGGAATCCACCAAGATACAACCTTTGGAGGTCAAAAAAATGTCAAAGGCAAGTTTAGAAACTGAAAAAGCAAAAATAACAGAGCCGATTCTGACTGAGGAAATTGGCACTGCCACCCCCGAAGCATCTTCCAAAATACATGATTATATTGTGCGACATGCTTCGGGGAAGAAACTATTTGAAGAAGAGATTTTTGAAGCCAATCACTATGCCCGAGAACTGAAGTATCCGAGGGGGCCGTAGTGTTTAATGGGACAAACGAAGATGATTTCCTGTACTGTCTCCCAGACAATAAAGAATTATCCGTGTGCCGGGAGATGGCTAGAAGCATGGGGTTCCCGAAACTCGAAGCTGGCCTTTGCGCCATGACGAAGGACGATCTTGCGGATAGCCTGGCCTACAATAGTCTGAATGTACAAAAAATGTGAATTTTGGAGTTTATGAATTTTGAATTAGTTTTTTGCTCTTATGTTAACTCATTCATTCTTTTGAATAGGGCTTAATACTCAGCAATGCCTTAAGGGCTCAGAAGAATGCCGAAGATGAGAGCTGCACCATTGCTCTTAACAACCTTCGAACAGAGGTTATCAGGCTAAGAAACGAAGCCTTGGAGAAGGACAGAGTTCTGCTTACATTAGTGGAAAAAATGAAGGAAGACGAAGCTAACTCTAAAACTCAAGCCGAAGCTCAGAAGCGTGAAATCGAAGATCTTCGTAAACAACTAGCCCGAGCCAAAGAAGAACGCATTCTTGAAGAAACAAAACGAGAATTAAGCGATCAATGGGCAGATCATTTAGAAGTAAATGTTAAAGAGCTTCGTGCTTCGAAGAAGAGGTGCTACGATAAGTCCATAGAATGTGTTAAGAAAATAAAATCCAGCTTCGCCAGCGTTGGCGCGTTCTCTAGTGAAGAAAATTTCACAAGAGGAAACCCAGAAGGCCCGATTGAATGGATTAGTCACGAAGCTGATGTCTTCGACGAAATCTTGAATAGTCGCGGGGACATTTGTGCTTTTTCGGGCGCCAGTGGAATTGTTACCATTTTAGAGAAGAAAGGGTGCGAGCATGTGAAATCTTTGGCGCAGTCTGAAGCTACTTTATCTTCTGAAGATATCACAGACCCTTCAGCCGAAGCAAGCCAGGTTGGTGGAAAATTTTTCACTGACATTTGGGACAATGGCGGCCGAAAAATGGCTCAAGAGATCATTCAGAGAAGTGAAAAAGGCATCCATGATGCTAGGGAGGTAGCGAGAGCTGCTGAAAAAAACACAGGGCTCGAAGGGCAAATAGGTATTAACTAGTGATTTTTATTTTGTTGTAATTCTTGATTTTGAACTTTATTCGTAGTTTTTAATAGTAATATAGCCATGTCCTCTCCTCCCTCAGAACCCGCTGAGGCATCTGCAGACCCTCCCCCGAAGGGAGATGACGAAATTAGACAAATGGCCGAAGCCATCATGGACGAAGTTGTCAATCAGCTGCTAAACGAAGCTGCAGAAGTAGTTCTTAGGGAAGATTAAATGCTATTGTAAAAATGCTTGGAACATGACAAGTTTAAAACTTTGTAACCTTGAATGTAATATATAATCTATTTATGGTTCAATTCTTTACGATGCATAAAATTTTTTCATACATACCGCTTTTTGAGCCTTCGGCGAAAAAACACCTTCCCTTCTTTTCATGCTTCGTAAAGAAAATCTTTTATGTGTCACAAGAGTTGCCATATTTCTTTGATGAAGAATCTCCGAACTTCATGAAAACATTCTTTGAATCCATAAAAAAGTCTTATGTTGCCTCTCAAATGAAGCTACACTTCTTCTCAATTTATCTTGTGCCTTGGCACGATTTTCTTTTTTTCCAAAACATTCTTCAAAGATCAATGTTGTGTCCCCTTTCTGTTCTCCATGCAAAATGATGGATGATGCTTATGTTATGCAAAATGATGTAATGATGTTATGTTATGCAAAATGACATTTTTGCTGAAAATACGCATATTCCTGCCATAGAGCACACAATCTTTTTATCTCAGCGTTGACTTTTCGCTGTAAGCCTCCCTTAGGAGCTTCTTCGCTTTTTACTTTCAGCGGAATCAGCATTTAATTTTCGTTGTAAGCCTCCCTTAGGAGCTTCTTCGCCTTTTACTTTCAGCGGAATCAGCGTTTATTTTTCGCTGTAAGCTCTGCATTCCCTTTGGAACGACTTTCGAGCAGAAAACTTACACTGCGCTCCCTTAGGAACGACTTTTTATTATTTCAAAAAAGTTACGGCTCATTCCTTAGAACAAGTTTTCGATAATCCAAAGGTTCTCCGTGCCTCCATAAATTCTTGTGCTTCGGTAACTCAAGCCTTTGGAGGAGATATATTTTCATTATGATAATACGGTAAACTGTTATAAGGATTTGAGAAACAATAAAAAACACTTAAACTCCCCATAATTGTTCTTTACTGCGAAGAAAATAAAACTGAACGTGAAAGCATAAAAAACTGCTGTGGGAGTAGGATATTTTGTCAGTAGATGTGCTTTGACTCTGGCACAGTGCTATTGACTGTGCGAGCTTCGGATTCTTCTCTGAAGTCCCTCTGGGGGTGAGAGTGCTGGCTCCCTTCTGGCTGCGGAGCTCGTTGTATTGGTGGTGGCGGTGGAAGCTGTTACCAGGAAGCTTGAGGTTGGCTTGCCGAAGCAACAGAGGCTGCAGGGTGATTGCCTACATATTCTGGAATGTAAGGCGAATGATACAAAGCAGTATGCATAACCTGCTTCGGCTGGCTCTGTTGTGCTGCAGCCTCTGCTAGCTCCTTTTGCTTTTGAATGGTAACATGACACATTCTAGTAGTATGGCCCTTGCCTTCACCGCAGAATAAGCAGTAAATTTTTCTTGGTTGATCTCCAAATCTTCCCCCGAAGCCCCTGGCGCCTCTGCCTCTTGGCGCTTGCGGCCGAAAAGAGCTTTGTTGTTGCCCCGAAGCTTGCTGTTGCCCCGAAGCTTGCGAGGAATACTGTGACCTTTGCTGCTGACTCCCCTTGTCATCATTTTGAGTAGAATTATGAATTGACCTGACATGCCTCGGATAAAACCTTCCTCTAAAGCCCCTAGTCATTTCAGAAAACCTGAGAGCTTCCTCCCTTCTTTGGCGAAAATCATTGTCAGCTCGAATATACTCGTCCATCTTCTGGAGCAGCTTCTCCAAAGTTTGAGGAGGTTTCCTGGCAAAGTACTGAGCTGAAGGTCCTGGCCGAAGCCCCTTAATCATGGCCTCAATGACAGTTTCATTGGGCACTGTTGGTGCCTGTGCCCTCAGACGTAGAAACCTTCGGACATATGCCTGAAGGTACTCTTCGTGATCCTGGGTGCACTGGAATAAAGCTTGAGCAGTGACTGGCTTCGTCTGAAAACCTTGGAAGCTGGTTATCAACATATCCTTCAACTTTTGCCATGAGGTGATTGTTCCTGGCCTAAGGGAGGAGTACCAGGTTTGTGCAACGCTCCTGACAGCCATGACGAAGGACTTTGCCATGACCGCTGTGTTGCCACCGTACGAAGATATAGTTGCCTCATAACTCATCAAAAATTGCTTCGGGTCTGAATGACCGTCATACATAGGGAGCTGAGGTGGCTTATAAGACTGTGGCCAAGGTATAGCCTGCAGTTCTGTTGACAGGGGAGAAGTGTCATCAAAAGCAAAATTTCCACGATGGAAATCTTCATACCAGTCATCCTCGTTGTAGAAACCCTCTTGATGAAGCTCTCTGCGCGGGGGCCTTTGATTCTGGTCATCTTGAGCGAGATGTCGAAGCTCTTCAGAGGCTTCATCTATCTGCTTTTAAAGATCAGCTAGACGAGCCATCTTCTCCTTCTTCTGTTGAACCTGTTGGTGGAGCATCTCCATTTTTTGTATTTCTTGGTCCAAGTCGTCTTCCGGAGGCGTTGGACGGATGGCCTTCCTCTTCTGGCTTCGGGCCTCCCTAAGAGAGACGACATCCTGATAATTTTGTTATTATAACCTTCGTCCGAAGTTCATTGAATCCTTGGGAAAATAATGTTTCAGCGGACGAAGGACATCGATATTTAACATTTTATGTTGTCTTGTTCTTAATTCATAGTATTTGAAAGCAAGTCCCCAACAGCGCCTGACAGAGCGAGTTAGAGGGCTTGGTTCTCCAATTTTTGTGTGGCAACTTAATCATCCATCTATAGCAAAGCTATTGATCTATAATCCAGCTTGATTTTGCTATAGCAAACATAATCAAATAATCACTGGATCCCACTCAAAATCGATCTCAAAGTTCATCTCGGGTCACTAACAGTCAAATTTCAGCTTCAATGGTGACTGACAGCCCAACTCTAGGTCCATTTATATCCCTTTTCCATGCAGCAACAAGGCTTAGTCACTCAATCAATGTTTTACTCCTAGCATAGCTCTATAAGTTTGATGTATTGACCTAGGGCAAAATCCTCACGAATTAAGAAATACAAAGCATCAAAGGTGGCCCAATCTCACTAAAATTCAGAGTTAGCCACATGGGGTTCATGGGACTTTTTGCAATTAAGTCCAAATTCCTCCACACTACTTGAAAATCCTCCAATGTAAAAGTTGCTTGGTTTTTTATGTTCCGCCACTTTGATATTTACATTTTGGTCCAAAAGTGTATAGAATTTAAATTCACCCCCTAGGGTACAAATTAGGGTTTTCTAGGGTTTCTTTTAGGGTTTTGAGCACTCTAGGGTTTTTGTACCACTCAAATCCATCACTCTTGATCTCTTAAGAATATTTCCAATGACCTTTGAGGTATTACTCATCTTGGCTTCACTTTCACCTATAGGCCCTAATCCTAGGGTTAAGTACCATACCCTAAGGTTAAGAATGCTTCAAGCCACCATATCACACATGTTTTGAAATTTTTACCTAGTGGATGCATTCTAGGTGTGACAAACAAAATGAAATGTCAATGCATATGATGTCATGCTCAAGTTTTAGTGCCAATAACACCAGGGGTGTTACAATGTATTCCCACCACTAGGCGACTTTATCTCTTAGTTTGGTCTATCACATAACGCTGCCAGATCCACTCTTGCTTTTACGTTATCCTTTGACTTATCATGAATGACCATAATTGTTGCCCAAAGTGCCTTGACAACATTCTTTTCAGTGTGCATCACGTCAATGTTGTGCGGAAGGAGCAGGTCGTCATAATAGGGGAGCCGAGTCAAGCCCGACTTATGTCTCCACATATGCAGCTCACCATATCCACAAAACCACCTTCTGTATTGGCCACGAGCCCATCTATCTATTGATGAATTTCGGCACCAGTCATCCTTGCAGGTGGGCGGTCTGTCACTACGACACCTTTCGTAAAGTTCTTGATGTCTAGGCAGAATGGATGGTCAGGAGGGAGAAATTGTCGATGTTTATCGAAGGACAAATATTTGCCACCCTTTTTCAACCAAATGAACCTAAGAGCTTCCTTGCAAACTGGGCATGGGAACTTATCGTGAACACACTAGGCGCAGAATAGCCCATACGCCGGTAAGTCATGCATGGAGTACTAGAACCAAACATGCATTTTGAAGTTTGTTTTCATAGCTCGATCATACGTCTATACCCCTTCCTCCCAAGCACGTACCAATTCATCGATCAAAGGCTCCATGTACATGGCCATTTTATTCCCTGGGTGTCCTAGAATTATCAACGACATGAATATATTCTGCCTTTGAAAGCAAAGACCGGGAGTAGATTGATTGGGATAACAAACACCGGCCAACATGTGTATGGGGCAGCGCTCATTCCATAGGGATTGAACCCATCTGTGGCCAGCGCAACACGTACATTACGAGCCTCTTCGGCTTTCTCACAGTGAATGGCATCAAAGTGTTTCCATGCTTCACCATCGGATGCGTGCACTATCTTGTCAAGATTGTATTGTTTTCCATTTTTGTGCCATGTCATCTATTTCGCGGATTCCTCGGTCATGTATAAACGCTGGATCCTTGGTATGAACGGAAGGTGTCGTAGGATTGTCAAGGGGATGTCGAGCTGCATCTTCTGTCCATCACCAGAGTCTACCTCCATGAACCTAGATGATTTACACTTCGGATAGTACTTTGACTCCGCGTATTCTTTCCTAAATAGCACGCAGCCCTTCGGACAAGCATGTATGTGCTCATACGTCATCTTGAGTGCACGAAGGAGTTTATATGCCTCGTACATGCTCTTTGGCAGAACATGATCCTCCGGAAGCAGGCTGCCAATAACCGTCAACAAGCCATCGAATGTGTCTCGACTCATGATGTATTGCGACTTGAACGCCATTACACGCCCAATGGCATCCAGTTGAGAAACCTTAGTCTGGCAGTGAAGGGGCTTCTGTGCCACGTCAAACATGTCGTAGAACGCCTTTGTAGTCGGCTCTGGCTCATCATCCATACATCCTCCGGCGTATTGTGCCTCGTGATAGTCGTTCAACATATCCGCTACCCCCGCATCAGCATCAAAATGCTCGACGCGTTGTCTCAGCACCTCCTCTCTCGTACGATGCGCTCCACCATAAAAGATCCACCGAGTATAGACTGACGTAAATCCATTCTTCCAAATATGTTCTACCATGGACTTCTTTGATTTTCTTTTCCGATTGGCACATTTGCTGCACGGGCATGGGACTAGACTCGCTCCTTTAGCAGCTTCGCCATATGCCCGTTCCACAAAATCATCGGTCTTTCTAATCCATTCAGGGGTGACATCATTCCTTCCTACACGGCCCATGTACATCCACTCACGGTCCTCCATCCTCTAAAAAATTAACAGAAGCCTATCAACAAAAAATTTTGGCAGCACCTCCCCTGCACGGGGAGGTGTCCAAAACCTACAAATAAAAGTAGCAGCATGATAGCTAACATCCACGCATATTCAACAGCACGATGGCCGACAATCACATCTATATATATTTAATCCATGAGAGATAGCACAACAAGACTACATAACTACGTAGCCACATGCAAACTACGTTTATATTATGCATGTAATATACCTAGCTCTGTCAAACACCCTAATCATTTCATATATATCATGCATGTAATATACCTAGCTGACTGTGAAAATATGAACAAACACTACTGAATGTGAAGGATCATACACGTATATAAATTTGACTCAATATTAAACCTAATCATTTCATATAAATCATACACGTAGAACAAAGAAGTTTTTTAATTAGGATATCACAAAACAGAAGGAAGCAATCACCTCGGGGGCATGGGTGTGACGGCGAGTCGTGGGCGAGACGACAGGGCGCGGGGGGCGACATCGAGGCGACGACCGCGGCCGGCGGCATGGAGGGCGGGTGCTTGCACGGTGGCCGGCGTGGAAAGTGGAGGCAAGGGCGGCAGCCAACATGGAGGGTGGAGGCGAGGGCGGGGGCGGCGGCCGGCATGGAGGTGTGCAGCGGGGGCAACGACCGGCGTGGAGAGGTGTGGCGGTGGCGGTAGCGTGGTAAAAGTTAAGATGAAGTCCCGTGCTGGGTAGCCTAAGTAAATGTTCTTTACCGAGTGCTAGATCGCGGGCGCTCGACAAATATTTTTTAATTTAAAAATACACTTTATAGAGTGTCCTAGATCTGGCACTCGGCAAAGACCTTTTTGTCGAGTGTCCGCTGACAAGCACTCAACAAAGAATGACTTTAGGGTTTTTAAAAAACCTTTGCCGAGTGCCCCCCACCTGACACTCGGTAAAAGATGTCTTTGCCGAGTGCCACTCTCTGACACTCAGCAAAGTATATATTTTTAATTTTTTTCTTTTCCCAACCAAACTTTTTGTGGTATATTCTTACACTATGTAGACCTACATGTGCCATTTTGGTACAATTATAAAAGTTTTTTCTATAACTATTAGATTTAGTTCGTTTAATTGAATTTACTCGGATAATTCACATTTGAACTGCAAGTCACTCAAAACATGGAAAATCGTGCATGCAAAAATGATATCCATGTTATTTAACACAAGTTACGACCGATTTCAGGAACAGACCGGAATCTTGGAGCACCATGCTCACTAAATATGACCGTGAACTTGTCATCCAGTTGTTTAAAAATTGTATGAAACACACAAAAAAGTCAGAAAATCATGAAACTTGTCCATATGTCATGATACCATATGTAGAGACTGTGATAAAAATTTGAGAACGTTTCGAGAAAGTTGTGACACAGTATGTATAGAAATCTAGCCGGTCTACATTGAAACTCTATGATTTCATGTGTAGGTCACTTAGGTTTCTACACATAGTGTGTCACAACATTCTCGAAACATTCTCAAATTTTTATCACAGCCTCTACATATGATATCATGACATGTGGACAAGTTTCATGAATTTCTGACTTTGTTTGTGTTTTTTACAATTTTTAAACAACTGGATGACAAGTTCACGGTCATGTTTAGTGAGCATGGTGCTCCAAGATTCTGGTCTGCTCCTGAAATCAGTCGTAACTTATGCTAAATAACATGCATATCATTTTTGCATGCATGGTTTTCCATGTTTCGAGTGACTTGCAGTTCAAATGTGATTTTTCCGAAGAAGTTCAAATAAACGAACTAAATCTAATAGTTATAGAAAACATTTTTATAATTATGCCAAAATGGTACATGTAGGTCTACATAGTGTAGGAACATAACACAAAAAGTTTGGTTGGCAAAATAATAAAATAAAAATATACTTTACCGAGTATCCAAGGAAGACACTCGGCAAAGCTTGCTCAGCCGAGTGCCGAGTGCTAGAACTCGGCTCTCGGCAAAGATAACGGTCGTCAACTTTAGACGACGGCTGACGGCCCTTTACCGAGCGTTGCCGTTCGCCGAGTGTTTGGCACTCGGCAAAGATATATTTGCCAAGTGTTTTCCTGTGCGAGAGTCCTACACTCGTTAAACGTGGTCGTTACCGAGAGCAGGACTTTGCCGAGTGCGGCACTCGGCAAAGACTTTTTTGCCGAGTGCCCGACCAAAAACACTCGACAAAGCGTCGAGCACTCGGAAAAGAGCCGGATTCCGGTAGTGGAGGGAAAACGTGGTCACGGTAAGCTCCATTCTAACATATGTTCTCGCACCATTGTTGAAGTTTTAGAGAAATAAGTGACATGCTTCTAACATACTTAAATATATTAAATATTCTATTTTCGAATAAAACAAGCATATAACTCAGATAAATGTCATATGTAAATATAATAGCAATGAACAGTAGCAATTCTAGGGCATGAAAACATGTAAAATAGCTACTCAAGTCCATTTCAATAATAATCATGGCTAGTAGATGAAGAAGGCAGATTATGCACATAAACATTATTGTTTATCTTTTGATATTGCTCTCAAAATAGCGGGTTATTGTAATAAACAGCCCTCCAACGCTAAAGGGTGATCAGAGATCCTCGACTAACGTGACAGTCCTATCTTACCAAATTAGGGTTTTAGATTAAATATAATAAGCCTAGAAATCAAGCATGAATACAAATAGTAAGGAGCTATGTACTAAATAAAATAACAGAATTTAACACAGGTAAACAACCTCAACAAATAGAGATATAATTAAGCACAAATATATATTTGACGCTGAAATTAACAACACACTAAAACCTAGACTGTCACGTTGTCTCACTACACCGCTATTATCATTGAGCATACAAATTCACCCACAATAGTGCAATCATACCCAAGTATATAATACAAGCAGATTGCACAAAATTAAATAGTAAATAAAGTGAGGCAACGGGCAACTCATAGTACGTAGATTGTCTACGTGGGGAGACGAGCTCAGCAAACATGAAGTTTTGTCCTAGAAAACCAATACCGCCACTCACGTCCGAGCCTGCACAGCGCGAGGTTGACAAAGATACTAGAGCCGCTGCTGAGGCTGTGGGAGATGTCCATGGCGTGAGCCTGATAAGACGAACACCGCACAACAGGGAGCCCAAGCACCAGGCCACGGTGGACAATAATCAAACGAACACAGCACCACACACGCGCACAACCGGAGCGCTGGAACACGAGAGAAACACACTACACATGAGCAGCAGCACCTCCACCTTCTTCCAATCACCACCAACGAGCCAAACACAAGAACGCCAGGACCAAAATAGATCAATCCGATTGGAACAAAGAGAAGGAGAGAGGAGCCAGGAACCGGTGTTCTGCAGTGCGCCACTCAGAGATTGACTACCCATCCGTTAAGGAGCCGAGAAAAGAGAAGAGGCAAACGGATTAGCGAGAAGCGTGGATGATCGAGCCGCAGAGATCGATGTTCGTTGAACACCGCCGATGCTGCTGACTTCTACCGCCGCCGCCAGCCCCTGCCTTTCTCTTTAGCTAGCCAAAGGCACTGAGGTGCCCTAGCTACTACCCAGCCGACTGGGCTGCTCGGCCTTTGGGCCTTGAAGTGGCCCAGTCTGGCTGGCCACACATTTTTTAAAATAAAGGGAAAAACCCCAAATGAACAGCAGTCCCCACCATTTTCACTCTTATTTTTTGATCAATGTCATTGAGCTCTCGTACTGTTTATATACTACTTTCCGGCACAGGTACTTGTTAGGTTTGAACCAAAGCCTATCCCAGTGTACTCCAACCCTGCACGAGTAAGCAGAGGACTACGCCTTGATCTACAAACCCTAGTGTGAGAATCTTTGCACACGAGGCACATAGTACTAGGCAGATTATCTGGTTCTCTTACGGGACAGGGCATTACGGTCATGCCCTTTAATATCTATTAATGAACTCACTAGAGAGAAAACCCCATTCTCTCCCAGACTGCGACCACACAGTCAGCTCATATAGGTGAAATCATTAAGGAAATTATGTAGGACAATTTCCTACTTATAGCATTGACTTCATTAAGAGCATATTGCTCAACCTGCCATACAGACAGAGCACAGTAACTCATGAGACTCTTTGTCTTTTGTGCTCTTGGTTCCACAGTGCTTTGTTTCCTAGAGCCTGGATCTCGAGACCTCTGGTCACATAGGACAGTTATCCGCAGTTGAAACCGCTAACAGGGTACGAGTCCCATTCTCACGCACGCTGCTTGGATTGGTTTTTGAGCCAGTCCTTTGGTGAAAGGATCAACAAGGTTCCTTTCAGACTTGATGTAATCTACGGTTATTACACTCGTCTCTCTAGCATGCCGACATGAATCAAGTTGTCTTCTGATATGCCTCAAGGATTTTTTGTTGTCCTTTCTACTATTCACTTTTAGCAACACAGAAGTGTTGTCATAGTATACTAGGATAGCTGGTATCGGCTTTACTAACATTGGAAGATCTGATAATAGGTCTCTCAGCCACTCAGCCTCCAATACTACTGAATCGAGCGCAACTAATTCAGCCTCCTTGGTGGAACATATCGACACTATTTATTTAGACGATCTCCATGACACGGCCCCACCAGCTAAAGTGAACACATAGCCACTTGTAGACTTCATTTGATTTGAGTCAGAGATCCAGTTTGCATCACTGAATCCTTCAAGGACTGACGGAAATCCGATATATTTAATACCAAGATTCATCGCTCCCTTCAAATGCTGAAGCACTCTATACAAGGCTACCTAGTGTCTATCTCCTAGACTGGCCGAGTAATGAGCCAGTCTACATACTGCATATGAGATATCTGGTCTAGTTGCACTGCTCAGGTACATGAGAGATCCGATGATCTACGAATATAGTAGCTGGTTCACAGGCTTGCCTTCATACTATATAGCGTGTAAGATGGATCATAGGGCATGGCGACTGGTTTACAGTCCATATGTCCAAAGCGAGTCAGGACTTTTTCCACATAATGGGATTGTGACAAAGTAATCCCATCCTCAGCCTTTATCAGCTTGATGTTTAGTATAACATCAGCTTCACCCAAATCCTTCATATCGAAGTTCTTAGAGAGGAATACTTTTGTCTCCATGATAGCCTCCAACTCGGTCCCAAATATCAATATGTAATCAACGTATAAGCACAAGATGACACCTCTGCTCCTAGAGAAGTGATAATACACACACTTATCGGCTTCATTTACACAAAACCCGACAGTAGTCAAAGTGTTATTAAACTTCTCATGCCATTGTTTAGGAGCTTGCTTAAGACCGTATAAGGATTTAATCAAGAGACACACATTGCCCTCTTGTCCTTTAACCACAAATCCTTCTGGTTGCTGCATATAAATTTCCTCTTCTAGCTCTCCATTTAGGAATGTTGTTTTACGTCCATTTGATGAACGAGAAGTTTATACGCAGCTGCCAACGGTAATAGCACATAGATTGTGGGCAATCGAGCCACCAGAGAATAAGTATCAAAATAATCCTCCTCTTTATTTTGAGTAAAACCCTTAGCCACAAGACAGGCCTTGTACTTTTCAATAGTACCATCGGGTCTCCTCTTCCTCCTAAAGATCCATTTGCAGCCCACAGGCTTGCAACCAGCTGGGAGATCAGTTATCTCCCAAGTTTCGTTCGAGATGATTGAATCCATCTCACTACGGACAGCCTCCCTCCAGTACTCTACATCCGGAGATGTATATGCCTCTATGAGGGAGCATGGTTCTTCATCCACTAGATAAATAATATAATCATATCCCAGAGACTTTTCAGTCCTTTGTCTCTTACTCCTCCTTAACTCCAAATCTGGAGTCTGGTCATGGACACTCGAGGGCAGAGAATATGTCCGAGATGGACCATCTAGGGCTACTACTTCCTTATCCCGCATAGGGAAATGCTCTCAAAGAATGTCACATCCTGAGATTCCATTATTACTAAAAGTCGCCTAGAGGGGGGTGAATAGGCGAAATCTGAAACTTATAACTTAAAAGACAAACTACATGTCGGGGTTAGCGTTAGAATTAAATTCGAGTCCGAAAGAGAGGGTGAAAACAAATCAACCAAGAAATAAAGTGAATGACACGGTGATTTGTTTTACTGAGGTTCGGTTCTTGAAAGCCTACTCCCCGTTGAGGTGGTCACAAAGACTGGGTCTCTTTCAACCCTTTCCCTCTCTCAAATGGTCACCTAGACCGAGTGAGCTTTCTCCTTAATCAAACGGGTCACTTAGACCCCACAAGGACCACCACACAATTGGTGTCTCTTGCTTTGATTACAAGTCACTTAGAGAATAAGAATGAGGAAGAAGAAAGTGATCCAAGAATAAGAGCTCAAAGAACACAAGCTAAACTCTCTCTCTAGTCACTAGTTGTTTGGAGTGGATTTGGGACTTGGAGAGGCTTTGATTCTTTTGAATTGTGTCTTGTATTGATTGCACTAGCTCTTGTATTGAATGAGATGTCTGAAAAACTTGGATGCTTGGAGTGGTGGTGCTTGGGGGTATTTATAGCCCTCAACCACCACTTAGCCGTTGGGGAAGTTGTTTGTCGATGGGCGCACCGGACAGTCCGGTGCGCCAGCCACGTCACCCAACCGTTAGGGTTCTGAAGATTCTGACCATTGGAGCGCTGACTTCATGTCACACCGGACAGTCCGGTGCTACACCGGACAGGTCCTGTTCACTGTCCGGTGCGCCTCTGACGCCTGCTCTGACTTCTGCGCACTGTTCACGCATTGTTCACGCTTTTGCAGACGACCGTTGCGCTGGTAGCCGTTGCTCCGCTTGGTGCACCGAACAGTCCGGTGGCACACCGGACAGTCCGGTGAATTATAGCAGAGCGGCGTCTGAGAAACTCGAAGGTGAAGAGTTTAGACTGTACGGCCCCTGATGCACCGGACACTGTCCGGTGGTGCACCAGACAGTCCGGTGCGCCAGACCAGGGTTCTCTTCGGTTTCTTTTGCTCCTTTCTTTTGAACCCTAACTTGATCTTTTTATTGGTTTGTGTTGAACCTTTATGCACCGGTAGAATACATAATCTAGAGCAAACTAGTTAGTCCAATATTTGTGTTGGGCATTCAACCATCAAAATCATTTATAGGAAAAGGTTTGACCCTATTTCCCTTTCAATCTCCCCCTTTTTGGTGATTGATGCCAACACAAACCAAAGCAAATATATAAGTGCAGAATTGAGCTAGTTTGCATAATGTAAGTGCATAGGTTGCTTAGAATTAAACCAATTTATAATTTCAATAGATATGCATGGATTGCTTTCTTTTATTTAACATTTTGGACCACGCTTGCACCACTTGTTTTGTTTTTGCAAATTCTTTGGAAAATTCTTTTCAAGATTCTTTTGCAAGTAGTCAAAAGTATATGAATAAGATTGCAAGAAGCATTTTTCAAGATTTTGAAATTTCTCCCCCTGTTTCAAAATGCTTTTCCTTTGACTAAAAACAAATCTACCCCTGAATGAAATTCTCCCCTTAGTGTTCAAGAGGGTTTTTCAAATTTTTGAAAACACTAATAACTTTCTCCCCTTTTGAAAAACACATTAAGATACTAATTTGAAAATTTCTTTTAAAAATTTGGTGGTGGTGCGGTTCTTTTGCTTTGGGCTAATACTTTCTCCCCCTTTGGCATTAATCGCCAAAAACGGAGACATTTGAGAGCCCTTTAACATTCTCCCCCATTGGTACAAGTGAATATGAGTGAAAAGATTATACCAATGTGAGAGTGATATGAAGTAACGACGAAGTGTAAATGATACCGGTAGAGTGGAGTGGAAGCCTTGTCTTCGTCGAGTACTCCATTTCCCTTTCAATCTACGACTTAGCATATAAACACACTTGGAAAGACATTAGTCGTGGCAAATGAAAGATATAAGATCGAAGGTATACAGATGAGCAATGTGTGCAATGTTTCAATCAAAATTCTAAGAATCAAGAATATTTAGCTCATTCCTAAGTTTGCTAAAGGTTTTCTCATCTAAAGGCTTGGTAAAGATATCGGCTAATTGATCTTTGGTGTTAATGTAAGCTATCTTGATATCCCCCCTTTGTTGATGATCCCTCAAAAAGTGATACCGAATCTCTATGTGCTTAGTGTGGCTGTGTTCAACAGGATTCTCCGCCATGCGGATAGCACTCTCATTGTCACATAGGAGAGGGACTTTGCTCAATTTGTAGCCATAGTCCCTGAGGGTTTGCCTCATTCAAAGCAATTGCACACAACAATGGCCTGCGGTAATATACTCGGCTTCGGCAGTTGATAGGGCTACTGAATTTTGTTTCTTTGAAGCCCAAGACACTAGGGATCTCCCCAGAAACTGACAAGTCCCTAATGTGCTCTTCCTATCAATTTTACACCCTGCCCAATCGGCATTGGAATATCCTATTAAATCAAAGGTTGATCCTCCTGGGGTACCAAAGCCCAAACTTAGGAGTGTAAACTAAATATCTCATGATTCTTTTCATGACACTAAGGTGAACTTCCTTAGGATCGGCTTGGAACCTTGCACACATGCATATGGAAAGCATAATATCCGGTCGAGATGCACATAAATAGAGTAAAGATCCTATCATCGACTGGTATACCTTTTGATCTACGGATTTACCTCCCGTGTCGAGGTCGAGATGCCCATTAGTTCCCATGGGTGTCTTGATGGGCTTGGCATCCTTCATTCCAAACTTCTTAAGAATGTCTTGAATATACTTCGTTTGGCTGATGAAGGTGCCCTCTTGGAGTTGCTTGATTTGGAATCCTAAGAAATATCTCAACTCCCCAATCATTGACATCTCGAATTTTTGAATTATGATCCTACTAAACTCTTCACAAGTAGATTTGTTAGTAGACCCAAATATAATATCATCAACATAAATTTGGCAAACAAACAAATCATTTGCAACAGTTTTAGTAAAGAGAGTAGGATCGGCTTTGCCGACTTTGAAGCCATTAGTGATAAGAAAATCTCGTAGGCATTCATACCATGCTCTTAGGGCTTGCTTGAGCCCATAGAGCGCCTTTGAGAGTTTGTAAACATGGTTAGGGTACCCACTATCTTCAAAGCCGGGAGGTTGCTCAACATAGACCTCTTCCTTAATAGGTCCATTGAGGAAGGCACTCTTCACGTCCATTTGATAGAGCTTGAAGCCATGGTAAGTAGCATAGGCAAGTAATATTCGAATTGACTCAAGCCTAGCTACGGGTGCATAAGTTTCATCAAAATCCAAACCTTCGACTTGTGAATAACCCTTGGCCACAAGTCGGGCTTTGTTCCTTATCACCACACCATGCTCATCTTGCTTGTTGCGGAATACCCATTTGGTACCTACAACATTTTGATTAGGACGTGGAACCAAATGTCATACCTCATTTCTTGTGAAGTTGTTGAGCTTTTCTTGCATTGCCATCACCAAATACGAATATCTTAATGCATCCTCAATCCTGTAAGGCTCAATAGAGGAAACAAAAGAGTAATGCTCACAGATATGTGCAACACGAGATCTAGTGGTTACCCCCTTATGAATGTCGCCGAGGATGGAGTTCATGGGGTGATCTCATTGGATTGCTTGGTGGACTCTTGGGTGTGGCGGTCTTTGACCCTGTACTTCTTGATCGTCTTCCTTGTCATCATCTTCATCATCTCTTACTTGATTATTGACCTCATCCTGAGGTGGATCATCCTCTTGATCTTCTTCTTCATTATCTTGAGCATGTTCCTCATCTTGAGTTGGTGGAGATGCTTGAACGGAAGATGACAGTTGATCTTGTGCTTGTGTAGGCTCTTCAGATTCCTTAGGACACACATCCCCAATGGACATGTTCCTTAGCGCGACGCATGGAGCTTCTTTATCATCTAGTTCATCTAGATCAACTTGCTCCACTTGGGAGCCATTAGTCTCATCAAACACAATGTCACAAGAAACTTCAACTAGTCCAGTGGACTTGTTAAAGGCTCTATATGCCCTTGTGTTTGAATCATATCCTAGTAAAAAGCCTTCTACAGCCTTAGGAGCAAATTTAGATTTTCTACCCCTTTTAACAAGAATAAAACATTTGCTACCAAAGACTCTAAAATATGAAACATTGGGCTTTTTACCGGTTAGGAGTTCATAAGATGTCTTTTTGAGGATTCGGTGAAGGTAGAGCCGGTTGATGGAGTAGCAGGCGGTGTTAATCGCCTCGGCCCAAAACCGGTCCGGAGTCTTGTACTCATCAAGCATGGTCCTTGCCATATCCAGTAGAGTTCTATTCTTCCTCTCCACTACACCATTTTGTTGTGGTGTGTAGGGAGAAGAGAACTCATGCTTGATGCCCTCCTCCTCAAGAAAGTCTTCTATTTGTGAATTCTTGAACTCTGTTCCATTATCGCTTCTTATTTTCTTGATCCTTAATCCGAACTCATTTTGAGCCCGTCTCAAGAATCCCTTTAAGGTCTCTTGGGTTTGAGATTTTTCCTGCAAAAAGAACACCCAAGTGAAGCGAGAATAATCATCCATAATTACTAAACAGTACTTACTCCGGCCGATGCTTATGTAAGCTATCGGGCCGAATAGATCCATGTGGAGTAGCTCCAGTGGCCTGTCCGTCATCATTATGTTCTTGTGTGGATGATGGAAGCCAACTTGCTGCCTTGCTTGACATGCGCTACAAACCCTGTCTTTCTCAAAATGAACATTTGTTAGTCCCAAAATGTGCTCTCCCTTTAGAAGCTTGTGAAGATTCTTCATCCCAACATGGGCTAGTCGGCGATGCCAGAGCCAACCCATATTAGTCTTAGCAATTAAGCAAGTGTCAAGTTTAGCTTTATTGAAATCAACTAAGTATAGTTGACCCTCTAACACTCCCTTAAATGCTATTGAATCATCACTTCTTCTAAAGACAGTAACACCTACATCTGTAAAAAGGTAGTTGTAGCCCGTTTTGCATAGTTGAGAGACTGAAAGCAAGTTATAATCTAATGAATCTACAAGAAAAACATTGGAAATAGAAAGGTCAGGAGATATAGCAATTTTACCAAGTCCTTTGACCAAACCTTGATTTTCATCCCCGAATGTGATAGCTCTTTGGGGATCTTCGTTTTTCTCATTGGAGGAGAACATCCTTTTCTCCCTTGTCTTGTGGTTTGTGCATCCGCTATCAATTATCCAACTTGAGCCCCCGGATGCATAAACCTGTAAAACAATTTAGGCCTTGTTCTTAGGTACCCAAACGGTCTGGGTCCTTTCACATTAGAAACAAGCACCCTGGGTACCCAAACACAAGTCTTGGAGCCCTTGTGTTTGCCCCCAACATATTTGGCAACTACTTTGCCTGATTTGTTAGTCAGCACATAAGAAGCATCAAAAGTCTTAAATGAAATGTTATGATTATTTGATGCAGTAGGAGATTTCTTTTTAGGCAATTTAACATGAGTTGATTGCCTAGAACTAGATGCCTCATTTTTATACATAAAAGCATGGTGAGTAATATTATGAGGTTTCCTAGCATGAATTCTCCTAATTTTGTGCTCAGGATAACCAGCAGGATATAAAATGTAACCCTCGTTATCCTGAACCATGGGAGCCTTGCCCTTAACAAAGTTAGATAATTTCTTAGGGGCATTAAGCTTGACATTGCTTCCCTGTTGGAAACCAATGACATCCTTAATACCAGGGTGTCTCCCACTATAGAGCATGCTTCTAGCAAATTTAAATTTTTCATTTTCAATTTCATGCTCATTAATTTTTGTAGTAAGTTGAGCTATATGATCATTTTGTTGTTTAATTAAAGCAAGGTGATCATGAATAGCATCAACATTAACATCTCTACATCTAGTACAAATAGTGACATGATCAACAGTAGATGTAGAGGGTTTGTAAGCATTTAATTCATCAATCTTAGCATGTAAAATGGCATTCTCATTTCTAAGATTGGAAATAGAAACATTGCAAACATTCAAATCTGTAGCCTTAGAAATTAAACTTGCATTTTCTGTTTTAAGGCTAGAAACAGATTCATTTAATTTATCAATCTTAGCAATTAAACTAGCATTTTCATTCTTAAGATTGACAATTGAATCATCACAAGCATTTAACTTCTCAACCTTAGAAATAAAATTAGCATTCTCATTTCTAAGGTTGGAAATAGTGTCATGGTATATGCTAAGCTCATTAGTCAATTTTTCACATTTTTCTACCTCCTGAGCATAAGCATTCTTTAACTTAACATGCTTTTTATTTTCCTTAATAAGGAATTCCTCTTGGCTGTCCAAGAGTTCATCCTTCTCATGAATAGCACCTATCAATTCATTTAATTTTTCTTTCTGTTGCATGTTAAGATTGGCAAAAAGAGTAAGCAGGTTATCTTCATCATCACTAGAGCTAGCCTCATCACTAGATGTTGTATATTTTGTGGAGGCTCTAGATTCTACCTTCTTCTTTTTGCCATCCTTAGCCATGAAGCATTTGTGGCCGACGTTGGGGAAGAGGAGGCCCTTGTTGACTGTGATTATCGGAGAGGAAATCTTTGGCCAGGTGGTGGAATGCACCCGCCCTAAATCCTAAGATGAGGAGGGGGCCTAAGAGTTTTGCCTATTTGCTAGTTTGGTGGATGAACACACAAGAACACACAAGAGTTTAGAGTGGTTCGGGCCGCCGGAGCATAATACCCTACTCCACTAGGCGTTGTATTGCTTGAGAGCTTGAGTTGCCTCTAAGTGAGCGTGAGTGAGAATCTGCCTTGTAACGTTGCATGCCTCCCCTTTTATAGCTCAAGGGGGCACGCACAAGGGTACTGAGCCCCGACATGTGGGCCCAGGAACATAACGGATGTAATACTTGGAGCAACTAATGCTAGTCGCCAGTGCAATCTTCCTGCGTCCTGGTATCTGTGGTCTGCGTAGCATTGGCATGCAGCGGAAGCTTCCCTGGCAACGTACGAGTGATGATGAGTATAGTGCATGCGGCAGCATGGGTGTGTTGCCTGCCATCGAAATGGATGTCTCATTAAAAGCTGAGGTGGCACACTGCTTGCCAGTGGAATGGACAGGTCGTCGCCTGACAGCAGAGTGGGCAGGCCTCATTAAATGCTGAGGCGGCACATCGCTTGTCATGCGGCATGCCTTATCCGCAATAAATGCAGGGGCCACGTAACCCGGAGGCCCTACGTCAGGCTCTGCCCGCTAGCTTACGTCACGCGCAGTAGGCCACGTGGCA
The DNA here is from genome assembly GCA_029449295.1 of Zea luxurians. Taxonomy (NCBI): domain Eukaryota; kingdom Viridiplantae; phylum Streptophyta; class Magnoliopsida; order Poales; family Poaceae; genus Zea; species Zea luxurians. The sequence continues at coordinate 6,344,045 of JAOPSE010000082.1, read as the reverse complement.
GCATCGGGTCTCCGCCTGGGCGGGGAGTAGTAGCGTATGCGGACAGGTCCACACCAGGCTGGGCCTGGACACATGTCGACATCGGACCCCCGCCTGACCTTGAGCAAGGCCTGGGTATTCTCTGTCCTAGAGTCCCGGGACCTAGCTGTGGGCGGCCCGGACCCCACACAGAGGGGTCCGGGACCCATCCCGGGGGTCCTGGTCGCGCCCGTGGGGGTCCTGGTCCTTTCCTGGGGGTCCGGTCTACATGTATAGGGGTCCGGCACTTTCCCATAGGGTCCAGACCCACTGTTGACATCTTGGAGTATATCGTCTTCTCTGGCCACGTGGCGACCCCGGAGCCGCCCACGTGGTGGAGTCGGGCGCTGCTGTGGACCCAGAATAGCCGCCTGAGACTGTGGCGAGTCGTGGCTTGGTCCTACACGCAGCACTTCTTCCACGTGACTAAGTGATAGCCGCGTGGGTACTGTGTCTTTGCACAGTAGTAAGGGGTACCCCTGTTTCAGGGTACCGACAGTGGCCCCCGGGCCCACCTCAGGGGAGGATACGAGCCTGCAGGTGGGGCTAAAGCTTGATTGGCGCGCCGCTTCCGTGCGCCTGCTGACGTAATCACTGCCCGTCCGCCTTCGGTCACGCCAACTGCCACGTCTGTCCTCGCGGCTGACTTGACCCGTGGCCCCCATTCTTGATGGTTTCGCTGGGCCACGCGCGAGGCGCCTCGATACCACTGTGTTGGTTTAAAAATTCACCTTCTCTGTCTTCTGCGGCTGACTCGAGGAGGCGTAGTACTGGCATGAGCGGCGGTTCGACTTCTCTGCACCCAGGAACCGGTGCCCAAGGAGGATGACTCGTGGGCCTGGGCCCCCATGCCAGAGACTGGGCAGTTGGTTTCGGCGAAGATGAAGAGGCGCACCGCCGTGGGTGGTGGCATGCTCCTCACGTGGCGGTTCGCCTTCTTCGCACTCGAAGACCCGCACCCCAGCTGAATGACTTGTGGGCCCGGGCCCTCGTGTCATAGGCCGGGTTGCTTCGGTGCGCGTCGGGCGACATTTTTCACGGTGTCTCAAGGCACGAGCAAGGGAGTCTTTCTTTAAAAGGGGTTCACCCCGTGTGTAGCGGTTTAAGCTTCTGCATTTTCTCCCAACTTTTGCGCCTTTTCGCCTTCAAGCTCTCCGCACCCCTTTGGACTTGCACTTCTTCTGCCGCTGTAGTCGTCATGGCCTTGCTAGACCCTCCTGAGTGCCTCCAGTCTGAGGTGGCACTCAACTTGGTGTGCAACCTGCTCGGATGGGGTGCACCGGCGTTCGCCGGAAGGATACGCGTCAACGCCACTCCCCTTGGCAATCTCGCCGCTGGGGAGTTTGTGCTCTTCGTCTCCTACCTCTCCTGCGGGCTGGCGCTGCCGATCTTATCTTTCTTCGTGCTACTGCTGGAGGAACTCGGCCTCCAACCTCAGCACTTCACGCTCCACTTCATCCTCCGGGCGGCCATCTTCGCTGTGGCAGAACCTCCAAGTTATTGGGCCCACATGCACCCGTCCTTGTCCCAAGACCTCAGACGACCATGCATGTGCACCAGATAACTCAACAGGATCTGTCTGATTGCCCCAAGGACATCGGATAAACCACTTTCAACCAGAACTGTGGGATTAAGTAACACAAATCACACACACCAATATTTTTGCAGCGGAAATACTATTACCAAATTTTACAAGTTACAAAAAATTTATATTATTTTATCGGAGTGGTTACAAAAGTATAAGTTTGAAATATATGCTAGCTCAAATGATCATCCTCAATAAGAAGTATAGAGGGGTTACTTAGACTTATAAGAAGGCCGAGCCCACCGGCACTTAACACCATCACAGCAGCACAAGGTTAGAACCTGAAAAACAACAGGGAATGAAACCCTGAGTATGGAATTACTCAGCAAGACTTACCCGACTAAAGAAAAGACTCTCAAGGGTATGCTGGAATTGGGAATCAAGGAGAGGCTTTAGCAAGAATCAACTTAGGTACTTTTGCAGAAATAGCTTACTAAAGTAAGTCCTTACTTTCAATATTTTAACGCCAAATTAAGTATTAATAGACTCTGTTTGCAGCTGGTCTAATTTCACCATCTCATCAATACAACATCATTTTTATTCATAATGTTCACATCTAGACTTAGGTTGTAGGTCAGTGACCAAGTCTTCATAACCGCGAAGGTACGGCGATCTGAATCGATTATACTCAGCTGAGGATCTCCGATCACACGACATATGTAGCACTTAACCCTTGCATATGTCAACCCGCCACCGGGGTTCTTAAGACCAGATCAGGTTCACGCAAACCGAGAGCACAGATACACCATCGTCCAGCCTCTTGCTACGGAGGGTACACGCTACTCTCGCCACCGCTCCACGCCCATTTTGTGTTATCTTATTCTGGCCTTAGTCTGTCCGAGGCAAGGCTTACCCATGACGAGGCATGTGACCAGTTAAAGGGTCCTCGATCAGCAGGCCTACATACGCATCCAATCCTTAATCAACCTGGGTAGAACATCACCTGTTCCTAACCCAAGTTCCGATTTAAGTACTTCCATCCTTAGGATTGTTTGTGTTCCTTAGGATGAAAAGAGCATCACAGGGAACTTTGCAGTAAGATCCCACCATGCTCCCAATGAAAATATATTCTTGCAGGTAGAAGCCATCCTTCCTTAGGATAACCCCTGAGCTAGGCAGTATTGCAAAAGACAACCTCTATCCACAAGATTTAAGCAGGGCTAAGCATTTTTGTAAATCATATTTTTGATACTTCACCAGAAGTATCTATAAAGGTATGGATATCAAGGAAGGCAATGCATCAAAGGGTTTCCAAGCAACTCCTATAAACCTAATGCACATTTCACTAGACTTAAAGTGTGCAAAAAATTATTTAAAATCACAAGGAAGGGGTTGCATGCACCAGGGCTTGCCTGGAAGAAACACTAGGTTAGTGTTTGTTAGACGATGTCCACTTGACGAGCATCTCTCATCCTGGCACTTGATCGGACAGGTTCGTCCATCAGCATCACCGTACGGAGTAGTCCACCCGTTACGTTATCTTGGGGTCGACTCGGCTCAGGTTCTCCACATCACGTGGTTAATCAATGTACCTAAATGATTTGCATAATGCACATGAATGCATATAAACAAGAATAGCACAAATCTAAATAGTGCTATACGATAGCGCATTAAACACCTAATGGCGAGGCGTTGTACAATTTTATACGGAAACACTAGTTACCGACGTACGACTAAGCGCAATAATTACGCTTCTCGAACCTATCGCAAACATCATGAAACAACAAACTATACACATTTAATACGATTTGCCTAATACAACTTATCAGCTAATTAATTAAATTCTAAACTTATCCCTCGTTTTATAAATTATACTACATCACTCACAAAGAACTATTTTAATTTTATTTTACTCCTCTCGTATTTTACATGTCAACAATTAATCAAACATTTCTTTATCATAAATATATACACATTTTTATAAGTGATTAAAATATTTCATCACCACACATGCCTCCTAAAATTCTACTCGGTCCACCAACTCAGCTAACTGACTGGAATAGCGAAATAATTCGCCATAACTGAATCTGTCTCGATAATCGCAAGAACCGCAAAGTCGACGAGAGTTTCGTGACTCACGCAATTTATCGAGCACCCAGTGAGCATCGCACTCAGCATATTAATTCCTTCATCAATCAAACTATTCTGAGTAACTTATCGACTTACCATGACCAATTCGATTTAACTTCGCGAGATCATCCACGCTCTTCGGTTCGAATAGTCCATCGTACTTCACATATATTTAACACTACTACAACGCGCCTGCGCTAAATACGAGGATCATCACAATTACTATATATCTAATTACTTCACTCAAAAATCCGAATAACATAAATAATAAACCAGCTTACCATGACCGAATCGACCCGATATTTGTAAGAACGGCAATGAACATCGAGTTCAAGTGCTTTGTTGAGCTTTTGGCGGAGAAGCAGGTCCGAGCAAACGGTCTGCAAAAGCGAACGCGAGGGAGATGGCACACGACAAGGTGATGACGAGCAGCCGCGCGAGCAGAAAAGCGCACGGCCGGGCGAGCCGAAGGACGCGGCGTGGGGGATGGAGCCGGGCACACGACAGCTTGGAATCAGTATCGGAAACGGCGACTGGCACGGACGGGAGGAGCTCGGCACGGCTAGGTGAGGCGAGCCCGCGGCTGGGCTGGAGGCCGAGCACCATCCACCAGGGAGAAGCGATGAGAAACAGGGACGGTCTGCCAAGGTGCCGACATCAAGCTGCAGGAACCGAGCAGGGTATGTCGAGTAGGGAGGTCGACGTGGCTGGCGAGGGAGCTAGACCGAGCAGAGGATGAAGAGCTGGGCGAGCTCAGCATCCCAAGAGAAAGCCGGCGCTCGACGGCAATGACCGGACCATCACCAGCATTGAGAACAGTGGGGACGCGGAGCACGCATACGAGAGACCACAAGCTGGGACTTTGGCGATCGGAGGCGAGCTCGAGCTGGGAGCTGCAGGAGCGAGCGACGCACGGGAGATAGGAACGAAGGATGAACGTGGCCTGTTGTCCATATACGGTGCAGAAAATATCAATGACCTTCAAGGCTTCAACGGTGGCTGAGTACATCACGGGAAAGAAAATCTGGTGAGCGGTGGATAGGATAGGAGCGTGCAGCAGTTAGAAAAAAAATCAGACGGATGGATAGGAATGAGGAAATTTTTTTTATTCCTTCTCTTTTTTAAGAAAAGGAAATTTAGATATTTTGATCACGATTTCTAGTGATAATAAAAAGGTTGACAGTACTTGCGACACACTTTGATTCGATCCGAAATCTGATAAATTTACCTGCGGTCTGAACATTTGATTCCATGGTTGCGGGCAATTGGTATGATAATCGGATCTCAATTTTTTTAGCGATAAACAAAGAGTTGATGCATGATACGGCAAACAACTACGCACATTATTTTCTCGGATCCCGAAACGGAACATCCGAGGTTTACGATTTTGTCTAAAATTCATTTAGATAATTTTCGTGACAATTCCGGTCACGATGTAAACGGACCAGATCGACACGAGTTCGGCTTCAATATTTTAATCTGCTCTGCGTGATTCGACCGAAGTTAGCCGAAACCAGAGCCGCTAAGGTATACGCGATTTCGTCGTCAAAACAGCGTGCGGACGAATAAATTGAATCATATTCGCGCACACGATTTTTCTCGGACAACGCGCGATACAGATTATTTTGCCCTGAACATTTTAATCCTTGAGTTCAAATTAATTTGTTCGGGATAAAATCATCTGAGTGAGTCGGGCTTCCGAAGTCGTATTCGCGTGAGCGATGAATTTTAAATAATCACCGGACGCACCGATTTTTGGAACAACGATGTTCCGAACATCATGAAAATTTAGGAAGAGCCCGGATAAATAAAGACGAGGTCGAACTCGCGACAGACGAAGCATATGCGATATTAAAATCGCAATAGGCGAAGACGTTTAAAATTTAGCATCCGTTTTATCCACTGATATTACGTGCTTAAATCCATACTCGATGTCGAGCGGAATATAAACACCTGGGGTGTTACAGCCCTCCCCCCTTAAAAGAATCTCGTCCCGAGATTCGGAGTGAAAGACTTCTAAGGGTAGAGAAGCATGTACCCCATATCCATATCAGCGATAACCCTAAGACAGTTTCAAGCAAAGGCAAGTGTCTCAGGATATTGTTTCTTTAGTGGACATAGCATGCATCGCTTTAAGCTAATGTAGAGACGTCCACCAATAGAGATGATGTCGGCCAAAGGAACACATAAGGTTCCATGTGTGCAGTTTGTTTTCTCTGATGACGTTGTACTATCTGAGTCTGTTGAGCGAGCGGTGAATACGCGATTTTGCCCAAACAGAACTAGATGCAACCTCTTGGGTAAAACACACAAAAGGAGGTTTACCAACAAGTGGTTATGGTAAATTCATAGCACAAGGAACGGGTGTGAATGTCGAATACTGTCGCGGTTAACATGTGGCTAACCCGAGAATTCAAGTCCACGAAAAATGGTATAGATTCGAGAGAATCACCAGCGGAGGGATCTATAGATGCTGCCTTTGTAACCAGTCCATTTTATCGAGCACTAGGCATGGCTCGACATGATCACACACGCGAGGCGATCAAGGCATTACCAGAGCGATGATTAAGTGGTTATCCATCGACTTAACTTGATTTGATTTTTGATGATTTTTTTAGTACTTTCTTAGGATGGTTTGAACCAAAGTGAGTTCAGGCAAATCGATACAACGATCTCTAAACTCAAACTTTGTTCACAATGCAGTTACAAGTTAGTAAAACCAACTTGTTGAGCTGCATTTGACATTGAGCAAGTCCTCTCAGTACCATCGATAAGCCAAGGGTTGAGAGTTCTCTTTGTTAACAAGAGATTATGTATTTGGGTAAAAATCTATTTGGTCAGGTTGTTCATCCATTTCTTCCATGCGAGACAAACCAACTTGGTTCGGAATTCATGGATTAAATGAGAGAGTGAATGATCAAACTCCTGCATTTCAGCAGCAAGGAAAGTCAATCTCTATTTTGAGGGCTAATCAGTGGTTTTCCAACACTAAAAAGCTCCAAGGATTCACCTTTACACAAAGGACGTAAAGGGAACTTGTATGCGTGCAGTCACTATCAAAGTCAAGGGAAAAAAGACCACACATGAAAGGGATATGCCCTTTTAATCCAACGGAGATGATAGATGTTGCTTGATCACTTGACAAACAATATAGAAATTGTTTCAAGGAAGTAGTTTACGGAAGATAACACATCAGTGTAGTTCCACAATGGATCATGACCAGAGACCTTGATACCAGCATGCGTCGAGTAGCACAATCATGTGTGCGCATTCACAGGAGGCTCTCAGTCTCGCTGCGGCACCATAAGTCCTTAATCATGACACCATCACCGAACTAGCACCAATAAAGAATCTCACGTAGCAAAACTAGATTGTGCCAAGATAACACATTGATATAGTCTCATAATGGATTACAACTACTAACCGTGATACCAGCGCGTGCCAAGTAGTGCAACCATGTGTGTACATTCACAGGAGGCCCTCGGTTTCGTCACTGCACCATCGGTTTTAGTCATAGCACCATTATCAGACATAACCAATAAGAAATCTCGCACAACACAAATAGACTGGGCAAGGGTAATAATATACAAAGAGATACTCCACCTGTATGAATAGTTACAAGTAGAGAGCCAAATAGATCATGGCCCGATGAAATGAACAAGGTATGGCCATAACCTAAACTGGGTGGTGAGGGAGTACGATGGGAGACTGTTACTTCAGCCCCAAGCATATTTCTATGCCCATCATAGAGATCACAAGGTCAAGGATCAACATCTGATTAGATACGGAGGGAAAACAATCATAAGATTAAGTTGGTAGGCCTTCAATAGAGATGGGGAATCCAAAGGCATCAAACTTTAAGAAAATGGTCGGACAAGCCTTTCCTAGGTTAGGTTAATAAGGCGACAAGATGATCCACAAGGAGAGGTCGAATACAATAGGGACCTCAACCTGCATCAACTGAACAAGGGAATGGTTCTAAAAGGAGACATGACTTGAGATCCTTGTTTTAAGCTTAGGTACATTTTATGTCCAATAAGGAAATTGTCTACGCATTTATTTGAACGGGCCTTGTCATGGAGTAATAATGGACAATTCAAATTTGGGCATGGTTCACTAAATAAGAATATGGTCTAGTTTTGGGTTTAGGCAATCAAACTACTAACCTCCTATCGGCACATCAATACAAGAGCACACATATAATTCCTAAATAAATTACCTAAGAACGGAGGATAGCTATTTCATCGAAGTTCATAACACAACATTAACTACAATCAATGGTTACTGGAATAAAGATGAGAGAAGCATTTTGGATGTATAGGTGACAAACACGATGCAACAATCCAGATGCATGCTCGTCCTACACGTCCTCATTGATTTTGCCGATATAATGTGGCAATAGCGTTCTATATCGGTGGCATACTTACGACTCTCACGGTATTTTGCTAGTCGTCAGCTACACATACGTTTTCGAGGTTAGTGTACCTGCAGAAAATTTCATCACAGCCCATTTTCCCAATGATGCAGTTCACACATGACAGTTTATCACAGTTTATACTCCATATATTGCTATATGGAGGCCAGCTCATCATTAAGCGCCGAGCCACGCATAGGCGCTGTTGCCACACTTTAACCATAGGGCAACTAATTATGGTAACTCACCTTCTTACCTGAGCGTAGGTGCGTCGTTACAAGTACATTACACTTCTCAGTATTCCCATGTCTGTATACCCATACACATCCATGGGGTACTGAATCCCAAAAAATAATTACTCCACATCGCAGCTTTCGTATATACATATGTAGAACATGTATATAGTCAAGCGCCACAATTAAGCACTTCCCTAGACCGACATTTGTTCGGTCATGCTCTCACATCTCACCTTACCTTGAGCGTCAATCCATTCAAGACAGAATGGCCTTAAAATAACAATACACATGTATGCAATACCCACCCGGTTGTGGGTTAGTGGTTTTTAAATAAGCCACCTAATAGTCCTTAATTTAGGGCTTAATAGAGGATGTCGCTAGCATTATAGTTTTTCAAATCGGTTTTTCAAAGCCAAACAATGTGTTTAGTTGAAAATAGGTTTTTCAAAACCAAAACTTTAGTTTTGAAAATACGTATGTGACCGTATATACTTAATCCAGCTCCGATACCAGCCTGTGGCAGAACCTCCAAGTTATTGGGCCCAATAACTTGGAGGTTCTGCCACAGGCGCCTACCTCTACGATATGTCTGTGGGGGCGACGCTTCTTCTGCCAGCGCCCGGATGAAAGGGTGTTGTGCAGCCATTTTCTGGAGGTGGAAAGCGAGCTGAGCTGTGGCTCCATCTTTCGCATGAGCTTCACCAACATCCCATGGTACACCTCCATGAACTGGTCTAGCTCCAACTCCATGAGGTGGGAAGCGAACTAAGTTGCGGCTCCATCTCTTTGGCTTTAATGGCTTCGACGTCGCCTCCAAAGGTGACCGCTGGTCCGGTTGCCGATACTGAAGACGCCACCCAGGAGGTCATACAAGATGCCGTGGAGACGGCAGTCGCGCGCTTCCAGCGCGACCCTACTGATGTCGAGTAGCTCACACCTATAGAAATGAGGCTAGGGCTCTGCTTGAAGGCGGATGTAATAACTTTTGTTTTTGTAAGATATTTTTGGGAACTATTAATAAAACAGCTCTTATCTGTGTAGTATTTGTCCTTGCTGTGTGTGGCTTTACCAACTCCTCTCCTGGTACTTGGCCCCCCTAGGCTGTAAGCTCGATGTGTCGAGGCTGGATACCAGCATACCTAAGAAAGAGTTAGTGTCCCGGCCCCTAGGAGGTAGCCTCGACTAGGACCTGGACCTGTTCACAGCTTCAACTAGGAAGTGTTAGTAGCACACCTATAAGGCCCATCGTCTGGTATCAGCCATCCTTTGATTCATGCAACAGGACCTGCAAGATTTGGCCTGGGAAGCCAAACCGTGTGCCCGGACCTCCTGAATCACAGTTCCAGATACTAGGACATCCATCACAGGGTGGTGGAGCGTGTAGGCTTAAGGTACGGGACCAGGCTAAGCGGCTACACGGCTCCGGACCACCCCAGGGGATGTGTGTCCATTTTCTAGAACCGGACCCCAGGTTCCCAGACCCACAGGGCTATAGTTCCAAATACTAGGATACCCATCGCAGAGTGGTGGAGCGTGTAGGCTTAGGGTGCGGAACCAAGCTAAGCGGCTACACAGCTCCGGACCCCCCAGGGGATGGGTACCCATTCTCTAGAACTGACCCCCAGGCTGCCGGACCCCCCTGCTTTCGTAGAGGGGTCCTAAACTGCAAGCCTGGCTACTCAATTTGGATGTCATTATACCAGCAAGAGTGGGAGACCGTATGGGTGGGTTAGATAAAAATAATAATATCTGGAATCTATAGCAGAATAAAACCACCACAAGAGCACATCTGAGGGGGTAAATCCATTGTTTATAACTTGATATGCATGAGTGCAGACCACGTATGCACAACCTAGTTACAAAAAAGAAGGGACCCCAACCCCTCAGACCTGCTCCTACGGATAGAACTTACGGAGATGCTCTATTTTCCGGAGATTGGGAAGAGGCACTCCTTCAGTTGTGGCAAGGCGGACACACCCGGGTCAGCGTATTTCCATCACCTTGAGGGGTCCTTCCCAGCTGGGGGGAGTTTGAGGAGCCCTTCTTGGTTTAGGATTCGCCTTAGGACCAGGTCCCGTACCCCGAGCTCTCTACTATGCACGATCCGCTGGCAGTGGCACCCGAGCGCTTGGTTGTATCATGCATTTCGGGTCACCGCTTGCCATCTGCGTTCATTGATGAAGCCCACGTCCTTACGCTGCAGCCATTCCTGCATAGATTCACCAAAAGACTGGGCCCGTGGGGAGCCCATAAGGGTTTCTGAGGGAAGGCGGGCTTCAGCCCCGTAGACCAGGAAGGGCGGAGTCGACTTGGGAGCCCGGCTAGCTGTTGTCACCAGAGTCGGAGCCTTCGGTGAAAACATCCTTCAGGACCCCCTCGGGTGACTGATACCCGAGGTCTCGTTCTCTCGTGGCCACCTCACCGCTGTCGACCCTTTCCTTGCCAGGGCAGCGACGAGGTGGGGAGCCATCCCTGGAGGTCTGCTCGCGCCGCTCGCTGACGCGCTTCGCGAGTTCGATGATCTCGCGACACTCCATGGCGCTGTGGTGACTATTGGGGTGCATAGAGCATGAGCCACTGCTACCCCTCTGTGGCCGTGGGCGCTTGTTGCGTTCGTTTTGGCCCCCAGACGCAGCTGCTACGACCAGAGCAGCAGACGATGGCTTCTCGTGGCCGCGGTTCTTTTTCTTCTTCTTTTTGCCGTCCTAGGCGACGGCCCCCGAGCCGCCCGTCTAGGCGACCCTGGTCTGTGGTGCCGAGTGCCATGCACGGCCCTTGGTGGCCCTGGCGCACTTGTCGGCCAGAGCGAAGAGTGTTGTGACAGTTTCCACATCGTGCGTGGCCAACTTCTCCAACATCTTCTCATCACGTACCCCCTGGCGGAAAGCAGTGATGATGGCAGCATCTAAGATATGAGGTATGGTGCCTCGTACCTTAGTGAAGCGGGAGATAAAGGCCCGGAGAGTTTCCCCGGGCTCCTGCCTCACTGCATGGAGGTGTGCCTCCATGCCATGCTGTTGGTAAGCGCTAGCGAAGTTCGTGGTGAACCGCGCGCAGAGCTCTTCCCAGGAGTAGATCGATCCTGGGGCAAGGTTCATGAGCCAAGTCCGGGCCAGCCCAGACAAGGCTACATGGAAGTATGTTGCCATCACAGCGGTGTCTCCACATGCTGCCATGATGGCAGTGACGTATACCTGCAGGAATTCCGACGGGTTCGACGTACCGTCGTACTTTTCCAGCAGGTGTGGCTGGAACTTGGATGGCCACGTCGCTGCGCGGAGGTGATCCATGAGCGCGGCGCAGCCCACACCGGCCAATGGGACACCCATCAGGATTCAGGCGCCCGTCGGGGTCTGTAGTGCAACCGCAGCGAAGTCGTAGTCGAGGTTGTGACCCTCGATATTTTGTCAGCGCTCACGCGCCCTCTCTAGAGAGACACGGGCATCCTCGCTCGCACGCCTGCAGTTGAGTTTTGCCCGCAGGTCATCAGGCCCCTCTAGAGAGACCGGAGCGTCCTCTCCCGCCCGCCGGCGGTTGAGCTCCACCCGCAAGTCCTCGGTCGGCATAGCCCTTACAGAGGGCAAGTGCAACGACGCTGATGCCTCACGTTGACGCCAGGACGAGCAAGGCCTGGGCCTAGCTGTGCCAGAGTGCGCCATGCCGAGTAGACGGTCGACATCGTCCCGCCACTGCTTCATGGCTCCTGGAGAGGCCATGGAGCTAGGAGGGTGGCGCAGCAATTCTCTGGCTGCTGACAGCGCCCCAGGCACAGCCCTAGATGCCCTAGATGTTTGCGTGGGAGTGTGTTGCCGTGCAGAGTGCACAGCAGCCGCAGTACCAAGCGCAGGGAGGTTGGTGGCCCGCGGAGTGGAAGAGGCAGCCTCCTCCTCCAGCATGAAGTCCTCGGGCACGAAATCTTGGTACTCGATGATGTGGACCATGGTGTCGAGCAGAAAAACAAGCAAAAACTTAAAGCCAAACCCCCTACCTGGCGCGCCAAATGTCGGAGAGGAAATCTTCGGCCGGGTGGCGGAATGCACCCGCCCTAAATCCTAAGATAAGGAGGGGGCCTAAGTGTTTTGCCTGTTTGCTAGTTTGGTGGATGAACACACAAGAACACACAAGAGTTTAGAGTGGTTCGGGTCGCCGGAGCGTAATACCCTACTCCACTAGGCGTTGTATTGCTTGAGAGCTTGAGTTGCCTCTAAGTGAGCGTGAGTGAGAATCTGCCTTGTAACGTTGCGTGCCTCCCCTTTTATAGCTCAAGGGGGGCACGCACAAGGGTACTGAGCCCCGACATGTGGGCCCAGGAACATAATGGATGTAATACTTGGAGCAACTAATGCTAGTCGCCAGTGCAATCTTCCTGCGTCCTGGTATCCGCGGTCTATGTAGCATTGGCGTGCAGTCGAAGCTTCCCTGGCAACATACGAGTGATGACGAGTATAGTGCATGCGTTGCATGGGCGTGCTGCCTGCCATCGGAATGGACATGTCTCATTAAATGCTGAGGCGGCACACTGCTTGCTAGTGGAATGGATAGGTCGCCGCCTGACAGCAGAGTGGGCAGGCCTCATTAAATGCTGAGGCGGCACATCGCTTGTCAGGCGGCGCGCCTTATCCGCAATAAATGCAGGGGCCGCATCACCTGAAGGCCCTACGTCAGGCTCCGCCCGCTGGCTTACATCACGCGCAGTAGGCCACATGGCAGCATCGGGTCTCCGCCTGGGCGGGGAGCAGTAGCGTATGCGAACAGGTCCGCACCAGGCTGGGCCTGGACACGTTTCGACACCGGACCCTCGCCTGACCTTGATCAAGGCCTGGGTATTCTCTGTCCTAGAGTCCCGGGACCCGGCTGTGGGCGGACCGGACCCCACACAGAGGGGTCCGGGACCCGTCCCGAGGGTCCAGGTCGCGCCCGTGGGGGTCCTGGTCCTTTCCCGGGGGTCCGGTCTACATGTACAGGGGTCCTACACTTTCCCATGGGGGTCCGGACCCACTGTTGACATCTTGGAGTATATCGTCTTCTCTGGCCACATGGCGACCCCGGAGTCGCCCATGTGGTGGAGTCGGGCGCTGCTGTGGACCCAGAATAGCCGCCTGAGACTGGGGCGAGCCATGGCTTGGTCCTACACGCAGCACTTCTTCCATGCAACTAAGTGATAGTCGCGTGGGTACTGCGTCTTTGCACAGTAGTAAGGGGTACCCCTATTTTAGGGTACCGACAGTGATGTTGGTGGCATCCTCGTTGAAGGAGGAGTCGGTGGAGCTCTCATCAGAGTCCCATTCCCGACACACATGGGCATCGCCACCCTTCTTCTTATAGTATCTCTTCTTTTCCTTTCTCTTTCCCTTCTTGTCGTCGCACCTGTCACTATCACTAGAGAATGGACATTTAGCAATGAAATGACCGGGCTTACCACATTTGTAGCACACCCTTTTGGAACGGGGTTTGTAATCCTTCCCCTTCCTTTGTTTGAGGATTTGGTGAAAGCTTTTGATGATAAGCGCCATTTCCTCGTTGTCAAGCTTGGAGGCGTCGATAGGAATCCTACTTGGTGAAGATTCCTTCTTTTCTTCCTCCATCGCCTTGAATGCGACGGGTTGCACCTTGGGTGTGGAGGTGTCGCCTTGCTCCAAGTTGATGATTTGTTTGGAGCCTTTGATCATCAATTCAAAGCTCACAAACTTTCCTATAACTTCCTCGGGAGACATTAGCTTATATCTAGGATCACCACGTATTAATTGAACTTGAGTAGGATTACGAAATACGAGTGATCTAAGAATAACCTTGACCATTTCATGGTCATCCCATTTTGTGCTCCCGAGGTTGCGCACTTGGTTTACCAAGGTCTTGAGCCGGTTGTACATGGCTTGTGGCTCCTCTCCTTGGTTGAGGACGAATCGATCGAGCTCCCCCTCGATCGTCTCCTGCTTGGTGATCTTGGTCACCTCATATCCTTCGTGCGCGGTTTTGAGTACGTCCCAAATCTCCTTGGCACTCTTCAACCCTTGCACTTTATTATACTCCTCTCGACATAGAGAGGCGAGGAGTATAGTAGTTGCTTGGGAATCAAAGTGCTTGATTTGGGCGACCTCGTCCGAATCATAGCCTTCGTCCCCCACGGATGGTACCTGCGCTCCAAACTCAACAATGTCCCATATGCTAGCGTGGAGTGAGGTTAGGTGATGCCTCATTTTATCACTCCACATAAAATAATCTTCACCATCAAAAACTGGTGGTTTGCCTAGTGGGACCGAAAGTAAAGGAGTGTATTTAGAAATGCGAGGATAGCATAGGGGGATCTTACTAAACTTCTTGCGCTCATGGTGCTTAGAAGTGACGGATGGTGCGTTGGAGCTGGATGTAGAAGGTGACGATGAGTCGGTCTCGTAGTAGACCACCTTCTTCATCTTCTTTTTCTTGTCGCCACTCCGATGCGACTTGTGAGGAGGTGATCCCTCCATTAGCTTGTTGCCGGACTCCTTCGATGGAGCCTTCCCATGGCTTGTGGCGGGCTTGTCGCCGGTCACGATCTCCCCCTTGGCGTGATCTCCCGACATCACTTCGAGTGGTTAGACTCTAATGAAGTACCGGGCTTTGATACCAATTGAAAGTCGCCTAGAGGGAGGTGAATAGGCGGAATCTGAAATTTATAACTTAAAAGACAAACTACAAGCCGGGGTTAGCGTTAGAATTAAATTCAAGTCCGAAAGAGAGGGCGAAAACAAATCAACCAAGAAATAAAGCGGATGACACGATGATTTGTTTTACCGAGGTTCGGTTCTTGAAAACCTACTCCCCGTTGAGGTGGTCACAAAGACCGGGTCTCTTTCAACCATTTCCCTCTCTCAAAGGGTCACCTAGACCGAGTGAGCTTTCTCCTTAATCAAACGGGTCACTTAGACCCCACAAGGACCACCACACAATTGGTGTCTCTTGCTTTGATTACAAGTCACTTAGAGAACAAGAATGAGGAAGAAGAAAGTGATCCAAGAATAAGAGCTCAAAGAACACAAGCTAAACTCTCTCTAGTCACTAGTTGTTTGGAGTGGATTTGGGACTTGGAGAGGCTTTGATTCTTTTGAATTGTGTCTTGTATTCATTGCACTAGCTCTTGTATTGAATGAGATGTCTGAAAAACTTGGATGCTTGGAGTGGTGGTGGTTGGGGGGTATTTATAGCCCTCAACCACCACATAGCCGTTAGGGAAGCTGTCTGTCAATGGGCGCACCGGACAGTCCGGTGTGCCACCGGACACTGTCCAGTGCACCAGCCACGTCACCCAACCGTTAGGGTTCTGAAGATTCTGACCGTTGGAGCGCTGACTTCATGTCACACCGGACAGTCCGGTGCTGCACCGGATAGGTCCTGTTCACTGTCTGGTGCGCCTCTGACGTCTGCTCTGACTTCTGCGCACACTATTCACGCTTTTGCAGATGACCGTTGCGCTGGTAGCTATTCTCCGTTGGCACACCGGACAGTCCGGTGGCACACCGAACAGTCCGGTGAATTATAGCGGAGCGGCGTCTCAGAAACTCGAAGGTGAAGAGTTCAGACTGTATGGCCCCTGGTGCACCTGACACTGTCCGGTGGCACACCGGACAGTCCGGTGCGCCAGACCAGGGTTCTCTTCGGTTTCTTTTGCTCCTTTCTTTTGAACCCTAACTTGCTCTTTTTATTGGTTTGTGTTGAATCTGTATGCACCTGTAGAATACATAATCTAGAGCAAACTAGTTAGTCCAATATTTGTGTTGGGCATTCAACCACCAAAATCATTTATAGGAAAAGGTTTGACCCTATTTCCCTTTCAATGACATTTACAGCGACTTTGCTCGTCTCGGAATGGACCACTAGAAATCTATAATCTGCACTATTATGTGCATAACCTAGGAAGACACAGTCTACAGTCTTAGGGCCTAGCTTTCTCTTCTTCGGCAATGGGACATTCACCTTTGCGAGGCAGCCCCAAGTCCGAAGATGTGAAAGATCTAGCTTCCTTCCTTTAAATCCTTCATGGGGCATGGCCTCACAGTTGCAAGGTGGTACCCTGTTCAGGACATAGCATACCGTGAGTACTACCTCGCCCCACCAGACGTCAGGCATCCTTGAACTTTGCAACAAAGCATTAGCTAAGTCACACACCATTTGGTTCTTCCTTTCAGCTACCCCATTTGACTGAGGTGAATATGGAGCTGTGGTTTTATGAATGATCCCACACTCTTTGCAGTACTCATAAAAAAGGTTGGAAAGGTATTCACCTCCTCTATCAGACTGCAACCGTTTAATTTTCTTGTCTAACTAGTTTTCAACTTCAGTCTTATAGATCTTAAAGTGTTCTAGTGCCTCATCTTTGGTTCTGAATAAGTAAATATAACAGAATCTAGTAGCATCATCTATCAAGGTAAGAAAGTATCTTTTACCGCCTTTTGTGATTATACCATTCATCTCACAGACATCTAAGTGAATTAGTTCTAAAGGAGTGGTACTTCTGCCTTCAACCGTATGAAATGGTTTCCTAGGCTACTTAGCTTGCACACAAATACCGCACTTTGCACCTTTAACATGTTTAAATTCAGGAATTAAAGACATGTCACTTAATCTCTTAATGGCCTCAAAATTGACATGACACAAACTGGAATGCCAAATATCATTAATGGAATCGTTATTATAGACCACATTAACGTGGTAAGAAGAATGATTGTTTAAAACAGAAAGATGGAACAAAACCGTCTTACTCATATGACTTTCCAACAAAAGTACCAAACTTAGACAGGACCACTTTATTAGACTCAAACACTAATTTGAGACCCAGATATGAGGCTCCGACTCATCGAGGGCACATAGAGCACGTCCTTCAGCACGAGCGTCTTCCCTGAAGTTAACTTCAGGTAGACCTGTCCAGTACCACGAACTGCTACCGGAACACCATTTCCCATCAAGACAGTGCGCTGTTGTATCCCTGGAAAGAAGAGAACATGGATCGATCAGCACAAATATGAACAGTAGCACCTGAATCCATCCACCAGTCATCTGATGGACTTGCCATAAAGGCCTAAGGTGCATACACTGGGGTGGAGTTAACCACCACGTTCCCTTCTTTGCGCTGAGGTGGAGGACCTTTTCCCTTCCTTAGTTTGCACTTCCGAGTTGTATGCCCGGAGTCACCACAAACGTAGCAGATAAAGTCCTCCTTTTTCTTCTTCATCTTTTTGGACTTAGGTTGGTTCAGATTCTTCTATGGAGAGCTCTTCTTCTTCTGGAATTTTCTATCTCCGCCCTTCTCAACAATGTGAGCTTGGAGTTGCTAGGATGGCTTGTTACTAGCCCTTGCACGCTCTTCCACATTTATAGCAGCACACAACTCAGTGAGAGTCATTTGCTTCTTCATGTGGAGCGTGAAGTCACAAAGTCTCGCCAAGAAGGCGGGAGCTTTGCCAGTATTGCATTCACCTGAAAACTGTCTAGTAGGACGCAACTATATTGGACCAAGTCCCTAACAAGGAGTTGAATCTCCTGTAGCTGCTCCATAACAGACCTTCCCTCAGCCATTTTATAGTTGAGGTAGTTTTCTGTTGTGAATGATTCATTGCCATTGTCAACTTCAGAGAACTCATTATCAAGTTCAGTCCACAGACCCTTAGCGGAGATAAAACCAGAGTACACGTCAAATAAGCGGTTCGACAAGACGTTCAGCAGACGAGACAGGCATGCCTCATTGGCTTTGTCCCACTAGGCCTTCTCTGCTAGTGCGGCGGCCTTTGTTGCAACATCATCATCATCTAATGCTACATCGGGAACATCCAACATCACTACCCAAAATAGTTTTAGGTCAGTGAGCCACATGTGAGTCTTAATATGCCAGCGCTTAAAGCTTGCGCCGTCGAACGCTTCATGCTTAATAACATCAAAACTAGAGGCCACTATACGTATTAGTTTTCTAGATTGTTGAAGTTTTAGAGAAATAAGTGACATGCTTCTAACATACTTAAACATATTAAATATTCTAATTTCGAATAAAACAAGCATATAACTCGGATAAATGTCATATGTAAATACAATAGCAATGAACAGTAGCAATTCTAGGGCATGAAAACATGTAAAATAGCTACTCAAGTCCATTTCAACAATAAACATGGCTAGTAGATGAAGAACACAGATTATGCACATAAACATTATTGTTTATCTTTTGATATTGCTCTCAAAATAGCGGGTTGCTGTAATAAACAGTCCTCCAACGCTAAATGGTGATTAAAGATCCTCGACTAACGTGACAGTCCTATCTTACCAAATCAGGGTTTTAGATCAAATGTAATAAGCCTAGAAATCAA
This sequence comes from Zea luxurians, assembly GCA_029449295.1. Taxonomy (NCBI): domain Eukaryota; kingdom Viridiplantae; phylum Streptophyta; class Magnoliopsida; order Poales; family Poaceae; genus Zea; species Zea luxurians. Next base: position 6,325,391 of record JAOPSE010000082.1, on the reverse strand, counting down.
GCATGAATACAAATAGTAAGGAGTTGTGTACTAAATAAAATAACAAAATTTAACACAGGTAAACAGCCTCAACAAATAGAGATATAATTAAGCACAAATATATACTTGATGCTGAAATTAACAACGCAGTAAAATCCAGACTGTCACGTTATCTCACTACACCGCTATTATCATTGAGCATACAAATCCACCCACAATAGTGCAAAAACACCCAAGTATATAATTGCCGACCATAATTAGGGGTACCCTCAAGGCTCCTAATTCTCAGCTGGTAACCCCCATCAGCACAAAGCTGCAAAGGCCTGATGGGTGCGATTAAGTCAGGGATCAGTCCATTCGAGGGACACGATCACGCCTCGCCCGAGCCTAGCCTCGGACAAGGGCAGCCGACCCCGGAGGATTTCCGTCTCGCCCGAGGCCCCCCTTCAGCGGCGAACATATTCCCGGCTCGCCCGAGGCCCTGCCTTCGCTAAGAAGCAACCCTGACCAAATCGCCGCACCGACCGACCAAGTCGCAGGAGCATTTAATGCAAAGGTGGCCTGACACCCTTATCCTGACGCGCGCCCCCCAGCCGGCAGAGCCGAAGTGACCGTCGTCACTTCGCCGCTCCACTGACCGGCCTGACAGAAGGACAGCGCCGCCTGCGCCACTCCGACTGTGGTGCCACTTGACAGAGTGAGACTGACAGGCAGTCAGGCCCTGCCAAAGGCATCGTAGGAAGCTCCGCTTCGCCCGACCCAGGGCTCGGACTCGGGCTAAGTCCCGGAAGACGGCGAACTCCGCCCGACCCAGGGCTCGGACTCAGGCTAAGTCTCGGAAGACGACGATCTCCGCCTCGCCCGACCCAGGGCTCGGACTCGGGCTAAGTCCCGGAAGACGGCGAACTCCGCCCGACCCAGGGCTCGGACTCGGGCTAAGTCCCAGAAGACGATGATCTCCGCCTCGCCCGACCCAGGGCTCGGACTTGGGCTCGACCCCAGAAGACGACGATCTCCGCCTCGCCCGACCCAGGGCTCGGACTTGGGCTCGGCCCCAGAAGACGACGAACTCCGCTTCGCCCGACCCCAGGGCTCGGACTCCGCCCCGGCACCAGCCGGCAATCTCCGCCTCGCCCGACCTGGGGGCTCGGACTCGACCTCGGCTTCGGAGGAGCTTCCACATCGCCCAACCTAGGGCGCAGACCAGCCACGTCAACAGGAGGAGCCATCATCACCCTACCCCGAGCTGACTCGAGCCGCAGGGAACAAGACCGGCGTCCCATCTGGCTCGCTCCGCCAGATAGGCAATGATGGCGCCCCGCATGCTCTGTGACGACGGTGGCTCTCAGCCCCCTTACGGAAGCAAGAGGACGTCAGCAAGGACTCAACCGCTCCGACAGCTGTCCCTCCGCCAAGCTCCATCGCTCCTCCGACGGCCACGACATCACACCAGCTGGGTGCCAAGATCTCTCCGGCTGCCACAACGGCATGTACCTTGGGCGCTAGCTCTCCTCCGCTAGACACGTAGCACTCTGCTACACCCCCCATTGTACACCTGGATCCTCTCCTTGCGCCTATAAAAGGGAGGACCAGGGCCCTCTTAGAGAGGGTTGGCCGCGCGGGGGACGAGGACGAGACACGCGCTCGCCCGGAGCCGCTCGCTCCCTCTCCCACGTGGACGCTTGTAACCCCCTACTGCAAGCGCACCCGACCTGGGCGCGGGACGAACACGAAGGCCGCGGGATTCCCACCTCTCTCACGCCGGTCTCCGGCCGCCTCGCTCTCCCCCCTTCGCGCTCGCCCTCGCGCTCGACCCATCTGGGCTGGGGCACGCGGCGACATTCACTCGTCGGCTCAGGGACCCCCCGGTCTCGGAACACCGACAGTTGGCGCGCCAGGTAGGGGCCTGCTGCGTGTTGACGAACAGCTTCCCGTCAAGCTCCAGATGAGCAGTCTCCAGCAACCTCTCCAACCCAGGACGGTGCTCCATTTCGGGAGTCTTGAGTTCATGTCCCTCGACGGCAGCTACGACATGATACTCCTTCCACCGCCGCGCGACAACGACAGTGGCGGCCGACAGCCTGCCTGCTGGCGGCGGAATCGACGACGTCTTCCCCGCGTGGTGGAAGAACGACTTTCGAGCTCATCCTGCCCTCTTCCCCGCCGGCGGAGGGGAAGACGGGGCAACCAAGGCCAAGTAGGAGACAGCGCCTCGCCGGCTGTCGAGCAAGTCGATGGCCCCAGCGCCCCAACGGAGGGCGCACCGGGCGTCGACCTCGCGTTTGAGACGAAGACGAGCGCCGTCTCCCCGCGACACGCCAAACCCGAGCAAGCGGATGATGCCAGCACGCTCGCGAAAAGCTTGCTGGACGTCACCCTCGTACCTGAGACGACGGTGCAGTCAGCCCCCGACATGACATTATCGCCGCTCGTCAACCAAAAGGTACCGACCGATTCCCATCCCACATCTTTCGGATTCAGCCTCGACCCGCCTAGCGGCTTCGCTTTGGCGGGTGCTCTCGTAGAGGCAAGTCCAAACCCTCTGGGGTTTCGTACGCGGTCACCTTGGGACCGGCTGACGGACGTCTCGACCTACGGGCCCTCTGGGTCCGGGGAAGACGGCGAACCCAGCGTCTGTTGGGATTTCTCCGGACTTGGCAACCCCAGTGCCATGCGGGACTTTATGATCGCATGCGACTACTGCCTTTCCGACTGTTCCGACGGTAGCCGTAGCCTCGGCGACGAGGACTTCGGCCCAAGTCACGAATGCTTCCACGTCGATCTAGAGGGTCCCTCCGAAGGCAACCATCTCGGCATGCCGGAGGACGGTGACCTCCCTAGGCCGGTGCCTCGCGTTGACATCCCACGGGAGCTAGCTGTGGTCCCCGTTCAAGTGGGGGGCCATGACCCACAGCTCGAGCAAATCCGCGGGGTGCAGGCCAGGCTCGACGAGGGAGCAGGAGCGCATGAGCCGATCCGTCGGGACGTCGGGCAGGCATGGGCGGGCCAACCCCCGGCCGGGGAAATACGTCATCTACCCCGGGGCTTCCAGCACCGCATCAACGACGACGTCAGGGTCAGGCCACCACCCACATCTAGTGGGGTCGGCCGGAACCTGGCTGCAGCAGCGATGCTTCTCCGCGAGATGCCGGAGCCATCAACCACCGAGGGACGGTGAATCCAGGGAGAGCTCAAGAATCTCCTGGAAGGCGCCACGGTCCGACGGGCCGAGAGCTCTGCCTCCCGAAGGCAGGGGTACCCCTCGGAACCTCATGCCGCGACTTCCCGATTCATGCGGGAAGCCTCGGTCTACACCAGGCGCACGCGCAACACAGCGCCTGCGGCCCCGGGTCGCCTCGGCAACGAGCACCATCACCGCGACCGTCGGGCCCACCTCGACGAGAGGGTGCGCCGAGGCTACCACCCCAGGCGTGGGGGACACTACGACAGCGGGGAGGATCAGAGTCCCTCGCCCGAACCACCCGGTCCGCAGACCTTCAGCCGGGCCATACGACGGGCGCCGTTCCCGACCCGGTTCCGACCCCCGACTACTGTCACAAAGTACTCGGGGGAGACGAGACCGGAACTGTGGCTCGCGGACTACCGTCTGGCCTGCCAACTGGGTGGAACGGACGATGACAACCTCATCATCCACAACCTCCCCCTGTTCCTCTCCGACACCGCTCGCGCCTGGTTGGAGCACCTGCCTCCGGGGCAGATCTCCAACTGGGACGACCTAGTCCAAGCTTTCGCCGGCAATTTCCAGGGCACGTACGTGCGCCCCGGGAATTCCTGGGACCTCCGAAGCTGCCGACAGCAGCCGGGAGAGTCTCTTCGAGACTACATCCGGCGATTCTCGAAGCAGCGCACCGAGCTGCCCAACATCACCGACTCGGATGTCATCGGCGCGTTCCTCGCTGGCACCACCTGCCGCGACCTGGTGAGCAAGCTAGGTCGCAAGACCCCCACCAGGGCGAGCGAGCTGATGGACATCGCCACCAAGTTCGCCTCCGGCCAGGAGGTGGTCGAGGCTATCTTCCGAAAGGATAAGCAGCCCCAGGGCTGCCCATCGGAAGATGCCCCTGAGGCGTCAACTCAGCGCGGCACCAAGAAGAAGGGCAAGAAGAAGTCGCAAGCGAAACGCGACGCCGCCGACGCGGACCTTGTCGCCGCCGCCGAGTACAAGAACCCACGGAAGCCCCCCGGAGGTGCCAACCTCTTCGACAAGATGCTCAAGGAGCCGTGCCCCTATCACCAGGGGCCCGTCAAGCACACCCTTGAGGAGTGCGTCATGCTTCGGCGCCACTTCCATAGGGCCGGGCCACCCGCGGAGGGTGGCAAGGCCCGCGACGACGACAAGAAGGAAGATCACCAGGCAGGAGAGTTCCCCGAGGTCCGCGGCTGCTTCATGATCTGCGGTGGGCAAGCGGCGAACGCCTCGGCTCGGCACCGCAAGCAAGAGCGCCGGGAGGTCTGCTCGGTGAAGGTGGCGGCGCCAGTCTATCTAGACTGGTCCGACAAGCCCATCACCTTCGACCGAGCCGATCACCCCGACCATGTGCCGAGCCCAGAGAAATACCCGCTCGTCGTCGACCCCGTCATCGGCGACGTCAGGCTCACCAAGGTCCTCATGGACGGAGGCAGCAGCCTCAACATCATCTACACCGAGACCCTCGGACTCCTGCGTGCCGATCTGTCCTCCGTCCGAGCAGGCGCAGCGCCCTTCCATGGGATCATTCCCGGGAAGCGCGTCCAGCCCCCCAGACAGCTCGACCTTCCCGTCTGCTTCGGAACACCCTCCAACTTCTGAAGGGAGACCCTGACGTTCGAGGTGGTCGGGTTCCGAGGAACCTACCACGCGGTACTGGGAAGACCATGCTACGCGAAGTTCATGGCCGTCCCCAACTACACCTACCTGAAGCTCAAGGTGCCGGGCCCCAACGGGGTCATCACCGTCGGAACCACGTACAAACACGCGTTCGAATGCGGCGTGGAGTGCGTGGAGTACGCCGAGGCCCTCGCCGAGTCCGAGGCCCTCATCGCCGACCTGGAAAGCCTCTCTAAGGAGGTGCCAGACGTGAAGCATCACGCCGGCAACTTTGAGCCAGCGGAGACGGTTAAGTCTGTCCCCCTCGACCCCAGCGGCGACGCCTCCAAGCAGATCCGAATCGGCTCCGGGCTCGATCCCAAATAGGAAGCAGTGCTCGTCGACTTTCTCCGCGCGAACGCCGACGTCTTCGCGTGGAGTCCCTCGGACATGCTCGGCATACCGAGGGATGCCGCCGAGCACTCGCTAGACATCCGAGCCGGAGCCCGACCCGTCAAGCAGCCTCTGCGCCGATTCGACGAAGAGAAGCGCAGAGCCATAGGTGAGGAGATCCACAAGCTAATGGCGGCAGGGTTCATCAAAGAGGTATTCTATCCTGAATGGCTTGCCAACCCTGTGCTTGTGAGAAAGAAAGGGGGGAAATGGCGGATGTGTGTAGACTACACTGGTCTCAACAGAGCATGTCCGAAGGTTCCCTACCCTCTGCCTCGCATCGACCAAATCGTGGATTCCACTGCTGGGTGCGAAACCCTGTCTTTCCTCGATGCCTACTCAGGGTATCATCAAATCAGGATGAAAGAGTCCGACCAGCTCGCGACTTCTTTCATCACACCCTTCGGCATGTACTGCTATGTCACCATGCCGTTCGGCTTGAGGAATGCGAGCGCGACGTACCAGCGGTGCATGAACCATGTGTTCGGCGAACACATTGGCCGCACGGTCGAGGCCTACGTCGATGACATCATAGTCAAGACGAGGAAAGCCTCCGACCTCCTTTCCGATCTTGAAGCGACATTCTGATGTCTCAAGGCGAAAGGCGTCAAGCTCAATCCCGAAAAGTGTGTCTTCGGGGTGCCCCGAGGCATGCTCTTGGGGTTCATCGTCTCCGAGCGGGGCATCGAAGCCAACCCGGAGAAGATCGCAGCCATCACCAGCATGGGGCCCATCAAGGACTTGAAAGGCGTACAGAGAGTCATGGGATGTCTCGCGGCTCTGAGCTGCTTCATCTCACGCCTCGGCGAAAGAGGTCTACCTCTGTACCGCCTCTTGAGGAAGGCCGAGTGCTTCACTTGGACCCCTGAGGCCGAGGAAGCCCTCGGAAACCTGAAGGCGCTCCTCACGAAGGCGCCTATCTTGGTGCCCCCAACTGCCGGAGAAGCCCTCTTGGTCTACGTCGCCGCGACCACTCAGGTGGTTAGCGCAGCGATTGTGGTCGAGAGGCAAGAAGAGGGGCACGCATTGCCCATTCAGAGGCCAGTCTACTTCATCAGCGAGGTACTGTCCGAAACCAAGATCTGCTACCCGCAAGTTCAGAAGCTGCTGTACGCGGTGATCCTAACGCGGCGGAAGCTGCGACACTACTTCGAGTCTCATCCGGTAACTGTGGTGTCATCCTTCCCCCTGGGAGAGATCATCCAGTGCCGAGAGGCCTCGGGTAGGATTGCAAAGTGGGCGGTGGAAATCATGGGCGAGACAATCTCGTTCGCTCCCCGGAAGGCCATCAAGTCCCAGGTCTTGGCAGACTTCGTGGCTGAATGGGTCGACACCCAGCTACCGACGGCTCCGATCCAACCGGAGCTCTGGACCATGTTCTTCGACGGGTCGCTGATGAAGACAGGAGCCGGCGTAGGCCTACTCTTCATCTCACCCCTCGGAAAGCATCTACGCTACGTGCTACGCCTCCACTTCCCGGCGTCCAACAATGTGGCCGAGTATGAGGCTCTGGTCAACGGGTTGCGGATCGCCATCGAGCTAGGGGTCCGACGCCTCGACGCTCGCGGTGACTCGCAGCTCATCATCGACCAAGTCATGAAGAACTCCCATTGTCGCGACCCGAAGATGGAGGCCTACTGCGATGAGGTTCGGCGCCTGGAAGACAAGTTCTACGGGCTCGAGCTCAACCACATCGCCCGGCGCTACAACGAGACTGCGGACGAGCTGGCTAAAATAGCCTCGGGGCGAACAACGGTTCCCCCGGACGTCTTCTCCTGAGACCTGCATCAACCCTCCGTCAAGATCGACGACACGTCCGAGCACGAGGTACCCTCGGCTCAGTCCGAGGTACCCTCGGCTCAGTCCGAGGCAACCTCGGCTCAACCCGAGGCGCCCTCGGCTCAGTCCGCGACACCCTCGGCTCATCCCGAGGCACCCTCAGCTCGGTCTGAGGTGCCCTCGGTTCAGTCCGAGGTACCCTCGGCCCCCGAGGGTGAGGCACTACGCGTCGAGGAGGAGCGAAGCGGGGTCACGCCTAATCGAAACTGGCATACCCCGTACCTGCAATATCTCCACCGAGGAGAGCTACCCCTCGACCGGGCCGAGGCTCAGCGGGTGGCGCGGCGCGCCAAGTCGTTCGTCTTGCTGGGAGATGAGAAGGAGCTCTACCACCGCAGCCCCTCAGGCATCCTCCAGCGATGCATCTCCATCGCCGAAGGTCAGGAACTCCTGCGAGAGATACACTCGGGGGCTTGCGGCCATCACGCAGCGCCTCGAGCCCTTGTCGGGAATGCTTTCCGGCAAGGCTTCTACTGGCCGACGGCGGTGGCCGACGCTACCAGAATCGTCCGCACCTACGAAGGGTGTCAATTCTACGCGAGGCAGACCCACCTGCCCGCTCAGGCTCTGCAGACGATACCCATCACCTGGCCTTTTGCTGTGTGGGGTCTGGATCTCGTCGGCCCCTTGCAGAAGGCACCCGGGGGCTACACGCACCTGCTGGTCGCCATCAACAAATTCTCCAAGTGGGTCGAGGTCCGACCCCTAAACAGCATCAGGTCCGAGTAGGCGGTGGCGTTCTTCACCAACATCATCCATCGCTTCGGGGTCCCGAACTCCATCATCACCGACAACGCACCCAGTTCACCGGTAGAAAGTTCCTGGACTTCTGCGAGGATCACCACATCCGGGTGGACTGGGCCGCCGTGTCTCATCCCATGACGAATGGGCAGGTGGAGCGTGCCGACGGCATGATTCTACAAGGGCTCAAGCCTCGGATCTACAACGACCTCAACAAGTTCGGCAAGTGGTGGATGAAGGAACTCCCCTCGGTGGTCTGGAGTCTGAGGACAACGCCGAGCCGAGCCACGGGCTTCACGCCGTTCTTTCTAGTCTATGGGGCCGAAGCCATCTTGCCCACAGACTTAGAATACGGTTCCCCGAGGACGAGGGCCTACACCGACCAAAGCAACCAAGTCAGCCGAGAAGACTCGCTGGACCAGCTGGAGGAGGCTCGGGACAAGGCCTTGCTACACTCGGCGCGGTACCAGCAGTCCCTGCGACGCTACCACACCCAAGGGGTCCGGTCCCGAGACCTCCAGGTGGGCGACCTGGTGCTTCGGCTGCGACAAGACGCCCGAGGGCGGCACAAGCTCACGCCTCCCTGGGAGGGGCCGTTCGTCATCACCAAGGTTCTGAAGCCCGGAACGTACTGAGAGCACCTAGAGGGGGGTGAATAGGTGATCCTGTGACACTTAAAAACTTAAGCCACAAAGCTTGGTTAATTGTTAGCACAATAATTGCCAAGTGGCTAAAGAGGAATCCTCAACAAAACACAATAACCAACAAAGATCAATCACAGAGATGGCACGGTGGTTATCCCGTGGTTCGGCCAAGACCAACGCTTGCCTACTCCACGTTGTGGCGTCCCAACGGACGAGGGTTGCAATCAACCCCTCTCAAGCGGTCCAAAGACCCACTTGAATACCACGGTTTTTTGTTTGCTTTACTCAATCCCGTTTGCGAGGAATCTCCACAAATTTGGAGCCTCTCGCCCTTACACTTGAAATTCACAAAGAACACGGAGCAAGGGAGGGATTAGCAACGCACACAAGACACAAGAATCAGAGTGTCAACACGCACACAAATCGCAACAAGAGCTCGCAACACGACTCAATGAGTTCACAACTCCACAAGAGCTCTATATGCTATCACAATGAAACGAATGCGCGAAATCGATGTCTTGGTGCTTAGAAATGTTGTAGGAATGCTTGGTGTACTCCTCCATGTGCCTAGGGGTCCCTTTTATAGCCCCAAGGCAGCTAGGAGCCGTTGGGAGCAATCTTGGAAGGCTGATCTTGCCTTCTGTCGACTGGCGCACCGGACAGTTCGGTGCACACCGGACACTGTCCGGTGCCCGATTTCCTTCCTTAAATAGCGAAGCCGACCGTTGGCAGCCTGAGAGCCATTGGCGCACCGGACATGTCCGGTGCACACCGGACAGTCCGGTGCCTTCTTCTAGCCGTTGGCTCGGCCACGTGTCCCGCGCAGATTGCGCGGCCGACCGTTGGCCCGGCCGACCGTTGGCTCACCGGACAGTCCGGTGCACACCGGACAGTCCGGTGCACACCGGACAGTCCGGTGAATTTTAGTCGTACGTCGCCGATGAATTCCCGAGAGCGGCCACTTCGCTCGAGCCAGCCTGGCGCACCGGACACTGTCCGGTGCACCACCGGACAGTCCGGTGCTCCCAGACTCAGCAGAGTCTTGGCTGCTCGAGCCAAGACAATTACAATTGGATTTTTCCTGTTTCCAGCACTTAGACACAATACATTAGTCCATAAAACAATGTACTAAGTCTGAGAAACATACCTTTATCCTTGATTTGTACTTTGTCCACCTCTTTTCACTTAGGCACTTGTGTTGGACACTAAATCACCAAAACACTTAGAAATGGCCCAAGGGCACATTTCCCTTTCAATCTCCCCCTTTTTGGTGATTTATGCCAACACAACATAAAGCAAGTAGAACAAGTACAAAATCAATTCAAATTAGAGCTCAAAATTGTTTTGATTCAATTTGACATATATGGATCACTCTATGCCACCACTTGGTTTGTTTTTGCAAATCAAACTCAAATTCCTATCTCTAAGTCAAAACCACTTGTAGAGACATAAAGAGAGGTTTTCCAAAGAAATTTGATCAAGGATTTCAAAAACTCCCCCTTTTTCCCATAATCAACACTTCTCCCCACAAGAGGCCAACTTTTGACATAAAGGACAATAAAAGAGTTTTGACAAACCAAAAGCTCTAATCTACTATTTTCAAAATTTCTCAAGTGGTAGCTGATCCATTTATCGCTTTGGCCTTTATTTTCTCCCCCTTTGGCATCAAGCACCAAAACGGGATCAATCTTGGCCCCTGAACCCCATTGCCTCACCAAAATCATCAAAAGAGAACACAAAGGCAATAAGAGTATAAAGATGAACTTGGAGAAGTTACTCTTTTCATCGGAGTGCAGTGGAAGTCTTGCATGGTCCAAGTCCACCTTTTCCCTTTCAATTCTCCTTGGAGACTAAAACAACCAAACTCAAGTACATGGTTAGTCTCAAAGGGTCAAGTTGTAGCACAGCTCCCCCTAAATATGTGCATCACTTGCAAAAAGGACTTGTGAGGTCCAGGGAGTGTTTGTACAACTTGAGCACCACAATAAGCAACAAAATGCAGAATGAACATGATCAAAGGCATAAACACATATATGCTACAATTCAATCCAAGTTCCGCGAATCTAAGATATTGAGCTCACTACGCAGCCTGCAAAAGGTCTTCTCATCTAGAGGCTTGGTAAAGATATCGGCTAGCTGGTTCTCGGTGCTAACATGAAACACTTCGATATCTCCCTTTTGCTGGTGGTCTCTCAAAAAGTGATGCCGGATGTCAATGTGCTTTGTGCGGCTGTGCTCAACAGGATTTTCCGCTATTCGGATAGCACTCTCATTGTCACATAGGAGTGGGACTTTGCTCAGATTGTAGCCAAAGTCCCGGAGGGTTTGCCTCATCCAAAGCAGTTGCGCGCAACACTGTCCTGCGGCAACGTACTCGGCTTCAGCGGTGGATAGGGCAATAGAGGTTTGTTTCTTAGAGTTCCATGACACCAGGGACCTTCCTAAGAATTGGCACGTCCCCGATGTACTCTTCCTATCGACCTTACATCCAGCATAGTCGGAATCCGAGTATCCAATTAAGTCAAAGTTAGACCCCTTTGGATACCAGATCCCGAAGCAAGGCGTAGCGACTAAATATCTAAGAATTCGCTTCACAGCCACTAAGTGACACTCCTTAGGATCGAATTGAAATCTAGCACACATGCATACGCTAAGCATAATATCCGGTCTACTAGCACATAAATAAAGCAAAGAACCTATCATGGACCGGTATGCTTCTTGATCAACGGACTTACCACCTTTGTTGAGGTCGGTGTGTCCGTCAGTTGCCATCGGCGTCTTTGCGGGCTTGGCGTCCTTCATCCCAAACCTCTTTAGCAAATCTTGCGTGTACTTCGTTTGGGAGATAAAGGTGCCGTCCTTGAGTTGCTTCACTTGGAACCCAAGGAAGTAGTTCAACTCGCCCATCATCGACATCTCGAATTTCTGCGTCATCACCCTGCTAAACTCTTCACACGACTTTTGATTAGTAGAACCAAATATTATGTCATCAACATAAATTTGGCACACAAAAAGATCACCATTGCAAGTCTTAGTAAAAAGAGTTGGATCGGCTTTCCCAACCTTGAAAGCATTAGCAATTAAAAAGTCTCTAAGGCATTCATACCATGCTCTTGGGGCTTGCTTAAGTCCATAGAGTGCCTTAGAGAGCTTACACACGTGGTCGGGGTACCGTTCATCCTCGAAGCCAGGGGGTTGCTCTACATACACCTCCTCCTTGATCGGCCCGTTGAGGAAAGCGCTCTTCACATCCATTTGGTACAACCTGGAAGAATGGTGAGCCGCATATGCTAGCAAGATACGAATTGATTCTAGCCTAGCCACAGGAGCAAAAGTCTCCTCAAAGTCCAAACCTGCGACTTGGGCATAACCTTTTGCCACAAGCCGAGCCTTGTTCCTTGTCACCACCCCGTGCTCGTCCTGTTTGTTGCGGAACACCCACTTGGTTCCCACAACATTTTGCTTGGGGCGAGGCACCAGTGTCCAAACTTCATTGCGCTTGAAATTGTTGAGTTCCTCCTGCATGGCCAACACCCAGTCCGGATCTAGCAAGGCCTCTTCTACCCTGAAAGGCTCAATAGAAGAGACAAAAGAGTAATGCTCACAAAAATTAACTAATCTTGAACGAGTAGTTACTCCCTTGCTAATATCACCCAATATCTGGTCGACGGGATGATCCCTTTGAATCGTCGCTCGAACTTGGGTTGGAGGTGCCTGAGGTGCTTCTTCCACTTCAACTCGAACATCCTGTGCTCCCCCTTGATCATGCGCCTCCACTTGAGGTACCTGTTCTCAATCTTTGGTTGGGGAATGCACCATAGTTGAGGAAGACGGTTGATCTTTCTCCAATTGTTCCTGAGGTCGTACATCTCCAATCGCCATGGTGCGTATTGTGGCCGTTGGAACGTCTTCTTCATCTACATCATCAAGATCAACAACTTGCTCTCAGTTAGCAGCTCGTATGAGGTCTTCTTGAGGAGGCGGTGAAGGTAGACCCTGTTGATGGTGTGGCAAGCCGTGTTCACGGCTTCCGACCAAAAGCACTCGGAGGTCTTGAACTCTCCAAGCATAGTCCTCGCCATATCTATGAGCGTCTTGTTCTTCCTCTCTACCACACCATTTTGCTGAGGTGTGTAGGGAGCGGAGAACTCGTGCTTGATCCCCTCCTCCTCAAGGAACTCCTCCACTTGAAGATTCTTGAATTCGGACCCGTTGTCGCTCCTTATCTTCTTCACCTTGAGCTCAAATTCATTTTGAGCTCTCTTGAGGAAGCGCTTGAGGATCCCTTGGGTTTCAGACTTATCCTGCAAAAAGAACACCCAAGTGAAGCGGGAAAAGTCATCAACAATAACTAAACCATACTTACTTCCTCCTATGCTCAGATAGGCGACGGGTCCGAAGAGGTCCATATGCAGCAGCTCCAGAGGTCTTGACGTGGTCATCACATTCTTGCTGTGATGTGCTCCTCCCACTTGTTTACCTGCTTGACAAGCTGCACAAGGTCTATCTTTTTCGAAATGAACATTGGTTAGACCTATCACGTGTTCTCCCTTTAGAAGCTTGTGGAGGTTCTTCATCCCCACATGTGCTAAGCGGCGATGCCACAACCAGCCCATGCAAGTCTTAGCCATTAAGCATGCATCTAGACCGGCCTCTTCTTTTGCAAAATCAACTAAGTAAAGTTTGCCGTCTAGTACACCCTTAAAAGCTAGTGAACCATCACATCTTCTAAAGACAGATACATCTACATTTGTAAATAAACAATTATATCCCATATTACATAATTGACTAACAGATAGTAAATTATATCCAAGAGACTCTACTAAAAACACATTAGAGATAGAGTGCTCATTGGAGATTGCAATTTTACCTAGTCCTTTTACCTTGCCTTGATTCCCATCACCGAATATTATTGAATCTTGGGAATCTTTGTTTTTGACATAGGAGGTGAACATCTTCTTCTCCCCCGTCATATGGTTTGTGCATCCGCTGTCAATAATCCAGCTTGAATCCCCGGATGCATAAACCTGCAAGGCAAATTTAGGCTTGGGTCTTAGGTACCCAACTCATGTTGGGTCCTACAAGGTTAGCACAAATATCCTTAGGGACCCAAATGCAAGTTTTGTCTCCCTTGCATCTTGCCCCTAATTTTCTAGCAACTATCTTCCTATCCTTTCTACAAATAGCAAAAGAAGCATTTAAAGCATGATATACTGTAGAAGGTTCATTTACTTTCCTAGGAACATTAACAACATTTCTCCTAGGCATATTATGAACAACATTTCTCCTACCAACATTTCTATCATGCACATAAGAAGAACTAGAAGCAAACATGGCATGAGAATCAAAGGCATTATATGCATTACAACTCCTATAAGCATTTCTAGATTGTCTCCTATCATGGTACATAAAGGCATGGTTCTTTTGCACACTACTAGCCTTAGGGGCCTTCCCTTTCTCCTTGGCGGAGATGGGAGCCTTATGGCTTGTCAAGTTCTTGGCTTCCCTCTTGTAGCCAAGTCCATCCTTAATTGAGGGGTGTCTACCAATCGTGTAGGCATCCCTTGCAAATTTTAGCTTGTCAAATTCATTCTTGCTAGTCTTAAGTTGGGCATTAAGACTAGCTAATTCCTCATTTAATTTGGAAATTGAAACTAAATGATCACTACAAGCATCAATGTCAAAATCTTTACACCTATTACAAGTTTCAACAATTTCTACACAAGAATTAGATTTACTAGCTACTTCTAGTTTAGCATTTAAATCATCATTAAAACTTTTTAACGTAGCAATAGTTTCATGACAAGAAGATAATTCACTAGAGAGCATTTCATTCCTTTTAATTTCTAGAGCAAGAGACTTTTGTGCTTCTACAAATTTATCATGTTCTTCATACAACAAATCCTCTTGCTTTTCTAAAAGCATATTCTTATCATTCAAGGCATCAATCAATTCATTAATTTTGTCTACCTTGGTTCTATCTAGGTCCTTAAACAAACATGAATAATCTATTTCATCCTCATCACTAGATTCGTCCTCACTTGAAGAAGCATAAGTAGAGTTTTGAGTACATACCTTCTTCTCTCTTGCCATAAGGCATGTGTGACGCTCGTTTGGAAAGAGGGCCGATTTGTTGAAGGCGGTGGTGGCGAGTCCCTCATTGTCAGAGTCGGAAGAGGAGCAATCTGAATCCCACTCCTTGCCTAGATGCGCCTCGCCTTTTGCCTTCTTATACTTCTTCTTCTTCTCCCTCTTGTTCCCTTGTTCCTGATCACTATCATTGTCGGGACAGTTAGCAATAAAATGACCAAGCTTACCGCATTTGAAGCATGAGCGCTTCCCCTTGGCTTTGGTCTTGCTTGGCTGTCCCTTGCGACCCTTAAGCGCCGTCTTGAATCTTTTGATGATGAGGGCCATCTCTTCATCATTAAGTCCGGCCGCCTCAATCTGTGCCACCTTGCTAGGTAGCGCCTCCTTGCTTCTTGTTGCCTTGAGAGCAAGGGGTTGCGGCTCGTTGATCGGACCATTCAAGGCGTCGTCCACGTACCTCGCCTCCTTGATCATCATTCGCCCGCTAACGAATTTTCCGAGGACTTCTTCGGGCGACATTTTGGTGTACCTGGGATTCTCACGAATATTATTCACCAAATGAGGATCAAGAACGGTAAAGGACCTTAGCATCAGTCGGACGACGTCGTGGTCCGTCCATCGCGTGCTTCCGTAGCTCCTTATTTTGTTGATAAGGGTCTTGAGCCGATTGTATGTTTGAGTTGGCTCCTCGCCCCTTATCATCGCGAACCTTCCAAGCTCGCCCTCCACCAACTCCATTTTGGTGAGCAAGGTGACGTCGTTCCCCTCATGAGAGATCTTGAGGGTGTCCCAGATCTGCTTGGCATTGTCCAAGCCGCTCACCTTGTGATACTCGTCCCTGCACAAAGAGGCTAGCAACACAGTAGTAGCTTGTGCATTTTTATGAATTTGTTCATTAATAAACACAGGGCTATCCGAGCTATCAAATTTCATTCCACTTTCCACAATCTCCCAAATGCTTGGATGGAGAGAAAACAAGTGAGTACGCATTTTGTGGCTCCAAAATCCGTAGTCCTCTCCATCAAAGTGAGGGGGCTTGCCAAGTGGAATGGGGAGAAATTGAGCATTTGAGCTATGCGGAATGCGCGAATAATCGAAAGAAAAGTTTGAGTTAACCGTCTTTCGTCTGTCTTAGTCGTCGTTGTCCTTTTGGGAGGAGGAAGATTCGTCGCTGTCGTAGTAGACAATTTCCTTGATGCGCCTTGTCTTCTTCTTCCTCCCGTCTTTTCTTTTGTGGCCCGAGCCTGAGTCGGTGGGCTTGTCATCATTTGGCTCGTTGACGAAGGACTCCTTTTCCTTGTCGTTGATCACCATCCCCTTGCCTTTAGGATCCATCTCTTCGAGCGGCTAGTCCCTTTCTTGAAGAGAATGGCTCTGATACCAATTGAGAGCACCTAGAGGGGGGTGAATAGGTGATCCTGTGACACTTAAAAACTTAAGCCACAAAGCTTGGTTAATTGTTAGCACAATAATTGCCAAGTGGCTAAATAGGAATCCTCAACAAAACACAATAACCAACAAAGATCAATCACAGAGATGGCACGGTGGTTATCTCGTGGTTCGGCCAAGACCAACGCTTGCCTACTCCACGTTGTGGCGTCCCAACGGACGAGGGTTGCAATCAACCCCTCTCAAGCGGTCCAAAGACCCACTTGAATACCACGGTTTTTTGTTTGCTTTACTCAATCCCGTTTGTGAGGAATCTCCACAAATTTGGAGCCTCTCGCCCTTACACTTGAAATTCACAAAGAACACGGAGCAAGGGAGGGATTAGCAACACACACAAGACACAAGAATCAGAGTGTCAACACGCACACAAATCGCAACAAGAGCTCGCAACACGACTCAATGAGTTCACAACTCCACAAGAGCTCTATATGCTATCACAATGAAACGAATGCGCGAAATCGATGTCTTGGTGCTTAGAAATGTTGTAGGAATGCTTGGTGTACTCCTCCATGCGCCTAGGGGTCCCTTTTATAGCCCCAAGGCAGCTAGGAGCCGTTGGGAGCAATCTTGGAAGGCTGATCTTGCCTTCTGTCGACTGGCGCACCGGACAGTCCGGTGCACACCGGACACTGTCCGGTGCCCGATTTCCTTCCTTAAATAGCGAAGCCGACCGTTGGCAGCCTGAGAGCCGTTGGCGCACCGGACATGTCCGGTGCACACCGGACAGTCCGGTGCCTTCTTCTAGCCGTTGGCTCGGCCACGTGTCCCGCGCAGATTGCGCGGCCGACCGTTGGCCCGGCCGACCGTTGGCTCACCGGACAGTCCGGTGCACACCGGACAGTCCGGTGAATTTTAGTCGTACGTCGCCGATGAATTCCCGAGAGCGGCCACTTCGCTCGAGCCAGCCTGGCGCACCGGACAGTCCGGTGCTCCCAGACTCAGCAGAGTCTTGGCTGCTCGAGCCAAGACAATTACAATTGGATTTTTCCTGTTTCCAGCACTTAGACACAATACATTAGTCCATAAAACAATGTACTAAGTCTGAGAAACATACCTTTATCCTTGATTTGTACTTTGTCCACCTCTTTTCACTTAGGCACTTGTGTTGGACACTAAATCACCAAAACACTTAGAAATGGCCCAAGGGCACATTTCCCTTTCACGTACAAGCTGGCCAACAGTCAAGGCGAGGTCTACGGCAACGCCTAGAACATCCAACAGCTACGTCGCTTCTACCCTTAAGATGTTTTCAAGTTGATCATATACCTCGCACCCACGCAAAGTTTAGTCATCAAGGAAGGGTCGGCCTCGCCTCGGCAAAGCCTGACCCTCCCTCGGGGGCTAAAAGGGGAGGGAACCCCCTCTGCGTCGAAATTTTCCTCGAAAAAAGATCTTTTCTGCCAGAATGTCTTTCGCGCTTTTTGGCTACTTCGAAAGTGGATCCTGAAAACGACGGAGTACACGTAAGCAGCCAAGGCTGACCGAGCCGAGGGACTCCTACGCCTCCGGGATACGGATACCTCACTCATCACCTTCTGCGATAAGTAACTCACATTCGGATAAGTGATTCTGCGGACCGAACAAGTCTTCACGTTCAAAAGCTCTTCTACCGAAGCGATCCTTCGAGCCTTCTCGACTGCGTCAGTGACAGAGCCCCATGGACGGGTAAGAGTGCGTGTAAGCGGCAAGGCCGACCGAGCCGAGGGACTCCTACACCTCCGGGATACGGATACCTCACTCATCACCTTCCGCGAGAAGCAACTCTTGCTTGCACAAACATTTCTGTTACCGACAAAAAAGTCCAGATACTCGAAACAAGAGGAAAAGAGACGCAGTTTTACAACACGGCGAGGGTGTGTTTAGGCCTCGGCGGCCACAGGAAACACACGCTACAAGACAATCCGATCCTGCAGGCTCGGATCTTGACGGCTGAAGGGAGCAGCAGCACCCTCGGCATCGACGACACCTTCGGCGAGGGCCGACCTAGCCTCGGACGGCGACGCAGTCCGAGGATCTCCACTCTGAAGGACGACGTCATCGCCACGCCCGGGCCATTGCCGCCAGGGTCTTCTCCGGGAATCCGGCCCGAGCAGGCGGCTCGGCCGGTCACCCCGGGGCCTCGGCCAGCTGCCCTCCAAGGACGTCAGCCCGACCCGAGGCTTCGGCTGGTCAGTTCCGGCGTCGGTCCCGCTAACGGACGACCCGGCCAGGCTCAGGCCAACCAGGTTTTCTTTTCGAGCCAACTCCGCCTCTGTTCATGTTGACACCGCCACCCCTGGCCTCGGCTCATCGAAGAGCGGCCGAGGGTTTCCTTTAATTAAGCTAGAGAAGCCTCGGACAATAAGGCCGACCGAGCCGAGGGACTCCTACGCCTCCGGGATACGGATACCTCACTCGTCACCTTTACACGGGGCGACTCACGCTTGGTGAAGCGGTTCAGACAACCAACAGGCGAGTCTTAGTGCTCGAAAATGAGGAAAAACACGGCTCCGTGCCGAAAATACATACATGTTCAGGCCCCGACAGCCACAATGAACAAAAACACTGGCATTCAAAGTGCCATTACAAACGGAACTCCGGTTCCACCTCCGCAGGTACGAACAACCCCACTCAATGGGGGGGGCCTGCGGAGCAACAGAAGACCGACGAACGGCTCGCCGTCGCCCGCCCCAGCAGCGGCGACGATGAAGACTTCTGCTCTAGGGGGCCAAACAGCGGCAGCGCTGATCTCAGGGCAGATGCTGCTGCCAAGAGGCCCCCGCCCATGCCCAAACTCGAGAGGCAAGGACGGGCAGAAGGCCATAGAGTTGGAGGTCGGTCCGTGGGCGGCCCTGGCTATCTCGTCGGCGGAAGAACCTCTTCCAGCTGCCGTGGCAGACGCCGGCGCCGGGAGCTGCTCCGAAGCCACTCGCGTCCGAGAGCCAGGCACGCTGTAGCTGCCGGCGCCACGGACGACGACCGCCCTTTCCCTCCGATCACTGAGGGAAGGAGCGGGCCACCGCCCACGCAGGGGCCGACCCCAACTCGGCTCACTCCCCTCCCCAGCCCTGGTGATGAAAATCCTTGAGGCTGAGGGAGGGGCAGAGGCCGCAGCCCAGCTCGCTTTCCCTTACCATCAAACTGGAGGTCACCGTCTTGGGCGACCGCCGGCGGAGGGGTGCAGCCGGGCTGCATGATGAAAATCCTTGAAGCCGAACGATGGCTGAAAGGTACCAACTCCCGCGGAGTTGCGTTCCTCCAACGACGAGGCGGAAAGACGGCGGATATCCCCCATCCGGGGGCTTGGAAGGCGGAAAGATGCGATGCATAAGGGAGCGCAAAGACATGGTCGCCTCCCAAGGGGATCGCCCTCCTTTTAAAGGTGGCTCTCCCTACTTGCGTCCCCAGCCGTCATGGGCTGAGTCTTCTCCAACACACTCCAAGGTCCTCCCCTACGGCGCGGGGGCTGGGTCCCACACGTCATGCAAGCCGGCTCAGAGCAGAAGAAGCCAAACCGCCGCGCTCGGTGTGTACAACCGCCCAGCGGTTACAAGCGACCCTCCACTTTTGCCTAGACCAGCGGGCGAAAGGGTGGGCAGCCATGCAGGCGGCATGCAACCGCGCCAAGTGGGCGCGCTTCTCCGACTCCCAACACGCCCGGCATGGAGGCCCAGGCCCACACGTCGTGCAACCGGCGCGCCGAATGCTTCGTGCATGCAACTGCACCGCCACTTGCGCCACTACCGCGCCTCCTCGACTGCGGAACCAATACCGCGACTCGAGGCGACCCAGCGCGCGACCCAGCAGCACCAGCCTGGCGCGACGGTCAATGCGGCCAAAAGTGGGCCGGCAGTAATGGCGGTGGCAGGCGGGCAGGAGCAGCGGCCACGTCGTCAGCCAAGCTCACGTCCCGTCCGGGGGCAGCGAGAGAACCCTCTCTCACGGCGTAAAGACAACGCGCCCGTGATCCGTTCATCGAACGGCTCGCGCACGTGCAACGGTCGCTCCTCCAACCACTCGCCCCGTCGCATTAACTCCACGGCGGGACACGCGGCGCCTCTGGCAGGAGAAGCGGGCGACGCTTCGCCTTCGCCATAATGACCGCGTCCAAAAAGGTACGCCACGTCGTTCGATTTCGTATACTTTTCCTTTTTTCCTCTTTCTCTCTCTTGCAACAGGGACCGGGAAAGGGGGATACCCCGAAAAGGATCCTTCCCCGTGAAGGAACCAGGCTTCGAGCCTCCCTACTGATCAGAGGTTCGAAGGCTGGCCCCTCGGAAGGGTTCGACAGCCGCATCAGATCGCGTGGGCCCTACACCCACTACTGGTCAGAGGTTCGAAGGCCGGCCCCTCGAAAGGGTTCCACGGCCGCCTCAGGCTACTCGGGCTCCGCGCCCACTACTGATCAGGGGTTCGAAGGCTGGCCCCCGAAGGGTTCACAGCCGCCTCAGACGCCGAGCGAGGGATGACCATGGGTACGTTCGATACATAACCAAGGCTCAGGCTGCGCTCCCGAGGTACCCTAGGACATTTCCGAGACCGGCGGGAACGATCTTGTAACGGAATCCCATCAGAGGGAGGCATCGAGCCCTCGGACCCCGTCGCCAGGGGACCGGGTCCGGCAGATCACCGGCAGGTACTTTTGGGCGTGCCTCTGGGCCCCTAGCCGACCCCCAACGAACGGGGCACGGACGTCCACTCGGATCACCCGCTTGCAGCTCACCGGAGACACCATGTTCGGCGCCCATCGAGGGCGACATGGCGCTTTCCCCCCTCCTCCTTGTGGAAAGGCGACGCAGGGGCGTATGTAAAAAAGCCGAGTCTGTCCCTGATCGCCCTCTCGCCCTGTGCAGAGGCTCGGGGGCTGCTCTCGCAAACCCGGCTCCGGCCGAACCGTTGACAGCGTCAACATACCAGCCCGAGAACTTGGGACCCGACCGTACACCTGGGCTACGGCCAGCTCGCATGAGGGAACGATCAGACCAGCCGAAGCATTACGCGAGGCATTAAGACCTCGAAGGAGTGAAACCACTCCTCCGAGGCCTCGGGGGCTACACCCGGCGGGTGCGCTCGCTCGCACCCACCGGAACAAAACGCAACCGAGAAAGGCTGGTCCCCTTGCAAAAAAGTGCGACGAAAGCCTCCAAGCGAGTGCAAACACTCCCTTCGAGGCTCGAGGGCTACTGTCGGGGACCATAATTAGGGGTACCCTCAAGGCTCCTAATTCTTAGCTGGTAACCCCCATCAGCACAAAGCTGCAAAGGCCTGATGGGTGCAATTAAGTCAGGGATCAGTCCATTCGAGGGACACGATCACGCCTTGCCCGAGCCTAGCCTCGGACAAGGGCAGCCGACCCTGGAGGATTTCCGTCTCGCCCGAGGCCCCCCTTCAACGGCGAACATATTCCCGGCTCGCCCGAGGCCCTGCCTTCGCTAAGAAGCAACCCTGACCAAATCGCCGCACCGACCGACCAAGTCACAGGAGCATTTAATGCAAAGGTGGCCTGACACCCTTATCCTGACGCGCGCCCCCCAGCCGGCAGAGCCGAAGTGACCGCCGTCACTTCGCCGCTCCACTGACCGGCCTGACAGAAGGACAGCGCCGCCTGCGCCACTCCGACTGTGGTGCCACTTGACAGAGTGAGACTGACAGGCAGTCAGGCCCTGCCGAAGGCATCGTAGGAAGCTCCGCTTCGCCCGACCCAGGGCTCAGACTCGGGCTAAGTCCCAGAAGACGGCGAACTCCGCCCGACCCAGGGCTCGGACTCGGGCTAAGTCCCGGAAGACGACGATCTCCGCCTCGCCCGACCTAGGGCTCGGACTCGGGCTAAGTCCCGGAAGACGGCGAACTCCGCCCGACCCAGGGCTCGGACTCGGGCTAAGTCCCAGAAGACGACGATCTCTGCCTCGCTCGACCCAGGGCTCGGACTTGGGCTCGGCCCTAGAAGACGACGATCTCCGCCTCGCCCGACCCAGGGCTCGGACTTGGGCTCGGCCCCAGAAGACGACGAACTCCGCTTCGCCCGACCCCAGGGCTCGGACTCCGCCCCGGCACCAGCCGGCAATCTCCGCCTCGCCCGACCCGGGGGCTCGGACTCGACCTCGGCTTCGGAGGAGCTTCCACATCGCCCAACCTAGGGCGCAGACCAGCCACGTCAACAGGAGGCGCCATCATCACCCTACCCCGAGCTGACTCGGGCCGCAGGGAACAAGACCGGCGTCCCATCTGGCTCGCTCCGCCAGATAGGCAATGATGGCGCCCCGCATGCTCTGTGACGACGGCGGCTCTCAGCCCCCTTACGGAAGCAAGAGGACGTCAACAAGGACTCAACCGCTCCGACAGCTGTCCCTCCGCCAAGCTCCATCGCTCCTCCGACGGCCACGACATCACACCAGCTGGGTGCCAAGATCTCTCCGGCTGCCACAACGGCATGTACCTAGGGCGCTAGCTCTCCTCCGCTAGACACGTAGCACTCTGCTACACCCCCCATTGTACACCTGGATCCTATCCTTGTGCCTATAAAAGGGAGGACCATGGCCCTCTTAGAGAGGGTTGGCCGCGCGGGGACGAGGACGAGACACGCGCTCGCCCGGAGCCGCTCGCTCCCTCTCCCGCGTGGACGCTTGTAACCCCCTACTGCAAGCGCACCCGACCTGGGCGCGGGACGAACACGAAGGCCGCGGGATTCCCACCTCTCTCACGCCGGTCTCCGGCCGCCTCGCTCTCCCCCCTTCGCGCTCGCCCTCGCGCTCGACCCATCTGGGCTGGGGCACGCGGCGACATTCACTCGTCGGCTCAGGGACCCCCCCGGTCTCGGAACGCCGACAATAATACTAGCAGATTGCACAAAATTAAATAGTAAATAGAGTGAGGCAACGGGCAACTCACAGCACGTAGATTGTCTACGTGGGAAGACCAGCTCAGCGAACACGAAATTTTGTCCAAGAAAACCAATACAGCCGCTCACGTCCGAGCCTGCACAGCGGGAGGTTGACGGAGATACTAGAGCCGCTGCTGAGGCCGTGGGAGACGTCCACGGCACTAGCCCGAGAAGACGAACACTGTGCAGCAGGGAGCCCAAGCACGAGGCCATGGTGGACAATAATCAGACGAACACAACACCACACAGGCGCACAAGTGGAGCACTGCAACATGGGAGAAATGCACTGCACACGAGCAGCACTACCTCCACCTTCTTCCAATCACCACCAGCGAGCCAAACACAAGAACATCGAGACCAAAATAGATCAATCGATTGGAACAGAGAGCAGGAGAGAAGAGCCAGGAACCGATGTTCTATAGTGCACCGTTTAGAGAGTGACTGCCCATCCTTTAAGGAGCCGAGAAAAAAAGAGAGGAGGCAAACGGATTAGCGAGAAGAGCGGATGATCGAGTCGCAGAGATCGGCGTTCGTTGAACGCTGCTGCTGCTGACTTCTACCGCTGCCGTCAGCCCCTGCCTTTCTCTCGTTAGCCAGTCGAAGGCACTGAGGTGCCCTGCTACTACCCAGTCGGCTGAGCTGCTTGGCCTTTGGGCCTTGAAGTGGCCCTGTTCGGCTGACCACATATTTTTTTTAAAAAAAAAGGGAAAAACCCTAAATAAACAGCAACCATTACAACTAATTCATTTCGAGTTTGTGTATATAACCTCTCAAAAGCCATCGCGATGAGCTGCTTCGCACCATTAATTACAACTAATTCATTTCGATTTTATGTGCAATGAATAATGGCGAGTTGACCAAACATGATAAAAGGTACTTCGTAATGTTTATAGACGATTGAACTAGATTCTGCTATGTATGCTTGTTAAACTCAATAGATGAAGCATTACATCATTTTAAAATTTATGAAGTCGAGGTAGAAAATCAACTTAAGAAAAAAATAAATTGTTATGGTCTGATCGCGAGAATAATATATCTTAAATGAGTTTTATGAGTTCTGCACGGAGCATGATATTATTTATGAGATGACAACGCCATACTCACCATAATCCATTGAGGTCACTACAAGAAAGAATCAAACTCTAACTGAGTCTGTTAATACCATATTAGAGACAGTGGGACTATCTAGGGAATAATGGGGTGAGGCAATTACGATAGTGTCAGGTACCATAATTAGGGGTTCCCGAATTATGCCCCTAAGCATACCTAACACCTAAGTACCAGGAAATCATAAACCCAAAAACACGCTCCCCGAGGTCACGTAGGGTCGAATCACGATTTGCCTGAGACCCCGCTTAACGACTGCCCAAAACTACGCCTCGCCCGAGAGCCCATCCTCGGGCGAAGGCTGTGCCCGTGTGGATCCTCGACTCACCCAAGGGGGGCCCTTTTACGGGAAGCAAAAATCTGCCTCGCCCGAGGGCATCTCGGACGAAGGCCGGCCCCGAGCCCGGCCTCGACCAAAGTTCTCAGGAACCACAAGACATATGCACTAAATGCAACCGATACGAATACCTACTCCACCAATGACACCGCAGTCAACAGAGGACGATGGGACCGCGGTCTATCTACTTTCACCGTCCACGATGACGCACGCCCGCGAATACCGGGCATTGCTCCCCCTCCGGTCGTTGTTCTCAACAACTTCGGATGTGACATACGATGTCTAGGCACAACATAAGCCTCGGGAAGGAACTCCGCCTCGCTCGAGGTCGGCCTCGGCCTTGGGAGGGAACTCTGCCTCGCCTGAGCTCAATCTTAGCCAATTGCCCCGGCAGTGGAGTATTAAATGTCACCAACTCCCCGCGAATCCCGCAGGAGACCACTCCGACTACTATTCTGACCACTCCTAGCATGACTACGTGTCCAGGCGCAGACCCGACCATGGCCTCGGGAGAAATCTTCGTCTCGCCCGAGCATGGCCTCGGCCAACAACATCACCAAAAGAGCACCCGACGCCACCAACCCTTCCGCAAAAATCACTAACAACAGGATGTCTACAGAAACCACAAGACTGGGGTCAAGTTCGCTTTATGCCATACGAGCCTAGATTACCATGCACTTTTCACCATACTCATCGCTATTTCAACCACTACGGCTCAGGCTCAGACGTCTCGTCCACAAGATGGGCTCGGGTACGCATCCGAGCCCCCAACCCTGGCCTCGGTTCTCTGCTTGGTCAAAATACAGGATACAAGAACCGGACATCCTCCTCCTGATCAAAGGCGACAGCTAGGACAGGGGTCATCCCGGTGGCCATACTGCTACAAGGGCTCGGGATCACCCCCTCTCAATAACTATGACAACCTTTGTACTCATGGGCTTCCTCCTTGCGGCAATAAAAGGAGGAGTCCAGGTCCCTAGGGAGAGAGAGGACAACACTTCAATGTTTGCCCTCCACGTTCGATATTGACACTAGCCTCAATCACTCAAAGAGACTTGGGATCTGTTCCGTCTCTTGACCATCTTGTAACCCTTACTACGAGCACCTAGATGCAAGATAATATAATTCTCACCCCCTCCCCCCGCTGGAAGTAGGGCCTTCTAAATCTTGTGTCTTCTTGCATCACTCATCTGGACTGGGACACGTAGCACAAATTCACTGGTTGGTTAGGACCCTCGGGTCAAAACACCGATAGGACCCTCGGGTCAAAACACCGCAAAGAACAAAAAAATAAACATGTTGCTACTAAATAAATAGAACCTATACATACTAACTTTGATGTTATTTATCAAAATAGTTTAAAAAGGCCAATTTTTAAAAAACTAATGTTAACCTAAACTAAACATAAAGAAAAACTAAACCTAAACTAAATCTTATCTAAACCTAAACCTAAATCTAAACTGAGAATACCTAAACTAAGTAACTAACTAACTCTAACATCTAAAATATTAGCCCTTGCTATCAATTATCATTCAAATAACAAATTAAGAATAGAAAAATATACCTTACCTACAAGATGAGGAGTGGTGGACATAGATTAGGAGGGGCAATCGTCTAGGTGGAGGGGGTGCTAGAGAGGTGAGGTTAGGTAGGAGGGTCGTGCGTAGTGACAAACCTAGCATCGATGCAATGGCATGAGAGCAGAGGGAGGGTCAGCGGGAGAGAGCCGATGTCGTGGCAAAATGGACAACACCACTGATCGGTGCGTGGCTGACCTATCATGTCAATAGGTCAGCTGCGCTAGGTAGATCGATGTTAGGTAGTTTGACGCGTCCAGATAAATTAGGGGGTTTGAGGCCCAGCACTGGTGGCGGCCGCGCGAGCAAACGCCGGCTACAACATACCAGCCAGCAGTGCGACGAAGAAGGTTGTATAGCCTTGCCTCCTCCGTGCAGCCTCGTCCTCATCGCACTCGTACACCAGCGCAGGACAGGAAGTTTCTGAGCTCTATGTAGAGCCCTATGTAGCGGACGAGGAGGACCCCCTACATTATAGCGAACCTTTTACAGTGACTTGCTACGGAACGAGAGCTGAAAAACGCTAAATTTACTGTTGCTAGAGAGTGAGGGCCTGTTTGGACAGGCGCCGTAGCGCGCCACACCTGCAGCGGCCGATTTGGGCGCCACACCTGCGGCGGCCGAAGTGTGGCGCGGTGTGGCGCCCGAGCCAGCCCACCATACAGGCCCTGAGTCTTAGACACGTGAAATTTAGCATCTCCCTTTGTAGTTTGTACTAATATTTGTTAGAAGGAGATGGTTAAGCTGGAGCATGTTTTGCATTATAGAAGAGTGAAGTATCTGCTTTTTTCACTAAAAACCTAACTATCCACAGGCAGCCAATAAACATATGTCTGCAAGTCGGAAACAAGCGTTTTATTTTGTGTGGTGTATACTCCATATCGGATACCCCAGGTCCCAGCCAAGCGCGTGCGCTGCCGTTGCCGTCGCGCGCGGCGCGCCCCACCTCCCGTCCCCTCCGCAGCGCTCCGCTTCTTGGAGACCCATCCAGCATCTACCATCACTGGCCCGTCCGTAACGGCGACACCTCCTCGTCCTCGGCTCCTGCTTCTACGGCGGTAGGTAGGTGCCGCGTCGGCGCGTCGCCTTCCTTCAACTGCGCCTGCCCGCACCGCATCTCTTCTCCTTGCTCCATCTCCCTACTGCTCCAGCTCCTATCCTCTTGGTTCTGCCCGTCCGCGGTCCGCGTGTGTGCGCTCCATCCTTCACCACCTGTCGCCGAGCCAACCGCACCGCCCTCTGATGTCAGTTCCTGCCCGCACCATTTCTCGTTCTTGGTTCCATCCAGAGGCTAGCTCCGGATTCTGATGCCCGTTTCGATTTCCATCTGTAGGACTGGGCCGGGCGAGGAGCTGGCCGAGCTGCTGTGGGACCGTGGCCCGGCGCTGCGGAGGGCGCCGCCGCCGTTCCAGCCCTTCACCTGCAGCGCCGCCGGCAGCAGCAGGTCGCAGGAGCTGAAGCGGCACGCCTCGGACGCCACCAAGGCGGCAGCGTTCGTGACCGCCGTCTCCGTCCCGCTGGGCACGCACGACGCCGGCTCCGGGCTCGGGCTCGCCGGCCTCCCCGTCCACGACGACGACGACGCCGTGCCGTGGTTGCATTGCCCCGTCGCCGACGACGGCGACGGCGACACGGCGCCGCTGCCGCCGGAGTTCTGCGCTGGCCTCCTGTCCGAGTACTCGGAGGTGGCCGCGCCGGCGCCGGCCTTCCACGCCGCGGCCACGCCGCCGGCCGAGGCCGCGGCCAACAAGCTGGCCCCGCCGAGCGCCGCCGGCGGAGGGGAGGGCGTCTTGAACTTCACCTTCTTCTCGCGGCCCCTACAGCGCCCGCAGGCGGCGGCGGCGCCCGCCGCCGCGGCCGCGAGCAACCCTGTCGAGTCCACGGTCGTCCAGGCGGCAGCGAACCGGCTGCGGAGCACGCCGCTGTTCTCCGAGCAGAGGATGGCGTGGCTGCAGCCACCCAAGGCGCCGCGCACCACGGCGGCAGCGACGGCGCCACCTCCTCCTCCGCTGGTGCCTCTGCTCCCAGATAGCCGCCATGGGGAGACGGTCGGCACGGTAGCTCAACCTCAGCCCCGGTCGCAACCAGAAGCAAGACCTCCGGATGCGGCGGCGGTGACGACCTCTTCGGTCTGCTCCGGCAACGGTGGTCGGAGCCAGCTCAAGAGGAGCCGGCACCTGGCCGCGGACTGCTCGGTCAGTCCGGACGAGGTAGTAATAGCATGCCCGACCAGGCGACCACGCTCGCCACTGCACCCATTGATCCAATCCAATCTCCCCGCGCCTCCATCCATGGATCCTGCCTGACTTGGACTTGTCTCTCCTATCTGCAGGACCTGGACGACGAGCCCGGCGCGACGAGGAGGTCGGCGGCGCGGAGCGCCAAGCGGTGCCGCACCGCCGAGGTGCACAACCTGTCGGAGAGGGTACGCGCCGCTCGCTCGCCTCCCCTCGCCAGCTCGCCTTCATGCACGCTCTGGCAATGCGCACATGCATGCCATCTCACTGACCAACCTTGCTACGTGCGTTGCACTTGCAGAGGAGACGGGACCGGATCAACGAGAAGATGCGCGCCCTACAGGAGCTCATTCCCAACTGCAACAAGGTCTGTCTGCTCTAATGAGCATGAGCTGCTCCGTCGTCGTCGTCGTTCGTCCACACGTACGACACGAGGCGACGTTGTGATGACTGATGACCCGCATCATCCGCTCCTCTTGCGTGCAGGTCGACAAGTCGTCGATGCTGGAGGAGGCGATCGAGTACCTGAAGACGCTGCAGCTGCAAGTGCAGATGATGTCGATGGGGACCGGGCTGTGCATGCCACCGGCGGCGATGCTGCTGCCAGCGATGCAGCAGCAGCTCCTGCACCACCACCCCATGGCGCACTTCCCCCATCTCGGCATGGGCCTGGGCTTCGGCATGGGCGCGGCGGACATGCTCCCGTTCCCGTGCGTCGCGGCCGGCGCCCATTTCCCGTGCCCGCCGGGGGCCATGTTCGGCGTGCCGGGGCAGGCGATGCCCTCGCTGCCGCCGGCGTTCGCTCACATGTACGGCGCTGGCAGTGGCGCCGGGCCGGCTGGGCAGACGGAAGCTGCTGATGCGGCTGCTCCTGCACGGACAGGAGAGGCAGAGCAGGGTGATCAGCAGGTGCAGGTGCAGCACCCGAAGCAGACGTGATGGCGAAGGCGACGAGGCGGCTACCCGAACATTCCCACGCGTTTGGTTTTATGGGCATTATGAGAATGAATCTACCCATCAAAATCTGCCCAGCCGGCACAGAGTCCTTTCTTTTGGTTGCCCTGGTGTTGGTGAGATGATATCAGATGCGCGCGCATGCATGCAGTGATGCAGATGCAGCCATGTCGTGCAAATGCAAATGCAAAGTGTTTTTTTACCCAGCTAGCCGGCTAGCCTGCTATACCTTGCCTGTACTATACTCGTAAACTGTTGGAGAATGTAGAGAAGAGGAACTGGAGGAACGTTTGTTTTCACCCATGATACTGGTCTGTGACGTCTCATCAGCAGAAAAACGCCGTCCCCTGCACGGAAACTGGCCATCAAGATTCAAGAAGTGGCATGGTGGTGTTTGGTAGTATTTATAACTTATGGGTAACTGATAAAGCTAAACTATATTTATTTAAGTTTAATCATAATAAGATATCACGCTAAGAAATGATATATAACATCGGTCTACTTAAACTTTTTATCGCTGGTATTCAATGTAAATTATTATCGTTATCATTTATATTATATTTCGTGAACTATAACAGTTAACAGCACCTGACTGTCCTCTATTGCCTTTGATCAGTTTGTAACTTGTTATGCCAACCACTCGCACGTAGTAAAAACCTAACGATCCAGGCAGCAACAGAGTATGGAACTATTGGATGGGCTCATACATACATGATGCATGTACTGTACTCTACTCATTCCGTGTACCCATACTACTACACCCCCGCCTGCCTCCAAATCCAACTCATCATCATAATGGTGATGACGGGGCGTGGGCATGCCGTCCGACCGTAAAGACCAAAAACTGGTGCCCGACCATGAATGGGCTGAACATTTGGCTCTTGAATATATATTCAAGGAACAATCATAATTAGTAAAAACACTAAACTTTAATCCATACTACTCTATTAAAAATCAAAGGTGGGTGCCTTGTTGATACCATGGCTCCGCTCCGCCCTTCTCTTCACCGTACGATTGACTCACACCAACGTCTGGCCGCAGATCCTGCCCAACCCCCCCCCCCCCCCCCCCGCCTCACTGTGCTCCTGCCACGACTACTGCCCCTACTCCCCCGCCTTCGTTTCCCGCGGCCTAGGCGCCAAGCCTCCTGCCAGCGTTAAGCCGCCTGCCAAGGGTCGACGTGGCGCAGAGGAAGTAATAATGGCGTTGGGGCTCAACGCCACCCATACCGCCTGCCATAAAGGACGAAGTCAGGGAATCCCAGACGACCAAGGCGCAAGGCGACAATCACGATTTATTAGGGTGAAACTTCTCGTTTGAC
This sequence comes from Zea luxurians, assembly GCA_029449295.1. Classification (NCBI taxonomy): domain Eukaryota; kingdom Viridiplantae; phylum Streptophyta; class Magnoliopsida; order Poales; family Poaceae; genus Zea; species Zea luxurians. The sequence continues at coordinate 6,294,997 of JAOPSE010000082.1, read as the reverse complement.
CATGGCTCGATAGCTCCTTCTAAAGGAAGGAGCTGGTAACCGACCCCCACCTTGGTCTATAAAAGGGGAGGGTCAGAGATGGACACAAGGAGGTGGAGAGACACACAGACGGACCGGAGGACCTAGAGAACAACGAAGGCCGGAGCCGAGGAGCGAACCACCACGACATCCAAGGCTTAGCAGAGAGCTCTATTCTCGTATTCCTTAGGTCTAGCCACACACAAGAGACTTAGGAGCTCTTCTTTCCTCTCTCGACCACTAGGTTCGAAACCCCAACACTAGGCCAACCACCCTACCATGGAGAAGTCAACAGAGAACGACGGTGTTGTTCACTTGTTTTTGGTAACTGTATAGAATCAAAAACAAGGCAACACAATATTAAATAGTAGGGACCTTTGTCTTTGGGGCATTAATGATCCAAGAACGAAGGTAGTGAGGGCAGTGGCGTAGCTAGGATTTTTTCATGAGGTATGCCATAAAAACTTCAAGTTTACCTAAAAAATCTTTTAAATAACTAAACATCATGAATCAAAATTGCAGAGAAAAACTTAGGGTTTGCTACAAATTCACCATCTCTTCCTGTAAGCTCAGGGTTGAGGTCTAAGAGGGACCGGAGGAGAGTCGGACAGCAGCGCTCACTAGCGGCGATGGTGGGGGCGTGCCGCGCACCTACACCTTGTTGTTGCTTTTATTTTTGTGATGATCTTCTATCAGGTGGCGGCTTGACTGCTGGTCTCCCACTCTCATATACTCGTATGGACTATTGGTGTCGTATTGTCTTTTCTAGACTGGTGGTCCAGTGGGCTGGCTAAGGGTATGCCATGGCCCACCCGGACCACCCACCAGCTACGCCTCTGAGTGAGGGACACTTGTTTTTAATCCTTCGGGGTGTCAAAAATAATTTAACATGAATTAATACGCTACCTGTCTCTTCCTTCATATGACATCTTTCCGAAGGTCATATGAAGGAAGAGGGTGGCAAATAAGAATGTTTATATAACTAACTAGATTAGGCAATAAAGAACAAGCCTTCTAACTTATCTGCATATTCATTTCAACCTTCATTTCTAGTGATTTGATAAACAATTATAAACATACCTTTGGTTTTACATGAATGAGAGCACAAAGGTTACGTCGGAAGCTAAATAAATGAGAGTGTTCCCTTCCCTCGAAAAAGGTGAATCTATGCATGTTACTGTTCATCTATTTATAGGGGAGAGGTACAACTTCGCATGAAACTACAAGTGTATCCACAAAGCTTGTACATATGATTTACAAATGACACAAGGGTAGTATTGTCTTCTATCTTTATCTTCTTGACAATAGAATCTTGTGAACACCTTCTTACGGCCTTGTTTAGCTTCTATCTTCGTCTTCTCGTATTGTTATGATGAAGCTAATGCCTTCATCCTTTTCTTGATTTATTCCGAAGGTGGCTACTGTCGAAGCACTTGCAACACTTAGAGATGTATCGGGAAATAGTGTTAACCGTGTTTTTGAGAACCTTTGAAAGATGAAGGCCCCAACATATGGGTAATCCACTACAGAATAAGATGGCACATAACGGTGGTGAAAGTCGCCTAGAGGGGGGGTGAATAGGGCGAAACTGAAATTTACAAAAATAATCACAACTACAAGCCGGGTTAGCGTTAGAACAATAATAGAGTCCGCGAGAGAGGGTGCAAAATAAATCGCAAGCAAATAAGGAATGTGACACGAGGATTTATTTTACCGAGGTTCGGTTCTCGCAAACCTACTCCCCGTTGAGGAGGCCACAAAGGCCGGGTCTCTTTCAACCCTTTCCCTCTCTCAAACGATCCACCGATCGAGTGAGCTTCTCCTTCTCAATCACTTGGGACACAAAGTCCCCGCAAGGACCACCACACAATTGGTGTCTCTTGCTTTGATTACAAGTGAATGAATTGATCACAAGAAACAAATGAGAAAGAAAAGAAGCGATCCAAGCGCAAGAGCTCAAAAGAACACGGCAAATCACTCTCTCTAATCACTAAAGCCTTTTGTGGAATTGGGAGAGGATTTGATCTCTTTGTTGTGCTTTGAATTGAATGCTAGCTCTTGTAAGGTGGTTGGAAACTTGAATACTTGGATGCCATGAATGGTGGGTGGTTGGGGTATTTATAACCCCAACCACCAAACTAGCCGTTTGGTGGGGCTGTCTGTCGCATGGTGCACCGGACAGTCCGGTGCACACCGGACATGTCTGGTGCCCTAGCCACGTCACCAAAACCGTTGCGTTTCGACCGTTGGAGCACTGTCTTCTGGGCCCGCCTGGATGTCCGGTGGCGCATCGGACATGCACTGTAGAGTGTCCGGTGCGCCAGCATGGGCGTGCCTGACTTCTGCGCGCGCTGGCGCGCATTTAATGCGTATGCAGGTAGCCGTTGGCGCCGAAGTAGCCGTTGCCCCGCAGTTACACCGGACAGTCCGATGTACACCGGACATGTCTGGTGAATTATAGCGGAACAGCTGCCGCGAATTCCCGAGGCTGCCAAGTTCCAGAGCCACGTCCTCTTGGAGCACCGGACACTGTCCGGTGTACACCGGACAGTCTGGTGAATTATAGCGGAGTTGCCTCTAGAATTTCCCGAAGGTGACGAGTTTGAGTTGGAGTCCTCTGGTACACCGGACATGTCCGGTGGTGCATCGGACACTGTCCGGTGGCACACCGGACAGTCCGGTGCGCCAGACCAGAGGTGCCTTCGGTTGACCCTTGCTCTTTGCGATGAACCCTTTGCTTGGTCTTTTTATTGGCTAAGTGTGAACCTTTTGCACCTATAGAACTTATACACTAGAGCAAACCAGTTAGTCCAATTATTTGTGTTGGACAATTCAACCACCAAAATCATTTAGGAAATAGGTGTAAGCCTAATTCCCTTTCAATCTCCCCCTTTTTGGTGATTGATGCCAACACAAACCAAAGCAAATATAAAAGTACATAATTGAACTAGTTTGCATAATATAAGTGCAAAGGTTACTTGGAATTGAGCCAATATAAATACTTAGAATGCGCATGGATTGTTTCTTTCTTATTTAACATTTTGGACCACGCTTGCACCACATGTTTTGTTTTTGCAAATTCTTTTGTAAACTCTTTTCAAAGTTCTTTTGCAAATAGTCAAAGGTAAAGGAATAAGATTTTGCAAAGCATTTTCAAGACTTGAAATTTTCTCCCCTATTTTAAATGCTTTTCCTTTGACTAAAACAAAACTCCTCCTCAATAAATTCTCCTCTTAGTGTTCAAGAGGGTTTTAAGATGTATATTTTGAAAGTGCTACTTTCTCCCCCTTTTTGAACACAATAAGACATCAAATTGAAAAACATGATACTTTGAAATTTACCAATTGAAAATCATTTTAAAATTAGGGTGGTGGTGCGGTCCTTTTGCTTTGGGCTATACTTTCTCCCCCTTTGGCATGAATCGCCAAAAACGGATACTTAGAGTGAAATATAAGCCCTTCTTAAGCTATTTTCTCCCCTTTGGCAAATAAAATATGAGTGAAGATTATACCAAAGCCGGAGTCCTTTTGCTTCATGCTCTCTCCCGAGGATGAAACGTGACTTGGAGTGACGGCGAGGGGTGAGTTACGGAGTGGAAGCCTTTGTCTTCGCCAAAGACTCCAATTCCCTTTCAATATACCTATGACTTGGTTTGAAATACACTTGAAGACACATTAGTCATAGCATATATAAAAGAGACATGATCAAAGGTATATTCATGAGCTATGTGTGCAAGTTAACAAAAGAAGTTTCTAGAATCAAGAACATTCAACTCATGCCTAAGTTTGGTAAAAGTTTGTTCATCAAGTGGCTTGGTAAAGATATCGGCTAATTGATCTTTAGTATTAATATAAGCAATCTCGATATCCCCCTTTTGTTGGTGATCCCTAAGAAAATGATACCGAATGGCTATGTGTTTAGTGCGGCTATGTTCAACGGGATTATCCGCCATGCGGATTGCACTCTCATTATCACATAGAAGAGGAACTTTGGTTAATTTGTAACCATAGTCCCGCAGGGTTTGCCTCATCCAAAGTAGTTGCGCGCAACAATGTCCTGCGGCAATGTACTCGGCTTCGGCGGTTGAAAGAGCGACCGAATTTTGCTTCTTTGAAGCCCAAGACACCAAGGATCTTCCCAAGAACTGGCAAGTCCCCGATGTGCTCTTTCTATTAATTTTGCACCCCGCCCAATCGGCATCCGAATAACCAATTAAATCAAATGTGGATCCCCGAGGGTACCAAAACCCAAACTTAGGAGTATAAGCTAAATATCTCAAGATTCGTTTTACGGCCGTAAGGTGTGATTCCTTAGGGTCGGATTGGAATCTTGCACACATGCATACGGAAAGCATAATATCCGGTCGAGATGCACATAAGTAAAGCAATGAACCTATCATCGACCGGTATACCTTTTGATCTACGGATTTACCTCCCGTGTCGAGGTCGAGATGCCCATTGGTTCCCATGGGTGTCTTGATGGGCTTGGCATCCTTCATCCCAAACTTGTTTAGAATGTCTTGAGTGTACTTCGTTTGGCAAATGAAGGTGCCCTCTTGGAGTTGCTTAACTTGGAATCCTAAGAAATACTTCAACTCCCCCATCATTGACATCTCGAATTTTTGTGTCATGATCCTACTAAATTCCTCACATGTAGATTCGTTAGTAGACCCAAATATAATATCATCAACATAAATTTGGCATACGAACAAATCATTTGCAAGAGTCTTAGTAAATAAAGTAGGATTGGCTTTGCCGACTTTGAAGCCATTTACAATAAGGAAATCTCTGAGGCATTCATACCATGCTCTTGGGGCTTGTTTGAGCCCATAAAGCGCCTTAGAGAGCCTATAGACGTGATTAGGATACTTACTGTCTTCAAAGCCAGGAGGTTGCTCAACATAGACCTCTTCCTTGATTGGTCCGTTGAGGAAGGCACTCTTCACATCCATTTGAAAGAGCTTGAAGCCATGGTAAGTAGCATAGGCTAATAATATACGAATTGACTCAAGCCTAGCTACGGGTGCATAGGTTTCACCAAAATCTAAACCTTCGCCTTGTGAATACCCCTTGGCCACGAGTCAAGCTTTGTTCCTTGTCACCACACCATGCTCGTCTTGCTTGTTGCGGAAGACCCACTTGGTTCCTACAACATTTTGATTAGGACGTGGAACTAAATGCCATACCTCGTTCCTAGTGAAGTTGTTGAGCTCCTCTTGCATTGCCACCACCCAATCCGGATCTTGAAGTGCTTCCTCTACCCTGGTTGGCTCAATAGAGGAAACAAACGAGTAATGTTCACAAAAATGTGCAACCCGAGATCTAGTAGTTACCCCCTTATGAATATCGCCGAGGATGGTGTCGACGGGGTGATCTCGTTGGATTGCTTGGTGGACTCTTGGGTGTGGCGGTCTTGGTACTTCCTCATCCTCCTTGTCTTGATCAATTGCATCTCCCCCTTGATCGTTGCCGTCATCTTGAGGTGGCTCATCATTTTGATTCTCTCCTTCATCATCTTGAGCCTCGTCCTCATTTTGAGTAGGTGGAGACGCTTGCGTGGAGGAGGATGGTTGATCTTGTGCATTTGGAGGCTTTTCGGATTCCTTGGGACACACATCCCCAATGGACATGTTCCTAAGCACGATGCACGGAGCCTCTTCTTCACCTATCTCATCAAGATCAACTTGCTCTACTTGAGAGCCATTAGTCTCATCAAACACAACGTCACAAGAAACTTCAACAAGTCCTGAGGACTTGTTAAAGACTCTATATGCCCTTGTGTTTGAGTCATATCCTAGTAAAAAGCCTTCTACAATCTTAGGAGCAAATTTAGATTTTATACCTCTTTTAACAAGAATAAAGCATTTGCTACCAAAGACTCTAAAGTATGAAATATTGGGCTTTTTACCGGTTAGGAGTTCGTATGATGTCTTCTTGAGGATTCGGTGTAGATATAACCGGTTGATGGCGTAGCAAGCGGTGTTAACCGCCTCGGCCCAAAACCGATCCGATGTCTTGTACTCATCAAGCATGGTTCTTGCCATGTCCAATAGAGTTCGATTCTTCCTCTCCACTACACCATTTTGTTGTGGGGTGTATGGAGAAGAGAACTCATGCTTGATGCCCTCCTCAAGGAAGCTTTCAATTTGAGAATTCTTGAACTCCGTCCCATTGTCGCTTCTTATTTTCTTGATCCTTAAGCCGAACTCATTTTGAGCCCGTCTCAAGAATCCCTTTAAGGTCTCTTGGGTTTGAGATTTTTCCTGCAAAAAGAACACCCAAGTGAAGCGAGAATAATCATCCACAATAACTAGACAGTACTTACTCCCGCCGATGCTTATGTAAGCGATCGGGCCGAATAGATCCATGTGTAGGAGCTCCAGTGGCCTGTCAGTCGTCATGATGTTCTTATGTGGATGTTGAACTCCAACTTGCTTCCCGGCTTGGCACGCGCTACAGATCCTGTCTTTCTCAAAATGAACATTGGTTAATCCTAAAATGTGCTCTCCCTTTAGAAGCTTATGAAGATTCTTCATCCCAACATGGGCCAGTCGGCGGTGCCAGAGCCAACCCATGTTAGTCTTAGCAATTAAGCAAGTGTCGAGTTCAGCTCTATCGAAATCAACTAAGTATAGCTGACCCTCTAACACTCCCTTAAATGCTATTGAATCATCACTTCTTCTAAAGACAGTGACACCTACATCAGTAAATAGACAGTTGTAGCCCATTTGACATAATTGGAATACGGAAAGCAAATTGTAATCTAAGGAATCAACAATAAAAACATTGGAAATAGAATGGTCAGGAGATATAGCAATTTTACCCAAACCTTTGACCAAACCTTGGTTTCCATCCCCGAATGTGATCGCTCGTTGGGGATCTTGGTTTTTCTCGTATGAGGAGAACATTTTCTTCTCCCCTGTCATGTGGTTTGTGCACCCGCTATCAATAATCCAACTTGTGCCCCCGGATGCATAAACCTACAAAACAAGTTTAGTTCTTTGTTTTAGGTACCCAAACGGTTTTGGGTCCTTTGGCATTAGAAACAAGAACTTTGGGTACCCAAACACAAGTCTTGGAGCCCTTGTGTTTGCCCCCAACAAACTTGGCAACTACCTTGCCGGATTTGTTAGTAAGCACATAAGATGCATCAAAGGTTTTAAATGAAATAGCATGATCATTTGATGCATTAGGAGTTATCTTCTTAGGCAACTTAGCACGGGTTGGTTGCCTAGAACTAGATGTCTCACCCTTATACATAAAAGCATGATTAGGGCCAGAGTGAGACTTCCTAGAATGAATTTTCCTAATTTTGCTCTCGGGATAGCCGGCAGGGTACAAAATGTAACCTTCGTTATCCTGAGGCATGGGAGCTTTGCCCTTAACAAAGTTAGATAGTTTCTTAGGAGGGGCATTAATTTTGACATTATCTCCCCTTTGGAAGCCAATGCCATCCTTAATGCCAGGGCGTCTCCCATTATAGAGCATGCTTCTAGCAAATTTAAATTTTTCATTTTCTAAGTCATGCTCACTAATCTTAGCATTAAGTTGAGCTATGTGATCATTTTGTTTCTTAATTAAGGCTAGGTGATCATGGATAGCATCAACATTAATATCTCTACATCTAGTACAAATGGAAGTATGCTCAATAGATGTAGAAGGTTTGCAAGTTTTTAATTCTACAACCTTAGCATGCAATATATCATTTTCACTTCTAAGGTTGGAAATAGTAGCATTGCAAACATCAAAATCTTTAGCCTTAGCAATTAATTTTTCATTTTCATCTCTAAGGTTAGCAAGAGAAATGTTCAATTCATCAATCTTAGCAAGTAAATCAACATTATCATTTCTAAGATTGGGAATTGAAACATTGCAAACATGAGAATCAACCTTAGCATTTAAACTAGCATTTTTATTTCTAAGGTTGATAATTAAATCATGGCATGTGCTTAGCTCACTAGATAGTTTTTGACATTTTTCAACCTCTAGAGCGTAAGCATTCTTAACCTTAACATGTTTTTTATTTTCCTTGATTAGGAAGTCCTCTTGGGAGTCCAAGAGATCATCCTTTTCATGGATGACACTAATTAGCTCATTTAGTTTTTCCTTTTGTTCCATGTTAAGGTTGGCAAAAAGGATACGCAAATTATCTTCCTCATCACTAGCATTATCATCACTAGAAGATTCATATTTAGTGGAGGATTTTGATTTAACCTTCTTTCTTTTGTCGTCCTTTGCCATGAGGCACTTGTGGCCGACGTTGGGGAAGAGGAGGCCCTTGGTGACGGCGATGTTGGCGGCGTCCTCGTCGGAGGAGCTCTTGTCCGAGTCCCATTCGCGGCATACATGCGCGTCGCCACCCTTCTTCTTGTAGTATTTCTTCTTTTCCTTTCTTCTTCCCTTCTTGTCGTCGCCCCTGTCACTGTCACTAGAAATAGGACATTTGGCAATAAAGTGACCGGTCTTACCACACTTGTAGCAAACCTTCTTGGAGCGGGACTTGTGGTCTTTCCCTCTCCTTTGCTTGAGGATTTGGCGGAAGCTCTTGATGATGAGCGCCATCTCCTCGTTGTCGAGCTTGGAGGCGTCGATGGGTGTTCGACTTGGAGTAGCTTCCTCCTTCTTTTCTTCCGTCGCCTTGAATGCGACCGGTTGTGCTTCGGGTGTGGAGGAGGTGCCTTGCTCGATGATTTTCTTTGAGCCTTTAATCATTAGCTCAAAGCTCACAAATTTTCCTATAACTTCCTCGGGAGACATTAGCTTATATCTAGGATCACCTCGAATTAATTGAATTTGTGTAGGGTTAAGAAATACGAGGGATCTAAGAATAACCTTGACCATCTCATGGTCATCCCATTTTTTGCTCCCGAGGTTGCGCACTTGGTTTACCAAGGTCTTCAAGCGGTTGTACATAGCATGCGGATCCTCCCCTTGGTGAAGCATGAAGCGACCGAGCTCCCCCTCGATCGTCTCCCGTTTGGTGATCTTTGTCACCTCGTCTCCCTCGTGCGCGGTCTTGAGTACATCCCAAATCTCCTTCACACTTTTTAACCCTTGCACCTTGTTATACTCCTCTCGACTTAGAGAGGCGAGGAGTATAGTGGTTGCTTGGGAGTTAAAGTGGTGGATTTGGGCCACTTCGTCCGAGTCGTAGTTGTCATCCCCTACGGATGGCACCTGTACACCAAACTCAACAACATTCCATATGCTTGTGTGGAGTGAGGTTAGATGATGCCTCATTTTGTCACTCCACATATTATAATCTTCACCGTCAAAAACCGGTGGTTTGCCTAATGGAACGGAGAGCAAAGGAGTACGTTTTGAAATATGGGGATATCGTAGAGGAATCTTACTATACTTCTTGCGCTCTTGGCGCTTAGAAGTAACGGACGGCGCATCGGAGTCGGAGGTCGATGGTGATGAAGAGTCGGTCTCGTAGTAGACCACTTTTCTCATCCTCTTGTGCTTGTCACCTCTCCGATCCGACTTGTGGGAAGAGGATTTCTTCTCTTTCCCTTCCCTTTGTTGGAGGAGTTTTTCTTCTCCTTCCTCTTGTTGCGGGACTCTTCCGATGAAGTCGACTCGTGGCTTGTAGAGGGCTTGTCGCCGGTCTCCATCTCCCTCTTGGCGAGTTCTCCCGACATTACTTCGAGCAGTTAGGCTCTAATGAAGCACCGGCCTTTGATACCAATTGAAAGTCGCCTAGAGGGAGGGTGAATAGGGCGAAACTGAAATTTACAAAAATAATCACAACTACAAGCCGGGTTAGCGTTAGAACAATAATAGAGTCCGCGAGAGAGGGTGCAAAACAAATCGCAGGCAAATAAGGAATGTGACACGAGGATTTGTTTTACCGAGGTTCGGTTCTCGCAAACCTACTCCCCGATGAGGAGGCCACAAAGGCCGGGTCTCTTTTAACCCTTTCCCTCTCTCAAACGATCCACCGATCGAGTGAGCTTCTCCTTCTCAATCACTTGGGACACAAAGTCCCCGCAAGGACCACCACACAATAATTGGTGTCTCTTGCTTTGATTACAAGTGAATGAATTGATCACAAGAAACAAATGAGAAAGAAAAGAAGCGATCTAAGCGCAAGAGCTCAAAAGAACACGACAAATCACTCTCTCTAATCACTAAAGCCTTTTGTGGAATTGGGAGAGGATTTGATCTCTTTGTTGTGCTTTGAATTGAATGCTAGCTCTTGTAAGGTGGATGGAAACTTGAATACTTGGATGCCATGAATGGTGGGTGGTTGGGGGTATTTATAACCCTAACCACCAAACTAGCCGTTTGGTGGGGCTGTCTGTCGCATGGTGCACCGGACAGTCCGGTGCCCTAGCCACGTCACCAAAGCCGTTGGGTTCCGACCGTTGGAGCACTGTCTTCTGGGCCCGCCTGAATGTCCGGTGGCACATCGGACATGCACTGTAGAGTGTCTGGTGCGCCAGCATGGGCGTGCCTGACTTCTGCGCACGCTGGCGCGCATTTAATGCGTCCGCAGGTAGCCGTTGGCGCCGAAGTAGCCGTTGTGTAACACCCGGTTTTAAAGGACAAAGCCGGGTGCATCTCATACATGCGCCAAAGAAGACAACATATATAATAACAGAGTGTATAGAGATAAATGTCATAAAACATCAGAGTATTTATTACATAGCGGAAGACTTATTACAAAATAAAATAATAAATATAAAACGAACTAAGGATCGATGGCGCCAATGCCGACTGAGAAACGCCACCTAGATCAAGTCGAATGCCTCAGTGTTAGGCGGCTCCTCTTCGACCACCTGTTCTTCTCCCGTGGGGGGGTGTGAGACAGCAAGAGTGAGCTCACATACGTTCATAGCTCAACAAGTCGTGGGGAATAATGTGGCATGAACTCACCAAAGGTGGGAGTTCATGAAGTGTAAGGCTGATCAATGAAATAAAGGCTGAAGCTGAGCATTGCTTTTATGAGTTGGTCAAAATTTTATTAGCAGTTACTAAGTGAATGTAAATACCAAACCATAGTAATAATAAGTAAAAGTAATAATAAAATAATCCCAAATGCAGTGAGATGACAAATTAAGTTTAAGTTCCATAAATTAATCATGTGAGTGTCCGAGCCGCTCATGACCGTGAGCACGGCTAGTATACCAGTTTTACACTCTGCAGAGGTTGCGCATCTTTACCCACAAGTCGTGTTACCCATTTGCCACGGAGTTGATCAGACTCCATACACCTCTACCAAGGAAGCGAGGCAGGGTACCACTACGAGGCCTTTACAAAGTTCCACTAGCTTCAGACTACCCGCTACAGTTTATAGGAAGCTCCAGTGCAGGGTTCTTGCCTGACCGCCATCGCAGCAAAATCAACCCAAGGACCTCCCTACACTGACCACTCCCCTACTGCCCTTGCCCCTTTCGGGTAAGGTAGCCCTCCACTAGCTTTCCTAGTTAATCAGCCAAGGGCGTCCCATTAAACCCTTGTGGTAGCACTGTTTTCTCGGGTGGTTCTCCATGTTTCCCATTAACATAATGATCTTATCATGAACATAAAATAATGAACAGATAATAACAAGTGTAATCATGAGTCATAAATATCTCTATACCCAAATCCACATAAAGCAATAGCATGTACTACCTAAAACTTTAGTAGTAAAACCAGTGGTGAAACAAGGTATAAAGATAGTCAAATCTAGGGTATCCTATTGGGTCCCAGCAAAATTAACCTATGCAGATCATTATGAATAATAAGAACATGAATGGGTAAAAGAAGTGATCAAGGGCACAACTTGCCTTCAATGAGCTCCTGCTCAGCTACTTCTACTTGTTGAACCTCAGAATCCACAGTGGCTTGCTCGTCTACTCGCATCAACACAATACATACATAACATAGCATAAATTAACATCACATCAAACATGCAAATAGAATATACAGTAATAAACTAGACATTAAAATATGATCACAGGAACTGGAATCATTAAATTTGGAGTTATAGAATTCAAGTTATGAATTTCTTAAGGTTTAATGTGCTTGAAATAGGATTAAATGATAAATTAATTTTCTAACTGTTTTCATGTCAAAACAGAGACACAAGGTGATAGAGAATATTATTACAAAATTTTAGAAACTGGAATGGACCAATTTGGAGTTCATGTGTATTTTCTATGAATTAAACAAGTTTCTAGATTTATTTTTGTATTAAAAATCGATTTCTAATATTAATTTCCTATTTTCCCAAGTTTCTGGATCGGGCCTCAAATACAGAGAAGTGCAGGGGCTGGCGCGTAAAAATTCCTAAGACTCTGAGTACAGTCAGGGTGGACAGCGGGTTTATTATTAAATTGCCCAGGGGCTCTTTAACAAAATTCTCGACCGAAGGGGTATCTGTTAATCTCAGCCGCACGATCGAACTTGGACGCTCGAGATTAGGTCTGGATCACGGCGAACCGGTATGCTGCGCGATCCGCTGGATCCAGATCCGACGCCCCTGGTTTAATGAAGCCTAGAGCGATGACCGCCATCCGATCCCGATCGGACGACCAGGGTCATAATCCGCCGCGATCTAATCCTAGCCAATCAAGCCGGATCTGATGGCCCCCGGTCGTCGTCTACTTCCGGTCTGTGCGCGGCGGCGCAAATAGCCAGCGCGGCAGTGCTGGCCGACGCGCGGCGCACCAGACGTCGCGGAGGGCGAGATCCTACTGTAACGCGCTCTACGTGTTGATGGGGATGAAGCGAATACGATGGCCGAGGACTCACCATGAGTTACTAAGCGAACGGCTCTGGCCACGATGATGCGGTCCCGGTTGAAGTCCGATGAGCAATCGCCGGCGCGCAGAGCTTCAATCGCGCCAACAGAGGCCGCGAGCACGCACAGGAGGTCACGTAGAAGCACCCGGGCCAACAATCCCGACCGCTCCGGCGTCATAGTCGTGAAACCACGACGGCAGAAATCCTCGTTTCTCTCTCTCTCCGCTTCTCTCTTCTGGGGCCGGTGTCTGCGACCAGAGAACCTCCGGCGGCTAGGGTTTTGGGTGCTTCGGTCTCGCCTGCCGGCTATTCAACTAATTTATACGGGGATGAGCCGCCCGCTGTGCGAATTTCGCGGGTTCGGTTGAGCTCGTCCGCGAGTCTTGCGGGGACGACGGCTCTGACCGCCCGGCCCCATGCGCAAGAGTCCCGCCCGCGATACCCGGTGACAGACCGATGGGGCCCGTGTGTCAATGTGCCATCCGAGCGCGCGGAGGACGCGAGTTGGGCCAATGCGCGCGCGAGCAGGGGATAGGGTTAGGTGGGCTGGCTTGCTCGTGTTTCGGCCCAGGTAGCTTTTTGTCCTTTTCTTTTTATCTTTTCTATTCCCTTCTAATTACCACTTCAATTCCACTTTAAATTCCAAATTTGTGGCAATTTTCATCTTCAAACTTACATGTTCTATTCCTCTGAACATAGTATGGATAAATTTTATTTATTTGCAAATTTATCCTGTTTTGCATAGTATTTTCCTCTCTTTTCTCAATTACTAGAGTTTTCCTTTTTGAATTAATATATTTCTTGACACACTACTCTATGTTGTCACAAAATGCACACAGCATAAAGCCTCAGCATGATGCACAATTTAATGACTTTTATTAATCCTTTGTTTTTTTAATAAGGTGTTCACATGAAATGACAATTAAATATGGCACACATGTATATAAAGGAACATAATTTCCTCCTTTTTAGGTTTCCTTACAAAGTGGGTATTACAAATCCTACCCCCCTTAAAAATAATCTCGTCCTCGAGATTTAAGAAGATCTAGGGAAAAGATGGGGGAAGTCTATGCGAAGCTCTTCTTCTCTCTCCCAAGTAGCTTCATCTTCTCCATGGTGACTCCATTGTACCTTGCACATCTTTATCACCTTATTTCTTGTAACTCGAGTCAAAGTGTCTAAAATCTTAATTGGGTACTCAGCATAAGTCAGATCATCTTGAACACTAAGATCTTCCATTGGTAGTTGCTCCTCAGGTACCCTAAGGCACTTCTTCAGCTGAGACACATGGAACACATCATGTACATCTGACAAATGATCAGGCAATTTCAGTTGATATGCAACTTCTCCCACTCGCTTTAAGATCAAGAAAGGTCCAATGAAGCGAGGGGACAACTTTCCTTTAACTTTAAATCTCCTCATACCTCGGATTGGTGACACCTTCAAATACACGTGATCACCCTCCTTAAACTCCAGTAGTCTTCTCCTATTATCAGCATAGCTCTTTTGCCTGGACTGTGCAATTCTCAAATTTTCTCTTATCATTCGAACTTGTTCCTCTGCCTCTTGGATAAGCTCAGGTCCAAAGAACTGTCTTTCTCCAGTTTGATCCCAATATAGAGGGGTCCTGCACTTTCTGCCATATAGAGCCTCAAATGGTGACATCATCAAACTGGCCTGGTAGCTATTATTATAAGAGAACTCCGCATATGGTAAGCTCTTCTCCCAACTGCCACCATGTTTAAGGGCACAAGCTCTCAACATATCTTCTAGCACTTGATTAGTCCGCTCTGTCTGTCCATCAGTCTGAGGATGGTAGGCTGAACTAAAATTCAACTTTGTATCCAAGCTCTCATGCAACTTCTTCCAAAATCGAGAAGTAAACTGCGATCCTCGATCCGACACGATCTTCTTAGGCACACCATGTAGACAAACTATTCGAGTCATATACAATTCTGCTAGCTTGGCTCCCGTGTAATTAGTCCTCACTGGTATGAAATGAGCCACTTTTGTTAATCTGTCCACAATTACCCAAATAGAGTCATACCCAACAGGGGTGCGGGGTAGTCCAACAATGAAATCCATACCAATTTCTTCCCATTTCCACTCAGGAATCTTAAGCGGGTGCAATAGTCCAGCGGGTCTTTGATGTTCGGCCTTAACTCTTTGACACACATCACACTTAGCCACATGGGCAGCAACATCTCTTTTCAGTCCATACCACCAATACTTCTGCTTCAAATCTTGATACATCTTAGTGCTACCAGGGTGGATAGAATAATTAGAATCATGAGCTTCTTTCAATATAGCCTCACGGAGGCTATCGATCTCTGGAACACATATCCGATCCTTGAACCATATAGTGCCTTGCTCATCCTCCGTGAATTCCGGAACTCGACCTTCCATAATCAGACCCTTAATCTCTTGAATCTTAGCATCACCAACCTGACCTTTACGAATCTCTTGCTCCAAGGTAGGTTCCAACTCGATGGTGATTCCTTCAGTGTGAGTAACAATTCCCAAATTGAGTCTCTCAAAGTCTTTTGCTAATTCATCGGGTAGCTGGACAACGAAAGCGGAGTGAACATGCTCCTTCCGACTCAAGGCATCTGCAACCAAATTTGCCTTGCCTGGATGATAGTGAATCTCCAAATCATAATCCTTGATGAGCTCCAACCAACGGCGTTGCCTAAGGTTGAGATCCTTCTGAGTGAATATGTACTTCAAACTCTTATGATCCGTATATACTTGGCACTTAGTCCCCATAATGTAGTGTCTCCAAATCTTAAGTGCATGTACAACGGCTGCCAGTTCCAAGTCATGAGTGGGGTAGTTCAATTCATGTTTCCGCAACTGACGAGACGCATAGGCGATCACATGTCCTTCTTGCATAAGAACACATCCCAATCCTTGGCCACATGCATCACAATAAATGTCAAATCCTTTCTGCAAGTCTGGCATAACCAATACTGGTGGTGACATCAATCTCTCCTTCAATTGATCAAAGCTTTCTTGGCACTTCTCATCCCACTTAAATTCTCTTCCTTTCTCTAGAAGCGATGTCATAGGCTTGGCAATCTTAGAGAATCCTTCAATAAATCTCCGATAATAGCCTGCGAGTCCCAAGAAACTCTGAATCTCAGTAACTGTAGTGGGCACTCTCCACTCCATTATCTCCTTCACTTTAGCAGGATCCACTGCTATTCCTCCATTAGAAATAATATGACCAAGGAATGGCACCTTGTCAATCCAAAACTCGCACTTACTGAACTTGGCATAGAGCTGATTATCCCGTAGCTTTTGTAGCACCAACCTTAGATGTTCTTCATGATCACTTTCACTCCTAGAATAGATGAGGATGTCGTCGATGAACACCACGACGAATCTGTCCAAGTACTCCATAAACACCTTATTCATCAAATTCATGAAATAAGCTGGTGCATTGGTTAATCCAAATGACATAACAGTGAACTCATATAATCCATATCGAGTCGAGAATGTTGTCTTAGGAATATCCGACGGTCTAATCCGCATCTGATGGTAACCCGATCGGAGATCAATCTTCGAGAATACCCTAGCACCTCTCATCTGATCAAACAAATCCTCAATACGGGGTAATGGATACTTGTTCTTTACCGTGACATCATTAAGTGATCTATAGTCCACACACATCCGTTGCGATCCATCCTTCTTCTGCACAAATAACACCGGTGCTCCCCAAGGTGAGGAACTCGGATGAATGTACCCTGCTTCTTGTAACTCCGTTAACTGCTTCTTAAGCTCCTTCAGTTCTTCTACAGCCATCCTGTATGGTCGCTTAGAAATAGGGGCAGTTCCAGGTAAAAGATCAATCACAAACTCAACTTCCCTATCTGGTGGCATCCCTGGTAACTCCTCTGGAAAGACATCCGGAAAATCTCTAACCACCCGGATGTTGTCACCAACGAACTCCTCCGGCATAAAGAACATTGCACGCATGGATGAGGAGGTTACTGCAATATTAACTTGAAATCTTTCCCCTTTAGTGGTAGTGAGCTCTACGGTACCTCTACCACATGCTATAACGGCCTTTGCCTTTCTTAGCCATGACATACCAAGGATCAGATCTATACTGCTTGACTCTAATATTATAGCAGTAGCTCCAAATTCTCTACCCATAATGGTCAATGTCAATCTACGTGTCATTTGATTCGCCTCAACAGGCCCTTTAGGTGTAATTACTATCATGGGTTTTCTCATATTTAGCAGTGGTATTTCATTTGTGTTGGCATATCTAGCAGACATGAATGAATGTGTAGCACCCGAATCAAATAATATTGTTGCAGGAATTGCATTAACATAAAACATACCAAGTACGATGTCACCACCATCAGGAGTATCATCAACGCTGACTTGATTCACCCTGGCTATAGAATATCCCTTGCCAGGAGTCTGTTGCTTGTTCTTAGCTGGTGTACCAGAATTTCCCATAGGACAAGCATCAGCATAGTGCCCAATCTGACTGCACTTGAAGCATGTAGGGCCGGTCTTCTGTCCTGTAGGCCTCGTCGGGGTGCCAGTGGAAGCAGCCTGACGAGTAGGTGGTGTACGTGGAGACCCCTGTGGAGCACACTGAACTGGGCGTGGTCCTCCTGGTCGAGTCGGTGTACCCTGTGGTGAAACGTAGCGGGGACGAACACTGCTGCTACCCTGTCCCTGTGAGATAGCCTTCCTCTTCAAATCACCCAGTTGAACACGCTTGTGTTCAATAGCAAGAGCCTTATCCAGTAGTCTCTGAAATGATGGGAATGTGTGTGCCACCAGTGCATACTGTAAGGGTCCATTAAGTCCTTCAATAAAGTGCTCCTGCTTCCTCTCATCCTCAGCAACTTCCTCTGGAGCATATCTCGACAACTGAATAAATTTGTCTCTGTACTCGCTGACCGACATATTGCCTTGCTTCAATGACAGAAACTCCTTCTTCTTGATTTTTATCATACCAGCTAGAATATGATAGTTCCTGAATTGTGTACTGAACTCTGCCCAAGTAATAGTATAAGCAGCATCATGGGCAGCAGTATAAGAATCCCACCAGTCAGCAGCAGGACCTGTCAGACGACCTGAGGCATAAAGAACTTTCTCCCGGTCTGAGCATTGTGCAATGTTGAGCATCTTCTCAATTGACTTCAACCAATCATCTGCATCAAGGGGATCTGGTGAACTGGCGAAGGTCGGTGGCTTATGACTCATAAACTCCCGGTGCTTATCACGAGGTGGTACTGGTGGTGGTGGTGGAGGCAGTGGCACTTGTTGCTGTTGCTGCTGCTGCTGTTGTTGTTGCATTTGCTGTTGCATCTGCTGTTGTTGCGCCCTCCTTTCCTGGCGTATCTCCTCTCGTTCCTGGCGCAACTCCTGTCGTATGTCTTCTCTTTCCTGACGCATCTCCTGGCGTTCTTGCTGCATCTGAGCACGCATGTCAGCCATAGTGTCCGCCATTTGCTGCATCACCGCCATCTGAGCTGCAATAAGTGGATCAACTCCGCCTGGTGGAGGATTAGGAGGATTCATCCCTGCTGGCTGTGGCTGAGGTTGTCTATATATCCTTCGAGTGTGTCGATTAGGAGGCAAATCAATTCCACCACCCCTCCTGGTATTGACCATCTGAGTTAGATACATATGGTAAGAGAGAGCAGTAGACAAGGCATAATTATGAATCATGTTACTTTGGGGGATTTATTAGCTAAGCAGTTTAATGTTCTACCTACCATAGCTAATTTATTACCTTATGGTGGTACATACTAAGATGTCCATATATAATACTTCAATCAACCAGAGAAGCAAATCAGACATTTTTCATCAGAACAATCAAACAACATTTTTAAATATAAGAAATAGTTTTGATTTTTGTCTTAGGTCTCCTATCTCTTAAAAATGTCATAGGGGTAGGGATTCCAAGGTTTGAAATCCATCTTGTCTTAGAATAGAGAAGATAAGAATGATCAGAGTAGAACAGTAGAAGGTGAGACAAGACCAAGATAAGTGTAGAAAGAATCAGAGTAAGGTAAGTATAGAACGAATCAGAATAAGGTAAGTAGGGAAGGGTTTTGTCCATTTCTATCTAGGTTTCGTTCTACAGTCAACATTTGCTCCGATACCACTTCTGTAACACCCGGTTTTAAAGGACAAAGCCAGGTGCATCTCATACATGCGCCAAAGAAGACAACATATATAATAACAGAGTGTATAGAGATAAATATCATAAAACATCAGAGTATTTATTACATAGCGGAAGACTTATTACAAAATAAAATAATAAATATAAAACGAACTAAGGATCGATGGCGCCAATGCCGACTGAGAAACGCCACCTAGATCAAGTCGAATGCCTCAGTGTTAGGCGGCTCCTCTTCGATCACCTGTTCTTCTCCTGTGGGGGGGGTGTGAGACAGCAAGAGTGAGCTCACATACGTTCATAGCTCAACAAGTCGTGGGGAATAATGTGGCATGAACTCACCAAAGGTGGGAGTTCATGAAGTGTAAGGCTGATCAATGAAATAAAGGCTGAAGCTGAGCATTGCTTTTATGAGTTGGTCAAAATTTTATTAGCAGTTACTAAGTGAATGTAAATACCAAACCATAGTAATAATAAGTAAAAGTAATAATAAAATAATCCCAAATGCAGTGAGATGACAAATTAAGTTTAAGTTCCATAAATTAATCATGTGAGTGTCTGAGCCGCTCATGACCGTGAGCACGGCTAGTATACCAGTTTTACACTCTGCAGAGGTTGCGCATCTTTACCCACAAGTCATGTTACCCATTTGCCACGGAGTTGATCAGACTCCATACACCTCTACCAAGGAAGCGAGGCAGGGTACCACTACGAGGCCTTTACAAAGTTCCACTAGCTTCAAACTACCCGCTACAGTTTATAGGAAGCTCCAGTGCAGGGTTCTTGCCTGACCGCCATCGCAGCAAAATCAACCCAAGGACCTCCCTACACTGACCACTCCCCTACTGCCCTTGCCCCTTTCGGGTAAGGTAGCCCTCCACTAGCTTTCCTAGTTAATCAGCCAAGGGCGTCCCATTAAACCCTTGTGGTAGCACTGTTTTCTCGGGTGGTTCTCCATGTTTCCCATTAACATAATGATCTTATCATGAACATAAAATAATGAACAGATAATAACAAGTGTAATCATGAGTCATAAATATCTCTATACCCAAATCCACATAAAGCAATAGCATGTACTACCTAAAACTTTAGTAGTAAAACCAGTGGTGAAACAAGGTATAAAGATAGTCAAATCTAGGGTATCCTATTGGGTCCCAGCAAAATTAACCTATGCAGATCATTATGAATAATAAGAACATGAATGGGTAAAAGAAGTGATCAAGGGCACAACTTGCCTTCAATGAGCTCCTGCTCAGCTACTTCTACTTGTTGAACCTCAGAATCCACAGTGGCTTGCTCGTCTACTCGCATCAACACAATACATACATAACATAGCATAAATTAACATCACATCAAACATGCAAATAGAATATACAGTAATAAACTAGACATTAAAATATGATCACAGGAACTGGAATCATTAAATTTGGAGTTATAGAATTCAAGTTATGAATTTCTTAAGGTTTAATGTGCTTGAAATAGGATTAAATGATAAATTAATTTTCTAACTGTTTTCATGTCAAAACAGAGACACAAGGTAATAGAGAATATTATTACAAAATTTTAGAAACTGGAATGGACCAATTTGGAGTTCATGTGCATTTTCTATGAATTAAACAAGTTTCTAGATTTATTTTTGTATTAAAAATCGATTTCTAATATTAATTTCCTATTTTCCCAAGTTTCTGGATCGGGCCTCAAATACAGAGAAGTGCAGGGGCTGGCGCGTAAAAATTCCTAAGACTCTGAGTACAGTCAGGGTGGACAGCGGGTTTATTATTAAATTGCCCAGGGACTCTTTAACAAAATTCTCGACCGAAGGGGTATCTGTTAATCTCAGCCGCACGATCGAACTTGGACGCTCGAGATTAGGTGGGTGTTTGTTTCAGCTTCTGGCCGGATTCTGGCCGCCAGAAGCCGAAGCGGCTACCAAACGCCTAAATTCTTGACCCGCTTTTGCGCGCCGCGCTTCGACGAGAAGCCAGGCGCCCACGCGACCCCAGAAGCCGCCCTCACGCCGCGTCCGCAGAAAGCCGCTCACATTTGCCTAGGGTTCGCAACCCGCATCGTCAAGCTGCGACTCGTCCCAAGCACGCGCCGCCGCCGTCGTCTTCGCAGATCGCCGCCCACCGCGGCCACCTTCAAGTACGACGCAGACAGCTACGCCAAGAACTTCGACGACGGCCGCTGCCACCCCTGCGATGTAGCCGCCGCCGGTTGTCCTGCGCCGTCACGGGTCGCCCCGCTGTCGAGCCGGCGCCCGGTCGACCAGTCCGCCGGAGAGAGCTAGCTTTTAGCTATATTAGATAGTTGATCTTTAATTTGCTTATCTTTTTTTTAGTTGAGCTGTAGCTGTTGATCTCGATTCTTTAGGCGGTGGTTGCGACGCCGGTGTCGAGGATGATGTCTTCATCACCGTGCCGTGTCGTTGCGTTGCTTCTTGGTTGTACAGATGATTGGAGATGTCTCAAGGAGAGTTCGTTCTCGTCAACAAAAAGTCCTTCGATGCGTGCGTTCCATCCCACTCTCGCTATCGATTTCGCTTGCGTTCATGACTTCTCGTGAATCGCGATGAACTGCTAATCCGATTTCTTTATTAAAAAAAATCAGCGCAATGTTGCAAGTACCCATCGACTCCACTAATTATTGTCGAGATGCAATTGCTAATGCATTAGTGACGTAGTTAACTATGTCAATGTAACGGTACTTATGATGTAATCAACTCCACTAATTATTCTATAATGACCTTTTGTTGGTTCTGGGTTAAAGTTATCGTTTGTTCGAACAGAATCTGCAATATGAGAATCTGATTATCCAAACACGTAGATTCTAACGAACAGCTTTTCTGCACAGCTGGCGAACCAAACACCTAAATTCTAACCATCAGCTTTTCTCAACAGCCAGCTTTTCCCCACAGCCAGCTTTTCAGAAAAGCTATTCAGAAAAAAGCCGAACCAAACACGCCCAGGTCTGGATCACGGCGAACCGGTATGCTGCGCGATCCGCTGGATCCAGATCCGACGCCCCTGGTTTAATGAAGCCTAGAGCGATGACCGCCATCCGATCCCGATCGGACGACCAGGGTCATAATCTGCCGCGATCTAATCCTAGCCAATCAAGCCGGATCTGATGGCCCCCGGTCGTCGTCTACTTCCGGTCTGTGCGCGGCGGCGCAAATAGCCAGCGTGGCGGTGCTGGCCGACGCGCGGCGCACCAGACGTCGCGGAGGGCGAGATCCTACTGTAACGCGCTCTACGTGTTGATGGGGATGAAGCGAATACGATGGCCGAGGACTCACCATGAGTTACTAAGCGAACGGCTCTGGCCACGATGATGCGGTCCCGGTTGAAGTCCGATGAGCAATCGCCGGCGCGCAGAGCTTCAATCGCGCCAACAGAGGCCGCGAGCACGCACAGGAGGTCACGTAGAAGCACCCGAGCCAACAATCCCGACCGCTCCGGCGTCGTAGTCGTGAAACCACGGCGGCAGAAATCCTCGTTTCTCTCTCTCTCCGCTTCTCTCTTCTGGGGCCGGTGTCTGCGACCAGAGAACCTCCGGCGGCTAGGGTTTTGGGTGCTTCGGTCTCGCCTGCCGGCTATTCAACTAATTTATACGGGGATGAGCCGCCCGCTGTGCGAATTTTGCGGGTTCGGTTGAGCTCGTCCGCGAGTCTTGCGGGGACGACGGCTCTGACCGCCCGGCCCCATGCGCAAGAGTCCCGCCCGCGATACCCGGTGACAGACCGATGGGGCCCGTGTGTCAATGTGCCATCCGAGCGCGCGGAGGACGCGAGTTGGGCCAATGCGCGCGCGAGCAGGGGATAGGGTTAGGTGGGCTGGCTTGCTGGTGTTTCGGCCCAGGTAGCTTTTTGTCCTTTTCTTTTTATCTTTTCTATTCCCTTCTAATTACCACTTCAATTCCACTTTAAATTCTAAATTTGTGGCAATTTTCATCTTCAAACTTACATGTTCTATTCCTCTGAACATAGTATGGATAAATTTTATTTATTTGCAAATTTATCCTGTTTTGCATAGTATTTTCCTCTCTTTTCTCAATTACTAGAGTTTTCTTTTTTGAATTAATATATTTCTTGACACACTACTCTATGTTGTCACAAAATGCACACAACATAAAGCCTCAGCATGATGCACAATTTAATGACTTTTATTAATCCTTTGTTTTTTTAATAAGGTGTTCACATGAAATGATAATTAAATATGGCACACATGTATATAAAGGAACATAATTTCCTCCTTTTTAGGTTTCCTTACAAAGTGGGTATTACACGTTGCCCCGCAGTTACACCGGACAGTCCGGTGTACACCGGACATTCCGGTGAATTATAGCGGAACAGCTGCCGCGAATTCCCGAGGCTGCCAAGTTCCAGAGCCGCGTCCTCTTGGAGCACCGAACACTATCCGGTGTACACCGGACAGTCCGGTGAATTATAGCGGAGTTGCCTCTGGAATTTCCCGAAGGTGACGAGTTTGAGTTGGAGTCCTCTGGTGCACCGGACATGTCCGGTGGTGCATCGGACACTGTCCGGTGGCACACCGGACAGTCCGGTGCGCCAGACCAGAGGTGCCTTCGGTTGACCCTTGCTCTTTGCGATGAACCCTTTGCTTGGTCTTTTTATTGGCTAAGTGTGAACCTTTTGCACCTATAGAACTTATACACTAGAGCAAACCAGTTAGTACAATTATTTGTGTTGGACAATTCAACCACCAAAATCATTTAGGAAATAGGTGTAAGCCTAATTCCCTTTCAGGTGGTCACAACACCGCTACAGATCTGATGAAAGGATGGAAAGTCATCAACCGGAGCCCTTCGGTAGGTAAGAACCCTAGAGGACATGAAGCAATGTGATAAGTCCCGACCCCCGCTCGTATCGTCCGACCCTTCGGAGTTGTGTAACGAGCTTTTCGTTTGCCTTGACCTATAAAAGGAAGAAGAGGGTCCCGGTCTAGGACATGTGCAACAAGTCAACATAAAAGTAGCCAAACACTTGTAACTGCATTGAGCACTTCACACCACTCTCACTCCACACCAGAGGCTTAGGCATCGGGATATCCATCGACCGAAGTTTGTAATCCACCCTCGTTCAGATCCAGTGTTGGGTACACAAGTTGCCCAAGTAGACGTAGAGACATTCCGCCCGAATCAGTATAAAATTCTTATGTCTCCCTCGCACACCATCCGTACCGTACGTGCAAAGAACTTAGGATTACTAGCTAGTGTTTTCATAACACCGACAATAATGATTTACATCCCGCTTTTATCTGGCATTTCCATTTAGGTCATATAAATGAGAAACATATAAAGATGATCTATAAAAGATAGACTTCTCCAGCCTTCTAATTTTGAATAATTTAAGATTTGTGAGTCATGCTTACTTGGCAAGAAAACTAAGACGTTTTTCACTAGCCAAAGTAAGAGAGTAATTGACTTGTTGGGTCTAGTACATGCCGTCGTCTCTCTTTCGTGGGTTACAGGGGCTCAAGACGTCATTGTCATTTCTTTCATTGCACGCACGGTACTAGCATAATGACGTTATATCGTTTTTATCTCTGCACGTGTAGATACCATGAAGGAATGGTTGTTATTATTGTTGTTGCTATATTGATCAATAACGAACTTGAGAAGAACGGATGAACATGTTGGTGTTGCAGCTGCTGCACGAGGATGTTTGACTACTTTTACCATATCCAGCCCCGTTTGGATCATTGGAATTGAATATCATTCTAATAATCGTAATTTAGACATAGATCAATTTAAGGTAATATAGTTTTATGCAGAATATATTTGTATATATTGTTGACCATATGATGGAGATATTTATATGCTACATTTGTACTATAGAGGAGCGAGTCGAAGAGCATGCATGTTATAAGTTGCAGAGTAGAAATATAGACTAGTGATATATAAAATCAATTTTGGCCCTCTGGTCCTATAAATTTGAGATAGTTTTATATCTAAGCTTTGGAAACTGGTGGAATACAAATTCCAAAACAATTAACCTACTTTTTTAAGTAGATTCTAATTCCTTCAGGAATCGGAATGGTCCTTAGTTATTTTCTATCCATAACTCTCCTATGTATCTCCCTTTATCTCATCTCTGCAAACTTGTTTTACAGGGTTATATACACTGTCACCTGCTGCTAGACACATACTTAGGGGGTGTTTGGTTACCCCAAACTAAAATTTAGCCCCTGTCATATCGAATGTTTGAACCTCCGTTCCGGGTATTAAATGTAGTCGGATTATAAAACTAATTTGTCAGCCGAAGATTAAAAAACGAGACGAATCTAGTCCAGTTGGTTGGGTCTATATTTCATACTCCTATTTAAAAGTCAAACGCTTGATGTGACCCGGGCTAAACTTTAGCAGGAGCAACCAAACACCCCCTTATTAGACCGCCACGACAGACGGATCACATTCACACACAGCGTCAGGCGGCAGCAGTAGGTGTGCTGTGACACTGAGGCCTGAACGGTGAGCGATCTGACTGCGCAAGAGGATAGGGACAGACGGACAGTGGATGCTGCCTGCTGGAGACAGATCATCAGGGATCAGTCAGCCTGTTCCTGTTCCTGTTCCTCGCCTTCAATTCTCGGCCACCTTTCTTTAATAAAATAAAATAATACTAAAGGAAAGAAAGGCTGCTCGGCTGACTGCCGCCGTCCATGCGCCCCTGTCCTGAACCTGAACCGCCGGGCACGACCTCGCAAGCCTTGCTGCTCCTCGTGTGGCGGTGTGCCTGCTGCCTCTTGTGTCGTGGCGGCGTCGCGTCAGCTACGGACTAGCAGTACACAGCTACAGGGATATGCTGCCGCTGCGGGGAGCGGAGCTGCATGTTCACGCAGAGCCGTTGAACACAGTCTCTTTGCTCGTTGCTTGTAGGCAGCCACGGGCGTTGCTGTTCTTGGATCTTGACTGCGGCGCGCATCATGTCATGTCATGTCTCATCTCAACCCCCGCAGCAAGCCTGGCAACTGGGATTTCTCCCCCGTGTGTAATGACTCCCCGCCCCGTCACCGCGGAAAAGAAAAATTCCCCATTCCCGTGAACACTCACGGTAAACTTATTCCACGTTCCCGTGGACACTCACGATAAACTTTTTCTCTCGTTCGTGTCCTCGTAAGGGAATTTATCTCGGTTAGGCTTTGTTTGGGTACTTTAGTAATAAGAGGAAATGGAGCGGATTGAGATGTATCGTGAGAGTTTTTGATTTATTAGAGATTTAAATACCCTCTAGTCCCTCCAAACCACTTCAATCTAAGAGTATCCAAACTAGGCCTAAGGAATCTCACGGGAAATCTGTTCCCGCTAGAAATATAATATTTAAAGATAAAATTCAATTGATTGTATCAAATTTATACAAATTTAACAAATAAGATTGAAAATTACAAGAGACATCTACTTAAGAGTTTAGTTTGATATTTTATAACATACAATGCACTAAGTTTTTATTATAATTTTAACAAGTAAATTGACTAATTTGGATAAAAAAGTTTCGTCGGGCGGGTACACGGGGAACAGGGACAGGGATGGTTTCTCGTCCCGTCCCCGCGAACCCGACGGGGATTAAATTTCTCCCAATTAGATTCCTGCTGAGACTAAATTAGTCTCATACCCATCCTCTAATAGGGGAATTCTCCACAGAATTTGGGGATCGGGTCCCCATTACCATCTCTACTCCATACCAAGGCAACTATTAATTTTAGGCTGTCCGCAGTGGTGACGGTAAAACTCAACCTCAAATATTTACAGTATCATATAGCGCTCAGAGTTGCTGCAGCGGGTGACTGAAAAGAGCACTGTAGAGCACTGTAAGTTTTCCGAACCCCACAGTCAGCGCACGTTTCCCCCCAACTGCATAATCTCTCTCCTATTTCCATTGGTTGGCTGGCAGTTGAGTGTGGGTTGAGTGGGGACAGGAGAGATGAAAAAATAGAATATATGGTAGTTGGTATAGGGTAGAGATTTAGAGTAAATATGATTGCGGAGGATTGTAGAATAGAGTAGAGAATCTCGCTGACCAGGATGAAATATTCCTTTTGGAGTAGAAATTTAGGGTTCCATGAGTGCGGATAGCCTTAGGTCCTTACCGCCCCCATTGGATGGTACCCATAATGTAACACTAGCCAGTTGACCCTACTTTGTTACGATGCTATATATCATATAAATATGTATCGATATATTTATTTAAATATAATTATTGTTTATTTCTAAACATTAAGGTACGTGTGGTGTGTTGGTTAGCCTCAAAATTCTATAATAAGGAGACGTGGACTTGAGTGCTCGCTTTGCACTATTTTTTGCGCGGACGGGGTCGGATGTTGGGCAGACGTAGTAGCTGGCTACACGGGCGCTGGGGGTCCACATGGCAGTAGCTAGCTACGCGGGCGCTGGGCCCACAGGCACGACGCTAAGACGGGGCGTGTGAGGCAGACCCAGAGTGTCAGCGTGGAGGTTGAAGCCATGGTAGCACCAGATGTCCACATTAGGGTTTTACAGATTTAGAAGCAAGGATATTAATTAACTAGGGGGTTTGGCTACATTTATAGCCAGTGAGGACACTGCCGATTTCCACCTTCCACCAATGGAGAAAGTTGGAAAGGAAAGAGATCCACACATTCAAGGAAACAGAGCAGAGGAAAATATAGAAAGGGACCCACCTCCGCTAAAATTACAGAGGTAAATATGGCATTCGCACTACAGACATCAGGCAGGCAATAACGTGTGGAGGGAAACTCGTCTACACAGACATGATTAGTGGCTTTCTTTCCAACCTGGCCGCTCGGATCTACAAAGGCATGATTTGTTGCTTTCTTTAGTCTGGCCGCTTGCCTGGCCGGGTATATGCATGAAAAGGCTTCGGCTAGACTTCACCAGAGATCTCACAGGACAGGCTTCACCAGAAGGCTTCGCCCACATCGATTGCTGAAAAGGTACGTGTCTGCCATTGAACTATACCAGCAAATTCTAAAAGGACGACGACCTTGATTAGAGGGAAAGTACCGCACCACAGAGCAGTTAGGCTTTACGATTTCATTACGCCCTCACTGATTTCGTGTCCCTGTGAAATAAGGAAAGGCTGGATGGATGCTCTGAGTAGGGGGGAGATGACGTGGAGGCAAATAATTGAAGTGAAGTGGAGAGCAAAGTGGCATCTCTGCCCCCGCTTGAGATGTTGGTTTGCTAGATTCAGTCGTCACTGCGCCACCCAGTCTTCTAGCTTAAGGAAAACGAGTAGTACTCCAAAAGGCCGCTTTTGATGTTAATGGTAACAAATTTTTTTGTTTCACTCTACTTTTGGCCAGCTCTTGCTCTGTCAAGATGGCCACTCCAAAAGGCCGCTTTTTCGTACCTATAAATTTCACATCGTGTAGTGACCTATGCTAGAAAAAATAGTAGCATCCTATGTACTGCCAGGAATTGAAAACATTGATGAATAATCTAAATTGTCAATACTTATGAGTACTCTTTTTGTCTACCTAGATAATGCTTCCCTTTGAATACACAAATACATTGTCTTTTTTAGATTATGCATTTGGTCTCTCAGACAGCATTGCCATTTCAAGTTAAAACATTTTTCTTTTTGCTCTCCACAGGTTTTCTTTCTGAAAAAATGCATGTTCACACTTTGCATAAAGATCATTTACATATATTTCAGCTTAATAGTGCTGGAATATCAGGGCAAACAAAAAAATGTACTCCAAACTTATATCGATAGCAAGCAAAATGGTAGCAGTAAAGTTGAACGTATTTTCCCCAAAATAAAAAGAGAGACCTAAAGTCTAAATGTACAATATCTGCAAAACAAAGGAGGAAATTCGCACAAGTTACTCATAATAGCCTGGGTAAAGGGTAATGGTGGGAATTCTTTATCGGTAAGCGAATGTCGAGCACACATCAAGGTTCTCTGTATCTGTTTTTAAGGATTCATCTCAACTTGGAGTGATCCAATATCTTTATAGAGATGTAGAAAAAAACTGACCTGTTATGCTTCTCAGAGACAACACATTACCCCTTGTGTTTGCCAACATAATCAATAAAGTTTCTGCTTAACATACAGGTGAATGCAATGCAATTTGATGTACCGCTGCCCCTCAAAAGTCATCGACGCAACAGAAAATGTCATTGTTCACCAAATTTGACCACGCCATGCCACTGAGCCATCAGAAACAAGAAATGTTCAAACTAATGCTTACCAGTGCATAGGCGACAGTGCCCACCGGAACAACAGTTTCTTATACTGTTTGGATAATTTGAGTTTATTCGACTAATGAGGCTCAAAGGTTTGTGACATCATTCTGCCATCATGCATAATAGATCTAGATACAGAAACAAGGCTGTGTCAATTTCCATTAGAAATCTTCAGAGCTGGCTATGTCCATAATGACAACACGGGATACCACAACAAAGCATGTGGTGCATCATTTATCCATCTCCCAGATAATGCCACTGTCCTCTAGATGAAGCAATGAACAAGAGTGAGAAGATGCATAGAATATCATTAGTACGAGTACATCAGCACGTATGCAATCCTAATATGTGCTTTCTGCAGTACAACTCATAATCCAATAACAGAAGAGAACACCTCATAACCTTAAGTTTCCCAGATACAGTCCTAAGGTACGAAAATCAAGTAGGCTTTTTGATCTTTCTGCTGCTATGAAATGCAGGAATATACCTTTGATCTTTTTGTTTATCCAAACCTCAAGAAGCATCCCTGCATCAAAGCTAGCAGCACATACAGCACCATAGATTGTCAGTGCAGAAGGCCAGGACGGACGAGGGAGAAAATAGCAGTTGAGAGCACCTAGAGGGGGGTGAATAGGTGATCCTGTAAAAACTTAAGACTTATTGCCACAAAAACTAAGTTAAGTGTTAGTGCAATAGAATCAAGTAGCTGGAGAGGAGTACTTGTGAAACACAGAAACCACAGAGAGAAACAACACAGTAGACACAGTGGTTTATCCCGTGGTTCGGCCAAGTACAAAACTTGCCTACTCCACGTTGTGGCGTCCCAATGGACGAGGGTTGCACTCAACCCCTCTCAAGTGATCCAACGATCAACTTGAATACCACGGTGTTCCTTTTTCTTATCACTTTTCCCGTTTGCGAGGAATCTCCACAAGTTGGAGTCTCTCGCCCTTACAACAAATATCAATGTAAAAGCACTAGAGTAAGGGAGGGAAGCAACACACACAAATCTGCAGCAATACACACACACACAGGCCAAGACTTGAGCTCAAATGAAATGCAACAAGTTCACCACTAGAACGGAGCTCAAATCACTAAGAAAATCAATCGAGTGTGCCAAGACGGAGTGTGAGAGTCTTAGAATGTTCAAAGTATGCTTGGTGTACTCCTCCATGTGCCTAGGGGTCCCTTTTATAGGCCCAAGGCAGCTAGGAGCCGTTGGAAGCAATCTGGGAAGGCAATTCTTGCCTTCTGTCGGGTGGCGCACCGGATAGTCCGGTGCATCACCGGACAAGCACTGTTCATGGTCCGGTGCAGATTGCCTTCCAAAAATAGCACAATCAATCATTGCAGAATTGGAGTCGTTGGCGCACCGGACACTGTCCGGTGCACGCTGGACAGTCCGGTGCCCCTTGCCGACCGTTGGTGCGGCCACGCGTCACGCGCGGATTGCGCGGCCGACCATTGGCGCAGTCAACCGTTGGCTCACCGGACCATCCGGTGAATTTTAGCCGTACGCCGTTGAACGATTCCCGAGAGCGACGACTTCGCCACAGACGGCTCACCGGACAGTCCGGTGCACCACCGGACAGTCCGGTGAATTATAGTCGTACACCGCCGTCAGTTCCCGAGAGTGGCCTGTTCACCGGAGACTGGCCTGGCGCACCGGACACTGTCCGGTGCACCATCGGACAGTCCGGTGTGCCAGACTGCGCTGAGTCTTGGCTGTTCCAGCCAAGATCTTTTCTTCTTCTCTTTTCTATGATTCCAGCACTTAGACAAATATATTAGTACACAAAAACCAGTGTACTAAGTCTAGAATCATACCTTCTTGTTGATTTGCACTTTATCAATCATTTGGCACAAGATTACTCACTCAATACGTGTTGGACACTTAATCACCAAAACTATACTAGAAATGGCCCAAGGGCACATTTCCCTTTCAATCTCCCCCTTTTTGGTGATTTATGCCAACACATCAAAAAGCAACTAAAAGGAAGTGCAACATCAAAGCAATTGAGAACAAGAATTGTTTTTGATTCAAATTTGGCATATTTGGATCATTCTTTGCCACCACTTGGTTTGTTTTTGAAATCAACCTCAATTTCCTATCTCTAAGCCAAACACACTTGTTTAGGCATAAAGAGAGGTATTCCATGAGAAAAATTGATCAAGAGCCAAAAACTCCCCCTTTTTCCCATAATCCTATATTCTCCCCACAAGAGGCCAAATTTTGCACATAAGAGTATTTTGACAAAACAAAAGTTCTAACTCTACTATTTTCAAAATTCTCAAGTGGTAGCTGATCCATTTGCTTTGGCCTTAATTTCTCCGCCTTTGGCATTAAGCACCAAAACGGGATCATTATTGGCCCTTAAACCCCATTGCCTCACCAAAATCTTCAATTAAGAGTAAAAAGGCAATAAGAGCACAGAGATGAACTTGGAGTAAATTACCCTCTCATCGGAGTGCAGTGGAAGTCTTGCATGGTCCAAGTTCACCTTTTCCCTTTCAATCCACCTTTGAGACTAAATTAAGAAAACTCAAGCACACGGTTAGTCTCAAAGGGTCAAGTTGTAGCATTTCTCCCTCTAAATATGTGCATCATTCACACATGGACTTGTGAGGTCCGGGGATCCCTTTCACAACTTGAGCACCATAGATAAACAATAATATGCATAAAAGAACATGATCAAAGGCATAAAACACATGTATGCTCTAGATCAATCCAAGTTACGCGAATCTAAGACATTTAGCTCACTACGCAGCCTGCAAAAGGTCTTCTCATCTAAAGGCTTGGTAAAGATATCGGCTAGCTGGTTCTCGGTGCTAATATAAAACACTTCGATATCTCCCTTTTGCTGGTGGTCTCTCAAAAAGTGATGCCGGATGTCTATGTGCTTTGTGCGGCTGTGTTCAACAGGATTGTCCGCCATGCGGATTGCACTCTCATTGTCACATAGGAGTGGGACTTTGCTCAGATTGTAGCCAAAGTCCCGGAGGGTTTGCCTCATCCAAAGTAGTCGTGCGCAACACTGTCCTGCGGCAACATACTCGGCCTCAGCGGTGGATAGGGCAACGGAAGTTTGTTTCTTAGAACTCCAAGACACCAGGGACCTTCCTAGGAATTGGCACATCCCTGATGTACTCTTCCTATCAACCTTACATCCAGCATAGTCAGAGTCTGAGTATCCAATCAAGTCAAAGGTAGACCCCTTTGGATACCAGATCCCGAAGCAAGGCGTAGCAACTAAATATCTAAGAATTCGCTTAATGGCCACAAGGTGACACTCCCTTGGGTCGGATTGAAATCTAGTACACATACATACGCTAAGCATAATATCCGGTCTACTAGCACATAAATAAAGTAAGGACCCTATCATAAACTGGTATGCCTTTTGATCAACGGACTTACCTCCTTTGTTGAGGTCGACATGTCCGTCGGTTCCCATTGGAGTCTTTGTGGGCTTGGCGTCCTTCATCCCGAACCGCTTGAGCAAGTCTTGCGTGTACTTTGTTTGAGAGATGAAGGTGCCATCCTTGAGTTGCTTCACTTGGAATCCAAGGAAGTAGTTCAACTCGCCCATCATTGACATCTTGAATTTCTGTGTCATCACCCTGCTAAACTCTTCACAAGACTTTTGGTTAGTAGAACCAAATATTATGTCATCGACATAAATTTGGCATACAAATAGGTCACCATCACAAGTCTTAGTGAAAAGAGTTGGATCGGCTTTCCCAACCTTGAAAGCATTAGCAATTAGAAAGTCTCTAAGGCATTCATACCATGCTCTTGGGGCTTGCTTAAGTCCATAGAGCGCCTTAGAGAGCTTACACACGTGGTCGGGGTACCGTTCATCCTCAAAGCCAGGGGGTTGCTCCACGTACACCTCCTCCTTGATTGGCCCGTTGAGGAAAGCGCTCTTCACGTCCATTTGGAACAACCTGAAAGAATGGTGAGCGGCATAGGCTAACAAAATACGAATCGACTCTAGCCTAGCCACAGGAGAAAAAGTCTCCTCAAAGTCCAAACCTGCAACTTGGGCATAACCTTTTGCCACAAGTCGAGCCTTGTTCCTTGTTACCACCCCGTGCTTGTCCTGTTTGTTGCGGAACACCCACTTGGTTCCCACAACGTTTTGCTTGGGACGTGGCACCAGTGTCTAAACTTCATTTCGCTTGAAGTTGTTGAGCTCTTCCTGCATGGCTAACATCCAGTCCGGATCTAGCAAGGCCTCTTCTACCCTGAAAGGCTCAATAGAAGACACAAAAGAGTAATGCTCACAAAAATTAGCTAATCTCGAGCGAGTGGTTACTCCCTTGCTAATATCACCCAATATCTGGTCGATGGGATGATTCCTTTGAATCGTCGCTCGAACTTGAGTTAGAGGGGCATGTGGTACTTCTTCCTCCTCATCTTGGACATCCTGTGCTCCCCCTTGATCACACGCCTTTTCTTGAGGGACCTGTTCGTCATCTTGGGTTGGGGAATGCACCATCGTTGAGGAAGAAGGTTGATCTTGCTCCTTGTGTTCCTGTGGTCGCACATCTCCAATTGCCATGGTGCGAATTGCGTCCGTTGGAACATCATCCTCATCTACATCATCAAGATCAACTTGCTCTCTTGGTGGAGAGCCATTAGTTTCATCAAATACAACGTCACTAGAGACTTCAACCAAACCTGATGATTTGTTGAAGACTCTATACGCCTTTGTATTTGAGTCATAACCTAACAAAAACCATTCTACAGCTTTGGGAGCAAATTTTGAATTCCTACCTTTCTTCACTAGAATGTAGCATTTGGTCCCAAAAACTCGAAAATATGAAACGTTGGGTTTGTTATCGGTTAGAAGTTCGTACGACATCTTCTTGAGGAGGCGATGAAGGTAGACCCGGTTTATGGCGTGGCAAGCTGTGTTCACAGCTTCCAACCAAAACCGCTCGGGCGTCTTGAATTCTCCAAGCATCGTCCTCGCCATGTCTATAAGCGTCCTGTTCTTCCTCTTTACCACACCGTTTTGCTGTGGTGTGTAGGGAGCGGAGAACTCGTGCTTGATTCCTTCCTCCTCAAGAAACTCCTCCACTTGAAGGTTCTTGAACTCAGACTCGTTGTCGCTTCTAATCTTTTTCACCTTGAGCTCAAATTCGTTTTGAGCTCGCCTTAGAAAGCGCTTGAGGGTCCCTTGGGTTTCTGATTTATCCTGCAAAAAGAATACCCAAGTGAAGAGGAAAAAATCGTCAACAACAACAAGACCATACTTACTTTCCCCGATGCTAAGGTAGGCGACGGGTCCGAAGAGGTCCATATGTAGTAGCTCCAGAGGTCTTGATGTAGTCATCATATTCTTGTTGTGATGAGCGCTTCCCACCTGTTTACCTGCTTGACAAGCTGCACAAGGTCTATCTTTTTCGAAAAACACATTTGTTAGACCTAACACATGTTCTCACTTTAGAAGTTTGTGAAAGTTCTTCATCCCAACATGTGCTAGACGACGATGTCATAGCCAGCCCATGCTAGTCTTAGCAATTAAGCATGCATCTAGACCGGCCTCCTCCTTCGAAAAATCAACTAAATAGAGTTTGCCGTCTAGTACACCCTTAAAAGCTAATGAACCATCACTCCTTCTAAAGACAGACACATCTACATTGGTAAATAAGCAATTGTAACCCATATTACATAGTTGACTAATGGACAACAAGTTATACCCGAGCGATTCAACTAAGAACACATTAGAAATGGAATGCTCGGATGAAATAGCTATCTTCCCTAGTCCTTTAACCTTGCCTTGATTCCTGTCTCCAAAGATGATCGAATTTTGGGAATCTTTGTTCTTGACGTAGGAGGTGAACATCTTCTTCTCCCCCGTCATGTGGTTTGTGCATCCGCTGTCGATAATCCAGCTTGAGCCCCCGGATGCATAAACCTGCAAGGCAAATTAGGCTTGGGTTTTAGGTACCCAACTCTTGTTGGGTCCTAGAAGGTTAGTAACAATAGCCTTAGGGACCCAAATGCAAGTCTTATCTCCTTTGCACTTGGCCCCCAACTTTCTAGCAATTACTTTCTTATTCTTACTACAAATTGCAAAAGAAGCATTACAAGCATGGTAAATTATAGAAGGTTTATTACTTACTTTCCTAGGCACATGAACAACATTTTTCCTAGGCATATTTCTACCATGCACAACAGAGGAACTCCAAGCAATCATAGCATGTGAATCATAAGCATAACTTCTATGAGCATTTCTAGAAAAGTTTTTATTACTATAGATGAAAGCATGATTCCTTTGAACATTATTAGTCATAGGGGCCTTCCCATTTTCCTTGGCGGAGATGGGAGCCCTTTGACTTGTTAAGTTCTTGGCTTTCCTTCGAAAGCCAAGCCCATCCTTAATAGAGGGGTGTCTACCAACAGTGTAGGCATCCCTTGCAAATTTTAGTTTATCAAAGTCATTTTTGCTAGTCTTAAGTTGGACATTAAGACTAGCCACTTCATCATTTAATCTAGTAATGGAAATTAAATGTTCACTACAAGCATCAACATTAAAATCCTTACACCTATTGCAAATCACAACATGTTCCACACAAGAACTAGATTTATTTACTACTTCTAGCTTAGCATTTAAATCATCATTAATACTCTTTAAATTAGACACAGTTTCATGACAAGTAGACAATTCACAAGAAAGCATTTCATTTCTCTTAACCTCTAAAGCAAGAGACTTTTGCACACTTACAAATTTATCATGCTCTTCATATAAGAGATCCTCTTGTTTTTCTAAAAGTCTATTCTTTTCATTTAATGCATCAATCAATTCATTAATTTTTTCTATCTTGGTTCTATCTAGACCTTTAAACAAGCTAGAATAGTCTACCTCATCATCACTAGACTCTTCATCGCTAGAAGAAGCACATGTAGAGGTATCTCGAGCACTTACCTTCTTCTCCTTTGCCATGAGGCAGGTGTGACGCTCGTTGGGGAAGAGAGACAACTTGTTGAAGGCCGAGGCGGTGAGTCCTTCGTCGTCGGAGTGGGACGAAGAGCAATCCGAATCCCACTCCTTGCCGAGGTGAGCCTCGCCCTTTGGCTTCTTGTAAGACTACTTTTTCTCCCTCTTCCTGCCTTTTTCTCTGGTCACTATCATTATCGGGACAGTTAGCAATAAAGTGACCAGTCTTACCGCACTTGAAGCAGGAGCGCTTTCCCTTCGTCTTGCTCTTGTTGGGATGCTCCTTGCGACCCTTTAGCGCTGTCTTGAAGCGCTTGATGATGAGGGCCATTTCTTCCTCGTTAAGCCTAGCCACCTCAACTTGCGCCACCTTGCTAGGTAGCGTCTCCCTGCTACTTGTTGCCTTGAGAGCGACGGGTTGAGGCTCGTAGACGGGCATGGGGCCATTGAGAGCATCATCCACATAGCGGGCTTCTTTAATCATCATCCGCCCACTCACAAATTTTCCGAGTATCTCCTCGGGCGTCATCTTTGTGTACATAGGATTTTCACGAATTGAGTTCACAAGATGAGGGTCAATGACAGTAAAGGACCTGAGCATAAGTCGGATGACGTCGTGGTTCATCCATCTCGTGCTCCCATAGCTCCTGATTTTGTTGACCAAGGTCTTGAGCCTGTTGTACGTTTGCGTTGGCTCCTCTCCCCTGATCATAGCGAACCTTCCCAGCTCGCCCTCCACCAACTCTATCTTGGTGATTATGGTGGCATCATTCCCCTCATGCGAGATCTTGAGGGTGTCCCATATTTGCTTGGCATTATCCAAGCCGCTCACCTTGTTGTATTCATCCCTGCACAACGAAGCTAACAAAACAGTGGTAGCTTGTGCATTTTTATGAATTTGTTCATTAATAAATACTGGATTATCCGTACTATCAAATTGCATTCCATTCTCTACTATCTCCCAAATGCTAGGATGGAGAGAGAAGAGGTGACTACGCATTTTGTGACTCCAAAAAGCGTAGTCCTCTCCATCAAAGTGAGGAGGTTTACTGAAAGGGAATTAGGCTTACACCTATTTCCTAAACTAATTTTGGTGGTTGAATTGCCCAACACAAATAATTGGACTAACTAGTTTGCCCAAGTCTATAAGATCTACAGGTACCAAAGGTTCACAATAAGCCAATAAAAAGATCAAGAGAAAGGGTTCAAACAAAGGAGCAAAGAAAGAACCGAAGGCACCCTGGTCGGGCGCACCGGACTGTCCGGTGCCCCACCGGACTGTGTCCGGTGCACCAGGGGACTTGAAGCCAAACTCCTCACCTTCGAGAAAACACAGAGTCACTCCGCTATAATTCACCGGACTGTCCGGTGTACACCGGACAGTGTCCGATGCCCCAAGGATGAAGAGACTCTGAACTCGTCGGCTTCGGGAATTCACAACGGCTAGTCCGCTATAATTCACCGGACATGTCCGATGTACACTGGACTGTCCGGTGTGACAACGAAGCAACGGCTACTTCAGGCGCCAACGGCTACCTGCAGCGCATTAAATGCGCGCCAGCGCGCGCAGAAGTCAGGCACGCCCATG
Source organism: Zea luxurians (assembly GCA_029449295.1). NCBI lineage: Eukaryota > Viridiplantae > Streptophyta > Magnoliopsida > Poales > Poaceae > Zea > Zea luxurians. The sequence goes on along the minus strand of JAOPSE010000082.1, from coordinate 6,257,353 downwards.
CTGGCGCACCGGACACTCCACAGTGCATGTCCGGTGCGCCACCGGACATTGAGATGGGCCCAGCAGTCAGAGCTCCAACGGTCGGAACCCTAATGGCCTGGTGACGTGGCTGTCGCATCGGACATGTCCGGTGTGCACCGGACTGTCCGGTGCACCATTCGACAGACAGCCTCCACCAACGGCTAGTTTGGTGGTTGGGGCTATAAATACCCCCAACCACCCCACATTCAAGTCATCCAAGTTTTCCACTTCTCAACCACTTACAAGAGCTAGGCATTCAATTCTAGACACACTCAAGTGATCAAATCCTCTCCAATTCCACACAAGGCTTTAGTGATTAGCGAGAGAGATTTGTCGTGTTCTTTTGAGCTCTTGCGCTTGGATTGCTTATTTTCTTTCTCACTTGTTCTTGTGATCAAAACTCCATTGTAACCGAGGCAAGAGACACCAATTGTGTGGTGGTCCTTGCGGGGAAGTTTTGTTCCCGGTTTTGATTTGAGAAGAGAAGCTCACTCGGTCCGAGGAACCGTTTGAGAGAGGGTAAGGGTTGAAAGAGACCCGACCTTTGTGGCCTCCTCAACGGGGAGTAGGTTTGCGAGAACCGAACCTCAGTAAAACAAATCCGCGTGTCACTCTCTTCATTCGCTTACGATTTGTTTTGCGCCTTTTCTCTCGGACTCATTATTATTTCTAACGCTAACCGGACTTGTAGTTGTGATTAATTTTATAAATTTCAGTTTCGCCCTATTCACCCCCCTCTAGGCGACTTTCAATTGGTATCAGAGCCTGGTGCTTCATTAGAGCCTAACCGCTTGAAGTGATGTCGGGAGATCACACCAAGAGGGAGATGGAGACCGGCGACAAGCCTACTACGAGTCACGGGAGCACTTCATCGGAAGAGTCCCGCACCAAGAGGAAGGAGAAGAAGAAGAACTCCTCCAACAAAGGGAAGGGGAAGGAGAAGAAATCTTCTTCCCACAAGTCGCATCGGAGAGGCGACAAGGACAAGAGGATGAGGAAAGTGGTCTACTACGAGACCGACACTTCATCAACGTTGACCTCTGACTCCGACGCACCGTCCGTTACTTCTAAGCGCCAAGAGCGCAAGAAGTATAGTAAGATCCCCCTACGCTACCCCCACACTTCAAAGCGTACTCCTCTACTCTCCGTTCCATTAGGCAAACCACCGGTTTTTGACGGTGAAGATTATAATATGTGGAGTGACAAAATGAGGCACCATCTAACCTCACTCCACACAAGCATATGGAATGTTGTTGAGTTTGGTGTACAGGTACCATCCGTAGGGGATGAAGACTACGACTCGGACGAGGTGGCCCAAATTCACCACTTTAACTCCCAAGCCACCACTATACTCCTTGCCTCTCTAAGTCGAGAGGAGTATAATAAGGTGCAAGGGTTAAAGAGTGCGAAGGAAATTTGGGACGTACTCAAGACCGCGCACGAAGGAGATGAGGTGACAAAGATCACCAAGCTGGAGACGATCGAGGGGGAGCTCGGTCGCTTCATGCTTCACCAAGGGGAGGATCCACAAGCTATGTACAACCGCTTGAAGACCTTGGTGAACCAAGTGCGCAACCTCGGGAGCGAAAAATGGGATGACCATGAAATGGTCAAGGTTATTCTTAGATCCCTCGTATTTCTTAACCCTACACAAGTTCAATTAATTCGAGGTGATCCTAGATATAAGCTAATGTCTCCCGAGGAAGTTATAGGAAAATTTGTGAGCTTTGAGCTGATGATTAAAGGCTCAAAGAAAATCATCGAGCAAGGCACTTCATCCACACCCGAGGCACAACCGGTCGCATTCAAGGCGACGGAAGAAAAGAAGGAGGAAGCTACTCCAAGTCGAACACCCATCGACGCCTCCAAGCTCGACAACGAGGAGATGGCGCTCATCATCAAGAGCTTTCGTCAAATCCTCAAGCAAAGGAGGGGGAAAGACTACAAGCCCCGCTCCAAGAAAGTGTGCTACAAATGTGGTAAGCCTGGTCATTTTATTGCTAAATGTCCATTATCCAGTGATAGTGACAGGGGCGACGACAAGAAGGGGAGAAGAAAGGAGAAGAAGAGACACTACAAGAAGAAGGGCGGTGATGCCCACGTGTGCCGCGAGTGGGACTCCGATGAGAGCTCCACCGACTCCTCCTCCGACAAGGACGCCGCCAACATCGCCATTACCAAGGGACTTCTCTTCCCCAACGTCGGCCACAAGTGCCTCATGGCAAAGGACGGCAAAAGGAAGAAGGTTAAATCTAAATCCTCCACTAAATATGAGTCCTCTAGTGATGATGATGCTAGTGATGAGGAGAATAATTTGCGTACCCTTTTTGCCGACCTCAACATGCAACAAAAAGAAAAACTAAATGAGTTAATTAGTGCCATCCATGAGAAGGATGATCTCTTGGACTCCCAAGAGGACTTCCTAATCAAGGAGAACAAAAAGCATGTTAAGGTAAAAAATGCTTATGCTATAGAGGTTGAAAAATGTCAAAAATTATCTAGTGAGCTAAGCACATGCCATGACACTATTGCCAACCTTAGAAATGAAAATGCCAAACTTATTGCTAAGGTTGATGCTAATATTTCAATTCCCAATCTTAGAGATAATAATGTTGATTTGCTTGCTAAGATTGAAGAATTGAATATTTCTCTTGCTAGCCTTTGTGAATCATCTAGGCCCCTTTGGTAATGTTTTGGTAATTAATGACAACTACTTGTGGACTAATAATTCTTGGAGAAATAAGAATGCAGGTTGAACCACAGAGAACTGAGAAGTCTTGAAGACTTATAAGCATTGGTTGTGGATCAGGTGAAGGCAAAGGTATAACATAGGTTTTGTTTTTGCCGGTCACCAGGTGTTTAGAGAAGAAATTGACCGGATTGGTAGGCTAGATAGCCGTACTATTAAGAGGGGTTAATGACTTTGTTCTGTGTAAGACTTAGTGCCTCATAGAGCATCTAGTGGTTGCATTTGCATGAGGACTAGCAGCGCTTCCGTTTCCGAAAGTTAAAATCTTTTCAAAAGCGAGTTTGAAAAGTGACTAAGTCTTGGGTTCGGCGGACCGTCCGGGCCAAGTGGCCGGACCGTCCGCGACCCATCCAGAGGGGTCCAGTGTTTGTTCATTTCGAGCTGGTCCAGTATGTGTGCACTGCGGACCGTCCGGGCCTTAGGGCCGGACCGTCCGCAGTCTTGTCCAGAGAAGGGTGTTCTCGGGCCAGTCCCTGATTTATAGGCGGACGGTCCGCCTGTGAGGGGCGGACGGTCCGCATGTATCAAACTCGTTTTTGGACAGGGACTGTGTGTTTTTGAGATTTGTACTACGGACTGTCCGGGGGACCAGTCCGGACAGTACTGTCTCAGGTCGCGGACCGTCCGGGATTTATAGCCGGACGGTCCGCACGTGTTAACTTGTTTTGATCCGAGGCTCAGGTGTTTCATGCTGCCAGGTTGCGGACGGTCCGGCCTTGAGGGGCGGACTGTCCGGACCCACCTTTTGAGTAAGCTCTGACATGTTTTCAAATGGTCTTTATAGCCATTATATGTACGGCGGACCGTCCGGCCCTAGGGCGCGGACGGTCCGCGTGTGCGCAGAACTGCTACCTTTTGCACATAACGGTTGGATTTTAGTGGGGGACTATAAATAGAAGGGTAGCTCGTGTGAGAGGGCTCTCTTGGCCATTCCTTGCATACATTGAGCTCATTTGTGATCCTCCAACTCACTCTCTCACACTCTTTGCTTGAGATTGCATTCTAGTGAGGGATTGAGTGTTCCTAGTGCATTTGCATCATTTGGTGATTCTTGAGGCACTAGGTGGTACACCGAGCAAGCGTCGTTGGCTTGTTACTCTTGGAGGTTGCCGCCTCCTAGACGGCTCAGGTGATTGTCTCCGTCGAGCTCTCCAAGAAGATTGTGGAGAAGCCGCGGTGTGGATTGTGAGGGGTTCGCGCCTACCTCGCCGGAGCGGCAAAGGTGACATTAGTGGAATCGAGGTATTGAGTGATTTCTTGTCCACTTGGCTCAAAGATCAAGTCGTGTCTTGATAGAGGAGCAAGTGAGAGCTTGAAGTCCACCTCAACGTGGATTAGGGGTGATCGGCAAATCACCGATACCACGGGATAAATTTCAGTGTCTATTCTTTCTAGCATTACTTATTGCCTTGCAATTGATTAGTGCTTTGCTTATTGTTCTTCAAGTATTCAATCTCCGTAGTTGTTTTTCATACATTGTTTACTTATTGACACTAGATAATTTATTTCTCTTGTTGCATTGATTAAATTTATTGAGTATTGTTGTTTTTAGTCAAAACCGTCTATTCACCCCCCCTCTAGCCGGTGTCCTAGATCCTACAAGTGGTATCGGAGCCAAGGACTCCATTGTTTGTGGATCTAATCATCCCGGAGTGGGACAAAATGGCTAGTAACAACAATGTGCACATTGGGAAGCCACCGCACTTTGATGGAAGCAATTATGATTATTGGAAAATAAGAATGTCAATGCATCTTAGAGCAATGGGTGGAAAAATTTGGCCAATTGTTAGGGGTGGATTTGTTGTATTGAAGGAAGATGAACCATCCGTTAGTGATAATGAGAATATCCTCACAAATGATCAAGCCATGAATGTCTTTTATGATGCTCTTGATATAAATGAGTTCAATCGTATCAAGAATCTCACAACCGCTCATGAGATTTGGATAAAACTAATGGAAATTCATGATGGAACTACAATTGTGAAGAGTGCCAAACTATATGTGTGCAAAGGGAAGTTTGAGCAATTTATTATGAAAGAAGATGAGAGTGTATCCGATATGTTCAATCGGTTGAATGAGATAGTAAATGAACTCAAAGGACTTGGTTTTAATGTACCGGATGTGGATTTCACACACAAGTTCCTTAGATCACTTCCGGAGAAATATGAGACTATTGTGACAATGCTAGTAAGGAGTGATCTATCTACAACTTCTCCAACCGAAGTATTGGGAGAAATTCTCACTCAAGATATATTTAAGAAGTCTCAAGCCGATGCCTTAAGTTTGGCAAAGAAGGTGAAAAATGAATCTATTGCTCTCAAAGCCAAGGCCTCAAAGGCAATTGAAAAAGAAGATAGCAATGATGAAGAAAATGAAAGTGAGAGTGATGGTGACATGGCTTTATTTGTAAGGAAATTCAATAAATTCATGAAGATGAAAAGAGGTCAACCTAGAAGAGGTCAAACATTTAGAAGAAATGCCTTCAATGATAGAAAATGTTTTGAGTGTGGAGAACCCGGTCACATTGCCATGAATTGCCCAAGCAAGAAGAAGAAGGGCAAAGATGAAAGTGACAAGAAGAAAAAGAAATACTATAACAAGAAGAAAGATGGCAAAGCCTACTTAGTTGAATGGGACTCGGATGATAGCTCGGATAATGATGATGATGACACCTCATCTAAGCTTAATGCCGGAATTGCTATCAAGGAAGCTCCCTCCCTCTTCTCATCCCCCCATTGTCTTATGGCAAAGGGAGATGCTAAGGTAAAAATCATCACCGATTTAAATGATATAAAAGATGATGATGATATTGATGATGTTGATGATGATGGCTATTCATATGATGATCTTGTTAGAATGCTAGGTGAGGCCGATGACTACATGCACAAAAAAAAGAAAAATTTAAGACCTTGAAGGAATTGTATAAAAACCTCCAAGTGTCTTTTGAGGAGCTCAAGACCTCTCACAATGACCTCAAAGAAAATTGTGAGAAGCTTGCGGATGCTCAAAAATCATCTATTGTGCATGAAGTTGAGGTGGTCACTAAGGATGTTGGAGTCACTTGTGACTTACTTGATAGTCTTACAAGTGAACCACTACCTACTAACTCTATTTGTGATAAATGCAAAATTTCTCTCATTGATAACATTGCTCTTGATGAATCAAAAATTATTGTTGAGAATGAAGTGTTAGTAGATAGAATAAATGCTCTAACTCATGATCTAGAAAAGGCATATGGTGGTAAGACTAAATTGGATTTCATATTGGGAAGTCAACGATGCTCTCTTAACCGTGAAGGTCTTGGATATGTTCCTAAGAAAGGAAAGAATGCTTTTGTAAAGCAAAAGACATTGTTTGTGAAAGAATGTGACAAAGTATGTCACAAGTGTCACAAAAAGGGGCATGTTAAGAAAAATTGTCCTAAGTTCAAAAATGTATCCTCCACCTGTTTTGAGCATTGTTATGTTCTTTCTCATAATGAAAAAGGTGTTCATGCTAAATTTGTTGGTACTTCAATTGTTGGAAACAAAAAGAAAGCTATTTGGGTGCCAAAGACCTTGGTCACTAACATCCGAGGACCCAAGCAAGTTTGGGTACCTAAAAGAGATTGATTTCCTTTTGTAGGTAAACTACAAGGCGGGAGGGAATCATTGGGTGTTGGATAGTGGATGTACTCAACACATGACCGGGGATATGAGAATGTTTACCCAAATGAGTGAGGAAGATTGCTCAAATTATGATAGTATCACATTTGGAGATAATCGTAAAGGAAAGGTTAAAGGTTTGGGTAAAATTGCTATCTCAAATGATCATTCTATATCAAATGTGCTATTGGTTGAGTCTTTGAATTTTAATTTACTTTCCGTAGCTCAATTATGTGATTTAGGATTTTGTTGCAATTTCACAGTTGAAGATGTTATTATCTCTAGTGTTGATGGTAGCAATCTTAAATTTAAAGGCTTTAGACATGAAAATCTTTATCTTGTTGATTTCTCATCTAATGAGGCAAAGCTCACAACTTGCCTATTTTCAAAAGCTTCACTAGGTTGGTTATGGCATAGAAGACTTGGTCATGTTGGGATGAAGCAACTCAATCGGTTAACCAAGCATGACTTAGTTCGAGGCTTAAAAGATGTGAAGTTTGAAAAGAACAAATTGTGTAGCTCTTGTCAAGCCGGTAAGCAAGTGGCAAATACTCATCCAAATAAAAGTCAAATGTCCACTCATCGACCTTTGGAATTACTTCACATGGATTTATTTGGGCCCACATCTTTTGTAAGTATTGGTGGTAATTCTTATTGTCTTGTGATTGTGGATGACTATTCAAGATTTACTTGGGTTTATTTTCTACGAGACAAATCCAATGTGTTTGAAACATTCAAGTCATTTGCTATATTGGCTCAAAATCAATTTGATTTCGACATCAAAAAGGTTAGAAGTGATAATGGGTCGGAATTCAAAAATGCAAGAATTGATCAATATTGTGATGACAAGGGTATCAAACATGAATTCTCTTCCAAATATACCCCGGAACAAAATGGTATTGTTGAAAGAAAGAATAGAACTCTTATTGACATGGCTAGGTCCATGTTAGCGGAATATAGTATATCGGATTCTTATTGGGCCGAGGCAATAAATACCGCTTGTCATTCATCAAATAGACTATATTGTCACAAGCTCTTGAAGAAAACTCCATATGAATTGCTTATTGGTAGAAAGCCAAATATCTCATATTTTAGGGTATTCGGTTGCAAATGTTATATTTTGAGAAAGGGGAGTCGGCTTTCTAAATTTGAGAAGAAATGTGATGAGGGTTTTCTTCTTGGATATTCATCAAATAGTAAGGCTTATAGAGTCTTCAACAAAACCCATGGTATTATTGAGGAAGCATATGATGTTGAATTCGATGAAACAAATGGGTCTCAAGATGAGAGTGATAATCTTGATGATGTTGGGGGAACTCATTTGATAAATGCAATGAAAACAATGGCCATTGGTGAAATAAAACCAAAGGAGGATGATGATGAAAATAGTGTGGTTGTCATTCCTTCATCCTCAACTATAAATGAGGAAGATCACCAAAGCCAACAACTCAATGAAACCATGGATACACATGATCAAGGTACTTCAAGACCTTCGGTTCCTTCTAATGCTTCAACAAGCAATTATCAAACGGTATCAAGAATTCATCATTCCATTGTGAAGGATCACCCGGTTGATCAAATTGTGGGTGATATTAGTAAGGGTGTTCAAACTCGCTCTCGCATAGCTTCGTTTTGTGAACATTTTTCTTTTGTATCTTGTATGGAACCTAACCGTGTAGATGAAGCTCTACTTGATGTTGATTGGGTGAATGCAATGCATGAAGAATTAAATAACTTCGCTCGAAATGAAGTATGGGAGCTTGTTGAGAGACCAAAGAACCACAATGTTATTGGTACAAAATGGGTGTTTCGCAACAAGCACAATGAAGATGGTGTGGTAGTAAGAAACAAGGCAAGACTGGTTGCACAAGGATATACTCAAATTGAAGGATTGGATTTTGGGGAGACATTTGCCCCCGTAGCAAGATTAGAAGCAATCCGGATTCTACTTGCTTATGCTTGTGCACATAACATCAAGCTCTACCAAATGGATGTAAAGAGTGCCTTTCTAAATGGTAAGATTAGTGAACTAGTGTATGTTGAACAACCTCCCGGTTTTGAGGACCCCAAAAGACCTAACCATGTGTTCAAGCTTTCTAAAGCTCTCTATGGGCTTAAGCAAGCTCCACGCGCTTGGTATGAAAGGCTTAGGGATTTCTTGCTTTCCAAAGACTTCAAAATTGGGAAGGTTGACACTACTCTATTCACTAAAAGAATTGGCAAAGACTTATTTGTTTGTCAAATTTACGTTGATGATATTATCTTTGGATCTACTAATGAATTATTTTGTGAGGAGTTCGGAAAAATGATGTCAAAAGAATTTGAGATGTCTATGATAGGAGAATTGAGCTTCTTTCTTGGCCTTCAAATCAAACAATTGAAAGATGGTATTTTTATAAGTCAATCAAAATATTTGAAGGACATGCTCAAGAAGTTTGGTTTAGAAAATGCTAAGCCTATCAAGACTCCAATGGCAACAAATGGTCATCTAGACTTAGATGAAGGAGGTACTATGGTTGATCAAAAACTTTATCGTTCAATAATTGGTAGTTTACTTTATATTACCGCATCTAGGCCCGATGTTATGTTTAGTGTATGCATGTGTGCTCGATTTCAAGCTTCACCTAGAGAGATTCACTTGAAGGCCGCAAAAAGAATTCTAAGATATTTGAAGTATACCCCCAATATTGGTCTATGGTATCCCAAAGGTGCTCACTTTGAATTAATTGGATATTCGGATTCGGACTATGCGGGGTGCAAAGTTGATAGAAAAAGCCCCTCCGGTTGTTGTCAATTTCTTGGTAGATCTCTTGTTTCATGGTCTTCTAAGAAACAAAATTCGGTTGCTCTATCTACCGCCGAGGCGGAATATATATCGGCCGGAAATTGTTGTGCTCAACTATTATGGATGAAACAAACCTTATTGGATTATGGAGTTATTTTCAAGAATGTGCCTCTCATGTGTGATAATGAGAGTGCGGTAAAATTGGCTACCAATCCGGTCCAACACTCAAGAACCAAGCATATTGATATACGGCATCACTTCTTAAGGGATCATGTTGGCAAGGGAGATATCTCTATTTATTCCATTGGAACGGATGATCAATTAGCAGACATTTTTACAAAGCCTTTGGATGAAACAAGATTTTGTTCCCTAAGAAGTGAAATGAATGTGATCGATCTCTCAAATGTGGCTTGAAGTTGATCACACATGTGTCGTCTTGCATCTCGGGTCTAAACATGCTTCTTATGCTATTTATTTGGTATTATTGGTGCATTTTTCATTTCTAATTGTTCTAGATAGTTTAATTCAAAAGTTTTGCACTCCTCAATTACATAATATGTATATGCATGCATACTAACTCTAGGATTGGTCGAAATGTCCATATATAAGCACCAATTCGGATTCGAAACTCAAAATCAGCAAGTGGACAGAAATTGGAAAAATGAGTATCAGGCCGCGGACCGTCCGCCCATGGACCGCGGACCGTCCGCCGTATCAGGACCTGGACAGTCCGGGAAGCCTCGCAGACCGTCTGTCATCTTCAGGGCGCGGACCGTCCGCCGCCCCAGCGCGGACCGTCCGCGACAGGGCAGTAAAAACGTCCAGTGGCCGCAGCCTTGTCATTTGTGCTCATTCGCTCGTCTTCTCTTGCTCTCCACTCTCCCAGTACTCTCCTGTGACGAGTGTGCGCGGACGGTGCAGTGAAGTTGTGTGCGGACAGTCCGGCAGTTTGTGGCAACATTCCATCAACATGTCTTCGTCACGGTATCTTCAAATCTTGTGGATTTTATCTCATCTCTTCATTTTTGAGATTATATGGGTTTCCTCTCTGATCTGAAATTGAGCAGTCGGTTTCAAAATCTGATTGGTGGGATTGTTGGTTCTCCTCAATATGACTGCTATGCAAAATTTTGAACTTGTTTGGATGCATATTGTCTGCAAAATCATCAAATTCAACATTTGTGGCGGCTAGGGTTCTTTGGAGTCGCCCCTGGTTGGTCGCGGACCGTCCGCCTGGTGGACGCGGACCGTCCGGGCCTCTGGCGCGGACAGTCCGGCTCCCTAGCGCGGACCGTCCGGACCCTGGCAGAGCATTACAGTTCCATTCCTCTTTTTTACTGGTGATTGGTATCAATTATTTATCTATGGATGTCTGTCACATTATTGCAGTGGTCTTGGTGGTCTCCGCAAGAAACTTGCAGGTCGCTTTAAATCCAAGCGCCCTCGTGGAAATGATGATGACTATATACCAACCACTGATTCAGAGGCCCAGTCCTCAGCTGGGGGCACTGAATCCATGGAAGCTGAAGATTTTCCTCATGTTCATCCCGATTATCCCATTGATATCCAAGGATGGACTTATCCAAAGCGGCGATTTTCTATGGCTGAGTACTGCTCTAGACGGACTGTGAATCAGTATACTCTGCCATCTGATACACATATCCAGTTTTTCCACACTCAGCTGCAGTTTGATGTCTTCTGGGGCACCCTAGTGGATACTAATTTTCATAAGCATCAGGTGATCGATTGGTCCTTCTTGCTAAGTCAATCTGTCATGGAGGGTCTGATCTCTAAGTTTGAAACCTGCGGACTATATTATTTTATGGGGCAACGCACAGATTTCAATGAAATGGCTGTTAAGCAATTCCTGGCTACCTCAGAGATTGATATTGAAGCAGAATCTATCACCTGGATGACTGGCTTCAAGCGCTATTCTGCTTCTTTTGCTGACTTTGCCGCTGCCAACAGTCTGGATTATGGCACCATTTCTGCTGGGCTGGATCTTTATACTGAAGATAATTTTGAGGATTTTGTGCAGTTTTATGAGCCAGCCAGGCTTGGTATACCAAGGAGATTTGGAGAGACAGCAGGACTCAGACATCATCCTGCTGTAATCAACAAGATTGCCAGAGTCACCATTCTTCCCAAGAGTGGTGATAAGAGTAAAATAAGGGATAAGTTCTGGAACATCATCCAGCATATCATGAATGGTGAAGTCATGAATATTGTTCTTTTCATGATGAGACAGCTTAATGATTTGAAAATGGATAAGAATCAAAATTTGGCATATGCTCCTTACATTATGGCTCTCATCAAATCCAAGACAAGATTTGAGGGCCCATGCGAGATTGTTCACACCCCATTCAGGCCTTTTAAAAATGAGCTGGGGTTTCTGACCAGGCCACTCACCCCCTTCCCAGATGATGAGGAAGACCCTGGCTATGAGGGTGGAGCAGCTCCTGATGTTGAGGGAGAGCAGATGCCTCCACCTCCACCTCCTCCTCAGCCTCAGCATTATTGGGAGCCTGCTCTAGGATACTTTGATCCTTATTTTCACAATATGCAGCAGGGACTTGAGACTCACATTGATACTCGCTTTGATGGCCTGATGACACATATGGATCACCGTTTCGATGACATGCAGTCTCAGTTTGACAATAACTGGGATGCACTCAACTCTGAGTTTTCTGATTTTCGTGATCAGATTCACACTAATGTCACTGATCCCATCATGACCAGGCTGAATAATATGCAACAGAGTTTTCAGGATAACATGGGTGCTCTCTCCAGTCAATTTGATAATCTCTCTACAAATGACAACATGCATGAGATCAGTCAGAGGCAGCAGCAGCTCCAGCAGGATTTTGGCCAGTTCTCCTCCCTGTTTGACACCTTCAGCACTCACTACTACAACATGCATCCTCCGCCGAGCGATCAGTGAGGCCTCTCCTTTGTGGCAATTGATGCCAAAGGGGGAGAGACAAGTGAGAAGTGATGAGGTTGTCTGGTGTCTCCTTCAGAGGGAGTTGGTGATTCTATGTGGACATTAAGACCTTGCATATGTATTTTATCTTTTTATGTCGCTTGCATTAGTTTATGACTTACGCATTTGGAACTAGTTTGAACTATTAAATCTATGTCGTATGTCTGTGGACTATTTTCTGTAATATTCTGTGGGATGAACTATGTTTTAGTTCAAATTACTCTATGTGTGGTTAATCGAGGAGTGATTATAATTGCTGCGCTCACTCTACGGATCATCTCTTGTATGCCTCGATAACCATGTTTGTAGGAAAGTCTCCATCAAGCTCCAATATATTATGTGTGTTATATCTTCAACTTCAAATAATCCTGCACACACTTAGGGGGAGCCTTTCTTACATACTGAGTTTTTTATTGGGATTTATCTATCTCTCGGACAGAACTTCAAATCAAGATAAGTCCTATGAAACTCATCTCCAAGATCTATCTTATACCTTAGGTATGAGAGAGATTTGGAGAAACTAAACTTCTCTTTAATATACAATGTGGTGTTGTCATCAATTACCAAAAAGGGGGAGATTGTGAATCATCTAGGCCCCTTTGGTAATGTTTTGGTAATTAATGACAACTACTTGTGGACTAATAATTCTTGGAGAAATAAGAATGCAGGTTGAACCACAGAGAACTGAGAAGTCTTGAAGACTTATAAGCATTGGTTGTGGATCAGGTGAAGGCAAAGGTATAACATAGGTTTTGTTTTTGCCGGTCACCAGGTGTTTAGAGAAGAAATTGACCGGATTGGTAGGCTAGATAGCCGTACTATTAAGAGGGGTTAATGACTTTGTTCTGTTTAAGACTTAGTGCCTCATAGAGCATCTAGTGGTTGCATTTGCATGAGGACTAGCAGCGCTTCCGTTTCCGAAAGTTAAAATCTTTTCAAAAGCGAGTTTGAAAAGTGACTAAGTCTTGGGTTCGGCGGACCGTCCGGGCCAAGTGGCCGGACCGTCCGCGACCCATCCAGAGGGGTCCAGTGTTTGTTCATTTCGAGCTGGTCCAGTATGTGTGCACTGCGGACCGTCCGGGCCTTAGGGCCGGACCGTCCGCAGTCTTGTCTAGAGAAAGGTGTTCTCGGGCCAGTCCCTGATTTATAGGCGGACGGTCCGCCTGTGAGGGGCGGACGGTCCGCATGTATCAAACTCGTTTTTGGACAGGGACTGTGTGTTTTTGAGATTTGTACTACGGACTGTCCGGGGGACCAGTCCGGACAGTACTGTCTCAGGTCGCGGACCGTCCGGGATTTATAGCCGGACGGTCCGCACGTGTTAACTTGTTTTGATCCGAGGCTCGGGTGTTTCATGCTGCCAGGTTGCGGACGGTCCGGCCTTGAGGGGCGGACTGTCCGGACCCACCTTTTGAGTAAGCTCTGACATGTTTTCAAATGGTCTTTATAGCCGTTATATGTACGGCGGACCGTCCGGCCCTAGGGCGCGGACGGTCCGCGTGTGCGCAGAACTGCTACCTTTTGCACATAACGGTTGGATTTTAGTGGGGGGCTATAAATAGAAGGGTAGCTCGTGTGAGAGGGCTCTCTTGGCCATTCCTTGCATACATTGAGCTCATTTGTGATCCTCCAACTCACTCTCTCACACTCTTTGCTTGAGATTGCATTCTAGTGAGGGATTGAGTGTTCCTAGTGCATTTGCATCATTTGGTGATTCTTGAGGCACTAGGTGGTACACCGAGCAAGCGTCGTTGGCTTGTTACTCTTGGAGGTTGCCGCCTCCTAGACGGCTCGGGTGATTGTCTCCGTCGAGCTCTCCAAGAAGATTGTGGAGAAGCCGCGGTGTGGATTGTGAGGGGTTCGCGCCTACCTCGCCGGAGCGGCAAAGGTGACATTAGTGGAATCGAGGTATTGAGTGATTTCTTGTCCACTTGGCTCAAAGATCAAGTCGTGTCTTGATAGAGGAGCAAGTGAGAGCTTGAAGTCCACCTCAACGTGGATTAGGGGTGATCGGCAAATCACCGATACCACGGGATAAATTTCGGTGTCTATTCTTTCTAGCATTACTTATTGCCTTGCAATTGATTAGTGCTTTGCTTATTGTTCTTCAAGTATTCAATCTCCGTAGTTGTTTTTCATACATTGTTTACTTATTAACACTAGATAATTTATTTCTCTTGTTGCATTGATTAAATTTATTGAGTATTGTTGTTTTTAGTCAAAACCGTCTATTCACCCCCCCTCTAGCCGGTGTCCTAGATCCTACAGCCTTAAGATTGAAAATGAAAATTTGCTTGCTAAGGCTAAAGATCTTGATGTTTGCAATGTTACCATTTCCAACCTTAGAAGTGAAAATGATATATTACATGCTAAGGTTGTAGAATTAAAATCTTGCAAACCCTCTACATCTACCGTTGAGCATGTTTCCATTTGCACTAGATGTAGAGATGTTGATATTGGTGCTATTCATGATCACATGGTATTAATTAAACAACAAAATGATCATATAGCAAAATTAGATGCTAAAATTGTCGAGCATAACTTAGAAAATGAAAAGTTTAAATTTTCTAGAAGTATGCTCTATAATGGGAGACGCCCTGGCATCAAGGATGGCATTGGCTTCAAAAGGGGAGACAATGTCAAACTTAGTGCCCCTCCTAAAAGATTGTCTAACTTTGTTAAGGGCAAGGCTCCCATGCCTCAGGATAACGAGGGTTACATTTTGTACCCTACCGGTTATCCCGAGAGCAAAATAAGGAGAATTCATTCTAGGAAATCTCACTCCGACTCTAACCATGCTTTTATGTATAAGAGTGAGACATCTAGTTCTAGGCAACCAACCCGTGCTAAGTTGCCTAAGAAGAAAACTCCTAATGCATCAAACGATCATGACATTTCATTCAAAACTTTTGATGCTTCATATGTGCTTACTAACAAATCCGGCAAGGTAGTTGCCAAGTTTGTTGGGGGCAAACACAAGGGCTCCAAGACTTGTGTTTGGGTACCCAAAGTTCTTGTTTCTAATGCCAAACGACCCAAAACCGTTTGGGTACCTAAAGTCAAGAACTAAACTTGTTTTGTAGGTTTATGCATCCGGGGGTTTAAGTTGGATCATCGACAGCGGGTGCACAAACCACATGACAGGGGAGAAGAAGATGTTCTCCTCCTACGAGAAAAACCAAGATCCCCAACGAGCTATCACATTCGGGGATGGAAACCAAGGTTTGGTCAAAGGTTTGGGTAAAATTGCTATATCTCCTGACCATTCCATTTCCAATGTTTTTCTTGTTGATTCATTAGATTACAATTTGCTTTCCGTTTCACAATTATGTCAAATGGGCTACAACTGTCTATTTACTGATGTAGGTGTCACTGTCTTTAGAAGAAGTGATGATTCAATAGCATTTAAGGGAGTGTTAGAGGGTCAGCTATACTTGGTAGATTTTTATAGAGCTGAACTCGACACTTGCTTAATTGCTAAGACTAACATGGGTTGGCTCTGGCACCGCCGACTAGCCCACGTTGGAATGAAGAATCTTCATAAGCTTCTAAAGGGAGAGCACATTTTAGGATTAACAAACGTTCATTTTGAGAAAGACAGGATTTGTAGTGCATGTCAAGCCGGGAAGCAAGTTGGCACTCATCATCCACACAAGAACATCATGACGTCTGACAGGCCACTAGAGCTCCTACACATGGATCTATTCGGCCCGATAGCTTACACAAGCATCGGCGGGAGTAAGTACTGTATAGTTATTGTGGATGATTACTCTCGCTTCACTGGGGTATTCTTTTTACAGGAAAAATCTCAAACCCAAGAGACCTTAAAGGGATTCTTGAGACGGGCTCAAAATGAGTTCGGCTTAAGGATCAAGAAAATTAGAAGCGACAACGGGACAGAGTTCAAGAACTCTCAAATTGAAGGCTTCCTTGAGGAGGAGGGCATCAAGCATGTGTTCTCTTCTCCTTACACCCCACAACAAAATGGTGTAGTGGAGAGGAAGAATCGAACTCTATTGGACATGGCAAGGACCATGCTTGATGAGTACAAGACACCGGATCGGTTTTGGGCCGAGGCGGTTAACACCGCTTGCTACGCCATCAACCGGTTATATCTATACCGAATCCTCAAGAAGACATCATACGAACTCCTCACCGGTAAAAAGCCCAACATTTCATATTTTAGAGTCTTTGGTAGCAAATGCTTTATTCTTATTAAAAGAGGTAGAAAATCTAAATTTGCTCCTAAGACTGTAGAAGGCTTTTTACTAGGATATGACTCAAACACAAGGGCATATAGAGTCTTTAACAAGTCCTCAGGACTAGTTGAAGTTTCTTGTGACGTTGTGTTTGATGAGACTAACGGCTCTCAAGTAGAGCAAGTTGATCTTGTTGAGATAGGTGAAGAAGAGGCTCCATGCATTGCGCTAAGGAACATGTCCATTGGGGATGTGTGTCCTAAGGAATCCGAAGAGCCTCCAAATGCACAAGATCAACCATCCTCCTCCACGCAAGCATCTCCACCAACCCAAAATGAGGACGAGGCTCAAATTGATAAAGAGGAAGAACAAAATGATGAGCCACCTCAAGATAACGGCAATGATCAAGGGGGAGATGCAAATGATCAAGATAAGGAGGATGAAGAACCAAGGCCGCCACACCCAAGAGTCCACCAAGCAATCCAACGAGATCACCCCGTCGACACCATCCTCGGCGATATTCATAAGGGGGTAACTACTTGATCTCGTGTTGCACATTTTTGTGAGCATTACTCTTTTGTTTCCTCTATTGAGCCACACAGGGTAGAGGAAGCACTCCAAGATTCGGATTGGGTGATGGCGATGCAAGAGGAGCTCAATAACTTCACTAGGAACGAGGTATGGCATTTAGTTCCACGTCCTAACCAAAATGTTGTAGGAACCAAGTGGGTCTTCCGCAACAAGCAAGACGAGCATGGTGTGGTGACAAGGAATAAAGCCCGACTTGTGGCCAAGGGATACTCCCAAGTCGAAGGTTTGGATTTTGGTGAAACCTATGCACCCGTAGCTAGGCTTGAGTCAATTCGTATATTATTAGCCTATGCTACTTACCATGGCTTCAAGCTTTACCAAATGGATGTGAAGAGTGCCTTCCTCAATGGACCAATCAAGGAAGAGGTCTACGTTGAGCAACCTCCCGGCTTTGAAGACAGTGAGTACCCTAACCATGTCTATAGGCTCTCTAAGGCGCTTTATGGGCTCAAGCAAGCCCCAAGAGCATGGTATGAATGCCTAAGAGATTTCCTTATTGCAAATGGCTTCAAAGTCGGCAAGGCCGATCCTACTTTATTCACTAAAACTCTTGACAATGATTTGTTTGTATGCCAAATTTATGTTGATGATATCATATTTGGGTCTACTAATGAATCTACATGTGAAGAATTTAGTAGGATCATGACACAAAAATTCGAGATGTCGATGATGGGGGAGTTGAAGTATTTTCTAGGATTCCAAGTCAAGCAACTCCAAGAGGGCACCTTCATTAGCCAAACCTCAAGACATTCTAACTAAGTTTCGAATGAAGGATGCTAAGCCCATCAAGACACCCATGGGAACCAATGGGCATCTCGACCTCGACACAGGAGGTAAATCCATCGATCAAAAGGTATACCGGTCGATGATTGGTTCATTACTTTATTTATGTGCATCTCGACCGGATATTATGCTTTCTGTTTGCATGTGTGCAAGATCCAAGCCGACCCTAAGGAATCTCACCTTACGGCCGTAAAACGAATCTTGAGATATTTGGCTTATACTCCTAAGTTTGGGCTTTGGTACCCTCGGGGATCCACATTTGATTTGATTGGTTATTCGGATGCCGATTGGGCGGGGTGTAAGATTAATAGAAAGAGCACATCGGGGACTTGCCAGTTCTTGGGAAGATCCTTGGTGTCTTGGGCTTCAAAGAAGCAAAATTCGGTCGCTCTTTCTACCGCTGAAGCCGAGTATATTGCCGCAGGCCATTATTGCGCACAATTGCTTTGGATGAGGCAAACCCTGCGAGACTATGGTTACAAATTAACCAAAGTCCCTCTTCTATGTGATAATGAGAGTGCAATCCGCATGGCGGATAATCCCGTTGAGCATAGCCGCACTAAACACATAGCCATTTGGTATCATTTTCTTAGGGATCACCAACAAAAGGGGGATATCGAGATTGCATATATTAATACTAAAGATCAATTAGCCGATATCTTTACCAAGCCACTCGATGAACAAACTTTTACCAAACTTAGGCATGAGCTCAATATTCTTGATTCTAGGAATTTCTTTTGCTAATTTGCACACATAGCTCATAAGTATACCTTTGATCATGTCTCTTTTATATATGCTATGACTAATGTGTTTTCAAGTGTATTTCAAACCAAGTCATAGGTATATTGAAAGGAAATTGGAGTCTTCGGCGAAGACAAAGGCTTCCACTCCACTCTACTACTCATCCTTCGCCGTCGCTCCGCTTCACTCTCCGTCTTTGGTATAATCTTCACTCATATGTTTTATGTGCCAAAGGGGAGATAGTAGTTAGACAAGGGCTTATATCTCACTCAAAGTATCCGTTTTTGGCGATTCATGCCAAAGGGGGAGAAAAATATGAGCCCAAAGCAAAAGGACCGCACCACCACCCTAATTTTTAAATGATTTTCAATTGGTAAATTTCAAATTGGTATCTTATTGTGTTCAAAAGGGGGAGCAAGTAGTATTTTCAAAATTGATATCTTAAAAACCCTCTTGAACACTAAGAGGAGAATTTATTGAGGGGGAGTTTTGTTTAGTCAAAGGAAAAGCATTTCAAACAAGGGGAGAAAATTTCAAAACTTGAAAATGCTTCGCAAAATCTTACTCATTTACCTTTGACCATTTTGCAAAAAGAATTTGGAAAGGATTTACAAAAAGAATTTGCAAAAATAAAACTTGTGGTGCAAGCGTGGTCCAAAATGTTAAAAATAAAGAAACAATCCATGCATATCTAGTAAGTAATATTTATTGGCTAAAATTCTAAGTAACCTTTGCACTTACATTCTGTAAACTAGTTCAATTATGCACTTCTATACTTGCTTTGGTTTGTGTTGGCAGCAATCACCAAAAAGGGGGAGATTGAAAGGGAATTAGGCTTACACCTATTTCCTAAACTAATTTTGGTGGTTGAATTGCCCAACACAAATAATTGGACTAACTAGTTTGCCCAAGTCTATAAGATCTACAGGTACCAAAGGTTCACAATAAGCCAATAAAAAGATCAAGAGAAAGGGTTCAAACAAAGGAGCAAAGAAAGAACCGAAGGCACCCTGGTCGGGCGCACCGGACTGTCCGGTGCACCAGGGGACTTGAAGCCAAACTCCTCACCTTCGGGAAAACACAGAGTCACTCCGCTATAATTCACCGGACTGTCCGGTGTACACCGGACAGTGTCCGATGCCCCAAGGATGAAGAGACTCTGAACTCGTCGGCTTCGGGAATTCACAACGGCTAGTCCGCTATAATTCACCGGACATGTCCGGTGTACACCGGGCTGTCCGGTGTGACAACGAAGCAACGACTACTTCAGGCGCCAACGGCTACCTGCAGCGCATTAAATGCGCGCCAGCGCGCGCAGAAGTCAGGCACGCCCATGCTGGCGCACCGGACACTCCACAGTGCATGTCCGGTGCGCCACCAGACATTGAGACGGGCCCAGCAGTCAGAGCTCCAACGGTCGGAACCCTAATGGCCTGGTGACGTGGCTGTCACATCGGACATGTCCGGTGTGCACCGGACTGTCCGGTGCACCATTCGACAGACAGCCTCCACCAACGGCTAGTTTGGTGGTTGGGGCTATAAATACCCCCAACCACCCCACATTCAAGTCATCCAAGTTTTCCACTTCTCAACCACTTACAAGAGCTAGGCATTCAATTCTAGACACACTCAAGTGATCAAATCCTCTCCAATTCCACACAAGGCTTTAGTGATTAGCGAGAGAGATTTGTCGTGTTCTTTTGAGCTCTTGCGCTTGGATTGCTTCTTTTCTTTCTCACTTGTTCTTGTGATCAAAACTCCATTGTAACCGAGGCAAGAGACACCAATTGTGTGGTGGTCCTTGCGGGGAAGTTTTGTTCCCGATTTTGATTTGAGAAGAGAAGCTCACTCGGTCCGAGGAACCGTTTGAGAGAGGGTAAGGGTTGAAAGAGACCCGGCCTTTGTGGCCTCCTCAACGGGGAGTAGGTTTGCGAGAACCGAACCTCGGTAAAACAAATCCGCGTGTCACTCTCTTCATTCGCTTACGATTTGTTTTGCGCCTTTTCTCTCGGACTCATTATTATTTCTAACGCTAACCCGACTTGTAGTTGTGATTAATTTTGTAATTTCAGTTTCGCCCTATTCACCCCCCTCTAGGCGACTTTCATTTACCAAGAGGAATAGAAAGCAAATGAGCATTGGAATTATACGGAATACGAGAATAATCAAAAGAAAAGTTTGAGTTGACCGGTTTCTTTTTCTCGTTGTAGTCGTCGTCTCTTTGGGAAGAAGAGGACTCGTCGCTGTCGTAGTAGACGATCTTCTTGATACGCATCTTCTTCTTCCCGTCCTTCTTCTTATGACTCGAGCCAGAGTCAGTAGGTTTGTCGTCCCTTGGCTCGTTGAAGATGGACTCCTTCTCCTTATCGTTGACCACCATCCCCTTTCCCTTAGGATCCATCTCTTCGGGCAATTAGTCCCTTTTGTGAAGAGAACGATTCTGATACCAATTGAGAGCACATAGAGGGGGGGGGGGTGAATAGGTGATCCTGTAAAAACTTAAGACTTATTGCCACAAAAACTAAGTTAAGTGTTAGTGCAATAGAATCAAGTAGCTGGAGAGGAGTACTTGTGAAACACAGAAACCACAGAGAGAAACAACACAGTAGACACAGTGGTTTATCCCGTGGTTCGGCCAAGTACAAAACTTGCCTACTCCACGTTGTGGCGTCCCAATGGACGAGGGTTGCACTTAACCCCTCTCAAGTGATCCAATGATCAACTTGAATACCACGGTGTTCCTTTTTCTTATCACTTTTCCCGTTTGCGAGGAATCTCCACAAGTCGGAGTCTCTCGCCCTTACAACAAATATCAATGTAAAAGCACTAGAGTAAGGGAGGGAATCAACACACACAAATCTGCAGCAATACGCACACACACAGGCCAAGACTTGAGCTCAAATGAAATGCAACAAGTTCACCACTAGAACGGAGCTTAAATCACTAAAAAAATAAATCGAGTGTGCCGAGAGGAGTGTGAAAGTCTTAGAATGTTCAAAATATGCTTGGTGTACTCCTCCATGCGCCTAGGGGTCCCTTTTATAGGCCCAAGGCAGCTAGGAGCCGTTGGAAGCAATCTGGGAAGGCAATTCTTGCCTTCTGTCAGGTGGCGCACCGGACAGTCCGGTGCACCACCAGACAAGCACTGTTCATGGTCCGGTGCAGATTGCCTTCCAAAAATAGCACAGTCGACCGTTGCAAAATTGGAGCCATTGGCGCACCGGACACTGTCCGGTGCACGCCGGACAGTCCGGTGCCCCCTGCCGACCGTTGGCGCGGCCACGCGTCACGCGCGGATTGCGCGGCCGACCGTTGGCGCAGTCGACTGTTGGCTCACCGGACAGTCCGGTGCCTCACCGGACCATCCGGTGAATTTTAGCCGTACGCCGTTGAACGATTCCCGAGAGCGACGACTTCGCCACAGACGGCTCACCGGACAGTCCGGTGCACCACCAGACAGTCCGGTGAATTATAGCCGTACATCGTCGTCAGTTCCCGAGAGTGGCCTGTTCACCGGAGACTGGCCTGGCGCACCAGACACTGTCCCGTGCACCACCGGACAGTCCGGTGTGCCAGACTGCACTGAGTCTTGGCTGTTCCAGCCAAGATCTTTTCTTCTTCTCTTTTCTATGATTCCAGCACTTAAACAAATATATTAGTACACAAAAACCAATGTACTAAGTCTAGAATCATACCTTCTTGTTGATTTGCACTTTATCAATCATTTGGCACAAGATTACTCACTCAATACGTGTTGGGCACTTAATCACCAAAACTATACTAGAAATGGCCCAAGGGCACATTTCCCTTTCAGCAGTCAGGGACTTCTCTGATTTTCTTTGGGAGACGCTTCTTAACAATTGGTTTGCTAGATTCAGTCGTCACTGCGCCACCCAGTCTTCTAGCTTAAGGAAAACGAGCAGCCCTGCCGAGACCGCGTTGAGCAGACCCACCACGATGAGCGTCGTGGGGCTGTTCTCCCTGTACACCTTGGTGAGCGCCAGCCCCAGCGTGATCCCGAATGACCTCATCGTGGAGTAGAACACCAGCCCCACCTTCATCCTCGCGTCGTACTCCGCCTGCAGGATGCAGTTGCCGAGTCCCATGCCCTCGAAGAGCTGGTGGAAGCACATCGCCGTCACTAGCGGCCGGATGGTGCACACGTTCTGCGACGCTCCCATGCCCAGCTTGATCACCACCGAGTGCACGATGATGCCCATCTCCAGGACCTGCGCGTTAATATCAATGACGAGTCCCATGCCCTCGAAGAGCTCGGGGGCGGGGTTGGTGGGGGCGCGGAGGTGGCAGGTTTCCTGGTGGCGATGGATGGCGGGGAGCGCGGAGCTGGCGGGGGTGGGGTCACTGTGACACCGCCGTTAGATCCTTGCATCCGGGGAAGGAAGGGCGCCGTTGGTGGACATGGGGCGAAATTGGTGAGGAAGGCGATGGCGCGGAGGTAGGCAGGGGCACCGAGGTAGGCGGTGGCACGATTGGTGAGGAAGGCGATGCCACTAGGGTCTAGGGTCAAGGAGCGCGCCGAGGGTCTCGTAGCAGATGTGGCGTAGAGGGAGCAGGCAAGAGCGATATCGCTGGGGTGCGGACTGCGGAGCCGCGCGGTTGTCGTTCTCTCACATCGCGCTGGGGGACCTGGGGTGATGGTGGGTGCGGATGTGGATCTGGAGCCGCCCGATCATGGCTTGGATCTGCGGAGGAGAGGACGCTTGCCGCGGATCACTTGGAGAGGGCGCGGGGAAGATTGTCGCGGGGGAGAGGGCGCCTGCCAAGGGCCCCAGATTGCCGCGGGGGAGAGGATGGATCACGGGCGAGGGCACACGAATCACGGGAGCGGAGTTGGTGGAGGCGCGTGCTCGCGGGCGGGATGCAGGGAGGATGACACGCGCGGGCAGGGGCACAGTGAGGCTTTGTGGACGCCCTCGCTCTGCTCATAAGGATTAGTAGAGATTTTTTTGAGTATTTTTAAATGTAAAAAGGAAAAAAACTACGGTAGCCAACGACCAAGAAAATTGGGCCCAAAAAGGGCACGTCTGGACTCCTTAACGGTACCCGGCCTCAAATCCCCAGTAATTCGCCGCGCTGTCAATGATAACCCATGGGCTGCGACGCGCACGGCTCAACAATAGCGGCCCATGGCCCTCCGCCACGCTTTCCAGCGCCTGCTCCGCCCAAAGGAGACAGGCGCACTAACGACAAGCGCATCCGACGCCCTGGGCCCCCACCGCCGCACGCCGCGGGGGCAACGCACCACCGCCACGCCGCGCCGCAGCAAAAGCGAAGCCAGCGGGAATGCACGATCGCCGCCGCCGCGGCGCCTACCTCCCTGCCCCGCGTCGCCGCGGCCGTCGCCGACTCGGCCTGAGCGAGCGGTTGCTTGCCAATGCCAGGTACCACCCGCTCCGCCCTTGTCCGTTGTTCCCGTGCCTTGTGTTGTTGATCCGTGGTCCGTGGACGCGGTTAGAGATTTAGTAACGGTGGTGAGGCGACGCGCATTGCGCTGGCGCGGCCGTTTTGACCCTCATGCTCTCGCGGGGTTGGGTCCGCATTGCTGCATTGACGCTTAGCGGCGAAACATGAAGCTTCTATTGATTGGCGCTGGGTGAAGTCTAGTCAGTGATTTGTGTGGAACACGTTAAGCTGAAGTTACTCACTGATCAAAACCTGAAAGCTTCGCCCATGGACTTCTATACCTGTTCAGTTTTTTTTTTGGCGTGAACCCAGCTTGCAGCCCCATAGCGTGTAGGTCTAATTGCAACACTGCTCTGTTAACTGTGTATGAGCACACTAATTGCTGCAAAGCAAGTCTTCGTTGTTGAGCTCTCAGCAGCTCATAGGTATGCCTTTTATTTTTAAACAAGGCTATTTGCTTACTGGGACAGGCAGAGAGCTATGAGCACTGCTTATGGAAATGGAATGCTCCTCACCGAGTCAAAACTTAATGATGGTGTATCTGAAGAGAGTGATGGGTGTTTTTTTTTGTAGGAGATGTGGCCATTTTCATGTTTGTACCATTCTATTAGAAACACTGTACAGTGGCACCGTGACATCTATTGAGTGTATTGCAGCTATCAAGCAATCTGTGTCGCCTTCCATAGCACCTCGCTCTGCCTCCACACATTCGGTATGTAATTTATTGTTTCAGACCATTATTCAAAACATCAGCCGCTGTAACATATCTCAAAAACAAACCAAATTGGTGCTATAGACAAGTTAATTTGTGTTACCCCTTGAAAATTAAGAATCCTCCCACACAGGTGCAGAACACAGAGCTTGCGCTGCCGAGCTTCAGCCCAGAGCCTAGGCCCAAAACAGAAATCAGCAAAACAGAATTTCACTAGCCTCTGTTTCTGCCCATACTACTGATCTTGCTTTAAATACATGATTTGAGTAGAAACTACCTGGCTTGATTATGGGCATCCCTCTTTCTCTGGGTCTAATCTCTGAAGCAATACTTGGCCAATCAGTTTTGTGGATGCTCACATTTTTTTATAAACTGTCAATGATTGATGCCTGCTTCATAAGAACACCTCCTGAATGACTTTTTTATTTATCGAGTTGCTACTATCTATTACAATTTTTGTGCACATTATAGGTTGTGATGACCTTGTATTTCAATTATCATTATCCAAAGCCCTTGATAAAACACAGTACTGTGCTAGTGTTCTGTTGCCTGTGAAACTCATTTTTGGCAGTACACAGTTAATTCCGTTCTGTATTCAACCTCCACAGAAAAGGATCCGACTTACAAATCACAAACACTATTATTTGCGTACTGCAATTGTTGTTTTTTTTGTTCAGTTATGAGTTCAGTTCATAGAATGGGAATGTGTTGTTTTTGTTTGTGTACTATCGCATGCTTTTATCTCAGTACAAATCGAGTGGACTATCAATATATCATCATATCTTAATGCCTCAACAAACTCTATATTTGTGATTGCACCTTTGATCGTCTGTTTTGGCAATTTACTCTAGAAAAATCAGATACACGATCTTTGTTTTCTTTTTTCATCTGGCATTCCTATCTGGGATTATCATGTAGAAGCTTTTATACTTAGTCTGATAGGACGGATACATCAATAACATGGTTAGTTGTCAAAAAATCGACAAATTTGCGCTCTCTCCTCCCCTTCTATCGGGCGATCACCTCATGTGACGTCTCGGACAGCCGGGCCACCGCGTTCTGGCTCGACGAGCGACTTCGGTCGCCCTCTGCTTCCCTGCCTTGTTGTCTCACTGCGTCGACGCCGATGCTAGCGTCCACAACGTCCTGTACGCCGGCATCGATAACTTCCTGCAACACCGTCTCTCCCCCGCGGCGGAATCCGAGCTGCTCCTACTCCGGGCGGCCATCGACAGCGTCCGTCTGTCTATGGTGCATGACACCCGCCGCTGTGCTCTCACGGATGACGACGACAGAATCCACACAGGCGCGCTCTACTAGGTTCTTCGTTCGATCACGGTTGACCCTGCGGCGCCCGAGCACCTGTTTGCCTAGCAAAACCGTGCGGCCCCCACGTCCGGTTCTTCGCCTAGCTCGCTTGCCGCGATCACCTCCAAACCAAGAACGACTTCCACCGCAAGTGCATAGTCGCCGATTCGTCGTGCACTGCTTATGGCAACGCCCTGGAGGACGTCTCTCATGTCCTCCTTCACTGCAGCTTCGCGTGCACACTCTAGAGCTCCCTTGGCGTCGCTCGACCTCCTACGCCCCCCGACTCACTTCCACGCACGGAGTTCTCGACGTTCGTGCTGCTGGCTGCTCTGGAAGAGAAGAAACGCCGTGGTCTTTGATGGAGTTCACCCCTCCCTCACGGTGACCCTTCGCCAGGGCAAGGACGAGGCTGCGCTTTGGCGCTGCAGGCTTCGTCGCGCCGACTTTGGTGTCGCGGACCTCTGGTGTCAGGGATTTGCCGCGGCGATGCCCTGACTTTTGAGTCAAGTATAATATAATTATTCATTTGGGTTGCCCCCCCTCCCCGACCGTTAAAAAATATATGCACCTTGCATTTCGTTGGCACTCTTGAGAGTGCTTTCAACTCTATTATCTTCTTCCTTTGCTCCTTAATTCTTTCTTATGATTTTAGGCCATTCCTTTTGATTTAGTGGACCTAATACAAATTCAGCAGCACACACTGCAAGTTTCATGTGACCTTTTCAATAACATGGCTTTAGCTCTGTAAATTGTTTGCTTCTATTTGACCTGGTTATCACTGTGACTCATGTGACCTATGCACCATGGAGAGGCCATGCTTGTAGCATGGTGTTAAATCGTCCAGTTGTGACTTGTGAGGCTAC
The DNA here is from genome assembly GCA_029449295.1 of Zea luxurians. Taxonomy (NCBI): domain Eukaryota; kingdom Viridiplantae; phylum Streptophyta; class Magnoliopsida; order Poales; family Poaceae; genus Zea; species Zea luxurians. The sequence goes on along the minus strand of JAOPSE010000082.1, from coordinate 6,230,547 downwards.
CAACCAGGGCTCAAACCCTGGTTCTTACAAAAAAGAAATTGCCCCCTTGCTGCGTGTTCCCGAAAAGTACGGGCGAAGACCCAGCTTGTGGCAACAGTGTCCCTTTACAGTAAAAAGCCATCTTTTGGGTGCATTTTCCCGACATTTCAAGTAATGCCTTCGGGATGTGTCTCACTCTTCACCCCTTGGGTCGAGGTTTATGTTTTGTTTTTCTTCATTCTGTTTTTTTTTTATTTGCATCGCTGCTGATTTTCCTAGCTGCTCAAAGGTTACCAGAATACAAATATCGCTATGAGCCTTGACATCTGCTGGCACATATGTGTGGTCACAGTTCAACAGTATAATTTATGGAACTATTTATAATCACAGCTCATGCATATGACTTGTCTCTAAAAGTGTAAATGACTAATGGGGGCTGTTATGAGTGTTGAAAGTAAGAGAACTTTTTTTTCATTGAGGACAAAAAAGTAACTGAACTTAACTTGATTGCTGCAGGCCCAAAATTGAGTGCGATGTTGGTTACAAGGCTTTCCCAGTATGCTTTCATATGTTTAGGCTGAGCGCAGCGGCAGACTGGACCCCGAACGCTACTCGACATAGCGTGTACTCAATGCTGCAGCCGTGTACTCGATGCGGAACTCTATTTTAGCGTGGGCGGCTTCGAACGGCACTGGCAGGGTTTGTACGATGCTGAACGCTATCTCAACCAGCCAGCCGCGCGGTGCCATGTGGGTGAGCGGACCGCGGACCTGGAGTTTCCCTATATACAGATTAGGGAAACATTTATTCTTATTCTATTTTATTATGCCATTCAAAATAATGGGGGGGAATACCGATTTAAGAGTCGTTCACTACTGCAATTCAAAAAATAATAATAATATTATTATATTTATTATATTATTATATTATAGTTTTATTATATTATAGTTAATGGTTCTAATTTGTTCTGAATTTTGCAGCCTGCGACTGGAAATCCACTTTTTCTTCTTTTCTTCTTTGTCATCTCAATAGAATAGAAAGAAGCGGGAAGTTTTCTAGTGTTAGCAATGTGTGTTTTAAGATAGAATCCATCGACTCCCTCGGCTGCTTGCCTGCTGTAAATAATATTATATATGATAATTGGTATAGAGTTGAGATATAGAGTAAATGAGTGCAGAGGATTGTGGTATAGAGTAAAGAATTTTGCTGACTGGGATAGAATATTCCTTTTAGAGTAAAAATTTAGGGTTGTATGAGTGTGGATAGCCTTATCATCATGCTGATGCCATATAGAGGCAAGAGCCTTTTAGCTTGTCATCAAGCAGGAATATATTGTTTTCTTTGTCTCGTCTCTCGTCTTTGTGTTTTCCTGGTACCACTGTATATATTTTTTATTTTGTTCAATAAGAGGATAAAACCAAAAGCATCTCTTATGAGTTTGAATTGGTCGCTTTTCCTAACATCAACATTTTCAGCAAACTATAACCATATTAACTGAATCAGGTTTTTAATTAAAAATAAAAACATGGTGCTTTCAATTGTGCTATGTATTGTATCAGATACCGCTGTATGGTATTTGATTTTGTTCAATAAGAGGACAAAAGTATCTTATGAGCTTGAATTGGCCACTTTTCCTATATTCACATTTTTAACAAACTATATAGCCATTTTAGCCGAATCAGGGGTTTTAATTAGAAATAAAAAATACAGCGCTTTCAGTTGCATGATGTATTGTGTCAGATGGAATCAGTGATCTTTTTTATATTCTTTATTCCATTAGATCAATGAATAACATGAAACTTTGATATCCCAGGTTGTAGCCCTACCTTATTTATATAGTTTGATTTTTTTATATTGCTCCGTATTTTCTGTTATCTTCCACTCGCTAATGATGATGTTTGTTGGAAAGCAATGTACTGTTGTTGGCAATGTTGAGAATGCATATTACAATACAAATTAAATGTCTTTTTTTCATCTGGAGGAGCACTATAACTCAGTTCCCATTTTGATGCCTTACTACTACATCTACTTCTCTTTCATACTTCTTTTTTTTTTGCTTTCCTTTCAACTGATGTATTCATTTTTGAAACATGCAGATACTTCCAGTAATGCAGCAAATATGTCATAGTAGATACAGGATTCTTCTAAATAAAGATAATTAAAGTGCATTAGTTATGAAATCATGTTATGAAATCAAGCTCTTGGCTAGTATAATGTGCGAAAGGGCCTCTAGCTGAGTTGGTTAGGTGGTGTGAGTAGCACTCCTCAGGTCCTGAGTTCGACTCCCCGTGGGAGCGAATTTCAGGCTGTGGTTAAAAAAATCCCCTCGTCTGTCCCATGCCAAAGCACAGGTCTAAGGCTCAGCCCCGGTCGTGGTTGTTCTCACATGGGCTTCGATGCCGCTGTGTATGGGTGGGGCAGGGGTTCGGGGGTTTTCTCGACCTGTGTGAGAAGGTCTTCTTCTTAATATAATGCCCGGGGGCTGTCTTACCCCTCGCAGGTCGAGTATAATGTATCTTTTTTATAGTTTTTCTTATTGGCTGATTGCTAGATTTCTTAGTTTTTAGGCTTCTCTCAAATTGCTTTTTAGTGCTAATGGTCCTTATCAGCATTATTGGTCTCATAACATTTGTGAAAAATCCAACGACCAGTCACTTTATGCCAGCCTTTTCATGCACATGGCCATGCCCCATCAGTTGTACGACATAAAACGATAGTTGTTGATTCTAAAGCAAACCTCTTTTCTTTTTGGAACAAAATTGGACTAGCTTTATTTGGGAATAGTGCAATGCAGGAAATAAATTCATATTGATATTGGTTTATTCTTGACTAGTCACAAGGAAAGGAACCCACCAGAAAGGCCAAGCCAAATCTGTTAACAATCTAGCTAAGCCAAATGACATGGCCCTTAAATTATACATCTCCAGTAGCAACACCATGTTTTCCCTTCATTTTTGTTAACTTAATTTCTTGATTTAGCATTGTATCCCCTGTACTATGTTAAGATGCTTTAGAGTTCATGCAATCAAACTTTCTGAACTAACTCAATAGTCAATATGTTTTAGACTATGGATCAGTCCTATGAAAATTGTATCATTATATTTGGATTTAAAAAATGTTTAGAAATGCTCTTGTTATTTAATATCCCCTAGTATACTAATTGCCAAAGTCTAAGAAAATAAAAAGGCAGGGATGTGTACGAGTAAGGCTTCTCAAAATCCAGGCAATGTACCTTTTAATGAAGATGTTGAAAAACCATGTTCTTTAACTCATTTTGGTTTTTTCAGTCATAGCTAGCTTGAGGGGGGTGATACACCATTTTATGTAAACAAAACTCGCCCTAGACTATTGCACAAACAATGAGGAATAGACCCAGCCACCCAGGAAGCATGCTAGCTTCAGCCTCCATGACAGCTGAATATTAACTCAGCCAAAGTGCAAAGCTTTAAGAGATTTCACTGACTAAATTTACAGAACACATCATGGCTATGTTACATAAATAATGATGCACAAACTCAATGGATCATATATTGAGTCTCACCACATTGAGGCTTCATAGATTACCCAATCTACATGGTAGGTAGATATTCATGAATAGTTTCTTCCTTTTTTCTTTCCTGAATGTGTTTACTTCTTCTTGAGAATGATTGCTCCTTTGGACCCTATCAAATCAACCAATCGTTTTCCATTCCTGTATTCAAGTAGAAAGCGCTCAAGTAGCTTGGGTTCTCCACACAGAAAAGTTTACGACAGAAACGGGAAAGTGAAAGGGGGAAGAAAATAGCTCTCAGGTCAACATTCCAAATTTCTTCTTACAAATATACAACTGTCGTTTGTCGGCAACTTATAAAAAAAATGAAAATACAACATGCAATAATTAATTTGCATGGACGTGCATGGCAGCAGTTGAAATGTTTGGGTCTACTTGCATGGTGAGAGCTACCGACACATGCAGTTTTGCCCATGGCTGCCTATATTTATTTAATTTCCACCAGAGAGTGAACAAAAACTCAAATATGCAAAAGTTGAGTCGTTGTGTACAGAAGGAAACATCAATTTTCAAGATAAAGAAAAGGAGACTCTAGAACGTACTTTTCTATGCATTCTGCTGCCACTTCTAATGCCAGGGCTGTCCTTTCCTTGATATTGCCAGGTCTTCAACTGAGGAGCAGCTGTGGAGGATGATTTCTGTATTAACTTAATGTATCTATGTAAGCAATTCAGCATAGTTCTGCCCACGAATCTCTGAAAATTACAAATTTCTGCTTCTGCTGATCTGCTCTGTTCCATGTGGAACATAATGCCTAGATATTCTCAAAAGACAGTTGCATTCTTTGCAAGTCCTTGTCATACATGTCTGGTGTTGCCTGAAGCTGTTGCTGTGGCTGCTGATTCTGGAACCAAGAAGCACATATCCCTTCCATGCTGAATTGGCTCTCTGCCTTGATCACGTCATCATAGAGCGTCTGGCTCTGGTTCTGCATGGCTGTGGTCGTCTCGGCAAAGGTTCCATGGAGCAAGTCAGGCCACTTAAGTTCCTCTACCAGGTGAGCTCTTGTATCTTTTTCTTGTCCGATGTCTGTCCATGGGAAGACACTGTTCTCCAGAATTGAGCTCGTGCTCTGTGGTTCAAATCCCATACTGTTGCTTCCTCTGCTCCCAGTACTGCTACTGCTGCTAGGATTAGTACCATCCCAGTAAAATGAATCTACTGCAGTACTTCCAATGCCAGTTCCTCCATGTCGAGAATTATCAGGTGGAAGGTTCAGCCCCATTGATGTAGAGAGGGCTGATGGTGAAGCTGGCGGCATCACTGTAGAAATTGTGCTGCAGTTGAAGTCACTCTGGTTGAACCAGAGTGAATTCATATTCGCCCCATCGCCACTGCCACTCTCACTGTTGTAGCCTAAAGGCTGTTGGAAAGGGAAATAGAGAGTTTGGCCTGATGAGCGGCAGGTTGATGGACTCTCGTGTCCAGCAGTAAGCTGCTCCAGGAACAACTCCTTTGGTGGCACCTTAGGGCGTGCCAAGTTTGGAGTTTCAGCGCGATTCTTGTCATACACGGGCATCAGCATTGATGATTGAGCCGTCTCGCTGAGAAGGTGGCTCAAGTTTCCCAGAGCACCAGCGCTTGATGGGTTGATGTCGCTGGACCCTGAGGTTCTCTCGGTGCTGATGGTGGGAGCTGCTCCGCTGCGATCAGCCTCAGTAAGGGGCTTGTGGGTGTTGGGATCAATGCCTTTCTGCCTGAGCTTCTTCTTGATGCACGAGTTCCATAGATTCTTGATCTCATTATCAGTCCTCCCTGGCAGCTGCGCTGCAATTTGAGACCACCTTCTCATGGAAAAGTGAAGTGCTAATATCAGCTAAAATTACCAACTTCTGCTTTGCATGTATGCAGTCTTGAATTCTGATACTATTTCTCAGGCTTAAATTTACCTGTTTCCAAGGACAGCGTGCAACTCAATGATGAGGTCTTCTTCGTCTTGGGAGAATGCCCCTCTCTTGAGGTCTGGCCTCAGATAGTTTATCCACCTCAGCCTACAACTCTTTCCGCACCTTTGGAGCCCTGCAACAATTTGTCTTCTCGAATTTAAGTAATTGAACTGACCAAGAGGTATTTGAGAGACAGGAGAGAGAGAGATTTCAGTTGGCAACTGGAAGGAGAAAAATGCAGAGGAAGAAGGGGAGAATTGAGAGTTGATAACTGAGGACCAAAGGGAAGAAAAAATTGTTGTACATACCAGCGAGTTTGGGAATAGAACTCCAGCAGCCATGGCCGTGCTTTGTTATGTGGTTCATGAGTTTCTCATCCTCCTCGGGGGACCAGAGCCCCTTTCTCAACTTTTGCTTGTAGCAGCAAGAATGCCTCCCCATCTCAACGCCAATGCAGAACCTGTGGGAGCTCCAAATTCACAGAGCTTTACAGGTCTGTGGAATGTATATAGCCTGTGATTATGCACGGCGAACACCTTCTCTGGTGGCACGAAGCTCTTTCAATGACCGATGATGGCTGAAGGAGTGGGAAATTGCAAAGGCTGCAGCGACTTATATAACAATGGATGGTTGGGCTTCAGCTGAGGCCAGAATTGAGCAACTGCATGGTTGCAGATAGGAAGATTTCAGTGGAATGCAAGGAAAGGTTTTTGGGGGGGGTGGGGGGGGGGGGGGGGGGGGGGGGGCACTCCTCTCTTTTTCTCTGCAGGACAGCCCTTTAGCACCTTCTTTTAAAGGTGGTGGTGGAGGTGGTTGAGGGCTTGTGCCAAGGGAGGTTTAGCCCTTCCCTTGGTTTTGCTTCCGGCTATGTGTGGGCGTCTGTCTCATCATCTCCTAAGAATCTATGTCTGGTGCCAGAACCGGTGGGGTAGCCACCTCCACCGATATTTTAATTGTCGTGACCTTTGTGCAAGAAACTGTTACATTAGACCACCCAGGCCTGGTGTGTTTCTTCGGGCACAAGCCAGTGAAAGTGAAACGTGTCTATCGGAGTTCACATTATTAGGACATGGGCTGATGCTCTTGCTGCCATGGTGAGTGACTGTGACCTTTAGCAGGCAGTTTTTTCTTTCTTTCTTTCTCTCTTTTCTGCAGCTACTTCTGTGTCACGGGTGCTCCATGCACGGCAGAGCACACAGCTGGGAAGAAGCGCTGTCCACCTTTCCTCTGTTGCTAAATTGCCTAATTAAGACTCGTTGTGTGCTAGCTGCTGTTCGTTTTCGTGCGTGCATGTGCACCTCATTTTCTTCTCACCTCTGCAAGATTTTATTCTGTCAGACCTAAGTGCTGTCCTTTTTCTTCTTCTTCTTCTTGCTTTTCAGGTAACTCACTTCTCCCGTAGGGGGGAAGCCTTGGTCAATCATCACAGTTGGGGTGGTGGGGGAAAAAATAGCGATGTCAGCAGATGTTCGTATTCCAGGACAGGGACCATCTTCCTTTTGTTTATCTACTGCAGCTAGCAGGCTGGCTAGCAATTCTAATCACAAATCGTTAGCGCTGAATGTCTGTCAAGATTCAAGCTTCCCATAATTGCAAAGATAATCTTGCAGGCACGAGTATATATAATGATTTTTCGGATTGCCTGTTGCTAGCGTCCCTGGACTGGAGGCACCGATCACTGCGCAGGAGGGGAACACAGCGCCTGTGAATTTCTTTCACGAAACTTTGCATACAAAAAAGGGCCCCACTGGATCGAGGAGACAAATTTCTCTTGACTAATGTACTGGGAACGAGCTAGTCAATGGGCGTATTATTGGTGGGATCTTTTTTGCTAGGAGTGTTTTTTATCCATGATTCCATGCATGATTAGGATTGTAATGGCATGGCACCCTTCTGTGCCCCATGTGACGGCGGATACTCGTCGCCAGTTAAAGAAACGCGGCACGGAGCAAAAAGGCTCTGATTGGTGAATTTTTCTAGTCTTGTTTCCAGCTGATCATTTTGTCCTTTGATTCCCCATGCAACGGATCCCATCCGTCCTGGAGCCTTGCGTTGTCTGTTGTTGCGTGTAGTGTGGCATGTATAATATATTGCCATTTCTGAAGAAGATTGTATCTATATATATATTATTTGTTCTGGAGATTTTATATGCTAGCTATCAAGTGTCGTTGTTTGAATTCAACGGATGAATAGATGCTCCTAGAATCGATGTCACCATCTGTTCTTCCTCCATGCAGGACTTGCGGTTGAGCCAGGGAAAAAAGGACTGTCAGGTGAAGTACCAACCTACCTACCTACCTTTTGACTGTAACCGCTAGTGCGCACTTCCTATTTTTTTGCACCCCAGAGAAGAAGTGCCCATTCGTCCACTCCAGAATCTGCACTGGGTGTACCTACAGGTAATTCTGGATGTACTACTTATGAAAAAAAAATCCCTGGGTTTATAAATGCTAATCTATCACATAGTTTTGTGTGTGTGTGTGTGTGTTTCCTTTGCCGAAAGGTGATTATACTATTAGATTGATGGACGGAGGTGGCATTATTCTGATGAGAGAAGGGAAGGCGGGCGGCGGCAGCGCAGCATGGCAATTAGCATTTAGCAAGGCTGGCGCAAGAAGATCACGGGGAAGGCAAGTTTGACAACGGGGGCATCTTTTTCTGGGGTCCCCAGCAGGAAGCATATACAGGCCCACCCCTTCCCTAGTCCCTATGGCACACACGACGCGATGCATGCATGGTGAGTGATTTACGGCTTGGCAATGTCCGTTCATTTCTTCTCGTATTTGTTTACTTACAATAATGATAATGATAATAATAACAATAGTGGTCACTCAGCGTTATTGAGAGAGAGATGTGTGCGTGTGTGTTAAATTTGTGATGGCCTAGGCTGGTGATGATGAACGAATGATCGGTACAGCCGGGAATCAAGAGGGATGAAAGATCGGAACAGGACGGCAACGTCCGTAGTACGCGGGGTAGGCCCGTGGAAGCTTACGGTACGCAGCTTTGTGCTGCTTTTGTGTGTGTGTGTCTCTCTCTCTCTAGAGAGAGAGAGAGAGAGGTGTAGCCGTGTAGGACAGTGGGGCCCGTCCGTCCCTATCCTTGGAATGGGATAGTAGGGCACCATCCAGTCCCAATCCAATCTTCCCATGTAGCATAGACGCCTCACGCCTATCAAAGTAATGGATCGAGCGAGAGGGGGAGAGACGAAAGCGAAGGGACCACGCCCATGCCCTCCCGCCCCGTCCGTGTGTGCCAACCAACTAGACGCGCACTAGCTAGCGCGCTAAGTTCCTGTTTGGACCCATTTAACTGGCAGTAATTAGCTAGTAGCTAATAGCATGTAGCTAATATTAGCTAGCTAGCTAAATGTTCGTTTGATATGATACACATCTAATTAATGAGGTTATAGGTTGTGGATCCATCTCTACAAGCTGCTATTATTATTTGATTTGATCCGTCTAGTAAGGTAGTATTTGTTATCTCTAATGGTCCAGTCGTTAGCAATTAGCTAGTCTATTGTCTATATCTGTTTATATCCAATCGAAGAGGTAATTATTAGTAGATGAACCAAACATGACCTAGCTAGGCCATTTAGCTTGCAATACAAATTTTCCATATCTCCATTATACACACACACATACCTATCGCTTATCGAGCATTTGCTAAGTTTCAGGGGCCTTTGCTCACCAGAACAACGAGTAGTGAATGCTGTTGGACAGAATATCCCTGCGAGTCGCCTTTGTCCTTGTCAAACCTTTTGTTTTCTCCTCCCGTTGCTAGCTGTCCGAGACGCGTACGTGCGCAGGCATCCTACGTCCACAGCAGGCCAGGCACACTAGGGGATCCTACTCGATACGGAGAGGAGTATATATGTTCCCATCGAGATTTAATTATATGTATACTATGTATAGACACACGCGCGCGCACACATCTATCCATATCGTGTTAATTTCTAGGCCTCTAATTTCAACAGCTCCCACGGAAATCATCCTGAGATGATAATCTAATATATAATACCTCTCGCTCATTTTTGGGTGTCGATGCTTGATTGGCTACACAATGCTGTAGGTGCAGCAGGCATGGATGCCTGGTCCCCCGGCCCCTCCTCTTTTTGAACATCGAATTGTGGAGCGAGTTTTGCAGGTAAAGCTTCTCGTTTCTTCCTTGCGCTAGCTGTTATTTGTTAAAATCTGAAAATGTCGTATACTCAAAATGCACGAGCTATTTCCATTATTTCAATAGTACACATGAGTATTTTACACTAGTGACGATGAATCCTCCCCATTTCAAATTGTAGGGCGTGTATATCGAAATTCAGAAATGCCAAACACACTGTAAGATATTTGACCACCATCAATTAGTCATGCACAAATTAATCTATATGTTTGCACAAAAGATACACCAACAAAAAATGCTTACCTTCACATGTAGTAGTATATACATATGTTGGTTTATAGTAATCGCCACTAAACTTCTTGCTGAAGACTTTGAAATATCTATTTTTTTGGTCCAAATTAAATTTGATAACTCGTAACGAATATTTGGGCCTCTTAAATAAATAAAGATTACAGTTCAAAGTTGTATACTGTGTCAAGGGACACTTTAGTATATATAGGCTATGCCAGAATCTGATGTCATTTAAAAAAATGATTTTTAAAACCTTGTAAGTTGAAGCAAATAGTTAGGTATGTAGATGTAGACAATCTCTGGTAAAGGAATTATTACCATCTATTGCCCGTCCTTTTTTTATTTGTTATGTTTTAGTTCAAAAATGAACTAACGAGCGACAAATATTCGAGAAGTACAAAGTTGCATATCGTGTCGAGCTTTATATTTTTTTATATATAGGATTTATTTCATTCCACCTGCGGACTGTGTATAAAAAAAGTTATAACCTTTTTTACGTACGAGATACTGACTTTATATGGAAAAATGTCGTTATAATCTTTTTATATAATAGATACTGGTGGGTCAACGCCGCAAAGATTGTATGTATGAACTTGGTTTCATGCGACATCGCTTTCTCGAGCGTGTGTAGTATATATTCATGCGCGGCGTGAAAGTTTTAATATGAAAAAAAAGGCGCGAAAGCTGCCCGTGCCAGACCTGCATTTTTCTTTGTTGATTCTCCCGCAGTTACACTCTGCATCTCTGATGTGTCAAATACATCCAACCACAAACATAATGCCACGTCCGTCGATTCTTGACCCTATATAAATAGCATGTATCCATGCACGTCTAATCCCTCTGTCTCTCTCTCTCTATATATAATCACAAGAAACCCATCAGCAGCAAGTTGCAAAACGGTGGTTTAATTAATTTGGAAGAGCTACAAAACAATGCTAGTATAATAATAAGCTGTCTACCTAATAAAGTAGCTAGCCAGAGTGTGGCGTGTCGTGTGTCATGCATTATATATATTACGCAATAGGAGTGTATAATACACGGCGCCACCTCTCTCTCTCTCTCTCTCTCTCTCTATATATATATATATATATATATATATATATATATATATATATATATACACACGATTTATTAACATGGCTTTTCCATAAACTAATTGGGTGTTTAATTTTGTGAAGCCTGCCGACAGATTTTCTCTCTCTCCTTTCATTCATTCTCTCCATGTCGCAATACACGTGTAACACTGGGTCCAACTTTGAATGGAAGTTAATATCTAAATTCGAGGATAGAAACAACTAGCTATCCATACTATTTTGCGTGGACAAACCTTGCTAGATTATCTACATTATATTGTGGGAAGGGAAAAACAGGCGACTCTTTTAGGGTGGGTTTGGTTATTATGGGACAGCTAGGATATGGACGTTCCGTGGCGTCCCTCTAATTTTGGGGACAACATTGTCATAGTTCTGTCCCAACTCTTGACTCAGAACCAAACAACCTAATTTGAGGGATCGTTCCATCCCATCTCGTCGTATTATTGCAACCAAACGCACCCTTAGTTACTTGTACCGGATTATTGCAATGTTTCTTTTTATTGATTTGTTCTCAAGTGGGTTAATTAGTTTTAGCAGGGTTTCTGATGTTGTTGGCTGAAATGTTTTTTTTGCACTGCTAATGTATATAATATATTGCTTATTAAACCTACTGAAGCTTATATACTATGTTAGGGAGAACATTGCATGCACCGTACCTACCTCTAATTTTCAGGTGCAGAGGTAAACAAACAGACATAGCAGTAATACGCTACAGTAAACTTTTGTCGGCACAACTCGGAGCCCACGAACTAAATTAATAAAATCAGATGAATGGACCTTAATTCAGTTAATTGTATGTGTTTTAATTATTAGAGGGCAGGAGCAAGAGGATATGCATATAGGAGGATTATTATTAGCGTGAGGACGTTTCGACTGGGCTCCATTTGCACACTTGCGTCACTCTCTCCCTTGACCCCCACCCTAGCTAGCTAGCTCTTGGTCATTAGCAAACAAGTTAAAGCTAAATAATGCAGCCGGCGGGCGGACGGATGCACTGCATCGCTGCTGCTGAATAATGAATTAAGTCGATGGCGCGCTGGCAGCAGGCTTAATATTATGGTTGGGATTAAGCCGATCGGGAGCAACCAATTAATTAATCAGGAGAGGAGGGGCCGAAGGGGGGGTCCAATCGACGCAACATAACACGACTAATTAATCCCCCCGTCCCTATGATGGCGAAGTCGCACCTTCCTCTCCAAGGGGGGTCCCCCACCCGTACGTGCATGCAATTGCATACGCACACCATATGTAGAGTAAGTAGTAGTAGTATGCAGCAGTGCAGTCGACTTGGCCACTGCTGCTGCGCTGCTGGTGGTGGTGGTGACGGAGTGGAATGATTATTTCACAAGTTGGAATTTACGGATATCACCTATAGCTAGCTCCGGCGGTAACAGGGCGGCTTATTATGCTGTGTGTGGGTGTGTTTGTTGCCAATATTAATTCATATTACTTTTATCCTTTTTTCCCCTTCTATTCTACCTCTCTCATATCTCAGATGAAAAGGGTGTTTTGCGTGGTTGCCGGCTGGAGCAATTTCTTCCTAAGTATATTATAACACATACGTTATGTATGTACACGTAGTACGTATGGTACGTACGTCTTGTGCTTGTTGGCGACGCTAACTGCTGCATGTCCATATATATATATACACCTTAAACTTCACGTACGTATACACACACGACGACGACGTACAGGGCCGGGCACTCGTGCCGCCCAATAATCTACTACACAGGTACGTACACGCACAGTACAGTGTCGCGTGTGTACGTACGCGCGCACGTACGTACGTGTGTGATACGTTACATAATTAGCTTGCTTGTCGTACGTATGCTGCACGTATGACGATACACAGATAGATGCAAAAAAAAAAAAATGGTCCAACACTCCAAAACATGGTCTCTGGCTGACCCTCGACGACGATCGACGCAGTGCTCTACGTACTACCACTACTGTGTCCATTGCTGTACGGACGGAAACTTGTGGCCTTAATTTGATAACACGCCTAGCTACATGTACATCAGCTAGACGGACCTAGCTAGACGATGCCCATCGTCACATGCATGCTTTGGAAGCTACCCTAGTTACGTACGTGCTTGTTTCTGGGCCATCTCGGTATCGCTGTCACGTGAAAACGCGCCAAGGAGATAGAGTTTGTGCATATGAGAGAGAATCGTGTATCAATGTCAGTCAGGTGCTAGCTAGTGGCTAAGATAGCATGCATATACATTATATACATTCTAGTTACAGATTGTAAATGCGGTGCATTTATTTGAGGTCAGTCAGCTTCTTAAGTACTAATTAGTAGCCGACGATGGCGATGAACCCGCGCGTGTGTGCGCGCGGTGGGAGAGACTGTGTGGGAGCTGAGACGAGAGGCGCACGTACGTACGTACGTAGAGAAAGAAGGTGGGCAACGTGTCCATGTCCAAAAACTTGTGTGCAGCTAGCTAGCTAGCTGCTGCAACAACCCAATGAAAAAAGAGAGAGAGAATCTGATGCTAGCTGGGTACAAACTGAATCTTGGAAGGTCCGATGTAGCTATACTATACGTACGATACGAGCGAGAGAGGTGGTCATGCATGCATACGTAGATAAACGTAGCTGCGAGCCTCCAAAAGCGTTCGTTGCTTTCGAACCCCCCCTTTTCCAACCCAACCGAATCATTCACATCCTCCTTCGTTACACAAGGAATACCATGCAGAGCACTTATTCTTAAGGGAGATGGTTGCATTGATCGATAGGTGCTCTCCATTAAACCTAGGTCGGCTATGTGTTTTCTAAACATGCATATGCTTGGTGGAAGCCCTTTACCGGGTGATTGGTTGATTGTTTGGCTACGCTCAGGCCCGCGGCGTTCCGTTGACCGCGCTTGGCGCGTGTTTGGATGGCTGCATAGCATCTCTACCGCCTGCTCCCATGCATGCAACGTTGGTGTTTTTTCACTAGGTAGCTTGCATGCACGGAAACACAACTTTCCCTCGTTTCCAGCGGCCCAGGCTGACATGATGCTGGCGTGAGACGCCCCTACAACCAATCATGCGTTTAGTGACCGGATCCATAAGCATTTGTTGTATCTTTATATCCTCAAGTAGTTTATTTTTTTATCCTAGACTTTCTCTTTCGCAACATAATACTCAATAATGGTAATGTGTTTTGCAGCAACACTTCACTTGTTGTTCAGGAGTAACAAAAATGTTGGTTCATTATCGAAGTATAGCTTCAGTGTTTTGATAACTTGTCTACCACTTTTTAGGAATATGGCATAAACTTTTTAAGCCACATAGCTTGCCTGAGGGTGAGCACGCCGCCATCGAGTGCCATCTCAACGATGCCCTAAGGGCCTACACGATGACAAGTGATAAATCGCTGGCCACGTCGCCTTCTTCTCTAGTAGACGACAATCAGGAGTCCTTACTCCCTTTATCTTCTCTCTCTCTGTGTGTGACCGTGATAGATAGGGTTAGGGTTAAGGTTCGAGAATCGGGGAAAACCGATGAGTGTTCTTCCTTCTCTTACTTTGCTTGTTCTTAGTGGACGATTTCAAGATTTTGGGGGGGGGGTTCTCGTATTCATCCCTTAAATAGAAGGCTTTGACACATCTAGGGTTATGGCCCAGGCAACAATCTTACTCAGGTACCAATGTTGACCTTGTACACGAACAAGATGCGTAAGAACTCGTAGGTTATACCTTGAAGGTTGGATGGAGATGTCATTAGTGTCATGTAGCTCGGCTTAGAACGATGAGGTAGAGCGGCGTCGACCTTTTCTTTCACAACTATGCAAAATATAGATCAAATCTTGCTAGTAGTGTATAGGAGAGGAGACTACTGTCACACCCGGATTTAAGAATAAATCTAGATGCATCTCACATGTGTGCCAGGATCAAGTCCCTCACATATGATGACTCAGTGTACAGAAATCAATGTCACAGTCTTTATTATATAGGTAAAATTTTCTGTACAAAATAGCTAAAGAAAATACACCATATGACAACGACGATCCTCCATAGACATAATTGACTGGGAGACGACAATCTAGACCTCTCCATACTCATCATAGCAATCTTCCTCCGGCGGTACCTACTCTTAAACTTGTGTGATTTTAGCAAGGATGAGCTTCCATACGGTCATCGCGCAGCAAGTGTGGGGAAAAGTGTAGTGTAAGGCTTACCAAGGAAAATTGCTGAGGCTAAGCATATCTTTTAATTCTTTCCTTGGTCTAAATTTTATTAGCAATTACTAAGTATAAGTAATAGCAACCCAATTAAATAATATATCATAAATGAAGAATCCCACAATGCAATGCATGTAAAATTAAGTTTAGTTTCATCATTTAATTATGTGAGGGTCTAAGCCGCTCATAACCGTGAGCACGATTGATATATATCATTTTTACACTCTGCAGAGGTGGTACAACTTTACCCACAAGTCGTGATACACATCTGTCATGGGGTCATGAATCCCACACACCTCTTCTGAGGAGGCAAGGCAAGGTTTTACTACGAGGTCTTTACAAAGTTCAACTAGCATGAGAAAAACCGCTACGATTTTAGACAGTGGGGTATATGAATCCCTCATCTGGAAAGCCATCGTAGCATGACCAGCCGAGAACCTCCCTATACTTGCGGAAACTCCTCCCGCTTGTCATTTTCGGGTAAGGTTCTTGATAGTCGCCTAGAGGGGGGGGGGTGAATAGGGCGAAACTGAAATTTACAAATATAAACACAACTACAAGTCGGGTTAGCGTTAGAGATAAAATCGAGTCCGCGAGAGAGGGCGCAAAACAAATCGCAAGCAAACAAAGAGTGTGACACGCGGATTTGTTTTACCGAGGTTCGATTCTCGCAAACCTACTCCCCGTTGAGGAGGCCACAAAGGCC
This sequence comes from Zea luxurians, assembly GCA_029449295.1. Taxonomy (NCBI): domain Eukaryota; kingdom Viridiplantae; phylum Streptophyta; class Magnoliopsida; order Poales; family Poaceae; genus Zea; species Zea luxurians. The sequence goes on along the minus strand of JAOPSE010000082.1, from coordinate 6,214,749 downwards.
GGGTCTCTTTCAACCCTTCCCTCTCTCAAACGATCCTGGGATCGAGTGAGCTTTCTCTTCTTCTCAATCAAACGGGAACAAAAACTTCCCCGCAAGGGCCACCACACAATTGGTGCCTCTTGCCTTGGTTACAATTGAGTGTTTGATCACAAGAACAAATGAGGAAGAAAGAAAGCGATCCAAGCGCAAGAGCTCAAGAGAACACAACAAATCACTCTCACTAGTCACTAAAGCTTTTGTGGAATGTGGGAGAGGATTTGATCACTTGGGTGTGTCTTGTAATGAATGCCTAGCTCTTGTAAGTGGTTGAGAAGTGGAAAACTTGGATGCAATGAATGGTGGGGTGGTTGGGGTATTTATAGCCCCAACCACCAAACTTGACCGTTGGCTAGGTGGTCTGTTCGATGGCGCACCGGACAGTCCGGTGCACACCGGACAGTCCGGTGCCCCCTGCCACGTCATCACTGCCGTTGGATTCTGACCGTTGGAGCTTCTGACTTGTGGGCCCGCCTGGGTGTCCGGTGCACACCGGACAGGTACTGTTTGATGTCCGGTGCACCGGCATGGGCGATCCTGACATCTGCGCGCGCTGCGCGCGCATTAAATGCACCGCAGGGAGCCGTTGGCGCCGCAGAGAGCCGTTGCTCCGCTGGCACACCGGACAGTCCGGTGCACACCGGACAGTCCGGTGAATTTTAGCGGAGCGGCTGCTGCGTGAAACCGAAGCTGGCGAGTTCCTGAGGCCGACCTCCCTTGGCGCACCGGACACTGTCCGGTGTACACCGGACAGTCCGGTGAATTATAGCGGAGTCGCCTCAGCGAATTCCCGAAGGTAAGGAGTTTGAATCTGAGTCCCCCTGGTGCACCGGACATGTCCGGTGGCACACCGGACAGTCCGGTGCGCCAGACCAGGGGTGCCTTCGGTTGCCCCTTTGCTCCTATGTTGAATCCAAAACTTGGTCTTTTTATTGGCTGAGATTGAACCTTTAGCACCTGTATATCTTATACACTGGAGCAAACTAGTTAGTCCAATTTGTTTGTGTTGGGCAATTCAACCACCAAAATTATATAGGAACTAGGTGTAAGCCTAATTCCCTTTCAATCTCCCCCTTTTTGGTGATTGATGCCAACATAAACCAAAGCAAATATAGAAGTGCATAATTGAACTAGTTTTCATAATGTAAGTGCAAAGATTGCTTTGAATTTGAGCCAATATTTAAAACTTACAAGATATGCATGGATTGTTTCTTTCTTATATAATATTTTGGACCACGCTTGCACCAAATGTTTTGTTTTTGCAAACTCTTTTTGGAAATCATTTTCAAAGTTCTTTTGCAAATAGTCAAAGGTAGTGAATAAGAATTTGCAAAGCATTTTTAAGATTTGAGATCTTCTCCCCCTGTTCCAAATGCTCTCCTTTGACTTAAACAAAACTCCCCCTAAAAGAGATCCACCTCTTAGTGTTCAAGAGGGTTTTGATATATTCTTTTGAAATACTACTTTCTCCCCTTTTTGAACACAATAGGATACCAATTTGATAAAAATCTTTGAAGAACACAAAATTTTTGAAATGGGTGGTGGTGCGGTCCTTTTGCTTTGGGCTCTTTTCTCCCCCTTTTTGGCATGAATCGCCAAAAACGGAATCATTAGAGCCCTCAAAGTTCTATCATCCCCTTTGGTCATAAATAAATGAGTTAAGATTATACCAAAGGCGAAGTCCTTTTCTTTGAAGCTCATTTCTCCCCAAGAAATAGAGAGTTGCTTGGAGTGATGGCGAAGTATGAGTTACGGAGTGGAAGCCTTTGTTTTCGCCGAAGACTCCAATTCCCTTTCAATATACCTATGACTTGGTTTGAAATAGACTTGAAAACACATTAGTCATAGTATATAAAAGAGATATGATCAAAGGTATGTAAATGTGCTATGAGTGCAATCTAGCAAAAGAAGTTGCGAGAATCAAGAATATTAAGCTCATGCCTAAGTTTGGTAAAAGATTGTTCATCAAGCGGCTTGGTAAAGATATCGGCTAATTGATCTTTAGTATTAATGTAAGAAATCTCGATATCTCCCTTTTGTTGGTGATCCCTAAGAAAATGATACCGAATAGCTATGTGTTTAGTGCGGCTATGCTCGACGGGATTGTCGGCCATTTTGATTGCACTCTCATTATCACATAGCAAAGGGACTTTGGTTAATTTGTAACCGTAGTCCCGCAGGGTTTGCCTCATCCAAAGTAATTGCGCGCAACAATGGCCTGCGGCAATGTACTCGGCTTCGGCGGTGGAAAGAGCGACCGAATTTTGCTTCTTTGAAGCCCAAGACACCAAGGATCTTCCCAAGAACTGGCAAGTCCCCGATGTGCTCTTCCTATTGATTTTGCACCCCGCCCAATCGGCATCCGAATAACCAAGCAAATCAAATGTGGATCCCCTAGGATACCAAAGCCCAAACTTAGGAGTATAAGCTAAATATCTCAAGATTCGTTTCACGGCCGTAAGGTGAGCTTCCTTAGGGTCGGCTTGGAATCTTGCACACATGCATACGGAAAGCATAATATCCGGTCGAGATGCACATAAATAGAGTAGAGAGCCAATCATCGACCGATATACCTTTTGATCCACGGACTTACCTCCCGTGTCGAGGTCGAGATGCTCATTAGTTCCCATGGGTGTCTTGATGGGCTTGGCATCCTTCATCCCAAACTTGCTTAGAATGTCTTGAGTGTACTTCGTTTGGCTAATGAAGGTGCCCTCTTGGAGTTGCTTGACTTGAAATCCTAGAAAATATTTCAACTCCCCCATCATAGACATCTCGAATTTTTGTGTCATGATCCTACTAAACTCTTCACAAGTAGATTCGTTAGTAGACCCAAATATGATATCATCAACATAAATTTGGCATACAAACAAATCATTCTCAAGTGTTTTAGTAAAGAGCGTAGGATCGGCCTTTCCGACTTTGAAGCCATTAGCAATAAGGAAATCTCTAAGGCATTCATACCATGCTCTTGGGGCTTGCTTGAGCCCATAAAGCGCCTTAGAGAGCCTATAAACATGGTTAGGGTACTCACTGTCTTCAAAGCCGGGAGGTTGCTCAACATAGACCTCTTCCTTGATCGGTCCGTTGAGGAAGGCACTTTTCACGTCCATTTGATAGAGCTTAAAGCCATGGTAAGTAGCATAGGCTAATAATATGCGAATTGACTCAAGCCTAGCTACGGGTGCATAGGTTTCACCGAAATCCAAACCTTCGACTTGTGAATACCCTTTGGCCACGAGTCGAGCTTTGTTCCTTGTCACCACACCATGCTCATCTTGCTTGTTGCGGAAAACCCACTTGGTTCCTACAACATTTTGATTAGGACGTGGAACTAAATGCCATACCTCATTTCTAGTGAAGTTGTTGAGCTCCTCTTGCATCGCCACCACCCAATCCGAATCTTGTAGTGCTTCCTCTACCCTGTGTGGCTCAATAGAGGAAACAAAAGAGTAATGCTCACAAAAATGTGCAACCCGAGATCGAGTAGTTACCCCCTTATGAATGTCGCCGAGAATGGTGTCGACGGGGTGATCTCGTTGGATTGCTTGGTGGACTCTTGGGTGTGGCGGTCTTTGTTCTTCATCCTCCTTGTCTTGATCATTTGCATCTCCCCCTTGATCAATGCCGTCATCTTGAGGTGGCTCATTTGCTTGATCTTCTTCTTTATCAACTTGAGCCTCATCCTCATTTTGAGTTGGTGGAGATGCTTGCGTGGAGGAGGATGGTTGATCTTGTGCATTAGGAGGCTCTTCGGATTCCTTAGGACACACATCCCTAATGGACATGTTCCTTAGCGCGATGCACGGAGCCTGTTCTTCACCTATCTCATCAAGATCAACTTGCTCTACTTGAGAGCCGTTAGTTTCATCAAACACAACGTCACATGAGACTTCAACTAGTCCAGTGGACTTGTTAAAGACCCTATATGCCCTTGTGTTCGAGTCATATCCTAGTAAAAAGCCTTCTACAGTCTTAGGAGCAAATTTGGATTTTCTACCTCTTTTAACAAGAATAAAGCATTTGCTACCAAAGACTCTAAAATATGAAATGTTGGGCTTTTTACCGGTTAGGAGTTCATATGATGTCTTCTTGAGGATTCGGTGGAGATATAACCGGTTGATGGCGTAGCAGGCGGTGTTGACCGCCTCGGCCCAAAACCGATCCGAAGTCTTGTACTCATCAAGCATGGTCCTTGCCATGTCCAATAGAGTTCGATTCTTCCTCTCCACTACACCATTTTGTTGTGGTGTGTAGGGAGAAGAGAACTCATGCTTGATGCCCTCCTCCTCAAGGAAGCCTTCAATTTGAGAGTTCTTGAACTCCGTCCCGTTGTCGCTTCTTATTTTCTTGATCCTTAAGCCAAACTCATTTTGAGCCCGTCTCAAGAATCCCTTTAAAGTCTCTTGGGTTTGAGATTTTTCTTGCAAAAAGAATACCCAAGTGAAGCGAGAATAATCATCCACAATTACAAGGCAATACTTACTACCGCCGATGCTTATATAAGCGATCGGGCCGAATAAATCCATGTGTAGGAGCTCCAGTGGCCTGTCGGTAGTCATGATGTTTTTGTGTGGATGATGGACACCAACTTGCTTTCCTGCCTGGCATGCGCTACAAACCCTGTCTTTCTCAAAATGAACATTGGTTAGTCCTAAAATGTGCTCTCCCTTTAGAAGCTTGTGAAGATTCTTCATTCCAACATGGGCTAGTCGGCGATGCCATAGCCAACCCATATTAGTCTTAGCAATTAAGCATGTGTCGAGTTCAGCTCTTTCAAAATCTACTAAGTATAGCTGACCCTCTAACACACCCTTAAATGCTATTGAATCATCACTTCTTCTAAAGACAGTGACACCAGTATCAGTAAATAGACAGTTATAGCCCATTTGACATAATTGAGAAACGGAAAGCAAATTGTAGTCTAATGAATCTACAAGAAAAACATTGGAAATAGAATGGTCAGGAGATATAGCAATTTTACCCAATCCTTTGACCAAACCTTGATTTCCATCCCCGAATGTGATAGCTCGTTGGGGATCTTGGTTTTTCTCATAGGAGGAGAACATTTTCTTCTCCCCTGTCATGTGGTTTGTGCACCCGCTGTCGAGTATCCAACTTGAGCCCCCGGATGCATAAACCTACAAAACAAGTTTAGTTCTTGATTTTAGGTACCCAAACAGTTTTGGGTCCTTTAGCATTAGAGACAAGAACTTTGGGTACCCAAACACAAGTCTTGGAGCCCTTGTGTTTGCCCCCAATAAACTTGGCAACTACCTTGCCGGATTTGTTAGTAAGCACATAGGAAGCATCAAAAGTTTTAAATGACATGGCATGATCATTTGATGCAGTAGGAGATTTTTTCTTAGGCAACTTAGCACGGGTTGGTTGCCTAGAACTAGATGTCTCACCCTTATACATGAAAGCATGATTAGGGCCAGAGTGAGACTTCCTAGAATGAATTCTCCTAATCTTGCTCTCAGGATAACCGGCAGGGTATAAAATATAACCCTCGTTATCCTGAGGCATGGGAGCCTTGCCCTTAACAAAGTTGGACAATCTTTTAGGAGGGGCACTAAGTTTGACATTGTCTCCCCTTTGGAAGCCAATGCCATCCTTGATGCCCGGGCGTCTCCCATTATAAAGCATGCTACGAGCAAATTTAAATTTCTCATTTTCTAAGTTGTGCTCGGCAATTTTAGCATCTAATTTTGCTATGTGATCATTTTGTTGTTTAATTAAAGCCATATGATCATGAATAGCATTAACATCAATATCTCTACATCTAATACAAGTAGATACATGCTCAACAATAGATGTAGAGGGTTTGCAAGATTTAAATTCAACAACCTTAGCTTGTAACATGTCATTCTTAGTTCTAAGGTTGGAAATAGTAGCATTGCAAACATCAAAATCTTTAGCCTTAGCAAGCAATTTTTCATTTTCAATTCTAAGGCTAGTAAGAGAATCATTCAAATCCTTAATCTTAGCATGCAAATCATCATCATTATTTCTAAGATTGGAAATTGAAACATCACAAACATGTGAATCAACCTTAGCTAACAAGTTTGCATTTTCATTTCTAAGGTTGTCTATTGTTTCATTGCAAGTGCTTAGCTCACTAGACAATTTTTGACATTTTTCAATTTCTAGAGCATAAGCATTTTTAACCTTAACATGCTTTTTATTTTCTTTAATAAGGAAGTCCTCTTGGGAGTCTAAGAGGTCATCCTTCTCATGAATAGCACTAACTAATTCATTTAGCTTTTCTTTTTGTTCTATGTTGAGGTTGGCAAAAAGAATACGCAAATTATCCTCCTCATCACTAGCATTATCATCACTAGAAGACTCATATTTAGTGGAGGAGTTAGATTTAACCTTCTTTCTTTTGCCGTCTTTTGCCATGAGGCACTTGTGGCCAACGTTGGGGAAGAGGAGTCCCTTGGTGACGGCGATGTTGGCGGCGTCCTCGTCGTCGGAGGAGTCGCTTGAGCTTTCATCGGAGTCCCACTCCCGACAAACATGGGCATCGCCGCCCTTCTTCTTGTAGTATCTCTTCTTCTCCTTTCTTCTTCCCTTCTTGTCGTCGCCCCTGTCACTGTCACTTGATAATGGACATTTAGCAATAAAGTGACCGGGCTTACCACATTTGTAGCAAACCTTCTTGGAGCGGGACTTGTGATCTTTCCCTCTCCTTTGCTTGAGGATTTGGCGAAAGCTTTTGATGATTAAAGCCATCTCCTCGTTGTCAAGCTTGGAGGCGTCAATTGGTTGTCTACTTGGTGTAGACACCTCCTTCTTCTCCTCTATTGCCTTGAATGCCACGGGTTGAGCTTCGGATGTGGAGGGTTCATCAAGCTCATTGATCTTCTTCGATCCTTCAATCATGCATTCAAAGCTAACAAAATTCCCGATAACTTCCTCGGGGGTCATTTTTGTATATCTAGGATTACCACGAATTAATTGAACTTGAGTGGGGTTAAGGAAAATGAGAGATCTTAGAATAACCTTAACCACCTCATGGTCATCCCACTTTACGCTCCCGAGGTTGCGCGCTTGGTTCACCAAGGTCTTGAGCCGGTTGTACATGTTTTGTGGCTCCTCCCCTTTGCGAAGCCGGAAGCGACCGAGCTCCCCCTCGATCGTTTCCCGCTTGGTGATTTTGGTGAGTTCATCACCCTCGTGCGCGGTCTTGAGTAGATCCCAAATCTCCTTCGCGTTCTTCAACCCTTGCACCTTGTTATATTCCTCTCTACTTAGAGAGGCGAGGAGGATGGTGGATGCTTGGGAGTTGAAGTGCTCGATTTGGGCCACTTCGTCCGTATCATAATCCGCATCCCCTACGGATGGTACCTGCACACCAAACTCAACTACATCCCAAATACTTTTGTGGAGTGAGGTTAGATGAAATTTCATTAAATCACTCCACCTTGCATAGTCTTCACCATCAAAAGTTGGTGGTTTGCCTAGTGGGACGGAAAGTAGAGGTGTGTGCCTTGAAATACGAGGATAGCGCATGGGAATCTTACTATACTTCTTGCGCTCATGGCGCTTAGAAGTGACGGACGGTGCGTCGGAGCCGGATGTAGATGGTGATGAAGTGTCGGTCTCGTAGTAGACGACCTTCCTCATCCTCTTTTGCTTGTCCCCACTCCGATGCGGCTTGTGAGAAGAAGATTTTTCTTTCTTCTCTTTGTGGTGAGAAGAAGATTTCTTCTCCTTCCCTTTGTTGGAGGAGCTCTTCTTCTTCTCCCTCCTTTTGGTGTGGGACTCTTCCGATGAAGTGCTCCCGTGGCTTGTAGTGGGCTTTTCGCCGGTCTCCATCTCCTTCTTGGCGTGATCTCCCGACATCACTTCGAGCGGTTAGGCTCTAATGAAGCACCGGGCTTTGATACCAATTGATAGTCGCCTAGAGGGGGGGGGGGGTGAATAGGGCGAAACTGAAATTTACAAATATAAACACAACTACAAGTCGGGTTAGCGTTAGAGATAAAATCGAGTCCGCGAGAGAGGGCGCAAAACAAATCGCAAGCAAACAAAGAGTGTGACACGCGGATTTGTTTTACCGAGGTTCGATTCTCGCAAACCTACTCCCCGTTGAGGAGGCCACAAAGGCCGGGTCTCTTTCAACCCTTCCCTCTCTCAAACGATCCTGGGATCGAGTGAGCTTTCTCTTCTTCTCAATCAAACGGGAACAAAAACTTCCCCGCAAGGGCCACCACACAATTGGTGCCTCTTGCCTTGGTTACAATTGAGTGTTTGATCACAAGAACAAATGAGGAAGAAAGAAAGCGATCCAAGCGCAAGAGCTCAAGAGAACACAACAAATCACTCTCACTAGTCACTAAAGCTTTTGTGGAATGTGGGAGAGGATTTGATCACTTGGGTGTGTCTTGTAATGAATGCCTAGCTCTTGTAAGTGGTTGAGAAGTGGAAAACTTGGATGCAATGAATGGTGGGGTGGTTGGGGTATTTATAGCCCCAACCACCAAACTTGACCGTTGGCTAGGTGGTCTGTTCGATGGCGCACCGGACAGTCCGGTGCACACCGGACAGTCCGGTGCCCCCTGCCACGTCATCACTGCCGTTGGATTCTGACCGTTGGAGCTTCTGACTTGTGGGCCCGCCTGGGTGTCCGGTGCACACCGGACAGGTACTGTTTGATGTCCGGTGCACCGGCATGGGCGATCCTGACGTCTGCGCGCGCTGCGCGCGCATTAAATGCACCGCAGGGAGCCGTTGGCGCCGCAGAGAGCCGTTGCTCCGCTGGCACACCGGACAGTCCGGTGCACACCGGACAGTCCGGTGAATTTTAGCGGAGCGGCTGCTGCGTGAAACCGAAGCTGGCGAGTTCCTGAGGCCGACCTCCCTTGGCGCACCGGACACTGTCCGGTGTACACCGGACAGTCCGGTGAATTATAGCGGAGTCGCCTCAGCGAATTCCCGAAGGTAAGGAGTTTGAATCTGAGTCCCCCTGGTGCACCGGACATGTCCGGTGGCACACCGGACAGTCCGGTGCGCCAGACCAGGGGTGCCTTCGGTTGCCCCTTTGCTCCTATGTTGAATCCAAAACTTGGTCTTTTTATTGGCTGAGATTGAACCTTTAGCACCTGTATATCTTATACACTGGAGCAAACTAGTTAGTCCAATTTGTTTGTGTTGGGCAATTCAACCACCAAAATTATATAGGAACTAGGTGTAAGCCTAATTCCCTTTCAGTTCTCACACACTAGCATCGCTAATTAATTAGCCAAGAGTGTCCAATACCACCCTTGAGATAGCACTACTGTCTTGGGTGGTCGCCCCATGTTCCAACTAACATAATGATCTTACCATGCATAATAATAAAGCCAACAATAATAATAAGGCATGATCATAATTCATATGTAACATTAAACCCAAAACTACCCAATAATCTAGGGTGAACAAGACTAGGAACCTATTAGGTCCCATCAAGTTAACGTAACTGAAAGTCGCCTAGAGGGGGGGTGAATAGGCAAATCTAAAATTTATAAACTTTAAGCACAACTACAAGTCGGGGTTAGCGTTAGAAATAAAAGCGAGTCCAAAAGAGAGGGCAAAAACAAATCACAAGCAAATGAAGAGTGTGACACGGTGATTTGTTTACCGAGGTTTGGTTCTTGCAAACCTACTCCCCGTTGAGGTGGTCACAAAGACCGGGTCTCTTTCAACCCTTTCCCTCTCTCAAACGGTCACTTAGACCGAGTGAGTTTTCTCCTTAATCAAACAGGTCACTTAGACCACACACGGACCACTACAAACTTAGTGTCTCTTGCTTTGATTACAAGTGTTTTGAGAATAAGAATGGGGAAGAAGAAAGCACGATTGCAAAAGCCAAGCGACAAGAGCGACGAATAACACACGGATCACTCTCTCTCTCAAGTCACTAATCACTAATGATCACTTGTCTCAATTGTGGAACTTGGAGAGATTGGAGGCTTTGATTGTGTCTTGGAATGGATTGCTAGCTTTTGTATTGAATGTTGAAGGTTGGAATGCTTGGGTGAAGTGAATGGAGGTGGTTGGGGTTGTATTTATAGCCACCAACCACTTCCTAGCCGTTGCTTCACTTCTACCGACCGCGGACGGTCCGCGCCCCTGGTCCGAATGGTCCGCCCCTGCAGATCAACGGCTGAAAACGCAACGGTCAGCAGTAACGGCTATATCAACGGCTATATTGCATTTAATGCGTCGTCAGATGTCAGATAAAGGCAGTCGCGGATGGTCCGGTCGTGCATCCCGGACGGTCCGCGAGGACGCTATAATTCATTTTACCAAACCCGTCACCTTCGGGTTTTTTTGGTTCCTCACTTACCGAACGGTCCGCGCCTGAGGCCGGACGGTCCGCGCGTGGTCTCGGACGGTGCTTGCTCTTCCATCGGACGGTCCGCAGTAGAGACATGTGTTTTTGCATTGGTTCCGTCCGAGGGTCATTTAGGTGTCGCGGACGGTCCACCGCAAAGGCCCGGACGGTCCGCGCTTGGCCTGTTTTTTTCCGAAAAGCTTCTCCTGTCCGGAATAATCTACGGTATTCCGGACAGTCGATTTAGAATAGTTGTAGATGACCCTTTGGCACCTGTAGAACATATAATCTAGAGTAAACTAGTTAGTCCAATTATTTGTGTTGAGCAATTCAACCACCAAAATCATTTAGGAAAAGGTTTGACCCTATTTCCCTTTCAATCTCCCCCTTTTTGGTGATTGATGCCAACACAAACCAAAGCAAATATATAAGTGCAGAATTGAACTAGTTTGCATAATGTAAGTGCAAAGGTTACTTGGAATTAGATCAATTTACATTTCATAAGATATGCATGAATTGCTTTCTTCATATTTAACATTTTGGATCACGCTTGTACCACTTGTTTTGTTTTTGCAAAATCCTTTGGAAATTCTTTTCAAAATCTTTTTGCAAATAGGCAAAGGTAAATGAATAAGATTTCGAGAAGCATTTTCAAGATTTGAAATTTTCTCCCCCTATTTCAAATGCTTTTCCTTGAACTAAACAAAACTCTCCCTCAATAAAATTCTCCTCTTAGTGTTCAAGAGGGTTTTGGATATTAATTTTGAAAGGGTTCATATCAATTTGAAGATTCTATCAAAAAATAAGATACAAATTGAAAAACCTTCTTTTATTACAAATTTGAAAGACTACATTTTTGAAATTGGTGGTGGTGCGGACGGTCCTTTTTCTTTGGGCTAATACTTTCTCCCCCTTTGGCATGAATCGCCAAAAACAGATACTTGTGAGTGAAATATAAGCCCTTGTCAAACGTTCCCCCCCTTTGGTAAATAATGTAGGAGTGAAGGTTATACCAAATTGGAGAGCGGTGTGGAGAGACGGCGAAGGATGAATAATTCGATGGAGTGGAGTGGAAGCCTTGTCTTCGCCGAAGACTCCAATCCCCTTTCAATCTATGACTTAGCATGTAATATACTGGAGAAACACATTAGTCATAGCAAATGAAAGAGAGATGACCAAATGTATATAAATGAGCTATGTGTGCAAAATATCAATCAAAATTCCTAGAATCAAGAATATTTAGCTCATGCCTAAGTTTGGTAAATGTTTTCTCATCTAGTGGCTTGGTAAAGATATCGGCTAATTGTTCTTTGGTGTTATGCAATCTCGATGTCCCCTTTGTTGGTGATCCCTCAAAAAGTGATACCGAATGACTATGTGCTTAGTGCGGCTGTGCTCAACGGGATTATCCGCCATGCGGATTGCACTCTCATTATCACATATAAGAGGAACTTTGGTTAATTTGTAACCATAGTCCCTAAGGGTTTGCCTCATCCAAAGCAATTACACGCAACAATGGCCTGCGGCAATATACTCGGCTTCGGCGGTAGAAAGAGCTACAGTGTTTTGCTTCTTTGAAGCCCATGACACCAGGGATCTTCCCAAGAACTGGCAAGTCCTTGATGTGCTCTTTCTATCTATCTTACACCTTGCCCAATCAGCATCTGAATAACCAATTAAATCAAAAGTGGATCCCTTGGGGTACCAAAGGCCAAACTTAGGAGTATAAACTAAATATCTCAAGATTCGTTTCACGCCCCTAAGGTGAACTTCCTTAGGATCGGCTTGGAATCTTGCACACATGCATACGGAAAGCATAATATCCGGTCGTGAAGCACATAAATAGAGTAAAGAACCTATCATCGACCAGTATACCTTTTGATCTATGGTTTTACCTCCCGTGTCGAGGTCGAGATGCCCATTAGTCTTCATGGGTGTCTTGATGGGCTTGGCATCCTTCATCCCAAACTTTGCAAGAATGTCTTGAATGTACTTCGTTTGGCTAATAAAGGTGCCCTCTTGGAGTTGCTTTACTTGAAATCCTAAGAAATACTTCAACTCCCCCTTCATAGACATCTCGAATTTTTGTACCATGATCCTACTAAACTCTTCACATGTAGATTTGTTAGTAGACCCAAATATAATATCGTCAACATAAATTTGGCATACAAACAAATCATTGGCAATTATTTTAGTAAAGAGAGTGGGATCGGTTTTTCCGACTTTGAAGCCATTAGCGATAAGAAAATCTCTTAGGCATTCATACCATGCTCTTGGGGTTTGCTTAAGCCCATAAAGCGCCTTAGAGAGTTTATAGACATGGTTAGGGTACTCACTATCTTCAAAGCCGAGAGGTTGCTCAACATAGACTTCCTCCTTGATTGGTCCATTGAGGAAGGCACTCTTCACGTCCATTTGATAAAGCTTGAAGACATGGTAAGTAGCATAGGCAAGTAAAATGCGAATTGACTCAAGCCTAGCTACGGGTGCATAGGTTTCACCGAAATCCAAACCTTCGACTTGTGAATATCCCATGGCCACAAGTCAGGCTTTGTTCCTTGTCACCACACCATGCTCATCTTACTTGTTGCGGAAGACCCACTTGGTTCCTACAACATTTTGGTTAGGACGTGGAACCAAATGCCATACCTCATTCCTCGTGAAGTTGTTGAGCTCCTCTTGCATTGCCAACACCCAATCCGAATCTTGAAGTGCTTCCTCTACCCTGTGTGGCTCAATAGAGGAAACAAAGGAGTAATGTTCACAAAAATGAGCAACACGAGATCGAGTAGTTACCCCCTTACGAATATCGCCGAGGATGGTGTTCACGGGGTGATCTCGTTGGATTGCTTGGTGGACTCTTGGGTGTGGCGGCCTTGGACCCTCATCATCTTCCTTGTCTTGATCATTGGCATCTCCCCCTTAATCATTGTCCTCCTTTTGAGGTGGCTCCTCTTGATCTTTATCATCATCATCTTGAGCTTGATCCTCATCTTGAGTTGGTGGAGATGCTTGCATTGAGGAAGATGGTTGATCTTGTGCATGTGGAGGCTCTTCGGATTCCTTAGGACACACATCCCCAATGGACATGTTCCTTAGCGCGACGCACGGAGCCTCTTCATCATCTAGCTCATCAAGATCAACTTGCTCTACTTGAGAGCCGTTAGTCTCATCAAACACAATGTCACAAGAAACTTCAACTAGTCCAGTGGACTTGTTAAAGACTCTATATGCCCTTGTGTTTGAGTCATAACCAAGTAAAAAGCCTTCTACAGCCTTAGAAGCAAATTTAGATTTTCTACCTCTTTTAACAAGAATAAAGCATTTGCTACCAAAGACTCTAAAGTATGAAACATTGGGTTTTTTACCGGTTAGGAGTTCATAAGATGTCTTCTTGAGGATTCGATATAGATATAACCGGTTGATGGCGTAGCAAGCGGTGTTGACCGCCTCGGCCCAAAACCGATCCGAAGTCTTGTACTCATCAAGCATGGTCCTCGCCATGTCCAATAGAGTTCTATTCTTCCTCTCCACTACACCATTTTGTTGTGGCGTGTAGGGAGAAGAGAACTCATGCTTGATGCCCTCCTCCTCAAGAAAGCCTTCTATTTGTGAGTTCTTGAACTCCGTCCCGTTGTCGCTTGTAATCATTTTGATCCTTAAGCCGAACTCGTTTTGTGCCTGTCTCAAGAATCCCTTTAAAGTCTCTTGGGTTTGAGATTTTTCCTGCAAAAAGAACACCCAAGTGAAGCGAGAATAATCATCCACAATAACTAGACAGTACTTACTCCCGCCGATGCTTATGTAAGCAATCAGGCCGAATAGATCCATGTGGGGTAATTCAAGCGGCATGTCGGTCGTCATGATGTTCTTGTGTGGATGATGAACACCAACTTGCTTTCCTGCTTGACATGCGCTACAAACCCTGTCTTTCTCAAAATGAACATTGGTTAGTCCCAAAATGTGCTCTCCCTTTAGAAGCTTATGAAGATTCTTCATCCCAATGTGGGCTAGTCGGCGATGCCAAAGCCAACCCATGTTAGTCTTAGCAATTAAGCAAATGTCGAGTTTAGCTCTATTAAAATCAACTAAGTATAGCTGACCCTCTAACACTCCCTTAAATGCTACTAAATCATCACTTCTTCTAAAGACAGTAACACCTATATCCGTAAAAAGACAGTTGTAACCCATTTTACATAATTGAGAAACAGATAGCAAGTTGTAATCTAAAGAATCTACAAGAAAAACATTGGAAATAGAATGGTCAGGTGATATAGCAATTTTACCAAGTCCTTTGACCAAACCTTGATTTCCATCCCCGAATGTGATAGCTCTTTGGGGATCTTGGTTTTTCTCGTAGGAGGAGAACATCCTTTTCTCCCCTGTCATGTGGTTTGTGCACCCGCTATCAATGATCCAACTTGACCCCCGGATGCATAAACCTACAAAACAATTTTAGGCCTTGTTCTTAGGTACCCAAACGGTCTTGGGTCCTTTCACATTAGAAACAAGTACCTTGGGTACCCAAACACAAGTCTTTGACCCCTTGTGTTTGCCCCCAATATATTTGGCAACTACTTTGCCTGATTTGTTAGTTAAAACATAAGATTCATCAAAAGTCTTAAATGAAATATTAGGTTCATTTGATGCAATAGGAGTTTTCTTTTTAGACAATTTAGCATGAGTGGATTGCCTAGAACTAGATGCCTCACTCTTATACATAAAAGCATGATGAGAGCCAGAGTGAGACTTCCTAGAGTGAATTCTCCTAATTTTGCGCTCGGGATAACCGGTAGGGTATAAAATGTAACCCTCGTTATCCTGAGACATAGGAGCTTTGCCCTTAACAAAGTTAGACAATCTTTTAGGAGGGGCATTAAGCTTGACATTGTCTCCTTGTTGGAAGCCAATGCCATCCTTAATGCCAAGGCGTCTCCCATTATAGAGCATGCTTCTAGCAAATTTAAATTTTTCATTTTTTAAGTCATGCTCATTAATTTTGGCACTAAGTTGAGATATGTGATCATTTTGTTGTTTAATTAAAGTTAGGTGATCATGAATAGCATCAACATTAATATCTCTACATCTAGTACAAATAGTAACATGCTCAACGATAGATGTAGAGGGTTTGCATGCATTTAATTCATCAATCTTAGCATGTAAAATAGCATTTTCATTCTTAAGATTGGAAATAGAAACATTGCAAACATTTAGATCTTTAGCCTTAGCAATTAATTTTTCATTTTCCATTTTAAGGCTAGAGAGGGATGCATTCAATTTATCAATCTTAGCAATTAAACTAGCATTATCATTTCTAAGATTAATAATTGAATCATCACAAACATTTGATTTCTCAACCTTAGCAATTAATTTGGCATTTTCATTTCTAAGGCTAGAAATAGTGTCATGGCAAGTGCTAAGCTCACTAGTTAATTTTTCACATTTTTCTACCTCTAGAGTATAAGCATTTTTAGTCTTAACATGCTTTTTGTTTTCCTTAATAAGGAAGTCCTCTTGGCTATCCAAGAGTTCATCCTTCTCATGAATAGCACTAATTAATTCATTTAATTTCTCCTTTTGTTGCATATTAAGATTGGCAAAAAGAGTGAGCAAGTTATCCTCATCATCACTAGAATTATCCTCATCACTAGAGGTTGCATACTTAGTGGAGGATCTTGATTTTATCTTCTTCTTGCCGTCCTTTGCCATGAGGCACTTGTGGCCGACGTTGGGGAAGAGAAGACCCTTGGTGACGGCGATGTTTGCGGCGTCCTCGTCGGAGGAGGAGTCGGTGGAGCTCTCGTTGGAGTCCCACTCCCGACAAACATGGGCATCGCCGCCCTTCTTCTTGTAGTACCTCTTCTTTTCTCTTCTCTTTCCCTTCTTGTCATCGCCCCTGTCACTATCACTAGACAAAGGACATTTAGCGATAAAATGACCGGGCTTACCACATTTGTAGCAAACCTTCTTGGAGCGGGGTTTGTAATCCTTTCCCCTCCTTTGTTTGAGGATTTGGCGAAAGCTCTTGATTATGAGCGCCATTTCCTCGTTGTCGAGCTTGGAGGCGTCAATGGGAATCCTACTTGGTGTAGAATCCTTCTTTTCTTCTTCCATCGCCTTGAATGCGACGGGTTGCACCTCGGGTGTTGAGGTGGCGCCTTGCTCGATGATTTTCTTGGAGCCTTTGATCATCAATTCAAAGCTCACAAATTTTCCTATCACTTCATTGGGAGACATTAGTTTATAACTTGGATCACCATGAATTAATTGAACTTGTGTAGGGTTAAGAAAAACGAGTGATCTAAGAATAACCTTGACCATCTCATGGTCATCCCATTTGGTGCTCCCGAGGTTGCGCACTTGGTTCACCAAGGTCTTGAGCCGGTTGTACATCGCTTGTGGCTCCTCTCCTTGGTGAAGCATGAAGCGACCGAGCCCCCCCTCGATCGTTTCCCGCTTGGTGATCTTGGTCACCTCGTCTCCTTCGTGCGCGGTCTTGAGCACGTCCCAAATCTCCTTTGCACTCTTCAACCCTTGCACCTTATTTGTCGGGGACCATAATTAGGGGTACCCTCAAGACTCCTAATTCTCAGCTGGTAACCCCCATCAGCATAAAGCTGCTAAAGCCTGATGGGTGCGATTAAGTCAGGGATCAGTCCATTCGAGCGACTTGATCACGCCTCGCCCGAGCCCAGCCTCGGACAAGGGCTGCCGACCCCAGAGGATTTCCGTCTCGCCCGAGGCCCCCCTCCAACGGTGAACATATTTCCGGCTCGCCCGAGGCCCTGCCTTCGCTAAGACGCAACCCTGACTAAATCGCCGAACCGACCGACCAAGTCGCAGGAGCATTTAACGCAAAGGTGGCCTGACACCTTTATCCTGACGCGCGCCCTCCGGCAGAGCCGAAGTGACCGCCGTCACTTCGCCGCTCCACTGACCGGCCTGACAGAAGGACAGCGTCGCCTGCGCCACTCCGACTGCAGTGCCACTTGACAGAGTGAGACTGACAGGCAGTCAGACCCTGCCGAAGGCACCATAGGAAGCTCCGCTTCGCCCGACCCAGGGCTCGGACTCGGGCTAAGTCCCGGAAGACGGCGAACTCCGCTCCGCCCGACCCAGGGCTCGGACTCGGGCTAAGTCCCGAAAGACGGCGAACTCCGCTCCGCCCGACCCAAGGCTAGGACTCGGGCTAAGTCCCGGAAGACGGCGAACTCCGCTCCGCCCGACCCAGGGCTCGGACTCGGGCTAAGTCCCGGAAGACGGCGAACTCCGCTCCGCCTGACCCAGGGCTCGGACTCGGGCTAAGTCCCGGAAGACGGCGAACTCTGCTCCGCCCGACCCAGGGCTCGGACTCGGGCTCAGCCCCAAAAACGACGAACTCTGCTTCACCCGACCCCAGGGCTCGGACTCCGCCCCGGCCTCAGCCGACGACCTCCGCCTCGCCCGACCCAGGGGCTCGGGCTCGACCTCGGCCACGGAAGACAGACTCGACCTTGGCTTCGGAGGAGCCCCCACGTCGCCCAACCTAGGGCGCAGGCCAGCCACGTCAACAGGAGGCGCCATCATCACCCTACCCCGAGCTGACTCGGGCCGCAGGGAACAAGACCGGCGTCCCATCTGGCTGGCTCCGCCAGATAGGCAATGATGGCGCCCCGCATGCTCTATGACGACGGCGGCTCTCAGCCCCCTTACGAAAGCAAGAGGACGTCAGCAAGGACCCAACCGCTCCAACAGCTGTCCCTCCGCCAGGCTCCATCGCTCCTCCGACGGCCACGACATCACACCAGCTGGGCGCCAAAATCTCTCCGGCTGCCACATCGGCATGTACTTAGGGCGCTAGCTCTCCCCCGCTAGACACGTAGCACTCTGCTACACCCCCCATTGTACACCTGGATCCTCTCCTTACGCCTATAAAAGGAAGGACCAGGGCCCTCTTAGAGAGGGTTGGCCGCGCGGGGACGAGGACGAGACAGGCGCTCTCTTGGGGCCGCTCGCTTCCCTCTCCCGCGTGGACGCTTGTAACCCCCTACTGCAAGCGCACCCGACCTGGGCGCGGGACGAACACGAAGGCCGCGGGATTCCCACCTCTCTCACGCCGGACTCCGGCCGCCTCGCTCTCCCCCCTTCGCGCTTGCCCTCACGCTCGACCCATCTGGGCTGGGGCACGCGGCGACACTCACTCGTCGGCCCAAGGGACCCCCCGGTCTCGAAACGCCGACAGTTGGCGCGCCAGGTAGGGGCCTGCTGCGTGTTGACGAACAGCTTCCCGTCAAGCTCTAGATGGGCAGTCTCCAGCAACCTTTCCAACCCGGGACGGTGCTCCGTTTCAGGAGTCTTGAGTTCATGTCCCTCGACGGCAGCTACGACATGATACTCCTTCCACCGCCGCGCGACAACGACAATGGCGGCCGACAACCCGCCCGCCGGCGGCGGAATCGACGACGTCCTCCCCGCGTGGTGGAAGAACAACTCTCGACCTCGTCCCGCCTTCTTCCCCGCCGACGGAGGGGAAGGCAGGGCAACCAAGGCCAAGCAGGAGGCAGCGCCTCGTCGGCTGTCGAGCAAGTCGACGACACCAGCACCCCAACGAGGGGCGCACCGGGTATCGACTTCGCGCCTGAGACAAAGACGAGCGCCGTCTCCCCGCGACACGCCAATCGCGAGCAAGCGGACGACGTCAGCGCGCTCGCGGAGAGCTTGCTGGACGTCACCCTCGTACCTGAGACGACAGTGCAGTCAGTCCCCGACGTGACTTTGTCGCCGCTCGTCGACCAAGAGGTACCGACCGATTCCCATCCCACGTCATTCGGATTCAGCCTCAACCCGCCTAGCGACCTTGCTTTGGCGGGCGCTCTCGTAGAGGCGAGTCCAAACCCTCTGGGGTTTCGCATGCGGTCGCCTTGGGACCGGTTGACGGACGTCTCGACCTACGGGCCCTCTGGGTCCAAGGAAGACGACGAGCCCAGCATCTGTTGGGATTTCTCTGGACTTGGCAACCCCAGTGCCATGCGGGACTTCATGACCGCATGTGACTACTGCCTCTCCGACTGTTCCGATGGTAGCCGCAGCCTCGACGACGAGGACTGCGGCCCAAGCCGCGAATGTTTCCACATCGATCTAGGGGGTCCCTCCGAAGGCAATCATCTCGGCATGCCGGAAGATGGTGATCTCCCTAGGCCGGTGCCCCGCGTTGACATCCCACGGGAGCTAGCTGTGGTCCCCGTTCAGGCGGGGGGCCATGACCCACAGCTCGAGCAAATCCGCGGGGTGCAGGCCAGGCTCGATGAGGGAACAGGAGCGCTTGAGCCGATCCGCCGGGACGTCGGGCAGGCATGGGCGGGCCAACCCCCGGCCGGAGAAATACGTCATCTGCCCCAGGGTTTCCAGCACCTCGTCGCCGACGACGCCAGGGTCAGACCGCCACCCGCATCTAGTGGCGTCGGCCAGAACCTGGCTGCAGCAGCGATGCTTCTCCGCGCGATGCCGGAGCCATCCACCACCGAGGGTCGGCGAATCCAGGGGGAGCTCAAGAATCTCCTGGAAGGCGCTGCGGTCCGGCGGGCCGAGAGCTCTGCCTCCCGAAGGCAGGGATACCCCTCGGGACCTCATGCCGCGACTTCCCGATTCATGCGGGAAGCCTCGGTCTACACCGGGCGCACGCGCAACACCGCGCCTGCGGCCCCGGGCCGCCTCGGCAACGAGCACCATCACCGTGACCGTCGGGCCCACCTCGACGAGAGGGTGCGCCGAGGCTACCACCCCAGGCGTGGGGGACGCTACGACAGCGGGGAGGATCGGAGTCCCTCGCCCGAACCGCCCGGTCCGCAGGTCTTCAGCCGGGCCATCCGACGGGCACCGTTCCCGACCCGGTTCCGACCCCCGACTACTATCACAAAGTACTCGGGGGAGACAAGACCGGAACTGTGGCTCGCGGACTACCGTCTGGCCTTCCAACTGGGTGGAACGGACGACGACAACCTCATCATCCGCAACCTCCCCCTGTTCCTCTCCGACACCGCTCGCGCCTGGTTGGAGCACCTGCCTCCGGGGCAGATCTCCAACTCGGACGACCTAGTCCAAGCTTTCGCCGGTAATTTCCAGGGGATGTACGTGCGCCCCAGGAATTCCTGGGACCTCCGAAGCTGCCGGCAGCAGCCGGGAGAGTCTCTCCGGGACTACATCCGGCGATTTTCGAAGCAGCGCACCGAGCTGCCCAACATCACCGACTCGGATGTCATCGGCGCGTTCCTCGCCGGCACCACCTGCCGCGACCTGGTGAGCAAGCTGGGTCGCAAGACCCCCACCAGGGCGAGCGAGCTGATGGACATCACCACCAAGTTCGCCTCCGGCCAGGAGGCGGTCGAGGCTATCTTCCGAAAGGACAAGCAGCCCCAGGGCCGCCCATCGGAAGATGCTCCCGAGGCGTCTACTCAGCGCGGCGCCAAGAAGAAAGACAAGAAGAAGTCGCAAGCGAAACGCGACGCCGCCGACGCGGACCTTGTCGCCGCCGCCGAGTACAAGAACCCTCGGAAGCCCCCCGGAGGTGCCAACCTCTTCGACAAGATGCTCAAGGAGCCGTGCCCCTATCATCAGGGGGCCGTCAAGCACACCCTTGAGGAGTGTGTCATGCTTCGGCGCCACTTCCACAGGGCCGGGCCACCCGCGGAGGGTGGCAGGGCCCGCGACGACGACAAGAAGGAAGATCACCAAGCAGGAGAGTTCCCTGAGGTCCGCGACTGCTTCATGATCTACGATGGACAAGCGGCGAATGCCTCGGCTCGGCACCGCAAGCAAGAGCGCCGGGAGGTCTGCTCGGTGAAGGTGGCGGCGCTAGTCTACCTAGACTGGTCCGACAAGCCCATCACCTTCGACCAAGCTGACCACCCCGACCACGTGCCGAGCCCGGGGAAATACCCGCTCGTCGTCGACCCCGTCATCGGCGACGTCAGGCTCACCAAGGTCCTCATGGACGGAGGCAGCAGCCTCAACATCATCTACGCCGAGACCCTCGGGCTCCTGCGCGTCGATCTGTCCTCCGTCCGAGCAGGCGCTGCGCCCTTCCATGGGATCATTCCCAGGAAGCGCGTCCAGCCCCTCGGACGACTCGACCTCCCCGTATGTTTCGGAACGCCCTCCAACTTCCGAAGGGAGACTCTGACGTTCGAGGTGGTCGGGTTCCGAGGAACCTACCACGCGGTTCTGGGAAGGCCATGCTACGCGAAGTTCATGGCCGTCCCCAACTACACCTACCTGAAGCTCAAGATGCCGGGCCCCAACGGGGTCATCACCGTCGGCCCCACGTACAAGCACGCGTTCGAATGCGACGTGGAGTGCGTGGAGTACGCCGAGGCCCTCGCCGAGTCCGAGGCCCTCATCGCCGACCTGGAAAGCCTCTCCAAAGAGGTGCCAGACGTGAAGCGCCATGCCGGCAACTTCGAGCCAGTGGAGACGGTTAAGGCCGTCCCCCTCGACCCCAGTGGCGACGTCTCCAAGCAAATCCGGATCGGCTCCGGGCTCGATCCCAAATAGGAAGCAGTGCTCGTCGACTTCCTCCGCGCGAACGCCGACGTCTTCGCGTGGAGTCCCTCGCACATGCCCAGCATACCGAGGGATGTCGCCGAGCACTCGCTGGATATTCGGGCCGGAGCCCGACCCGTCAAGCAACCTCTGCGTCGATTCGACGAAGAGAAGCGCAGAGCCATAGGCAAGGAAATCCACAAGCTAATGGCGGCAGGGTTCATCAAAGAGGTATTCCATCCCGAATGGCTTGCCAACCCTGTGCTTGTGAGAAAGAAAGGGGGGAAATGGCGGATGTGTGTAGACTACACTGGTCTCAACAAAGCATGTCCGAAGGTTCCCTACCCTCTGCCTCGCATCGATCAAATCGTGGATTCCACTGCTGGGTGTGAAACCCTGTCTTTCCTCGATGCCTACTCAGGGTATCATCAAATCAGGATGAAAGAGTCCGACCAGCTCGCGACTTCTTTCATCACGCCCTTCGGCATGTACTGTTATGTCACCATGCCGTTCGGTTTGAGGAATGCGGGCGCGACGTACCAGCGGTGCATGAACCATGTGTTCGGCGAACACATCGGTCGCACGGTCGAGGCCTACGTCGATGACATCGTAGTCAAGACGAGGAAAGCTTCCGACCTCCTTTCCGATCTTGAAGTGACATTCCGATGCCTCAAGGCGAAAGGCGTCAAGCTCAATCCCGAGAAGTGTGTATTCGGGGTGCCCCGAGGCATGCTCTTGGGGTTCATCGTCTCCGAGTGGGGCATCGAAGCCAACCCGGAGAAGATCGCAGCCATCACCAGCATGGGGCCCATCAAGGACTTGAAAGGCGTACAAAGGGTCATGGGATGTCTCGCGGCTCTGAGCCGCTTCATCTCACGCCTCGGCGAAAGAGGTCTGCCTCTGTACCGCCTCTTAAGGAAGGCCGAGTGCTTCACTTGGACCCCCGAGGCCGAGGAAGCTCTCGGGAACTTGAAGGCGCTCCTCTCAAAGGCGCCTATCTTGGTGCCTCCAGCTGCCGGAGAAGCCCTCTTGGTCTACGTCGCCGCGACCACTCAGGTGGTTAGCGCCGCGATTGTGGTCAAGAGGCAAGAAGAGGGGCATGCATTGCCCGTTCAGAGGCCAGTTTACTTCATCAGCGAGGTACTGTCCGAAACCAAGGTCCGCTACCCACAAGTTCAGAAGTTGCTGTATGCAGTGATTCTGACACGGCGGAAGTTGCGACACTACTTCGAGTCTCATCCGGTAACTGTGGTGTCATCCTTCCCCCTAGGGGAGATCATCCAGTGCCGAGAGGCCTCGGGTAGGATCGCAAAGTGGGCGGTGGAAATCATGGGCGAGACAATCTCGTTCGCCCCTCAGAAGGCCATCAAGTCCTAGGTCTTGGCGAACTTCGTGGCCGAATGGGTCGACACCCAGCTACCAACGGCTCCGATCCAACCGGAGCTCTGGACCATGTTTTTCGACGGGTCGTTGATGAAGACGGGAGCCGACGCAGGTCTACTCTTCATCTCGCCCCTCGGGAAACACCTACGCTATGTGCTACGCCTCCACTTCCCGGCGTCCAACAATGTGGCTGAGTATGAGGCCCTGGTCAACGGGTTGCGAATCGCCATCGAGCTAGGGGTCCGGCGCCTCGATGCCCGCGGTGACTCGCAGCTCGTCATCGACCAAGTCATGAAGAACTCCCACTGCCGCGACCCAAAGATGGAGGCCTACTGCGATGAGGTTCGGCGCCTGGAAGACAAGTTCTACGGGCTCGAGCTTAACCACATCGCTCGGCGCTACAACGAGACTGCGGACGAACTGGCTAAAATAGCCTCGGGGCGAACAACGGTTCCCCCGGACGTCTTCTCCCGGGATCTGCATCAACCCTCCGTCAAGATCGACGACACGCCCGAGCCTGGGGCGCCCTCGGCCCAGCCCGAGGAACCCTCGGACCAGCCCGAGGTACCCTCTGCACAGCCCAAGGCACCCTCAGCTCGGCCCGAGGTGCCCTCGGTTCAGCCCGAGGTACCCTCGGCCCCCGAGGGTGAGGCACTGCGTGTCGAGGAGGAGCGAAGCAGGGCCATGCCTGATCGAAACTGGCAGACCCCGTACCTGCAATATCTCCACCAAGGAGAGCTACCCCTCGACCGAGCCGAGGCTCGGCGGGTGGCGCGGCGTGCCAAGTCGTTCGTCTTGCTGGGCGATGAGAAGGAGCTCTACCACCGCAGCCCCTCGGGCATCCTCCAGCGATGCATCTCCGTCACCAAGGGTCAGGAACTCCTGCGAGAGATACACTCGGGGGCTTGCGGCCATCACGCAGCGCCTCGAGCCCTTGTCGGGAATGCTTTCCGACAAGGCTTCTACTGGCCAACGGCGGTGGCTGACGCCACTAGAATTGTCCGCACCTGCGAAGGGTGTCAATTCTATGCGAAGCAGACCCACCTACCCGCTCAGGCTCTGCAGACGATACCCATCACCTGGCCCTTTGCTGTGTGGGGTCTGGACCTCGTCGGCCCCTTGCAGAAGGCGCCCGGGGGCTACACGCACCTGCTGGTCGCCATCGACAAATTCTCCAAGTGGATCGAGGTCCGACCTCTGAACAACATCAGGTCCGAGCAGGCGGTGGCGTTCTTCACCAACATCATCCATCGCTTCGGAGTCCCGAACTCCATCATCACCGACAACGGCACCCAGTTCACCGGCAGAAAGTTCTTGGACTTCTGCGAGGATCACCACATCCGGGTGGACTGGGCCGCCGTGGCTCATCCCATGTCAAATGGGCAAGTAGAGCGTGCCAATGGCATGATTCTACAAGGGCTCAAGCCTCGGATTTACAACGACCTCAACAAGTTCGGCAAGCGATGGATGAAGGAACTCCCCTCGGTGGTCTGGAGCTTGAGGACAACGCCGAGCCGAGCCACGGGTTTCACGCCGTTCTTCCTAGTCTACAGGGCCGAGGCTGTCTTGCCCACAGATCTGGAATACGGCTCCCTGAGGACGAGGGCCTACAGCGATCAAAGCAACCAAGCTAGCCGAGAAGACTCGCTGGACCAGCTGGAAGGGGCTCGGGACAAGGCCTTACTACACTCGGCGCGGTACCAGCAGTCCCTGCGACGCTACCACGCCCGAGGGGTCCAGTCCCGAGACCTCCAGGTGGGCGACCTGGTGCTTCGGCTGCGACAAGACCCCCAAGGGAGGCACAAGCTCACGCCCCCCTGGGAGGGACCGTTCGTCATCGCCAAGGTTCTGAAGCCCGGAACGTACAAGCTGGCCAATAGTCAAGGCGAGGTCTACAGCAACGCTTGGAACATCCAACAGCTACGTCGCTTCTACCCTTAAGATGTTTTCAAGTTGTTCATATACCTCGCACCCACGCAAAGTTTAGTCATCAAGGAAGGGTCGGCCTCGCCTCGGCAAAGCCCGACCCTCCCTCGGGGGCTAAAAGGGGGGGAACCCCCTCTGCATTGAAATTTTCCTCGAAAAAAGATCTCTTCTGCCAGAATATCTTTCGTGCTTTTTGACTACTTCGAAAAGTGGATCCTGAAAACGACGGAGTACACGTAAGCAGCCAAGGCTGACCGAGCCGAGGGACTCCTACGCCTCCGGGATACGGATACCTCACTCATCACCTTCTGCGATAAGTAACTCACGTTCGGATAAGTGGTTCCGCGGACCGAACAAGTCTTCACGTTCGGAAGCTCTTCTGCCGAAGCGATCCTTCGAGCCTTCTTGACTGAGTCGGTGACATAGCCTCATGGACGGGTGAAAGTGCGCGTGAGCGGCAAGGCCGACCGAGCCGAGGGACTCCCACGCCTCCGGGATACGGATACCTCACTCATCACCTTCCGCGAGAAGCAACTCTCGCTCGCACAAACATCCCTGTTACCGACAAAAAAGTCCAGATACTCGAAACAAGAGGAAAAGAGACGCAACTTTACAACGCAGCAAGGGTGTGTGTTCTGGCCTCGGCGGCCGCAGAAGGCACACGCTACAAGACAATCTGATCCTGCAGGCTCGGGTCTTGACGCTGGAAGGGGGCAGCAGCACCCTCGGCATCGACGACACCTTCGGCGAGGTCCGACCTAGCCTCGGACGGCGACACGGTCCAAGGATCTCCGCTCTAAAGAACGATGTCATCGCCACGCCCGGGCAATCGCTGCCAGGGTCTTCTCCGGGAATCCAGCCCGAGCAGGCGGCTCGGCCGGTCGCCCCAGGGCCTCGGCCAGCCGTCCTCAGAGGGCGCCAGCCCGACCCGAGGCTTCGGCTGGTCAACTCCAGCATCGGTCCCGCCAACGGACGACCCGGCTAGGCTCCGGCCAACCAGGTTTCATTTTTGAGCCAACTCTGCCCCTGTTCATGCTGATATCGCTACCCCTGGCCTCGGCTCATCGAAGAGCGGCCAAGGGGTCCCTTTAACTAAGCTAGAGAAGCCTCAGACAACAAGGCCGACCGAGCCGAGGGACTCCTACGCCTCCGGGATACGGATACCTCACTCGTCACCTTGACACGGGGCGACTCACGCTTGGTGAAGCGGTTCAGACAACCAACAGGCGAGTCTTAGTGCTCGAAAATGAGGAAAAAACACGGCTCCGTGCCAAAATTACATACATGTTCAGGCCTCGACAGCCATAATGAATGAAAACACTGGCATTCAAGGTGCCATTACAAACGGAACTCTGGTTCCGTCCCCGCGGGCATGAGCAACCTCGAGCCTGCGGGGCGACAAACATCGGGAGACCCGCCAGCAACCTCTGCAGCAGCAGCCATGGTCCCGGGTGGACACGGCCGCCGGAGGGCTCTCGTTCGCGTTCCCACTCAAGGGACGCGAACCAGCTATTAAAGCCAAAGAGCGGGCCGCTCCCAAACGCACCGGCAGGTCCTCGCTGCCGTCCTCGCCGCGAATGCGAGGAAGAGGGCGGAATGTTGCATCCTAGCTGGGCAGCAACAGTTCGCCTTCCCCGGCATGGCTGGAGGACGTCTCCGCCGCAGGGCTGGAGGGCGATTGCCACCACCAGAAGCTGGAAGAAGAGGTGGCCCGCCGACCCGCGCAGGAGGTAGAGCCCCGGCTCGCCTCGCTCCCCGCCCCAGCGAGGATGACGAACACCCTCGACGCTGAGGGCGGGATCGAGATCACAGCCCGGCTTGCCTCTCCCCATCCAGGAGCTGGAGGTCACCGTCTTGGGTGGCCACCAGCGGAGGGGTGCAACCGGGCTATGTGATGAAAATCCTTGAAGCCGAACGATGGTTGAAAGGTACCAACTCCCGCGGAGTCACGTTCCTCCAACGATGAGGCGGAAAGACGGCGGGTATCCCCCATCCGGGGGCTTGGAAGATGGAAAGACACTATGCATGTGGGAGCGCAAAGACATGGTCTACTTCCAAGGGGGTCACCCTCCTTTTAAAGGCGACTATCCCTACTTGCGTCCCCAGCCGTCACGGGCTGAGTCTTCTCCAACACGCCCCAAGGCCCTCCCCTGCGGCGCGGGGGCTAGGTCCCGCATGTCATGCAAGCCGGCTCAGAGCAGAAGAAGCCAAACCGCCGCGCGTGGTGCGCACGACCGCCCAGCGGTTACAAGTGACCCTCCACTTTTGCCCAGACCAGCGGGCGAAAGGGGCGGGCAGCCATGCAGGCGGCATGCAACCGCGCCAAGTGGACGCGCTTCTCCGACTCCCGACACGCCCAACGTGGAGGCCCAGGCCCACGCGTCACGCAACCGGCGCGCCGGATGCTTCATGCAAGCAACTGCACTGCCACTTGCGCCACCACCGCGCCTCCTCGATTGCGGAACCAATACCGCGACTCGAGGCGACCCAGCGCACGACCCAGCAGCGCCAGCCTGGCGTGGCGGTCAATGCGGCCAAAAATGAGCCGGCAGTAATGACGGTGGCAGGCGGGCGGGAGCAGCGGTCACGTCGTCGGCCAAGCTCACGTCCCATCCGGGGGCAGCAAGAGAACCCCCTCTCACGGCGTGAAGACAACGCGCCCGTGATCCGTTCCTCGAACGGCTCGCGCACGCGCAACGGCCGCCCCGCCAACCACTCGCCCCGTCGCATTAACTCCGCGGCGGGACAGGCGGCGCTTCTGGCAGGAGAAGCGGGCGACGCTTCGCCTTCGCCATAATAACCGCGCCAAAAAAGGTACGTCGCGTCGTTCGATTTCGTATCCTTTTCCTTTTTTCCTCTTTCTCTCTCTCTTGCAACAGGGACCGAGAAAGGGGGATACCCCGAAAAGGATCCTTCCCCGTGAAGGAACCAGGCTCCGAGCCTCCCTACTGATCAGAGGTTCGAAGGCTGGCCCCCCGAAGGGTTCGACAGCTGCCTCAGATCGCGTGGGCCCTACACCCACTACTGGTCAGAGGTTCGAAGCCCGGCCCCCCGAAGGGTTCCACGGCCGCCTCAGGCTACTCGGGCTCCGCGCCCATTACTAATCAGGGGTTCGAAGGCTGGCCCCCGAAGGGTTCACAGCCGCCTCAGACGCCGAGCAAGAGATGACCATGGGTACGTTCGATACATAACCAAGGCTCGGGCTGCGCTCCCGAGGTACCCTAGGACATTTCCGAGACCAGCGGGAGCGATCTTGTAACGGAATCCCATCAGAGGGAGGCATCGAGCCCTCGGACCCCGTCGCCGGGGGACCGGGTCCGGCAGATCACCCGCAGGTACTTTTGGGCGTGCCTCTGGGCCCCTAGCCGACCCCTAACGAACGGGGCACGGACGTCCACTCGGATTACGCGCTTGCAGCTCACCGGAGACACCATGTTCGGCGCCCATCGAGGGCAACATGGCGCTTCCCCCCCTCCTCCTTGCGGAAAGGCGACGCAGGGGCGTATGTAAAAAAGCCGAGTCTGTCCCTGATCGCCCTCTCGCCCTGTGCAGAGGCTCGGGGGCTGCTCTCGCAAACCCGGCTCCGGCCGAACCGTTGACAGCGTCAACATATCAGCCCGAGAACTTGGGACCCGACCGTACACCCGGGCTACGGCCAGCTCGCATGAGGGAACAACCAGACCAGCCGAAGCATTGCGCGAGGCATTAAGACCTCGAAGGAGTGAAACCACTCCTCCGAGGCCTCGGGGGCTACACCCGGCGGGTGCGCTCGCGCGCACCCACCGGAACAAAATGCAACCGAGAAAGGCTGGTCCCCTTGCAAAAAAGTGCGACGAAAGCCTCCAAGCGAGTGCTAACACTCCCTTCGAGGCTCGGGGGCTACTGTCGGGGACCATAATTAGGGGTACCCTCAAGACTCCTAATTCTCAGCTGGTAACCCCCATCAGCATAAAGCTGCTAAGGCCTGATGGGTGCGATTAAGTCAGGGATCAGTCCATTCGAGCGACTTGATCACGCCTCGCCCGAGCCCAGCCTCGGACAAGGGCTGCCGACCCCGGAGGATTTCCGTCTCGCCCGAGGCCCCCCTCCAACGGCGAACATATTTCCGGCTCGCCCGAGGCCTTGCCTTCGCTAAGAAGCAACCCTGACTAAATCGCCGCACCGACCGACCAAGTCGCAGGAGCATTTAACGCAAAGGTGGCCTGACACCTTTATCCTGACGCGCGCCCTCCGGCAGAGCCGAAGTGACCGCCGTCACTTCGCCGCTCCACTGACCGGCCTGACAGAAGGACAGCGCCGCCTGCGCCACTCCGACTGCAGTGCCACTTGACAGAGTGAGACTGACAGGCAGTCAGGCCCTGCCGAAGGCACCATAGGAAGCTCCGCTTCGCCCGACCCAGGGCTCAGACTCGGGCTAAGTCCCAGAAGAAGGCGAACTCCGCTCCGCCCGACCCAGGGCTCGGACTCGGGCTAAGTCCCAGAAGACGGCGAACTCCGCTCCGCCCGACCCAGGGCTCGGACTCGGGCTAAGTCCCGGAAGACGGCGAACTCCGCTCCGCCCGACCCAGGGCTCGGACTCGGGCTCAGCCCCAGAAAACGACGAACTCCGCTTCGCCCGACCCCAGGGCTCGGACTCCGCCCCGGCCTCAGCCGACGACCTCCGCCTCGCCCGACCCAGGGGCTCGGGCTCGACCTCGGCCACGGAAGACAGACTCGACCTCGGCTTCGGAGGAGCCCCCACGTCGCCCAACCTAGGGCGCAGGCCAGCCACGTCAACAGGAGGCGCCATCATCACCCTACCCCGAGCTGACTTGGGCCGCAGGGAACAAGACCGGCGTCCCACCTGGCTGGCTCCGCCAGATAGGCAATGATGGCGCCCCGCTTGCTCTGTGACAACGGCGGCTCTCAGCCCCCTTACGAAAGCAAGAGGACGTCAGCAAGGACCCAACCGCTCCAACAGCTATCCCTCCGCCAGGCTCCATCGCTCCTCCGACGGCCACGACATCACACCAGCTGGGCGCCAAAATCTCTCCGGCTGCCACATCGGCATGTACTTAGGGCGCTAGCTCTCCCCCGCTAGACACGTAGCACTCTGCTACACCCCCCATTGTACACCTGGATCCTCTCCTTACGCCTATAAAAGGAAGGACCAGGGCCCTCTTAGAGAGGGTTGGCCGCGCAGGGACGAGGACGAGACATGCGCTCTCTTGGGGCCGCTCGCTTCCCTCTCCCGCGTGGACGCTTGTAACCCCCTACTGCAAGCGCACCCGACCTGGGCGCGGGACGAACACGAAGGCCGCGGGATTCCCACCTCTCTCACGCCGGACTCCGGCCGCCTCGCTCTCCCCCCTTCGCGCTCGCCCTCGCGCTCGACCCATCTGGGCTGGGGCACGCGGCGACACTCACTCGTCGGCCCAAGGGACCCCTCGGTCTCGAAACGCCGACATTATTATACTCCTCTCGACTTAGAGAGGCGAGGAGTATAGTAGTGGCTTGGGAGTTGATGTGTTGGATTTGTTCGACCTCCTCCGAATCATAATCCTTGTCCCCTTTGTTTGGTACCTGCGCTCCATATTCAACAATATCCCATATGCTTTTGTGGAGTGAGGTTAGGTGATGCCTCATTTTATCACTCCACATAGAATAATCTTCACCTTCAAGCATGGGTGGTTTGCCTAATGGGACGGAAAGTAATGGAGTGCGTTTTAAAATACGAGGATAGCAAAGGGGCATCTTACTATACTTCTTGCGCTCATGGCACTTAGAAGTGACGGATGCGGATTCTGAGTCGGAGGTGGAGGGTGACGAAGAGTCGGTCTCGTAGTAGACCACCTTCTTCATCTTTTTCTTCTAGTCACCCTTCCGTTGGGACTTGATGGAGGAAGAGGATTCCTCCTTGTGCTTGTGGGCGGACTCTCTTAAGTGAGTTCTCCCCGAGCTTGCGGATTTGTCGCCGGTCCTGATCTCCCTCATGGCGGATGCTCCCGACATCACTTCGAGCGGTTAGGCTCTAATGAAGTACTGGGCTCTGATATCAATTGAAAGTCGCCTAGAGGGGGGTGAATAGGCAAATCTGAAATTTATAAACTTTAAGCACAACTACAAGCCGGGGTTAGCGTTAGAAATAAAAGCGAGTCCGAAAGAGAGGGCGAAAACAAATCATAAGCAAATAAAGAGTGTTACACGGTGATTTGTTTTATCGAGGTTCGGTTCTTGCAAACCTACTCCCCGTTGAGGTGGTCACAAAGACCGGGAATCTTTCAACCCTTTCCCTCTCTCAAACGGTCACTTAGACCGAGTGAGCTTTCTCCTTAATCAAACGGGTCATTTAGACCCCACAAGGACCACTACAAACTTAGTGTCTCTTGCTTTGATTACAAGTGTCTTGAGAATAAGAATGGGGAAGAAGAAAGCACGATTGCAAAAGCCAAGCGACAAGAGCGATGAATAACACACGGATCACTCTCTCTCTCTCTCAAGTCACTAATCACTAATGATCACTGGAGAGATTGGAGGCTTTGATTGTGTCTTGGAATGGATTGCTAGCTCTTGTATTGAATGTTGAAGGTTGGAATGCTTGGGTGAAGTGAATGGAGGTGGTTGGGGTTGTATTTATAGCCACCAACCACTTCCTAGCCGTTGCTTCACTTCTGCCGACCGCGGACGGTCCGCGCCCCTGGTCCGGACGGTCCGCCCCTGCAGATCAATGGCTGAAAACACAACGGTCAACAGTAACAGCTTTATCAACGACTATATTGCATTTAATGCGTCGTCAGATGTCAGATAAAGGCAGTCGCGGACGGTCCGGTCATGCACCCCGGACGGTCCGCGAGGACGCTATAATTCATTTTACCGAACCCGTCACCTTCGGGATTTTCGGTTCCTCACTTACCGGACGGTCCGCGCCTGAGGCCGGACGGTCCGCGCATGGTCTCGGACGGTGCTTGCTCTTCCATCGGACGGTCCGCAATAGAGACATGTGTTTTTGCATTGGTTCTGTCTGAGGGTCATTTAGGTGTCGCGGACGGTCCGCCGCAAAGGCCTGGACGGTCCGCGCTTGGCCTGTTTTTCCGAAAAGCTTCTCCTGTCCGGAATAATCTACAGTATTCCGGATAGTCGATTTAGAATAGTTGTAGATGACCCTTTGGCACCTGTAGAACATATAATCTAGAGCAAACTAGTTAGTCCAATTATTTGTGTTGGGCAATTCAACCACCAAAATCATTTAGGAAAAGACTTGACCCTATTTCTCTTTCAGTAACAGTGCATGAGGTGATACTTGGTCTAAACTTAGTGATGTTTGTTCTGTAAAAATATATATACAAAGAAATAAAAGGAATACTCTAGGGACTACCCTACTGTAAAGTTTAACCCCTAAAAAAACTTAGTGATGTTTGTGGAAAACTTGTGAGATTGTGGTCTTTATGAGATATGTGGTCTCTATGATGTATGTGATGATTTTGTGAACTCTGTGATGTATATGTGATGATTATGTGATATATATTTTATTTGTTTGCATAGAATAATAAAAACAAATAAAAAGTGGGTCTTTGGTCACTTTGCCGAGTGCATTGGCCAAAGCACTCGACAAAGAGAGCACACCTGTAAACTGATAAAGCTTCTTTGTCGAGTGTTATGGTCCTAGCACTCGGCAAAGAAAAACCTTTGCCGAGTACACTCGGCACAAAGCCTGGCGTGGAGGCGCACTGGAGCTCCCTTTGCCGAGTGCCAGGCAGACATGCACTCGGCAAAGTTAGCTTCTTTGCTGAGTGCCAGCTTGCGACACTTGACACAGAGGTTGGCATGGGGGCCCATTGGAGCTCCGTTTGCCGGTAGTCAGGCCAACAAGCACTTGGCAAAGGCTCTGTCACCGTCACTTGTGCCGTCAGGGCGACATTTTTTTTGCCACATGCCCGACATAAACTACTCAACAAAAAGGTCGTTGTCGATGTACAGTTCATTGATCCCTCTTTACCAAGTGCCACACTCGACAAAGCGTTTGTCGAGTGTTATCAAGGATTTACCGAGTGCATGTGACACTTGGCAAAGTACTATGTTCCGGTAGTGATGTGAGTTCAGTGACAACTAATAGTTAAGTTCACCAAATTAAAGATCGATATATATAGGGAGAGGATATTGGGAGCCCAGGGCTTCTAATAGTTACAGGAAGCCCCAGCCACCCGTGGACCGCACCTAACAACCAGGTGCATGCGGTCAAACCTCCGGTCAGACCGGACTGGCCTCACCGCCTCCACGCCCCCACGCACCCATGTATGTGCATTTGTTTCCATTTGCATGCGCGAAAATTTTGGAAGGTATGCACACAAATTTGGGAAATGGATTGGCATGCATAGAAAAAAAAACTGATTTTAATGCTTTATTCTGCCCATAAATATATGATATCTATAACAGCTATGCAACTAGATTTGTTAGAAATATTTTATGATATATACTAATACTAATTATTCTACACGGTGTAGGTATTTGTGCAATACGGTATGTTGCGTAGAAAATCAGTTTCCGATTGCATGTGCACAAATTTAGGATGACAAGAATGTGCATTGAAAGAAAATAGATTGACATGCATGGAAACAAAAAAAATCTGATTTAAATGCTTTATTTTCATTATAAATATAGGATCTCTTGAACAACAATGCAACTAGGCTCGTTGGAACCAGTTTATGACACATACTGATATTAATTATGCTACCCGATGTAGATATTTATGCATGTGGCGCATAAAAAACCTCTTTCCTGCTACATGCGCACAAATTTAGGATGACAAGAAAGTGCGTGGATAGAAAATGGATTGTCATGCATGAAAACAAAAAAATCTAATTTAAATGCTTTATTTCGTCCATAAAAATAGGATATCTACAACAAGCATGCACATAATCTCGTTGGAACCAGATTATGACATATATATATTGATACTAATTATGATACACAGTATAGATATTTATGCAGTGTGGTATATCGCGTAAAAATCTATTTCCTGCTACATGCGCATAAATTTAGGATGGCAAGAACGTGAGTTGAAAAGAAATGGATTGGCGCATGCGAGATTTATGGAATCGTGGCAAATAACCTCATTTCTTAGAGCGGTTACCTTTTTCTAAATTTCTGTTTCGTTCTCGTAAATGTGTGATGTAAATATCTTATAAATATGACGTAAATGGTAGGAACCCAATACACACTGGATTAAGTAACGAGATAATGCATAAAATCAATAAATAGTTTGCGTAAAATGTGAATAGAAATATCATAAACAAACAATAGATGGAAGCAGAGCCATGATCTGAAATATATGTCGTAAAAATCTATTGATTGATGTTGGCATAAATATGTATACAAAATATCATAAAAACAGGGCAATTGCTCGCGTCTAGGGGAGCCGCCGATGTCGCACGCACCTCTGCGAGCCGCCGTCGCTAGCGGATGTCGAACGCAAAGCGGAGCAGCACATCCCTGCAAGTCCACCACAGTCGTCGCCGCCACCATTGATCGTACCACTGGAGGTCGGCCGCCTAGCGCTCGTCGATATCGCCTACCGCTCGTCGACGTCGCCCGCCGATGTCGCACCATTGGCCGCCCCTCGCGTCTCATGTCGACGCTCGCTGCTCGCGCCTCGGGACACTGTCGTCAACGTTCGCTCGCGTCTCATGCGATCGCAACCACCGCCAGAAATTGAAACCCTAATCCCTGGGGTCTAGGCTGCTTTTAGGGCTTGTTTGGGTAATCTTGGATTGGAGTTGATTGATGTGTTATAAGGTGTATTGAAGTGTAATATAAACTAATTTCTTTTTCAATCCCTTCAATCCACTTCAATCCCTCTTTATCCAAAAAAGGCCTTAGGCGGCCGGGGCTTGGGTCGCTTGAAGTGGTGCGTTTGAACCAGACGGTAGCATCGGATCACGGCTTTCATCCGTCTGTTGAAAGTCCATAGCTCTAAATATCTGAACTCTCTCTCTCTCTATATTCTCAACGTTGTTCTATTATATGGAAATCATCATAATAACATTTTTAGATTCCCGTGGAACTTTCATCTAGTCTAGTAATATATATACTGTTTTAATCATGCAACCGTACGTTATTACATGCACGTAGCACAATCATCATCATCATACTGATTGCGTGAACAAATAGGCTTTCTTGTGTCTTCACGTACTCTTTGCGTATATAAAAGTACCCTACCTTTCACAAAAAAAAAGTGTCCTGTCTTGCTTGATGGACGTGAAGAGATTATGAAATCTGAACAGGATTTCAATGTTTCTAGAAGAAAGGACGAACCCCTACCGACACGCCGATTAGATGTGACGACGATATATTTCTCTTGGGAGATGATAAAAAAAAAGTCGGATAATTACAGGTGAGTTTCCTGCACCTCACACACGCTGCTAGCTAGTGCAGGACCGGGACACGTCAGGCCGGCTAGCGATGCAATGCAAGCTAAGCACAGCATGGCACATGTAGCTAGCTAGCTATATAGCTGCAGCACCACAGGTCTCTGTAGCTAATTAATCGTATAATTTTATTGTCGATGCGTTTTGATTACACATGTGTCCATGAATCACCCAATAATCCCAGCCAGCCAGCCAGCCAGCGCTAATAATAATCATGGCCGGCTGGCTGCACGACTGTTGGATACGATCCATGTGGAACTGTCAGCTGTGGGTGGTTGCCTGTCTCTCTGATTGACCCTTCGTCTGGGCCATCAATTGTTTTTTTTTGTTAGCGATAAGAGAGTTCTTAATCAACCAGAGAGCAAGCTGCAGAGTATTATGGCGACGAGGACGACGGCTGTGTGTCGCTCGTTCCTTCCCGGCCATGTGCAGTGCCGGCCGGTGAGATTCTTGCTTGCTTGGTGCGCCTAATTGCTACCTGCACGCACGCACGCACGCGTTGCATGTTTCCATGGGATTAATTGAGGCCGTTGCTAGTGTGATAATGTGTGCGTATTCGGCATCTCTACTGCAAAACCGTCCCTCTGTATGCAGTTCGTGTTGTGTCTTCAGTTAAACCTGCTTTCCAAATCTGATTCAACTTACACAAAAGGTAAAACAATCTAGAGGAAGTTAAAGGTAAAGCAGAAGTTTCTGTTTCATTGTCTAGTTCTGATCGATCTTGTGTAGAGACCTGCCTGTAGATGTTCTTGGCAGAAAGCTAGAGTACTGTAGAAAAGTTTACTCCTGGGTATCTTACCTCTTTGACTGCTGGTGCTATTCCTTTTGAGTTGTGACATCTTAGTAGGCTGTAATAAGCAAAACATTTCAGCCTTGGTCTGTTCTACTTTGTATTTTTTCTATTACCATTATGGTCCAGGATAAAAAGTCGGGTTTTAGCTGGAAGTTCGTAGTGGTTTATAGTTCTCTTTTTGATAAGGGTAAGGGGGATTTTCTTAAAGAGTTATATTATGTGATGCACTCTTGTACCGTTAGTGTTGGCGCTGTAACACCCAAAATCCTATTTTGGGATTTATATATGTTCTCCGAAAGATTTAATTAAAAACGTATTTTAATAATATATATTATTTCTTTATAATGTATAGAGGAAATAATTAGTGATGTCCAAACTTTGGTAGTTCAAAAGCTTGAAATCAAAACTTTAAACTGAGATTACATGAGAAAAATAGAAAGATTTCAAATTGTTTAATGAGTAAAAATTATTCACTGTAGTGCTTATGAACCATCTCTTTGTAGGAAATAAATCAGAAAGTCTTGTATAAACAAAACTAGTTAGAATTAATATGCACCAAATGATTTAGGATGATATATTAGAATTTGTTTTCTTAGAATAGTGCCTTGTTATGTACATGAGTTTCATATTAAGAGAACATTTGTTTAATAGATAAAACAAGATAATAAATAAATAAAAATAAAACTTTGCATTAGCATGCTGGACTTTTCTTGGCTGTGCATTCTAAATTCAAACTTTATTCGAACTTGATTTGAAATTTGGAAATCAAAAGGGGGAAGAAAAGGAAAATGAAAAGAAAACAAAACAGAAAAATAAGAAAAAGGAAAACCTACGTCTTGGGCCTAATTCACACTTACCGAACCAAGCTAACCTTGCCGGTCCATCTCTACTTTCCGTCCCCGCGCGGCCCATTCAGCCTGCAAAGCTGGCCCCATACACTCCACCGCACCACCCGCAAGCACTGGGCCACTGCCCCGTGGGCCCGCTCGTCCAGTGCTAGCTCGCGCACATGCCTAGATATCACCTACGTTGGCTCGGGGGACCAGCGTCCCATTGCGTGCGTGGACTCACTCCTGGACGCCGACTTGTGGACCTACCTCGTCAGATACATCCCTATCCTCTCTAACGAACTACGCGCGCAACCACCTCTCCGTGTTTACCGAGGAGATCCACCGGCTGAGCCCCTCCCCCTGGTGCATAAAAGTCGAAGCTCTGCGACCCACCATCTCATCTATTTTGTAGCACCGTCGACGTCGCAGTGGACTCCTCGTCGCGGCATCCTGTGGTGGGGGGGGGACCACCAACATTGGTCTACCCCGTGGATGACCCTCCTACCTCAGTAGATGGACCTGGAGTGTTGTGGGATCCCGTCGCTTGTATGCGTAGCTTCGTCAGGCTTTCACCGCGATCGAGTGCCAACGAATCTCTCGTCGGAGTTGTATCTCTGTCGTAGACCCACAAGAAACCGTGGCCAAGTCTGTAGTCGCCTGGATTCACGGTATAAGCTCCATGACTCGATTCGCCTTGACCTACTCTACATTCTGGTCTAGTTGTGCATTGGCCTACGTGTTTGGGGGCACCAGATTGTGCATGCTGGCGATATCGCCACCATGGGCTAGGCCCGACGCCGCTCGGGCGCAGTCAGGGGTAGAAGGAGGCCTGCTGACCGCTCGATTCTATACTAACGACCAGGATTAGATCCGGGGTAACGGTTCGGTATAAGGATGGTTCTGTCCGTCAATTCGTGATCGAACGAATGTTAATAGATTTCAGGTGATTAAATCTCGTCCGCCGATCTATCCATCAAAGGTCAGTGGGTGCATACCGGTTTAGAGAGCTGAGATCTAATCTTAACTGTAGATTGACATCCAACGAATGTTGCGCGAGGATACCCATTCGGTGTTATATTTTTGTTAAAGAGCCCCCTAGGAACTGTAGAATCAACTCGTCGTCCCCCTCTGTGTAAAGAGCATAGCAGATGGGTTCTGACTTTAACAGTTTACACCCTGAACTATTAGAAAATCTTTGCCGTCGTCCATTAATCGATTAAAATAAATAGGATCAGGAATTTGCAAATTTACCCTTGGAAATAAATTTTAGTATGGAATTAATACCAAAATGACCTAGAAACTTGTTTTCGTTATAACTTCGCATTTTAATTCTGCTTCGTCATTCAAATTGTGTGTGGTTCGTAATAAGATTTCCTATGCACTAACACCATTAATTGTAATGTATCACACACTTTTATATTTAGATAATTGCTAACCTATGTTAGTAGGTTAACCCTTCTAAGTTAATATGTTTATAATTATAACTTGACTTGAATATGAACTCTAATTAAGAGATGACTGAGATTAAAAGATAAATTATATTAAAGTTGAATTAATTATCCCTTGATAACATTCTTCTCATCAGATTTATATTAATTGATATATGGTGTACCTTTATTGTTTAATCACCTAAAACTTTAGAAAATCATATCTTAACCATAACTCCGATTTTAGTGATTCTCGAACCTACGATTTCGTAGCAGCGCATAGAATTTTCTTACGCTGGTTGTTCTCGTGTTTGGTGTACTGTTATTTTTGTGTACTCCTAGTCTATTTGTATGTACTGCTATGAGTAACAACGAGGTTACGAGTCATCTGAAGACCAATTGGGTGAAAGTACCTGGGATCTCAAGTCACAGGCAAGTTGTGCCCTTGATCACTTTTCTTTGCCTAATAATGTTCCTATTAATCACTGTGACATGCTCAGGTTAATTTGATGGGACCCAATAGGTTTTCCTAGTATTGTTTATCCTAGACCTTGCAAACAAATGAACTATTGGGTAGATTTGTTATTGCTCTACCTGTATTTGGGATTAATGCTATACTGAACTATGATCATGTTTCACTATTATTGTTGGTTTATTATTGTTCATGATAAGATCATTATGTTAATTGGAACATGGAGAACCACCCGAGAAAACAGTGCTACCACAAGGGTGGTATGGGACGCCCTTGGCTAATTAATTAGGAAAACTAGTGGAGGACTACCTTACCTGAAAGGGGCAAGAGCGGTAGAGGAGCTGCCGGTATAGGGAGGTTCTCGAGTCGATCATATTGCAATGGCTTTTCGAACGAGGGATTCCTATATCGCTGTTCTCAGAAACCGTAACGGGTTTTCTGAAGCTAGTGGAACTTTGTAAAGGCCTCGTAGTGCTACCCTGCCTCGTCTCCTCGGTTGAGATGTATGGGATTCATGACCCCGTGGCAAATGGGTAACACGACTTGTGGGTAAAGAAGCGCAACCTCTGCAGAGTGTAAAATTGGTATATCATGCGTGCTCACGCTCATGAGCGGCTAGGACACTCACATGATTAACTTATGGAATTAAACTTAATTTGTCATTTGCATTACATTGTGGGTTTTATTATTAATTTTGATCTCTTATTTATTTGGGTTGGTATCTACTTACACTTAGTAACTGCTAATAAAATTTTGACCAACGTTAAAAGCAATGCTCAGCTTTAAACATCTTCTTTGGTAAGTCTTACACTTCACATGAGCCCCCACCATAAGTGAGCTCATGCACATTATTCCCCACAACTTGTTGAGCGATGAACGTATGTAAGCTCAACCTTTCTGTACTCATATCCCCCAGGTCAAGGATAGGTACCACAAGATAAGGAGGATGATGGATGCCACGATGAGTTCGTGAGAGATCTAGGTCGTCGTCTCCCAGTCAACTATGGTTGCTGGATCATCGTCTTCGTATGATGTAATTATTTAGTTATTTTGTACAGAACTCCTATTATATAGTAAAGATGTGACATTTGTTTCTGTAACATGAGTCATCATATGTGTGAGACTTGATCCTAGCACACATTTTATTCACGTCTGGATTTGCCCTTAAATCTGGGTGTGACAGGCGCCGATCTGGGCGCCAATTACTGCGATGATAACTGGCGGCGGTGCTCTCTGTAGAGGTGCGGACGGTCCGCAGCCAGGGGTCGGACGGTCCGCGACCTGGCGCAAGGGCTGGTATTCTATCACTCCCGGTTTTAGAAGGCAAACCGAATACGAACCATGTACGTGCCAGGATCAACAATTCACGTACACAACATTTACATAACCGGACATCATCACATTGTGCTCAAATGATAACATAAAGAGTATTAATTTGATTACATAATGATGCCCGAGACATCCACATAGTCATTAACATAGATCAAAGTGCGAAAACGAAACGTAGTTAAACACGGCCTTCACAGGCAACCGACTGGGGGTTTGCCGCTTACCCACGCCTAGAACTCATCATACTCTTGGAACTCCTGGAAATCCTCCACCACGACTTCATCTTCTCCTGAGCAGTGGTTGCAATGTGGACAACCTGGGGGTTTGGTGTGTAGAGCAAGGGTGAGTACACATCAACATACTCATCAATTGCCCCGTTTGGCTGTAGTGGACTAGCTTTATGTTGGGTTAAGATCAAGCAGTTGCTTTTAGTTGGTCAGGTAATTGTTACTAGTAGAGAGCCAGGTTTTAGCATTAAACCCAAGTAATTAGCCCAAAAGTACTCCTTCCAAACGGAAAGAATACCAAAAACCATAATCATAAAAACCAGAATTATCCTCATCATTATCTGTAAACATAGTATCTCTGATCAATGTGCCTCTAATAAATGGAGCTCCCAAGGCCGCTCATAACCGTGAGCACGAGTGATATATCAGTTTCATAACAATCTGCAGAGGTTGCACACTTTACCCACGAGTCGTGAGTCCCTCTCTAGCCTGGGCTTGCAAGACCCTTATTCATTCCTGAGGTGAATGGCCAGGGATTCACTATGAAGCCTTTACAAAGATTCCCTGAGGCTGTAGTCGCTCGTTAGGTTTCCTAAATGTACCACACTCCTCCCCAAGGGGCAAACCACCCTCGGTAGAGCGAGCCGCATACACCAAGTCCCATTGACGACACGACGGCGAAGCAAACTATATCTCAGTTTCTCTAATTAATTAGCTAAGGGCGTCCCGTACCACCCTCATGGTTATACTGTTTTCCCGGGTGGTCATCCAACGAACCAGTCCTTACAAAGAGGCACTTGAGAAACCGCTCTAGCCCCCTTAAATGTAATAATACCATCATTATAATCAAAAGGTAATCATCGTATCATAAATAATCTCATGATGTTCATTGATTAAAGTGAAGCACTAGCATAGAGCTAAATCAAAATGATCCAACCCACGTAGGTGAACAAGGACAGGATAAACAAAGCTAGTCAACCCTTAGGTATAAATTGTGTAAATGCGGAGAGGTGAATTATAAAATGTATAGGATATAGATAGGTCAGAGGACACTTGCCTTCATTAACCAGCTGCTGCTCAGGGTCTTCACCTGCAACTCCTTCGGACTCCGCCAACGGACCGTTATCTATACGAGTTCAAACATACATTCCAAAAACTTAATATAAAAAGAAACAATACACCACACAATAAAATATAACAAATAAATAGGAGCGTGGCGCAGGATTTGCCTCTACGACTATACGAGAAAGAAATTACAACGGTCGAGGCTATGGTCGAAAGGTAATTACGTTAAGCAACTATGAATTAAAATACTTGTCTAGACATAACCATATTAATTTAACGATCGCGTTATGCACAAAATAAAGTTACGCTACACACTTAATTATTATAAACAACTCTAGGTAAATTTAAAAGGTTGTAGCGCGACGAAACGCGCAACACAAGGTATAATTTTAACGGAAATTAAACGAATCGTCGCGCGACAAAGCGCACGACGCAACGCGACTCAACCTGAAATTAAAATGGATTATCGCGCGACGAAGCGCGTAATAGCACACATGATCTATACTGAAATTAAGACGAGTTGTCGCGCGACGAAGCGTGCGACAGCACACACGAATTAGAACGAATCGTCGCGCGGCAAAGCGTGCGATAGCACACAAGAACTAAACTTGAAATTAAATGGATCGTCGCGCGACGAAGCGCGCGACGCAACACTTAAACTAAACTAAAATTAAAATGAATTGTCGTGTGACGAAGCGCGCGACGCAACACTAGAATTAAATATGAAATTAACACGAAACGTCGCGTGACGAAGCGCGCGACAGCATACGCTAATTAAACTGAATTTAAAACGAAACGTCGCGCGACGAAACACGCGACACAACACATTACCTAAACTGAATTAAACGAATCACCGCACGACGCAACACATGAATTAAACTGAATTTAAACACTACGCGCGCCAGGCTGCGCGCACGGGGTTAGGGCTGCGCGCACCGGGTAAGGCCGCGTCGAGGGCGAGCCGCCGCGCCGGGCCAGGCCGCGCCGAGGGGAGGGGCCGCAGGGGGGGCTGTGCGTAGGGGAAAGAGGGAAGGAGAAGAGGGAGGGAAGAGAGGAGAGGGGAAGCTCACCTCGGGGCTCGACGATCGGCGGCAACGAAATCCAACCTAGGGAAAGGAGAGATGGAGAGAGGTGGAAGAGAGGGAGAGGGAAGTTGTTGCGCAGGAAAGAAAGAATGAGGGGGAGGGTCGGGGTGCGCCTAGGGAGAGGCGCCAGGGCGCGCGCCTGGGCCTGGGCTAGGTCGGGGTGGGCTGCGCCACGGGCCGGGCCGACTACCCACTGCTCGCTCTCGCCTGCTTCTAATCGAGATCAATCCGCGAATCAAAAAACAAAACTAGACGAACGCGCGACTAGGCACAGCATCAGACAAAATAAATATGCTTCGGCATGATGCAACAACCATGTCAACTTAGGTTTTGTTTACACACCATAAGGACACCAGTCTCTATATTGCTTTGAAAATAGGTAGAAGGAGTGAACCGGGAAGAGAAAAGAGAGTAACGCCTGAATTTGGTGAATATGAGAGCCAAAGAATTTATAACCCAAAATTAGGGCGTTACATATTCCTGCTTGACGAGCCGAACGGTCCACGCCTGGAGGCCGGACGATCTGCGCGTGCGTAGGAGCGGCAGGGTTCGCCGACAGCGCTTGAATCTTGCTCCCGGGAGGGACCCCGTCGGGGAGGAGAGATCCTAGGCTTTGTCTTGGGATCGACAGGCCACCCAAGACGCCTCTAATCGACGTAGAGCCAAAGGGAGATGAAGATTTAAGGTAGAGAAAGGCTAAACTAGGGCTAAACTATAACTACTCCTAATGCATAAGGTAAAAAGAGATGTATATTGATTATTGTTTCGATTGTTCGTGTTCCAATCGTCCGTAGTCCTCCATATATATAGAGGGAGGTCTAGACCCGTTACAAGCCGTCCTCCATATTTACTTCAACAGCCTTTGGCCTCCACCTCTTTTGCGGTGGTGGGTACTGCGAATGCGTATCATTAAAGATTTTTTCTACTTCTTTTTCCTTGATCTCCTTTGCTCTCAAGCGCTGTAATTTTCGCTTTTGAGACTGTGTTAGTCTCGATGGGCACCATCGGGGCATGGAGTATTTCGGGTCAGCTGTTTTGATGGCAATTGTGTCTTCTTCCTCGTTTGTATTGACGATTTACCCAAAATCATCGGCCCTTCATTATTTCCATGTATGACAACATCTGTTGTACCTATTTTGATGATGACCCCTTTTGTCGTCCTCTTGGTGGTTGTAGATATATGCCCCCCTGCCGGATTGATCGACCTTTGTGGCCGAATAGTCCGGCAATCTTGCTGGACCTGTGCCTGGTGACCGGATTGAGGGGCACTCAATCGGTCTTGTACTGGAGATGCCAACCTATCAAATACAGATGTTTGGGGTGCCCCTAAGCGGGGTATTGTGGCATCCCAAATGGATATGGTGGCATGCTCCACATTTGATTCGGTACATATGGCGGTGGTGGTATGTACTCATAATGATATGGCACAGGTGTGTATGGGGGTGGAGGTGTCCATGTAGGCACGTTAGGTCTTAATTGGACATTATGGCCTACCAACCTTTCCGATTGGTGCGATGGTCTAATCGGTCTTATCTGTTGTAGCTCATGAGTGGGTGAGCGAGGTCGCTTTGGTGGCCGATCACTTGGGTCGTCCTTCTTTTTCACATATTAGACAAAATTGATCAAAAGTCGGGCTAGATTTGACCAATCGACCAACTACCTTGAATGTGTTAGTTTTTCACGTACCTATTTCTGGTCATCATGGTTTGAAAGTACGTGGTTGTCGTGGTTCCTGGGCGTTGCCGGATTGTTCGCTTGAATGATTCGGATTGTCCTATGATGTCTCGGACCGTATGTGTCTATGCGCCGAACCATCCGTGATGCACGAAACAGGGACCCGCG
Source organism: Zea luxurians (assembly GCA_029449295.1). Classification (NCBI taxonomy): domain Eukaryota; kingdom Viridiplantae; phylum Streptophyta; class Magnoliopsida; order Poales; family Poaceae; genus Zea; species Zea luxurians. The sequence continues at coordinate 6,170,090 of JAOPSE010000082.1, read as the reverse complement.
CCTGGTTATCTGATTGCGCCTGCCCCCCGACGTTGGAGGTAGTGATGGTAACTTTCAGAGTCTCCCCTCCATTAGGAGTCCTTTCTGCGACCACTTTCCTGCAATAGTTTTTAGTAATTTCATTGGCCTCTCGTGCATTGCTGATGACGACCTCCTTGCCTTTTCCCTTATCGGCTGTGCTAGGCTGAATCAGGACCTTTTTGCCAACAAAGTTAATCATATTTGTAGGAAAGGGCTCCATGTCCACCTGCATTTCCTAAAATTTCAATCATCCCTCGTTAATGTCCGATTGGATTTGTCGTCGAAATACATTACATTCATTAGTAGCATGAGAAAATGAGTTGTGCCACTTGCAATATGCACGACGCTTGAGTTCGTCGGTGGGTGGAACAATATGGTTTATCTTAATGTTGCCATTTTTGAGTAACTCATCAAATATTTTATCACACTTGCCGACATTAAATGTAAGTTTAACCTCCTCTTATCATTTCTTTTGAACCATCTGTAAGGAGGAACAAGCCGAAGACTTGGCCTATTTTGGCCAAACCATTTCAACAGCGTATACTGTGGTGGAACCACCCGAATTATTCCAACTTAAGTGCCTAAGTCACGCCCTTGGGGCCGCAACACACTTAAATCGGAATAACCCGTCAGTCCCTCAGATCTAGTCTGATAGAGCCACTTAACCAGGATCAAATTCCACAATCTCACTCGAAGGTGAGTCACAGAAGAAATACAATAAAACAAGAAACCTCAAATTAAGTACTGAATTATTACATAGATCAAAGTTTTTCGAGTAGCAAATAAGAGTTCACAAAATAAAATGCAGCGGATAATCGATGTCGTCGGTATTGAGGAAATGGGCAAGGCCTAGCCCACTACTCCTCGTGCTCCTCTCCTGCCGGAGCAACATCCCACTCGACCGTCCAACCCGGTGGCAGGGTGGTAGGCCAAGTCACACCATCAACCATATCCTGAATCATACCTGCAAAAATTATGCCACAAGCAAGGCTGAGTATACTAATACTCAGCTAGACTTACCCGGTGTGAGGAATCTACTCCTCTACCTCTAGACTATGCAGCTATTTGGCTGAGGGGTTTGGTTTGCCAAAAGCACTAGCTGTTTCTAAAATCAATTCTTAGCTTTTCAAATTCTAATATTATTATTTTAGCTATGTTTGCTCCTTCTATGCATACATGGTAACAAGCATTTAGTTCAATCAACAAATTGTCTCATGTAACCTCATTTCACTTCTTACTCGATGTAGTACAAGGGGTCAAGCAGTCTCATTAGCTGCGAGAAGCAGACGATTCGAATCGAGTTTTATCCTTGCAAGGTAAACTTAAACACACGACATGTCAGGGCACTCCGTCCCCACACATGTCAACCGTCCCCATCGATTCCCCGTTCGCGTCCAGGCCTCACCGCCTTGGCATACAATGCTCCACTGACCCCGGCTGCCGCCATGCAGTGACCACACTTGTACCCACCATAGCTAGCATGGGAGACCCAGTCTCAGGTGGCGTGAGGGATAAAGTCTGCGCCCGGCTTCACTCAGGTACTAGGTTAACCGGTTACCATATTTCTCGACATGTGCTTAGTACGTTCAAAAGCTTAACTCAGGTATCCACACATTAATCCTTAATTCCTTTTTCCCGTCTCATGGTCAAGGCATCCTCCCTGGATCCAAGTTCATAGACTAACATAGATCCCGTTATCAAGATGAATACAATCAATTCCTGACCTCGCGCGAGTGCTAGAAAAATCACTCGACTTCTACCGAGATCTTGATTAGCAAAGTAGCTACTCGACCTAGCATACTAGTATTCATCTCAAAAAGGAATCCTAAGTTCATGCAACTAGAGGTTTCAAGCAACTCCTACACTTAAGTGCACATTACAATCCTACAAGCATTAAGTGTAGTAAAGTAGCATATAATAATACGATTATGCATATAAACCGGGGCTTGCCTTCAATAGCTGGGGCTGCGAGAAGATCATCGATAGCAGCCTCGGGAGCTTGCTCCTGGTCCTCCTCTTGGACAGTTCCTTGCTCGGGGATGAGCACGTACTCTCCATCGGCGAGATTACAATCTAATGAATGCAATGCGTAAGATATATGCATGATATGATATGTGCTTTAGTAATTTAAACTTTTGATGGTGTATGATCTACTTGAGTTAGATAGAGCTAAATCTTGCTTATACGAGATTTTTGGTGGTATACTTGGTAAATTGGATCAAACTTAGCTAAGTTAAGTGGTAGGTTTATTTTTGGGGTTCCACTGAATTCTTTTTAAGGTCTTTAGTAAGAATTGCCAAGAATTCAAGTTGGACTTATTGGAGTGAGGTTTATCTTTCCTCCTTTTCCCTTGATCTTCTTTAGGGTTTTAGGGTGGGTTTGAACTACAAGTCACCTTAATAAATTTCCAAAAAATCTGTAAAAATTACAGTGGCTTATTACTGGTATATGATTCTCTGTCTCAAAAATTTAAGGTTCTAGAAGTGAATAGTTTTCTCTGGACAAAATTGCCAATTTTTAGGGCAGAAGGGGTGATTTGAACTACAACTATCATTCAATAGTAGGTAATTCTCTAGGACTTATTTTTGCTGGCATTTAGATGCTATAACATGACTTGGTACAAATTTCTAGCCATTAATACTCATTAGTTATTTTACTAGGATTTTCTAAAGTTTCTAGCCAAAGGGGTGCTTTCTACTACCACTATATTTGAAAAATATCAAACAACAGATTTCTGATTTTTCCTAGCTTCTTCTTTGCGCAAGAGCAATCATTCTGAAGTTTGGCATCTTTTTGCTTAAGGGAAGTGGTGGTATGCATTAATTGGATTAAATGGCCTTTTTTACAAAATATTGGCAATAGGTATTATTTTGCATCTTTCCAATGGGTTTGTATTTTTCTCTGGTGGCCTATCTCATTATTGATCTAGCAAAATTTTATTTGCCCATTATTGCATTATTTTGGGTTACTCATGACTTATTTGGAATATGACTCATTATCATATTATATTTATTTACCTTACTTAAAATGATGGGCTTGGATGTCCATTATTTTTGCAGTGGAGTTTTGGTGGTTACAAGTCCACTGGATTTTTATTATCAATTTTGGGTCTGGTTTTGTAATTCTAATAATTGATTTCTAGTTGGAATAATGCTAAATAAAACATTTCACTTTGAATCTGATCTGGACTAGAGGTTCCTTTATTTTTCCTAGGTTCTTTGTTACTTAAGCAAACTAGGAAAAATAATTTCATCCACTGGTCATTAATTTCTAAGGCCTTTCTGATTTTCCTAAGGTTTGGGCAGAAATGGCTTTTAATGGATATCTACACTAAATTTTTCAATACTGGGGTTCTCACTATTTTTAAACAGTGTTTAAATGGGGTTTGAACATCTACAAATTTTCTTAGGTTCAACATAGAAACATAACTAATTTTCATTAATTAAATAAGGTTTGCTCAGTTTCTGTATTTAATTTTTACTCTTAGAACAGAAAGCATAGGGTTCAGTATTTTTAATTGATAGTTCATAATATTTAGAATTTAGCAAAATTGGTTTGACAATTTTTGGTTAAGTATTCATCAAGTTATGAATTTTCTAAGTTCTCTGTTCATTAAAAGATTAAACAGAAATGATTAAATGGAAAACTACTTTGCAACGGGGTCCCTGGCGGGTGTTTTAAGTTTTCCTTACAGACTAGTCCCTGGGCTACTATTCAATTGAGTCACTGACATCTCAGAAAACCCCCTGGATTCTTCTAATCCTAACCCGAGGTCCTTCCCCCAATTTAAACAGTACCCACGGTGGAAGAAAGGGCGGAGGGGCTTACCGGCAGCGAGACTGCTCCGGTGAGGTGGCCGAGGGTGTAGGAGAGGTTCTGAGGGTCACGGCGATGTGCGGGTCGCCGTCGGGGATGGTCGGAGTCGGCCGGTCCGCGTGCGCAGGTGGGGGAGCTCGGCGGCGAGGAGTCCGGCCTATCCAGGGCACAATTGACCAATCAAATGGGTCAGAGAGCTTCACCAGGGATCAAGGAAGGTGTGTACGCGAGGAATTGAAGAATGGCTCACCGGAGTGCCCAGTCTACGCGCGCAGGCGGGCGACCGAAGTCCGGTGAGGTCGATCTTCGCCTTCCGGTGAAGTTCTGCTGGGTCCGAGGACTTGGAAATCTTCACAAACTAATGGCGAAGCTAACCGAAGCGCTGGTGCGACTTGGGGGTGACTGGAGTGGGCTGGCCACGGTGGCCGAGGCTCTAGCGACAATGGCGGGCGGAAAGGAGCTTGCCGGAGCTAAGGAGGGGCGTCTGGCCGGCGATGATGAGCACGGGGTGAAGTGAGGCGCGCCCGAGGAGGCTTTATAGGCGCGAGCGAGCATGGCCGAGGGCGGGGCTCTGACAAGCGCTCGGGGCGTGCGCGGCGAACGCCAGTGCGCGCTCTGGCGTCTGGCACAACGTCGAGCACGAGGCAGCGCAGAGAGAGGTCGAGTTCAAGCGCGGATTGGCCCCAAATCTTTGAGATTATGGCCATGATCCCGTTGAGAGATCTCTTCCTCTCAGGTTCCTTTGTCATTTGTGTGTGGAGGCTAGTAGGTTTGGCTGACTGGATTAAGAGATAGAGAGGGGAGAAATCTGGTTTGTCTCACTGCCGCACATAGGGGGAAGATCTCTGGTTTGACGTGTCCATGGCACACGTCCCGATACCATCTTCTGGCACAAGACAGAGAGGTTAGTTATGCACGTTTTTGTCAATGGGGCCATTAGGATTTGAGTTAGGGATCAAGGTGAACACGCTTGATCTTTGGCTCAAGGTCTGAAATTCAGAATTCTGAATTTCAGAATTCCCTATTGAAATCCCACTTGAGAAGCTTATTTAGAGTTTTATTTAAATTGTTTTGGCCAAGCTTCCATAATCTTTGTTGTTGCTTATTTAGTATACTTTAATGTTTATAATTGGCCCAAGCCATGATTCTATATTTTTCATACCCTTTTCCCCTTTCTCTTGAATTTTGTTTATAGGGCTCAATTAGGGTTTTTATTGGGGTTGCAACATTTTGCCCTTTTGAAAACCCATTTGTTTTGAACATGATACTTTTAAGTATAAGCTTAGTGGATCCTTTATTCTTAAGTCAATTTGATGCTCATGCTCAATTTGGTTCACATAAAATGATGGTTCTTGGGTTAGCACTTGAGAGAAACCCTAGGTGACACTAGGGTGTCACATATACTTCTTTTGATTTGTCGTCCAAACTATTTTGGTCGCATTCTACTATATGGACATTGTGACGAATTGTTTTGGCAGTTTCTTTGCTTTCGCTTTCACAAGCCAAAGCTCTCTGGTGTAATTGTGCTAGCGTAAAAAGCTAGATTCCTTCTAATCTTTCTTTTAAATAATAGCGCGATCTATTAAAGTCTAATCCCACTAGTTGTTTTTCTGTCAAATGAATTTGGAAACATCGGTTTCTTGTATCCCGGAACCTCCGGATGTAATCATTAAACGATTCATCTTTCCTTTGTCGCAGGGCCACTAGATCTACTAAATCTAGCTCATAATCACCGGAGAAGAAATGATCATAAAATTTCTGTTCTAAATCTCCCCACAATAAAATAGAGTTAGGAGGAAGTGTGGCATACCATGCGAATGTAGTCCCTCTTAAAGATAATGAAAACAAACGTACACGGAATGCCTCTGTGTCGGCCAATTCTCCCAATTGTGCTAAGAACTGGCCTATATGCTCGCGCGTGCTCTTGCCTTGGTCACCTAAAAATTTTGCAAATTCGGGTATCCTGGTTCCCTGTGGGTATGGGTGATGGTCAAATCGGCTATCATAAGGTCTCCAATATGACTGCCCCCAGGGACCATGCTAACTTCGAGGTTATCTCGGAACGCCCCAGCTATCTCCTCCCTTACTATATCAATGGCAGCCGATGGGAGACTACCGGCTCTCTGGGCCAACAAGGGTGAGGTTGTTTGGATATTAGTATGTTGTCTTCCCCCCATTGGTTTGTATTTTGTAGCGCATTACTACTTGTCCTATGTGGCTCATAGGACTGGCCATTCCTTTCTGGCCTTCTTGGCGAGGCCTGGAAGTACTCGCCCCCATGGGTTTGGGATGCTATATAATGGTGCTGGTATGTTGTATGATGTGATGGGAAGTTTAGGTGAGACGAATGCAGATTTGGATAACAATCCTCCTCGAAAAACTCTGCGCCAGATCATCCGGTTAGATACGTGGACCGTCCGGCTGTGTGCGCGGAATGTCCGGCCATATGGCTGGACCATTCGTTGTTGTATGTGGACTGTTCGTCGTAGTATGCAGACAGTCTGACTGGGTAGTTTAGGGTTTGTGCAGTATGTGGTGGCTCGGGTGCTTGTCTCGGTAATTCATTTATAAAAATGGGACCGGCTGCCGCTAGCCCGGATGGTCCGTGCAAACGTGCGGACGGTTCGGACATGCACAGATCGGTGGTTTTACCGCCTATGTGCGTAGGAGGCTGTGGTTGCCCAGGGTACGTGTCTATCGACATCAGATAAAGGGGTTGTGACTGGTCGTGACAACCTGTAGTCGATGAATCTCGTGTGTTTTCCCCCAATTCAACCTCGTGCGAAGGAAAATTTGCAATAGTAGATTTATCGAATGCACGCACTGGCCTTTTATAATCATTTTGCATACCCCCTATAATCTGTTGCATTTGGTCTCGCTGCTCATCTATGTAAGCTTTAAGAGATTGAAGTTCGTTCGTGTCTCTTACCTTGGGGGTAGCCGTAGTAGGTCAGAGTGAAGCCAGATCTGTCGCTCGTTGCCGAACGACTTTATTGTTCCTGTCCACTTTGAAGTTGGCTAGGAATTTTGCCTTCGCTTCCTTGATCAGCTGCTCATGATGCTCCTCGAACTCGAGCTGTTCTTCACCCGACAAGGTTTCCCAAGTCAGCTCTATGAAATTGCTGGTGGCAATATCAGAGCTATCTTTTGAACCAGCCATTGAGGGCCGATCTGATAGGTCTATATGCGATGTCCCCAGAGGAGTCACCAAAAAGTGTGTTAGCGCCAATCCGGGCGCCAGTCACTGTAATGATAACCGGCGGCGGTGCTCTCTGCGTAGGCGCGGACAGTCCGTGACTAGGGGTTGGATAGTCCGCGACCTAGCGCAGGGTCTGGTGTTCCTACCAGATAAGTCGGATGGTCCGCGCGTGCGTAGGGGCGGCGGAGTTCGCCGGCAACGCCTGAATCTCGCTCTCGGGAGGGACCCCGTCGAGGAGGAGAGATCTTAGGCTTTGTCTTGGGATCGATAGGCCACCCAAGATGTCTCTAATCGACGTAGAGCCGAAGAGAGGTGAAGATTTGAGGTAGAGAAAGGCTAAACTAGAACTACTCCTAATGCATAAGGTAAAAACGAGATGTATATTGATTATTGATTCGATTGTTCGTGTTCCAATCAGTCGTAGTCCTCCATATATATAGGGGGAGGTCTGGACCCGTTACAAGCCGTATCCCAAGCTAATTCCGCGGATTTAGCTAACAAATCCCGCAAGAAACTCGAAACCCTAACTGATTCTGCGTGTGTGGATCGTCCGACTCAAAGCCAGACCGTCCGCTCGGCCCATCCTGGTGCTCAACAATTAGCATACAATTAAGTTAGTGCAAGTCATCGCATATTCGTTGGTTATTGGGAGGTAGTAAATGAATGAACTTATTGATAGGCTATTTAGCGGTCACAATATTCCATATCACGGTGGTGTAAACCGACCACCCACGAAATTCAATCATCCATTAAATTAATCATGAATGTGCTTCGCTCTTGATCTAGATCTTCCTTCCCTAAACCTAAATCAATGTCAATGTTTGGCCTGGTGTAACATTCAATATTGTCCTCATGCTTGACCAATATACAAGATTATTCCTACTCTAGAGGTGAAGGTTATAAAGGTAGCTCTATCTTGGCGTTTGTATAGGTTTTAAGGTCAAATTCGAGTTGAAATTAAGAGTGCGAGTCATCATTGTCCTCTATTTCACTTTAACTGTCAATCATTTCATCCAGCTTGCCCAAATCTTTTTGGGTGATTGTTGTTATTGCCCATGTCTGGATTAGAGTCGAAGTCATAGTCCAAGTTCCTCTGGTGACTGAGTTGAACTTGGCATCGAGACGGAATTCACACCCAAGTCATACTTGTAGGTTCGAGGCAATCTAGATTCATCGATAAATATATTGAATCTTTAGAGTCTTGGCTATGTCGACCAAGGAGCGTTGATGACATTGAAATATCATGGGTAGGTCTGAGATCGTTCCGTAGATCAGCAGTAGGAGCAAAATTGGTTGTATCTCCTAGCGTAGAAGGCATGTCATCAGATTGACTATGATCAGCGTGAATACCTCTACATGACGCACCAACTATCAAGGACTATTTTGATAGTGAATTTATGGGGTAGGTCACTATCGGAGAGGAAATTCTCCGGCCGGGTGGCGGAACGCACCCGCCCTAAATCCTAAGATGAGGAGGGGCCTAAGCGTTTTGCCTGTCTACTAAGCGATGAACGAACACAAGAACACACAAGGGTTTAGAGTGGTTCGGGCCGCCGAAGCGTAATACCCTACTCCACTGTGTGATGTATTGAGCTTGAGAGCTTGTATGAACTTGTGAGCCTGAGCTGGGTCTAAGTGTGTCTGAGTGAGCCCTCTTTCTGTAACACAATGTGCCCTCCCTTTTATAGCTCAAGGGGCACATATAAGGACACTGAGCCTCGACATGCGAGTCCAGGGACATAACGGATGTAATACTTGGAGCAACTAATGCTAGTTGTCAGTGCAATCTCCTTGTGTCCTGATATTCGCGGTCTGCGCAGCATTAGCGTGCAGCGGAAGCTTCCTTGGCAACGTACGAGTGATGATGAGCACAGTGTATGGCGCAGCATGGGCGTACCTGCCTGCCAACGGAAAGGACAGGCACGCCGCCTGTAGGATGACTAGGCCATCGCCCGCCAGTGGAGTGGATAGGGCACATTAAATGCTGAGGCGATACATCGCCCGCCAGTAGAGTGGACATGACTCATTAAATGCGGGGGCAGCACATCGCCTGCCAGGCGGCACGTCTTATCCATAATAAATGCAGAGGATGCGCGGCCCAGGAGCCTTACGTCAGGCTTCGCCCGTTGGCTTACGTCACGGGCAGTTGGCCACGCGACATCATCGGGTCTCCGCCTGAGCGGGGAGCGGAAGCGTAGGTGGTATGGTCCGGACACGTGTCAGCTCCAGACCCCCGCCTGGCCTTGATCAAAGCCTGGGTATTCTTTGTTCCGGAATCCCGGGACCTTCCTGTGAGTGGCCCGGCCCCTGCACAGGGGGGTCCGGGACCCGTCCCAGGGGTCCGGGCACGCCCGTGGAGGTTCTGGACCTTGCCCGGAGGTTCGGTTCGTACGCATAGGGGTCTGGCACTTTCCCATGGGGGTCCGGACCCTCTGTTGATATCCTGAATATACCGTCTTGTCTGGCCACGTGGCGGCCCTGGAGCTGTTCACCACGCGACTAGTGATACCCGCGCGGGCACCGTGTCTTCATACTGTAGTAAGGGGTACCCCTGATTCAGGGTTCCGACAGTCACGATACCAAGAACTAAAGGTAAATGCATAAGAGGACACAAGAATTTAGACAGGTCCAAGATCTCAATATGAGAAAGTACCATACATCCTATGTGTTGGTGGCTATTGCTTATGATATGATGATTTGTCCTCTTAAAGCACCCGACCATCCTTTTATAGTCCAAGGGGACGGGGTGATTACACGCTTCAGTTGGTTATAGATTAGGTATCAGGGTTGGTTATGAGATATAGATAGCCACCCAACATAGCTGAGTCCACCTCTAGCTATTAGGAGTCCTATCCGTATCAGCATATTATTTGGACTTATTTATAAGACATCAATATGGTTGCCTAATATGGTAGGACCTTCACTTGATTTCCCGAGGACTTCCTTTCAAATGGGATTATCTATCTGATCTGGGGGCCAAGCCCTTAGGAACCTCGATTGTGCTCTTGGTCCCACCTATCATGATCTTCTTAGTTAATCATCATTAGGATACCCCTAGTATATATCCTTAACAATAGTGTATGGACATCCTTGTTCTTTCGCACAAGATTGAACTCCTCCTTACAAAGCCTATGTAAAGTGTGTGTTTTGCCTTGGAATTCCATTTATAGTAGTGTATTTCATCAGTCAACTAGGCTAGTAGCATCCTTAGGTTTATAAGGTCTTGTGTGGTGGATCTAAAGACTCCAACATCTATGTCCTCAAGATATGCTTCCATATATTCAATAGGGAAATGTGTCTCTCGTGAACACGGGAGGAGGTCCATCGCCACCAAATTTCTCTAGACGGTGAAGTCTAAAACGATGAGCACAAGGCACTGATACTAATTTAAAGAAGCAAGATGTCCAAGAGGGAGTGAATTCAAATAATCTATTTTTTTGTAACAATTAAGTCCTAATATCCCACAAAATCCCTTGTGTCTAAGAATGTTTTTATTATATCACAAAAGTTTTACACCCTAGGTTCTAACCTTATTCTAGCATGATAATTCTAGTAATGTAAAAATAAGAATTACACTGCACAAATATAATGACACGAAGTAAAAAGAGGGTTAGGAACATGGTGGTATTTTCTTAAGGTATCAGAGAGTTGACACTCCCCACTAGTCCTTACTGAAGCACCCGTGTAAGGTTGTCGCTCCCCCTTGATCCACACAAGGATTAAGTGCTCACTATGGTTTAATTCTTCACCAATACAACATGGTGAATCACTCACAACCAGTTATACCTTTAGTTGGGTCACCCATAATCGTCATTGGGTGATCACCAAATTCTTGATCGCCACCAAGACATCTTGGTGATGCCAATCACCAAGAGTAACAAGCATGCACACTCACTTGACCTGACCAAGCCAAATGATAATGGTGGATGCATACTTTTTACTCTCAGTGCACTAAACAGTCTGCTAATCCCACAATTTTCAAATCTTAACTGCCTCACTAGGCAAATTCTCTTTCTTTCACTCCAAATGGTTTCTTCAGCAAAACAAATGGGCAATAGACCTCAAATGGATGAGATGGAGGGGAATAAATAGCCCCAAGGCAAGAAACTTCTTGTTCTCCCTCCACTAAACTTATATGGGTTCCCTAGACATGTATAGTGCGCACCTACCATTTGCCCCGAACACGACCGGTGCAACTCGAACATCTTATTTCAAAATCTAAAAGCTACTATACTAGTATTCGATGCCATGACCGGTTTCTTACCAAACACTTGCATTGAGTATAGTACCTTGAGGTGCACATTTGCAAACCTATGTGAGTGGCCTATCTGGTGTCCCACCAGACACATTCGGTTAGTGCTCAGCCTCTGACACATATCTACAACCCTCTCTAAGTGATATGTCCCATGTCATATCTGATACATCACCGAACATGTCCGGTGGGTGTATAACCTTTCACACTCATCTACAAACCTCTTTGGGTGCCTTGTCAAATGCACCATGATTGGTACATATTGAACATGTCGGACACTCTGTTCTTAATAGGACAAACTCTTATCTGGTGCCATGGATCTGATGCACAGCGGACACGTATGGTGCAACTAAAGTGTTGCCAACTTGGTTGTTTCGAAGACCCTTTAAGTTAGGTTTGATATCAAACTTTTCTTGGTCTTCCAATGTGTCGGAGAGGGAATTCTCTGGCCGGGTGGCGGAATGCACCCGCCCTAAATCCTAAGATGAGGAAGGGGCTTAAGCGTTTTGCCTGTCTTGCTAAGCGATCACTGAGCACATGAACACGCGAGGATTTAGAATGGTTCGGTCCGCCGGAGCGTAATACCCTACTCCACTGTGAGTTGGATTGCTGTGGAAGCTTGAGAGTTGAGAGTCTGAGTCTATCTGTGTCGCGTGCCCTCCCTTTTATAGCTCAAGGGGGGCACGTACAAAGACACTGAACCCCGACATGTGGGCCTAGGGACATAACAGATGGAATACCCGGAGCAACTAATATCAGTCACCTTGTGCAATCTTCCTGTGCCCCGATATCCGGTGCTTGTGTAGCATTGGCGTGCAACAGAAGGTTCCCCAGCATCGTACAAGTCATGATGACCATCGCGCGCGCGGCGGTATGGGCGTACTGTCCGCTGTCTGATTGGACAGGCACGCCGCCTATAGGGTGGTCTGGTCATCGCCTGACATCAGAGTGGACGAAGCACATTAAATGCCGAGACGGCACATCGCCTGTCAGCAGGGCAGACAGGCGGCGTGTCTTTTCCGCAATAAATGCAGAGATCGTGTGGCCCAGAGGCCTTACGTCAGGCTCCGCCCACTGGCTTTCGTCACGGGCAATAGGCCACGTGGCAGCATCAGGTCCCCGCCTGAGTGGGGAGCGGAAGCACACTGGGCAAGACCCTGACAAGTGTCTGTGCTGGACCCCTGTACGCCCTTGACTTAGGCTAGGGTATTCTCTGTCCCAGGACCTTGCCGTGGGTGGCCCGGACCTCACTTAGAGGGGTCCAGGTCCCATCGGGGGAACGTGGAGGTCCTGGGTCGTATCCGGAGGTCCGGGTCATGTATGCTGGGGTCCGGCACTTTCCCACGGGTGTCCGGATCCACTAATGGTATCACGGTATATGTTACTTTTTCTGGTCACTTGGCGGCCCCGGAGTCGCCCACGTGGTGGGGTCGGGCGTTGTTTATCACGCGTCTAGAGATAGATGCGCGGGTACCGCGCCTTCATACTATAGTAAGGGGTACCCCTGTTCCAGGGTACCGACAGTGGCCCCCGAGCCCACCTTAGGGGAGGTTACAAGCCTGCAGGTAAGGCCAAAGCCTGATTGGCGTGCCTATGTCGGGCACTTGCTGACGTAGCCACCGCCAACCCACCTTCGGTCAAGCCGCCTGCCACGTCTGTCCCCGCAGTTGGCAGGTACGTGGCCCCCACGCCCGGCGGTTTTGTCGGGCCGTGCGTGGGGTGTCTCGCTGCCGCCACCTAAGTTAAAAATATCCTTCAGCGGCCCTTAGGCGACGTGCGATCATGCGTGACGGTTTGCCTCCGGGAAGAGGGTCCGCCTTCTACGCACTCGGAGGCCGGTTCTCCATGTGTGTGACATGTGGACCTGGGCCCCCATGTCAGGGACTGGGTCACTACGAGCACTAGGTGCGCGTCAGATGAGATTGGGACGCGAGCGGGAGAGCCTTCTTTGAAAAGGGGATTCATCCCGCGACCAGCAGTTACGCTTTCGCACTTTCTTCAACTGTTGCGTCCTTTCTCCTCCGAGCCCTCTGCGCCTCTGTTGCACTCGCATTTTTCTGCTTTTCTCCACTGTATTCGCCATGGCTTCGCTGGTTCATCCCGAGCATTACCAGACCGAGAGGACACTAGGCACAATGCGCCGCCTGCTCGGATGGAGTGCGCCGTCGCACACGTGGAGGATCCAGGCCGGCGCTACACCCTCGGTGATCTTGCCGCCGGGGAGTTTGTGCTCTTTGTCTCCTACCTCTCGTGCGGGTTGGCGTTGCCGATCTCACCCTTCTTCATGTTACTGTTGGAGGATCTTGGTCTCTAGCTCTAGCACCTCACACCCACTCCATCCTTCAGGCGGCCATCTTCGCTCATCTGTGCGAGATGTTCGTGGGGGTGGCGCTGTGCACCTCTCTCTTCCACCATTTTTTCGTGCTGGTGAAGTCCGGGAAGGCCAAGGACCATCTCGGTGCGTACTACTTCCAGACGAGGGCGGATTCGGCCGACGCCTATATCTCCTCCCTCAGCGGCGCGAGGTGGGAAAACTGGGAGGCCGAATGGGTGATTGCTAGTACTAAGGCCAGCGACCGCCTCGTACTACCGAGTGACGGGCCGAGGCTCGACAAGAAGCAATGGAGGGCCAAGCCACCGTTGACACTGGAGTTCGAGCACGTATTGGGCAGGATCAAGTCCCTGGCGACCAGCGGTCTGACGTCGATGCACGTGGTCGGTGACTTCTTGAAGCGCCGAATCGCGCCGCTGCAGGCGAGGGCACGCCTGAGCTGCTGGTTCACTGGCCCGAACGACCTCGGTCGGGTCCATCGCGGGCCAGGCACCAACTTGTCCTGGGAGGAACTGGAGCTCCTGGTGAAGGGGATTACTGGTGAGTCCTTCATCACTGAGACCTTAATCCCTCCCGAGGGCATTCCTCCTCTCTGTGACGACCAAGGGTTGAGGGCAGCGATCTTGGATTGGTTGCCGACTCTTGACGAGAGCGGTGTAGCGGTTTGCCAGACCGGCGCTGGGACCCCCACCATGGGATTCAGATCCCCGGCGTACCGACCGGAGGTTCCCAGCCTGCTGATGCTGGCTCCAGAGCTTCCCCTGCGGCCCTCAGCCCCTCAGACAAGGGCAAGGGGGCTGGGAGCAGTTCTTCCGCCCCGGGTGGTTCCGGGAGGTCGGAGAGAGAGAGAGGCAGCACCGACTGCACCGCGCCGACGGGTCTTGCGTCACGGATCCGTCCCTTGATTCGGACCTCCCCCAGAAGTGCTAGAGGACAGCTGGCGGGGTCGAGGAGGCCGGCCCCCAGGCCCAGGGCTCGTGGAGGCGCGTCAGTCCTCCACCAGCACCACCATCAGTCCCACCGCCACCGCCGCCACCACCATCATTTGGCTCGCCACCGCCCCAGGGGCAGCAGCACCAACAGCAGCAAGAGCAGCAGGGGCAGCGAACGTCTCGCTTCCAGGGTCGTTGGAAGGTGCAGGGCCCCAAGTATGTGTACCCCTTTTTATTTCCCCCATTGGTCTAGTTACCATGTTGACGGGTAATAACTGAAAGGGAATTAGGCTTACACCTTTTTCCTAATTGATTTTGGTGGTTGAATTGTCCAACACAAATAATTGGACTAACTAGTTTGCTCTAGTCTATAAGTTCTAAAGGTGCCAAAGGTTCACAATAAGCCAATAAAAAGACCAAGAAAGGGTTCAAACAAAGAGAGCTAAAAACATCCCAAAAGACACCCTGGTCTGGCGCACCGGACAGTGTCCGGTGCACCAGGGCACTCGAAGCTGAACTCGCTACCTTCGGGAAAATCAGAGGGCGCTCCGCTATAATTCACCGGACTGTCCGGTGCCACACCGGACTGTCCGGTGTGCCAGCGGAGCAACGGCTACTTCGCGCGCAACGGTCGACTGCAACGCATTTAATGCGCGCCTACGCGCGCAGAGGACAGAGCACACGCAGTTGGCGCACCAGACAGTCTACAGGACCTGTCCGGTGCACCACCGGACAGCCCAGAGGCCCCACAAGTTAGAGCTCCAACGGTCGAACCCTAACGGTTGGCTAACATGGCTGGCGCATCGGACAGTGTCCGGTGCGCCATGCGACAGCAGCCTTCCAACGGCCATATTTTGGTGGTTGGGGCTATAAATACCCCAACCACCCCACATTCAATGGCATCCAAGTTTTCCACCTTCAACACATTACAAGAGCTATAGCATTCAATTCTAGACACTCCAAAGAGATCAAATCCTCTCCCAAGTCCAAAGACAACTCAAATCAATAGTGGCTAGTGAGAGAGTGATATTTGTGTTCATTTGAGCTCTTGCGCTTGGATTGCTTCTTTTCTTTCTCATTCGTTCTTGTGATCAAACTCAATTGTAACCAAGGCAAGAGACACCAATTGTGTGGTGGTCCTTGCGGGAACTTTGTGTTCCGTTTGATTGACAAGAGAAGCTCACTCGGTCTAAGTGACCGTTTGAGAGAGGGAAAGGGTTGAAAGAGACCCGGTCTTTGTGACCACCTCAACGGGGAGTAGGTTTGCAAGAACCGAACCTCGGTAAAACAAATCATCGTGTCTCACTCTTTGTTTTCCCATGATTTGTTTTTCACCCTCTCTCTCGGACTCGTTCATATTTCTAACGCTAACCCGGCTTGTAGTTGTGCTTAAGTTTATAAATTTCAGATTCGCCCTATTCACCCCCCCTCTAGGCGACTTTCAATAACCCATCCTTTGCTTATCAGGGCTTCTTCTCCCTCTGCTTCCAAAGTTGCTCCCACCAGTGAATCCGGCTCCTAGCAACAGGTGTCTGCTGGCCATGATGCTGGTGACCTGCTTCCGCCTGCCACTGCCGAGGCGGCGCCATTGGGCCCCCAGGTTCCGCCTGCCACTGCCGAGGCGGCAGCGTCAGGCCCCCAGGTTCTGACTGCTACTGCCGCGGCAGCGCCGTCGGGCCCCCAGGTTCTAGCTGCCACTGCCGAGGCAGCGCCGTCGAGCCCCCAGGCTCCTGCCGGGGGTCCAGTAGTAGCAGCACCACCGACGGCTACTGCAGACCCAACGGCGGCGGCGATGTCATCGAATATACCATCGGCAACGGCGGAAGACGCGGGGGGCGCGCCCAGCTCCATTCCGCCGCCCATTCCGGAGGAGCCGGAGGTTATTCTTGGGCGGCGGCTTCAGACCGCCGTCGGGCCAGAAATGGCGCCGCCTCCCCTCCCTCGGGTGCTGTCCCGCGCTCATCAGGCTCTCCGGGAGACCGAGGCGGCGATCCTGCGGGAGTGGGAGGCGCTCGAGACTGAGCACCAGCGCCTTGGTGATTGGTGCACCCAGCTGGAGGAGCGTACCAAGGTCGGGTCCTACCAATTTGCCTCAGAGCGGTCCGAGCTTGAGCAGGAGCGCGAGGACCTCAAGGAGGACCTGGAGAAGGTGTTCGACCGGGAGCGGGAGGTGACCCAGGAGGAGAAGAGGCTGGTCAAGAAGAAAGAGCACTTGGACCAGAGGGAGGCGGTCATCACGGAATTCCATGAGAAGCTAAAAGCCTATAATGTGATGGTGGAGAAGCAGCGGGATGAGCAGACCGCGACTGAGGCGGCTCTGCAAAAGCTGCGGTAGGAGCTTGATGGTAGGGCTAGAAACATTTCTCTCGCCGAGGAAAACCTCAAGGCGAAGGATGCCTCCCTGGAGGAGCGGGCGACGGATCTCGTCCAGTAGGAGAAGGACCTCGCCTGGAGGGAGGAGATGCGGGAAAGGTGGGAAAAGTTGCTGGCCGAGCACGAGCTCGAGGCGGAGGAGAAGGAGAAGAAACTGGAGGAGAAGGAGCGAACACTGGAGGAGCGGGTTCAC
Organism: Zea luxurians; assembly: GCA_029449295.1. Lineage (NCBI taxonomy): Eukaryota > Viridiplantae > Streptophyta > Magnoliopsida > Poales > Poaceae > Zea > Zea luxurians. Next base: position 6,152,972 of record JAOPSE010000082.1, on the reverse strand, counting down.
CGGTTCCAGGCGACGCATGCAGCGTAGGTAGCCCAGACGGCACAGGCGGCTCCGGGCTCCCAGGCGGTGGAGGTGATGAAGAAGACACTTGAAGATCTTCGGGCAGAGCATCGCATCGAAGTCCAGCGTATCGCCGCATGGCCCGACGAGGCGAGCTTGGCTCTGGTGCTGCTGGGTGTGAGCCCCATCCCCAATGTCGAAGCAGTCGGTGTCCATCTCTGACGCGCTCCCGGTGCTGGATTCCGCTGCCGATCGCCTTTGATGCCTGGATCAGATCCTTGGCGCCCGCCTGGTGGCTGAGGGCAGCAGACTCGGCCTGGCAGTAATAGAGTACGTCCTGACGTGCTTTCGTAGCCACGACCCGGCCATCTCCTTGGGGCCGATGATCGCCGGCCCAGTGGCCGATACCGAAGACGCCGCCCAGGGGAGCGTACAAGACGTTGTAGACGTGGTGTCCAAGCGCTTCCAGCGGGATCCTACTGACGACGAGTAGTCGAATCTGCGGGGAGAAAGCAAGAGTTCCGCTCGGAAGCGGCTTATTATATTTTGGTTTTGTAAGATACTTTTAAGTATTACTTGTCAAGCAACATTACAACTTATCTGCATGCTACTTTCCCTTTGCTATGTGTGTCATTGTCAACTTCTTCCCTAGTACTTGGCCCCTCTGGGATGTGGTCTTGACTTGTCGAGGCTGGATGCCAGTATATTTAAGAAAGAATTTGTGACCTGGCCCCCAGGAGGTTATTTCGACTGGGACCCGGACCTGCACACAGCCTTAGCTAGGGGAGTTTCAGTAGTGCACTCATCGAACCCATTAACTGGTATCCTTCATCCTTTGATTTACACAACAGGACCTGTAGGATTTAGACTGGGAAGCCGACCCATGTGTCCGGACCCCCTGGGTCATGGCTTCTAATTACTAGGGTACTCGTCGCATGGTGGTGGAGTGTGTAGGCTTACGGTACGGGACCAGGCTAAGCAGTCACACATCTCCGGACCTCCCCATGGGACGAGTGTCCTTTCTTTAGAGCCGGACCTTGGGTTTCTGGACCCACAGGACTGGGTACTAGGACACCCGCCACTGAGCGGTGGAGCGTGTGGGCTTAGGGTACTGGACCAAGCTAAGCGGCTGCACAGCTCCGGACCTCCCCAGGGACGATTATCCATTCTCCTGGACTGGCCCCCAGGCTACACGGCCTGGCTACTCAATCCGGATGTCAATATACCAGCAATGGAGGGAATCCATATGGGTGGGTCAGATAAAAATAATGGTTGCTAGCTTAAGCAGAATAAAACAACCATAAGGCAAATCTGGGGGGTGGTGAATCTTCTCTTCATAACTTGATGTTCATGAGCGTAAACCAACAGATCGGGTTTATAAGGGCGGACCTCACCGGGCTGGCGTACATATATGTGCTACCTAGTTACAAAGGAAGAAAACTGCATTCCCCAGCTTTGCTTTTATGGGAAGAACTTACGGAGGTGCTCTATGTTCTAGGGATTGGGCAGAGGCTCTCCTTTAGTTGTGGCGAGGCGGACACACCTAGGTCGGCATACTTCCGTCACCTTGAAGGGTCCTTCCCAGCTGGGGGAGAGTTTATGGAGCCCTTCTCGGTTCAGTACTTGCCTTAGGACTAGGTCATCGACCCTGAGCTCCCTACTATGCACGAACCGTTGGTGGTAGCGCCTGAGCGCTTGGTTGTATCGTGCATTTCGGATGGTCGCTTGCCATCTACGCTCGTCGATGAAGTCCATGTCTTCACGCCGTAGCTGTCCCTACATAGATTCTTCGAAAGCCTGGACCTGAGGGGAGTCCATGATGATTTCCGGGGGAAGACAGGCTTCGGCCCCAAAGACCAGGAAGAACGGGGTCTCCCCGGTGGCTCAGCTGGGTGTTGTCCGGTTCCCCCATAGCACAGATGGGAGTTTACTGACCCAATTTGCACCATGCTTCTTCAAGTAATCGTAGGTGCGCATCTTGAGTCCCCTGAGGATCTCTGCATTTGCCCTTTCCGCTTGGCCATTGCTCCTGAGGTGGGCCATGGATGCGAAGCAGAGCTGGGTGCCGATGCCCTCGCAATATTACTAGAAGATCCGACTTGTAAACTGGGTTCCGTTGTCTGTAATGATACGGCTTGGGACCCCAAATCTATAGACGATGGACTTGAGGAAGGCGACAGCGGCACCCTGGGTGATGTTGACCACAGGGGTGGCCTCTGGCCACTTGGTGAACTTGTCGATGGCGACGAAGAGGTACCGGTACCCGCCAATGGTCTTGGGAAATGGTCCCAGGATATCCACCCCCCATACGGCGAATGGCCAAGAGGGTGGAATCATCTGCAGGGTCTGAGCTGGTGTGTGTATCTGTTTTGCGTGGAATTGACATGCCTTGCAGGATTTTACCATCTTAGCTGCATCCTGGAGAGCGGTTGGCCAGTAGAAGCCATGCCGGAAGGCCTTACCAACCAGTGTGCGGGATGATGAATGACTTCCGCACTCTCCTCCATGGATCTCCGTGAGCAACTCACGGCCCTCCTCCTGGGTAATGCATCGCATGTGAATGCCGTTGGCACCGCGGCAGTAGAGATCCCCTTCCACCACCGCGTAGCGCTTAGCCAACCGCAATATGCGTTCTGCGGACACATGGTCTTTAGGAAGGATATTCTCCTTCAGGTAGTCCTGGATCTCGGAGATCCATGCATCGGGACCACTCTGAGATATTGGCTGTGGTGCTAAGGGGCTGGCAGGCCCCCCTGTAGCACACACAGTCTTTGGTGGGTTCTGGGATGCCACCAGAACCGCTAGCTTCGAGGTGCTAGTCTCGCCCCCTTCACCCAATTCGGTAGGCTGGGCGGTGGATCTCAGCAGCCGTCTTTCGAAGACACCCTCGAGCACGGGTGCCCAAGTTGATGCCTTCGTGGAGAGGTCATCTGCCACTGAGTTGTTGGCCCGAGGAACATGTTGCAGTTCCAGAGCCGTGAAGTCTTTCTCCAGCTTCCTCACGTGAAGAAGGTAGGCTGCGAGCCTGGGCTCATTGCAGCTACATTCCCCGCGGACTTGCTTGATGATCAGCTGGGAGTCTCCCTTCATCAGGAGCTGGCAGATTCCCAGGGATAGGGCTGCTGATAAGCCGAAGATCAGCGCCTCGTACTCTGCCATGTTGTTGGTGGCCTTGAACTCAAGGTGCACCATGTACTTCACTTGATCTACGCTTGGATCGATGAGGATCACCCCGGCCCCGCCGACTTGTTGGCGAGCTGATTCGTTGAAGTAGAGCGTCTAGTGGGGCTCGGTGAAGGCCGGACTCCTGGGCTCCGCAGGTGTGGGGTTCGAATCAGGACCCGGACCCCTAGGGACGCTTGGGGGGCGTCTACTCTACGATGAAGTCAGCCAGGACCTGACTCTTGATGGCGTGGCGAGGTCGGAAGTCCAGCTTGAACTCAGCGAGCTCTACGGCCCATTTGGCGATGTTGCCTGTGGTGTTAGAGTTGTGGAGGATGGCCCTTAATGGGAAGGAGGTCACCACCACAATCCTGTGCACTTGGAAATAATGGTGCAGCTTCCTGGACTCGACAAGCACAGCATAGAGGAGTTTGTGCGTCTCAAGGTACCTAGTTTTCGCCTCATGAAGGACCTCGCTGATGTAGTAGACCGGCCTTTGAATGGTTCGGACCCCTGCAGCCGGTCCCGAGTCCTCAGGTTCCTGGCTTTCTGGTGCTGGTCTCTCGACGACCAGCACCTTGCTCACTGCTTCCGCGGCCGCCGTGATGTATAAATACATCGGCTCCTCTGGTTCCGGAGCTACCAATATTGGTAGGGACACCAAGTGCTGCTTCAACTCCTGGAAGGCTTGCTCTGCCTCTTCGGTCCAGGAGAAGGGCCCGGACTTCCGCAACAGCTTGAAGAAGGGCATCGCTCTCTCAGCCAGCCTCGAAATGAAGCGGCTAAGGGCGGCTAATGATCCCGTAAGCCTCTAGACGTCCTTGACTCGAGCCGGGAGCCTTATTGCCTCGATTGCTCTGATCTTCTCCGAGTTTGCTTCAATGCCCCGGTACGAAACCAGGAATCCCAGCAACTTCCCAGCAGAAACGCCAAAAACGCAATTGTCCGGGTTCAGTTTTGTGCGGGTTGCCCGCAGCTTGTCGAAGACAAGGGTTAAGTATTCCACTAGGGTCGACCCTCTCTTAGTCTTGACCACGATGTCATCGACGTAGACTTCCACTTTGTCCCTAATCAGGTCCCCAAAAGTCTTACTCATCGCCCGCACAAATGTAGGCAAGGCGTTTTTCAGACCATACGACATAACAACATAGCAGTAAAGCCCATCCACTGTTACAAAAGAGGTATGCTTCCTATCTTCCCTAGACATCTGGATTTGATGGAAACCAGAGTAAGCGTCTAAAAATGACAATAGGTCGCACCCAGAGGTAGAATCTACGATTTGGTCTATACGTGGCAGTGGATACGGGTCCTTGGGACAAGCCTTATTCAGGCTGGCGTAGTCGATGCACATCCGAAGCTTCCCATTCGCCTTGGGGACAATGACTGGGTTGGCCAGCCATATTGGGTGATGAACCTCTTCGATGAAGCCAGCGTCTAGCAGCTTTCGGACCTCCTTTCGGATGAAGTCCTGCCGCTCAACAGACTGTCTGCGAGGCTTCTGACTCATCGACCTGGCGTCAGGGTTGATCTTCAGGCGGTGCTCGATCACCTCCCTAAGGATCCCAGGCATCTATGACAGCTCCCATGCGAACACGTCGGCATTTGCCTAAAGGAAGGCGACGAGCGCGAGTTCCTATTTCTCGTCCAGATCACCCGCAATGCGAGTGGTCTGGGTGGAGTCCGCAGCGAGCCGGATGGCTTTGACGGGGACACCATCCGCTCCGGATGGTTGTACCTTTGGCGCCTTGGGGGTGCCTTGGTACCGGAGGTTGAGGGATTCCTCCCTCCGTCGTCCGGGCGAGCAGTTTCTGCCGCCAGGGCGTGCAACTTTTCTACGGCCGCAAGTGCGGCGGCACGGTCTCCCTGCACGGTGAGGACCCCAGTCGGGGATGGCATCTTGAGTACCAAATACCCATAATGGGCAATGGCTATGAACCGATACAGGGTCGGCCTGCCAATGATGGCATTAAAGGGGAGGTTGACTTCCACAACGTCAAACACGACGTTCTCCGTACGGAAGTTCTCCTCAGTCCCAAATGTGACCGGGAGTGCGATGCTCCCAAGGGGATACACCGGCTGTGGGCAAGGGATTTCTAGTCCACAATGTCCTGGTGGATACAGGGACATGGTGCAGCCGCATGTTGGCGATGATAGGGGCGGTGATGAGTGGCAGTATGCCGGCCCCTGCCATGTTGTCGGGGCAGTCGGATGCCCCAAAGGAGATGGTGGTGCTCCTCCATCGTTGATGTGGGGCAGCCTTCGGGACCTCTGGAGTTGCCGACAGGACCTCACGGCGCAGGGACTTGACGTTCCTGCGGGAGGTGAGTTCCCAGCTTCCGCCGTACATGACGTACAACTTCTTGCGGCGGTCGCTGTCATCCCCGGAGTCGGAATCTCCAATGAATACGTCCTTGAGGTCCCCCTCGGGTGATTGATACCCGAGTTCTCGCTCTCTCGCAGCCACTTCGTCATCGTCGACCCTCTCCTTACCAGACCGGCGACGGGGCGGGGAGCCGTCCTTGGACGACTGCTCGCGTCGCTCACTGACGCATTTCACGAGCTTGATGATCTCATGGCATTCCGAGGCGTTGTGGCAAGCGTTGGGATGCACTGGGCACGAGCTGCTGTTGCCTCCCTGTGGCCGGGGGCGCTTATTGCGCTCGCCTCGTCCTTCAGTCGCGGCTGCGACAGTCAGAGCGGCAAACTGCAGCTTCTCATGGCCGCGGTTCTTCTTCTTCTTTTTGTCGTCCTGGGAGACGACACCGGTGCCTCCCATCTGGTCGACTCCGGTTTGTGGTGCCGAGTGCCATGCACGGCCCTCGGCTGCTCTGGCGCATTTGTCTGCCAGAGTGAAGAGAGTGGAGACAGTCTCCACGTCGTGCGTGGCTAACTTCTCCAACATCTTTTCATCACGTACTTCCTGGCGGAAGGCCGTGATGATGGAAGCATCTGATATACGAGGTGTTGGGGGTATGCTTCGTCGCCAAAGATCCTGTAAGAAGAAACACCTTCGGCAGATCCTCTCAAAAGTAGTGTCGAAACTATCATCTATAAAGCTTTGGCATAGTGGCATGTCTCAAGACGAAGGAGTGAACCGACTTAAAGATGAAATGACCAATCGACCCGTGACAACTTGTATTATGATTGTAAGCATTTGTAAAGGGCATGAATGTAATTTCTCTCAGGCTGCGTCCTGTGCCTATAAATAGATGAACAGTACCCCTGTACTGTTCACGCTGACTTGCATTCACTCACACGTCACACTCGAATTTTCACCTTCTGTCAAGCCGAAGGTATAAATGTAATTCAATATTATCCATGTTTATTCATGATTATATAATAAAAATGTATGAATGATATCATATGATTATTCATGTTTTTTATATGCCATATGATCCTGCTTTCCATTGTTTATTGAGATGATGAAGGTACGTCCTTCATGACCTTCGTCTGAAGATCATTATATCCTAAGGGAAATAATGCTTCGAAGGACGAAGGTCTTTAACCATTAACTTTTGTGTTGCCTTGTTCTTAATTCATAGCATTTGAGAACAAGTCCCAAACATTGGTGCCCACCTCCGGTGAACTCACTTCCACTTTTTGAGCTGATGGCTTCGTTCAACAATCAAGCTGAAGCTGCTTCAGCTATGAAGCTGGTGCTCCCGATAACAGGCAGTTCATGCTCATAGCCGGCCAACAAGAAGCAGAAGAAGGAGGCCTAGAGAAGGGTACAACATGTTGGGGTGCAGGGACCCTTCATCAAGTCCAAATTGTCTCACATCCCAATTACCTTCTCCCAAGAGGACCTTCAGCTCAAGGATTACCCTCACAATGATGCTATGGTCATATCTTATGTCATCAAGGGATTTCTAGTCCACAATGTCCTGGTGGATACAGGCAGTGCAGCGGATATCATATTTGCTGAGGCCTTCAGACAGATGCAAGAGCTAGAGGATAAGATCCATGATGCTACATACCCTCTTTGTGGTTTTGGAGGAAGGCAGATTGTAGCACTTGGCAAGATCACAATGCCAATGACCTTCGGATTTGTCCACAATACAAGAACTGAATAGGTTGTGTTTGATATTGTTGACATGGAATACCCCTACAATGCAATCATTGGTCGTGGAACACTTAATGCATTCGAAGCAATTCTTCATCCAGCATATTTGTGTATGAAGATACCTTCAGATCAAGGGCCTATTCCCATTCATGGAAGTCAGGAAGCTGCCAGAAAGGCTGAAGGAAATTGGACAGACTCAAAAGCAATCCACAATATAGATGGAGCCGAAGCTTGTGAACAGTATAAGTATAGAAGAGAGAAGGCTGCTTCGGCTGATCAGCCGAAGCCCATGCTTCTATGTGAAGACATAGCAGAGCATAAGGTATTGCTGGGGTCCCAATTATCTGAAGAGCAGGAGAAAACCTTGATAAGGTTTTTATTCAACAATAAAGATGTTTTTGCATGGTCAGCCAACGATCTATGTGGTGTCAACAGGGACGTCATTGAGCATTCACTCAATGTCGATCCATCCTTCAGACCTAGGAAGAAAAAGCTTCGGAAAATGTCTGACGACAAAGCCGAAGATGCTCGGAACGAAGTAAAAAGACTTCTCAGTGATGGTGTCATCAGAGAAGTAAAATACCCAGAATGGCTAGCCAACACTATTATGGTAAAGAAGGCCAATGGTAAATGGAGAATGTGCATTGATTTTACTGATCTGAACAAGGCTTGTCCAAAGGATGAGTTCCCATTACCAAGAATAAATTCTCTAGTAGATGCAGCAGCTTCGTCAGAGCTCATGAGTCTACTAGATTGTTATTCAGGCTACCACCAAATCTGGATGAAGAAGGAAGATAAGCCAAGGACCAGCTTCATAACCCCCAGTGGTACATATTGTTATCTTCGGATGCCTGAGGGGCTCAAGAATGCTGGAGGAAGCTTCAGCAGGATGACAACCAAGGTTCTTCATTCTCAAATAGGCAGAAATGTGCTAACATATGCTGATGATATCATAGTGAAGAGCACGAAGCAAGAAAACCGCATTACTGATTTGCAGGAAACATTTGCTAATTTTAGGCAAGCTGGCCTGAAATTAAATCCAGAAAAATGTGTCTTCGGAGTGAAGAAGGGCAAGTTCCTTGGCTGTCTAGTTTCAACGAAGGGGATCGAAGCCAACCCAAGCAAGATCGAAGCTATCCTTTGAATGGAGCCGCCAAGCACAAAGAAGGGGGCCCGACCGTTGACAGGAAGACTGGAATCTTTGAATTGATTTATATCTAGATCAGCAAAAAGAAATTTACCATTCTTTGAAATATTAAAGTCAGCTGAAGTTTTTCAATGGGGCCCAACTCAACAGAAAGCTTTCGAAGAGCTAAAGCAATACCTGATCGATTTAACAACATTAACTCCACCCGTGCTAGGGACCCCATTGCTATTATATGTGGCAGCTTCGCACTCTGCAGTGAGTGCGACGCTTGTACAAAAGAAGCTTGAAGGACAAGCTAAAAAGCAAGTCCCGGTATACTTTGTCTCCGAAGTTTTGAGTTTATCAAAGAAAAACTATACAGAATTGGAGAAGGTGTTGTACGCTGTTGTCGGCGTTTCGAACCCGGGGGGTCCCTGGACCGACGAGTAAATTATCGCCGCGTGCCCCAGCTCAGATGGGTCGGCGCGAGACGGAGCGTGAAGGGGGGAGGCAGCCGGAGGGAGACGGGCGTGAGAGGTGGAATCCCGCGGCCTTCGTGTTTGTCCTGCGCCCAGGTCGGGTGCGCTTGCAGTAGGGGGTTACAAGCGTCCACGCGGGAGGGAGCGAGCGGCCTCACGCGAGCGCCGTCCCGTCCTTCTCCGCGCGGCCAACCCTCTGTACGAGGGCCCTGGTCCTTCCTTTTATAGGCGCAAGGAGAGGATCCAGGTGTACAATGGGGGGTGTAGCAGTGTGCTAACGTGTCTAGCGGAGGAGAGCTAGCACCCTAAGTACATGCCATCGTGGCAGCCGGAGAGGTTTTGGCACCCGGTTCGTGTGGTGTCGTGGCCGTCGGAGGAGCGCTGGAGCCTGGCGGAAGGACAGCTGTCGGGGCTGTCGAGTCCTTGCTGACGTCCTCTTGCTTCCGTAAGGGGGCTGAGAGCCGCCATCGTCATAGAGCGTGCGGGGCGCCATCATTACTTGTCTGGCGGAGCGAGCCAGATGGGATGCCAGTCTTGTTCCCCGTAGCCTGAGTCAGCTTGGGGCAGGGTAATGATGGCGCCTCCTGTTGACGTGGTCGGTCCGTGCCCTAGTTTGGGCAAGGTGGAGGCTCCTCCGAGGTCGAGGTCGAGTCTGTCTTCCAAGGTCGAGGTCGAGTCCGAGCCCCCGGGTCGGACGAGGCGTAGACCGTCGGCTGATGCCAGGGCTGAGTCCGAGCCCTGGGGTCGGGCGAAGCGGAGTTCATCGTCCTTCGGGCTGAGCCCGAGTCCGAGCCCTGGGGTCAGGCGAAGCGGAGTTCGTCGTCTTCCGGGGCTGAGCCCGAGTCCGAGCCCTGGGGTCGGGCAAAGCGGAGTTCGTCGTCTTCTGGGACTGAGCCCGAGTTCGAGCCCTGGGGTCGGGCGGAGCGGAGTTCGTCGTCTTCCAGGGCCGAGCCCGAGTCCGAGCCCTGGGGTCGGGCGGAGCGGAGTTCGTCGTCTTTTAGGGCCGAGCCCGAGTCCGAGCCCTGGGGTCGGGCGGAGAGGAGTTCGTCGTCTTCCGGGGCCGAGCCCAAGTCTGAGCCCTAGGGTCGGGCGGAGCGGAGTTCGTCGTCTTCCGGGGCTGAGCCCGACTCCGAGCCCTGGGGTCGGGCGAAGCGGAGTTTCCCATGGCGCCTAGGGCCGGACTTGGCCGCTGTCAGCCTCACTCTGTCGAGTGGCTCAGCAGTCGGTGCGGCGCAGGCGGCGTTGTCCTCTTGTCAGACCGGTCAGTGGAGCGGTGAAGTGACTGCGGTCACTTCGGCTCTGTCGACTGGAGGGCGTGCGTCAGGATAAAGGTGTCAGGCCACCTTTGCATTAAATGCCCCTGCGATTTGGTCGGTTGGCGTGGCGATTTGGCCTAGGTTGCTTCTTGGTGAAGACTGGGCCTCGGGCGAGCCGAAGGTGTGTCCGTTGCTGGAGGGGGGCCTCGGGCGAGACGTAGATCCTCCGGGGTCGGCTGCCCTTGCCCGAGACTGGGCTCGGGCGAGGCGTGATCGTGTCCCTCGAATGGACCGATCCTTGACTTAGTCGCACCCATCAGGCCTTTGCAGCTTTGTGCTGATGGGGGTTACGAGCTGAGATTTAGGAGTCTTGAGGGTACCCCTAATTATGGTCCCCGACAGTAGCCCCCGAGCCTCGAAGGGAGTGTTAATACTCGCTTGGAGGCTTTTGTCGCACTTTTTTGCAAGGGGACCAGCCTTTCTCGGTTGCGTTTTGTTCCTGTGGGTGCGCGCGAGCGCACCCGCCGGGTGTAGCCCTTGAGGCCTCGGAGGAGTGGTTTGACTCCTCCGAGGTCTTAATGCCTCGCGTAATGCTTCGGCTGGTCTGGTCGTTCCCTCATGCGAGCTGGCCGTAGCCCGGGTGCACGGTCGGGTCCCAAGTTCTCGGGCTGGTATGTTGACGCTATCAACGGTTTGGCCGGAGCCGGTTTGGGAGAGCAGCCCCCGAGCCTCTGCACAGGGCGAGAGGATGGTCAAGGACAGACTCGACTTTTTTACATACGCCCCTGCGTCGCCTTTCCGCAAGGAGGGGGGGGAAGCGCCATGTTGCCCTCGGAGGGCGCCGAACATGGTGTTTCCGGTGAGCTGCTGACAGGTAATCCGAGTGGACGCCCGTGCCCCATTTGTTAGGGGTCGGCTAGAGGCCCGGAGGCGCGCTCCAAAAGTACCTGCGGGTGATCTGCCGGACCCGGTCCCCTTTCGACGGGGTCCGAGGGCTCGATGCCTCCCTCTGATGGGATTCCGTTACAAGATCGTTCCAGCTGGTCTCGGAAATGTCCTAGGGTACCAAGGGAGCATAGCCCAAGCCTTGGTTATGTATCGAACGTACCCAGGGTCATCCCTCGCTCTGTGTCTGAGGCGGCTGTGAACCCTTCGAGGGCCAGCCTACGAACCTCTGATCAGTAGTGGGCGCGGAGCCCGAGTGGCCTGAGGCGGCCGTTGAACCCTTCCGAGGGGCCGGCCTTCGAACCTCTGACCAGTAGTGGGCGTGGAACCCAAGCGCTCTGAGGTGGCTGTTAAACCCCTCCGAGGGGCCAGCCTTTGAACCTCTGATCAGTAGGGAGGCTCGTGGCCTGTTTCCTTCACGAAGAAGGATCCTTTTCGGGGTATCCCCCTTTCCCGGTCCCTGTTGTAAGAGAGAGAAAGAGGAAAAGGAAAAGGATACGAAATCGAATGACGTGGCGTACCTTTTTTGACGCGGTTATTATGGCGAAGGCGAAGCGTCGCTTGCTTCTCCTGCCTGAGGCGCCGCCTGTCCCGCCGCGGAGTTAATGTGACGGGGCGAGTGGTTCGTGAGGCGGCCGTTGCGCGTGCGCGAGCCGTTCGAGGAACGGAACATGGGCGCGCCGTCTTCACGCCGTGAGAGAGGGTTCTCTCGCTGTCCCACGAGGTGACGTGAGCTTGGCTGACGACGTGACCGCTGCTCCTGCCCGCCTGCCACCGCCATTACTGCCGGCCCATTTTTGGCCGTATTGACCGTCGCGCCTAACTGGCACTGCTGGGTCATACGTAGGGTTGCCTCGAGTCGCGGTACTGGTTCCGCAGTCGAGGAGGCATGGTAGTGGTGTGAGTGGCGGTGCAGTTGCTCGCACGTAGCAACCGGCGCGCCGATTACCTGACGCGTGGGCCCGGGCCTCCATGCTGGGTGCGTTGGAAGTCGGAGAGGCGCGCCCACTTGGCGCGGTTGCATGCTGACTGCATGGTTGTCCGCCCTTTCACCCGCTGGTCTGGGCGAAAGTGGAGGAATGCTTGCAACCGCGGGGCAGTTGCGTGCACCGCGCGCGGCAGTTTGGCTTCTTCTGCCCTGAGCCAGTTTGCATGACGCGTGGGACCCAGCCCCCGCGCCGTAGGGGGAGGACCTTGGAGCGTGTTGGAGAAGACTCAGCCCACGATGGCTGGGGACGCAAGTAGGGAGAGTCGCCTTTAAAAGGAGGGTGACCCCCTTGAAAGGCGACCATGTCTTCGCGCTCCCTTATGCACCGTGTCTTTCCGCCTTCCGAGCCCCCGGATGGGGAACACCCGCAGTCCTTCCGCCTTGTCGTTGGAGGAACGCAACTTCGTGGAAGTTGGTACCTTTCAGCCATCGTTCGGCTTCAAGGATTTTCATCATGCAGCCCGGCTGCACCCCCTCGCCGGTGGTCACCCAAGACGGTGACCACCAGCCCCTGGATGGGGAGAAGCAAGCCGGGCTGCGGCCTCCGCCTCTCCCTCAGCTTCAAATATGTTTACCATCCTTGCTGGGGCAGAGAGCGAGGCGAGCCGGGGCTCTACCTCCCGCACGGGTCGGCTGGCCCCCTCCTCTTCCAGCTTCTGGTGGTGGAAACCATCCTCCAGCTCTGCGGAGGAGGCGTCCTCCAGCCATGCCGGGGAAGGCGAACTGTTGCTGCCCAGCTAGGATGCAACATTCTGCCCTCTTCCTCGCTTTCGCGGCGAGGACGGGAGCGAGGACCTGCCGGTGCGCTTTGGAGCGGCCCGCGTTCACCGGTGCGGCGTTGGTGGGGAGGCGGACGCCGCCGTCGGTGCTGACGTGGTGGCAGCCGGGGGAAGCTTCCCCACCGTCGAGGCCGCCAGTGCCGCCTACGGGCCGGCATCCGGCTCTTTGGCTTTGATGTCTGGTTTGCGTCCCTTGAGCGGGGACGCGAACGAGAGCCTTCCGGTGGCCGCGTCCGTCCTGGGACCATAGCTGCTGCTGCAGAGGTCGCTGGCGAGTCGCCCAGAACTTGTCGCCCCGCAGGCTCCCCGGTGTGGAGGTTGTTCATACCCGCGGGGACGGAACCGGAGTTCCGTTTGTAATGGCACCTTGAGTGCTGGTCTTTTTGTTCGTTGTGGCTGTCGGGGCCTGAACATGTGTGTATTTTTGGCGCGGAGCCATGTTTTTTCCTCATTTCAATCACTAAGACTCACCTGTCGGCTATCAGAACCGCTTCACCAAGCGTGAGTTGCCCCATGCAAAGGTGACGAGTGAGGTATCCATATCCCGGAGGTGTAGGAGTCCCTCGGCTCGATCGGCCTTGCTGTCCGAGGCTTCTCTTGCTTAGTTAAATGAACCCTCGGCTGCTCTTCGATGAGCCGAAGCCAGGGGTAGCGGTGTCAGCTCGAACAGAGGCAGAGTTGGCTCGAAAAGAAGACTTGGTCGGCCGGAGCCTGGCCGGGTCGTCCGCTGGCGGGACCGTCGCCGAAGTTGAGTCGCCGAGGCCACAAACCGAGCCGATGTCTTCGGGAGGCAGCTGGCCGAGGCCTCGGGGTGGCCGGCCGAGCCGTCTGCTCGAGCCAGATTCTTGGAGAAGACCCTGGCAGCGATGGCCCGGGCGTGGTGCTGATGTTGTCCTTCAGAGTGGAGATTCTCCGACTGCTTCGCCGTCCGAGGCTAGGTCGGACCTCGCCGAAGGTGTAGTTGACGCCGAGGGTGCTGCTGCTCCCTTCAACTGTCAAGATCCGAGCCTGCAGGATCGGATTATCTTGTAGTGTGTGTATGTTTTCTGCGGCCGCCGAGGCCCAAACACACCATCGTCGTGTTGTAAAGCTGCCGTTTGGTTTCTTTTCCTCTTGTTTCGAGCATCTGAACTTTTTTGTCGGTAACAGAATCATTTGTGCGAGCGAGAGTTGCTTTTCACGGAAGGTGATGAGTGAGGTATCCGTATCCCAGAGGCGTAGGAATTCCTCGGCTCGGTCGGCCTTGCTGCTTACGCGCACTCTTACTCGTCCATAGGGTTCTGTCACCGACGCAGTCGAGAAGGCCCGAAAAATCTTTCCGGCAGAGGAGCTTTCGAGCGTGAAGACTTGTTCGGTCCGCGGAATCACTTACCCGAGCGCGAGTTACTTATCGCAGAAGGTGATGAGTGAGGTATCCGTATCCCGGAGGCGTAGGAGTCCCTCGGCTCGGTCAGCCTTGGCTGCTTACGTGTACTCCGTCGTTTTCAGGATCCACTTTCGAAGTAGTCGAGAAGCACGAAAGACATTCTGGCGAAAAAGATCTTTTTTCGAGGAAAATTTCGACGCAGAGGGGGTTCCCCCCTTTTAGCGCCCGAGGGAGGGTCGGGCTTTGCCGAGGCAAGGCTGACCCTTCCTTGATGACTAAACTTTGCGTGGGAACGAGGCATACGAACAACTTGAAAGCATCTTAAGGGTAGAAGCGACGTAGCTGTTGGATGTTCCAAGCGTTGCTGTAGACCTCGCCTTGACTGTTGGCCAGCTTGTACGTTTCGGGCTTCAGAACTTTGGCGATGACGAACGGCCCCTCCCAGGGAGGCGTGAGCTTGTGCCGCCCTCGGGTGTCCTGTCGCAGCCGAAGCACCAGGTCGCCCACCTGGAGGTCTCGGGACCGAACCCCTCGGGCGTGGTAGCGTCGCAGGGACTGCTGGAACCGCGCCGAGTGTAGTAAGGCCATGTCCCGAGCCTCCTCCAGCTGGTCCAGTGAGTCTTCTCAATTAGCTTGATTGCTTTGGTCGGCGTAGGCCCTCGTCCTCGGGGAACCGTATTCTAAGTCTGTGGGCAAGATGGCCTCGGCCCCATAGACTAGAAAGAACGGTGTGAAGCCCGTGGCTCGGCTCGGCGTTGTCCTCAGACTCCAGACCACCGAGGGGAGTTCCTTCATCCATCGCTTGCCGAACTTGTTGAGGTCGTTGTAGATCCGAGGCTTGAGTCCTTGTAGAATCATGTTGTTGGCACGCTCTACCTGCCCATTCGTCATGGGGTGAGCCACGGCGGCCCAGTCCACCCGGATGTGGTGATCCTCGCAGAAGTCCATGAACTTTCTGCCGGTGAACTGGGTGCCGTTGTCGGTGATGATGGAGTTCGGGACCCCAAAGCGATGGATGATGTTGGTGAAGAACGCCACCGCCTGTTCGGACCTGATGCTGTTTAGGGGTCGGACCTCGATCCACTTGAAGAATTTGTCGATGGCGACCAACAGGTGCGTGTAGCCCCCGGGTACCTTTTGCAAGGGGCCAACGAGGTCCAGACCCCACACAGCAAAAGGCTAGATGATGGGTATCGTCTGCAGGGCCTGAGTAGGCAGGTGGGTCTGCCTTGCGTAGAACTGACACCCTTCGCAGGTGCGGACAATTCTAGTGGCGTCGGCCACCGCCGTCGGCCAGTAGAAACCTTGTCAGAAGGCGTTTCCAACAAGGGCTCGAGGTGCTGCGTGATGGCCACAAGCCCCCGAGTGTATCTCTTGTAGGAGCTCCTGACCTTCGGCGATGGAAATGCAACGCTGGAGGATGCCCGAGGGGCTACGGTGGTAGAGCTCCTTCCCGTCTCCCAGCAAGGCGAACGACTTGGCGCGCCGCGCCAACCGCCGAGCTTCGGCTTGGTCGAGGGGTAGCTCTCCTCGGTGGAGATATTGCAGGTACGGGGTCTGCCAGTTTCGATCAGGCGTGACCCCGCTCCGCTCCTCCTCGACGCGCAGTGCCTCACCCTCGGGGGCCGAGGGTGCCTCGGGCCGGGCCGAGGGTGCCTCGGACTGAGCCGAGGGTGCCTCGGACTGGGCCGAGGGTGCCTCGGGCTCGGGCGTGTCGTCGATCTTGACAGAGGGTCGGTGCAGGTCTCGGGAGAAGACGTCCGGGGGAACCATCGTTCGCCCCGAGGCTATTTTAGCCAGCTCGTCCGCAGTCTCGTTGTAGCGTCGGGCGATGTGGTTGAGTTCGAGCCCGTAGAACTTGTCTTCCAGGCGCCGAACCTCATCGCAGTAGGCTTCCATCTTCGGGTCACGGCAGTGGGAGTTCTTCATGACTTGGTCGATGACGAGCTGCGAATCACCGCGAGCGTCGAGGCGTCGGACCCCTAGCTCGATGGCGATGTGCAACCCGTTGACCAGAGCCTCGTACTCGGCCACATTGTTGGATGCCGGGAAGTGGAGGCGTAGCACGTAGCGCAGGTGCTTCCCGAGGGGCGAGATGAAGAGCAGGCCTGCGCCCACTCCTGTCTTCATCAGCGACCCATCGAAGAACATGGTCCAGAGTTCCGGTTGGATCGGAGCTGTTAGGAGCTGGATGTCGACCCATTCAGCCACGAAGTTCGCCAAGACCTGGGACTTGATGGCCTTCCGAGGGGCGAACGAGATCGTTTCGCCCATGATTTCCACCGCCCACTTTGCAATTCTACCCGAGGCCTCTCGGCACTGGATGATCTCCCCCAGGGGGAAGGATGACACCATAGTTACCGGATGAGACTCGAAGTAGTGTCGCAACTTCCGCCGCGTCAGGATCACTGTGTACAGCAGCTTCTGAATTTGTGGGTAGCGGATCTTGGTCTCGGACAGTACCTCACTGATGAAGTAGACTGGCCTCTGGACGGGCAATGTATGCCCCTCTTCTCGTCTCTCAACCACAATCGCGGCGCTAACCACCTGAGTGGTCGCGGCGACGTAGATCAAGAGGGCTTCTCCGGCAGCGGGGGGCACCAAGATGGGCGCGTTCGTGAGGAGCGCCTTCAGGTTCCCGAGGGCTTCCTCGGCCTCAGGGGTCCAAGTGAAGCACTCGGCCTTCCTTAAGAGGCGGTACAGAGGCAGGCCTCTTTCGCCGAGGCGCGAGATGAAGCGGCTCAGAGCCGCAAGGCATCCCATGACTCTCTGTACGCCTTTCAAGTCCTTGATGGGCCCCATGCTGGTGATGGCCGCGATCTTCTCCGGGTTGGCCTCGATGCCCTACTCGGAGACAATGAACCCCAAGAGCATGCCTCGGGGAACCCCGAAGACACACTTCTCGGGATTGAGCTTCACGCCTTTCGCCTTGAGACATCAGAATGTCACTTCAAGGTCGGAAAGGAGGTCGGAGGCTTTCCTCGTCTTGAATACGATGTCATCGACGTAAGCCTCGACCGTTCGGCCAATGTGTTCGCCGAACACATGGTTCATGCACCATTGGTACGTCGCACCCGCATTCCTCAAACCAAACGGCATCATGACATAGCAGTACATGCCGAAAGGTGTGATGAAAGAAGTCGTGAGCTGGTCGGACTCTTTCATCCTAATTTGGTGATACCCTGAGTAGGCATCGAGGAAAGACAGGGTTTCGCACCCAGCAGTGGAATCCACGATTTGGTCGATGCGAGGCAGAGGGTAGGGAACTTTCGGACATGCTTTGTTTAGACCAGTGTAGTCTACACACATCTGCCATTTCCCTCCTTTCTTTCTCACGAGCACAGGGTTGGCAAGCCATTCGGGATGGAATACCTCTTTGATGAACCCTGCCGCCATTAGCTTATGGATCTCCTCGCCTATGGCTCTGCGCTTTTCTTCGTTGAATCGGTGCAGAGGCTGCTTCACGGGTCGGGCTCCAGCTCGGACATCCAGCGAGTGCTCGGCGACATCCCTCGGTATGCCGGGCATGTCCGAGGGACTCCACGCGAAAACGTCGGCGTTTGCGCGGAGAAAGTCGACGAGCATTGCTTCCTATTTGGGATTGAGCTCGGAGCCGATCCGGATCTGCTTGGAGGCGTCGCTGCTGGGGTCGAGGGGGACGGACTTAACCGTCTCCGCTGGCTCAAAGTTGCCGGCGTGGCGTTTCACGTCTAGCACCTCCTTAGAGAGGCTCTCCAGGTCGGCGATGAGGGCCTCAGATTCGGCGAGGGCCTCGGCGTACTCCACGCACTCCACATCGCATCGAACGCGTGTCGGTATGTGGGGCCGACGGTGATGACCCCATTGGGGCCCGGCATCTTGAGCTTGAGGTAGGTGTAGTTGGGGACGGCCATGAACTTCGCGTAGCATGGCCTCCCCAGTACTGCGTGGTAGGTTCCTCGGAACCCGACCACCTCAAACGTGAGGGTCTCCCTTCGGAAGTTGGAGGGCGTCCCAAAGCAGATGGGAAGATCGAGTTATCCAAGGGGCTGGACGCGCTTCCCGGGGATGATCCCGTGGAAAGGCGCAGCGCCTGGCCGGACCGAGGACAGATCAACACGCAGGAGCCCGAGGGTCTCGGCGTAGATGATGTTGAGGCTGCTGCCTCCGTCCATGAGGACCTTGGTGAGCCTGACGTCACCGATGACGGGGTCGACAATGAGCGGGTATTTTTCCGGGCTCGGCACGCGGTCGGGGTGGTCGGCTTGGTCGAAGGTGATGGGCTTGTCGGACCAGTCTAGGTAGACTGGCGCCGCCACCTTTACCGAACAGACCTCCTGATGCTCTTGCTTGCGGTGCCGAGCCGAGGCGTTCGCCGCTTGCCCACCGTAGATCATGAAGCAGTCGCGGACCTCGGGGAACTCTCCTGCCTGGTGATCTTCCTTCTTATCGTCGTCGCGAGCCCTACCACCCTCCGCGGGTGGCCCGGCCTTGTGAAAGTGGCGCCGAAGCATGGCGCACTCCTCAAGGGTGTGCTTAACGGGCCCCTGATGATAGGGGCACGGCTCCTTGAGCATCTTGTCGAAGGGGTTGGCACCTCTGGGGGGTTTCCGAGGGTTCTTGTACTCGGCGGCGGCGACAAGGTCCGCGTCGGCGGCGTCGAGCTTCGCTTGCGACTTCTTCTTGCCTTTCTTCTTGGCGCCGTGCTGAGCTGACGCCTCGGGGGCATCTTCCGGTGGGCGGCCCTAGGGCTGCTTGTCCTTCCGGAAGATGGTCTCAACCGCCTCCTGGCCAGAGGCGAACTTGGTGGCGATGTCCATCAGCTCGCTCGCCCTGGTGGGGGTCTTGCGACCCAGCTTGCTCACCAGGTCGCGGCAGGTGGTGCCGGCGAGGAACGCGCCGATGACATCTGAATCGGTGATGTTGGGCAGCTCGGTGCGCTGCTTCGAGAATCGTCGGATGTAGTCCCGGAGAGACTCTCCCGGCTGCTATCGGCAGCTTCGGAGATCCCAGGAGTTCCCAGGGCGCACGTACGTGCCCTGGAAATTGCCGACGAAGGCTTGGACCAGGTCGTCCTAGTTGGAGATCTGCCCCGGAGGCAGGTGCTCCAACCAGGCGCGAGCGGTGTCGGAGAGGAACAGGGGGAGGTTGCGGATGATGAGGTTGTCATCGTCCGTTCCACCCAGTTGGCAGGCCAGACGGTAGTCCGCGAGCCACAGTTCCGGTCTCGTCTCCCCCGAGTACTTTGTGATAGTAGTCGGGGTTCGGAACCGGGTCGGGAACGGCGCCCGTCGTATGGCGCGGCTGAAAGCCTGGGGACCGGGTGGTTCGGGCGAGGGACTCCGATCCTCCCCACTGTCGTAGCGTCCCCCACGCCTGGGGTGGTAGCCTCGGCGCACCCTCTCGTCGAGGTGGGCCCGACGGTTGCAGTGGGGGTGCTCGTTGCCGAGGCGACCTGGGGCCGTAGGCGCTGTGTTGCGCGTGCGCCCGGTATGGACCGAGGCTTCTCGCATGAATCGGGAAGTCGCGGCGCGATGTTCCGAGGGGTACCCCTGCCTCCGGGAGGCGGAGCTTTCGGCCCGTCGGACCGCGGCGTCCTCCAGGAGATTCTTGAGCTCTCCCTGGATACGCCGCCCCTCGGTGGTTGATGGCTCCGGCATCGCGCGGAGAAGCATTACCGCTGCAGCCAGGTTCTGGCCGACTCCACTGGAGGTCGGTGGCGGCCTTACCCTGACATCGTCGGCGATGCGGTGCTGGATACCCTGGGGTAGGTGACGTACTTCTCCCTCGTCGAGCCTGGCCTGCATCTCGCGGATTTGCTCAAGCTGTGGGTCATGACCCCCCGCCGGGACGGGGACCACAGCTAGCTCCCGTAGGATGTCAACGCGAGGCACAGGCCTAGGGAGATCACCGTTCTCCGGCATACCAAGATGGTTGCCTTCGTCGGGACCCCCTAGATCGACGTGGAAACATTCATGACTTGGGCCGCAGTCCTCGTCGCCGAGGCTGCGGCTACCATCAGAACAGTCCGAAAGGCAGTAGTCGCATGCGGTCATGAAGTCCCGCATGACACTGGCGTTACCAAGTCCGGAGAAATCCCAATAGAAGTCAGGCTCGTCATCTTCCTCGGACCCCGAGGGCCCGTAGGTCGAGACGACCGTCAGCCGGTCCCAGGGTGACCGCATACGATACCCCAGAGGGTTTGGACTCGCCTCTACGAGAGCGTCCGCCGAAGCGAAGTCGCTTGGCGGGTCGAGGCTGAATCCAAAAGGCGTGAGATGGGAATCGGTTGGTACCTCTTGGTCGACGGGCGGTGACGAAGTCACGTCTGGGACTGACTGCACCGTCGTCTCAGGTACGAGGGTGACGCCCAGCAAGTCCTTCGTGAGCGTGCTGGCGTCGTCCGTTTGCTTGGGGTTGGCGTGTTGCGGGGAGACGGCGCTCGTCTTCGTCTCAGACGCGAGGTTGATGCCCGACGTGCCCCCCATTGGGGCGCCGGCGCCGTCGACTCGCTCGACAGCCGACGAGGTGCCGCCTCCTGCTTGGCCTTGGTTGCCCCGCCTCCTCCTCCGTCGGCGGGGGAGGGGACGGGGCGAGCTCGAATGTTGTTCTTCCACCACGCGGGGAAGACGTCATCGATTCCGCCGCCGGCGGGCGGGCTGTCGGCCGCCATTGTAGCTGTCGCACGGCGGGGGAAGGAGTATCATGTCGCAGCTGCCGTCGAGGGACATGAACTCAAGACTCCCGAAACGGAGCACCGTCCCGGGCTGGAAAGGTTGCTGGAGACTGCCCATCCGGAGCTTGACGGGAAGCTGTTCGTCAACACGCAGCAGGCCCCTACCTGGCGCGCCAACTGTCGGCATTTCGAACCCGGGGGTCCCTGGACCGACGAGTAAATTATCTCCACGTGCCCCAGCCCAGATGGGTCGGCACGAGACAGAGCGCGAAGGGGGGAGGCAGCCGGAGGGAGACGGGCGTGAGAGGTGGAATCCTGCGGCCTTCGTGTTTGTCCCGCGCCCAGGTTGGGTGCGCTTGCAGTAGGGGGTTACAAGCGTCCACGCGGGAGGGAGGGAGTGGCCTCACGCGAGCGCCGTCCCGTCCTTCTCCGCGCGGCCAACCCTCTGTAAGAGGGCCCTGGTCCTTCCTTTTATAGGCGCAAGGAGAGGATCTAGGTGTACAATGGGGGGTGTAGCAGTGTGCTAACGTGTCTAGCGGAGGAGAGCTAGCGCCCTAAGTACATGCCATCATGGCAGCCGGAGAGGTTTTGGCACCCGGTTCGTGTGGTGTTGTGGCCGTCGGAGGAGCGCTGGAGCCCGGCGGAAGGACAGCTGTCGGGGCTGTCGAGTCCTTGCTGACGTCCTCTTGCTTCCGTAAGGGGACTGAGAGCCGCCATCGTCATAGAGCGTGCGGGGCGCCATCATTACTTGTCTGGCGGAGCGAGCCAGATGGGACGCCGGTCTTGTTCCCCGTAGCCTGAGTCAGCTTGGGGCAGGGTAATGATGGCGCCTCCTGTTGACGTGGTCGGTCCGTGCCCTGGTTTGGGCGAGGTGGAGGCTCCTCCGAGGTCGAGGTCGAGTCTGTCTTCCATGGTCGAGGTCGAGTCCGAGCCCCCGGGTCGGACGAGGCGTAGACCGTCGGCTGATGCCAGGGCTGAGTCCGAGCCCTGGGGTCGGGTGAAGCGGAGTTCGTCGTCCTTCGGGGCTGAGCCCGAGTCCGAGCCCTGGGGTCGAGCGAAGCGGAGTTCGTCGTCTTCCGGGGCTGAGCCCGAGTCCGAGCCCTGGGGTCGGGCGAAGCGGAGTTCGTCGTCTTCCGGGGCTGAGCCCGAGTCTGAGCCCTGGGGTCGGGCGGAGCGGAGTTCGTCGTCTTCCGGGGCCGAGCCCGAGTCTGAGCCCTGGGGTCGGGCGGAGCGGAGTTCGTCGTCTTCCGGGGCCGAGCCCGAGTCCGAGCCCTGGGGTCGGGCGGAGCGGAGTTCGTCGTCTTCCGGGGCCGAGCCCGAGTCCGAGCCCTAGGGTCGGGCGGAGCGGAGTTCGTCGTCTTCCGGGGCTGAGCCCGAGTCCGAGCCCTGAGGTCGGGCGAAGCGGAGTTTCCCATGGCGCCTAGGGCCGGACTTGGCCGCTGTCAACCTCACTCTGTCGAGTGGCTCAGCAGTCGGTTCGGCGCAGGCGACGCTGTCCTCTTGTTAGACCGGTCAATGGAGCGGCGAAGTGACTGTGGTCACTTCGGCTCTGTCGACTGGAGGGCGTGCGTCAGGATAAAGGTGTCAGGCCACCTTTGCATTAAATGCCCCTGCGATTTGGTCGGTTGGCGTGGCGATTTGGCCTAGGTTGCTTCTTGGTGAAGACTGGGCCTCGGGCGAGCCGAAGGTGTGTCCGTTGCTGGACGGGGGCCTCGGGCGAGACATAGATCCTCCGGGGTCGGCTGCCCTTGCCCGAGGCTGGGCTCGGGCGAGGCGTGATCGTGTCCCTCGAATGGACTGATCCTTGACTTAGTCGCACCCATCAGGCCTTTGCAGCTTTGTGCTGATGGGGGTTACCAGCTGAGATTTAGGAGTCTTGAGGGTACCCCTAATTATGGTCCCCGACAGCTGTGTTAATGGTGTCCAGGAAGCTTCAGCATTATTTTCAAGCATATCACATAATTGTTCCTTCATCACAGCCCCTGAAGGATATCATGATGAATAGAAAAGCTACTGGAAGGATTGGAAAATGGGCCGCGGAGCTTAATGAATTCACTATTGACTATGTGCACAGATCTTCAATTCAATCCCAAGCGCTAGCAGATTTCATCGCTGATTGGACGCCAGGGGCTCACGAAGAGGGGACAAGCAAAGATGCCGAAGCTTGGACAGTGTTTTGCGATGGTTCTTGGGGAGCCTTCGGTGCAGGAGCAGCTGCGGTCCTAGTAGCACCTTCAAAAGTCAAAACATGTTATGCAGTCAAACTGGATTTCAGTTGTACAAATAATATTGCTGAGTACGAAGCACTTCTATTGGGGCTTCAGAAACTAAGGGCAATGGGAATAAGAAGGGCCATCCTAAAGACTGATTCTCAAGTTATTGCTGGCCACGTGGACAAAAGTAACAAGGCACGAGATCCGAAGCTTGAAAGATATTTGGATGCAGTTCGAAGGTTGGAAGCTTCCTTCGAAGGTTTTTCTGTCAAGAATATTCCAAGAGGTAAAAATGAACATGCAGATTTGCTAGCCAAATCAGTGGCTTAGGGGCTCCCTCTACCCTCGGAAGTATTTTTTGAAACAATAAAAGCACCTTCGTTTGAGCTCATGGAGAGAGCAGTGCTTACTATTTCTCCAGTACATAGTGAAGACTGGAGAACTGAAATAATATCTTTCCTCCAAGGCAATTGTCTCTCAAGTGACGAAGCTTATAACAAGAGAATGGAGGCAAGAACAAGACCATATGTGATCATAGAAGGGGAATTGTATAAACATGGAGTTTGTTCACCACTCCTCAAGTGTTTATCAAGAACTAAAGGTATGGAATTAATGAAAGAGATACATGCAGGTCCGTGTGGATCTCACATTGGATCTAGGCCCTTGTTGGGAAAAGTTTTTCGACAAGGATTTTACTGGCCGAAGGCAGCTTCGGATGCAGCAGAATTAGTCCAAAAATGTGAAGGCTGTCAAAAATGTGCAAGAGACCAGAAGCAACCTTCATCTCTCACTCAGTTAATACAGCCCACTTGGCCGTTGCAAAGGTGGGGCCTCAATTTGCTAGGCCCACTTCCACCAGCACAAGAAAATCTAAAATATGTTGTGGTGGTGGTAGAGTATTTTTCCAAGTGGATTGAGGCGAAGCCTTTAGCCACAATAACTTCGGTCACCGTCCAGAAATTCTTCTAGCAAAACATTGTTTGTCGTTTCGGAGTGCCGAAGGCTATTACTGTAGACAACGGAACACAGTTCGATGCTGAAGCTTTCAAGGAATTCTGTGAACAAATTGGCACGAAGATTCATTTTGCATCGGTCAGACGTCCAGAGTCAAATGGACTTGTTGAAAGAGCTAATGGCATTATAATGACGGGAATAATGAAGTTAATCTTCAATCGGCCTAGAGGAAAGTGGCTAGATGAATTGATCAAAGTGGTGTGGAGCCACAACACAACAATATCAAGGTCAACAGGTTTTACACCATTCAAACTATTGTTTGGTGACGAAGCAATAACCCCAGAGAAGCTAAGGCAGGATCCATAAGAACAGTGGCTTCGGTAGAGGACGAAGCTGATTATTCTGTGGTAAAAGATGCTATAGAAGGGATCAGGCTTCAGGCTTCAGGCCATGGAGAATATCAATAAATACCAAGCCAAAACAATAAAATGGCGTGACATAAAAGTTCGGCTAAAGAACATTAAGCCAGGGCATTTGGTACTTCAGAGAGTGGCCAACCCAGATACAGTAGGCAAGCTACAACTGAAGTGGGAAGGACCTTTTCTAGTAGTATCTTCGTCAAGACCCGATTCTTACAGATTGAAGGATATGGACGGCAACGACATTCCTAGATCTTGGAATGCGGATGAGCTTCGGTGATATTATATTTAGCTTGATGTAATCTTTTTATTTTTCCTATGACACCCTTTTCCTTTCCAAAGGGGGAGAAAGGTTTTTAATGGGCCCGTAGAATGTAATTTCTCTTTTTCTTATTCAGCTCTACGATAGCAAAATCCCCCAGATATGTAAATATAAAAACTGAGCATGCACCATCGAGTGCAGGAAAAAAGGAAAAAATAAGGAGAAGCTCGAAAGTCGTCTCTAAGGGGATGCAGAGCATGACGAAGCTACAAAAAGCCGTTCCTAAGGAAGCGCAGCATAAGTTTTCTGCTCAAAAGTCGTTCCCTAGAGAATGCAGAGCTTACAGCGAAAAGTCAACGCTAATTGCGTCGAAATATAAGGCTAAGCGCGAAAAGTCAACGCGATACCGCCGAAATAAAAGGCGAAGAAGTTCAAAAGACGTTTCTAAGGGGACGCAGAACTTACAGCGAAAAGTCAGCGCTGATACACCGAAAAATAAGCGATGAAGCCGAAAAATAAGCGGGAAAGAGACTTCGGTCATTCCCAAGGGAATGAAGGCTATGGTTGTGGCTTCGTATGCGTGTGTTTGAACATTCATTTGCACGACATATCACATCATACATTTGCATTCATAAACATTCATCTAGACATACATAGGATCATCATCATCATAACATACAGACACAAGCAGATGCTTCGGCTATAAAGATAAGGCTTCGGCAAAAAAGAAAAAGAAGCGGTTTTCATGCTTCATTGTGTACGAAAAGAAGGGAAGGTGTTTTTTGCCTTCGACTCAAAAAATACTAGTTTCGTCCACAGCAAAGTAGTTCAAACATGGACAAAAAGGTAAAAATATATTACAAGGTATGCACAAATTTACAGAATTAGTATTTGATTCTTAAATTACAAATATTTTTACAACGATATTACAAGATTTTCTCCAGAATTTTTTCAGCAAGGTCTTCACCTTTGACATCATTGAGCTTCGGATCACCTGTCAAGCTTTAGCTCATTGTTCCTCAGCATCATCATCCTGTACACATTAAAACGGTATGAGAGAAGTGCAGAGTTCAAGGAGAAGGTAAAGTAACAGGCACAAATTTTTTACCGGCTTAAGGTGGCTTCGAGCTTCGTCGCCAGCCATTTTTCGCCCGCCTTTTACCCAAATTTGAGTTATGAATCTATTTCCTATACTCCGAGCTAGGCTGGGGATATCAATTAAATCTATTGGTGATAAGCTAAAATTTGGTCTGTTGACGATTTTTCCATGTTCACAGCCAGATTTTATGAAGGCAACAGCTGTGTCCCGAGAAGCTAGCAGAGCACAGAAATCAGCGTGTCTAGCTATAACTTCGTTGAGTGCATCAACTTCGCCCTCAATATGTTCGAAGGTTTCCGGCAGGTTCTCAACCGAAGGACTGAATTTCTCAACGCTGGCTCCAACCGAGTTGAAAACCTGCTTCAGCCGCTGCAGGCACTGTTTGCTGAAGTCTACGCATTTTTCTTGAAGTTCTTTCTGTAATTTCCGCAAATTTGAATTTTTCTCAGCTTCAGCTTCGAGTTTGGCTTAAAAATTTTTCTTTTCCATGGAGAGTTCACTATTCAGTCTAGCAATTTCGGCCTAGGCATCCGCCAGTGAACCTTCCATGGTTTGAAGTACGAAGTCTTTTTTCTCCAGGGTAGCCTCATGGTCTTTAATCTTCTTCTCCAGACCCTCAATTATAACTTCGTTCTTTTTGTCCTCGAGGTCCTGTTGCATCCTCAGGACTTTGCTCAGCAGTAAGCTCTGATAAAATAAGCTTCATCAGAAAACAATCTTCATATCAAAACAATGAAAAGTTAAGAATTTTACCTTAAAGTTAGCATAAAATAGACTACCGGCGATATGCTGCCGCCGGTACCTGCTGAGGTCTGCCTCAACCTTCGGGAGGCCAACACTCTTTGATATAGTGCCAACAACCTTCGCCCCAGTGTGGTCCCGAAGGCATCCTAAGCTTTCTTCGTTGACCCCCCCCCCCCCCCGAAGAGTAACGCACCTGGTCTGTACCCGCAAGATATAGCATACTCTTTCAGTTCTTCTTTTTCAGCCTTCGACAATTCTTGCCCAAGTATATCTTGAAAATTGAAGTCCTCTTATTCCGAAATATCCTCGGCTTTCTCCTTTCCTTTTCCAGCCACTGTGCCCGGGATCCCTTCAGCGGCTGCAACAACTTCTTCCGCGGCCGCATCTAGAAGCATGGTATCAATTTCAGAGAGTGTGGCATCTAGATTTACATCTTCAGCGGTTTCAGCTTCGGCACTTTTGGCTTCGGTGGGTGTAGCTTCGGCAGCAGCAGTGCTCTCAATAGCTGGAGCCTTTGACGCCGATGCCAGCGGCGGCGTTTGCTCGATAACTTCAACTACATGAATAATTCTTCGTTTTTTTGGCTCATCTGGCTTCTTCGCTGCCAAAGGCTCCTTTTCCTTCTGAAAAAGCTTCGTCAGATGTGGCCCTAGTGGACTTAGCTTGACAGGCAAAGATTCAGCCATTACCTTTAAAATTTCTTCCACATCGGTAGCAGGAGGTGTTGAAGGAGCTTCATCCCCAATATCTGTCGTTTTTTGCTTCAGAGCCGCAGTTTTCTTTTTCTTCGAAGCAGCTACCTTCGGCTCAGAGCTTAATTTTCTTTTCTTCAAAGTTTTTTCATCCTTTTTCACCAATTTAGTAGCTTCTTTATCCAGGGCGCTAGCAACTCTTTTTCTTTTTTGTCCTTCGACACCTCTATCCAAACACTCATAGTTAGGATACTCAAAGTTCAGGGCATCCATCACCCGGTTCAACCTTCGCTTCGGTCGAGTGCCGAAGGCTGCAGTCATTAATTGATCTTCTTTTTTGGAATAGTTGCCAAGGATCTCGTTGCACATAACTTCAATCGTGTCTAACCATTCTTGGCAAGGTTCTTTGAAGTGTTTCTTGAATTTATAGTAATAGGGCAACCGAACAAGTTCCTTCTCTTTCTTTTTCCCTTTGAGCTTCAGCATGTCCCATTCTTTCAAAGTCGGGAATACTCTAAAAGCTAAGAATTCTTGCACCAGATCCCTAGTACCAATGTGCTCCGCAATAACTCGAAATTTGCCTAGTGCAATCTGGCATAGACTCTTCGGTGCCATGTTGCATTGGGGCCTAGTCTCTCCGAAGATTAATTCTAATGGGCTTTGAACCAGCTTCTCCTTTTTCTCATCAACTTTGACATAAAACCATTCAGTCTTCCAGCCAGCTGGGCATTTGGTACGATAACTGATAACTGGAGTCTTCGCATCTTTGCGATAAGCAAAATTATAGCATCCGAAGTTCTCGTGCAGCCCATCTTCTCTAGCTTTTGTCTGATAATGAAGCTCATGTGCCCGGCAGAAGCCTTCGGCAAGAGGTTCTGCCCCTTGGCTTCGGAGAGCCTAGATGTAGACGCTAAGACTAACGATGGTGTTAGGAGTTAGCTGATGAAGATAAATCCCAAACTTCCCCAAAACATCCGCAATCATCTCATTCAAAGGAAATCTTAATCCTGCTTTAAAGAAGCTTTTAAAGACTACCACCTCATCCTTTTCTGGCTTCGGAGTAATTTCCTCTCTGCCAAAGCGAATTAGTTCCTTTTTGGCTTCACTGAAATAGCCTAACTTCATCAACTTAGGCATATCATCTTCGGTAACAGTGGACCACCCAAACTCCAGGTGGCTGGGTTTAGATGGCACGTCACTATAATCATCTTCAGATTCACCTTCCTCAGCACCAACCTGCTCAGCTTCAGCGGCAGGTACACCTTCCTCAGAAACATCCTCCGGCACTACCAGCCCCGACCGTTTCATCACTTCGGAAATCGGAGCGGTTTCAGCAGCTTTGGCTTCTTCTCCGTCACGTGTAACCCTGGCAGTGGAGCGTACCCTTGCCATTTGATGGATTCCTCACAATTTTTGATGAAGTTGTTGACTTTTTTAATTTTTCCGAAGCTCTTCCTCTTGTGATGAAGCAAAACCAACAGCGGTGCTTCGGTTGAATGCGATGAACAAGCTTTGGCTATGGTCAATTTTTTGGCAGCAAAACAGTGCAATAGCAATGAATGCTGTGGTAACTTCACACCTACCCGTCTGTTTATATAGTGCCGCAGGTGGGAAGGTGAATCGTCAAGTCTTCCGCACCGGACGAACAGTCGCCCGCACCCACTGAATGCTGGGCCACAGAACCCGAGAAGGTGAATCGCCAGGACACGCGTACCATTACATGGTGGGACCATTTCACGCTCAGAATTTTGTAATCGTTTCTCGGTAACGAGCTCAGGGTAGGTGTTTTTCGGATCTTCGGCTCTTCAAAGCCTAGGAGACTTTTTCACGGATCAAGCTCGTTACGAAAAACGATCTAGCACCATGAAGGGGCTACTGTTGGGGGTATGCTTCATCGCCAAAGATCCTGTAAGAAGAAAAACCTTCGGCAGATCCTCTCAAAAGCAGTGCCGAAGCTATCATCTATAAAGCTTCAGCATAGTGGCATGTCTCAAGACGAAGGAGTGAACCGACTTAAAGATGAAATGACCAATCGACCCATGACAACTTGTATTATGATTGTAAGCATTTGTAAAGGGCATGAATGTATTTTTTTCTCAGGCTGCGTCCTGTGCCTATAAATAGATGAACAATACCCCTGTATTGTTCACGCTGACTTGCATTCACTCGCACGTCACACTCAAATTTTCACCTTCTGTCAAGCCAAAGGTATAAATGTAATTCAATATTATCCATGTTTATTCATGATTATATAATAAAAATGTCTGAATGATATCATATGATTATTCATGTTTTTTATATGCCATATGATCCTGCTTTCCATTGTTTATTGAGATGATGAAGGTACGTCCTTCATGACCTTCATCTGAAGATCATTATATCCTAAGGGAAATAATGCTTCGAAGGACGAAGGTCTTTAACCATTAACTTTTGTGTTGCCTTGTTCTTAATTCATAGCATTTGAGAACAAGTCCCCAACACGAGGTATGGTGCCCCGTACCTTGGTGAAGCGGGAGGTGAACGTCCGGAGAGTCTCCCCGGGCTCCTGCCTTACTGCGTGGAGGTGGGCCTCCACACCGTGTTGCTGGTAAGCGCTGGCGAAGTTCGCAACAAACCGCGCGCAGAGCTCTTCCCAGGAGTAGATTGACCCTGGGGTGAGGTTCACGAGCCAAGTCCGGGCAGGTCCAGACAAGGCGACATGAAAATATGTCGCCATCACAGTGGTGTTGCCACCTGCTGATGTGATAGCGGTGACGTACACCTGCAGGAACTTCGACATGTTTGACGTTCCGCCGTACTTTTCCGGCAGGTGCGGGCGAAACTTGGGTGGCCATGACGCCGCGCGGAGATGATCCGCGAGAGCGGCGCAGCCCACGCCGACCAAGGGGACACCCGCTTGAGACCGGGTGCCCATTGGGGCCTGCGGTGCTTCCGCAGCGAAGTCTTGATCGAGGTTGTGACCCTCGATGTTTTGGCGGCGCTCGCGCGCTCTCTCTAAAGAGACTCGGGCATCTTCTCCCGCACGCCTGCGGTTGAGTTCTGCCCGGAGGTCGTTGGTCTGTGCGCCCCTCACTAAGGGTGAGCGCACAAACGCCGACGCCTCATGCTAGCGCCGAGATGACCGTGGCCTCGACCTGGTCGAGATAGAATGTGCCATGCCGAGCAGTCGGTCGACGTCGTCCCGCCACTGCTTCATGGCCCCCGGTGAGGCCGTGGAGCTTGGAGGGTGACGCAGCAACTCCCTGGCTGCTGACAATGCTCCCGGAGCCGCTCTCGACGGACTCCGGGATGTCTGCGCAGTTGTATGTTGCCGTGTAGCGTGCACAGCAGTAGTGCCCAGCACTGGGTGGTTGGGAACCTGTGGCGTGGAAGAAACAACTCCTTCCTCCACCAAGAAATCCGTTGAAGTCTCGGCGTGGTGCTCCACGATTTGCACCATCATGCTGAGCGAGGAAAGAAGCAAAAACCTAATGCCTAGCCCCCTACCAGGCGCGCCAAATGTTAGAGAGAGAATTCTCCAGCCGGGTGGCGGAATGCACCCGCCCTAAATCCTAAGATGAGGAAGTGGCTTAAGTGTTTTGCCTGTCTTGCTAAGCGATCACTGAGCACATGAACACGCGAGGATTTAGAGTGGTTCGGGCCGCCGGAGCGTAATTCTCTACTCCATTGTGTGTTGGATTGCTGTGGAAGCTTGAGAGCTGAGAGTCTGAGTCTATCTGTGTTGCGTGCCCTCCCTTTTATAGCTCAAGGGGGCACGTACAAAGACACTGAACCCCGACATGTGGGCCCAGGGACATAACGGATGGAATACCCGGAGCAACTAATATCAGTCACCTTGTGCAATCTTCCTGTGCCTCGATATCCACTGCTTGTGTAGCATTGGCGTGCAGCAGAAGGTTCCCTGGCATCGTACAAGTCATGATGACCATTGCGCGCGCGACGGCGGTATGGGCGTACTGTCCGCTGTCTGATTGGACAGGCACGCCGCCTGTAGGGTGGTCTGGTCGTCGCCTGCCATCAGAGTGGACGGGGCACATTAAATGCCGAGACGGCACATCGCCTGTCAGCAAGGCGGACAGGCGGCGCGTCTTTTCCACAATAAATGCATAGATCGCGTGGCCTAGAGGCCTTACGTCAGGCTCCGCCCACTGGCTTTCGTCACAGGCAATAGGCCACGTGGCAGCGTCGGGTCCACGCCTGAATGGGGAGCAGAAGCACACTGGGCAAGACCCTGACAAGTGTCTGCGCCGGACCCCTGTACGCCCTTGATGGCCAGGGTATTCTCCATCCCGGGACCTTGCCGTGGGTGGCCCGGACCTCACTTAGAGGGGTCTAGGTCCCATCGGGGGAACGTGGAGGTCATGGGTCGTATCCGGAGGTCCAGGTCATGTATGCTGGGGTCCGGCACTTTCCCACAGGGGTCCGGATCCACTGATGGTATCACGGTATATGTTACTTTTTCTGGTCACTTGGCAGCCCTGGACACGTGGTTGGGTCGGGCGCTGTTTATCACACGTCTAGAGATAGACGTGCGGGTACCGCGCCTTCATTCTATAGTAAGGGGTACCCCTGTTCCAGGGTACCGACACAATGGGTTACCTAGTTCTAGATTTAACAAGTGTGCATCACCACTCATCACTAGACTTACCTATGTCTACCTGCTCATGCATCCATGCCCCCTTATAGTATGGATAAAGAAAAAAAGTTGCATCATGAGTCTATATGTCCATCAACTCCATTGACACTTAGGACTAGATAACCCTTAACATTCTTGCTCATTCTTTTAAAACCAACAATTGAATACAATGTTTCGTATATGTCCACAAGGGTTGATGCTTAGGGAAGTCCATGGCTAGTGGTTGACCACAGTCCATTTTTGCTAGGTGCGCTCCTAAATTCGAACGTGCTCCAAATGCATGTGGAATTTTATGGGATGAAAAGTGTTCATGAAATGCTTATCTCCTTTTATTTTGAGGTATATTGACAGTTTTGATGGATCCAAAATCATGTCTTAATGATGGTCAATACCCGTGTCCAATATATGATGATGCTTGTATGCTTATGTGTTGCATGCTTGCTTGTGTGCGGCAGTGTTGCACGAGGTTGTCTCTTAGATGTAAAATGTAGGCTGATGAAGCTTTACGAGATATCTGGGTGTCCCAATACTAGGGACCCCTTCCCCTTTATATATAGCTTAGGAGGCAAGGTTACATGTTTCTTTCCTTCTCTACAAGTATTTGGCTCCTAATCCTACTTAGAATAGTTCCCTAGTTGGTTGCACTGGAGTTTTGATCTAGTTGTCTTTTGTGTATTCTACCTATGCACTACATGTCAAGCCAATGAGATAGCCCTGGTAGAATCCACCTAGAGAGCCGGTCCTCATATACCATGGGGTAAGGTCATTAATTTTTGGCTTTTTGTTGTAAATATAAAACTCTTTTGGTGGAGGAGTCAGGGGCAGTTTCGTCCTGTCTCTTTCGTGCACCGCAGACACACTGTAGCAAATTCTCAAAAAACAAACTATAGCAAAAACTAGCGAAGTCATATTTCTTTTGTTCTTTGCAATAAGGTCCGGCTTCTCCGTACGGTACACAGTAAGAGTCAGTGTTGGACCGTGTAGCGCCAAATGGGCCCTAGCTAGAAGATAACGCACGGCCCACACCACACAGTACGTAGTGTGCGTACGTCTACTGTTTGGTGATTCTCAACGTACAGGTACAGCTACATGGATGGATCGGTACTGAATGAAGTAGATTAGATTAGATGCTCATGACATGATTGTAGGCACGTACGTCTGCTTTTTTACGACATGATCGATCGAGCATGTCCCACACTCCCACTGCATATACAGTTAAGGCACTGTTCGGAACCAAACTAGTTTTTTTTAAAAAAAAATAGTTTTTATCTTTAAGCTTAGAGAGCCCAGCTTTTTTGGTTAATTTCTATAAACCGAATCATAAACTGCTATATTTGGAACCAACACATTTTTTATAGATTAAATTAGTTTCTTAAAAAATGGATGCTTACAAACATGACCTAATCAAATAGCTAGCTAGCAATTAATAACAGCCAGCTATAACCGCACCAAGCTAAGTAATCGATTCAACTAAGCTAGCCACTAATTAGAACTAACATGTGCCAACACGCCAATAGATTGAGATTAAGGTCAGCTGATATATAGGTGGTTAGTACGTATGAAAAGGGGTATCTAGTATTGCATTATTGTACACTGTACAGCAGTACAGGTAGCTAACTGTTGGGGCGAAGATGTAACGCCCCCTCGCTCGGTCGTCTAAACAGCGAGAGACCTATGACAGAGGGAGTGCACAGAATAGGTGAAAGGCTTAGGCGCTATCCGTCTCAGCGGGGGATGGCGAAGGCCACCAAGACCACGAAGGCTGAGCGCATGGAACGCGAAGACTACGAGTCATTACTCGCTTGTCATTGTAATGAGGGTCGTGCGGAACCGCCCTGGGCCGCCTGGTCCCACTTGTAAGCCACTGTGTTGGTAGAGTTAATGGTGTGTCCGTCCATGTAATACTTAATCATGATGTAATGACCTGTAATAACCCCAGAGAGGGGGATATTCCAGGGATAACGTAAGTAACCATGTGCATAATTGTATTTGACAAGGTGAAACCGTCCCCTGGTTACCTATAAATACCCCGCACTGTACCCTATTGAGGGAGGCTGAAAAACATGGTTGCCCTAATACACTGTGTTGACAAGCATCAAATCATCCCGGTACTCCCACTGTTTGGATTAGCTAGACCACGTGTCGGCAAATTCCAAAATTTGGCGCCCACCGTTCGTGCAACGAAAAACCATTCCCACGATGGCCCCCAAGAGAGCGACTTCGAAGGCTGCCACTTCCATCGATGATGCAACGAAGGCAGCCCTCCTAGCTAAAAAGAAAGGCAAGGGTCCCCTCACGGACGACATCCCTCAGAAAGCCTTCGACGACGAGGCCGTCAAAAGCAAAAGACAACACCAAGACAATACCCATGCACCAGAGGGCACTGCGCGCACATGCAGCTCCGAGGGAGCACCTCAGGCACCCCCGCCAGGTTTCACCCTACCAGAGGCAGAGGACATAATCGAAGACGGCGAAATCTTAGGCATTTCAGCCGAAGACCAACTCAAACTGCGAGCCCTTCGCATCAAGAACAATCATTTACAGAAGCAGAAAGAAATACTTGCAGCCAAGCGCCAGCGCATCACCATGCAAGCCAAGGTCCGCCAGATGATATTAGATGAGGAGAAGAAGGCCTGAGAGCTAGAACAATAAATCACATATATGCAAAGAGAAGGCTCCCACCAAATGCAGCAGAACTCTCCCTACATACGAGTCATATCTCCAACCACTTTCTAGGGGATAAATTACCTTGATGAACGAAGCCCACTTGCACCACAACTCCAGGCCTCACCTTGGTCTAGCAACTTCAGAGCAGGTACTTATCCCAAGTACAATGGTAGCACCGACCCAGCACGGTACATCATGAGCTACCAGGTTGTGGTCGCATCATCCAGAGGGGACGATGCCACTATGGCCAAATCTTTCATTATAGCACTCGAAGGCCCGGCCCTGACATGGTACACCAGACTGCCGCCACTATCAATTGATTCATGGAAAACCATCCGCGACAAGTTCTTGCTAAACTTCCAAGGGTACAGGCCGGACACAGATGCCCTGGTAGAATTATCACTCTGCAGACAGCAAGAAAAAGAAACCCTTCGGGAGTACTACAAAAAGTTCCTTCTGCTAAAGTCACAACTGCCATATGTTGATGACCACATAGCCATCCACTACTGAAAGGGAAATATCCATAACCATTTCCTATAATCGATTTTGGTGCTTGACGACCATCACAAATCTTATGGACTAACTAGTTTGCCTAGTTGATCATTTCTCAGGTGCATAAAGTTCATATTCATCTATTCTAAGTCGACTGTCCGGAATACCGTAGATTATTACGGACAGGAGAACCTTTTTGGAAATCCATCTATGCGCGGACCGTCTGGGCCCTTGTGGCAGACCGCGACACCAGGGTGAGCCTCGGACAAGAACACTACAAAAACACGAGTTAACACTACGTGCCATCCGAAGGAGAAGTGAGCATCGTCCGGGACCAAGCGTGGACCGTCTGGTCTCAGGCGTGGACCGTCTGGTCATTGAGAAACCAGGAAAACCTGAAGGTGACGGGTTCGGTAAAATACATTTTTAGCGTCCTCGCGAATCGTCCGGGGTGCACGGCCAGACCGTCCACGACTGCTCTGTCTGACATATGATGACACATTTAATGCACTTGTAGCCATTTATATAGTCGTTACTGCTAACCATTGCGATTTCAGTCGTTGTTGTACAGGGGTGGACCGTCCGGACCAGGGGCGCCGACTGTTCGCGATCGGCAGAAAAGGAGCAACGGCTAGGAAGTGGTTTGGTGGCTATAAATACAACCTCAACCACCTCCATTCACTTGACCCAACCACTCTACTCATACACATTCAATACAAGAGCTAGCAATCTATTCCAAGACACACTCAAAGCTTCAAATCTATCCAAGTCCCACAATTAAGACAAGTGATCATTAGTGTTTAGTGACTTGAGAGAGTGTGATTCGTGTTCCATTTGTTGCTCTTGTTGCTTGGTTTTTAATCGTGCTTTCTTCACCTCCTTCTAAACTCTCTAGTGACTTGTGAAGCTAGTAAGAGACACCTAAGTGTGTGGTGGTCCTTGTGGGTTCTTAGTGATCCTTGAGATTAAGAAGAAGCACTCAACCGGTCTAAGTGATTGATTGAGGGAGGGAAAGGGTTGAAAAATACCCAACCTTCGTGGTCTCCTCAACGGGGAGTAGGTTCATTGGAACCGAACCTCGAGAAACAAATCGTTGTGTTCATTTATGTTGATCATTATTTTATGATTTGATTCTTCCTCTCCCCTCTCTCTAAAAGTTCTCTTGCTCACAACCTTTTGAGTTAGCTCCCAAAGTTATTCGCATTGATTGAGCAACTCATATCAAGAAGAACTCTCTTCCGCACTCTGAATTCATTATTACTCTTTCTAATCCTAAGCCTAGGTAAAGTTTGTGTTCAAAGTTTATAATTTACAGGTTTCGCCTATTCACCCCCCTCTAGGCGACTTTCAATTGGTATCGAAGCCCGGTACTTCATTAGAGTCTAACAACTCAAAGTGATGTCGAGAGAACACGCTAAAAAGGAGTTGATCACCGAGGAAAATCCTGGATCTTCAGGAAAGAAGAATGATGGAAAGACTCCATCAAAGGAGGCTGGCGACAAGCACAAGGAGGACAAGGATGAATCCGTCGGCTCCATCAAATCACACAAGAAGGACGACAAGAAGAAAAAGAAGATGAAGAAATTGGTCTACTACGAGACCGACTCTTCCACGCCCTCGACCTCCAGCACCGAGTCGGCATCTTCAAAGCGCCAAGAGCGTAAGAAGTATAGTAAGATCCCTCTTCGCTATCCTCGCATTCCTAAGCGTGCTCCTTTCCTTTCAGTTCCCTTAGGCAAACCACCATACTTTGATGCTCAAGATTATTGTATGTGGAGTGATAAAATGAGGCACCATCTGACCTCACTCCATGAAAGCATTTGGGATATTGTTGAGTTTGGAGCGCAGACACCACGAGTGGGTGATGATGACTATGACTCCGATGAGGCCACTCAAGTAAGGCATTTCAACTCCCAAGCCACCTCCATACTCCTCGCTTCCTTGTGTAGAGAGGAGTACAAGGTGCAAGTATTGAAAGTGCCAAAGAAATTTGGGACGTCCTCAAGACGGCGCACAAAGGGGATGAAGTAACCAAGATCACCAAGCGGGAAATAATTGAGGGAGAACTCGATCGGTTCATCCTCAACAAAGAAGAAGGGCCAGAAGCCATGTACAACCGACTCAAGACAATGGTGAACCAAGTCTACAACCTCGGGAGCACCAAGTGGGATGACCATGAAATGGTCAAGGTTATTCTAAGATCTCTTGTTTTTCGTAACCCCACTCAAGTGCAATTAATTCGTGAGAATCCTAGGTATAAGCAAATGTCTCCTGAGAAAGTGATTGGCAAGTTTGTGAGCTTTGAACTTATGGTCAAAGACTCCAAACACATTGTCAACTTGGAGCAAGGTGCCACCTCCATACCCGAGGTGCAACCTATTGCATTCAAAGCAACAGAAGAAAAGAAGGAAGAGCCTGTACCAACCAATAGGCTCCCAATTGATGCCTCCAAGCTTGACAACGAGGAGATGGCTCTTATTATTAAGAGCTTCTGGTAAATCCTCAAGCTAAGGAAGGGGAAGGAGTACAAACCCCGCTCTAAGAGGGTTTGCTACCGATGTGGTAAGTCCGATCACTATATTGCTAAATGTCCATTTGCTAGTGATAGTGACAGGAACCACGACAAGAAAGGGAAGAAGAAGATGGATAAGAAAATGTACTATAACAAGAAGAAAGGAGGCAAGGCACACATGGGAAGGGAGTGCATGGGACTCCGACGAGAGCTCCACCGACTCCTCCTCCGACGAAGACGCCGCCAACATCACCATCAACAAAGGTCTTATTGTCCCCAACGTCAGCCATAAGTGTCTCATGGCCAAGGAGGGCAAAAATAAGAAGGTATACTCTAGAGATACACCCAAATATACTACTTTCGATGATGAGGGTAGCTCTAGTGAAAAGAATGATGATTTGTCTTCTCTTTTTGCAAACCTCGCCATAGAACAAAAGGAGAAAATCATTGAATTGATAAAAACCATTAATGAGAAGGATGAGATCTTGGAATGCCAAGAAGACTTGCTTGTTAAGAAAACCAAAAAAAATTGTTAAGCTAAAAGATGCTTTTGCTCTTGAAGTTAAAAAATGCAAAAACTTGACTAAAGAGCCAAATACAAGCAATGATTCAATTTCTTGTCTCAAAACTGAAAATGCTAGTTTAATTGCTAAGATTCAGAAATTGAATGCTTGCCATGTTCCTACATCTGCCATTGAGCATGTTACTATTTGCACTAGATGTAGAGATATTGATGTTAATGCTATGAATGATCACCTTGCTATGATTAAAGAACAAAATGATCACATAGCTAAGTTGAATACCAAAATTGTCAAGCATGAACTTGAAAATGAAAATTTTAAATTTGCTCGTAGTATGCTTTACAATGTGAGACGCCCTGGCATTAAGGATGGAATTGGCTTCCAACCTGGGAACCAAAACAATATCAATTTAATGCCCATAGAAACAAGATTTCCAACTTTGTTAAGGACAAGGCTCCCATGGTACAAGATAGAGAAGGTTACATTTTATATCCTGAAAACTATCTCAAGCATAAGATTAGAAGAATTCATGCTAAGAAATCTCATTCTGTTACTAATCATGCTTATATTTACAGCCATGAGGCTTCTAGCTCTAGGCATACAACTCATATTAAGATGTCTAAGAAAAAGATTGTTGATGCTTCAAATGAACATAGCATTTCATTTAAGACCTTTGATGCATCATTTGTTCTTACTAACAAATCCGACAAAGTAGTTGCCAAATATGATGTGGGCAAGCACAAGAGTCCAAAGACTTGTGTTTGGGTACCCAAGGTGCTTGTTTCTAATGTGAAAGGACCCAAGACCGTTTGGGTACCTAAGGAGAAGGCCTAAATTTGGGTTGTAGGTTTATGCATCCGGTGGAAAAAGTTGGATAATCGACAGCTAGTGAACAAACCACATGACAAGGGAGAAAAGAATGTTCTCCTCATATGAGATAAATGATGATCCTCAAAGAGCAATCACATTCAGGGATGGAAATCAAGGTTTGGTCAAAGTATTGGGTAAAATTGCTATATCTCTTGACCATTCCATTTGTAATGTATTTCTTGTAGAATCTCTAGGTTAAACCTTGCTTTCTGTATCTCAATTATGCCAAATGGGCTACAACTGTTTATTTACTGATGTTGATGATACCGTCTTTAGAAGAAATGATGATTCACTAGCTTTTAAGGGAGTGTTAGATGGTCAGCTATATTTAGTTGATTTCATTGATAATAATGCTGAACCAGACACTTGCCTAATTGCTAAGACTAATATGGGATGGCTCTGGCATCACCGACTTGCTCATATTGGGATGAAGAATCTTCACAAGCTTCTAAAGGGAGGACACATTTTAGGACTAACCAATGTTCATTTTGAGAAAGATAGAATTTGTAGCGCATGCCAAGCAGGAAAGCAGGTTGGAACTCATCATCCACACAAGAACATCATGACGACTGAGAGGCCACTTGAGCTATTCCACATGGATCTATTTGGCTCGATTTCTTACTTAAGTATCGGCGGGAGTAAGTATTGTCTTGTAATTATGGATGATTATTCACGCTTCACTTGGGTGTTCTTTTTGCAGTAAAAATCACAAACCCAAGAAACCTTAAAGAAATTCTTGAGATGGGCTCAAAATGAGTTCGGATTGAGAATCAAGAAGATTAGAAGCGATAATAGAACGGAGTTCAAGAACTCTCAAATTGAAGGATTTCTTGAGGATGAGGGCATCAAGCATGAGTTCTCTTCTTCCTACACACCTCAACAAAACGGTGTTGTGGAGACAAAGAATAGAACTCTTTTGGATATGGCAAGGACCATGCTTGAGGAATACAAGACATCGGATCTGTTTTGGGCGGTGGTGAGAGCACCTAGAGGAGGAGTGAATAGGTGATCCTGTAAAAACAGCTCAACACTCGGCAAATGCTTTACTGAGTGTAAAATAGTCTTTGCCGAGTGTCTGGAACACTCGGCAAAGAAGGCGAGTCCAGTAGTACTTATTAAAAGTTATTTAAATTCTTAATCCTTTTTATGAATCTTTTTAAAAGCCCAAAATAGGATTCTAGGGTGTTACAATAAGTATGTTGGGGCCACGTATATGTTGGGGTCATGCAACAATATGTTCTCGTAGTTTATCTATATATGTGGTCTTCGATATATATTGATATTAGTTTCTAAATATATACTTATTTATATATTACACCTAGGTGCATTCAATATAGAGAATGCACCCAGGCCGAACCTACGCGCCAGGAGCACCTGGTCCGAGCCAACCGCCCCACCCAGGTGTTGGAACTTGCTCTCAGTTGCAAGGGGATCCAACAAGGGTGAACAATGACGTAAGCAGGGCTCTCGCGCATGTGGGCAATAGCTCTGTTAATCTGGCCTCTCACGGGCACTGTGCAGGGGTATTTATAGGTACCTGAGCGCCCAGCGCCTTGTGTTAAGGACGCATGTGCCCTCAGCTACCTAGGTTATCCCCAGAATATTCCCATAAAGCAGGGTTACAGACTGTAATTACAGGGATGCCTTTACAAATTAGGCCTGTAACACGAGGCGGCCACGCAGGGCCCGTTACAGTGGGCCGGATCACACGTGGGCCTCTGAGCTGGGCGAGGCTGCACTGTGGGATGACACCGTCGCAGGCCTTCGTCTGGTGCCGAATAGAGCGAAGGGTGTCCCTGCCCGTTTTGTCTCTGTCAGACCAGCGACTGCAGCGAAGGCCTCGAGCGAAGGGTGGCGTCTTTGCCTTCGCCCCAACATTTGCCCTCCGAGGGACCAGTTCGACAAAGTCACCTGGTGCCGAAGACGTCGCTAGATGGCGGAGACACTACCCTCGCTCGAAGTGGTTCCGCGGGGGTTTTTGACATGACCGTTGATTGACAGCGTACTGTTGGATTGCGGGTTTCCCGAAGCGCCGCGCCCTGTTGGATTGCAGGTTTCCCGAAGAGCCGCGCCCTGTCTATAAAAGGGGGCGGGGGTCGGCGCTTTTTGAACTTCACTTTCCGCGCTCCGTGAAAACCCTAGCCGCCTTTTTCACCGTCCTGTTGCTCGTCCGCCCGCCGTGCTCTTGTTCGCCGGAGATCTGGCTCGAGTGAAGCAGACCGCCCGCCGCCACCGACGGTACGTAGCGATGCCAACCTCCTCTTCTTCCGCTGCCGCTACGCCGCCGGCCGACGCCTCGCCGCCGGCCAACGCCTCGTCTGAGGAGACGCTGAGTAGTTTGATGGCGAAGGAGTTGCGCGCCGGCGATTCTGTGGATTTTGGCGTGTCGCGGATGTCGTCGGTCCGCGTGCAAGATATGCAGCGGTTGGGTTACTTCGTCAGCGGAGTTGCTCGTGTCCCGGGGACGGAGGAAGTCCCCGAGCCGGAGGGCGAGTTGGTTGTGTTCGAGGCGTTCTTCGCCGCCGGTCTCCGCCTGCCTGCGCACCGATTTGTTGGCGAAGTCCTGCGCAGGTTTAATGTTCAGATACATCAGCTGACACCGAACGCCATGGTGGCTCTGTCGAAGTATGTCTGGGCGATGACTTCGTACGGCGGACAGCCATCGGTCGAAGTCTTTGCGAAGTATTATTACTTGCACTGGCAGAAGAGGATGATTGGAGATGAAGTTGCTCAGTTTGGGTCCTGCACGTTTACGCCGAAGACCAGCAAGACCACGATACAGGTAGTCGAGTTGGTTCCTTGCGCCCGCAACAAGTGGGGCAACTGGAATGACTTTTGGTTTTACGTTGCTGAGGGTACCGTCGAAGACCATGAGGGACTCCCCGTGTCCGAGATGTGTTCTCATTTTTACTCAGCGTACCCACCCTTTGAGGTGGCGGAGGAGGATGCGGACGAAGGGGCCCTTCGCTGCGCCGCTGGCCTGAGCAGTGGGCGCGATTTGGTTGAAGAATTTGTGGCGTACGGGGTATGGCCCTTGGCGCATGGCTGGGCGTTGGGCGAAGTGTGCCCTCGCCAGATGCCTTTCCATGGTGGGAGGGTGGTGCGAAGTCCCGCCTTCGCGCTGAATCTGCAAAGCCGCGATCCGGCCGCCTTTGTGCGTGAGGCGGAGGATGGGGCGGTGCGGCTCGTTGGTCGTTACGTGCCGAGGACAGAGGGCCAGCGCAGCTGGGAAATCCGCGGGTCGAATGACCGTCTGAATAGGGTTTTTGAATTGAATC
Organism: Zea luxurians; assembly: GCA_029449295.1. Lineage (NCBI taxonomy): Eukaryota > Viridiplantae > Streptophyta > Magnoliopsida > Poales > Poaceae > Zea > Zea luxurians. Next base: position 6,110,794 of record JAOPSE010000082.1, on the reverse strand, counting down.
AATTGCCGTATGACGGCTATCCCGGTCAAGACGATGTGGACCGCCGTGGGAAGAAGCCGGTGGTGGAGACTAGAGACAACCCTGCGCCGGCGGCCGTCCCATCCTCTAAGAAGAGGAAACTAGGTACTGCCATGGGAGGACTTGGGGTTTCTGATGGTTTTGCTAGAGAGTTGATGAGGACATGCGCGGCCCCGGGGGGAAGGATGTCTTCGCCCGAGCTCCGGGAGTCTTCGGCTCGGATGCTGAGGGTTACCGGGGGTTGTTGGCCTAGGAATGTTCCTATCCCCCGCGCGGCTGGTGAGGATTTTTTTACATCTCGCATGGTTCGTGAATGGAGAGTTTTTCCTTACGGGCGGAATATTGCTGCTGTTGTGTCGGCAGTGATGGACAAGGATCGCCAGGGAGCTGCACAAAAGCGCCAGGCGGTTGTCAGGCTTCAAGAAGCCAGGCCGAAGAGGCAGCGGGGGGCTGCGAAGGCTACGGCCCCCGGCGGAGGCAAGCCGCCGCTGGCGGCGAAGTCGGGCGCCCCTGCATCTAGCAAGGCGCCGGAGGCAACGGCAGGCGCCGGAGGCTCCAAATCGACGAAGGCTGTGCCGCCGTCCAGCAGAGTGTCGGAGGTCGCGAAGGCGGCCCGAGCGTTGTCGTCGTCAGGCAAGCGTGTCGCCGACTTCACCACCGATATTAGTGTGGACGACTATCTTGGTGGTAAGCCGTTGGCTCGTGTTTTTTTAAATCGTTGATACGTCGCAGGGTCGGACGAAGGCCAACTTGCTATAGTTGCGCCTGCCGCGGCGACCACGACGGCTGCCGTAGTGCCGAAGGCGAAGGGCGGGGCTCTTAGCGCCGGAGGCGAGATGTCGGCACTCGCGGCGGTCAGGGATGAGGCGGGCGCTGTGTCCCGCCGGCTGAAGGAGGTGACGGAGGCACTAAGTCAGGTCCGTTGAGCTAGACTTCGGTTTTTTTTTTGCGGCTTTGCTGGGGCCGTGGTCTTACGTGTGTCCTGCAGGTGGCTGACTTCGCCAACCGCACAGCGTCGGGGGCCCTCACGGCAGTTGTGTGTGCCGAAGTCGAGAGACTTCGGACGCAACATGCTGACGCCGTCCGTGAAAAATCGGCCGCCGATAGTAAGTGCCGCAAGCTGGCGGACAAGGTGGCCGCACTGGAGAGGGAGAAGGCTGACCTCCGACGCCAACTGGTGGGGGAGAGGAGGGAGACCAACGAGGCCCTCGCCCAGGTGCAGGCTGCGCAGGCGGAGGCCAATCTGGCGCGGGCGGAGGGCAATCTTGCCAGGGAGCGCGCCGAGCAGCTGCAGGAGCGGCTCACCGCCCTGGAGAGCCGTGTGGAGAGGGCCGAGGCCGCGTCGTGCGCGGAGGCGGAGCGGACGCGCAAACAGCTTATGGATTCATACCATGAGCTGGGCGCGCGGACCGGTGACTTCGAAGTGCCAGACCGAGAGCCCGGACTTTGCTGCCTGGAGTGAGTGCAGGAGGAGTTGCAGGCACTCCCCACTATCGTGGAGGGGTTTATGTCATACGCCTCCCTAGTCACCTACGAGGGGGCGATGAACGCGCTCTCCCGCGAAGGGTGCCGGCACTTCGAGGTCTTCGACCAAGCCGATGAAGATTTTGAGTGAGATATCTACAAGGTTGAGGACCCCATAGTGAAGGAATCCGCCGGAGCCATCTACGACCGGATGTGGGGTCCGCACGGTCGCGAGGTGGTCAGGGAGCGGGCCGAGACGACGAGGGCTCTGGTAACGTTTGGCGTTTGTTTGGTGTTTGCTGGATGTGGGCTAAGTGTGGGTTTGCTGAATTTTGTGTGTTGTGTCTTAGGCGGCGCGTGGCGAGAGGGTGGATGACTTCAGGGCGTTGAACAGCGCGCTGCCTGACCCGGAGCCGACCCCGGCGGAGGCCGTGTCCGGGGCCGCCCTGGAGCCGCCCCCGGAGACTGCGGAAGGCGCGCAGGATGCCCCCGCATCCGCTGCGGCCGGCGGAGACCTGCCCGCAGATGTGACAGAACCTCCCAAGTAATTAGGCCCACCTACAGTTGTCCTTGTCCAACGGACCTCAGACAACCCTGTAGGTGCCCCTGAACTACTTGACAAGTTCGGTATCTTTCCTTATCTTTCCAGGAACGTCTCACCCGTCTTGCAGACATTACAGAACATCGGAGATAAAGAAATGCGGAAGCTTTTACATAACTTACATTTATTTAGAAAGTAAGATCAAGTTACTTATTACAGACCAGAGCTATAAACGAGTGCTGAGTAGTATTATTACACATACCGAGGGAGGTAAAAACTCCTCCCGATAACTATCAAACAAAAAGTCCTATATGGAGGACCACGTCCTCCCGCATCTTCATTCTTCTACTTCTTCATTTGATGCCACCTTGGAGCAAAAGCAACAAAACTTTGTCGCTTCCTCACCTAAAAACAACGGAGGGATAAACCCTGAGTATGGAATTACTCAGCAAGTCTTACCCGACTAAGGAAAAGACTCTCAAGGGGATGCTGGATAAATAGGGATCAAGGAGAGGCTTTAGCAAGAATCAACTTAGATACTTTTGCAGAAATAGCTTACTAGAGTGAGTCCTTACTTTCAGAATTTTAACGCCAAATTAAATATCAATAGACTCTGTTTGCCTCTAGTCTAATTTCATCATCTCATCAATACAACATCATTTTTATTCATGAAGTTCACATCCTGACTTAGGTTGTAGGTCAGTGATCAAGTCTCCACTCTCCGGGGATATAACGGCGATTCGAATCGATTTACTCAGCTGAGGATCTCTAACCACACGACATATGTAGCACTTAATCCTTGCATATGTCAACTCGACCCCAGGGTTCTTAAGACCATATCAGGTTCACGCAAACCGAGAGCACAGATACACCACCGTCCAGCCTCTTACCACGGAGGGTACACGCTACTCCCGCCACCGCTCCACACCCATTTCGTGTTATCTTATTCTGGCCTTAGTCTGCCCGAGGCAAAGCTTACCCTGTCCCATTTCCAGGGTATGCGGCTAGCTAAGATAGTCCTTGCTCTAGCAGGCCTACATACGCATCCAATCCTTAATCAACCTGGGTAGAACATCACCTGTTCCTAACCCAAGTCTCAATTTAAGTATTTCCATCCCTAGGATTGTTTCTGTTCCTTAGGATGAAAAGAGCATCACAGGGAACTTTGCAGTAAGATCCCACCATTGCTCCAAATGAAAATATTCTTGCAGGTAGAAGTCATCCTTTCTCGAGCTAGGCTAAGGACAACCTCTATCCACAAGATCTAAGCAAGGCTAAGCATTTTTGTAAATCATATTTTGATACTTCACAGAAGTATCTATAAAGGTATGGATATCAAGGAAAACAATGCATCAAAGGGTTTCAAGCAATTCCTATAAACCTAATGCACATTTCACTAGACTTAAAGTGTGCGAAAATTATTTAAAAACACAAGGAAAGGGGTTGCATGCACCGGGGCTTGCCTTCGTTCGTAGGTGAGTCAGGCTCGGACTCGCAGATGTCGAAGTAGAGCCAAGTCCCTGCCTGAGATTCCAAAGGTGGTGGTGTCTTCTCTTCAGTCACCTCACTCTCTTCTTCGTTTTCTAAATATAACCATATAGGTATATATATAAGAATGAATGCCATGTAATGCTCATGAGAGTGCGAAGATAATAAAGATTTATTATTTAAGTCTTGAATACAACTTTCCTTCACGGAACTCCGAGAACTTAGGGTTTCCGGAGTCGGTAAAGGAGTTCAAAGGGCAGGGGGGTGGTTTTGGGTTCTAGTTATCAAACATGGTCCAAATCAACTCAAACCCTACCCAAGGCTTCTAAATATTGCTTTAAGTTCCATAAAAAGTTTGGGCATTTTTGGACTTATCATCTATTTTCTAAAAATCCATAACTAATACTTTTAACTACTTTAAATGCCCTAAAATTTCTTATTTCCACTAAAAATCACAAAACTATTTTTATTAAATTCTAGGGAAAATAACAAGCCTAGTAAAATTGGTTTCACAATTTTATCATTTTTCTGCTGTTTTCTATAATTGTTTTAACTCGGGAGGAAAAAGAAAAAGAAAACTCGTGAATAGTATTGGGCCGAATCCAGCTTAGGTCGGCCCACTACCAGCAGAAGCACGTCCACGCGCGCGCGCCCGCGGCAACCTTGCACAGAGGTCCTCGGTTTATTAACTAAATCGAAGTAGGTTTGTTTACTGTTCCTCTGTGCCACTGACCAATTGCAGAAAGGCCCTCCAACTTCTATCTCTTCCCCGCGAATGCCCCTGACCACGGCGCGTTGTTCGTTCATCACGGACGAGGTCTGTACCGGCCATGGCCGGCGATGACTGCTCAAGCTAACTATCTATGAGGCTTCACTAACCTACGACGGCCTTGGAACACACACTAATTTGACCCGAACACCCTGAGAACGACCGGTCCACGTGCACGGCGGAAATCGAGCACGGGAGTACATGTTCCCGCCAGACCATGGTTGATCAAAGCAAACAGGCGCCACCATGAGCTTCGCAAGCATACAGAGGCATGGAAACGACACTTGAATTGAATAGGAACTCACCAGAGTGACCCAGCCACGGGTGGGTTGTTCTTTGCGATGCGGTGGACCAGTTTGGGGAAAATTGGCGTTGCGGCAGCTCGGGTTGAAATTGGGGTTGGGGATTGAGGTTACAGGGCCGTAAGAAGTTGTGTTTTCATTGCGCGCAATCAATTTGGGCGAAGATGGAGAGGGCAGTGCGAATTTGACTTCGACTGAGCTTCACTGGTGGAGATGAAAGCACCTCACCGTGGCTCCCTGCTCAATTTATAGGCACGGCGGCCCAACAGATGAGCCCAGGCCAAGGATAGTAGCGCAAGCGCATGCCTACCACGTTGGAAAGAGGTACAGTGAGGGAGATGGAGGCATGGGCGACACCGCGGCAAAATTCAATGGTCACGGTGGCCGCCGGTGAAGTCTCCGGCTGGACTCAGGGAACGGTGCCACGTATGCGCCGTTTAACTCCGACTCTATCCATTTTCTATCGCGCACGAACCCGGACGGCGGCGGCACGGATTTTGGCGCAAAGAGGTCGCTGGCGGTGAGCAAGCCGCGCTGGCGTTCTGATCCTATCAAGCTACTGTACCATGGGATCGCCATTCAGTCCATCTGACAGCCCAAGTTGGAGCTTGATTTCCTTCGATTTTTATGTGGCACCAGAACTAGCCTTCTGCATCAAAGTTGTAGTGCCACCAACCAGCTACAAGTTTGTTATGGAAATAATTCACAAATTTACACTGGATCTCAGTTGAATTGGCTCTCAAACTTAGAGCAAAGTCACTGTTAACTTGAAATTCAGACTGTACTAGTCTGACAGTCCAAGTTTGAACATGATTATCTCCAAATTTCTCACAAGAACATGGCTTGCTCTCTTCAGCAAAATTGTTCTCCTTTGATTGCTCTACAACTATGGTGTGGTGATCTAGGGCAAAAACCCTTTTGTTTAGAAGTTACAAGGTCACAAAGATGAGCACAATACTCTGAAATCCAGACTTAACCAAAAGGGTACAAATGAGACTCTTTTGCAAATAAGTCCAAAACTCAGGGTTTGGCTTACAAGTCCACACATTTGGGAACCAAAGAACTTGAGATACTTATTTAACTTGGTTTTTGCACTTTAGTCCAAAAGTGGACTAATTTTGCACATAAGTCCCTAGGGTTTGGTTTTAGGGTTTTCCAGGGTTCCATTTAGGGTTTCTAGCATCCCAGGGGTATAAATGTGATTCAACTTTATTTTTGGGGATATTTTATGACTATTCCCCTAAAGTTTTTAGATTTTATCAAGTTGGGTTATGTTTTACCCTTTTAATCCCCATTTAGGGTTAGGTCCCCTATCCAGGGTTCTATTTTCAAAACACTAAAGCAATACAACTTGTTTGAAATTTTTACCTAGTGAATGCACTCTAAGTGTATCAAACATATGCAATGCCAATGCTTATGATGCCATGCTCAAGTTTTAGTTACAGTAACACCAGGGGTGTTACATCCTTCCCCCCATAAAAGAATCTCGTCCCGAGATTAAAATCCTAGGGTAAGTAATGGAAAAGGAAACACGGCATACTTTTATTTCCTTATTTCTGGTACAAGGCAGGGGTGATGTGGGGGTCACTTCTTTATTACACAGTTATACAGGCTTTACAATTTACATGAGGCTAAAAGCCTGAGAAATTTTTATCTAAAAAGTCTTGAGTTTCCCATGTAGCCTCATCTTCAGAATGCTGGTTCCACGGTATCTTATAAAACTTGAGAGTTTTTCTCCGGGTAACCCTGTCCTTTTGATCCAAGACTCGAATAGGGTGCTCAGAGTATGTCAAGTCCGGTTCAAGGACAACATCTGTTACTTCAACGGTTCGATCAGGAACCCGAAGACACTTCTTCAATTGTGACACGTGGAACACATTATGCACAGCAGACAATGTTTCGGGTAGTTGGAGTCGGTATGCCACTGGCCCATATTTTTCCAAAATAAGAAAAGGACCAATATATCGTGGTGCAAGCTTCCCTTTAACCCTGAAACGCGATACACCCTTTATTGGTGAAACTTTCAGGTAGACATAATCTCCTATGAGAAGGCATAAGGGTTGTCGTCGTCAGTCTGCATAACTCTTTTGACGAGTTTGGGCTTTCTTCATATTATGTATTATTTTCTGAACTTTGTCTTCAGTTTCTTTTACCAGGTCAGGCCTGAAGAAGTACCTTTCACCTGGTTCAGACCAATTTAGCGGAGTACGACATCGTCGTCCATACAAAGCTTCAAAGGGTGCCATCTTGATGCTTTCTTGATAGCTATTATTATATGAAAACTCCGCTAAGGGCAAACATTCATCCCATTTCTGTGAGAAGTCCAGAACACATGCTCGCAACATATCTTCGAGTATTTGATTGACTCTCTCAGTTTTTTTCACTTGTTTGAGGGTGATATGCCGAACTGTGGAGCAATTTAGTACCCAGGGATTTATGAAGTTCTTCCCAGAATTTGGATACAAATTGAGATCCACAATCCGACACTATGGTCTTCGGAACACCGTGCAGACTAAGAATACGAGCAATGTATAATTGGGCATAGACAGCAACTGGGTGATCTGTCTTGACTGGCAGAAAATGAGAAATTTTCATAAGCTGATCAACAATAACCCAGATAGAGTCATACCTTTTTGTAGTCCTGGGTAATCCCACAATAAAGTCCATACAATATCTTCCCATTTCCATGTTGGGATAGGTAAAGATTGTAATGGACCAGCAGTCTTTATGTATATGGCCTTGACACGTTTACAAGTGTCACATCTAGCCACATAGTGTGCAATTTCAATTTGCATCTTTGCCCACCAGAAGAACACATAAGGTTCCATGTGTGCAACTTGCTTCTTCTGATGACACTGTACTATCTGAGTCTGTTGGGTGGTAATTATGCAACTTTACCCAAATAGAATCAGATGCACCATCTTGGGTAAAACACACAAAAAGAGGTTTACTAACAAGTGGTTACAGTAAGTTCATAGCACACGAGACGGGTGTGAATGTCGAATAATATCACGGTCAACTCGTGTTAGCCAGGGAATCCAAGTCCACGAAAGGTGATATAGATTCAAGAAAAAATCACCAGCGGAGGGATCTAAAAATGCGGACTTTGCAACCAGTCCATTTTATCCAGCACTAGTCATGGATCGGCATGATCACACATGCAGGAAAAGCATGAGTGAGATGGTCGAGGTACGACAAGAACGATAATTAGGTAGTTACTGGTCGACTTAATTTGATTTTGGTAAGTACTTTCTTTAGGGTGGGTTGAACCAAAGTGAGTTTAGACAATTCGATAAAATGATCTCTAAACTCAGTCTTTGTTCATTGGGCAATTACAAGTTAGTCAAAACCAACTTGTTGAACTACTTTAGACATTAAGAAAATCCTCTCAGTATCATTGGTAAACCAAGGGTTGAGAGTTCACATTTGCTAACAAGAAATCCTGCACTTGGTTAAAAATTTATTTGGTCATGTTGTTCATCCATTTTTCTCATGCGAGATGAATTATCCACTTGTTTAGGGAATACCTGAATTAAATAAGAGAGTGAATGAACAAACTCCTGCATTTCAGTAGCAGGGAAAACATATCTCTATTTTGAGATCTAATCAATTGTTGTCCAACACTAAGAAGATCCAAGGCTTCACCTTTATACCAAGGATGCAAAGGAAACTTGTGTGAGTAGTCACTACCAAGATCAAAAGAAATAAGACCACACATGAAAGTGGTATGCTCTTTTGATCCAATGGAAATGATAGATGTTGCTTGATTTCTTCACAAACAACATAGAAATTGTTTTAAGGAAGGAGTCCACAGAAGATCACACATCAGTGTAGTTTCACAATGGGTCATGACCAGAGACCTTGGTACCGGCAGGCGCCAAGCAGCAAAATCCTGTGTGCGCATTCACAGGAGGCCCTCAGTTTCGCTGCAGTACGATACATTCGTAACCATGACACCATTACAAAACTGGCACCAATACTGAATCTCACGTGGTAAGAATAATTTGTGTAGAGATAACATATCAATATAGTCTTATAATGGATTATGACTACTAACTGTGATACCAGCGTGCATCGAGCAGCATAACCTTGTGTGTATACCCATAAGAGGCCCTCGTTTATGGCGCGGCATCATCAATTTTAGTCATAACGCCAATACCAGACATAACCAATAAGGAATTTCACACAACACAAATAGACTGGTCAAGGATGACAAGGTACAAAAGAGACTCCACCTGTAAGAACGATTACAAGTAGAGATCCAAATAGATCATGGTCCAAAGAAGTGAACAAGGCATGGCCATAACCTAAACTTGATGAAAGAAGTATGATGGGAGACTATTAATTCAGCCCAAGCATATTTCTATGCCTATCGCAGAGAGCACAAGGTCAAGGATTAAGTTGGTATGCCTTCGATAGATATGAAGAAACCAAAGGCATCAAATTCAAGGAAAATGGTCGGACATGTCTTTCCTAGGTTGGGTTACTAAAGCAACATGGTGATCCGCATGAAATATCCAAAGGAATAGCCATCTTAACTCTTGAATTTTGACAAACTACTATAGATATTAAAAGTTGCCTCAGAAACCGGCAGTCGTTTCTTACACCATAGTCATAGAAAAACTCACATGTTACATGATCCAGGTGAAACAGGAAAACTCTTTCCAACGAAGTTTAACCTATTTTTATTACCAAGCTGATCTATCTACACCTACCTTATTACATTGATCTACTACATCTTCTCTAGCTACACCATCTACCAGATGTTTGTTGCCATTCTTCCAAGGAACCCTTAGTCCACCGATGCAGGAGTAGGATCAACGGCAGCATTGAGCCTATGCACTGCTTGCTGCAGATGGCTGACAAGCCGTTGTGCTACTTGAAATTCCATGGGATGAGCACGATTCAATTCTTTTATCGCCTGATCCTGATGGCTTATGAAGCTCATGGTTTCCTTAAGGTCTTCTCTAACAGCATCAGCATACAGACAAATTTCTTCTTGTTGCTGACTCAAAATTTTTAATTTAGAATGAGCATTAGTTAGCTGATGCTCAAGCACCTTAATGCGATTCTGATCAGCTTGGTGTTGCATCTGAAGTTCTGTCACCTGATGCTCTAGTCCAATAACCTGTTCCGCTTGAACCTTTGTTTCCTCAAGTCGTTCTTGTGCTTGGGTACAAGCACTATTCTTGGTCATTTCCATCATCTTAAATGCTGCATAACTCCCAGTGTACAACTGCTGCCACTTTTGACGACTGTGCCCTCGAGTAAGTTGCAACTCTAGCATGGCCATCAAAACTCGAGCAGATGCCGATTCAACAGAATCCTGCCCAATAGGAATGCTTTCCATTAATCTGGCCTCGTGATGATACACCAATGGGTCACTTAAGGCAACTGCAGGGAACAACCTCATAGATGTGGCTTGTATTTCTTCCCTTTTCTGGTAACAAACAGTTGTTAGCACCTCTAAGGCAGCTACCTGAGCACCCTCCCAAGGAGTCATTCCTTCAGCATGGTACATCCAATATGGCCAAGATGGTTTTCTAGCACGCTCTGGAATACGCACTACTACCTCATACCATGGTTGTCCTCTAAGAACAGTGCGTGACCACTGGTACTTGGGTGCTTCGGTATATCCAACTTCTTGAAGTAGTCGCCACAGGACCACTGGAACACCAAAATCTCGTAGAAACTCTCCAACTCCTGTAGGAGCTTCTTGTTGATTCATCTATAGAGAACGGATACACACTATTCACTAAGGATGTATGAACAAGGTAGATGAATCATGTACTAAACTAGCTACACAGAGGTTTAACTTAAAGTTTGTATGACATGATGCATGTGTAATTACAGAATCAACCTTAGTTGATTCAACCTTCTATACATTGCACTCTTCCTATCTGGTCTTTAAGATAAACTCTTCAGAATACTTAGGTAAGAAGGGAAAAGAGTTTCTAGGTAAGACTTTTTAGAAAATCTTTTTGAAGATGCCGCATAATATCTGCAAAGAAGGGCTACGCTCCGATACCAGCTGTGACGGAACCTCCCAAGTAATTAGGCCCACCTACAGTTGTCCTTGTCCAACAGACCTCATACAACCCTGTAGGTGCCCCTGAACTACTTGACAAGTTCGGTATCTTTCCTTATCTTTCCAGGAACGTCTCACCCGTCTTGCAGACATTACAGAACATCGGAGATAAAGAAATGCGGAAGCTTTTACATAACTTACATTTATTTAGAAAGTAAGATCAAGTTACTTATTACAGACCAGAGCTATAAACGAGTGCTGAGTAGTATTACTACACATACCGAGGGAGGTAAAAACTCCTCCCGATAACTATCAAACAAAAAGTCCTATATGGAGGACCACGTCCTCCCGCATCTTCATTCTTCTACTTCTTCATTTGATGCCACCTTGGAGCAAAAGCAACAAAACTTTGTCGCTTCCTCACCTAAAAACAATGGAGGGATAAACCCTGAGTATGGAATTACTCAGCAAGTCTTACCCGACTAAGGAAAAGACTCTCAAGGGGATGCTGGATAAATAGGGATCAAGGAGAGGCTTTAGCAAGAATCAACTTAGATACTTTTGCAGAAATAGCTTACTAGAGTGAGTCCTTACTTTCAATATTTTAACGCCAAATTAAATATCAATAGACTCTGTTTGCCTCTAGTCTAATTTCATCATCTCATCAATACAACATCATTTTTATTCATGAAGTTCACATCCTGACTTAGGTTGTAGGTCAGTGATCAAGTCTCCACTCTCCGGGGATATAACGGCGATCCGAATCGATTTACTCAGCTGAGGATCTCTAACCACACGACATATGTAGCACTTAATCCTTGCATATGTCAACTCGACCCCAGGGTTCTTAAGACCAGATCAGGTTCACGCAAACCGAGAGCACAGATACACCACCGTCTAGCCTCTTGCCACGGAGGGTACACGCTACTCCCGCCACCGCTCCACGCCCATTTCGTGTTATCTTATTCTGGCCTTAGTCTGCCCGAGGCAAAGCTTACCATGTCCCATTTCCAGGGTATGCGGCTAGCTAAGATAGTCCTTGCTCTAGCAGGCCTACATACGCATCCAATCCTTAATCAACCTGGGTAGAACATCACCTGTTCCTAACCCAAGTCTCAATTTAAGTATTTCCATCCCTAGGATTGTTTCTGTTCCTTAGGATGAAAAGAGCATCACAGGGAACTTTGCAGTAAGATTCCACCATTGCTCCAAATGAAAATATTCTTGCAGGTAGAAGTCATCCTTTCTCGAGCTAGGCTAAGGACAACCTCTATCCACAAGATCTAAGCAAGGCTAAGCATTTTTGTAAATCATATATTGATACTTCACAGAAGTATCTATAAAGGTATGGATATCAAGGAAAACAATGCATCAAAGGGTTTCAAGCAATTCCTATAAACCTAATGCACATTTCACTAGACTTAAAGTGTGCGAAAATTATTTAAAAACACAAGGAAAGGGGTTGCATGCACCGGGGCTTGCCTTTGTTCGTAGGTGAGTCAGGCTCGGACTCGCAGATGTCGAAGTAGAGCCAAGTCCCTGCTTGAGATTCCAAAGGTGGTGGTGTCTTCTCTTCAGTCACCTCACTCTCTTCTTCGTTTTCTAAATATAACCATATAGGTATATATATAAGAATGAATGCCATGTAATGCTCATGAGAGTGCGAAGATAATAAAGATTTATTATCTAAGTCTTGAATACAACTTTCCTTCACGGAACTCCGAGAACTTAGGGTTTCCGGAGTCGGTAAAGGAGTTCAAAGGGCAGGGGGGTGGTTTTGGGTTCTAGTTATCAAACATGGTCCAAATCAACTCAAACCCTACCCAAGGCTTCTAAATATTGCTTTAAGTTCCCATAAAAAGTTTGGGCATTTTTGGACATATCATCTATTTTCTAAAAATCCATAACTAATACTTTTAACTACTTTAAATGCCCTAAAATTTCTTATTTCCACTAAAAATCACAAAACTATTTTTATTAAATTCTAGGGAAAATAACAAGCCTAGTAAAATTGGTTTCACAATTTTATCATTTTTCTGCTGTTTTCTATAATTGTTTTAACTCGGGAGGAAAAAGAAAAAGAAAACTCGTGAATAGTTTTGGGCCGAATCCAGCCCAGGTCGGCCCACTACCAGCAGAAGCACGTCCACGCGCGCGCGCCCGCGGCAACCTTGCACAGAGGTCCTCGGTTTATTAACTAAATCGAAGTATGTTTGTTTACTGTTCCTCTGTGCCACTGACCAATTGCAGAAAGGCCCTCTAACTTCTATCTCTTCCCCGCGAATGCCCCTGACCACGGCGCGTTGTTCGTTCATCACGGACGAGGTCTGTACCGGCCATGGCCGGCGATGACTGCTCAAGCTAACTATCTATGAGGCTTCACTGACCTACGACGGCCTCGGAACACACACTAATTTGACCCGAACACCCTGAGAACGACCGGTCCACGTGCACGGCGGAAACCGAGCACGGGAGTACATGTTCCCGCTAGACCATGGTTGATCAAAGCAAACGGGCGCCACCATGAGCTTCGCAAGCATACAGAGGCATGGAAACGACACTTGAATTGAATAGGAACTCACCAGAGTGACCCAGCCACGGGTGGGCTGTTCTTTGCGATGCGGCAGACCAGTTTGGGGAAAATTGGCGTTGCGGCAGCTCGGGTTGAAATTGGGGTTGGGGATTGAGGTTACAGGGCCGTAAGAAGTTGTGTTTTCATTGCGCGCAATCAATTTGGGCGAAGATGGAGAGGGCAGCGCGAATTTGACTTCGACTGAGCTTCACTGGTGGAGATGAAAGCACCTCACCGTGGCTCCCTGCTCAATTTATAGGCACGGCGGCCCAACAGATGAGCCCAGGCCAAGGATAGTAGCGCAAGCGCATGCCTACCACGTTGGAAAGAGGTACAGTGAGGGAGATGGAGGCATGGGCGACACCGCGGCAAAATTCAATGGTCACGGTGGCCGCCGGTGAAGTCTCCGGCTGGACTCAGGGAACGGTGCCACGTATGCACCGTTTAACTCCGACTCTATCCATTTCCTATCGCGCACGAACCCGGACGGCGGCGGCACGGATTTTGGCGCAAAGAGGTCGCCGGCGGTGAGCAAGCCGCGCTGGCGTTCTGATCCTATCAAGCTACTGTACCATGGGATCGCCATTCAGTCCATCTGACAGCCCAAGTTGGAGCTTGATTTCCTTCGATTTTTATGTGGCACCAGAACTAGCCTTCTGCATCAAAGTTGTAGTGCCACCAACCAGCTACAAGTTTGTTATGGAAATCATTCACAAATTTGCACTGGATCTCAGTTGAATTGGCTCTCAAACTTAGAGCAAAGTCACTGTTAACTTGAAATTCAGACTGTACTAGTCTGACAGTCCAAGTTTGAACATGATTATCTCCAAATTTCTCACAAGAACATGGCTTGCTCTCTTCAGCAAAATTGTTCTCCTTTGATTGCTCTACAACTATGGTGTGGTGATCTAGGGCAAAAACCCTTTTGTTTAGAAGTTACAAGGTCACAAAGATGAGCACAATACTCTGAAATCCAGACTTAACCAAAAGGGTACAAATGAGACTCTTTTGCAAATAAGTCCAAAACTCAGGGTTTGGCTTACAAGTCCACACATTTGGGAACCAAAGAACTTGAGATACTTATTTAACTTGGTTTTTGCACTTTAGTCCAAAAGTGGACTAATTTTGCACATAAGTCCCTAGGGTTTGGTTTTAGGGTTTTCCAGGGTTCCATTTAGGGTTTCTAGCATCCCAGGGGTATAAATGTGATTCAACTTTATTTTTGGGGATATTTTATGACTATTCCCCTAAAGTTTTTAGATTTTATCAAGTTGGGTTATGTTTTACCCCTTTAATCCCCATTTAGGGTTAGGTCCCCTATCCAGGGTTCTATTTGCAAAACACTAAAGCAATACAACTTGTTTGAAATTTTTACCTAGTGAATGCACTCTAAGTGTGTCAAACATATGCAATGCCAATGCTTATGATGCCATGCTCAAGTTTTAGTTCTAGTAACACCATGGGTGTTACACGAGAGACCGCCGAAGGCGCGCCTGATGCCCCCGCAGCCGCTGCGCCGAGTGCTGAAGATCCTGCGACGGTGGCGGCAGAGGCGACAGCGGAGGCAACGGCGGAGGCTCCCGCAACGGCAGGGTCTTCGCAGGTGGCGTAGTGGGTGTAGATAGTTAGGGAATTTTGGATATGTTGCTGAATTTTGGTTGCTGCGCAGGTTCAAGATTTTGGGCCTGCGCACGCAACCGCCACTACTAAATTTTTGGTGGCTTCGACCGTGGATGGTGGTAATAAATGTGATGGTTCTGCATCTGAGTTTTCTGATTTTGCTGACTCTGGGAGCTCGGTTGAGTGGACTGAGGAGTCGTCGGAGGAGGACTTGGACTACTTTGCGGCCTTGGATGTGGCTGCGGCGGAGGCTTCACCGCACGCTGCGGACACAGAAGATGTGCTCGGTCCTAGTACTGGGCGCCGGCGACGAAGGGCGGTTGCGAAGCGCAGAGTGAGTGAAGCGGAGGGAGGTCGGCTTCGTGTGAGTAGGGCTGGCCGGCAGGAACTATTGTCTTTGCCGTCCGCCGTGAGTACAGGTGAAGGGGAATTGCGAAGGCTTTTTGCGGGTGAGGAGCTTAGGATAATGTTGTTTAATTATAGGGAGATGGGAATTATTCCTAAGGTTGAGCCGATGTAGAGTGTGGTGCCCTCGCTTGTATATGTGTAAAGGCTTGTATGATGAGGTTGTGTGCCCCCGCACACTTGGCTATGCCTGCGAAGGCGTTGTGTACTTGGTCTGGTGTGTTTTGTTATGCTGTGCTGGTGCGCATATAGTCGGTCTTGGCGCGGACAGTTTGTCGTTTTTGCTTTTGTTGTGCTAGTCCGGCTGCACCCTTAGGCGGCTTCTGCACGGATAATCTACGCGGTAGACTTCGGTTTCTTTGCACTTGTTGTGCTAGTCCGGCTGCACCCTTAGGCGACTTCTGCGCGAATAGTCTTCGCGGTAGACTTCGGTTTTTTCGCACTTGTTGTGCTGGTCCGGCTGCACCCTTAGGCGACTTCTGCGCGGATAGTCTTCGCGGTAGACTTCGGTTTTTTCGCACTTGTTGTGCTAGTCCGGCTGCACCCTTAGGCGACTTCTGCGCGGATAGCCTTCGCGGTAGACTTCGGTTTTTTTGCACTTGTTGTGCTAGTCCGGCTGCACCCTTAGGCGACTTCTGCGCGGATAGTCTTCGCGGTAGACTTCGGTTTTTTCGCACTTGTTGTGCTAGTCCGGCTGCACCCTTAGGCGACTTCTGTGTGGATAGTCTTCGCGGTAGACTTCGGTTTTTTCGCACTTGTTGTGCTAGTCCGGCTGCACCCTTAGGCGACTTCTGCGCGGATTTGTCGCATGCGAGGGTGGCTAGCGCTGAGCCTCGCGGTGACCTCGTATTGGTCGAATGTCGAAGACCGTCGTCGCGGTCTTTTTTCGATGCATGTTTTTGCGGGGGATTTTTCACACATATATTACATGGCTCCGCCTCGTTAAAAACCTCACCCCCCGGGAGGAAAAGAGTGCGGGCCGGTATAAGATTGTTTTTGCGAATTACAAGGGCGAAATCAGCCCTGATGAGTCAAACAAAAAATTTGCGGAGGTTGTCGATGTTCCAGGAGTGCTCCAGGTCTTCGCCTTTTGGCGTTGTGAGCCTGTAAGCGCTGGGGGAAGCTTTCGTCTTGACTATGAAGGGGCCCTCCCACTTGGGCTCCAGCTTGCCCCTGGACTCTGTCCGAGCTGTTCGGGCGAGTACGAGGTCCCCTTCGCTGAATTCCCTCGGGATGACTGCGTGGTCGCGCCATGCTTTTGTCTGGGCTTGGTATTTGTCCAGGGCCTGTAGTGCGAAGACTCGGTCTCCATCAATGAGATCCTTTGAAGTTGGCTCGTCCACGTCGGGGACGGCTAACGGAACTGTTCGCGGGGACCCATGTTTTATTTCTTGTGGGGTCATGGCCTCCGATCCGTATAGAAGGCGGAAAGGAGTAAATCCGGTCGCCCTGCACTCAGTCGTGTTTAGTGCCCAGACTGCCTCGGGTAACAAATCGGTCCATCTGCCTTTTTTTTCATCGAGGAGCATCTTTTTGACAGCTGTGAAGATTTTCCCATTGGCGCGTTCCACGACTCCATTGGACTGTGGATGATAGACTGAGGCGAAGGCAAGCTTGGTGCCAATGGAGAAGCAAAAACCCTTGAAGTCTTGGCTGTCAAACTGCTTGCCGTTGTCAACTGTTAGTTCGGACGGTACTCCGAAGTGGCAAACGATGTTTTGCCAAAAGAATTTCTGGGCAGTTTTTGATGTTATTGTGGAAACAACCCTTGCCTCGATCCATTTGGTGAAGTACTCGACAGCGACGAAGGCGAACTTAAGGTTCCCCTGAGCGGTGGGCAGGGGCCCGACAATGTCCAGGCCCCAGCGCTGGAGAGGCCATGTGTGGGCGATCAGCTTTGTATACTGCGAGGGGCTGCCTGACCGAGGAGAAAACTTCTGGCAGGCTTCGCAGGACCTTGTGACCCAATTTGCGGCGCAGATCATTGCGGGCCAGTAAAAGCCTTGGCGGATCACCTTACCAGCTAGGGCCCTTGGCCCTGCGTGCGAGCCGCACGTGCCACTGTGGACTTCGCGTAGGATCTGGATGCCTTCGGTTTCGGTGACGCACTTAAGCATTGGCTGACTTACCCCTTTCTTGTAGAGTTGGCCTTTAATCAGTGCGAAGTCTCGGCTTCGATGTCTGAGGCGCTTGGCCTCGCTGATGTCGGTTGGATGATAGTACCCCTATAGGAACAGGGTTATTGGTGCCCGCCAGTCCTCGGTCATGATAAGGTTGACTATCCACTGTACTTCCGGATGGTGTTGGTAAGCGTGGTGCGGTGGATGCGGGGCGGGGGCGTGGATATATGGTGGAGGGGGTTGCTGGTAAGTGTGTGCGACAACTCTGGGGTTGTCGGCAGGCTGCGCCCGTGCCATCCTGTCTCTGGTGGCCTTCGTTTCTGGGCAGTCTTTGGTTTGGTGGGCGCAGTCTTCGCCATGGAAGAGGCAGTAGAATCGGCGCGGCGGCTGCGCCCGCCCCCGACCCCTACCGCGAGTTCCATTTCCGCGGCCCTGGGGGGGATACTCCTGGCGACGAGGGGCGTCAGCAGCGGGGTGCTGGTTGGCGATGTTGTGCACTTGCTGTTGATTGTGGCCGTCTCGACCGGAGTCCGGCTGCGGAGTCCTCGTCCACGTGCGGCTGGACTGTGGAGCATCTTTTGGCTTCCTTTGGGACTCAACCTTGCGCTGGTGGAGCTCTTCGGATTTGGCGTACTTTTCAAATAGCTGATATAATTCCTAGAGGTTCTTGGGCGGATCTCTGATGCAGTGGCTGTAAAGGACGCCGGCGCGAAGGCCACTGATAGCGTAGTGGATAGCGATCTGATCATCGACTGAGGGCAGCTGTGACTTGAGTGTTAAAAATTTGCGGTAATACTCCCGCAGAGTCTCCTTTTCCAGCTGCTTGCAGAGCGAGAGTTCGGCCAACGCGTCGGTGTCTGGGCGGTACCCTTGGAAGTTGAGCAGGAACTTGTCCCTGAGGCTTCTCCAGGAATCATTTGCCGCACTTTGGCTAGTGCGGACACGCGCTGGCGCTTGGCCTCGAGTATCTCCTTCTTCCTCTGGAGATTGCGGTTCTTGAGGCGCAGGGCGCGTAGCTGTAGCTGTTCTTCCGCTGAGACGCCGAGGACTTCACCATCCTCGGTGAGGTCCGCGCCCTCCAGTGGGGCGAAGCCTGAGGGTGGCTGTGATTGTCCTTCAGGGCCGCAGGTGCGGAGAGTGTCATCTTCGCAGGTGCGGGGAACGTTGTCTTCAGTGGCCTCTTGGTGGGTGGATTGGGTGAGGGCGAGGGCCTTGCCCTTTCTTGCGGCGAGCAGTGCTGCCTTCGCAGCCTCGTCAGCCTTCGGGTTAGCACTCTTGGGTGCCATCGTGGGTGGTTTTCTCGTAGCACGAACGGTGGGCGCCAAATGTTGGAACTTGCTCTCAGTTGCAAGGGGATCCAACAAGGGTGAACAATGACGTAAGCAGGGCTCTCGCGCGTGTGGGCAATAGCTCTGTTAATCTGGCCTCTCACGGGCACTGTGCGGGGGAATTTATAGGTACCTGAGCGCCCAGCGCCTTGTGTTAAGGACGCATGTGCCCTCAGCTACCTAGGTTATCCCCAGAATATTCCCATAAAGCAGGGTTACAGACTGTAATTACAGGGATGCCTTTACAAATTAGGCCCGTAACACGAGGCGGCCACGCAGGGCCTGTTACAGTGGGCCGGATCACACGTGGGCCTCTGAGCTGGGCGAGGCTGCACTGTGGGATGATGCCGTCGCAGGCCTTCGTCTGGTGCCGAATAGAGCGAAGGGTGTCCCTGCCCGTTTTGTCTCTGTCAGACCAGCGACTACAGCGAAGGCCTCGAGCGAAGGGTGGCGTCTTTGCCTTCGCCCCAACACCAGGCCGAACCGACGTGCAGGCCCCACTACAGGAAACACCTAAATTTTTGTGGGCCAAAAATCCACGAAAATAAGCATAAACCGACGAAAATAGCCACCGAAAATATGTTTGACGAAAATAGGCAACTATTTCGTCGGTACCGACGAAAATGACCTATTTTCGTCGGCTTCCCCAAGGCCGACGAAAATAGGTGCTCGGCTGGGTATTTTCGTCGGCCTCGGTGGCCGACGAAAATAGGAGCTTTATTTTTGTCGGCCCCGGTGGCCCACGAAAATAGCTGGCGGCCTGCATGTATTTTCGTCGGCCTCCGAACAGGCCGACGAAAATTGATGATACCCCCCCCTCCAAAACAGATTTTTCTGCACCTTTTAATTCACAACAAAATACACATAATCCACAATCACATATACAGATTTCACAAGCAATACAGATTTCACAAACCACATTCACAAGCAATACCATAATTGTTTCAAACATAGTCCATACATAGTTTCAATACCATAATCACATCCATAATAAAGTCTATACATGGTACATACATAGTCCATAAACAAACTCACTACTCACTCCTGCGAGCTGTGGGAGTTTTGGCCACTCCCTCCTCCGCCACCAGGAAGGTGGCCACTCCCTCCAAAACCATGGACGAGAAAGTCTTGGACGTTGACAGCACCCTCCGATCCCTGAGCATGTGACACTGAACCCTGCAATTCATCAATCATTCAAATAAGGCTATGTTTTGCTATCCCTATACCAATACGTTGCTATGTTTGGTCACTATTTGCATAAAACTAAACATGGAACGTCACCTGTGATCCATTGTGATGAGGAGGTTGTGCATGCATCCACGTGTAGTGTTGTGCTGGCCACCCCTGAGGTGGTGGCACCCACCCCGTCGGTGGCGGTGCCATGCACGCTTGAAATGGCTGAGAGCCCGCCGGTGGCTGGGAGACCGGTGCACACATCTCGGGACTGGCTGCGATCCATGGGGTGGTGGAGCCGTCCAATGTAACGCCCTGAATTTAGAGTTGATTTTTTTTCTTTCTCCATCGCTCGCTAAATTCGGGCGTTACCTCTCTTTCCCCATTTCTTTTCGCTAAAACCCTACCTATTTCCAAAACTCCAAGTCGTATAATAATAATAAACCCTAGAAGTATTTTATTTGGTTGTTGCATCATGCCGGACATTGCATTTTTTTGCTGTTTAATTGAGAGGGTTTGTGAATCATACATTTTAGTGATGAATTATGGCTAGAATAGGAAAAATAAATAGAAAATCCTTCCCCCCTCTCTCGGGCCAATTCCCCTCCCCGCGGCCCAGCCTGGCCGGCAGCCCAGCCGCCGTTTTCCCCTCCCTCCCGCGGCCCAGCCGCTTTCATTCCCCTCCCCGCGGCCCAGCCGCCGTTTTCCCCTCCCTCCCGTGTGGCCCGCGAAAGCTTCCCCCTCGCCTTGGGCCATTCGGCTGGCGCGCGGCCCAGCCGCCCCAACGGCTCGCCCGCTCTGACCGCCTGCGCGCGCGCTCGGCAGTTGCCCAGCCCCCGCCGCCCTCCCCGGTGGGGCCCACCTGTAAGCCTCAGGCAAGTCGCCCCCTGTTCATCTTCTCTCTCCCACGAACTCGCGTTCTTCTCTCTCCCTCGCGCAAATCGCTCCCCCGACGCCTCTCTCTCCCCCCATCGTCCGACCGCAGGAGAACCGCCGCCCTGCACCTGGCCGCGCCGCCGTCGCTCCTCGAGGTGAGCATGTCCCGCTCCCTTCTCCCCGTCCCTTTCCTCTCCGTTCCCGACCTCGTCACGCTCGGCGCGGCGCACGTCCTGGCCATGGCGCGGCGACGCGGATCGCCCGCGCCCCCTCGTCCGGCCCCAGCTCGGCGCGCCCGTCGTAAGGCCCCGGCGCGGCTTCGACCATGGCGGCCGGAGCTCGGCCATGGCGCCCGGCGCGGCCCCCCGGCGTCCTGCGCAGCCCCCCGCCCGCGGTCGGCCCCGGCATGGGCGCTCTTCGCGTGGCGCGCGGCTCGGGCGCGCGACCCCCACCCCGACTCGCCGTTCTTCCCCGTCGCGACCCCGCCGCGGCTTTGGCACGGTGCGCAGCCCCACCCTAGCTGTTGGTGTGCGACCGTGGCCCCGCCGCGGCTTCGGCACGGTGCGCAGCCCCGCCCGGCTTGGCGGCCTGCTCGCGTGGCTCGCCCGCGTGGCCTGCCCGCGGCAGCGCCCGGCGCGGTCTGCTCGCGTGGCTCGCCTGCGACGTCGCGGCGTGGCGCGCCCCCTGGCGTCCCAGCTCGCCTGCGGTAGCCCGCGCGGCTTGCTTGTGGTGGCCTGCGCGGCGCGTGGCAGCCTGTCTGCGATGTGTTCGCAGCAACAACTCGCTCACGTGCGCAGCAGCGGTCCGTGGCCTCGTTCGTTCGCTCGCGTAGCCTATTCGTCCGTGCACGCAGCTCGGCCCCGGCGTGGCTGCCCGTAGCGCGCAGCGCGGTTCACGACCAGAGCCCCCAGCACGGCGTAGCGCGCGGCTAGCAACTCGCTTGTTCGCTCGCTCGCCCGTGCAACGCTTAAACGTCACGCTTAGTCATTTACCTTTTGTGTGCGAATTATCGCGCGACGATGCTCTTCACCATTTAAAAGTGCTAGTACCCATTGAACTGTATCAAGAAGCAGCAATAACTAGGTGTGGGTTAATTATGCTTAGATAATAACTATCTTTACACCTATATTAAATATCAGTTAGTATAACTACATGAAATGAAGTGGTTGAGTTCATTCTTTCACCTAACATGAACATAGCAAGTTGTCAATTATAGTAAGGGTTATGTTATTCTCACTACTTAAAATGGTCGTAAGCGCTAACCATATGTCGGATATGTGGCTATTGGATTCATCTCTTTGTATGGTGTACTGTTTACTTTCTGATTTAAGATGTGAATGCATGTTTGAACTCGTATAGAGAACGATCTGGTTGAGGAGCCCGAGGATCTCGCAGGATTAGCCCCTGAGCAGCAGTCGGTTGGTGGAGGCAAGTGTCCCTTGACCTATCTCTGTCCTATACATTCTTTAATTCACCTCCCGCATTTCACATTTATACCTAAGGATTGACTAGCTTTCGTTATCCATGTCCTTGTTTACCTATCTGGGTTGGATTATTATTGTTTAGCTTTATGCTATTGCTCAACTCTAATCAATGAACATGATGAGAATTATCAATGATACGTTGTTTTCCCCTCTTTTATTATGATGTTATACTTGTGTCATTCAAGGGGGCTCGAGCGGTTTCTCGAGTGCCTCTCCGTAAGGACCTGTTCGTTGGATGACCACCTGAAAAAACAGTGCAACCATGAGGGTGGAATGGGGTGCCCTTAGCTGAATAATTAGAGGATCTGGGGTGTAGTTCGCTTAGCCGTCGTGCCGTTAATGGGGCTCGGTGTATGTGGGTCGCTCTGCCAAGCTTGGGTTCGCCCCTTGGGGAGGAGTGCGGTGCATTTAGGAAACCTAACGGGTGGCTACAGCCCCGGGGAATCTTTGTAAAGGCTATGTAGTGAGACCCTGCCTACTCACCTTGGGAGTGTTCAAGGGTCCGTACAACCCGAGGCAAAGAGGGAATCACGGCTCATGGGTAAATTGTACAACCTCTGTAGAGTGTTAGAAAACTGATATATCAGCCGTGCTCGTGGTTATGAGTGGCCAAGGGAGCTCCAGTGATTAGTGGTACTCGATCAGAGATGTTCGGATTACAGGTGGCAATGAGGTTGATGGTTCTTGGTAATGACTCTAGTAATGGTAAGTGGTACTCTTTCCATTTGGAAAGGAGTACGTTTGGATTAATAACGTGGGCTAAATCTAAAACTTGGCTTTTTCTACTAGTAATAATAATAATCTGACCAACTAAAGCAACTGCTTGACTTACCCCCCACATAAAGCTAGTCCACTATAGCCAAACAGGACACTTGCTGAGTATGTTGATGTGTACTCACCCTTGCTCTACACACCAAACCCCCCCCCCTTCCCCAGGTTGTCCGCATTGCAACCAATGCTCAGGAGAAGATGAAGTCGTGGAAGGAGACTTCCAGGAGTTCCAAGACTACGACGAGTTCTAGGCGTGGGTTAGCGGCAACCCCCAGTCGGCTGCCTGTGAAGGCCGTGTTTATCTACGTTTCTTTTCCACACTTTGATTTATTGTAAAGACTATGTGGATGTCTCAGACATATGGTGTAATCGACTATTATTTCCCTTTTAATACTATTTGAGCACTGTGTGATGATGTCCATGTTATGTAACTGCTGTGTACGTGAATTGCTGATCCTGGCACGTACATGGTTCGCATTCGGTTTGCCTTCTAAAACCGTGTGTGACATAAGTGGTATCAAAGCCGTGCTGACTGTAGGACCGCTAACCTAGAGTAGAATGGTCGTTCTAAGGATTATAGACCTCTGTCTCTGCCTTGACTTTGGTATCCCTTCAAAAGTTGGTCATATCGACCAAACCTATGTTCTACTATATATTATACCTTGCTGAAAATTGTGTTTAATTCTAATCCTTCATTTATTTATGGTTCATTACTTGCTGGTCATATTAGTTCTATTCTCACTCTTTTGCTTACGGTGTCTTTTGTAGATGGCTCGTCTTAGGCACACCGCACGGAAGTCTGTCATCCCCTTCTTACCCTCTCGTCTCGCGGAGCGTCCACTTCACTGTCCCGTGGCCGGTCAGTCCAGTCACTTGGAGAGGCTGCACCACCGCCTGCATGAGGAGCAGGAACGTCGACGACAGGAGCGGCAGGGCTCTTCTTTCTCACTCCAGCAGGAGATAGAGTCTGTGAGGAGCTGCTCCCCTGTGCTTCCCCTGGAGGCGACCCCTGCACCACCACTGGACGCCCCAGCCCCTGGAGTAGCTGCTGGAGGAGACCCAGACGACGGAGGTGGCGACAGCAGCTCGAGCCACGACACCGACTTTTCTGCTGACCAGGAGCCAGAAGGATGGGTTGCTCGACCCATCACTCGCGATGCTGCTCGCGGGTGTCACTTCCACGATGTGCTCGACACCCTGCTACGTCGGGCACTTGACCGGCGTACTTGGTCTATCGAGTATTGCTGTGTGGTCTTCCAGCACAGTCGCGGGGTCTACCCGGACCGCTGGGAGGCGACCTGCTTGGTGCGCCGTCCGGAGAACAGTCCTCGGGGTGCAGAGGTCTGCTCAGAGCATTATTCCATCTCTGAGCGGGACTCAGCTGAGGCGGCCATGCAAGATGCCACACGGCGTGCGCTTTTGCACTACTGCTCAGTTTTCGGCGGGATAGCCGAAGGTCTCAACCTGAAGTATTACCCCCGCCGTCCATCTGGCAGCATAGGAGGCGTGATTGTCTCACCTGTTGGTGAGGACAATCCTAGGTTGAGCAGCACAGTCAACCTAGCCGCCGTGCTGAACATAGAGCTGGACCATGCATTAGACGAGCTGAGTAGGGCTCGTGTTGAGATCGCCTAGCTGCGGGCTGAGCGCGCGGAGCGTCGTCACCTGGATGATGGCTCCCCCGCTCCCGTCGGGACTCAGCACCCATACCGCTCACCTCGGCGTGGACACCAGTCTTATGGCAATCCCGACTACAAGACCAAGATAGACTTAGAACCATAGATCGTCAGTGTTGAGTCTTGTAATAAATGCTTAATATAGAAGTTTTAGTCTTAGTCTCAGTCTTAGCGTTAGTCTCGCTCTTAGTCAGTCTTAGTTAGACAGGGTAGTTTGCTTATCCTGTGCATTTATGTTTGTCATGATGAACTATGTTTGATTTGGATCTTTGTAATGACTGTCACCAGAGTGTGAGTATCCCCTGCATTTTGGTTTACCTGTTATGTTAATGGAGTTAGTTATCTAGTTGGGAAGCCTTTTATTCCACTTTCCTCTTTATCTGAGAAGCTGTGTTGGTCTGTGTTGGAGATCAGTGAAGATGCTCATCTATTCAGTGTTGTGGAGAATCCTATACCCTTTTCTTATGCTGCAAGATTTGCAAGATCAGTTCTGATGTGTGGTTGCATTCTGCAGATGTCGGAAAACAGGCGCAGAGGAGGAAGGCGTGCTCAGCAGGAGTAGGCAGCTCAGCAGGAGGAGGTACCTCAGCAACAGCAGCTACCGCCCCTGCCCCCGATGTCCATCGAGCAGATGTTCCTGATGCAGACCCAGGCAGTTCAAGCCATTGGTCAGACTCTGGCCGCCATCCAGCAGCAGTAGCAGCCACCACCTCAGCCTCAGATGCCCAGAGACAAGCGTGCTGAATTTATGAGAGGTCATCCCCCAACGTTCGCTCACTCATCTGACCCCATGGACGCTGAAGACTGGCTGTGCACTGTGGAGCGGGAGTTGCATACCACTCAGTGTGATGATAGGGAGAAAGTTCTGTATGGTCCCCGTCTGTTGAGAGGAGCAACCCAGTATTGGTGGGAGTCTTATCTCGCCACCCATGCCAACCCCGACACCATCACCTGGGAAGAGTTCAGAGGTAGCTTTCGTCAGTACCATGTGCCTACAGGTCTGATGACAGTGAAGAAGGAGGAGTTCCTGGCCCTCAAGCAAGGGTCATCGTCTGTCAGTGAGTACCGAGACAGGTTTTTGCAGTTGTCTCGCTATGCTCTTGAAGATGTCAACACCGACGCCAAGCGACAGTACCGTTTCCTGAGAGGCTTGGTCGACCCTCTGCAGTATCAGCTGATGAATCATACCTTCCCGACGTTTCAGCACCTGATTGATAGAGCAATCATGACAGAAAGGAAGCGTAAGGAGATGGAGGATCGCAAGCGCAAGATCAGTGGACCCCAGCCTGGAAGCAGCAATCGTCTTCGTTTCTCAAGCAATCAACCTCAGCAGTTCAGGCAGAACCAACGTCCACCTCAGCATCAGCAATACCAAAGGCAGTATCCTCAGCACCAGTATCAGAATCGCTAGAACAATCAGTCAGGAGGAGGTCAGTTCCAGAGGCAGAATCAGCAGGCACCTCGTCTTCCTGCCCTAGCAAACCAGCAGAACAATCAAGCCGCACCAGCTCAGGTTGGAAACAGAGCATGTTTCCACTGTGGAGAGCAAGGCCACTGGGTGATGCAATGTCCGAAGAAGGCAGCCCAGCAGCAGTCAGGCCCCAATGCTCCAGCAAAGCAGAATGTGTCTCAGCCTGGAGCAGGCAACCGCTCTCAGCCGCGCTATAATCATGGGAGACTGAACCACTTGGAGGCTGAACCAGTTCAGGAGACCCCCGGCATGATAGTAGGTATGTTCCCAGTCGACTCCCATATTGCAGAAGTGTTATTTGATACTGGAGCAACGCATTCATTCATTACTGCATCATGGGTAGAAGCGCATAATCTTCCAATAACTACCATGTCAACTCCCATTCAAATTGACTCAGCCGGTGGTAGAATTCGAGCCGATAGCATTTGTTTGAATGTAAGTGTGGAAATAAGGGGGATAGTGTTTCCCGCTAACCTCATAGTAATGGGTACTCAGGGAATAGATGTCATCCTAGGGATCAATTGGCTAGATAAGTATCAGGCAGTTATCAGTTGTGATAAGAGGACAATCAAGTTGGTGTCCCAACTAGGAGAGGAAGTGGTGACCGAGTTAGTCCCGCCTGAGCCAAAGAAAGGAAGTTGTTATCAGATGGCTGTCGATAGCAGCGAAGCAGACCCAATCGAGAGTATCAAGGTTGTGTCCGAGTTCCCAGATGTGTTTCTAAAGGACTTACCGGGTATGCCACCAGAGCGGAAAGTTGAATTTGCCATAGAACTTCTTCCTGGAACCACTCCCATATTTAAGAGAGCTTACAGAATATCTGGACCTAAGTTGGTTGAACTTAAGAAGCAGATTGATGAGCTGTCAGAGAAAGGTTACATCCGGCCAAGCACCTCGCCTTGGGCCGCCCTTGTCCTATTTGTGGAAAAGAAAGATGGCACCAAAAGGATGTGTATCGATTATTGAGCTCTGAATGAGGTCACTATCAAGAACAAGTACACTTTGCCCAGAATAAAAGATCTGTTCGACCAGTTGAGAGGAGCCAGCGTGTTCTCCAAGATAGATCTGAGGTCAGGTTATCATCAGCTCAGGATCCGACCTTCAGACGTTCCGAAGACGGCATTCATTACCAAGTATGGGTTGTATGAGTTCACTGTGATGTCTTTTGGTCTAACAAATGCACTGGCCTTCTTTATGAACTTGATGAACAGTGTGTTCATGGATTATCTTGACAAGTTTGTGGTGGTATTCATTGATGACATTCTGATCTACTCTCAAAGCGAAGAAGAGCATGCAAGTCATTTGAGGATGGTATTGCAGAGATTGCGAGAGCACCAGCTGTATGCAAAGTTGAGCAAGTGCGAGTTTTGGATCAGTGAAGTCCTGTTCTTGGGTCACATAATCAACAAAGAAGGATTGGCTGTGGATCTGAAGAAGGTGGCAGACATTCTGAACTGGAAAGCGCCAACGGATGCCCGAGGAATCAAGAGCTTCATTGGAATGGCCGGATATTATCGACGATTCATTGAAGGGTTCTCGAAGATTGCAAAACCAATGAAAGCTTTGCTAGGCAACAAGGTTGAGTTCAAATGGACCCAGAAATGTCAAGAGGCCTTCGAAGTGCTGAAAGAGAAGTTGACTACAACGCCTGTCTTAGTCTTGCCTGATGTGCACAAGCCCTTCTCGGTGTATTGCGATGCTTGTTACACAGGTTTGGGATGTGTGTTGATGCAAGAGGGAAGAGTTGTGGCTTACTCGTCCCGACAGCTGAAGGTTCATGAAAAGAATTACCCAATCCACGACCTAGAGTTGGCAGCAGTGGTTCACGCACTGAAGACATGGAGGCACTATCTGTATGGACAGAAATGTGATGTTTACACAGACCACAAGAGTCTGAAGTACATATTCACTTAGTCAGAGCTGAATATGAGGCAACGAAGATGGTTAGAGTTGATCAAAGACTATGAGTTGGAGATTCATTACCATCCAGGCAAAGCGAACATAGTGGCAGATGCTTTGAGCAGAAAGAGTCAAGTCAATCTGATGGTCACTCGTCTGATGCCTTATGAGTTGGCCAAAGAGTTTGATAGGTTGAGTCTCGGATTTCTGAACAACACGCGAGGAGTCACAATTGAGTTGGAACCTACCCTGGAGCGGGAAATGAAAGAAGCGCAGAAGAATGATGAGAAGATCAGTGAGATCCGGCGACTGATTCTAGATGGCAGAGGCAAAGACTTTCGGGAAGATGCAGAAGGTGTGATATGGTTCAAAGACCGCTTGTGTGTCCCCAATGTCCAGTCTATTCGGAAATTGATCCTCAAGGAAGCTCATGAGATAGCCTATTCGATTCACCCTGGTAGTGAGAAGATGTATCAGGATCCGAAGAAGAAATTCTGGTGGTACAGAATGAAGAGGGAAATCGCAGAGCATGTGGCTATGTGTGATAGTTGTCGGCGGATCAAGGCAGAGCACCAGAGACCAGCTGGATTGTTGCAACCGTTGCAAATTCCTCAGTGGAAATGGGATGAAATCGGTATGGACTTCATAGTCGGATTGCCTCGCACTCGGGCCGGCTACGATTCCATTTGGGTAGTGGTGGACCGCTTGACCAAGTCAGCCCACTTCATACCTGTCAAGACCAACTACAGCAGTGCAGTATTGGCAGAATTGTACATGTCTCGGATCGTTTGTCTTCATGGTGTGCCAAAGAAGATAGTGTCAGACAGAGGAACACAGTTCACCTCTCATTTCTGGCAGCAGTTGCATGAAGCTTTGGGTACACATCTGAATTTCAGTTCAGCTTATCATCCGCAGACAGATGATCAGACCGAAAGAACCAATCAAATCCTTGAAGACATGTTGAGAGCCTGTGTGTTGCAAGATCAGTCCGGATGGGACAAGAGATTGCCTTATGTAGAGTTCTCCTATAACAACAGTTATCAGGCCAGCTTGAAGATGTCACCATTTCAGGCGCTTTATGGAAGGAGTTGTAGAACTCTGTTGCAATGGGATCAGCCTGGAGAAAAGCAAGTGTTTGGGCCAGACATTCTGCTTGAAGCCGAAGAGAACATCAAGATGGTTCGAGAGAACCTGAAGATAGCGCAATCAAGACAGTGAAGCTATGCAGACACCAGAAGAAGAGAACTGAGTTTTGAGGTTGGAGACTTTGTCTATCTGAAAGTGTCATCGATCAGAGGAGTCAGAAGGTTCGGAGTCAAAGGCAAGCTAGCACCCCGCTACATTGGTCTGTATCAGATTCTCGCAAGGCGTGGAGAGGTGGCCTATCAGCTCAATTTGCCAGAAGGCTTGTCCGCAGTGCATGATGTCTTTCACGTGTCTCAGTTGAAGAAGTGTCTATGTGTGCCAGAAGAGCAGTTGCCAGTTGAAGGTCTTGAAGTCCAGGAGGACTTGACCTACGTTGAGAAGCCAATGCAAATCCTAGAGACCGCAGACAGAGTCACCCGAAGGAAGACCATTAAAATGTGCAAAGTCAGATGGAATCATCACTCTGAGGAAGAAGCAACCTGGGAGCGTGAAGATGATCTGATGGCCAAGTACCGTGAGCTCTTTGCTAGCCAGCCTTGAATCTCGAGGGCGAGATTCTTTTAAGGGGGATAGGTTTGTAACGCCCCGAATTTAGAGTTGAATTTTTTTCTTTCTCTGTCGCTCGCTAAATTCGGGCGTTACCTCTCTTTCCCCATTTCTTTTCGCTAAAACCCTACCTATTTCCAAAACTCCAAGTCGTATAATAATAATAAACCCTAGAAGTATTTTATTTGGTTGTTGCATCATGCCTGGCATTGCATTTTTTTGCTGTTTGATTGAGAGGGTTTGTGAATCATACATTTTAATGATGAATTATGGCTAGAATAGGAAAAATAAATAGAAAATCCTTCCCCCTCTCTCGGGCCAATTCCCCTCCCCGCGGCCTAGACTGGCCGGCGGCCCAGCCGCCGTTTTCCCCTCCCTCCCGCGGCCCAGTCGCTTTCATTCCCCTCCCCACGGCCCAGCCTAGCCGGCGGCCCAGCCGCCGTTTTCCCCTCCCTCCTGCGGCCCAGCCGCTTTCTTTCCCCCTCCCCCCCCCCCCGCGCGGCCCGCGAAAGCTTCCCCCTCACCTTAGGCCGTTCGACTGGCACGCGGCCCAGTCGCCCCAACGGCTCGCCCGCTCCGACCGCCTGCGCGCGCTAGGCAGTTGCCTAGCCCCCGCCGCCCTCCCCGGTGGGGCCCACCTGTAAGCCTCAGGCAAGTCGCCCCCTGTTCATCTTCTCTCTCCTACGAACTCGCGTTCTTCTCTCTCCCTCGCGCAAATCGCTTCCCTGACGCCTCTCTCTTCCCCCATCGCCCGGCCGCAGGAGAACCGCCGCCCTGCACCTGGCCGCGCCGTCGTCGCTCCTCGAGGTGAGCCCGTCCCGCTCCCTTCTCCCCGTCCCTTTCCTCTCCATTCTCGACCTCGTCATGCTCGGCGCGGCGCACGTCCCGGCAATGGCGCGGCGACGCGGCTCGCCCGTGCCTGGCTCGGTCCGGCACCTGCGCCCCCTCGTCCGGCCCCAGCTCGGCGCGCCCGTCGTGGCGCGGTCCCAGCGCGTCCGCCCGCGGCCCCGGCGCGGCTTCGGCCATGGCGGCCGGAGCTCAGCCATGGCGCCCGGCGCGGCCCCCCGGCGTCCTACGCCGCCCCCTGCCCGCGGTCGGTCCCGGCGCGGGCGCTCTTCGCGCGGCTCGAGCGCGCGACCCCCGCCCCGACTCGCCGTTCTTCCCTATCGTGACCCCGCCGCGGCTTCGGCGCGGTGCGCAGCCCCGCCTTGGCTGCTGGCATGCGGTCGTGGCCCCGCCGCGGCTTTGGCGCGGTGCGCAGCCCCGCCCGGCTCGGCAACCTGCTCGCGCGGCTCGCCCGCGTGGCCTGCCCGCGGCAGTGCCCGACGCGGTCTGCTCGCGTGGCTCGCCCGCGACGTCACGGCATGGCGCGCCCCCTGGCGTCCCAGCTCGCCTGCTGCAGCCCACGCGGCTTGCTCGTGGCAGCCTGCGCGGCTCGTGGCAGCCCGTCTGCGACGTGTTCGCAGCAGCAACTCGCTCGCGTGCGCAGCAGCGGTCCGCGGCCTCGTTCGTTCGCTCGCGTAGCCTATTCGTCCGTGCACGTAGCTCGGCCCCGACGTGGCTACCTGTAGCGCGCAGCACGGTTCACGGCCAGAGCCCCCAGCACGGCGTAGCGCGTGGCTAGCAACTCGCTCGTTCGCTCGCTCGCCCGTGCAACGCTTAAACGTCACGCTTAGTCATTTACCTTTTGTGTGCGAATTGTCGCGTGACGATGCTCTTCACCATTTAAAAGTGCTAGTACCCATTGAACTGTATCAAGAAGCGGCAATAACTAGGCGTGGGTTAATTATGCTTAGATAATAACTATCTTTACACCTATATTAAATATCAGTTAGTATAGCTACATGAAATGAAGTGGTTGAGTTCATTCTTTTACCTAACATGAACATAGCAAGTTGTCAATTATAGTAAGGGTTATGTTATTCTCACTACTTAAAATGGTCGTAAGCGCTAATCATATGTCGGATATGTGGCTATTGGATTCATCTCTTTGTATGGTGTACTGTTTACTTTCTGATTTGAGATGTGAATGCATGTTTGAACTCGTATAGAGAACGATCTGGTTGAGGAGCCCGAGGAACTCGCAGGAGAAGCCCCTGAGCAGTAGTCGGTTGGTGGAGGCAAGTGTCCCTTGTCCTATCTCTGTCCTATACATTCTTTAATTCACCTCCCGCATTTCACATTTATACCTAAGGATTGACTAGCTTTCGTTATCCATGTCCTTGTTTAACTATCTGGGTTGGATTATTATTTTTTAGCTTTATGCTATTGCTCAACTCTAATCAATGAACATGATGAGAATTATCAATGATACGTTGTTTTCCCCTCTTTTATTATGATGGTATACTTGTGTCATTCAAGGGGGCTCAAGCGGTTTCTCGAGTGCCTCTCCGTAAGGACCTGTTCGTTGGATGACCGCCCGGGAAAACAGTGCAACCATGAGGGTGGAATGGGGTGCCCTTAGCTGAATAATTAGAGGATCCAGGGTGTAGTTCGCTTAGCCATCGTGCCGTTAATGGGGCTCGGTGTATGCGGCTCGCTCTGCCAAGCTTGGGTTCGCCCCTTGGGGAGGAGTGCGGTGCATTTAGGAAACCTAACGGGCGGCTACAGCCCCGGGGAATCTTTGTAAAGGCTACATAGTGAGACCCTGCCTACTCACCATGGGAGTGTTCAAGGGTCCGTACAACCCGAGGCAAAGAGGGAATCACGGCTCATGGGTAAAGTGTACAACCTCTGCAGAGTGTTAGAAAACTGATATATCAGTCGTGCTCGCGGTTATGAGCGGCCAAGGGAGCTCCAGTGATTAGTGGTACTCGATGAGAGATGTTCGTATTACAGGTGGCAACGAGGTTGATGGTTCTTGGTAATGACTCTAGTAATGATAAGTGGTACTCTTTCCGTTTGGAAAGGAGTACGTTTGGGTTAATAACGTGGGCTAAATCTAAAACTTGGGTTTTTCTACTAGTAATAATAATAATAATCTGACCAACTAAAAGCAACTGCTTGACTTACCCCCCACATAAAGCTAGTCCACTACAGCCAAACAGGACACTTGCTGAGTATGTTGATGTGTACTCACCCTTGCTCTACACACCAAACCCCCCCTTCCCCAGGTTGTCCGCATTGCAACCACTGCTCAGGAGAAGATGAAGTCGTGGAAGGAGACTTCCAGGAGTTCCAAGACTACGACGAGTTCTAGGCGTGGGTTAGCGGCAACCCCCAGTTGGCTGCCTGTGAAGGCCGCGTTTATCTACGTTTCTTTTCCGCACTTTGATTTATTGTAAAGACTATGTGGATGTCTCAGACATATGATGTAATCGACTATTATTTCCTTTTTAGTACTATTTGAGCACTGTGTGATGATGTCCATGTTATGTAACTGTTGTGTACGTGAATTGCTGATCCTGGCACGTACATGGTTCGCATTCGGTTTGCCTTCTAAAACCGGGTGTGACATCCAAGTGCCTGGAGGTGCCTGCGTCCACCCAACACCGGTCCACAGTGGTTGCGACGTTGGAGCTTGTACTGGCCACTATCCCCATCCTTGTGCCTGCGAGCCATTTTTGATAATAAAAAAAGAGTTGCTATGGAATTGAAGTGTTCAGATAGTGTTACCTGGGGAGGGCGAAAAGCGAGCAAGTTCATATCAGGGTCGAGTCGAGTAGTCATTTCCTCCAAATGGATGAAACGTTAGAATAGCAACATTATACTTTGAATTCAATGACACGTGATGAGATAGACGAATTACCTAAAAATAAGAAGCCATATACTGCGTCAGCTGTCAGACCTGCTCCTGTGCTGCTCGAGCCTGCTCTTGTGCTGCCCGAGTCTCCTCCTCCAGCTGAGCCTCTCGAGCAGACCTAGAGGAGCGAGAACTCCCTGCCGAAGACGATGCCTTCCCTTGACCTATTGTCCTGTTATACTCCATAACGCTGGTGTAAAAGGCAAACCTGTGGGGGATAGATATCCCCCAGGTCCACTAAAAGAGTAAAGGACCTCACGAAAAGGCCCAAGGGCCCAATAAATCGTAAGGTCATTCTTTCATGGGCCTGGGGAGAAACAACCAGCAAAGCAGAATGACGTGAGGCTGGATTGGCGCATGCCCGGACGGCCCACAGCGTCGAACGAGTGATCACAACGGAGATCCGACTTTCCCGCGCTGGAGCCTCCATGCAACGAAGCCAGGCGAGGATAAGTCGGCGAGGATTACGTGAAGATAGTCTCAGGAGGTTCACTATCTTTTAGCTACTTATTGTTATCTTATCTGCATGTACTGCCCCACGGTCGAGTATATAAGGCCTAGGGGGCACCCCTTCAGATCGATCGACCATTACTTAGCCATCCACCCCAACTCTCTGCACCCTCAATTCAGAGAGATCTTTTGTAACTATATCCACCACACATATTCATCAGGACGTAGGGTATTACGCACCTCTAAGCGGCCCGAACCTGTAAAACTCGTCCATTGTCCCTCGTGCGATCAGCACGAACCATTTTGCTACAGTTGTTGACACTGTCCTACTCCTAAAACACCTTGAGGGGCCACCCCGGGTGTGCGGTCGGACCCAAAACACCGACAGCTGGCGCGCCAGGTAGGGGGTGTGTCGACAATCCAAGCTAGCTCAATGGCCATCTCCTTCTACGGCAAGATCACCCTGCGTCCCGGATCTGTGTTCTGCTTCGGAACGATCTCGTTCGTAGCGGACGAAGAGGGAATTCTACATCGTATCGCGGATCCGCCGAAAAAGGAATCTTCCCCAACGAACTCCGAAAATACCGGAGGAGCGCCACCTCTGGTTCTCCGAAAGAAGATCACCACGGCGGCGGCACCGTTCTACCCCGACATCCTCTTCATCGGAAGGGCGGAATCACCCACCATCTCCGACGATGAGCCGACTGTACCCGGGGAAGAACCGCCCCAACGAGAATCCCGGCGACGGAGGAACCGGCGCAGGAACGTTCGACGACATCACACAGCCGGAGAGCGGAATCCGGAACAGCCTGTCTCGTGAGACGAGGTCTCGGAGGTAGGGGAAACTCCGGAAGAACGCGTCTTCAGAGAACGAAGGAACTCCCGACGACGTGATCGCCGACGAGCTCAGGAACAGGCTGAGCGGGACGCAAGACAGCGTCGTGAGAATCCGCTCTTCGGGCGCAATCTGAACCCTGACTTCGCCCGAGCCATGAACACGCCGAGCGAAGTCGGAGGGGTGCTAGCTCGGATAGCGGAAGGGCTTCCTCGGACTCCTGACGCCGACGGCTACCGACGACTGTTCACCCAGGCGGCCAACCATCTCCTACCGCTTGCTCACCCGCCGAACGATCTGCGGCACGCCATCAACAGTCGCCGAGACGCACGAAGCTCCATCAATGCTTCGCGCGAGCGGCGGCATGAGAACGAGATTCGCCGTCGAGAGGAGTATGACAGAGATCATGGCATCCCGACTCAGAGCCAAGCTACCAGGACTGAGTCGGCCACGGCTTCAACTGGCGGAACCACCCGGGGACGGTCGAGGAATCACGATCACAACTCCCCTCCCCGGGACAGACATCGTCCCCGACGACAGGAGGACACGTGCGGAGTATCCGCTCTTACTCTGCGCCTTAGGGCCATCCAGTGGCCTCCCAACTTCAAGGTATCCAATGTTGATAAATATGAACCTAAGCAGGATCCATGGGGTTGGCTAGCTGTCTACACGACCGCCGCTCGAGCTGCCGGGGCGTCCGAGGACGTGATGACCGCGTACTTACCTATTGTCCTCGGGCAAGACGCGTTGCAATGGCTGCGACACCTACCCCGACACTGCATCGACGTCTGGGGCGACTTCAGTCGACGCTTCACCGCCAACTTTCAGTCCCTCTCCGACAAGCCGGCGCAACCGTGGGACCTCAAATCCATCAAGCGCCGGGGGGACGAAACTCTCCGGTCATACCTCAAGAGGTTTCAAACCATGAGAAATCGTATCCCCGAGGTCACGGAGGCGGCCGTGATCGAGGACTTCTACAGAGGATCCAATGACTCGGTTTTCGTCCGAGCCATACTGCAGAAGGCACCAACTACCTCCGAGGAGCTGTTCCGGGAAGCCGACCTCTACATCACCGCCGACGAGCGAGCCCAGGACCTCATCGGAGGAGCAAAGCCCGCACCAGCAGCACCACGACGCGACACGAACCAACAACCTGACAAGCGATGGGAGAAGAGGCCTCGCGAAGAAGTGCACGCCGCCGGACCACCTGCCTCTCGCGCTCGAGGAGGACCTCGTGGAGGCGAACGTACGTTGGACGACATCCTCGACGCCCAATGCCCGTACCACAAGGACATGCGCCATACTCTTCGTAACTGCCGGGACTTCAAGCACTCCGTCGGGCACGGCCGACCTTTCCAACCTCTACCTCCTCCTCCGCCGAGGGGAGGGCCAGATGAGCCGCGACAACCCCATCGGCAGGAGGAGGGAGGAGGAGGAGGAGCTTTTCCACGCGTTGACAGGGAGGTCAATGTCATCTTCGGCGGGCATGGATCGCAGGAGAACAAAAGACAGCAAAAGCTCAACGATCGCCAGATACTGGTGGCGACCACCGGCCCTCCCGCCCCATACCGGTGGTCGGAGCACCCGATCACCTTCACTCGGGCAGATCAATGGCTCAACTTCGACCACCCGGGCAAGTACCCGCTCCTCGTCGATCCGGTGATCCGAGAGAGCCGGGTGAAGAAGGTGTTAGTGGACGGGGGGAGCAGCATCAACGTTACCTTCCCCCGGACACTCCAAGGCTTGGGAGTTCACCTCAAAGAGCTCCACGAGTCGGACACTCCTTTCTTCGGCATCGTGCCGACGGAAGGGGAATACCCGCTGGGCCACATCTACATGCCAGTCACCTTCGGAACTCCGGAGAACTACAGAACCGAGTTCCTAAGGTTTGAAGTGGCAAACTTCGACTGCGGGTACAACGCCATCATCGGGAGGCTGGGATTGGCTAAATTCATGGCCATTCCGCACTACACGTACATGATACTGAAGATGCCGGGACCACAAGGGATCATAACTGTGCGCGCCGACTTCCAAGGCGCCGCAGAGTGTTTCCGAGTGGCTATTCAAGCAGCCCTCACCACCAAGCCATCGGCGGCTCCCTCCACATTGGCGAACTCTAAGCCTGAGGAGGACCTCGCAGTACCGGCGAACGAAGCTCAGACCGCGACCTCTATGCGGCCGACTGAAGAAACCAAGAGAATCAACCTGGGGTTCGCTGATGAGCGCAAGACGGCCATCATCAGCTCCAGCTTGGACGACAAATAGGAAAGCGCGCTCGTCCAGTTTCTGCAAGATAACCGAGACGTATTCGCATGGCAACCTGCGGATATGCCGGGAGTCCCAAGAGAACTGGCCGAGCACAAACTGAAGGTCTACCCCCAAGCAAGGCCGATTCGGCAAAAGCTACGTCGTTTCACGCCCGACAAGAGAGAGGCCATTCGCGCCGAGTTAGCTCGCTTGGTCGCGGCCGGATTTATTAGAGAAGTGTTACACCCCGAGTGGTTAGCCAACCCTGTTCTTGTACTCAAAAAGAATAAAGTGGATTGGCGCATGTGCGTCGACTATACTGATCTCAACAAACACTGTCCGAAGGATCCCTTCGGGCTCCCGAGGATAGATCAGGTGGTGGACTCCACCGCTGGGTGTTCCATGCTGTCTTTCTTGGATTGTTATTCCGGATACCACCAGATTAGTTTGGCGAAGGAAGACGAGGAAAAAACGGCGTTCATCACTCCGTTCGGTGCTTTCTGTTATACCTCCATGCCATTCGGCCTCAAAAACGCTGGAGCGACTTACCAGAGAGCCATCCAAACGTGCTTAGCCGACCACTGGGGCAAGCGGGTGGAGGCATATGTAGATGATGTTGTAATCAAAACACAGGATTCAAAAGACTTCATCAAAGACTTGCAATTGGTTTTCAACAGTCTGAGGCGGTATAGATGGAAGCTTAATCCTGAGAAATGTGTTTTCGGGGTACCAGCAGGAAAGTTGCTCGGGTTTATCGTCAGCCACCGGGGTATTGAAGCTAATCCAGACAAGATTGAAGCTATCATGAAGATGGAAGCCCCTCGATCGCAAAAGAAGGTTCAGCGACTAACTGGATGTATGGCAGCTCTGAGCAGATTTATATCCAGGCTGGGAGAAAAAGGTTTGCCATTTTACAAGTTACTCAAAAAGGTGGACAAGTTTCAGTGGACTTCAGAGGCACAAGAAGCTCTAGACGCACTGAAGAAATTCTTAACAACACCACCAGTACTGAAACCACCCCGGCGAGCCACACCGACTCAACCAGCTGAAGATCTGCTGCTGTATATCTCTTGCACGACTCACGTGGTAAGCACCGCGTTGGTAGTCGAGCGAGTGGAAGAGGGACATGCCTATCCAGTGCAACATCCTGTTTACTTCATCAGTGAAGTTCTAGGCCCCTCGAAGAAAAAGTACCCTCAGGTTCAGAAGCTATTATATGCAGTACTTCTAACTGCCCGCAAGCTGCGTCACTACTTTGACGACCACAAAGTCATAGTGGTTACTGGTTTTCCAATAGGGGATATTCTTCACAACAAGGAAGCCATTGGCCGAATAGCCAAGTGGGCTTGTGAGCTGGGATCCCATGATATCGAGTTCTGACCTCGCACCGCCATCAAAACTCAAGCACTGGTTGATTTCGTATCAGAGTGGACCGAACAACAAGTACCTGACAACCCAGAAACTGCAGAAGTATGGCGAATGTATTTTGATGGCTCACTAAAGCTCCAAGGAGCAGGAGCAGGGATTCTCTTCACTGCACCTGGAGGCGAACACCTCAAGTACGCCCTCCAGTTGCTATTCCCGGCCTCCAACAACGCAGCCGAATATGAAGCTTTGATCCACGGATTGAACATTGCCATATCATTGGGCGTCAAAAGATTAATGGTGTATGGGGATTCTCTGGTAGTCATCAGCCAGATAAATAAGGAGTGGGATTGCTCGAACGATTCGATGGGAAGATACTGCACTGCCGTCCGAAAGCTGGAGGACAAATTCGAGGGCCTGGAGTTTCATCATGTAGAAAGAGATCGGAACACAGCGGCCGATGTACTGTCCAAGTTAGGGTCCAGTCGAACTCAGGTCCCACCCGGGGTTTTCATGCAAGAAATTCTGCAGCCGAGTATCTCAATGGATCAAATGGAAGAGTGCAACATCATAGATCAACCCGAGTCAGATCCTGATGACTGGAGAAGGCCAATCATTAAGTACATAAAGAATGAAGAAGAACCAGATGACAGGAACTCGGCAGAGCGCATTGCAAGACAGTCGGCTCACTATACACTTATTGGAAAGACATTATACAGAAGAGGTGCATCAGGTGTCTTCATGAAATGCATCCTCCCCTCTACTGGAAGGCAACTCCTGGAAGAAGTCCACGCTGGACAATGTGGAATACATGCAGCCTCCAGAACACTGGTCGGGAAGGTCTTCAGGTCAGGATTCTATTGGCCAACAGCAAAGAACGATGCGGCCGAGTTAGTTCAAAGGTGCGAGGCTTGCCAGTACTTGTCAAAACAACAACACATGCCAGCACAGCAACTGCAGACCATACCAGTAACTTGGCCTTTTGCATGCTGGGGGCTGGATATGATCGGGCCTTTCAAAAAAGCTCAAGGGGGATACACTCATGTACTGGTAGCGATTGACAAGTTCACTAAATGGATAGAATTCAAGCCCATTGCCTCATTAACTTCTGCTAAGGCCGTGGAATTCATACAGGACATAATATTCAGATTCGGGATACCAAACAGCATCATAACTGATTTAGGATCCAACTTCACAAGTTCGGAATTCTTTGACTTCTGCGAGCAAAAGAGCATTCAGGTCAAGTATGCATCTGTAGCCCATCCAAGAGCCAACGGGCAAGTCGAGCGAGCCAACGGGATGATATTAGATGCACTCAGGAAAAGGATCTTCGATAAGAATGAGAAATTCGCAGGAAAGTGGATAAGGGAATTACCCTATGTTGTTTGGAGCCTAAGAACCCAACCTAGCCGAGCTTTGCATGGTAACACTCCTTTCTTCATGGTCTATGGGTCAGAGGCAGTGCTACCTGCAGACCTCAGGTTTGGGGCGCCAAGGCTGATCTTCGAAAGCATAGCAGAAGCTGAAGTCACCAGGCTGGAAGACATAGATGTACTCGAGGAAGAACGGTTGAACGCAGTAATTCAATCAGCAAGGTACCAACAAACTCTAAGGCGTTATCACGACAAGGCTGTGCGGCAACGATTCTTCTCAGTAGGGGAGCTCGTCCTTCGCCGAATTCTAACGGGAGAAGGACGACACAAGTTATCACCCTTATGGGAAGGACCCTTCATAGTAGCAGAAGTCACTCGGCCCGGATCATATCGCCTCACTCAGATGGATGGCACGGAAGTTGGGAACTCCTGGAACATAGAGCACCTGAGAAAGTTTTATCCTTAGCCGTACCTCAAAACCGCTGGGATAACGATGATGTACTCTGTAAAGTGGAAATATGTCATCAATAAAAGAAAGGGTTTCAAGGATACTCAATTTATTTATGACAGACTTGTGTTCTTACTTGACTCGGGGTGACCACTATGCCCTGCTAACGGAGCAATCGACTTAAGTCGGCAACGACTTAAGGCGGTGCGACATGCTCACGCTTACTTGACTCGGGGTGACCACTATGCCCTGCTAACGGAGCAATCGACTTAAGTCGGCAACGACTTAAGGCGGTGTGACATGCTCACGCTTACTTAACTCGGGGTGACCACTATGCCCTGCTAACGGAGCAATCGACTTAAGCCGGCAACGACTTAAGGCGGTGCGACATGCTCACGCTTACTTAACTCGGGGTGACCACTATGCCCTGCTAACGGAGCAATCGACTTAAGCCGGCAACGACTTAAGGCGGTGCGACGTGCTCACGCTTACTTAACTCGGGGTGACCACTATGCCCTGCTAACGGAGCAATCGACTTATGTCGGCAACGACTTAAGGCGGTGTACCATGCACGTGCTTACTTTACTCGGGGTGACCACTATGCCCTGCTAACGGAGCCATCGGCGAAAGTCAAAAGGCGGCTTAAGCCGGTGCTGCATACTCGCACCCACGTAATTCAGGGGATGACTTCCATATCCCGCAAACGAATTTTATAATCATCACGCGTCATTGCCACAACTTCACGAACCAATAAATTCTGATACAAAA
Source organism: Zea luxurians (assembly GCA_029449295.1). Classification (NCBI taxonomy): domain Eukaryota; kingdom Viridiplantae; phylum Streptophyta; class Magnoliopsida; order Poales; family Poaceae; genus Zea; species Zea luxurians. The sequence continues at coordinate 6,069,869 of JAOPSE010000082.1, read as the reverse complement.
AGAGAATTATTACGTCATTCGAATGATAAACTGATGTCCTCTAACAAGTACTCGATCATGCTAACCGCGCGCCTGGAGCACGCAATATGTTTTTCTACTTCGCAGCATCCTTTTCAGGAGCGATCGACGAAGAAGGGCGACTCAAGGAATCAGGGGCGGCGTTCACGTCAGCTCTTATGTCCTCAGGAATAACTACGCCGGGTCTCCTCATCAGGATTCGCCCCGCCCGAATAACCTTGTCCATGGCCTTATCGCGCTGGGCCTTGAGAGTAGCGGCAGTCAGCTGAGTAGCCTCTAGCTCCTGGGCAATGGATTTCTTGGAAGTTCGGAGTTCTTTGATGGTGGCATCTTTTGCTGATATCAATTGCTTAAGGCGGGTCACTTCATCCGCAGATTCCTGCAGCTTACAACATTGATTGTCCAGTTCCTGCATTGTAAAGCGGTGACTCCTCTCCAAGATTGACAGCGAATTGCTAGAATCTCGATACAACCTGTCAAGATTGTCACGAGAAGCAGCAAGGATACGCTTTTCTTCCTACAAGCACAAGTCAGTTCCTTCAGAAAACCAGGCTAATACTAGGAGCACAGCAAGGCAAAGCACAGTTCTGTACATCACCTTTTCAGAATCGAGCCGAGCATGTAAAGAAGAACTCAAGGCATTGGCATCATCCAAGGCGGCAGAGACCTGACTCAGCTCAATCTGACCTTGAGAATACTTTTCCTCAAAATCAGTGCATCGTTGGGCCAGTTCAGCCTGATCTCGAGAATGTTTTTCCTCAAGAATCGCAATCTGCTGAGTCATTCCTAGCAAAAGGTAACCAAACAAAACGAAGTCAGAAGGTAAAACAGTCCACAACAAAGGCAAAGAAAGGAAAAAAGGGCACTAACCAGTTTTGGTTGCCTCCAACTCGGATACACGACGATGAAGTAACACCGGATTCCAACATGAAAGAGATGAAGCCACTTCTGGGATAGAAACCCCCTGCGATCTCAGCCGGCCGGCCATCCAATCCACCAAAGCCTGACGAGAAAAAGCGGATGAACATAGTAACAACAGTTCACGCGGTGTAAAGAACGAGCTAAAATACAGCACAGTACCTGGAGGTTGGAAAAGAGCGAAGGGATCCCCAAATCAGGAGAAATCAGCGGATAATCAGACGCGAAGCCACCACCCGAAGCAGTTTGCAACAGACCAGTAGGAATCAGCTCAGCGCCTTCAACAGAGTCAAATGCCCGATCAATGGGGACGTTGCTCTCTAAAGCGACCCCATGGTCTGAGTTTTGAGCTACCACCATGCAGCCAGAGTGTGGAGGCGATCCCGCATGAACGTCCATGGAAGTGCAAGAAGGAGATCCTGCTTGGAGACCCTCGGGGGCTGGGTCGTAGCTGGCACTGCCCACTTGAGCCGGATCATCCCCGGCAGCACCCTCGGGGGCTGGGCAGTGGCTTATGCTCTTCACCCGAGCTAAATCACCCCCGGCGACATCCTCGGGGGCTGGACATGTGTCAGCACCATTCTTCAGACCCAGGTTCTCTATAGCAACCACCTCTAAGGTTGACGGGCCTTCAGCCACTTCCATGGGACCAGGACAATCCAAGTCAGCATCCCGACCCTCGAGATCGCGCTCTAAGGTCGATGAGGCACGGGATGACCTCAACTCGGCATCAGCCATGGCAGTGCAACCCTCCATCGCGTCATCATTCACTGGCTCTGACAACAATTCCTCCGGGATCATATCCTCAAGAGACTGATCAAAATCGGCCAGAGGCAGCTCTTGCAAACCAATGAGGGCAGACAAAGCAGGAGAAGGAACTCCACTACTTCCACCGCTAGCGATGAACTGGCGACTGTTTTTCCGAGTTAAAGGAGCCTCATTCTCTTCCTCTTCATCTTCCACGGTGACAACGCAAGCAGCACACCCATTGGGATCAGCAGCAGATTGGGGACACCCATTGGGGTCAGCATCAACAAGTCCAGTCGCAGGCATTTCTTCAGTAGCAGGAACCGAGGTACCAGCGTCCTCATCAAAACTGGATACTCGCCGGAGACGTCTTCTTTTCTTCTTTTGCTCATCAGCAGAAGGCTCAGGCTGATTGGTTCGGCTAGGGCGTCTCGGGCGAGTACTGACAGGTTTCTGTACATCCAAAGTTGTATCAACCTCTGGAAGGGGCACCACCGCCAACATACCAGCAGGAGCAGCGTCGGAGGAATCCTCAGCTAGCAGATCAAGCATGTCATTTATGTCTGCATCGCTAGGGTTCAGGGGCACCTCAAAATGGACCTGCCGTTCATCATCAGGAATCTCCCCAAGCGAAGCAACCAAAGTACTGACTTCTTCAGCAGAGGGTCGCACTCTAAGGCCCAAACTGCCATCAGTCACAGGCGGATTTGACACAAAAAGGGTGAAGGCCTTGGGAGGAGGCAGGTTCCAGGCTGAGTATGCCACTGGGGCACCAACACTTGACACCTTACCCCTGAGGATCATTTCAAGTCGGTGTACCAAATCTACTGAAGGAACTCTCCTGTTGGTAACTCGAGTCGAGTCGGCTAGCCCTTGATACAAGTAAGCTGGGTGGGATCTATCTTTTAGTGGCTGAATGTTCTTGAAAACGAAGTCAGCAACCACAGCCTCAGCAGTCAGACCTCTCTCCTTCAACAGTCCAACTTCAGCTAGCAACACACCGGCTTCAGCTACCTCCTCGTCTGTGGGAGACTCGGTCCAGCTGGGGGTGCGAACATCTGGTTGTCTTCCCGACCGGGGGGGAAGAGAATTTCCATAATTGTCAACTATAAACCACTCCAGGCACCATCCTTTAATGCTGTCTTTGAGAGGTATCTCGAGATACTCGGTCTTCCGCCCACGGCGCATCTCCAAACTGGCACCTCCGACCAACTGATGTTGCCCCCCGGCCATCCCAGGGCGGCAGTGATACAGATACTTCCATAAACCAAAATGCGGCAGCACGCCGAGATAAGCTTCGCAAAGATGAACGAAAATGGAGATTTGGAGAATGGAATTAGGGTTCAAGTGAGTCAGGTTGATGTGATAAAAATCAAGGAGGCCACGGAAAAAAGGAGATATGGGAAGGCCGAGGCCGCGAAGAAGGAAAGGAGTGTAAACTACTGACTCGTGGGTATCTTCGGTTGGGACAGTAGTCCCATGGCAAGCCCGCCAAGAACAGAGTTCCCGCGGAGAAAGAACCCCGATGGAGACAAGGCGGAAAAGCTCAGCTTCAGAAATTACAGACATGTGGTTACCTGCGAAAGGTAACTGGCTGTTGGGGTCGATTGCGGGGATCACCGCAGCAGACGAGTTCGCGGTTTTTCTCTTGGGCGCCATCTTGCTTCTAACTGGCGAAACAGAGTAGGATGCGAGTGGCGGAGAAGATTCAGATGCGGAAATGCAAGAACTAGGGCACGGAAAGCAAAGGCGGCTAAAAGTGCAACTCTTATGGGATATTCTCGAGCCAGATACCTTTTTCAAAAATGCCCAGTCATCACCCGGCGGTCATTTCCGAAATCCCAGCATGCCACGTGGATATCCGACAATTATTTCCAAGAAACGCAGAAGCCGACTTTCAATCACTCGGCGTTGCCTCTAAAACGCCGACCACGTGTTCAATCGCTCGGCGTTACCTCTAAAACGCCGACGCTGATTGTCAATCACTCGGCGTTGCCTCTAAAACGCCGACCACGTGTTCAATCACTCGATGTTACCTCTAAAACTCCGACGCCGATTTTCAACCACTCGGCGTTGCCTCTAAAACGCCGACCACGTGTTCAATCACTCGGTGTTACCTCTAAAACTCCGACGCCGATTTTCAACCACTCGGCGTTGCCTCTAAAACGTCGACCACGTGTTCAATCGCTCGACGTTACCTCTAAAACGCCGACGCCGATTTTCAATCACTCGGCGTCGCCTCTAAAACGCCGACCACGTGTTCAATCGCTCGGCGTTACCTCTAAAACGCCGAAGCCGACTTTCAATCGCTCGGCGTTACCTCTAAAACGCCGAAGCCGACTTTCAATCACTCGGCGTTGCCTCTAAAACGCTGACCCCGCATTCTGTCGCTCGGCATTACTTCTAAAATGCCGAAACCGACCTTCTATCATTCGGCATTGCCTCTAAAACGCTGGTCTTGTGTTCGATTGCTTGTTCATCATTCAGGAAAAACAACGACAAGTCATTGAAAAGGAGGGATCAACGATAGTTCTTCATTAAAAGGAAGTTTACGAGTTTACAAACCAACTCTTCACGAGTTGGAACTTCCATACTACTACATTACATTACTACTACTACTACACTACGCTATACTACTCTACATCACTACTACATTAATCTAACTATACTAAACTATACTAGTATCTAAATAGGACCAGTGGCGCCTAGCCACTGGCCCTGCCCCTGCCGCCGCCGCCGCCCTTGGTGCTGCCCCTGCTGCTGTCACCGCCGCCCCTGGTGCTGCCCCTGCTGCTGCCGTTGCCGCCGCACCCGCCGCTGCCGCTGCCATCGTCGTCATCGTCGTCGTCGTCGTCATCGTCGTCGTCGTCACCGTCGTCCTCGCCCTCGCCCTCGCCGCCGCCGTCCGAGTCCTCCTCATCAGAGGAGTACTCGGACTCATCCGAGCCCTCGAGCCCGGAGCGCTCGACGGCCCGGATGTACGTCCAGACCTCCGCGGCTATCCCCTGGGAGTCGTCCGAGTCATCGGACGACGCCGGGGGAGAGACGGGGGCCGGAGACCTCTCGGACTCGGAGGAGAACTCCTCCTCCGAGTACTCCGAGTCGCCAAAGTCCTCCGATGGAGGAGTTGGCTCGCGCTTGCGCTTGTTGTTTTTTCCCATGGTGGAAGTAAGCAGAAAAGGAGAGAAGGAAGCAGCGAAGAGATGTGAAATAACCAGAGAGGCAAAGGCGCTATTTATAGAAGAAGAAGGCAACCGCTCACCTCCAACCACGGTCGCTGAACAGTCGCAAAGCATTCAATAAGCACTTCAAACCGTCTGAAGACGCGTCAGGCGGCTGACGCCGTTTCACGCAACACTACACCCATTGGGACTCCAGTCAACAGCGCAAAGGATATGATTACACCCGCCGTCCCATCACATTACTACTCAGAAGCAGCCGGCTAGAAACACTCAGCGTGCCCAGCCGTCCCTTGCCCACACCCATTGGGGGGGGAGGTCCAGGAATTATCAATACATTTTTCAAACTAGTCACATCCGTGCAGAGCAGGCAGTGAATGCCTCAAGACAAAAAGGGGATATCAGCAAGAGTTAGAGGGAAGCCAAATATAGCCAGCAGAGTGCAAAATGTGGTCGACAGACATGACTTGAACACTAGACAGAGAACGTCCATCAAATGTCCAATCAGTCACAAGGCAAATAAATTATACTGCCTAGCAAGATACGGAAGGATTGCAAACTCGGCTGCAAAAGACAAAATACCTGCTGACCTCGGCAGCCAAATATTGATGACATAATGCTGACCTCCAAAGCATAATGCAAACAACTTCACGCCAATTTCTACAAACAAAAGGAAGACCTTCGAATGGATTATCCTTAAAAAATCCATTTGAAGGTCGGGGGCTACACCCATTGGGTGCACCTTCGGTGCACCCCATGGATTATCATTCCAAATCGAGATAATGCTGGCTTCTAAGGCGTGAGGCAAGATTAAAAAGACTAACCCTTGACCAAGATGCAGGAGCGCGAATAGAGATAATTTCTGGGGAAGACCTTCGGGTAGATTGTTTTCTAAAATCTACCCAAAGGTCGGGGGCTACACCCATTGGGTGCACCTCCGGTGCACCCAATGAAGTTCAGAATCCAAGAAATTGAGATGCCGACCTCTAAGGCACAGGAACGAAAGCAAGCCTTGATCAGCGAGCGATCAAAACAGGAGAGGACAGCAGGAAGCCAACGCCATCAAATCACCTGCAAGTTGGACCTGGGATCTTCGGGTTGATTACCTCTAAATTAACCCAAAGATCGGGGGCTTGTGGGGGATAGATATCCCCCAGGTCCACTAAAAGAGTAAAGGACCTCACGAAAAGGCCCAAGGGCCCAATAAATCGTAAGGTCACTCTTTCGTGGGCCTGGGGAGAAACAACCAGCAAAGCAGAATGACGTGAGGCTGGATTGGCGCATGCCCGGACGGCCCACAGCGTCGAACGAGTGATCACAACGGAGATCCGACTTTCCCGCACTGGAGCCTCCATGCAACGAAGCCAGGCGAGGATAAGTCGGCGAGGATTACGTGAAGATAGTCTCAGGAGGTTCACTATCTTTTAGCTACTTATTGTTATCTTATCCGCATGTACTGCCCCACGGTCGAGTATATAAGGCCTAGGGGGCACCCCTTCAGATCGATCGACCATTACTTAGCCATCCACCCCAACTCTCTGCACCCTCAATTCAGAGAGATCTTTTGTAACTATATCCACCACACATATTCATCAGGACGTAGGGTATTACGCACCTCTAAGCGGCCCGAACCTGTAAAACTCGTCCATTGTCCCTCGTGCGATCAGCACGAACCATTTTGCTACAGTTGTTGACACCGTCCTACTCCTAAAACACCTTGAGGGGCCACCCCGGGTGTGCGGTCGGACCCAAAACACCGACAAAACCTGCATGATACACATAGTTGAGCCATTAAGTGGACACATTCTTGTTAATGAAATTGTCGAATCAAACACAAACACCTCACCTGCCATGCTTTCTACCTCCACCACTGTGGTACAATGCCGAGGCATCTAAGTTCGAATGCATCCAGTCGAAGTTAGGCCCATGGCGTTGAGTCATTTCCTTCCCATATGCATTCTGCAAAGAAAGTTAGAGTTGGAGTTGACACAAAACAAGCAATTTAATTCGTAAATACAAACTTGTTTACCATTTTCTCCCTTGCCGCCTCGCTGCATAGCACATCAGGGTTCGCCGGATCAGGGCCATAGTGACCACAGACGTAAACCTCCATAAAACTTGGAGCAACTCCACTTTTAGCTTCCTGCATGAAAAAGAAGAGTTAAACCATAGAATTTTCATAGATGTAACATACAAGTTTGATTTATATACTTACCATACGACGTGCGGTACCAAGGTGTCCATCGGCGCCGTACCTGTGCCCCAGTCCTTCAGTGCCACGGTTGGCACGGTGCTTTTGGGACTCTGCAATCCACTCAGGCGACGCCCATCTCTTAGCCAACCACCTCCAGGCTTCCATGTCCTTCGCAAGCCAATCCACAACGCTCTCCAGGTACTACTCCTCTGTGCGGTAGATCTCATTGGCCCCTTTTGATTTGCTCATGTTATGCCCCTTTATCTTCTTGTAGTAGTAGTTGACGGCCGCGATGCGAGCATTGTACATGGCATCCTTGATGACCTTATCAGCGCACTTCTGAAAGTGCCTCTTCACACGTGCCCACTGAGCCTGATCCTCCTCGATCTCATTCGGCAATTGGAACCTCTCCTACATATAAACGGAGATGTTAAGTTAAAGTAAGATTAGGAGAAGCAATAATTCAGTGAATTCCTTATATACGAAAGTAAACTCACCCAGAACTCGTCCCACACAGCCACCTGACAAGTCCTTCGTCTTTGTTCCAAAGTTCCCCCTCCGCTACTACTTTCCCCTGGCTCCCCTGGCTGGACATAGTCCTTCAGACCCCAGTCGGCCCACTGCATAGCCGCGAACCTCTCGCCATTGAGCTCCACCATGCCAGGGTAGTAGAAGCGACAGAGGCTACCCAACACCGCGTTCATCTTGGGACGTCTGCCTGTACCGTCCCAAGTCAAGTCTTCCCATGACCTACAAACATTAATAAAACAAGTAAACCAGTGCAATCACATTCACATTAAAAAATTAACACAACAGAAATAAGCCCCACCATTCTCCATGCGGCCGGATGAGCCTCCTCTCGGCAGGTCTCGGACCAAGCGCATTGCTCTTCTTATACCTAAGTATATACAAGTAAATTCAATATGATGAAATGATTAAAAACTAATATGCATAAGTAAGTTGAATCAACATTAATTAATAATACCTGAAGGACATAGAACCATCCGACGCGTCGCCCGCGTCGCCTGCCCCCATAGGGTCAACCTCCTCATCCTGCACATGAGCCTCCTGCTCACCCTCCTCACCCTGCACATGAGCATCCTGCTGAGGAGCCTCCTGCTCACCCTCCTCACCCTGCACTTCATCTAGACAGTCAAGAAGCTGCTGCTGCCTCTGTCGGCTCTGTGAGGTGCCCTGAAAAAGCCCACTGCCCGAGCTGTCCTCGCTGGCCGCGCTGCCCCCACTCCTCCTCGATCTCCTATGCTTGAACATGTTCAACTGTAGATAAATTAATGTCAAACCACAGTATATGAAACAAATAATATGAAAATTAATAATGTGAAAATTGCAATACATATCTTAATTGATTAACTAAAAGAAACATATTAATCAAAAGTCATCTGCATCCGATGATGCTTCTTCGGCTCGTTGTTTATTCATACGCTCTTGATTTCATTGGATCCTTACTGATCTTCTAACGATGATAGGTCGTTTGCGCTTTGAGCTAGGTTCTTCAATTAAGTCGCTTGAATTGGTACAGAGATTTTCAAGGCCTTCTCCATTGGTCACATGGAATCGGTGAGCTATGTCTTGATTCGACGCCGCTTCTGGTTGAAAACAGCATCATCGAAAAACACGAGTCCCACTATGAGCATCAAACCAGTTGCACTCGAAAAACACGACTTTAAGTTCCTTGGGGCCATCGAAAATCAACTCTACAATGTTTTGAAGAACACCGTAATAGTCCACTACTTTGTCATCGTCAACATATGAACTTGCCAACACACCACTATTGGTGGTGGCTGCCAATGGTCGACTCTTCTCCAATTTCGTGGTTCAAAAGCGATATCCATTTACATCATAGCGAGTATAGTTCCTGACGGACACAGAGGTATGTGCCATTTGCTGCAAGTCCGGGTGCACAGAGTTTTTGGAAACCTATACAAGGAATTAGTGTATGCATTATATCTTCCAAGTCCAAAATTCAAAGATTAAGTATGGACAATGAGAGAACGACAATTACTAACATAATTACGAAACCACTGCACGAAGTTTGGGCCACCTTTCAACCCATCACGTCGAAGATTTTTCTAATTGGATGGCCGTAGGTTTACTAGTAGATTTCCAACATTCTTCATCAAACATGCTAGACATATTAGAAACATGAAGATTACACACTATAGAAATTATGAGATGAGAAAATGGACGTAACTATGAGGAAAACTTACTCGAACGCCTCCTGTGTGCTGTCAATATTGCTATACATATATAGCATTAGCGTGTTCAAATCTAATGCTTCAATGTGACGTACACTCCCTTTTCCAACTGCTTTACCCGGATTCGCAAAAATTTGAAGGGTGCTTTGGCGTGATTCATTTTCGACATGAAGTCGCACTGAAGGCGCAAACACATTGTTGGCTCGAGCGAAATACCTGGTTGAGAATTGAGATACCTCCTTAAGGGCAAAAGCCTCTGCAATACACCCTTCGACTCTAGCCTTGTTGCGAACAGACGCCCTGAGCTTTTTTAATGCACTTTCTATAGGATACATCCACCTGAATTGCACTGGTCTGCCTACCAAAGCTTCCCAAGCCAAATGCACAATTAGATGTTGCATCACATTGAAGAATCATGGCGGGAAAACCTTTTCAAATTTACAAATAAGAATTGGAATTTCTTTCTCAAATTTCTGCATCAACCTCTTCGATACCGTCTTTGTGCATACTTCCCTATAGAAGTAACTCAGCTCTGCAAATATGCTCCAAAGCTCATCCTTAAAATAGCCTCGAAACATCACGGGCATCAGCCTCTCCATAATAATATGGTAGTCATGGCTTTTCAAATCGATCAATTTACCGGTCTTTAGATTGACTGCCCGTTTTAGATTTGCCGCATATCGATCTGAAAATTTCAGATTCTTCAACCACTTAAATATTTCTTTCCTTTTATCCGGCTTGAGGCAGTAATCAGCTCGCGGCCTACTCTCAAGCTCTTTATCGCTTACTTTCAACTCAAGCATCGGCCTATTACAAATTTCAGCCATGTCTTTTCTTGCCTTCATATTATCTTTTGTTTTATCAGTCACATCGAAACATGTGCTTATGATGCTTTTCAACAACGTTACGCTCTTGGTGCATCAAGTCTATGTTGTGCGGCATGATCAAGGCTTTTGCATACGGAAGCTCCCATATTGATGAAATATGGGTCCAGTTGTGGTCCTCCCCGTAGCCTTGGAACCTATCATTTTCTCCTTGCTTCAGACAAGCATGCCATGCCATTATCTGCGGTGCAGTTTGCCTCTTTGGTGGCCCATTTCTGATTTTGGCACCACTTCTGAATGCAGTAAGCGATCTCCTGAAATCATGCTTGAATGGAGTCCAACATCAATGAGCATCAAAGAATGACACTTTCCCACCATGCTTCAATCTAAATGCATCTGTATCATTCATACATATGGGACAGCAATCCCGACCATGAACACACCATCCAGACCAATCTCCATACGCCAGTAGATCATGCACCGACCACAAATAAGCAGCGCGCATGGTAAACTCCTTTTAAGTATGGCTGTCATAACCCTTCACACTTCTCCACAATTGTTTCAACTCTTCAATTAAAGGGCGAACAAACATATTCAGTTTTGGCCCTGGATGCTCGGGGCCTGGGATGACTAGTGCAAGGAACATGAACTCTTCTTTATTGACCAACTCAGGAGGAAGATTATATGGCACAATGAAGACAAGCCAACATGAGTAAGGGCTTGCACTGCTATTGAAAGGTGTGAATCCGTCCGTCGATAGACCAAGCCGTACACTCCTAGGGTCGTTTGCAAATTCGGGATCAAACTCGTCAAATGCCTTCCACGCTTCACCGTCCGACGGATGGACCATTATGTCTGGATCAGTGACGAGACGTACACCATTCTTTGGTGGCCACGTCATATGCAGAGCTATTTCCTTGTTGAGGAACAACCTTGAAAGCCGAGGAATGATGGGCAGCCGATGAAGTTGCTTAGCTGCGACCTTCGTAACTACCAATTCACCCTCATCATTTGTCACCTCGACATATCTAGAAGCTTCGCAATGCTTACAACGGTCCAGCTTGTCATCCTCCTCAAAGAATAGCATGCAACTGTTGGGACACACGTCGATCTTCTCATATGTCATCCCAAGACCAGCCAACATCTTCTTTGCGAAGTACATATTCTTTGGCAACTTATGATTCTCCAGGAGAACCTCGCCCATCAGTTGGACGATGTCGTTGTAAGCACTATTTGAAATGTTGTGCTTCGACTTTATCGCCATTAGTCTTGTGAGAGTCCCAAGAACTGACATCTGAGTGTGCTTGTGCAGTCTCTCTTCTCCCGCGGCGAGTAGCCGGAAGAATTCCTGAGCATCGCGTGGAAGCTGCCCCGGCTCCTCAGCGTTCATTTCAACCTCCCTACCAAGATCATGCAACATGTCGTCCATCCTATCATGATCGTCATCAAGTTCCACCTCCGCGTCAACGTATCCAATAGACTCTCCATGCCGGTACCATACAAGGTAGTTCGGCATAAACCCACTTTTGCAAAGGTGTTTCTCCATTTCTTCCTTCTTCTGAGGCCACTTGTTCTCGCAGCGATTGCAAGGACACTTCATTAGACGATCAGTTGCATCTTTGAAAGCGTGCTCAAGAAAAACCTTTGTTACAACCATCCATTCATTCGAATGTGCCCCATCCTTTCTCCACCCGTCATACATCACCCTCCGATCACCGTCCATTTCAAAGGCTAAACAAAAGTCAAAGAACATCAACGATCGTCTGTGGCTTAGGTGAACTCCCTATTAGGTAAAGGCCCTAAACCCACCCAAGAGTGTAGGCCGATGCTTGTGATTTGTGACGTGTAGCCTACGATTGCCACGAAATTTCGGCAGCATAACCCCGCTGCTCTCCAAGCACACGCCTGAACATGGTGTGTTGGAGAACAACTGGGTTACATAACCGAAATTCCGCGTCAATCGTAAGGCACATGTCACAAATCACAAGCATCGGCCTACACTCTCAGGCTGTCCAAAATACGTGGACAATTCCAGAACGGCGAACCTCACAAGCCAATGTGACGTTCGCCGTTCCCTAACGGGTGACGCATACGGTTCGCTACGGTTAACGATTAAAACTAAACTCTAAACATTAAAAAATAACTCGGAGACAAATATAAATTTGAATTAAAGCAATCAACAGTTAAACTAATCACAACACGACAAGATGACTAATATAAATTAATGACCTCGGGGCCTCGGCGATTATACTTGCCTGATGGCGAAAATGCGGGTGGGGCGCAGGGAGGCCTTCGCGACGGAGCGGGCGGGCGGGCCGAGACGGGCGGGGCGGCGGGCGACGGCGCGGCGCACCTCGGCGGCGGGCGTGTGGGCGGCGGCATGGCGCAGGGAGGCCGTTGCGACGCGACGTAGGGCGCCTCGGGCGGTGCGGCGGCGCGGCGAGGGGCGAGCGGCGACGGGTGCGAGGGGCATGGCGTGGGGCGGGCGGCGCGGCGTGGGGTGCGGCGAGGGGTGGGGCGTGGGGCGAGCGGCGCTGCGGGGCTTGGCGGGCGGCGAGGGGCGCGACGTGGTGGCGAGGGGTGCTGCGGGGCTCGGCGGGCCGCGAGGGGCGCGACGCGCGGCGTGGGGCGGGCCGCGCGGCTCGGTGGGCGGCGAGGGCGCGTCGTGGGGTGAGCGGCGCGGCACGGCGACCGGCGAGGGAAGCGTGGGCGGCGGCGCGGTGGCGTTGATTCAAACGACAGAGAAGGTGCGGGCGCACGACCGTTGTTTTAGGGCCTTTATTTTCGTCGGCCGAGCTGAGACCGACGAAAATACTGGTCGGTCAGAGGTTATTTTCGTCGACCTCAGCCCCGGCCCACGAAAATAGGCCACATTTTCGTCGGTCTCTTGACCGACGAAAATAACTTCTGTATTGTCGTGGGCCGGCCGACGAAAATATACCCCGGCCCACGAAAATACTCCAGATTTTCGTCGGTCGCGAAGCCGACGAAAATAACTGCATTATTTTTGTGGGTCGGTCCACGAAAATTTATGCGTTTCCTGTAGTGCCCTGACAACTTCAGTCTGCACCAAGACCAGCAGTTGCGATCATTGTTTTGTTTAACAGATTTTTGGACATAGTTATATAGAAGTTGCAATCACACCAGACCAGCAGTTGCAATTACACCAGACAGCAGTTGCAATCATTGTTTGTTTAACAGATTTTTGGACATAGTTATATAGAAGTTGCAATCACACCATACCAGCAGTTGCAATTACACCAGACCAGCAGTTGCAATCATATGTTTTTAACAAAATTTCCCAGAGTTATTCAGTACTTGCAATCACATCAGAGCAACTCAGCAGTTGCATCCACACCACACCAGCAGTTGCAATTACAACACACCAGCAGTTGCAATCATTTTGTTTACATTTTTTTAACAGATATTTGGGTAGAATTATACAGCAGTTGCAATCACACGAAATGCGGAGTAGCAATCACACCACACCAGCAGCTGCTCGGGGTGTTAGGTGCTCTAGTCGAACAGGAAGTCTTGGGGTCTATGCATCCACAAACTATGGGTGTATTTTAGTGCCGCCGTTTATATATATATATAAAAGGTCGGTCAAGCAATAATACCCGCGCGCCTACTAGCTATTAGTTATAGCTTGTTGACTCTCAGTTTCACCGTATCTCCTTTTCTTGGTAATAAACTTCACGTACGTGCACGTGTGATGGAGACGCTGAACCAACCGAAACATGTGGTACTGTACTAGGTAATACTGCACGCATGTAGTGACGCCGCATGCACACGAGCAGGACATACGGAGCTAGCCAGCTGGGCGGCTAGCTACAGCGACCTTTTGGCCGCTGTGCCGACAAAATGCTACCGGCCGCGGTAAAAGATGGGGGAGCTGCCGGCCTGGACTTGCCATCCACCCAGCTCAAAAGCGACGCGATCGAGTACCAATGGGACGGACGGCGGGCGGGTACTACGCGCGCGGTGACGGCGACCTGCTGACGATGCCATGCCGCCGAGCGCGCGCGCTCGCCGGGCCATATGCATGCACGTGCTGTCGGACAGCGACGACGACGGTGGGCGTCGGGCCGGCGGGGACAGCTCCGGCCGGCCTACCGCCAGGCCGGCGGCTAGCTAGCGTGACAGTGTCTGCTCGGAGCCATGCATGATCATTCGTGCGTTCGTCGCGGTCGCGGTCTAGGTCTAGTCGCCCGGCGAAACCGGGGGGCTACGCATATATACGCGCGAATATGCATGCAAATGGGTGCGGTGGATGTCGATCGTCGTCTCGCTAGCTCTCCGGCAGCTGAGCCGTCATTGTGCGTGCTGCATATATGCCGTAGTATGCGCGCGCCTTGGTGGTCTTCTGGTCACCACGTCCACACAGCCCGCCTGTCATTGGCCGACGTACGACGAGGCCAGGACTGGACGACGACCGACGAGTACCTACGTGCGTCGGTCGTGGTCCAGCTGCACACCGGTCGTAACCTCTCTCTCGCTCTCGCCATCGCGAGCTCTACATACGCATGATATGTACGAGGTGTACGTATCAGTACCTAGCTGCATTGCCGAGTATATGAAATACTCGTCAAAATCGGGAAAACACACATCGAAACCTTTACCGAGTGTGACAATCGGCAAATAAAGTTCGGCGAACTATACATCGACAATAACTTTTTTTTTCTGAGTGTCACTCGATACTCAGCAAAGAAAAGTCGTCGTCGTTACGGTGTCAGGTGACTGGCTGTTAGGATTTATAAGCTAGGCCTAGTTGAGAAATTCAAATAAATCCCAGGAAAATCTCAAAAGCCCATATAAGTGTATGGCTAGGGAATAGGTGGAACCAATAGCATCATATTGCTAGTTCTAGTGGAGTAGAGCTAGCTTAAATATGGAAGCCACGCTCACTCACCAAGTCATGAATGAGAGGAGAGAGTGTGGAGAGCCACACGCGCGCTCGCTTGCCTCGCCAGGCCGGGGCGAAGGGCGCGGGACATGCGCGTAAATGGTCCGCCGAAATCCGGTCCCTCGCCTTGCGGGGGCGCGGCTACCTTTTGCTGTTTGATTTTTTGGTTATTTGGCTGTTACGCTTATCCTAACCGATCGCTATAAAATCCCAACTGAACGCGAGATTTTCGTGGGCGGATAAGATCGGAGGTCGCGGACTCGGCCCTATAAAAGGAGCCCGGCAGCCAGCATCCAAATTATCCCAGTTTCGCTTTCGCCTCTCTTCATAGTTGAGCCACCTTTCCAGTTCCCTTCATCCCGACCGTAGACGTGCATCTGCGATCAGGAGAGCAGGTCTCCGGAACCCTTCGTCTTCTAGATCCTGCACCGGGAGAGGGCGAATAAGGTTTTTGGGAAGCGTCTTCACGCGACTGCTGGTGATCTTCTGACCTCGTCGACCCTACTGATTTCGCTGCTTCGACGTCGTCGACCCTGCTGATTCCGGCGCGCGCTATCTATCAGTAAGTCTAATCAGTACGCATCATCTGATTTGGCTTTTTACTTCAGTTCTTCTGATTTGGTCATGATTTATATTCAGAATTTAATCTGGAATTTGTCTAATTACTCAACACTAGCAACAGAGCCTATGTCGAGTGCCCACCGAGTAACACTCGACAAAGTCTCACTCTTTGCCGAGTGTCAGCTGTACTGACACTCGGTAAAGAAGCCCCCGTGGCCCCTTGTCAGTTCCGTTGCCGAGCGTATTAGGTGGCACTCGGCAAAGGTTACCTCTTTACCAAGTGTCCGACTAACTAGCACTCAGCAAAGGGATCACCCACGGGGCCATTTTGTCAGTTCCTTTACTGAGTGCTAAAGCCACAACACTCGTCAAAGAGGCTTTACTGGTGCCCAGGTATGTCTTCTTTGTCGAGTGTTATGACATTGACACTAAGTAAAAAAATTTGTCGAGTGCCCGACAAAAAACACTCGACAAAGTGTCGAACGCTCTACAAAGAGCCGTATGTATATATATATATATAACATCAGTTTCAACAGTCGTCATGCGTCATTTTTTTTTGCAAATAACCCCTCACAGCTATTTCAAATTAATCCGCTGCACGTCTATAGATGCCAAACGACGTCCGACACTGGCTAGATGCACGCGGGCCACAACTATGGCACTGGCACGTCATGCCGGCCTGCTAACTGTGTCGGGCCAGCCCGTTAGCCCGTCGATCCATTTAATTAAATCAGCGTAACGACGTCCGACACGGGCTAGATGCACGCAGGCCACAACTATGGCACATGCACGTCATGCTGACTTGCTAACTTTGTTGGGCCAGCCTGTTAGTCTGTCGATATATTTAATTAAATCAGCGTAAAATGTTAAAAACGGTGCAGAATGTGGGGTTCGAACCCATGCCCTGATGGAAGAAGTGCGGGAGACACTGGGTGAAACTGTCTAACTAGTAGAACATCACGCTAAGATGTTTTTAATATTGAATATAAATTGTATATAGGTATATACGTTTTTTTGTAAAATAAAAAAATAATAGTGTCGGGCCAGGCTAGCACTACGAGCCGAGGCTACAGCTCAAGCACGGCACAACATTCTTTGCTCTTGCAAGCATTAGGTCGTTTTTGAGACCACATTGGCGCAATGGACTACATGGTGTTTGAGGTTGCTGAACTCGATGGGAAGCAATGATTTGTCACACTAACAGCAAAATAAAAGGTTATTTGTTGGTTTTAAACGTTAGTAATTGCTACGAAGTAGCGTAATTTATATAGAGCACATCTATATTTTATTGATGCCTGACTTTAGCAATCGATCACTCCATATTTTGATCTATCTTTTTTATAAGTTTGACTTCATGGGACTTATTTTATAAACTTGATCTCACAAACTTTCTCTTATTTGGTCTCTATATGATGGAATTATGTCATTTTATAATCTCTGTTCATTCAGTCAATCGTTGTGAACTCTCTTCTAATCGCTCACTTCATTGGCCGTGTTGTACCAAGACATATTTGTATGGAGTAAACAATAACATTAGTTAGCCAAATCAAAAAATATATTATACAGAAAGCGGAGAAAATCAATAAAAAATCTTGAATTCTTTTTTATGGATAGTTTACGTGGGTATTGTTGTAAGCCGTCGCAACGCACGGGTATATATATATATATATATATATATATATATATATATATATATATATATATATATATACTGTATTTATATATTACACCTGGGTGCATTCAATATAGAGAATGCACCCAGGCCGAACCTATGTGCCAGGTCCGAGCCAACCGTCCCACCCAGGCCGGTTTCGTCCCTCCCGCACGCTTCGGACAGAATATTTTCACTTTCCCGCCCCCGCCCTCTTTCTCCGTGAACGGCTCCTCCGTGAACGGCTCCTCCGCGAACGGCTCAACCTCTTCACATAAGTTGCAATCACACCAGACTTGCAGTTGCAATTACACCAGACAGCAGTTGCAATTACACCAGGCAGCAGTTGCAATCATTGTTTTGTTTAACAGATTTTTGGACATAGTTATATAGGAGTTGCAATCACACCAGACCAGCCGCTGCAATTACACCAGACAACAGTTGCAATCATTTTTTGTTTAACAGATTTTTGGACATAGTTATATAAAAGTTGCAATCACACCAGACCAGAAGTTGCAATTACACCAGACCAGCAGTTGCAATCTTGTTTGTTTAATAGATTTTTGGACATAGTTATATAGAAGTTGCAATCACACCAGACCCACAGTTGCAATTACACCAGACCAGCAGTTGCAATCTTGTTTGTTTAATAGATTTTTGGACATAGTTATATAGAAGTTGCAATCACACCAGACCCACAGTTGCAATTACATCAGACCAGCAGTTGCAATCTTGTTTATTTAATAGATTTTTGGACATAGTTATATAGAAGTTGCAATCACACCAGACCAGCAGTTGCAATTACATCAGACCAGCAGTTGCAATCATATTTTTTAACAAAATTTTTCAGAGTTATTCAAATGCGGGGGACAGAGACACGCTGACAGAGAGGCGCGCAGCGGCGCGGGGACAGGGAGACGCGCGGCGGCGCGGGGACAGGAAGACGCGCGGCGGCGCGAGAACAGGGAGGCGCTCGGCGGCGCGAGGACAGGGAGGCGCTCGGCGGCGGCGGGATTTAGGGGAGGAGCATCGAGGCGGCGGCGGCGGCGCGGGGAAAGGGATGCGCGCGGCGGCGGCGCGGGGAAAGGGATGCGCGCGGCGGCGGCGGGGGGCTAGGAGGCGCGCGAAAACGCCTGGGTGCATTCAATATAGAGAATGCACCCAGGTGCATTTTAGCAGCGCCGTATATATATATATATATATATATATATATATATATATATATATATATATATATATATATATATATATATATATATATATATATATATATATATATATATATATACACGCGCGCGCGCGCGTTCTAACAATAACCGTATCGCCGATCGACGTGTGTGTATGTATTGGCCACTCGCGTATATTGACGTGTGATCTACGTACGCACGTTCTAAGAAGATCAAGGACCATGCATGCAACAAGGTACAACGACTTTGCACTATATGCATGCATCTGTTTTGATTGATTTCAAAGTGCACGTCAAGTCCTCGCACGACGATGAACGTACGACTATATATATTCGAGCTGTTGTTGTTGTTTGCATGGAGACGAATCTTGCCACCAGTAAAGCAGTACGTACGCGTGCATGTATGGTCCATATATAAATATTCTCTCTCTGTATATGGTGTACATGTACGTACGTATTATTCCAGTGAGATATTGTTTCTCTCTTGAGATTCCGTGTTGATCGATTTGTGTGTATGGCGCAGCGAAGGCTCCAGATGGATCGATATATATCCAGTGCTGCTTTGTTGCATTATTATTGCCCTATCTTTATCGACAAGCTAAGGAAAGAGAGGCCATGCATGTATATATAGCCACGTTGTCGTTTAATTAGATCATGAGACGTGCATGATGCATGTGCTCATTATATTGTTCAAAAAGGCACAGAGACCCTGCAACAGGCAGCTCTCTTCGGCGTGCACAGGGATATATAGGACATGATCGCTCGAAGACGTGTGTAGTCGTCGTCTCAGGAGTCAGAGGACGACGCAGCAAATGCAATCAAGCTAGGGCCCCCCTTGCATTGAGAAGGAAACACTCGTAACTAACTTGACATGATCGATGGTGGTAGAAGCAAGCAAAAGCAAATAAAGCAGAGCTAGCATGCATGTGTGTAATTAAATCGCCCCCAGGACGACCTAGCTTGTCCCTTATCGATCTATCCAGCGTTTGTAGCCTTTTGCTCCGTCAGTGCAGCTAGCGTGTGTGCCATGCCACATGCATGTTCTCTTGTTCCATCACAAGAAAAGGTTGCTGCACTATATATATCTATCGTCGTCGCGATCGTCTATATACACTAGCTAGCTATAGACCAGCAGCTGGCTCTTGATAGATTAATTGCATCTACGTTGCATCTATATATGTGTACGTACGTACGTACGTTAGTTCTTGACGTGATGCATCGATCCTCTATATATATATATAGACCACACTGAGATCGATCGATCTTATGCATGATTAGTTGCTATATGTACCTATCCTCTTAGCTTGACATTATTGTTGTTGCAGCAAGAACTTTCGACGGGAGTAACGCTGTCGATCGCGATGCCAAGAAAATTCTCTTGCCATATCATCAGTTTGGTCGAATTGATTCCGGCCTCCTAGCTCGAGACGATGATAGCTAGATTCCTGGGATCGGCAGTCACTCTCATCGTCTATCTAGTCGCTGCTGCTGCATGCAGGAGGGCATGCACGACGACCATAGAGAGACTAGAGAGTCATGCGGTGACGTCACCGAATGAGCATCACATATTTCACAGGTAGGAGGAGTATACACATACTTATAGAATAAAGAGGCCTCATATTCAGACTACTGATTAATTAAAAAGGAACTAGTGGCGGTAGTAGTAAGAACAGTTATGATCTTTCAATTATTCTGCCTGATGGGGGAGACAGACTAACTGACTGATCAATTCATGATCTTTCCATCTGCACTTGCACACACTTTAATCATATTTGCATGCAGTGGGCAGTGCATGTGCCCTCTACTCTATCCTGCCCTATCTAGCTATCTGCTCGCACTTAGTACTACTAAACATGACAGGACATGCATTTGCACTACTGCCCTGCCCTGCCGACACCCCCGCTCCTCCTACTCCTCCTAGGTAGGGATGGAATAGATGCAAAATCACAGATGGCCTACTAGCTACTACAGTGGTCTTGGAAAAGATGCATGCAGTGCAGGCCCATAAAGAGGAGGGATTAAAGGCAGTGCAGTGCAGTGGAGTGGAGGACATACATGCATGCATGCATGGTCCTCGATCTATCAGTGTCTTGATGATGCATGCATGTACACTAAGGGCTTGTTTGGGAGGAAGAGTAATAGAGAGGATTGAAAGGGCTAAAATACCCCACTATTCAATTTTAAATAGTGAGGGATTCTAGCACTCTCAATCCTCTTCATTCCATTTGCTCCCAAACAAGCCCTAAGGGGTGTTTAGTTAGAGGAACTAAAGATTAGTCTCTAGTTTTTAGTCATATTTAGTCTCTTTTTTGCCAAACACTAGGACTAAAATATGGACTAAAATGATTTAGTCTTTAGTCCTTCACATATGTGCTAAAAAGGACTAAACCATATTAATTCCAATTTACCCATCATTTAGTTCAATTGTACTAATACCAGGAGAATGTTAAAGGCTATTTTAGTCTTCTTATAAGTCATTTAGTATATTTTACTATTTTTAGCTCCTAGAACTAAAGACTAAACTTTAGTCCCATAACTAAACTTTAGTCCCTAGACTAAAGAAACCAGGCCTGACACTACTACGACTACGACTAGCTAGTGTTAGTGTGTGTGGCTACTAGCTAGTGCGCTTTGAACGGATAGGAAATAAAGCCAGGTGGCCTCCAGACAAACAAGAATATAATCCCATGCATGCATGCATGCTTTCGGTCGACCGATCCACACAGCACACAGCAGCTAGCTATAGGTATATATAGCGTCGCCCTTGCTTTGCTCTCGTTGCGATTGAGATTATTAGGTTAGAAGATTTGATTAGGGCCCTGTTTGGCACAGCTTATTTTCAGCTTATTCACAAATTTAAGCTGAAGTTCTGCCAAACAGGCAGCTTCTGCAGCAGCTTATCAGTTCAGCTGCTTCTCAAAATGAACTAAAAGCAGCCAACAAGCAGAAGCTGCTTTTTACCAGCTTATCAGATAAGCTGCTTTTTCAACAAGCAGCAGCTGTCCCAAACAGGGCCTAGATACCCTCCTGCTAGCTCCCATAGGCCTGCCTTGGCTGTGTTGTGTTGGCCTGGCCCTGCTGCATGCTCTGCCTCCTTTCACTAGTACAAAAGAGCTCAAAGCCTGCGGCACCCATATATTTTTACAGACGGATCCAGTTATCCACCGACTGTGCTATTTCTAGTGGCGGTTCCTTAAGAAAACCGCCACTAGAAATCGTATTTCTACTGGCGGTTCCTTAAGAAAACCGCCAGTAGAAATCCATGATTTGTAGTGGCGGTTTTCTTAAGGAACCGCCAGTAGAAATACGATTTCTAGTGGCGGTTTTCTTAAGGAACCGCCACTAGAAATCATTTTTATCCTTAATTTTTCGAGTTTTTCAAACGACCTCGTATGACAAAACCACCAAAATAAAAGTTGTAGATCTCTAAAAGTTATGAAACTTTGCAGTTGACAACTTTTTTATTTGAACTCATTTCGGTTCTCAAAAATTGAATCTAAGTATGTCAAATTTAAAATTCAAATTTTGCAAACTACCTCGGATGAAAAAAGTGTCAAAATAAAAGTTGTAGAACTTCAAAAGTTATTTATCTTTGTAGTTGACAACTTTTTTATTTGAATTCATTTAGGGTCTCAAATAAGCAATTTATACTCAAATGGTTGTAATATGTGGAGAAAACAACTACAAACTAGACACAAGGCATGTCATAGGCGGAGTGGTAGTGGAGGGTACGCGCAAGGGTGAGGTCTACGGTTCGATTACTAACAACCGCGTAGCGCGCGAATTTTGCGCGAAAAATGCCGCGACTTGCGACTTCGACGGAGACGGGCGGGTGGGGTGGTCCTAATACAAATAAATGTTTTTACTATTTTTAAAATCTGTTTTATGTTTCCTGGAAACGATTTGCACTGGCGGTTTTATTACGTCGACCGCCAGTGAAAATCGATTTTCACTGGCGGTTCTCAGTTACCCGCCTGTAAAAATGATGATTTCTACTGGCCCCTAGCACTGGCGGTTACGAAAAACGCCACTGTAAATAGGTTTGCAACCGCCACTATAGAGCTTATCTGTACTAGTGTTTCCAGCTCACCCCACTCATTTGCTTTGCTGAAATATAATGAGAGGCAACGACGACGACGACGCAAAGCAAAGTCCAGTGCCATGGCCTCCTAGCTAGCTAGCTAGTAGTGAGTTGAGAATCTTCAACAGTGCCATGGCATGGTAATGGCCAATTAGTCATGATGATCGCACCATCACCACACCAAACAAACAAATTAAAGGCAGGGACGATCAGCACCAAGGAGCTAGCTAGGACAAGAAGCTTGCTCGCTCGCTCGCTCGCTGTGTGTGGTCGTCATTGGGTGCGTGAGAGGTGGACAGGACGACGACGACGACGCTACTAGCTATCTGGACACATGCATCTCGTCCGGTCCATCGTCATCGTCTCATCGTTCTCACCACACATCACATGGACGACGCTTCGCCTAGATCGAGCCAGAAAGGCCCACGGCATGCATGCATTAGTTACATTGCTCGCTCGCGCACAGCATGGCGCCAAGCTCAAAAAGCCAACAATGGAGGAGGTCAGGAGGAGCTGCCGATCGATCCCACCCCACCCCACCACCGAAAAGCCCATCCCGATTGTTGGCAGTGGTTTGGCGAAGTCGTTTGGCCGATGATTTGCTGTGGGAATGCAGGTCGTCAGTATATTAATTATCTGGGTGCTGCATTATTATTGTTGATTTGTTGTTTAACAGCAGCATCCGGCGGGTGGACAAGATATGACATGTCGGCAAGCAGGGCCGGCCGGGGGACAGGGACAAGACAAGTAACCCCGGCCCCAGCATCATGGGCCGTCAATTCTCTATCATATTAAAACACTAGTTTGAACGGTCGTACTGTGTCATTTTTTTAAAACCCTTATATTTCTTTAAAATCAGCCTACGGTCTAAGATCGTATCCCATCCTACACTATTTGTTTGCACATCAGCGTTCTCGTAGCTGTCGCTCTAGCAACAAATCTCATCCATTTCGCAACAAACTCCGCCCGCTTCTTCTGTTGTTGCGCCGCCACTGGCGAGGAGGATTAGGCCGCTCACCTCCAGATAAGAATGCTCACTAGGTGATAAAAGTTGCATCGAGTCCAGCCAACTCTAAACCTCCTCGTCGCCCTCAGGGACCGAGAGCCCGTCGCCTAGCTCACTCGTCTTCCGCTCCGGTGCGAGCTCCGCTCCTCTCATTCAACATAGAGTGTAGTTCGTGCATTCCACACATCACCAAATGTGAAGAGGTCTTATACAGATTTCTAGCCATTTAATTGTGGAACATTGCTAGAGCATAACTATGAAAAAGTTTTGTTCATGCCGAATTCATTTCACATTGAATTTTAAGTGAAACCAACTACGCAATTGGAAATGAGTACAAGGCTCTGTAAAAGCGGAAAATATTTTTATTGTTTAATATGATACTCTAAAGGCAAGAGCAAGTATGTATTTCAGTAATCATGTTAAGTGTTAGATCAAGTGTAATATTTGTTTCACCGGTTCAATATCTGGTATATGAACAATATGTTCACTTTGACATTAAATTCATTTATTATGGGTATTTTTATGTGGAAGGTCCATTAAGACTCTCAAGTGTCACTTGGTCACGCAATCAATATAATCAAATATGGTTGGGTACCATCACAATGCACGGGTATTATACTAGTATTATTTATTCCTCTCTTATGATCTTATAATATCAATACAACATTGGGTTTGCAGGGCCTCTCAAAGTAAAACAGAAGCCCATTAGGACTCCAAATATAATCCAGTACCTTATTAAGTGGAGAGTGGTCTGCTGTTATTATTAACAGCTGGATATTTTTTTCTCGAAGTTGTTCCCAATCTTTTTATTTGTTATTATTATTATTGAAACATCAGCAAGGTGAAGGAGCTCGATCTACTCTAGTTGGAGATTGGTCTATCGTACGTATAATCCTCTTTATGACTAGTTTGGGAACTCCATTTTGCCAAGGGATTTCTATTTTCCCAAGAGAAAATGAACTAATTTTCCTTGGGAAAATAGAAATCTCTTGGAAAAATGGGGTTTCCAAACTAGCCATTAGATTTTGGTATTTGGCAGGTTTATCGGTCGACAAAGTAGTTGATTGGCTCTTCCTTTAATTTGGTATGGTCGATATCATATGATTCGACAAACGGAGGTCTCTAGGTGGCAGAGGCTTCATTTATGCCTTTATTTTCACGTTTATGCCTTTCTCTCTGACTGCATACGAGTGAAGGTGTTCAAGTGTATATGTGTGGATTGCCTACTTTCTCTTAACAACTTAAGTTTTTAGATTGAACCGATTAGTGCGCCATTTTATGGTTTGCACCGAGCTCAAAAACCAAGAATGTGACGTGGGCAGGGTTGAACCCTATACACACTCAGCTCAAATCAAGCAGTACCACTACAACGCATGGCTATCTGTATTATATGAAGCTAATCTGATTGGGAAAATTAAATGTGAGGCACTCTTTTGAATGTTCTTAAAAGAAATCTGATTGGGAAAAGCTTCAACATATACAATCAGACTCATAGTGAGTTTCTACCTGAAAAAAATCATTGAAAAATTACTTGAAACCCGTTTAAAATAAAAAGAAAGACATGCAGACATAATTGAAAGGTCACGTTGCATTTGACATGGACGCGGCAGAACATTTTTGGGCCAATTGCATTTTGGGGACCGGACTCATTTTGGATCACACATTCTGGGAACGGGCCGGGCCGTACATCGTTTTGGATTGCATCGTGGGACAAAATGAAGCACAGGAAATTCTGTACGGAAAAGGGGAGGGGCTGTGAAACACAACCATGACTCAAAGTACAAGGTATATCTACTACTCTATAAGGACGCAGTGTGGGCGTCCATAGTAGCGTCACCATGCCCCCGCCCCGCGAGTCGTCCCTGTCCCACCGCCCCGCGTCCTGCTGTCGCGCTGATGCCTCCCCACCGAAATCTATACGCCTTGCGTCTCGCTATATGCGCCCCCGCCCCGACGGCCCCCTCTACGCCATCCTCGCCTGCAAGCCCTCGCGATTCCAGCGTTGTCGTCGCGATGCCCGCGCACGCGCACCCCCTCCCCTCGGCGCCCCTCGCTTCCCCAGCCATGCAATGCTCGCCTCAGCCTTCGCCTTGATAGAGGACGCACGGCCGCTGCGCCCGCCCTGCTCGCGATGACCCCTCCCCCCCCGATTGTCGTCGTCACACCCACCTCCGCTCGCGATGCCCCCTGCCACCCACCGCACCCACCTCCGCTACTCTATAAGGACGCAGTGTGGGCGTCCACAGTAGCATCACCATGCCCCCGCCCCACGAGTCGTCCCTGTCCCACCGCCTCGCGTCTCGCTATTGCGCTGATGACTCCCCACCAAAATCTATACGCCTTGCGTCCCGCTATATGCGCCCCCACCCCGACGGCCCCCTCCGCGCCATCCTCGCCTACAAGCCCTCGTGATTCCAGCGCCGTTGTCGCGATGCCCACGCACCCCCTCCCCTCAGCGCCCCTCGCTTCCACCCGCCCCAACGCCCCTCACCCCTGTCTTCCCCCAGCCGCGCAATGCTCGCCTTAGACTTCGCCTTGACAGAGGACGCACGGCCGCCCTGCTAGCGGTGACCCCTTCCCTCCCCCTGATAGTCGTCGCCGCACCCACCTCCGCTCGCGATGCCCCCTGCCACCCGCCACACCCACCTCCGCTACTCTATAAGGACGCAGTGTGGGAGTACAGAGTAGCGTCACCATGCCCCCGCGCGCCCCACGAGTTGTCCCTGTCCCACCGCCTCGTGTCCTGCTATCGCGCTGATGCCTCCCCACCAATATCTATACGCCTCGCGTCCCGCTATATGCGCCCCCGCCCCGACGGCCCCCCTCCGCGCCATCCTCGCCTGCAAGCCCTCGCGATTCCAGCGTCGTCGTCGCGATGCCCGCGCACGCGCACCCCCTCCCCTCAGCGCCCCTCGCTTCCACCCACCCCGACGCCCCCGCCCCCGTCTTCCCCAGCCACGCAATGCTCGCCTCAGCCTTCGCCTCGATAGAGGACACACGGCCGCTGCGCCCGCCCTGCTCGCGGTGACCCCCTCCCTCCCCCCGATAGTTGTCGCCGCACCCACCTCCGCTCGCGATGCCCCTGCCACCCATCAACGCGCGCCTCTTCCCCTGCCCCGCTCGCCCGATATCTACCGCGACAACCGCAGTAGGACGGACACTGGGGCTTTGAAGTAGTTGGTGGCTGCGACTGCGAGGCCGAGACGAGATAGATTGAGAGAGGTGGGCAGATGGCGACACTGTCGTCGTCGCTTTGCTCCAGCTTCGCCTCACTGCGGAGCGCCTTCATCGGCCACCCTCGCATCATAACGTCATCTACGCCCCGGTTAGTTTCCCCTTCCCTGCTTCCTATTTGGCTGTGTCTGAGTAGCGACGCCCTCGCGTGAGGTACAAAGGTAGTAGCACCGAGCGGGCGGGTGGCTACCTCTTCCATTTATTCACATACTCGCATCTCGCTCGTCGTTAGTCGTAGTTCCTAGCGATCTCTTGTCTCATTGCTGGCCCCCGACGGCTCCGTGCGGCTGCTGCTACGAATTCCATTCTTAAATTTTTGTCCACCTGATGGCAGCCTCCAAGTGGCCCAGAGTCTCTCAAACTACGCAGCTGTAGACAACTTATATAGTTGCAACAGTTTTAGTCTTTTGCTGCTACAAACATGAAATCCAATTCTCTGTTGAACCTTAATTGTGAGTTTATGCGCTATGGCCCGACAACGAATTCGTATTGATTTTTTCTTTGAAGAGGTAGATTAGGGATCTCAATCATTCCAAATGTGTTATTTTCCATCATTTTTGTCTTTGTTGAATCTGTGTTGCTGCTTGCCATTTCTCTATTAAGATAAAATCTGAGGAAAAAACTTTATATCGATCAACAAGTCTAAAGCTTGCAGTAGAGTGGGCTTATTTGAAATGATTTTGATTATCAATTTTGTGGCACCTGATAAAAGGAAGTCAAGTGACATTCAGAGATGAGAGATTGCCTGGATTTCTAGCAAGGTTCATGCAACGTCGGGAGGTGGAAAATTATTTTTTTGTCAACCTCAAAGTATGCTTCTTATTACCAACTAGGACTGCATCCCAGTTAGGTCCGGACTATGTAAACGATGGCCAATACCATGTCAGCACAGCTCACCCTGCTCCAGGTATATGGGGTTATATTTTGTTTTAAAATCATTCAAGTTCGACAAAAAAATGTGAAGGATTACAACAAGTCAGCTTCATATTTCTTATAGGCTTTTGGTTGTGTGCTTTTGCATAGTAACATGTCGATTTCTACCTGGGGGCTTGGTTCATGTTTGCTGCTTTGAGTAGGAGTGTCAATGGGCTCTAAATTCTATACTATGAAATTTAAGGATCGAATCAGATTAGGATCAGACTGTATTTCTATGAATTTTTGTACTTAAATTTATTTAGGGCCCTAACAATTTGTGAAAAAGTATTTGGATCATGATCAATTACCACCCCTAGCTTTGAGTCAATTAGTTAGTTTGTTTTAAAGTTAAATCCATAAACTATTATTTTCTCAACGAATAATCACTTTGGAGTAGCTTTATTATTTTTACTTTTGCTAGAGCCCAACAGTCTATAAGGAATGTAGCATCCATGTAAGGACGTGGTTTTGTTGTACAATCTATTGCTTCGTCGTGAGTGTTGCTCCTTCAGCAACAGAGAGTATGTCAAGCCTGGTCTAATTGAGTTGAGTTGGAGTTGTAGTCTGCAAAGGCAACAACTGAGATGATCCACTTTCTGTGGTGGCTTGCTTTATTTTATTTTATTGATTAGCACTTCATGGGATGAGCTCAAGCATATCGGACAGGTTGTTGGATTTTTGGTATGACCAGTTCTACCAAATTATGCATTCTAATATATTCATGCTAAGATTCTATATACAATTATGAGATCAATTGTGTCCTTATATTTGGATGTACCGAAATTTTATATTCATTGTTTGGACAAGAGACAAACACAATAATTTTTGTAGCTTGATCTTGAGTTTAAACTGTTTTTTCCTTTTTTAAGGCAAACTCATGTATTGTTGTACCAAAATGGGCATCTGTTACAGATTATTAAAATGCAAACTATAAGCATTAAGCATCTGGCATACTTGTTTAATTATTTAATATGAAAATAAGCACAACAGACTTGATATCATGTTCAGACAAAAAAGTTTGAGATCATATTGGTGCATAGCATCTATACACATGACACCTAACCACTACTGCTGGACTTATTCAATGCAGAACAACCAGTAGTGAAGAGACTAAAACAACCTAGCAATGGTGTTGGATGTATCCAAGGAGAGCAATCAGTATCGAAGACCAAAACAGCCTAGCAGCAGGTATGTAGCCTCATCTTGAATGGAGACATCAGACGCGGGTGCTTATTTTATCAGCCACATGAAGCTACCGGTGGCTAATGGCAACGATGAACAAACATTAAGTCATGACATTTATCGACTTGGACATAGATTTGACTTCTACATAATGTTATCTTTCTATTTTACTACAGTTGGGTTTTATTTCAGTAGCATGGTAGGAAACTTAAATAATAACTCATATATAAAACCTTATGATCATAGATCACACTATGAATTTCTTCCTCCTATGTAAAAAAAGTAAGGAGATCTCTAGTGGAATTTAAAGAAAACCTAAACTGCAAGGTAGTTGCTGGAACAAAAATAGAGTTAATCTGACCTATGCCATTGTTTCCAGATCAACACCATGTTGAATTATAAATTTTGATACTCGTCCATGTTAAAATATGTTGAAGTTGAAATTGCTTCGTGAGTATTTCTTTATTACTGACAAAGATGGTGTGTGCTTTGGTATCCTTATGCAAAATCTGATTGAGAGAGTTTAAACTTGTCTTTAAATGTTGTATGCCCACCCCTATGCTTTGTGTACTGATCCATAGCTCTTTGTTTCAGGTTACTGTTCTTACTGTCTATGTGTTTCTGTATGGGAGGCTTTGTATGGTTATGAGTGCTCTGGAGAAGTCTATTATCCTGGATCTACGAAATCAGCAGAATGTCAAGGCTCTTGAAAATGCACTGGCTTCACGTTCTATTTGCTAGCTAGGTTTGCTACTTGTCCTCCCTATGGTCATGGAAGTTGGCTTAGAGAAAGGGTTCCATACAACTTTAGGAGAGTTTGTAATCATGCAGCTTCAGTTAGCCTCTGTGTTCTTCGTATTCCAGCTTGGCAACAAAACCCAATACTATGGGAGAACAATACTCCATGGTGACACAAAATACAGACCTACAGGTGGTGGATTCGTTGTGTACCATGCAAAGTTTGCTGAAAATTACCGTATGTACTCCTGTAGCCACTTTGTTAAAGGACTGGAATTCTTGATTTTTATATCGCTAATATAGTATTAGTGTTATGGTGATATTTTGCCACGGATTTTGCATACATATTGATGTTTGTCATTCTGTATCTTTGTTTTGTACTAATTTATAACTTTTGTTGAAACGCACGGGCACATACCTAGTATATATATATATATATATATATATATATATATATATATATATATATATATATATATATATATATAGGGTAAGGCTATTGCGAGCCCTGGGCTTCAATAGCATACAGGAAGCCCCAGCCAGCCATGCACCACCGGACCGCAGCCTGACCGCCAGCCCACCTCCCGCATGCGTCCATTTCTTGCATGCGCGCAATTTAGGCCTGTTTGGTTCGCTACCTAACTTGCCACACTTTGTCTAACTTTTCTGCCTAAGGTTAGTTCTTCAATTCGAACGACTAACCTTAGGAAAAGTGTGGCGTAGTTAGCCACGAACCAAACAGGCCCTTTGTTTCCATTTGCATGCGCGAGAAACTAGGAAGTGTATCGGTTAACTGCTACATGCATGGAAACAAAAAAAATCTGATTTGAATGATTTATTCTTTCCATAAATATAGGATCTCCATACAGCCATGTAGCTAGACTCGTTAGAAACATTTTATGAAATATACTGCTACTAACTATGCTACACAGTGTTGGTATTTATGCAATACGGTACGCTGCGTGAAAAATCAGTTTTCTGCTGCATGTGCACAAATTTAGGATGGCATTAATGTGCGTTGAGAGGAAAATCGATTGACATGCATAGAAACAAAAAAAATCTGATTTTAATGCTTTATTTTGTCCATAAGAATAGGATTGTTGGAACTTGCTCTCCCGAGCAAGTTGATCCAACGGGGGGGGGGGGGTGAGAGCAACGTAAACAAGGTTTCAATTCGAGATGGCAAAAGCTCTGTTAATCTAGCCTCTCAAGGGCACTGTGCGGGGGTATTTATAGGTATCTGAGTGCCCAGCGTCCTGAGTTAAGGACGCATGTGCCCTCAGGCGCCTAGGTTATCCCCGGAATATTCCCATAAAGCAGGGTTACAGACTCTAATTACAGGGAGACCTTTACAAATTAGGCCCGTAATGCGCAGCGGCCACGCAGGGCCTGTTACAATGGGCCGGATCACACGTGGGCCTCCATGTTGGACGAGGCCGCGAGATGAGACGACCTCGTCACAGGTCTTCGTCCGGCGACGCATGGGACGAAGGGTAAGTCTGCCAGTCGTCTTGTCTCCGTTGGTGCAGCGAGGTTGGCGAAGGCATCGAGCGAAGGGTGGTGTCTTCGCCTTCGCCCCAACATTTGCCCTTCGAGGGACCAGTTCGACTAAGTCATCTGGTGCCGAAGACGTCACTAGATGGTGGAGACGCTGCCCTCGCTCGAAGTGGTTCCGCGGGGGTTTTTGACATGACCGTTGATTGACGCCACACTGTTGGATTGCGGGTTTCCCGAAGCGTCGCGCCCTGTGTATATAAAGGGGGTGGGGGCGGCGCGGATTGTAATTTACCTTTCTGTGCGCCGTGAAAACCCTAGCCTCACTTTCAAACTGCTCGCTTGCTCGTCTGCCCTCCTTGCTCCTGTTCGTCGGAGAACTGGCCCGCGTGAAGCAGACCGCACGCCACCGTCGACGGTACGTAGCCATGTCGTCTTCCTCCTCGTCTGCTGCGACCACGCCGACGGCCGGGGCATCTTCTGAGGATCATTCGGGCACTGCGGCAGCGACGGAGTTGCTGTCGGGTGATACAGTGGAATTCGGTGTTTTGCGGATATCGTTGGCCCGCGTTCAAGATATGCAACGGTTGGGGTATTTTGGCGGCGGGGTTGGTCGGGTCCCGGGGGCGGAGGAGGTCCCCGAGCCCGAAGGCGAATTGGTTGTTTTTGAGGCGTTTTTCATCGCCGGACTTCGCCTGCCGACGCATCGTTTTGTGTCGGAGGTTTTTGCAGAAGTTCGAAGTCCAGGTTCATCAGTTGACACCGAATGCAGTGGTTGCGTTGGCGAAGTATGTCTGGGCAACGACGTCATATGGCGGCCAGGCTTCGGTGGAGGTCTTCGCCAAACAATATTGTCTGCACTGGCAGAAGAGAAAAATAGGACAAAAGATTGCGCAATTTGGGTCGTGCACTTTCACGCCGAAGTCCGGGAAGACTTCGAGGGAAGTGGTGGAGCTGGTCCCCTATGCCCGGAACAAGTGGGGCAACTGGTGGGACTACTGCTTTTATGTTTCGGTGGCTGAAGTCGAAGACCACCCAGGGCTCCCTGCCGCCATTATGTGTTCGCATTATTATGTGGCGTACCCGTCGTTTGAAGTGGCGGAGGATGATGAAAATGAGGTGGCCCTTCGGATTGCTGCCCGCTCGAGTAGTGGGCGCGATCTAGTTGAGGAATTCATAGGGTATGGGGTGTGGCCTTTGGCACATGGATGGGCGCTGGGCGAAGTATGCCCTCGCGAGATGCCCTCCCTGGGTGGACGGAAGGTGCGAAGTCCGTGTTTTGCTTTGGATTTGCTAGGGCGGGATCCCGCCTCGGTTGTGCGTGAGGCAGAGGATGGGGCGGTGAGAATTGTTGGGCGCTATGTGCCAAAGACGGAGGCCCAACGGAGTTGGGATTTACGTGGATCCAACGACCGCCCGAATAGGGTCTTCGAGTTGAATTCTTTGCCGTATGGCGGTTACCCTGGGGAGGACGTCGTCGATCGCCGTGGGAAAAAACCAGCGGCCGTGACTAAGGATGACCCCGCGCCGGAAGCCGCCCCAGCCACTAAAAAGATGAAGCTAGGTACTGCGGTGGGAGAACTGGGGGTCTCCGATAGCTTTGCTATGGAGTTGATGGGAACATGCGCGGCCCCCGGGGGAAGGATGTCTTCGCCCGAGCTCTGGGAGTCTTCGGCGCGGATGCTGGAGGTTACCGGGGGTCGATGGCCCAAGGACGTTCCTATCCCCCGCGCGACCGGCGAAGACTTTTTTACGTCTTGCATGGCTCGTGACTTGAGAGTGTTTCCTTACGGACGAAATATTGCTGCTGTTGTGTCGGCAGTGATGAACAAGGATCGCCAGGAAGCTGTGCAGAAGCGCCGGGCGGTCATTAGGCTTCCCGAAGCTAGGCCGAAGAGGGCACGGGGGACTGCGAAGGCTACCGCCCCCGGCGGTAGCGAGCCGACGCTGGCGGCGAAGCCGGCCGCCCCTGGGTCCAGCAAGGTGCCAGAGAGCGTGAAGGCGGCCGGCGCCGGCGGAACCAAGTCTGCCCCGGACGGAGCCGCGAAGGCCTGGGAATTGCCTTCGCCGGGGAAACGCGTTGCCGACTTCGGCACAAATACTAGTGTGGACGATTATCTCGTTGGTAAGTTTTTTTTGGCTCGTGATACGTTGCAGGATCGAGCGAGGGGCAACTTGTTGTTGTTCCGCCTGCGGTGGCAACCACAATGTCTGTCGCGGTGCCTGGGGTGAAGGGTAGCGCTCTCAGCGCTGGCGGCGAGATTCGGCGGTCGTTGCCGTCAAGGACGAAGCGGGCACTGTGTCCCGCCGGCTGAGGGAGGCGTCGCAGCAGCTGAGTCAAGTAAGTTGAGCTGGACTTCGGTGTTTACCGCTTTCATGGGGATTGTGGTCTCATGTGTGTCTGTTAGGCGGCCGAGTTCGCCGACCGTGTGGCGTCGGGGGCCCTTACTGCAGATGTGTCTGCCGAAGTCGAGAGACTTCGGGCGCAGCATGCTGACGACGTCCGGGAAAAGTCGGCTGCGGATAGCCAGTGCCGCAAGCTGGCGGAGAAGGTGGCCGCCCTGGAGGGCGAGAGGACGGACCTCCGACGCCAGCTGGTGGAGGAGAGGAGGGAGGCCAACCAGGCCATTGCCAAGGCGCAGGCGGAGGCCAAATTGGCGCGGGTGGAGGGGAGTCTTGCTAGCCAGCGCGCCGAGGAATGGGAGGTGCGGTTCAACGCTTTGCAGGCCCGCATGGAGAGGGCCGAGGCCTCTACACGCTCGGAAGTTGAGCGGACGCGCAAACAGCTCGTGGACTCATACCGCGAGCTGGGCGTGCGGACTACTGACTTCGAAGTGCCCGACCGAGAGGCGGGCCTTCGCTTCCTCGAGTGGCTGCAAGAGGAATTGTTGGCGCTCCCCACCATCGTGGAGGGATTTATGTCCTTTGCCTCCCTCGTCACCTGCGAAGGGGCATTGAACGCGCTGTCCCGCGAGGGGTGCAGTCACTATGAGGTCTTCGACCGATCTGATGAAGATTTTGGGCGCGAGATTTATAAAGTCGAAGACCCTATGGTGAAGGACTCCGCGGGGGCCCTCTTCGACCGGATGTGGGGCCCCTACGGTCGGGAGGTGGTCAGGGGGCGGTCTGACCGGGCGAGGGATCAGATAAAGTTTGTCTTTTGTATAGTGTCATTGAATGTGGGTATACGTGGGCTTTGCTGAATCGGTGTGCTATGTTGTAGATGGCGCGTGCCGAGGACGTGGAGGACTTCGGATCCCCTGAACAGCGCGCAGCCCGAAGCGGAGGCCAACCCGGTTGTGGCCGAGGTTGAAGTCGACCCGGCACCACCCCCGGAAACCGGTGAATGCTCCCTTGCTGCCCCTGCGGCTGCTGTGTCTGGTGGAGGCTCGTCTCCAGCCACTGCGCCGATGGTGGAGAATCCCCCGAAGGCGGCGACGGAGCTGGCAGCGGAGGATCCCCTGAAGGCGGCGATGGAGCCGGCAGCGGAGGATCCCATGGCGGCGGCTGGGTCTTCGCAGGTGGCTTAGTGGGTGTGGGGTAGTTAGAGAATTTTGGCTATGTTACTGAACCTTGGTTGCTGCGCAGGTTCAGGATTTTGGGCCTGCGCACGCAACCGCTACTGCTAATTTTGCGGCAGCTTCGACCGTGGTCGCTGGAAATGAATCGGATGAGTCTGCGTTTAAGTTTTCTGATTTTGATGACTCTGGGAGTTCGGTTGAGTGGACGGAAGAGTCTTCGGATGAGGACTTGGATTACTTTGCGGCCTTGGATGTGGCTGCGGCGGAGGCTTCTCCACATGTTACGGATGTTGAAGTTTTGCCTGGTCCGAGTGCTGGGCGTAGGCAGCGAAGGGCGGTGGCAAAGCGTAGAGTGAGTGAAGTGGATGGCGGTCGGCTTCGTGTGGGCAGGGCTGGCAAGCGGGAATTGTTGTCCTTGCCGGTTGGGCGAGTGTAGGTGAGGGGGAGTTGCGAAGTCTTTTTGAGGGTGAGGAGCTTAGGATAATGCTATTTAACTATAGGGAGATGGGGATCATTCCGAAGGTTGAACCAATGTAAGGTGTGATGCCCTCGCTGTACATATGTAACTATAGTTTGTATGATGAGGCTGTGCGCCTTCGCGCATCTGGCTATGTCCATAGGGGCGTTGCGCACTTGGTCTAGCACGTTTATTATGTCGGTCCGGCTGCGCCTGTAGTCGGTCTTTGCGCGGACAGTTTCTTGGTGTAGACTTTTGCACGGATAGTCTTTTGGGGAGACTTCGGTTTTGCGCATTTGTTGTGCTAGTCCAGCTGCACCCTTAGGCAACTTTTGCGCGGATAGTATTTTGAGGAAGACTTCGATTTTGCGCACTTGTTGTGCTAGTCCGGCTGCACCCTTAGGCGACTTTTGCACGGATAGTCTTTTGAGGAAGACTTCGATTTTGCGCACTTGTTGTGCTAGTCCGGCTGCACCCTTAGGCGACTTTTGCGCGGATAGTCTTTTGAGGAAGACTTCGATTTTGCGCACTTGTTGTGCTAGTCCGGTTGTACCCTTAGGCGACTTTTGCGCGGATTGTCACACGCGAGGGTAGCTAGCGCTGCCCCTCGCAGTGACTTTGTATTGGTCGAATGTCGGAGACCATCGATGCGGTCTTTTTTCGACGTAGATTTTTGCGGGGGATTTTTCGCTTGTATATTACATGGCTCCGCCTCGTTAAAAACCTCACCCCCCGGGAGGAAAAGAGTGCGGGCCAGAATAAAATTGTTTTGCGAATTACAAGGGCGAGATGGCCCTGAGGAGTCAAACAAAAAATTTGTGGAGATTATCAATGTTCCAGGAATGCTCCAAGTCCTCGTCGGATGGCGTTGCGAGCCTATACGCGCTGGGGGACGCCTTCGTCTTGACGATGAAAGGGCCCTCCCACTTGGGCTCTAGCTTGCCCTGGGACTCTGTCCGAGCTGTCCGGACGAGTACGAGGTCTCCTTCGCTGAATTCCCTCGGAATGACTGTGTGGTCGCGCCATGCTTTTGTTTGGGCTTGGTATTTGTTTAGAGCCTGTAGGGCGAAGACGCGGTCTCCGTCGATGAGGTCCTTCGAAGTGGGCTCGTCCACGTCGGGGACAGCTGACGGGACTGTCCGTGGGGACCCATGTTTTATTTCTTGCGGGGTCATGGCCTCCGATCCATATAGAAGGCGGAAAGGGGTGAACCCAGTCTCCCTGCACTCAGTCGTGTTTAATGCCCAGACTGCTTCAGGTAACAAATCGGCCCACTTGCCCTTTTTATCGTCGAGGAGCATCTTCTTGACAGCTGTGAAAATTTTGCCATTTGCGCGTTCCACAACTCCGTTGGATTGCGGGTGGTATACTGAGGCGAAGGCAAGCTTGGTGCCAATGGAGAAGCAGAAATCCTTGAAGTCTTGGCTGTCAAATTGCTTGCCATTGTCAACTGTGAGTTCGGACGGGACTCCGAAGCGGCAAACAATGTTTTGCCAGAAGAATTTCTGGGCAGTCTTTGATGTAATTGTGGATACAGCCCTCGCCTCGATCCATTTGGTAAAATATTCGATAGCGACGAAGGTGAACTTGAGGTTCCCCTGGGCCGTGGGTAGGGGCCCGACGATGTCCAGGCCCCAACGCTGAAGAGGCCATGTGTGGGCGATTAGCTTCGTGAACTGCGAAGGGCTTCCCAATCGTGGAGAAAATTTCTAGCAGGCTTCGCAGGACCTTGTGACCCAATTTGCGGCGCAGATCATGGCGGGCCAGTAGAAACCTTGACGGATTACCTTTGCGGCTAGTGCCCTAGGCCCTGCGTGAGAGCCGCAAGTCCCGTTGTGGACTTCGCGAAGAATTTGGACGCCTTCGGTCTCGGTGACACATTTAAGCATGGGTTGACTGACCCCCTTCTTGTAAAGCTGTCATTCAATTAGTGCGAAGTCCCGGCTTCGATGTTTGAGGCGCTTGGCCTCATTGATGTCGGTTGGATGATAGTACCCCTGCAGGAACAGGGTTATTGGTGCCCGCCAGTCTTCGGTTATGATAAGGTTGACTATGCGGTGGCTCTCACTGTCATTGGTTATTTGGAGCCCCTCTGGGCTGCGGACGGCTGGCGTGCCGATGACATGGTAGAATACGTCGGAGGGCAGGGCCTCGCCTCGGGCGGCTGCCTTGGCCAACGCGTCGGCCTCCTCGTTCTTGGCACGGTCCACATGCTGCAAGGTGAAACCTTTGAATTGCCTCTCGAGACTACGGATAGCTGTGAGGTACTGCATAAGTGCGGGGTCCTTCGCTGCATAGTCTTTCTCGACTTGGCCGGCGACTACCTTGGAGTCTGTTCTGATGATGCAGGTGGTGACGCCAAGGGCCCTTAGCTTGCGAAGGCCGAGGATGACAACTTCGTATTCTGCTATGTTGTTAGTGCATCTGTCAGACTCCAAAGCAAAGCTGAGGCGTGCTGCGTATCTGTGCTTGACCCCTGTGGGTTAAGTAATGACTGCAGCGGCGCCTGCCCCCGCATGGCACCATGCGCCGTCGCAATGAATTGTCCACACCTTCTCTACGGATGGGTCCGGCTGTGTTATTGGCCCAGTCCAGTCGACGACGAAGTCTGCTAGGACTTGTGACTTGATGGCTGTCCTGGGTTCAAATGTGATGTGGTAGCCGGAGAGTTCGGCTGCCCATTTGGCAATCCGGACTGATGCCTCCGGGTTTCTGAATAATTCGCCGAGTCCCCTGTCTGAGGTAACCCGAACCTTGAATGCTTCAGAATAATGGCGCAATTTGCGCGAGGCCATAACAACTGCATAGGCTATTTTTTCCAGTTCCGTCATATTACATTTGGATGTCGTAAGTACTTCGGAGACATAATAAACTGGACATTGCCTGATTGTGCCCTCTCTGCTCTGCTCTTGAACCAGCGCTGCGCTGACCGCATGCGGCGAAGCTGCGACGTAGAGCAATAGGCGTAGCGAGGGGTCGGGGCTTGTAAGAATGGCCAATTCTGACAGGTACTGCTTCAACGAAGCGAAGGTCGCTGCCTGCTCTGGCCCCCATGCGAAGTCTTTCGCACCGCGAAGTGTTTTGAGGAAAGGGAGGCTTTGCTCTGTGGATTTGGAGATGAATCTGTTGAGGGCAACCAACCTGCCTGTCAGTCGTTGCACATCTCTGGCTGACTGCGGAGGCGTCATATTGATGATAGCCTGGATTTTGGTTGGATTGGCTTCAATCCCGCGGTATGACACCAGGTAGCCCAAGATTTTCCCCTGGCGAACACCGAAAACACACTTTTCGGGGTTCAGGCGAAGTCGTGCGTCCCGCATGTTCCAAACGTTTCGGCGAGGTCGGCTAGATGGTCTTCCTTGCTTCTGTTGGCCACGACGATGTCGTCCACATACGTGAATATATTCCTGCCGACTTGGCCCTCGAGAACCGTTTTGGTGAGCCGAGAGAAAGTGGACCTGGCGTTCTTAAGTCCCTCCGGCATTCTAATGAAGCAATACGTGCCGAAGGGTGTTATGAAGCTGGTGCTCGCCTTGTCCTCCTTCTTCATCTATATTTGATGGTAGCCGGAGAAGCAATCGAGGAGTGACATGACTTCGCACCCGGCCGCACTATCGATGATTTTGTCGATCCGAGGCAGCGGGAAGTTGTCCTTGGGGCAGGCCTTGTTAAGACTGGTGAAATCGATACACATTCACTATTTGCCGCTCTTCTTCTGCACCATCACTACGTTGGCGAGCCATGTAGGGTAGGCAATTGGCTCGATAAATTTGGCCTCCAGTAGGCGATGTACCTCGGCCTTGACGGCCTCTGTCTTCTCGTCGGACATCTTGCGCAGCCGCTGTTTCTTCGGTCTTACTGAAGGGTCAATTCCCAAGCTGTGCTCAATGATGGAGCGACTGACTCCGACCAGGTCGAGGGTGGACCAGGTGAAGACGTCTTTATTCTTGGACAGGCAGCTGAGGAGTCTCTCCTCGTCATGCGAGGTGAGGTCTTCGCTGATGGTGATAGTTTGCTTGGGTGTCGCCTTGTCGAGGAGGACAGTCTTGGTCCCGTCGTTGCTTTGCAGCTGTGCTTTGTCATGTTCTTTGGCGGTTGGGCTGGCAAATTCGGGGACCTCGCGCTGGGCCGTGAGGCAGTGTACGTTTCTTTGCCCGGGAACGAAGTCTCTTTCTATGTTACGTGCAGCCTGCTGGTTGCCGTAGACTGTGATGGCGCCTTGCGGACCTGGGATCTTCATGCACAGATAAAGACCGTGAATGGCTGCCTCGAACTTGTTGATGGAGCCCCGACCCATTATGGCGTTGTACGGGTACACCATGTCGACGATGTCGAATGTGACTTGCTCACTTCGGGCATTGGGTGCTACACCGAAGGAGAGAGGTAACTCTATTTCGCCGACAGGAAAGGTGCCCTTGCCGTCGAAGCCGTACAGCGGGTTGTCCGAAGGCTTGAGCAGACTGTGGCTTATGCCCATGCGATCGAAGGCATGGAGGAAAATGATATCTGCCTGGCTGCCATTGTCGACTAAGACTTTGTGCAGATCCCATCCTGCCACGCTGCAGTTGATAACCATGGTGTCGATGTGTGGTGCGCTGCGCAGGTCGACGTCGCGGGCGTCGAAGGTCAATGGTACATGGGACCACTTTGTCTGCAGGACTGGGCCGGTGACGGCGACGTGGTTGACGCTGCGGTAATGGTCCCTCTTCTGCCGCTTTGTGTCGAAGTCTGCGCTGGACCCCCCAGTGATCATGTGAATGACTCCGCGATACGGTTGATCGGCGAAGTCTTGGGGGTGGTTGTGGTGGTGGACGTTTTGTTGTTGGGGTGGGGGTGGGGGAGGTACGATTTGTACCTCCTGGTGATGTTGGTATGCGTGGTGCGGTGGGTGCGGAGCGGGGCCGTGGTTGTATGGCTGAAGGGGTTGCTGGTATGTGTGCGCGACAACTCTAGGGTTGTCGGCTGGTTGCGCTCGTGCCATCCTGTCTCTGGTTGCCTTCGTTTCTGGGCAGTCTCTTGTAGGGTGGGCGCAGTCTTCGCCGTGGAACAGGCAGTAAAATCTGCGCGGCTGCTGCGCGCGTCCCCGGCCCCGACCGCGAGTTCTGTTTCCGCGGCCCTGGGGGGATACTCCTGGCGGCGAGGGGCCTCGCCAGCGGGGCTCTGGTTGGCGATGTTGTGCACCTGTTGTTGATTGCGGCCGTCCCGACCGGAGTCTGCCTGCAAGGTCCTCGTCCACGTGTGGCTGGGCTGTGGAGTGTCTTTGGGTTTCCTCTGAGACTCGACTTTGCGCTGGTGGAGCTCCTCGGATCTGGCGTATTTTTTAAATAGCTGATACAGCTCCTGGAGGTTCTTGGGTGGATCCCTATTGCAGTGGCTGTAAAGGACGCCGACCCGAAGGCCGCTGATGGCGTAGTGGATGGCGATCTGGTCATCGACCGAAGGCAGTTGTGACTTGAGGGTCAGAAACTTGCGGTAGTACTCCCGCAGAGTCTCTTTTTCCATCTGCTTGCAGAGTGAAAGCTCGGCCAAGGCGTCGGTGTCTGGTCGGTACCCTTGGAAGTTGAGCAAGAATTTGTCCCGGAGACTTCTTCAGCAGTCGATGGACAGTGGGGCAGCCTGGTGTACCAGGTGAGGGCTGGGCCTTCGAGGGCGATGATGAATGATTTGGCCATGGTGGCGTCGTCCCCTCCGGATGATGCAACAGCGACCTGATAACTCATGATGTACTGTGTCGGGTCAGTGCTGCCGTTGTACATGGGATAAGTCCCTGTCCTGAAGTTGGCGGGCCATGGTGACAGTTGCAGGTGTGGCGCCAGGGGACTTCGCTCGTCAAGGTAGTTGACACCATGGAATGCCGCGGCGTGTGGGATGGCGTGTCCATGCTGAGGGAGGTATAGTTCTTCGATTTGTGCGTGCTGCTGTAGGGGAGGGCCGTGTTGCAGGCCGAGGTGGCCTTCTCGCTACATGAGCGCGATCTCTTGTTCGAGCTCCTGGGCTTTCTGCTCTTCGTCGCGTATCATCTGTCGCACCTTAGCTTGTGCAGACACATGTTGGCGCTTGGCCTCAAGGATTTCTTTTTGCTTCTGGAGGTTGCGGTTCTTGATGCGCAAGGCGCGCAGCTGTAGCTGCTCTTCCGCTGAAACACCGATGACTTCGCCGTCCTCGATGACGTCCGCGCCCTCCGGTGGAGCGAAGCCTGGGGGAAGTTGCGGTTGTCCTCCAGAGCTGCAGGTGCGGAGACTGCCTTCGAGAGTAGTTTGTTCGTTGCGCTGCCGCTTGCTGAGAGCGTCGTCTTCGGTGGCCTCTTGGTGGGTGGTGTCGACGAGGGCCTTGCCCTTTTTCTCGGCTAGCAGTGCTGCCTTCGCAGCCTCGTCAGCCTTCGAGCTAGCTCTCTTGGGTGCCATCGCGAGTGATTTTTCCATAGCACGGGCGCCAAATGTTGGAACATGCTCTCCCGAGCAAGTTGATCCAACGGGGGGGGGGGGGGTGAGAGCAACGTAAACAAGGTTTCAATTCGAGATGGCAAAAGCTCTGTTAATCTAGCCGGGCACTGTGCGGGGTTATAGGTATCTGAGTGCCCAGCGTCCTGAGTTAAGGACGCATGTGCCCTCAGGCGCCTAGGTTATCCCCAGAATATTCCCATAAAGCAGGGTTACAGACTATAATTACAGGGAGACCTTTACAAATTAGGCCCGTAATGCGCAGCGGCCACGCAGGGCCTGTTACAATGGGCCGGATCACACGTGGGCCTCCATGTTGGACGAGGCCGCGAGATGAGACGACCTCGTCACAGGTCTTCGTCCGGCGACGCATGGGATGAAGGGTAAGTCTGCCAGTCGTCTTGTCTCCGTTGGTGCAGCGAGGTTGGCGAAGGCATCGAGCGAAGGGTGGCGTCTTCGCCTTCGCCCCAACAAGGATCCCTACAACATCAATGCAGTTAGGCTCGTAGAAACTAGTTTATGACATATAATGGTACTAATTATGCTACATTGTGTAGATATTTATGTAGTGTGGTACACCATATAAAAAATCTGTCTCCTGCTGCATGCGCATAAATTTACGATGATAAGAATGTGGGTTGAAAGAAAATGGATTGACATGCATGGAAACAAAATAATCTGATTTAAATGCCTTAATTTGTCCATAAAAATAGGATCTCTACAACAGTCATGCAGCTAGGCTCGTTACAACCAGTTTATGATATATATATTGATACAAATTATGCTACACGGTGAAGATATTTATGCATTACGATACACTACTTAAAATTGGCATGTGGGTCACTGTTTGGACGCATATCCATGTTTGATGTAAAAACCTTCAGTTTTTAGTGTAAAATCTCTCATTTTTTATCATAAATACCGAGCTAATGTAAATGTTGGAAACCTCATATACACACTGGGTTAGGTAACGAGATAACACATACAAATATATAAACATTTGCGTAAAATGTGAATAGAAATATCATAAACAAAAAATAGATAGAAGGGTAGCCATTGACTGAATATGTCGTAAACACCTATTGACGTTGGCATAAATATGCATACAAAGTAGCATAAAACACGTCGTCTCTCACGCCCCAAGGAAGTCGTCGCCCGCTGCACGTGCCTCTGGGATCTGACGTTGCTCGGGCCTAGGGGAGGTCGTCGTCGCAGCTCGCACTAAGAGAAGTCCCTCCGCCGCCGATCTCATCTCAGCTGTGTTGCCTGTGACGGTGTCGCATCCGACCACCAACCACGAATTCATCGTCCACCCACCGCGGACCCCTTCTGTCCATGTCGGAACCGCCTGACCGCACGTCGGCCAGAGCCGCGCCCTGTCCGTGCCGGATCTCGCCAGACCCGCGCGCTCGCATGTCGGCCATCACCGTCGTGGTCCGCTTGCGTCAGATCAGCCCTCCCATGCATGTTGGTTCCGCTGTCGCGGAACCATTGCAGGTGACGCAGCCCCATGGCGCCTCGGGGAACCGCGAGATCACGCGCACGTGGATGGGACCAGCAGCAGCCGCCGCCGCGCGCTTGGCCAGCGACACTTGCGTTGGGTCCGCACGGCCGCCGTCTCGCATTCGGCCAGCGCCACCCACACTGGATCCACCCGCCCGCAACCTCTGTCACGCTGTAACCCTAATTCGTGGTGGTCTCGGGTAGCTTTCATAGACGACTCGAGACCTGATCTGTTTGAGGTGGTGCGG
This sequence comes from Zea luxurians, assembly GCA_029449295.1. Classification (NCBI taxonomy): domain Eukaryota; kingdom Viridiplantae; phylum Streptophyta; class Magnoliopsida; order Poales; family Poaceae; genus Zea; species Zea luxurians. The sequence goes on along the minus strand of JAOPSE010000082.1, from coordinate 6,026,650 downwards.
CTGAACCGAAAGGTGGCGTTGGGTCAGGGCTTCCGGTCACTCTTTGGAAGCCCAAGGCTCCTAATAGATAAACTATATTTATATTAAAAGGCAGGATATGACCGATTGAGAGACTCCAAACACATTCCAAATGAACCAATCTATTACTTTCTTTATCATTCCTGGTCTAGTAGTAGCTGTAGCATAGTTCTAGTCGTAGCTTTCCGCATATCCACCTTCGCCCCTATTCGACTCTAACGTCGTCTAGATCATTCTTGGGTGACCTGCTGACCCCAAGATGACCCTAGGATCTTACCCCTCCTGGAGGGGCAAGATCCACTTCACTCAAGATCTCTTCCTCGACTTGATTTATTAATTTCTAGGCAACTCTACGTCGTCTAGGGACGCCCTAGGTGACCTGCCGACCCGGAGCAACCTAAGATCTCTCCCTAGGGAGCGAGATCTGGGTTCCCGTGAGGAGGAAGACAACCCTGCACCATCATGGACTGTCTGGCCCAGAGTGTGGACTGTCTGGAGCAACACATGGAAGAAGCAGCTCCTACACCGAGGTCGTGGACCGTACAGCCCAGAGACACGAATTGTTTGCACCGCCATAGAGGCACCTCCAGACGGTACACCCCTAGTGGCTATTGACCAGACCAGTGTCAACATACTTTTTGGTGACCCCGCTGGGGACGAAGGTTGCAGATCTACAAAAATGGGCTTCTATGGTCGATTCTAAAGATCTCAACGATGTTTCTCGAGACATAGACACAAGACTGACTAATTTATCAGCCGCTAAGTATGAGGAATTAGAAGACTTTAGGAAGAAGGTGGATGAGGAGGTCCAGCGATAAAAAACTTGGAGGCACGTGATGGCTGAGAAGTGGTACCTGTCGCACTTCAAAATCGATTGCCACCATAAGGTCGTCCTGGCAAGGGAAATAAAGTTTGATACTCTATCAGCCTTGTTGCAGCAAGTCATCGTTTTAAATTATCTCTTAGGTGTCACTGTTTCCTATAGGTTGGAGAGGTTCTTTGATCCAAGTCAGTTTATATATATATACCAAGTGGACTCTTGGTAAAGGAGTGGTTGAAAGGATATTGAATCCAACTCAACATAGATTAGGGGGTGGCAAGCAAGTATGATGAATTCTTTTCTTGCTCATTTTATTATTGTAATTGTTTCTTGTGTATTTAAATTTATAGAAGTGTCTCATTTTCTCCCAGTGCACACCACCGATAAGGCCCAAAAATATGCGGAATTATATATCGACCAAATTGTGTGTTTGCAAGGATTACCCCAGACAATTGTCTCTGACCGAGGAGCCCAATTCATCGCCAGATTTTGGGAGCACTTGCAAGAGTCCTTGGGAACCAAGCTGATAAGTAGTTCGGCGTATCACCCTCAAACCGACGGTCAAACAGAAAGGGTAAATCAGATCCTTGAGGATATGCTGAGAGCTTGTACAATCGATTATGGCAAGAACTGGGACAAGTGTCTCTCCTTGGCAGAATTTGCCTGCAACAACAACTATCAATCTAGTCTGAAGATGGCGCCCTTTGAGGCCTTATATGGAAGGAGGTGTCTGTGGGGGACAGATATCCCCCGGGTCCACTGGAAGGATAAAAGACCTCACGAAAGCCCCAGGGGCCCAATAAATCGTAAGGTCATCCCTTCATGGGCCTGGAGAGGAACAACCGGTGAAGAAGATTGACATAAGGCCGGATTGGTGCAAGCCCAGACGGCCCAATGACTTCGAGCAAGTAATCACAACAGTGACCCGATCTTCCCGCGCTGGAACCCCGTGCAACGGAACCAAGCGAGGATGGGTCGGCGGAACTATAGGAAGATAGGCTCAATTGGTTCACTATCATTTAGGCGCATACTGCTATCATATCTGCATGTAATGCCCCATGGTCGAGTATATAAGGCCTAGGTGGCACCCCTTCAGAGCGATCGAACTCACTACTCAGCCATCTACCCCAACTCTCTATGTTCCCCGCACTAGAGAGCTCCCTTGTAACCCGCCACATAAAGCATTCTCACCAGGACGTAGGGTGTTACGCATCTCAAAGCGGCCTGAACCTGTACATCATTGTCCACTGTTCCTCGTGCACCCAGCACGAACCATCGAGCTACAGTCGGTAACACCGTCCTACTCCTAAAAAACACCTTGAGGGGCAACCCCGGGTGTGCGGTCGGACCCAAAAAACCGACAGCTGGCGCGCCAGGTAGGGGGTGTGTCGCCGATCTAAGCTAGCTCAATGGCCGTCACCTTCCAGCACAAGATCATCCTCCGCCCCGGATCCGTGTTCTGCTTCGGAACTATCTCATCTGTAGCGGATGAGGAAGGAACTCTACATCGCATCACAGATCCGCCAAGGAGGAAGTCTCCTCCAACAACCTCCGAAAATATCGCGGTGAGGACCAAGAGAACCGCGACAACCCCAGCAACAGGAGGAGGGAGGAGGTGGAGCCTTCCCGCGCGTCGACAGAGAGGTCAACGTCATCTTCGGCGGACACGGATCGCAGGAGAACAGAAGACAACAAAAGCTCAACGATCGCCAAATACTGGTGGCGACCACCGGTCCTCCCGCTCCGTACCGATGGTCGGAGCACCCGATCACCTTCACTCGGGCAGATCAGTGGCTCAACTTCGACCACCCAGGCAAATACCCGCTCCTCGTCGATCCGGTGATCCGAGAGAGCAGGGTGAAGAAGGTATTAGTGGACGGGGGGAGCAGTATTAACGTCACCTTCCTCCGGACACTCCAAGGCTTGGGAGTTCACCTCAAAGAGCTCCACGAGTCAGATACTCCTTTCTTCGGCATCGTGCCGACTGAAGGAGAATACCCGCTGGGCCACATCTACATACCGGTCACCTTCAGAACCCCAGAGAACTACAAAACCGAGTTCCTAAGGTTCGAAATGGCAAACTTCGACTGCGGGTACAACACCATCATTGGGAGGCCTGGATTGGCGAAATTCATGGCCATTCCACACTACACATACATGATATTGAAGATGCCAGGACCACAAGGGACCATAACTGTGCACGCTGACTTCCAAGGCGCCACAGAATGTTTCCGAGTGGCCATCCAGGCGGCCCTCACCACCAAACCGTCGACGACTTCTTCTGTGCAGGCAAACTCTAAGCCTGAGGAAGACCTTGCAGTACCTGCAAATGAAGCTCAAGTCGTGACCTCTATGCGGCCGACTGGGGACACTAAAAGGATCGACCTCGGATTCGCTGATGAACGCAAGACCGCCATCATCAGCTCCAGCCTGGACGACAAATAGGAAAGCGCGCTCGTCCAGTTCCTGCAAGATAACCGTGACGTATTCGCATGGCAACCTGCGGATATGCCGGGAGTCCCGAGAGAACTGGCCGAGCACAAACTGAAGGTCTACCCCCAGGCGAGACCTATCCGACAAAAGTTATGTCATTTTACGCCCGACAAAAGAGAACCATTCGCTTGAGCTGGCTCGCTTGGTCACGGCTAGATTTATTAGAGAGGTGTTACATCCTGAGTGGTTATCCAATCCTGTTCTTGTACTCAAAAAGAATAAAGTGGATTGGCGCATGTGCGTCGACTATACGGATCTCAACAAACATTGTCCAAAGGATCCCTTCAGGCTCCCTAGGATAGATCAGGTGGTAGATTCCACCGCTGGATAGATGTTCTGTGCTGTCTTTCTTGGACTGCTACTCTGGGTATCACCAGATTAGCCTGGTGAAAGAAGATGAGGAAAAAACAGCGTTCATCACTCCATTCGGTGCCTTCTGCTATACCTCCATGTCGTTCGGCCTCAAAACGCGGGAGCGACTTATCAGAGAGCTATTCAAATATGCTTAGCCGATCACTAGGGCAAGCGTGTGGAAGCTTATGTGGATGATGTGGTGATCAAAACAGAAAATTCGGAAAATTTCATTGAAGATTTATAGCTGGTTTTCAACAGTCTACGGCGATATCGATGGAAGCTTAATCCCGAAAAATGTGTCTTCGGGGTACCAGCAGGAAAGTTACTCGGGTTTATTATCAGCCACCGGGGAATTGAAGCTAATCCAGAAAAGATCGAAGCTATCATGAAGATGGAGGCACCGCGATCACAAAAGAAAGTGCAAAGACTTACCGGATGTATGGCAGCCTTGAGCAGATTCATATCTAGACTGGGAGAAAAATGCCTACCATTTTATAAGTTACTCAAAAAGGTGGACAAGTTTTAGTGGACCTCAGAAGCATAGGAAGCCCTAGACCCATTGAAAAAGTTCTTGACCACACCACCAGTGCTGAAACCGCCACGACGGGCCACGTCGACTCAACCAGCTGAAGATTTGATGTTGTATATCTCTTGCACGACTCACGTGGTGAGCACCGTGTTGGTAGTCGAGCGAGCAGAAGAAGGACATGCCTACCCAGTGCAACATCCTATTTATTTCATCAGTGAAGTTCTGGGTCCCTCGAAGAAAAAATACCCTCAAGTTCAGAAGCTATTATATGCAGTACTTCTAACTGCACGCAAGCTACGTCACTACTTCGACGACCACAAAGTCATAATAGTCACTGGTTTTCTGATAGGGGATATTCTTCACAACAAAGAAGCCATTGGCAGAATAGCCAAGTGGGTCTGCGAGCTGGGATCTCATGACATTGAATTTCGACCTCGCACTGCCATCAAAACTCAAGCACTGGTTGATTTCGTATCAGAGTGTACTGCAACAAGTGCCAGATAATCCAGAAATTGCAGAAGTATGGCGAATGTATTTTGATGGCTCGTTAAAGCTACAGGGAGCAGGCGCGGGGATCCTCTTTACCGCACCTAGGGGCGAGCACCTCAGATATGCCCTTCAGTTGTTATTTCCAGCCTCTAACAATGCAGTCGAATATGAAGCTCTGATTCATGGACTGAACATTGCTATATCACTGGGCATCAAGAGACTGATGGTATACGGAGATTCTCTGGTAGTCATAAGCCAGATAAACAAAGAATGGGATTGTTCGAGCGATTCAATGGGAAAATACTGCACTGCCGTCCGGAAACTAGAAGATAAATTTGAAGGTCTGGAATTTTGCCATATAGAGAGAGATCGAAACACGGCAGCTGATGTATTGTCCAAGCTAGGATCCAGTCGAATTCAGGTCCCACCTGGGGTCTTCGTTCAAGAAATACCACACCCAAGCATCTCACTCAATCAGGCAGAAGAATGTAATACCTTGAGCCAGCTAGAGTCAGATTCCGATGACTAGAGGAAGCCGATCATCAGATATATAAAGAATGAGGAGGAACCAGATGACAAAAATGCAGCCGAGCGCATCGCTAGACAGTCAGCTCACTACACACTCATTGGGGAAACACTATACAGAAGGAGCGCATCGCTAGACAGTCAGCTCACTACACACTCATTGGGGAAACACTATACAGAAGGAGCGCATCGGGCGTCCTCATGAAATGCATTCTCTCATCTACTGGAAAGCAACTTCTGGATGAGGTCCATGCTGGGCAATGTGGAATACATGCAACATCCAAGATACTAGTCGGGAAAGTTTTCAGGTCGGGATTCTACTAGCCAACAACAAAAAGTGATGCAGCCGAGTTAGTTCAGAGGTGCGAAGCCTGCCAGTACTTGTAAAAACAACAACATCTACCAGCACAGTAACTGCAGACCATACCAGTAACTTGGTCGTTCGCATGCTGGGGACTGGATATGATTGGACCTTTCAAGAAAGCTCAAGGAGGATACACTCATATACTGGTAGCAATCGACAAATTCACTAAATGGATAGAGTTCAAACCCATTGCTTCTTTAACTTCAGCCAAGGTCGTGGAATTCATACAAGACATAATATTCAGATTCGGAATACCAAATAGTATCATAACTGACCTAGGATCCAACTTCACAAGTTCAGAGTTCTTCGATTTCTGCGAACAAAAGAGCATTCAAATCAAATATGCTTCGGTGGCGCACCCAAGAGCCAACGGGCAGGTTGAAAGAGCTAACGAGATGATATTAGAGGCACTCAGGAAAAAAGTCTTCGATAAAAATGAAAAGTTCACAGGAAAATGGATAAGGGAGTTGCCCTACGTCGTTTGGAGCCTAAGAACTCGACCTAGTCGAGCCTTGCATGGAAATACTCCTTTCTTCATGGTCTATGGTTCAGAGGCAGTACTACCTGCTGATCTCAAATTTGGGGCGCCAAGGTTGATCTTTGAAAACATAGCAGAAGCCGAGGCTACTAGGCTGGAGGATGTTGATGTACTCGAAGAAGAACGGCTGAACACGGTGATTCAATCAGCACGGTACCAACAAACTCTGAGGCGCTATCACGATAAGACCATGCGACGTCGATCCTTTGCAGTGGGAGATCTCGTCCTCCGCCGAATTCTAACGGGGGAGGGACGGCACAGGTTGTAACCTCTATGGTAAGGACCATTCATAGTAGCAGAAGTCACCCGGCCGGGATCATATCGTCTCACTCAGATGGACGACACGGAAATTGGGAACTCATGGAACATAGAACACCTCAGGAAGTTTTACCCCTAGCTGTATTTCAAAAGCTATCGAGACGACAATGTACTCTGTAAACTGGGAAATATATCATCAATAAAAAGGCCTCAAGAATACTCAAAATTGTTCATTGTCGACCTGCATTCTTATTTAACTTGGGGTGACCACTATGCCCTGCTAACGGAGCAATCGGCTTAAGTCGGCAACGACTTAAGACGGTGCAACATGCTTGTGCTTACTTAACTCGGGGTGACCACTATGCCCTGCTAATGGAGCAATCGGCTTAAGCCGACAACGACTTAAGACGGTGCAACATGCTCACGCTTGCTTAACTCGGGGTGACCACTATGCCCTGCTAACGGAGCAATCGGCTTAAGTCGGCAACGACTTAAGACGGTGCAACATGCTCGCGCCTACTTAACTCGGGGTGACCACTATGCCCTGTAACGGAGCAATCGGCTTAAGTCGGCAACGACTTAAGACGGTGCAACATGCTCGCGCCTACTTAACTCGGGGTGACCACTATGCCCTGCTAACGGAGCAATCGGCTTAAGTCGGCAACGACTTAAGATGGTGCAACATGCTCGCGCCTACTTAACTCGGGGTGACCACTATGCCCTGCTAATGGAGCAATCGACTTAAGTCGGTGATGACTTAAGACGGTGTAACATGCTCACGCTTGCTTAACTCGGGGTGGCCACTAAACCACACTCACAGAGCGATCGGTTTGAGTTAATACTAACTTAAACTGGCGCAGCACACTCGGCGCGCATACATTTACTCATCTAGGGGCGGCCTCTATGTCCCATGAAGAAGTCTCAAAATCATCACGCAACATTTTACTTCTACAAATTTAGATACTGCTGAATTCTAAACAATAGGAGAATAATAGTAGCATTCAACATTAAGCAGGTGTCCTCTAACAAAATATCCGAGCACGTTAACCGCGCGCTCAAAGCACGCAATGTTTTTCTATTTTGCAACATTCTTCTCAGGAGCAACCGACGAAGAAGGGTGACTTGAGGAATCAGGAGCAGCATTCACATCAGCCCTTATGTCATCGGGGACAACCACACCAGGTCTCCTCATCAAGATCCACCCTGTGCGAATGGCCTTGTCCATAGCTCTGTCGCGCTGGGCCCTCAGAGTAGTGAAAGTTTCTTCAGCAACCTTGACAGCTAACTGAGCGGTCTCTAGCTCTTGGGCGATGGACTTCTTGGAAGCACGCAGTTCCTTGATGACAGCATGTTTAGCCGATATCAACTGCCTGAGGCGAATCACGTTGTCCAAGGATTCCTGCAGTTTACAACGATGATTGTCCAACTCCTCCATGGTGAAGCGATGACTCCTCTCCAAGATGGTCAACGAGTTGCTAGAGTCACGATATAGCCTATCGAGATTGTCACGAGAAGTAACAAGGGCATGTTTTTCTTCCTGCAAACAAGAACCAGCTTCTTCAAACGTCAAGCAAGCAATAAGAACACGGCAAAACAAAGCCCAGATTCACAGATCACCTTTTCAGAATCGAGCTGAGCGCGAAGAGTAGAGTTCAGCATGTCAGCATCATTCAGAGCAGCAGAAACCTGGGCTAGCTCAGTCTTACTTCGGGAATACTTTTCCTCAAGATCAGAGCACCGCCGGACCAGCTCAACCCGACTTTGAGAAGGTTTTTCTTCAAGAACAGAATACTGCCGAGCCATATCTGGCGAGAGACAGTCAAACAAAAGGGTTAAAGTAAGAAGCAGTTTAATAAAGTAGCCAAAAGGAAGCGGAAGAGCTCTAACCAACATTCGCCGCCTCTAAGTCAGAAACACGCTGCTGAAGCAGCACCGGATTCCAACGCGCCAGAGACAAAGCTCCTTCTGGAACAGAAGCACCCTACAACTTCAGCTGACTAGCCATCCCGTCCACCAATGCCTGACATTAAGAACAGATGGGTATAAAAACGACAGTTTATCCAGTGTAAAAGTCAGACTAGGATAAACCATAATATCTGGAGGTTGGAGAAGAATGAGGGGACCCCCAAATCGTGAGAGATCAACTGATGGCTCGGCGATGGATCACCACCCGGAGCAACTTGCAATGAATCAGCAGGAACCAATTCAGTGTCATCAGCAGAACCCAAAACTTTGTCGTCAGGTACGCTGGCCTCTAAAGCGACTCCTTGACCAAAGGCTTGGGCTACCACCATGCAACCAGAATGTGGAGGAGAAGACCCTACGTGAACATCCATGGAAGTGCAAGAGGGAGAACCCGCTCGGACAACCTCGGGGGCTGGGTCATAGTTTGTGCTACCCATTCGAGCCGGATCGTCTCCGGCAACACCCTCGGGGGCTGGGTTGCAGCTTGCGCTACCCATCCGAGCCGAATCATCCCCGACAACACCCTCGGGGGCTGGGTGAGCGCCAACACCATCCTTGAGGGTCGAGTTCTCTGCAGCAACCACTTCTAAGGCTGAAGGTCCCTCAGTCACTTCCATGGGAGCGAGGCAATCCAAGTCAGCTTCCTGACCCTCAAGACTGCGCTCCAAGGTCGATGAGGCACGGGACGCTGCCCGGGATGACCCCAACCCGACGTCGAGCACATCAGCACAAACATCCATCGCGTCACCATCTGCCGGTTCTGATAACAGATCCTCTAGAACCATATCTTCAAGAGTTTGATCAAAGTTTGCCAGAGATAATTCTTGTAGACCAATGAGGGCAGACAAAGCAGGAGAAGGAACGCCACTGCTTTCCCCACTGGCTATGTAACGCCGACTGTTCTTCCGAATCAGAGGGATTTCATCTTCTTCCTCCTCATCTTCATCAGCAACACGGACAGCCCACCCATTGGGGTCAGCGTCAGACGGGTCACACCCATTGGGATTAGCTTCAGTAAATTCAGGCACGGGCACTCCCTCAGCAACAGGAGCCGAAGGACCAGCATCCTGATCCAATCTAGACACTCGCCGAAGGCGTCTCTTTTTCGTTTTCTGCCCATCAGTAGGAGAAGCAGGCTGATTGGCTCGGCAAGGAAGTTTCGGGCGAACACTGACAGGCCTCTGAATATCCAAGGCTTTACTAGTGTTGGGACTTGTTCTCAAATGCTATGAATTAAGAACAAGGCAACATAAAATGTTAAATTTCAATTCCCTTCGTCCGCTGAAGCATTATTTCCCCAAGGATGTACTTCGGACGAAGGGTGTAATGTCAGAATTACGAAGGTTATACCTTCATAATTCAAATCACAAAGATAATATAAAATAATGTAATACATAAGGCATTAAAGACAAGTAAATTGGAGATAAATATCATCATTCACATACTATAAATTTAAGATGTTTAAACATAATATTTAGACACATTTATACCTTTGCCTTGACAAAGGGTAATCTCCGAGTGATGCAATTGCAATTACAGGAATGCGTGAACAGTAAAGGAATACTGTTCACTATTTATAGGCACAGGACACAGCCTGTGAGCAATTACAATCATACCCCTCATAAAAGTTTACAACAACGACTCAAACTCTTATGGACTAAAAGGTCATTCTATTTTTAAGTCGGTTTGTAATTCCGAAGCTTCATGAACGGCACCCTTCGGCATCACGTACAGACAGCTTCAGTCGAAGCTGTTTCTTCCTGCAGGACCTTCGGCGACGAAGCATGGTCCCAACAGTAGCCCCTTCGCGGTGCTAGATCGTTTTTCGTAACGAGCTTGATCCGTGAAAAAAGTCTCTTAGGCTTCAGGAAGCCGAAGGTCCGAAAAACACCTTCCCTGAGCTCGTTGTCGAGAAACGATACAGTTTCTGAGCGCGTAGCGGTCCCACCATGCAGGTTCACTATTTTGGTCTTTGCGGCCCACCGCGCAACGGGTGCGAGCAGCTGTTTGCCTAGTGTAAAAATCCTGACGATTCACCTTCTTACCTGCAGCACTATATAAACAGACAGGTAGGTGTGAAGTTACCACAACATTCATTGCTATTGCACTGTTTTGCTGCCAAAAATTTTAACCATAGCCGAAGCTTGACTCTCGCATTCGGACGAAGCTCCAGTTTGGTGCCTACTTCGTCAGAAGAAAAGCTTCGGGAGAAAAGGTTATTTAATTCCCAAGAAATCTTTCAAGAAATTCAAAATTAAATGGCCAGAGTGCGCTCTACTGCTAGAGTTGAGCGTGAGGGAGACGAAGCTGAAGGTGCGGAGACTGTTCCTATCTCCGAAGCAATGCAGCAATCCGGATTGGTGACCTCGGAAAGAATCCCCACTGCCAAAACAGAACAAGCTGTTGCCGAAGCGGAACAAGGAGATATTGAGGAAGCTGATTCTGACGGTGATTACCATATCGCAGTACCGAGCAAGCCTAGCCATTTGGAGTTCGGAAAGTCGACTATCTCCAAGGCTGATTTTTCCAAAATGGTGAAGTCGGGTTATTTTAGTGAAGATGAGAAGAAGCTGATTCGCTTCGGGGGAGAGGAAACTACCCTGAAGCCAGAAAAGGATGAAATAGTTATTTTCAAGAGTTTTCTAAAAGCTGGGTTGAGATTTCCTTTAAATAGAATGATTTATGATGTGCTGCAAAAGTTTGGGATCTATTTTCACCAACTGACTCCTAACGCCATTGTCAGGCTTAGCGTTTATATCTGGGCTCTCTGAAGCCAGGCGGTGGAGCCGTTTGCCGACAGCTTCTGTCGAGTACATGAGCTGCATTACCAGACTAAGGCCAGAAAGGATGGGTTGCATGAAAATTTTGGTTGTTATAATTTTGCCTATCGGAAAACCACAAAATTTTCTGTGATTAGCTACCGAAGCAAATGGCCAGCAGGCTGGAAGTCAGAATGGTTTTATGTCAAAGTTGACGATGACCAAGAGAAGCTGGTACAGAGCCCTCTTGAACTGATCTTCGGAGAAACCAGACCCCGATGCAATATGACAGCAGAAGGTCCAACTTGGACCGCACTGGCTGAATTCAAAATTATTGCAGAACACATTGGCACTAGAGATTTAGTGCAGGAATTTCTGGCCTTCAGAGTATTTCCAACTATGAAGGAGTGGACTATGCCGAAGCTTAAAGGAGAAAAGAAAGAGGGGGAGCTTGTCCGACTACCCTATTATTATAAGTTTAAGAAATATTTTAAAGCACCCTGCCAAGAATGGCTCGATACAATCGAAGTAATGAGTAATGAAATTCTTGGAAATTACTCCAAAAAAGAGGACCAGCTGATGACAGCAGCCTTCGGCACTCGGCCGAAGCGAAGGCTGAACAGGGTGCTGCTGACGAAGATGCTGGAGGCCCGAAGCGAAAAAGAATTGTCAGCGCTGCTGACGAAGAAGTCGCCAAGGTAGCCAAAAAGAAAAGGGAAGATTCTGAAAAACTTAGCCCTAAAGAGTTGAACCCTGAGCCGAAGGTGGCCACTGCAAGAAAGAGGAAAACTGCATCTCCAGAACCAAAAACATTGGTTCGAGAAGAAGGTACTCCTGCAACGCCTTCTGCTGTTGAAGTAGAAGAGATTATGAAGGTAATTACTGAACCCTTGCCTGTCAAGCTAAGTCCGCTGGCGCTGGAACTGACGAAGTTTTTTCAGAAGGACAAGGCAGCTTCGACAGAAGAAGGTCCTGCACTGCCGAAAAAACGAAGGATTATTCAAATAGCAGATGTAATTCATGGGACACCGTCACCGACACCGGCATCAAGAATTGCTATTGACCAGACTGCCGAAACCGCCGAAGCTAAAGGCGCCGCAGCCGAAGCCACTAGAGCGGAAACCTTCGAAGCTGAAACTGGCGCAGCCGAAGCTGCCGGGGCTGAAACCGGGGCCACAGAAGATCCGAACCTGGAAGACACACTTGAAGTTATTGATAACATACTCCTAAAAATGACTGAGGAAGAATCTGTTGTGGCCGCGGCGAGCACAGCTACTGAAAAGGGGAAAAAGCAAGCTGAAGACATTTCAGAGGAAGAAGATTTTGAATTTCAAGATTTACTTGGGCAAGAACTGACAGACGCTGAAAAAGCAGAGCTTAAAAAATGTGCCATAGCCTGCGGATATAAGCCAGGGGCTACACTATTCGGTGGGGTTAACGAAGGAAAGCTGAGGTGCCTTCGAAACTGCAGCGAAGCTAAAATTGTTAGAACTCTCTGCAAAAACATTGGCTTGCCGAAGCTAGAAGCGGACCTCTGCCGTTACCAACGACACCATATCGCCGAAAGCTTGCTTTATGCTAACTTCAAGGTAACAAATATTTTTGTTATTTTATTATTATTATTATTATCTTTTAGGTCGTTTTCTAATGAAGATCGTTTCGACAGAGCATATTATTAAGTAAGGTTCTAAAAATGCAACAAGATCTCGAAGAAGAGAAGAACAAAGCCGTCATCCAAGATTTGGCTGAAAAAGTTGAAAATTACGAAGCTAATCTGAAAAAGAAAGACTTCACCATCTAGGACCTTGAAATCATGGTTAAAGAGCACGAGGGTGCATTAGAAAAGAAAAATTTTGTTATTCAGACTATGGAGGGTTCTTTGGCTGAAGTCCAAACTGAGAATAACAGCTTAAAGAATGAATTGCTCCAACAGTCAGAAAAATTTGAGCAAGAAAAGAAATATCTTGAAGCAAGCCTGAAAACTGAGGTGGATAAAAATTCAAATTTGCAGAAATCCTTTAAAGAACTTCAAGAGAAATGCCTAAGCTTCGGCAGCCGATGCGTGCAGCGGCTGAAGGATGTGTTTCATTCTATCGGAGCTAGCTCTGAAAAGTTTACACCTTCAGCTGACAACCTGCCCAGCACATTAGAATATATTGAAGGCGAAGTTGATGCTCTTCACGAAGTTATTGGTGGACACGCCGACTTCCGCGCCCTGGTAGCTTCTCGGGGCACAACTACTGCTTTTCTGAAGGCTGGCTGCACGCATGGAAATATTGTGAATAGACCAGACTTCAACTTGTCAGCATCAGATCTGATAGACATCCCAAGCCTGGCCCGAAGCATTGGAAATAGATTCATGACTCAGATCTGGGTAAATGGCGGGCGAAAGATGGCGGGTGACGAAGCTCGAAGTCATCTTAAACCGGTAAGAAGCTTATATTTGTTACTTTCACCTTCCCCTTGAAATTTGTACTTTTCTTATTCTGCTCTTTGATATTCGTAGGATGACGAAGCTGAAGAATGACGAAGCTGAAGTTTGACGAAGCCTAGCCTGAAGCTTGACAGTTGCTGTAATATAATTTCCTGCAAAAATTCTGAAGAAACTTTTGTAGTATAGTTATGGAACAACTCATGTAAATTTGTACATACCTTGTAATATATTTTGTTTCTGCTATACATGCACAATCTGCTTTGTTGTGGACGAAACTTCTCTTTTGAGCCGGAGGCGAAAAACACCTTCCCTTCTTTTCGTTCATAACGAAGCATAAAAATTTTTTCCTTCGAGTTTTTCCTCATTGCCGAAGCATCTGTGTTTTTTGTGCGATATAATGGTGATTCTATATATGTCTAAATGCATGTTTATGAATGCAAATGACATGATGAAATGTATTGTGCAAATGAATATCAAAACACATATTCAAAAAACCATAATCATAGCCCTTCAGCGTTGACTTTTCGCTGTAAGCCTCCCTTAGGAGCTTCTTCTTCTTTTACTTTCAGCGGAATCAGCGTTTACTTTTTGCTGTAAGCCTCCCTTAGGAGCTTCTTCGCCTTTTACTTTCAGCGGAATCAGCGCTTATTTTTCGCTGTAAGCCTCCCTTAGGAGCTTCTTCGCCTTTTACTTTCAGCGGAATCAGCGCTTATTTTTCGCTGTAAGCTCTGCATTCCCTTAGGAACGACTTTTGAGCTTCTTCCTGTTTTCTTTTCTTTTTTCCGTAGCATTTACATTTACATTTTTGGGGGATATCACTCTCATAGGATTGAAATAAAGAAAATTACATGTTATGGCCCCATTAAAAACCTTTCTCCCCCTTTGGAAAGGAAAAGGGTGCCACAAAAAAGAATAGAAAAAATTACATCAAGCTAGACATAATATCGCCGAAGCTCATCTGCATTCCATGATCTTGGAATGTCGTTGCCGTCCATATCCTTCAATCTGTAGGAACCGGGTCTTGACGAAGATACTACCAAAAAGGGGCCTTCCCACTTCAGCTGTAATTTGCCTACTGTCTCAGGGTTGGCTACTCTTCGAAGCACCAAATGTCATGGTTCAATGTTTTCAGCTTAACTTTTCTGTCACGCCATTTTATTGTTTCAGCTTGATACTTATTAATGTTTTCCACGGCTTGAAGTCTGAACCCTTCAATAGCATCTTTTTCTACAGAGCAATCAGCTTCGTCTTCGCCTTCTGCCAAAGCTACTGTCCTTATTGATCCTGCTTTGGCCTCTTCCGGGGTTATTGCTTCGTCACCGAACAATAGTTTAAAGAGCGTAAAGCCTGTTGACCTTGACATGGTTGTGTTATGGCTCCACACCACTTTGATTAACTCGTCTGGCCACTTTCCCCTGGGCTGATTGAAGATTGACTTCATTATTCCTGTCATTATGATCCCATTAGCTCTTTCGACAAGTCCATTTGACTCTGGATGTCGGACTGATGCAAAATGGATCTTCGTGCCAATTTGATCACAAAATTCTCTGAAGGCTTCAGAATCAAACTGTGTCCCATTGTCCACAGTAATAGCCTTCGGCACTCCGAAGCGACAAACAATGTTTTGCGAGAAAAACTTTTGAATAGTAAATGAAGTTATTGTGGCTAAGGGCTTTGCCTCAATCCACTTGGAAAAATATTCCACTGCCACTACTACATATCTTAGGTTCCCCTGTGCTGGTGGTAATGGGCCTAGTAAATCGAGGCCCCACCTTTGCAACGACCAAGTGGGTTGTATTAATTGGGTTAAAGACGAAGGTTGTTTTTGATCTTTTGCACATTTCTGACAACCTTCGCACTTTTGGACCAGATCCGCTGCATCCGAAGCTGCCTTTGGCCAATAAAATCCTTGGCGAAAAACTTTCCCAAGCAAGGGCCTAGATCCAATGTGAGATCCACACAGGCCTGCATGTATTTCCTTCATTAATTCTATACCTTCGGATCTGGATAAACACTTGAGCAATGGGGAACAGACCCCACGCTTGTATAACTCCCCTTCTATTATGACATATGGTCGAGCTCTTGCTTCTATTCTCCTGTTATAAGCTTCATCGTCTGAAAGAAAATTACCCTGAAGGAAAGAGATGATCTCAGTTCTCCAATCTTCGCTATAAACAGGGGATATATTAAGGATTGCTCTTTCAAGAAGCTCGATCGAAGGTGCTTTTATTGTTTCGAAAAATACTTTCGAAGGTATAGGCAGCCCCTGGGCTGCTGACTTGGCCAATAGATCAGCATATTCATTTTCTCCACGAGGAATATTTTTGACAGAGAAACCTTCGAAGGAAGCCTCAATCCTTCGGACTGTATCTAGATATTTTTCAAGCTTCGGGTCTCTTGCTTTATAGCTTTTGTCAACATGACCAGAAATAACTTGAGAATCAGTTTTAAGAATGACCCTTCTGATTCCCATTGCCTTTAACTTCCGAAGACCCAAGAGCAGAGCTTCGTACTCAGCAATATTATTTGTGCAACTAAAATCAAGTCTTGCCGCATAACAAGTTTTAACTTTGGAAGGTGAAACCAACACAGCAGCCGCTCCTGCTCCGAAGGTTCCCCAAGACCCATCGCAAAACACTGTCCATGCTTCGGCATCTTTATTCGTTTCTTCCTCCTGAGCCCCTGGCGTCCAGTCAGCAATGAAGTCTGCCAACGCTTGGGACTGAATCGAAGATCTATGGACATAATCAATACAAAATTCATTGAGCTCTACAGCCCATTTTCCAATCCTTCCAGTAGCTTCTCGGTTTCTCATAATATCCTTCAGAGGTTGTGAAGAAGGAAAAATTATGTTGTAAGCTTGAAAATAATGCCGAAGCTTCCTGGAGGCCATCAAAACAGCATACAGTACCTTCTCCAATTCTGTATAATTTTTCTTTGATAAACTAAGAACCTCGGATACGAAATATATTGGGGCCTGCCTCTTAACTTGGCCTTCAAGCTTCTCCTGGACAAGTGCTGCACTTACCGCTGAGTGCGAAGCTGCCACATATAATAACAAAGGAGCCCCTGGCGTTGGTGGAGTTAATGTTGTTAAATCTATCAAATATTGCTTCAGTTCTTCGAAGGCTCTCTACTGGACTGGTCCCCATTGAAAAACTTCGCCTGACTTCAGCACTTCGAAAAATGGTAAATTTCTCTCTGCTGATCTAGATATGAATCTGTTGAGAGATGCCAGCCTTCCTGTCAATCTTTGGGCCCCCTTCTTTGTACTTGGTGGTTCCATTCGAAGTATAGCTTCAATTTTGCTTGGATTAGCCTCAATTCCCTTTGTTGAAACTAAGCAACCAAGAAATTTCCCCTTCTTTACTCTGAAGACACATTTTTCTGGATTCAGCTTTAAGCCAGCCTGTCTAAAATTAGCGAAGGTCTCCTGCAGATCAGCAAAGTGGTTATCTTGCTTCGTGCTTTTTACAATGATATCATCAACATAAGTTAGCACATTCCTGCCTATCTGAGAATGGAGAACCTTCGCTGTCATTCTGCTGATGCTTCCTCCAGCATTTTTAAGCCCTTCAGGCATCCGAAGGTAACAATATGTCCCACTAGGGGTTATGAAGCTGGTTTTCGGTTCATCCTCCTTCTTCATCCAGATTTGATGATAGCCTGAATAGCAATCCAGCAGACTCATAAGCTCTGATGAAGCTGCTGCATCGACTAAGGAATCTATCCTTGGCAATGGAAACTCGTCCTTCGGACAGGCCTTATTGAGATCAGTAAAATCGATACACATTCTCCATTTACCATTGGCCTTCTTCACCATAACAGTGTTAGCCAACCATTCTGGGTATTTTACCTCTCTAATAACTCCGGCACTGAGGAGTCTTTTCACTTCATTCCGAGCACCTTCGGCCTTGTCATCAGACATCATCCGAAGCCTCTGCTTTCTGTGTGAAGGATGGATCAACATTGAGCGAATGCTCAATGACATCCCTGTTAACTCCACAAAGATCATTGGCTGACCAAGCAAAACATCTTTATTGTTGAACAAAAACCTTATCAAGGTTTTCTCCTGCTCTTCGGACAATTGAGATCCCAATAGCACCTTCTGCTCTGCTATATCCTCACATAAGAGCATGGGCTTCGGCTGATCAGCCGAAGCAGCTTTTCCCTTCTGAACTTGTATTGCTCACAAGCTTCAGTTCCATCTATATTATGGATTGCTTTTGAGTCTGTCCAATTTCCTTCGGCCCTTCTGGCAGCTTCCTGACTTCCATGAATAGCAATGGGCCCTTGGTCCGAAGGTATCTTCATGCAAAGATAAGCTGGATGAAGAATTGCTTCGAAAGCATTGAGAGTACCACGACCAATGATTGCATTGTAAGGGTATTCCATGTCAACAATATCAAACACAACTTGTTCAGTCCTTGTGTTGTTGATAAATCCGAAGGTCACTGGCATTGAGATTTTGCCGAGTGCTACAATCTGCCTTCCTCCGAAGCTGCAAAGGGGATGTGTGGCATCAAGAATTTTATCTTCGGGCTCTTGCATCTGTCTGAAGGCCTTAGCAAATATGATATCAACTGCACTGCCTGTATCAACCAAAACATTGTGAACCAGAAATCCTTTGATAACACAAGAGATAACCATAGCATCATTGTGTGGGTAATCCTTGAGTTGAAGATCCTCTTGGGAGAAGATAATAGGAATGTGAGACCATCTTGACTTGATGAAGGGTCCTTGCACCCCGACGTGTTGTACCCTTCTCTGTGCCTCCTTCTTCTGCTTCTTGTTGGCTGGCTCTGAGCATGAACCGCCTGTTATCGGGAGTACCAGCTTCGGAGCCGAAGCAACTCCAGCTTGAATGTTGAACGAAGCCATCAGCTCAAAAAAGTGGAAGTGAGTTCACCGGAGGTGGGCGCCAATGTTGGGGACTTGTTCTCAAATGCTATGAATTAAGAACAAGGCAACATAAAATGTTAAATTTCAATGCCCTTCGTCCGCTGAAGCATTATTTCCCCAAGGATGTACTTCGGACGAAGGGTGTAATGTCAGAATTACGAAGGTTATACCTTCGTAATTCAAATCACAAAGATAATATAAAATGGTGTAATACATAAGGCATTAAAGACAAGTAAATTGGAGATAAATATCATCATTCACATACTATAAATTTAAGATGTTTAAACATAATATTTAGACACATTTATACCTTTGCCTTGACAAAGGGTAATCTCCGAGTGATGCAATTGCAATTACAAGAATGCGTGAACAGTAAAGGAATATTGTTCACTATTTATAGGCACAGGACACAGCCTGTGAGCAATTACAATCATACCCCTCATAAAAGTTTACAACAACGACTCAAACTCTTATGGACTAAAAGATCATTCTATCTTTAAGTCGGTTTGTAATTCCGAAGCTTCATGAACGGCACCCTTCGGCATCACGTACAGACAGCTTCAGCCGAAGCTGTTTCTTCCTGCAGGACCTTCGGCGACGAAGCATGGTCCCAACAACTAGCTTCTGGGAGAGGCGCCACCGCCAATGTTCCAGCAGGAGCAGCATCAGAAGAATCCTCAGCTAACACATCAAGCATAGCACTTATCTCTGCATCACTAGGATCCAAAGGCACCTCAAAGTGAACCTGCCGTTCATCATCAGGAATTTCTTCAAGCAAAGCAACTAAAGCACTAACTTCTTCGGTAGAGGGTCGCACTCTAAGGCCCAAACCGCCATCACCAGCAGGAGGATTTGACACGAAATGGGTAAAGGCCTTGGAAGGAGGTAAGTTCCAGGCCGATTAGGCAATAGGGGCACCAACATTTGATACCTTGCCTCTGAGTATCATTTCGAGCCGGCTCACCAAGTCCACAGCAGAAATTCTTCTATTGGTGACCCGGGTGGAGTCAGCTAGGCCTCGATACAGATAGGCCGGGTATGCCCTGTCCTTCAATGACTGAATATTCTTGAAGACAAAGTCAGCAACCACAGCCTCTGCAGTCAGACCCCTCTCCTTCAACAATCCAACTTCAGCTAGCAGAATTCCTGCCTCAGCCACATCCTGGTCTGTGGGGGATTCGGTCCAGCTCGGAGTGCGAACATCCGGCTGTCTCCCTGACCGTGGAGGGAGAGAATTTCCGTGATTCTCAACGATAAACCACTCCAAGCGCCATCCTTTAATGCTGTCCTTGAGGGGGATGTCGAGATAATCAGTCTTCTTTCCGCGGCGCATCTCCAAGCTCGCGCCCCCACCAGCTGATGCTGTCCTCCAGCCATCCCAGGCCGACAGTGATACATATATTTCCACAGTACAAAGTGTGGCAGGATGCCAAGAAAAGCCTCACATAAATGAACAAAGATGGAGATTTGCAGAATGGAATTAGGGTTCAGATGGGTTAGATTCAAGTGATAGAAATCAAGGAGACCGCGGAAAAAGGGGGAAATAGGAAGAGCAAGACCGCGGAGAAGAAAAGGAACATAAACAACGGATTCGTGGGTGTCCTCTGTTGGAACAGTGACCCCGTGGCAAATCCGCCAAGAACAGAGCTCCTTCGGAGGAAGAACTCCGATGGACACGAGATGGAGAAGATCAGACTCAGAAACAACAGACATATGGTTACCTGCGAAAGGCAACTGGCTATTGGGATCAATGGGAGGAATGACAGCAACGGATGAACTTGATGCTTTCCGCTTGGGCGCCATCTCAATCTTGCTGGCGAGCGGAACGGAAGCAGTATCGCACGAGCGCAAGGAAGGCTTGGATGCAGAAAAGCAAGAACTAGGGCACGGAAAGCAGAGGCGCGCAACAATGCAGTACATATAGGGTTTTCCCAGGCCAGATACCATTTCCAAAAAGCGCCCAGTCATCACCCGGTGGTTATTTCTCAAACACTGGCGTGCCATGTCATCACTCAGCTGCTATTCCTAAAAAGGCTGGTAGGCCATGTCATCACTCGGCCGTTATTTCCAAAACGGCCGACGCGACCCGTTCTAACTCGGTTGTTACCTCTAAAACGCCGACGTCATCACCTGTCACTCGGTCGTTACCTCTAAAACGCCGACGTTGCCATCAGTCACTCGGTGGTTACCTCTATAACGCTGATATCACCAGTAACCACTCGGTTGTTAATTCTAAAAAACACCGATGTGGCCCTGCCATCATTCGGACACTACTTCAGAAGCGCCAATGTTGTCAATAATAACTCGGCGGTTACCCCAAAAAGCGACAAGGTGATCCCGAATGACTCGACTACTACCTCCGAGACACCAACATCCATGGAATCATCAACTGACCGGGAGGCAAAGTAATTAACACAGGAGGCGACAAAAATCATTCTTCATAAAAGGGAAGCTACAGAATTTACAAATCAACTCATTATGAGTTGATGACCTCCCTACTACTACATTACACTTCACTACTCTATACTACTAACTACTACTACATTATTTCATTATACTACTTCTAATCTATACTAACATTTACAAAACCAGTGGCATCTAGCCACTGGTCTTGTTGCTGCCCTTGCTGCCGCCCTTGCTGCCGCCGTCACCACCCCTGCCGCTGTCGCCGCCGCCATCACCGTAGCCTCCGTCGTCGCCGCCATCACCACCATCGCCGCCGCCGCCCTCCTCGGACGAGTACGAGGAGTCCTCCTCGTCCGAGGAGTACTCCGACTCATCCGAGCCCTCGAGCCCGGCGCGCTCGACGGCCCGGATATAGGTCCAGACCTTCGCGGTAAGCCCCTGGGAGTCGTCTGAATCATCAGACGACGCCGGGGGCGAGACGGGAGCCAGAGATCCCTCAGACTCGGAGGAAAACTCCTCCTCCGAGTACTCCGAGTCGCCGAAGTCCTCCGAAGGAGGAGTCAGCTCACGCTTGCGCTTGTCACCAGAGCGAGGAGAAGAACCGCTACCTTTCTTACTCTTGCCCATGATGGCAGTGGAGGGAAGAAGAGGAGAGTAAACAGTAGCAAGAGATGTGAAAAAACCGGAGAAGCAACGACACTATTTATAGAAGAAGGCAACCGCTCACCTCCTACCTCGGCCACTGAACAGTCGCAAAAATTCAATATGCATTTCAAACCGTCTAAAGACACGTCAGGCGGCTCACGCCGCTTCACGCAACACAACACCCATTGGGACTTTAGTCAACTGCGCGGGCGATATGATTACACCCACAGTCACATCAAATTACTACTCAGAAGCAGTTTGCTAAAACACTCAGCGTACCAAGCTGTCCCTTGCCTACACCCATTGGGGGGGGGGACGCCCAGGAACTATCAGTATATTTTTCAAAACTGTCACATCCGTGCAGTGCATGCAATGAATACCTCAAGACAAAAGTGAGATATCAGCAAGGATCAAAGGAAAGCCAAATATAGCTGGTGAAGTACAAGTCTGATCGACAGAAGCGACATGAAAACTAGCCAGGGGACGTCTATCAAACGTCCAATCAGTTGCAGATCAAATAAATTGCACTACCTAGCAAGATATGGGCAGATCATGAACTCGGCTTCAAAGACAAAATATATGCTGACCTCTAAAGCATAATATCAGTAACATAATGCTGACCTCTAAGGCATTCAGCAAGAAGAGAGGGTGATCCTCAGAAAAGGGCATGAAATGAAGACCTTCGAGTGGATTATTTTCAAAAATCCACTCGAAGCTCGGGGGCAACACCCATTGGGTGCACCTTTGGTGCACCCAATGAATCGTCATCTCAGATCAAGACAATACTGACCTCTAAAGCATAGGGCAAGATCAAAACAAGGCTGACCTCCGACGAAGTACAAGTGGCAAATAAAAGTAGTTTCTGATAATACTCGAAGTGAAGACCTTTGAGTGGATTGTCTGCAAAAATCCAATCGAAGCTCGGGGGCTACACCCATTGGGTGCACCTTTGGTGCACCCAATGAAGTTCAAAGTCCTATAGTGCGAAATGCTGACCTCCGAAGCGTGAGTCTGAGACAGAACATCAATTTTAGGGTGATAAAAGTAGAAGGAGATAGTAAGAAATCGTTTTTTACCGGATTACCCAGAAAGCACTTCCTGTTACAAACAAAGACTGCAAGCTGGACCTAGGATCTTTGGGCTGATTATTTCAAAATCAACCCAAAGATCGGGGGCTTGTGGGGGACAGATATCCCCCGGGTCCACTGGAAGGATAAAAGACCTCACGAAAGCCCAGGGGCCCAATAAATCATAAGGTCATCCCTTCGTGGGCCTGGGGAGGAACAACCGGTGAAGAAGATTGACATAAGGCCGGATTGGTGCAAGCCCAGACGGCCCAATGACTTCGAGCAAGTAATCACAACAGTGACCCGATCTTCCCGCGCTGGAACCCCGTGCAATGGAACCAAGCGAGGATGGGTCGGCGGAACTATAGGAAGATAGGCTCAATTGGTTCACTATCATTTAGGCGCATACTGCTATCATATCTGCATGTAATGCCCCATGGTCGAGTATATAAGGCCTAGGGGCACCCCTTCAGAGCGATCGAACTCACTACTCAGCCATCTACCCCAACTCTCTACGTTCCCCGCACTAGAGAGCTCCCTTGTAACCCGCCACATAAAGCATTCTCACCAGGACGTAGGGTGTTACGCATCTCAAAGCGGCCCGAACCTGTACATCATTGTCCACTGTTCCTCGTGCACCCAGCATGAACCATCGAGCTACAGTCGGTAACACCGTCCTACTCCTAAAAAACACCTTGAGGGGCAACCCCGGGTGTGCGGTCGGACCCAAAAAACCGACAGTGTCGAACACCCCTAAACTGGTCGCAACCTGGAGAGAGAGAGAGAAATTTTTGGACTCGACCTAGTGTTGGTAGCCGAAAGAAAAGTCAAGGTAATCAGGAAGAACCTAGAGGCTACTCAGGCTAGGCAAAAGAGTTATCACGACAAAAGAAGGAAACCCTACAGTTTGAAGTGGGATATCACGTGTATCTAAAAGGAGTGCAAAGATTTGGGATCAAAGGCAAGCTAGCCCCTCGCTACATTGGACCTTGTGAGATCATGGAGGCATGTGGACCAGTGGCATACAAGTTGAAATTACCGCCAAAAATGCCTGCCATACACAATGTGTTCCATGTGTCCCAATTGAAGAAGTGTATTCGATTATTAACAGAAATCATAACCGAGCCAGATATAGGGATAGAACCAGATCTACCATACCAAGAACACCCCTCCAAGATTCTGGACTGCAAGATCCACTCGTACGAAGACGATCAAGATGTATAAGATCCAATGGAGCAACCATACGGAAGAAGAGGCTACGTGGGAGACTGAGGATTATCTACGCAAATACTACCCCAATTGTCTACCTAAGGAAGTCAATACGTAACCATGCCCCATCCCCCCTGCCCTCCGATTCCAAATATAGGAAAGATACTCCTAAGGAAAACCGAATTAAGAAATTAAATTAAGCAAAGAAGGGCTTCCTTCCGAAGCTGCAAAGAGGATGACATTCGAAGAGCAGATGTTCTCGCGAACCTTAAAAAGCTAACCAATACTATGTGAGCAAACTGTAACCACCTCCTCACCCCTGGAGGATCTCGGCTCGAATCTTGGGGTGATATTCTTTTAAGGGGGGGGTGTAACACCCCAGGTGTTACTTAGGATTTTCCCTCAGTACCCCACCAGTGACTTATTATCACATGTGATTTGGACTGAGAAAAGGAACCAAAATTGAGTAGCCAAGCCCTAACCAGGTTTCATCACCCTAAGAGATCATACCTTAACCATATCAAGCTTAGGAAAGAAGGTGAAGTGCTGAAACCCTAAAGTACCCTCTTTAGGACATTAGAGCACTAAAGAGAAACTCAGTAAAAAGACCAAGTAAATCACATTGTCATGACTTGAGCCAATTATAAAAGTTGTAATACACTTAATAACCTACAAAAAATAGTAAGAAAGTTGTCCTAAAAAGGTTTTGAAAAATCCCCAAACAAGCCATTCAAGTGGGAGCTCCAAATAAAAAATCAGAATTTCAGATTTCTGAAATTCAGCCCCTCACAAAGATCAAACGTGTTCACCATGTTCCTTAACTCAAAACCACTCGACCCAATTGACAAAATGGTGCCAAAATACCCTTAGAACACCCTAGAAAAATTTGAGGTCAAACCAAATCCATTTGACATGATTTGGCACGCTTTTCTTCTCGGATTGGGGCTGTCAGACAGACCCACCTTGGGGACGCGACTGCTCCCTGCACAGCCCAAGAAATGCCTCAGCCTCCACACAAAAATGACAGAGGGTAGTTAGGAGAAGAGATATTACAAAAGGATCTTGCCCAAATTCACGGAGATTTGGAGCCAACAAACGATTGAAAACGACCTCACTGAGTGTTGCCACGTGCTCGACGTCGTGCTAGGGGAGCTGAGCGCGCACTTGCTGCTCCGCGCGCGCGCCCAGAGCGCTCGCCAGGCCGACCACACACCCACGCCCTTCCACGCCTATATAAGCCGCCAGCCCCCTCGGGCGTCTTTGCCTCCGTCGCCCGCTAGAAGCCACCTGAGCGCGACCACCGTGGACCGGCCACTCCGGCCCATTCTCACCCAAAACCACTGCTTGGCTGACCTCCCCAGAGTCTGGTGAAGCTTCTCGAGCCCTCAGACCGAGCGCTACCTCACCGGAGATGCCAGATCGCCCTCGCCGGATTTCCTCCACCCGCTGGAGCACGTGACCCGGGTAAACCAGTGCAACATTTTTCGATTCCTTTTGCACATAGCTTCTACGTCATCTGGTGAAGCTCCCCGAGCCGACTAATTGAACTCTACCACCGTGTACAGGACAAGCTCCTCGCCTCCAACGACCTCGCTTGCCCCCACGCGCGGCTAGAACGATTCCGACCACCACCGGCCGCCATCTGACCTCGACATGTTCACCGGAACCTCCCCGATCTTTGAGACCACTTCACTGGAGCTAGACCGCCGTCGATAAGCCCTGCCCCATCGCCCTTTTCTCTACCGTGGCTACTATTTCGATCAGGTTAGGAGCGCGGGATAGATTGTTCCAAAATCTAGGGGGTTCTGCTTTGTCAGCGACTCAAGCGAATAGGAACCCGAGGGCATAAGTGAAAGAGAGAGCGGGAAAAAGAGCCAGGGGCCAAGCACAAAATGACATTTCTTTTCCCTAAATATTAGAAATGACCTTTTAAATTGCAGCAAGCTTCAAAAATTCATAACTTAATGAATACTTACCCAAAATTCATGAAACCAATTTTGTTAAACTTTGTGTACTTACCACTACAAAAATATTAACCACCTCAGGATCCCAAAGTAAGTGGGTTAAACAAATGAAATTGGGTTTTTGCCAATACTTTTATAAAATAAAAAGGGGGACCAAAAGTAGAAAACAGTAAGCAACCTTATTTTTCCCTAAACATTTGAGACATGAGCTATGGGAGAAAAATATAAAAATAAGGTAGTTGCACAGCAGAATATACTCCACCCCTTGCCCCATGAAAAAGTTACAAAACTTTAAGAGATCATACAACTCATCCCCTATGAGTAAAAATGACCAACTTTGGGAATGATTGCTCTTGCGCAAAGAAGAAACTAGAAAAAAAATAGGAAATCTATTGTTTGACATTTTTCAAAGGGAGTGCTAGTACAAAGCACCCACTAAGCCCCCAAACTTTTGAAAATCACCATTAAATAACCATCAGGTTTCTTTATTCACAATTTGGCACAGAAGCATGATATTACCCATAAACATCAGCAAAAATAAGCTATAGGGCAGAAGCCACTTCTACACAAGGGTTGTAGTTCAAAGTGCCCTCTCTGCCCTAGACCTTATCATTTTTGTGCAGGGCTAACCACTTCTGATCTACACCCCAAATTCTTAGAGAAGCCTAAGATAATAAGAAGCCACTTTAATTTTTATAGGATTTTTACAAATTTCTGGAACAAAAGCGCAGTTCAATCTACCCCATAAAAGCCCTTAAAAATAAAAGATGAGAGAAATCCTTTAATTCTAGTATGCGCCATGGATATATATATATATATATATATATATATATATATATATATATATATATATATATATATTGTTGGGGCCATGCTTCGGTGCGCCGAAGGTCTTACACGAAGAAGCAGCTTCGGCTGAAGTCGTCCCCAGGAGATGGCCGAAGGGTCCTTTTCATGGAGCTTCGGCGTTACAAACCGACATAGAGATATAATGACCTTTTTATCCATAGAGGTCTGAGTCAATGTTGTAAACTTTTATGAGGGGCATAATTGTAATTCTTCATAGGCTGTGTCCTGTGCCTATAAATAGGTGAACAGTACCCCCGCACTGTTCACGCTGACTTGGCATTTATTACTGCGTCACGCTTGTACTTTTCTCTTCCTTCAAGACCGAAGGTACATTTGTAATTTGAAATCATTTCTATTTTCCCATGATAATGAAATAGAAATGATTCTGTCATAATATTTAAATGTTTGCTTTATACTTTGTGTATTATACGAAACCTTCGTCATTTATTGCCATATTTACGAAGGTATGTCTTTCGTAACCTTCGTCCGAGATTATTATTTCCCGAAGGGACATAATAATTAAAAGGACGAAGGACTTTAACACTTAACACTTTTTATGTTGCCTTGTTCTTAACTCTTAGCATTTGAGAACAAGTCTCCAACATTGGCGCCCACCTCCGGTGAACTCACTTCCACTTTTCTGAGCTGATGGCTTCGTTCAACGATCAAGCTGGAGCTGCTTCGGCTTCGAAGCTGGTGCTCCCAATCACAGGCGGTTCTTGCTCAGAGCCGGCTAATAAGAAGCAGAAGAAGGAGGCTCAGAGAAGGGTGCAGCATGTTGGAGTGCAGGGACCCTTCATCAAGTCAAAATGGTCCCACATTCCAATCACTTTCTCTCAGGAAGACCTTCAGCTTAAGGATTATCCTCACAATGATGCCATGGTTATCTCTTGCGTGATCAAAGGATTTCTGGTTCACAATGTCTTGGTTGATACAGGCAGTGCAGCTGATATTATATTTGCTAAAGCCTTCAGACAAATGCAAGAGCCCGAAGATAAGATTTATGATGCTACGCACCCTCTTTGTGGCTTCGGAGGGCGACAGATTGTAGCACTTGGGAAGATTACTATGCCGGTAACTTTCGGATTTGTTAACAACACAAGGACTGAGCAAGTTGTGTTTGATATTGTTGACATGGAGTATCCTTACAATGCTATCATTGGCCGTGGTACTCTTAATGCCTTCGAAGCAATTCTTCACCCAGCTTATCTCTGCATGAAGATACCTTCGGACCAAGGGCCTATTGCGATTCATGGAAGCCAGGAAGCTGCTAGAAGGGCCGAAGGAAGCTGGACTGACTCCAAGGCAATCCATAACATAGATGGAGCTGAAGCTTGTGAACAGTACAAATTCAGGAGGGAGAAGGCAGCTTCAGCGGATCAGCCGAAGCCCATGTTATTGTGTGAAGACATAGCAGAACAGAAGGTGCTGTTGGGCTCGCAACTATCTGAAGACCAGGAGAAAACCTTGATAAGGTTTTTATTCAACAAGAAAGATGTTTTTGCATGGTCAGCTAATGATCTCTGTGGAGTAAACCGGGATGTTATTGAACATTCGCTCAATATTGACCCATCCTTCAGACCCCGAAAGCAGAGGCTTCGGAAAATGTCTGATGACAAGGCCGAAGGGGCTCGCAATGAAGTAAAAAGACTCCTCAGTGCAGGAGTTATCAGAGAAGTGAAGTATCCAGAGTGGCTAGCTAACACTGTTATGGTGAAGAAGGCCAATGGCAAGTGGAGAATGTGCATCGATTTCACAGATCTCAACAAGGCTTGTCCAAAGGACGAATTCCCGCTGCCAAGGATAGACTCTTTAGTCGATGCAGCAGCTTCTTCAGAGCTCATGAGTCTCCTAGACTGTTACTCAGGCTATCATCAAATTTGGATGAAGAAGGAAGATGAGCCGAAGACTAGCTTCATAACCCCAAGTGGCACATATTGCTACCTTCGTATGCCTGAGGGGCTCAAGAATGCTGGAGGGAGTTTCAGCAGAATGACTGCGAAGGTTCTCCAGTCTCAGATAGGCAGAAATGTGTTGACCTATGTTGATGACATTATTGTAAAAAGCACGAAGCAGGAAAATCATATTGCTGATCTGCAGGAGACCTTCGCCAGCTTCAGACAAGCTGGTCTGAAGCTGAATCCAGAAAAATGTGTCTTCGGAGTGAAGAAGGGTAAATTTCTTGGCTGCTTGGTTTCAACAAAGGGAATCGAAGCTAATCCAAATAAAATCGAAGCTATACTTCGAATGGAGCCACCAACCACAAGAAAGGGGGCCCAAAGATTGACAAGAAGGCTGGCATCTCTCAACAGATTTATATCCAGATCAGCAGAAAGAAACTTACCATTTTTCGAGGTGCTGAAGTCAGCTGAAGTCTTTCAATGGGGTCCAAATCAACAGAAAGCATTCGAAGAGCTGAAGCAATACTTGATAGATCTCACAACATTAACTCCACCAACGCCAGGGGCTCCTCTGTTGTTATATGTGGCAGCTTCGCACTCAGCAGTAAGTGCAGCACTTGTCCAGGAGAAGTTTGATGGACAAGTCAGGAAGCAGGTCCCAGTATATTTTGTATCTGAGGTCCTTAGTGTCTCAAAGAAAAATTATACAGAGCTGGAGAAGGTATTGTATGCTGTTTTAATGGCATCCAGGAAGCTTCGGCATTATTTTCAGGCATACAACATTATTGTTCCTTCTTCGCAGCCGTTGAAGGATATCATGAGAAATAGAGAAGCTACTGGACGGATTGGAAAATGGGCTGCGGAGCTCAATGAATTTTACATTGAATATGTTCATAGGTCCTCAATCCAGTCCCAAGCATTGGCAGATTTCATTGCCGACTGGACACCAGGGGCTCAGGACGAAGAAGCAAATAAAGATGCCGAAATATGGACAGTGTTTTGTGATGGCTCTTGGGGAACCTTCGGAGCAGGTGCAGCTGCTGTGTTGGTCTCACCATCCAAGGTTAAAACTTGCTATGCAGCAAGACTTGACTTCAGCTGCACAAATAATATAACTGAGTACGAAGCCCTGCTCCTGGGTCTTCGGAAATTAAAGGCAATGGGAATTAGAAGGGCGATTCTTAAAACTGATTCCCAGGTTGTTTCGGGTCATATTGACAAAAGTTGCAAGGCTAAAGATCCGAAGCTTGAAAAATACCTAGATACGGTCCGAAGGATCGAGGCCTCCTTCGAAGGATTTTCTGTCAAGAATATCCCTCGAGGACAAAATGAGCATGCTGATTTATTAGCCAAGTCTGCAGCACAGGGGCTGCCGTTACCTTCGGATGTCTTCTTCGAAACAATAAAGGCACCTTCAGTGGAGCTACTTGAAAGAGCAGTCCTCAACATTTCTCCTGTTTACAGCGAAGATTGGAGAACTGAAATAATCTCTTACCTTCAGGGTAACTTCCTATCAGATGACGAAGCTTATAATAAAAGGATAGAGGCGAGAGCTCGTCCGTATGTCATGATAGAAGGGGAGTTATACAAGCATGGAGTTTGTGCCCCGTTGCTCAAGTGCTTGTCTAGAACCGAAGGTATAGAGTTAATGAAAGAGATACATGCAGGCCTGTGTGGATCCCACATCGGATCCAGGCCATTACTTGGAAAAGTGTTCCGCCAAGGATTTTATTGGCCGAAGGCAGCTTCGGATGCGGCGGAGTTAGTTCAAAAGTGCGAAGGTTGTCAGAAATGTGCAAGAGATCAAAAGCAACCTTCGTCTTTGACACAGCTGATACAACCCATCTGGCCATTGCAAAGGTGGGGCCTTGACTTGTTGGGCCCATTACCACCGGCCCAAGGGAATCTAAAATATGTCATAGTAGCTGTGGAGTATTTTTCCAAGTGGATTGAGGCGAAGCCATTGGCCACAATAACTTCGGCCACTGTCCAAAAGTTTTTCTGGCAGAATATTGTCTGTCGTTTCGGGGTACCGAAGGCCATCACTGTAGATAATGGAACGCAGTTCGACTCCGAAGCTTTCAGAAATTTCTGTGATCAAATTGGAACAAAGATCCATTTTGCATCAGTCAGGCATCCGGAGTCGAATGGGCTTGTTGAAAGGGCAAACGGCATCATAATGACAGGAATAATGAAGCTAATCTTTAATCAACCAAGGGGAAAGTGGCCAGATCAGTTGATCAAAGTGGTGTGGAGCCACAATACAACAACATCAAGGTCTACAGGCTTTACCCCATTCAAGCTATTATTCGGAGACGAAGCAATAACTCCGGAAGAAGCTAAAGCTGGATCAATAAGAGTGGTAGCTTCGGCGGAATCAGATGCCGAAGATGCTTGTCTTGTGGAAAAAGATGCCTTAGAAGGGATCAGGCTTCAGGCCGTGGAGAATATCAATAAATATCAAGCTGAAACAATCAAATGGCGAGATAGAAAGGTCCGGTTAAAAAATATTGAGCCAGGACATTTGGTGCTTCGGAGAGTGGCCAACCCAGATACAGTGGGCAAGCTACAATTGAAATGGGAAGGGCCTTTCTTAGTAGCATCTTCGTCAAGGCCTGGGTCATACAGACTGAAGGACTTGGATGGCAATGAAATTCCAAGATCTTGGAATGCAGATGAGCTTCGGAGATATTATGTATAACTTGATGTAACTTTTTATGTTTTTCTTTTTCTTTTTCATGGCACCCTTTTCCTTTCTAAAGGGGGAGAAAGGTTTTTAATGGGGCCATCATATGTAATTTCCTCTTTAGTTTTATAAGAGCAAAATCCCCCAAAGAATGTAAATGTAAAAGCTGGGAACGCACCATCGAGTGCCGAAACTAAAAAGAAAAGAGAGAGAAGAAGCTCCAAAGACGTCCCTAAGGGGATGCAGAGCTTACAGCGAAAAGTCAACGCTGATACCGCCTAAGTAAAAGGCGAAGAAGCTCCAAAGACGTCCCTAAGGGGATGCAGAGCTTACAGCGAAAAGTCAACGCTGATACCGCCTAAGTAAAAGGCGAAGAAGCTCCAAAGACGTTCCTAAGGGAATGCAGAGCTTATACTGCCTAAGTAAAAGGCGAAGAAGCTCCAAAGACGTTCCTAAGGGAATGCAGAGCTGATGTGTGGTTGGTTCTAAAGAAATAACGGCTGAGAGTGTGGCTTCGGACATATGTTTTGGACATTCATTCGCACATTACATCATGGCATTTGCATGCATAAGCATTCATTCATAGCATTTATGTACCAAAGTGGTTGCTTCGGCAAAAAGGAGAAGTGGTTTTTTATGATTCGTTATGTAAAAGAAAAGCTTCGGCAAGAAGGAGAAGTGGTTTTTTATGATTCGTTGTGCTTCGTTGTGTACAAAAAAGAAAAGCTTCGTCGCTCGGCAAAAGAAGAATTGGTCTCTTATGCTTCGTTGTGTACGAAAAGAAGGGAAGGTGTTTTTTCGCCCTTGGCTCAAAATACTGATTTCGTCCACATCAAAGCGCCTCAGCAGAAGGGTAAGAATATATTACAAGGTATGTACAAAGTTCCTTGAGAACAGTTCAATTGTATTTACAAAAGTTGTTACAAAAGTATCCTAAGTTTTTCCTATAGTATACTTCTACTGATTTTCATTAAGCTTCAGCTTCGGCGATAGCTTCGGCGGCATATACTTTAAGTATCACTTTCAGCTTCGTCATCCTACATAAATCAAGGTATCGTGAGTAAAAATCAACTGCAAAGGAGAAAGTAAGTACGAAGTTTCATTTCTTACTGGTTCAAGATGACTTCGAGCTTCGTCTCCAGCCTTCTCCCGCCCGCCTTTTGTCCATATCATTTTTATAAATCTATTTGAGATGCTTCGGGCGAGGTCAGGTATATCATCCAGGATTGATGGAGACAGGGTGAAGTTGGGCCTGTTGATAATTTTTCCATGCTCGCAGCCGGCCTTCAGAAATGCTGCAGCAGTGCCCCGAGAAGCCACCCAGGCACAGAAGTCACCATGCCCAGCTATGACTTCGTCGAGCTCGTCAATCTCCCCCTCAATATGTTCGAAGGTCTTCGGCAGATCTTCAGCTGAGGGGGTGAATTTTTCACTGCTGGCTCCAACTGAGTAAAAAATCTTTCTTAATCGTTGAATGCACTTGTTGCTAAATTTCAAGCAGTTTTCTTGAAGACTTGTCAGTAGTTTTCTCAAATCTGAATTTTGCTGAGCTTCGGCTTCAAGTTTTGCACTAAGATCTTGTTTTTTTCGTTCGAACTGCTCAGACTGGCGGAGAAGCTTCGTATTCAGTTCTGATATTTTTGCTTCAGCTTCCGCCAATAAACCTTCGGTTGCCTGGAGCTCAAAGTTCTTTTTCTCGAAAGCATCTGATTGCTCCTTTATTTTGTTTTCCAAATTTCCAATTATAACTTCATGCTTTTTATCTTCAAGATCTTGTTGCATTTGCAAGGCTTTGCTCAACAGCATACTCTATACGAACACAACTTTCGTCAGACATGTTTTTATTAGAAGCAACAAAAGTTAGGGGACAAGTTGTTCACCTTGAAGTTGGAGTAAAATAAACTACCAACGACATGTTGTCGTCGGTAGCGGCTGATGTCTGTTTCCAGCTTCGGGAATCCAATACTCTTGGACAAAGTACTGATAACTCTGGCCCCTGTTTGGTCTCGAATACACTCTAATTTCTCGTCATCAACACCTCCGAAGAGGAGTGCCCCAGGTTTGTATCCACACGATTTGGCATACTCTTTAAGCTCTTCTATTTCAGCTTTTGATAGATGCTCTCCAACTAAGTTTCGGAACGCGAAGGCTTCGTCTTCTGAAGCTTCATTAGCAACTTCTTTTCCTTTCTTTGACGCTGCGGTCACGGCCTCTTCGGCAGTAGTGGTAGCTTCTTCTGCAGCCATGTCTAGCAATATTTGGTCAATATGTTCAATTGTGCTCTCCAAATTCAAATCTTCAGCTGAGGCAGCTTCGGCAGCTGCGGCCTCCGAAGGTGCAATTTCAATATCTGCCCCCTCTGCAGCCGTTTGTGTTTTTTGGGCCGAAGCTCTTGGCGGTGTCTTGTCAATCACCTCTGTCACGGTAATAATTCTTTGTTTCTTTGCCTTGATTGTTTTCTTCGATTTCTCGAGCTCCTTGTCCTTCTGAAAAAACTTTGTCAGATGAGGACCCAGTGGACTTAGCTTCGCAGGTAAGGATTCAGTCATTACCTTCAGAATTTCCTCAACGTCAGCAGCAGAAGGTGATGCGGGGGTTTCTTCTGCTTCGGATATTTGTTGCTTCGGAGACGTTTTCCTCTTCTTCGGAATTTTCTTCTTTAATGGTTCTTTTTCTTCATTTACGGCCTCAGTTATCCTTTTTCTTTTTTGACCCACAGCACCTTTGTTCAGGTTTTCATAATCAGGGTAATCAAAGCCCAAGGCATCCAATACTCGATTTAGCCTTCGTTTTGGACGGGTTCCGAAGGCTGCGGTCATCAATTGATCTTCTTTTTTGGAATAGTTGCCAAGTATTTCATTGCACATTGCTTCAATTGTTTCCAACCACTCTTGGCAAGGTGTTTTAAAGTATTTCTTAAATTTGAAATAGTAAGGTAAACGCACAAGTTCACCTTCTTTCTTTTTCCCCTTCAGCTTCGGCATTTCCCAATCTTTTAAACTAGGAAAAACTTGGAAAGCCAAGAACTCCTGCACCAGGTCTCTTGTACTAATATGCTCTGCAACAATTCTGAATTCATCCATTGCTTTTTGTGTAGTACCGTCTACTGACATGTTGCAGAGAGGCCGGGTTTCTCCGAAGATTAGTTCGAGTGGACTTTGCACAAGTTTCTCCTCGTCATCATTAACCTTAACATAAAACCACTCAGACTTCCACCCTGCTGCCCATTTACTCCGATAGCTGATTACAGGAAACTTCGTGGTCTTCCGATAAGCAAAGTTGTAGCAACCAAAATTTTCATGCAAGCCATCCTTTCTAGCCTTCGTCTGATAATGCAGTTCGTGAACCCGGCAGAAGCTGTCCGCAAATGGCTCCACTGCTTGGCTTCGGAGTGCCCAAATATAAACACTGAGCCTAACGATAGCGTTAGGGGTCAGCTGGTGAAAATAGATACCGAACCTCTTCAGCACCTCTGCAATAATCCCGTGAAGGGGGAATCTTAATCCAGCCTTTAAAAAGCTCTTAAAATGACAATTTCATCCTTTTCCGGCTTCGGGGTAGTCTCTTCTCCCCCGAAGCGTAGTAGCTTCTTCTGATCCTCATTAAAAAAGCCTGACTTTACCATTTTGGAGAGATCAGCCTTCGAAACGGTGGATTTTCCAAAGTCCAAGTGGCTGGGCTTACTTGGCATGGCAATACGATAATCGTCCTCGGGATCAGTTTCCTCAATAACTTCTTCTTCTACTCCGGCAGGTGCTTGTTGTGTTTGTTCTGCATCTTCACCAGGAGTCTCTTCAGAAACTACCAGCCCGGAGCGTTGCATGGCTTCGGAGATGGGAACAGTCTCCAAAGCTTCAGTTTCGCCTCCCTCACGCTCAACCCTGGCAGTAGAACGCACTCTGGCCATTTAACTATGAACTTGCGAAATTTTTAATACTTTCTTCCTCCGAAGCAGGTTTCAGACTGGAGCTTCGTTCGACTCCGATGGACAAGCTTCGGCGACGGTTAAAAATTTTGCCAGCAAAACAGTGAAAATAGCAATGAATGCTGTGGTAACTTCACACCTACTCGTCTGTTTATATAGTGCTACAGGTAAGAAGGCGAAGTGGCAGGATTTTTACACCAGGCGGGCAGTTACTCGTACTCGCTGTGCAGTGGACCGCAAAGATCAAACAGTAACTCTGCAAGGTGGGCCTGGCACGCGCTCGGAAGCCGGATCGTTTCTCCGCAACGAGCTCAGGGAAGGTGTTTTTTGGACCTTCGGCTTCTCGAAGCTGAAGAGGCTTTTTTCACGGGTCAAGCTCGTTACGAAAAACGATCTAGCACCGCGAAAGGGGCTACTATTGGGGCCATGCTTCGGTGCGCCGAAGGTCTTACACGAAGAAGCAGCTTCGGCTGAAGTCGTCCCCAGGAGATGGCCGAAGGGTCCTTTTCATGGAGCTTCGGCGTTACAAACCGACATAGAGATATAATGACCTTTTTATCCATAGAGGTCTGAGTCAATGTTGTAAACTTTTATGAGGGGCATAATTGTAATTCTTCATAGGCTGTGTCCTGTGCCTATAAATAGGTGAACAGTACCCCCGCACTGTTCACGCTGACTTGGCATTTATTACTGCGTCACGCTTGTACTTTTCTCTTCCTTCAAGACCGAAGGTACATTTGTAATTTGAAATCATTTCTATTTTCCCATGATAATGAAATAGAAATGATTCTGTCATAATATTTAAATGTTTGCTTTATACTTTGTGTATTATACGAAACCTTCGTCATTTATTGCCATATTTACGAAGGTATGTCTTTCGTAACCTTCGTCCGAGATTATTATTTCCTGAAGGGACATAATAATTAAAAGGACGAAGGACTTTAACACTTAACACTTTTTATGTTGCCTTGTTCTTAACTCTTAGCATTTGAGAACAAGTCTCCAACATATATATATATATATATATATATATATATATATATATATATATATATATATATGTGTGTGTGTGTGTGTGTGTGTATGTGTTGCATTCATAATCATGCACTTGCATTCATTAGATTGCAATCTCGCGGACGGAGAGTACGCCTTGATCCAAGAGCAAGAGGTACAGCACGAAGAAGCCCAGGAACCAGCTCCCGAGCTCGTCGCCGAAGAACCTCCCGCCGCACCCGCATTTGAAGGCAAGCCCTGGTTTATGCATAACTGTTGTATATATATATATATATGCTATTTTACTGCATTTAATGTTTGTAGCCTTATATCGTGCACTAAAGTGTAGGAATTGCTTGAAACCCTAGTTGCATGAATTCAGGATTCCTTTGAGATGGATACTAGTATGATAGGTCGAGTAGCTGCCTTGCTAACTAGGGATCTCGGTAGAAGTTGAGTGATTTTTCTCGCACTCGCGCGAGGTCAGGAATTGATTGTATTCATCTTGATAACATGATCTATGATGGTCTATGGTCATGGATCCTGGATGGATGCCTTGTCTATGAGACAGGAATGGACTTAAGGATTAATGTGCGGATACCTAAGTCAAGCGTTTGAACGTACTAGACACATGTCGGGAAATATGGTAACCGATAAGCATAGTACCTGATTGAACCTACCCGCAGACTTTCCCCCTCATTGGACCTGAGACAGAGTCTCCCATGCTAGCTATGGTGGGTACAAGTGCGGCCATTGCACAGCGGCGACCGGGGTCAATGGAGCATTGTACGTCAAGGCCCTAAGCCCTGATCTGTTGCTGGGGAATCGATGGGGACGACTGATATGTGTTGGGACGGAGTGCCCCTACATGTCGTGTGTTTAGGTTTAACTTGCAAGGTCAAAACTCGATTCGAATCGTCTGCTTCTCGCGGCTAATGAGACTGCTTGACCCCTTGTACTGCATTGAGTAAGAAGTGAAATGAGATTCTTGAGATAACTGTTGATTGTACTAAATGATTGTTACCATGTATGCTTAGAAAGGAGCAAACCTAGTGCAAAAAGGATGTGATAACACTTGAAATCTAAAACTTGTTTTAGACTCAGCTAGTACTTTTGGCAAACCAAACCCCCTCAGCCAAACAGCTTCATGGTCTAGAGGTATAGGAGTAGACTCCTCACACCGGGTAAGTCTAGCTGAGTATTATTATACCCAGCCTTACTTGTGGCATCATTTTTATAGGTTTACTGCAAGACATGGTTGATGGTGTGACTTGGCCAGCCACCCTGCCACCAGGTTGTACGGTCGAGTGGATGCCGCCGACGCAGGAGAGGACCAGGAGTTAAATACAAACCCATTTTAGCTGAACTTTAGTGGTTCTAATTAAATTATTTGGTGTCTTTGTTTTTAGTTAAAATCGTGTATTCACACTTCTCTATATCTTTGATCCTATAGACACCCTATCTTTGATCCTATAGGCACCATATACAGAGAAGACAGATAATTGATGCACTTTGTGTGTACACCTATTGGAATGTGGCTTGACGGTCGAGTGTTGATTGGAGGCATAGAACGTCTTTTGTTGTGACTGCCTAACGACCTTTGCAATAAGACGCGTCTAAGGGCTGGAAACGAGCCGAACTCGGTGCAGCTGCGAGCCGAGGCAGGCTCGGCTCGGTTATGTTGCGAGCTGACCGAGAGGCTCGGCTCGGCTCAGTAACAGCTCGCGAGCCTCATTAAATCACGTTTAGAGTATAAATTATATATTTTTTATTATATATAAGATAAAAAAATTATATATAGTATATTTTTAGACTACAATATAACTGTATCATGTATCAATTTCAAGAAATTTAATAAAATAGTTCAAAACATAATAATAATAATAATATGATATAATAGTATATTTGATGTTGTTGTTAGTTCGGTTTGCGAGCTGGACCGAACTGGCTCAGCTTAGCTCACAGTTCTAACGAGCTGCAAAATCAGATTCAGCTCAGGCTTATTTTAGCTCGTGAGCCGGCTCGAGCCGAGCCAAGACTCACCGAGCCCGAGCCAAATTTCCACCCATAGCCGGTCATTAGCTATCGAAGCAGAAAAGCGGTTGCAGGCTATGGACGGAGGTCACAAGCCACAAGTGTTGCTGATGATGCGTGGGTGCCTGTGTCGCCCTCGCCCCGCACCTTCTATCGGTCATTATTTTTATTTTTAGTTAGTACCATAATAATTAATGAAGATAGAAAATCATCTGGTTTTATAGTTGGGAGTACCTTTGTTTTCTAGATAGGGTTTGCAGTGCGTGATTAATACGGATGCATTACCAGTTGACGAGGGCACTGACCAACCTATTGTTTCCCCAGCTACATACCCTCCCGAAAAAACATCTGAGGGGTTGAAATGAGATGAGCATTAACAAGTTCTTTTTTTTTTCTTTGAAAAATTGGCAGGAATATTGACTTGTCGTATGAGAAGGAGAGCAAGCTGTATTACAGAGGTTTTATATATCGTTACATAAAGATTTTATATTACAGAGACACCAAAACACGAATCAAAGCAGAATATCATCAGAAAACCTAGCCGCATCGCATGCCATATAGCGCGCAGTGACATCTCTTCCTTTGCAAGGGCAACCATCGCAGCCGGCGCGTTCGTCACTTCCTCCGAAGATGCGACGGTTTTTTCTTCTTCGAAATGAATCATACTCACCCGTTTTTTAGAAAATAAATATACTAATTTTAACTAAATATATAAAAGATATTAATATTTAAGGTATATAGTTGGTCTTATTAGACAGATCGTTAAATCTAATTTTATGATAATTTTTTAAAAATGTAAATATTATCAATATTTTTTTATACATTTAGTTGAATTTTAAAAATGTAGTCAAAATGAACCTTGTCGGGGACCATAATTAGGGGTACCCTCAAGGCTCCTAATTCTCAGCTGGTAACCCCCATCAGCATAAAGCTGCAAATGCCTGATGTGTGCGATTAAGTCAGGGATCAGTCCATTCGAGGGACTCGATCACGCCTCGACCGAGCCTAGCCTCGGACAAAGGCAGCCGACCCTGGAGGATCTCCGTCTCGCCCGAGGCCCCCCTCCAGCGGCGAACATATTTCCGGCTCGCCCGAGGCCCTGTCTTCGCCGAGAAGCAACCCTGACCAAATCGCCGCACCGATCGCCCAAGTCGCAGGAGCATTTAATGCAAAGGTGGTCTGACGCCTTTATCCTGACGCGCACCCTTCAGTTGACAGAGCCGAAGTGACCGCCGTCACTTCGCCGCTCCACTGACCGGCCTGACAGAAAGACAGCGCCGCCTGCGCCACTCCGACTGCGGTGCCACTTGACAGAGTGAGGCTGACAGGCAGTCAGGCCCGCCCGCAGGCACCATAGGAAGCTTCGCTCCGCCCGACCCAGGCCTCGGACTCGGGCTAAGCCCCGGAAGACGGCGAACTCCGCCCCGCCCGACCCAGGCCTCGGACTCGGGCTAAGCCCCGGAGGACGACGAACTCCGCTCCGCCCGACCCAGGGCTCGGACTCGGGCTAAGCCCCAGAAGACGACGAACTCCGCTCCGCCCGACCCAGGGCTCGGACTTGGGCTCAGCCCCAGAAGACGACGAACTCCGCTCCGCCCGACCCAGGGCTCGGACTTGGGCTCAGCCCCAGAGGACGACGAACTCCGCTCCGCCCGACCCCAGGGCTCGGACTCCGCCCTGGCCTCCGCCGACGGCCTCTGCCTCACCCGAACCAGGGGCTCGGACTCGGACTCGACCTCGGCCACGGAAGACAGACTCGACCTCGGCTTCGGAGGAGCTTCCACATCGCCCATGTCGGCGTTTTTGGGTCCGACCGCACACCCGGGGTTGCCCCTCAAGGTGTTTTCTAGGAGTAGGACGGTGTCGACGACTGTAGCAAAATGGTTCGTGCCGATCGCACGAGGGACAGTGGACAAGATTTACAGGTTCGGGCCGCTTAGAAATGCGTAACACCCTACGTCCTGGTGAGTATGTATGCATGGTTACAAGAGGGCACTCTGGTTTGACGACACAGAGAGTTGATGGGGGTGGCTGAGTAATGTAGGGTCGATCCATCTGAAGGGGTGCCCCCTAGGCCTTATATACTCGACCGTGGGGCAGTACACGTGGTTATGATAACAACAAGTAGCTAAAAAGTAGTGAACCTCTTGAGTTTATCCCTACGTAACCCTCGCCGACTTATTCTCGCACGGCTCCGTTGCATGGGGGCTCCGGCGCTGGAAGGTCGGGTTTCTGTTGCAATCCACTCGTTCGACGTTGTGGGCCGTCCGAGTTTGCACCAATCCGGTCTCCCGTCTTTTCTGCTTTGTTGGTTGTCTTTCCCCAGGCCCACGAAAGAATGACCTTACGATTTACTGGGCCTCTGGGCCTTCCGTGAGGTCTTTCACTCCTTTAGTGGACCCGGGGGATATCTATCCCCCACAAGCCCCCGATCTTTGGGTTAATTTAGAGGTAATCAACCCACAGATCCCAGGTCCAAGAAATGACTTCCCGCTGTCTTCTCTTGCTCCGATCTCTTACTCGACCGAAGCTTAGTTTCGTGCTTGTGCCTTAGAGGTCGGCATTTCGATTTGTAGGTCTCTGGACTGCATTGGGTGCTCCGGAGGTGCACCCAATGGGTGTAGCCCCCGACCTTTGATTAGATTCTAAAAGATAATCTACTCGAGGGTCCTCCTCAGAAATTATCTCCATTTGTGCTCCTGCATCTTGGGTGAGGATCGGTCTTTTTAATCTTGTCTCACGCCTTAGAAGTCGGCATTATCTCGGTTTGGAATGATAATCCATGGGGTGCACCGAAGGTGCACCCAATGGGTGTAGCCCCCGACCTTCAAATGGATTTTTTAAGGATAATCCATTCGAAGGTCTTCCTTTTGCTTGTAGAAATTGGCATGAAGCTGTTTGCATTATGCTTTGGAGGTCAGCATTATGTCATCAATATTTGGCTGCAGAGGTCAGCATATATTTTGTCTTTAGCAGCCGAGTTTGCAATCCATCCGTATCTTGCTAGGTAATGCAATTTACTTGCTTCTGCGACTTGATTGGATGTTCTCTGTCTAGTCTTTGTGTCGCTTCTGTCGGCCATATCTTGTATTTTGCTGGCTATATTTGGCTTTCCTCTGATCCTTACTGATATCTCATTTTTGTCTTGAGGTATTGTCACACCCGGTTTTAGAAGGCAAACCGAATGCGAACCATGTACGTGCCAGGATCAGTTATTCACGTACACAGCAGTTACATAATATGGACATCATCACACAGTGCTCAAAATAGTATTAAGAAGGGAAATAGTCGATTACATCATACGTCTGAGACGTCCATATAGTTCTTACAATAAATCAAAGTGCGGAAAAGAAACGTAGATAACCGCGGCCTTCACAGGCAGCCGACTGGGGGTTGCCGCTAACCCACACCTAGAACTCGTCGTAGTCTTGAAACTCCTGGAAGTCTCCTTCTACAGCTTCATCTTCGCCTGAGCAGTGGTTGCAATGCTGACAACCTGGGGATGGGGGGGTTTGGTGTGTGGAGCAAGGGTGAGTACACATCAACGTACTCAGCAAGTATCCTGTTTGGCTGTAGTGGACTAGCTTTATGTGGGGGGTAAGCCAAGCAGTTGCTTTTAGTTGGTCAGGTTATTACTTACTAGTAGAAAGCCAGGTTTTAACATTAACCCAAGTTATTAGCCCAATGTATCCTTTCCAAACGGAAAGAATACCACTTACCATTACCAAAATCATAATCAGAACCATCAATCTCATTGCCACCTGTACCAAAATATCTCTGATCAAGTATCACTAATCACTGGAGCTCCCTTGGCCGCTCATAACCGTGAGCACGGCTGATATATCAGTTTCAAACACTCTGCAGAGGTTGTGCACTTTACCCACAAGCCGTGATTCCCATTCTGCCCGGAGATCATGACTCTCCATTGATCACTACCAAGGTGACCCAGCAGGGCATCACTACGTAGCCTTTACAAAGATTCCCCGGGACTGTAGCCACCCGTTAGGTTTCCTAAATGCACCGCACTCCTCCCCAAGGGGCGAACCCAAACTTGGCAGAGCGAGCCGCATACACCGAGCCCCATTGACGGCACGACGGCTAAGTGAACTACACCCCGGGTCCTCTAATTATTCAGCTAAGGGCACCCCATTCCACCCTCATGGTTGCACTGTTTTCCCGGGCGGTCATCCATAGAACAGGTCCTTACGGA
Organism: Zea luxurians; assembly: GCA_029449295.1. NCBI lineage: Eukaryota > Viridiplantae > Streptophyta > Magnoliopsida > Poales > Poaceae > Zea > Zea luxurians. The sequence continues at coordinate 5,984,313 of JAOPSE010000082.1, read as the reverse complement.
GAGGCACTCGAGAAACCGCTCGAGTCCCCTTGAAGGCCACAAATACAATCATAAATAAGACGGGAAAACAGCGTATCATAGATATTCTCATCATGTTCATTGATTAGAGTTAAGCAATAGCATAAAGCTAAACAGTAATAATCCAACCCAGATAGGTAAACAAGGACATGGATAACAAAAGCTAGTCAATCCTTAGGCATAAATGTGTAGAGCGGGAGGTGAATTAAATAATGAATAGGACATAGATAGGTCAAGGGACACTTGCCTCCACCAACCGACTGCTGCTCAGGGGCTTCTCCTGCGAGTTCCTCGGGCTCTTCAACCGGATCGTTCTCTAAGCGGGTGCAAACATACATACATCCATCCATCGAAATTAGGAAACCAACAGTACACCATACAAGAGAACAAGTAAAGCAAATATGCATAGAATACCACATACGATAATGAATTTACCTTGGTTAGAAAGAAACGAGGGAAAGTTTCGCAGGGGTTGAGGCTTATGCTCGAGGGACACTACGGGTAGACGAAAGACTAGACGTCACGTGCTCTAGTTTTAATTAGTTCTAACAAAAGAATTAGTTACATGCACTAATGTAATCGCAACCACTTTTAGTAGATTAACATTGAACGAGATAGATGATTAGTTATACGAATTAACTAACGTAACCAATTTCCAAATTGAGACTCCTATCTTATTAATATAAACGACGTGATTAGCGCATATAGGAGACGGGGTGGGGGGGGGGTAGACGAGGCACGACGAGTCGTGCCAAGGCACGCGCACTACGCGGGCACGCACGCGAGGCCGCACTGTAGCATCCCAAAAATTCAAACCTTGAAATTTTCTCAAACTCGCTCTAAATTCAAAATGAATTTCAAATTTCATTTCAAAATGTTTGTTTGCGAGTTGATATCAGCAAATAAAATATAGTGGTCTATATTCTCTCCAAAATCCTCCTCCAAATATCCTACAAATATTTCCCCAGTGATCCCCCTCAAATTCTTTCCAGAAATACTGCCCAGATATTTCCCGAATAATCCCCTTCAAGTTCTTTCCAGAAATATTGTCCAAATATTCCACCGATATATCTCCAGGTATTTTTCTCTTGAGAAATACCTTCAGAATCATTTTTTCAAGTCCCTACAAATATTTTCTTCATAACTTTCCTCATGCTCATACGTATACGTATACCTCTGGTGTCATACGGTGAGCTCTACAAGCAAATCTCACTTATACAAGACAAATACATGCTAACCTCCCACTAATCATCTCATCCTCCCACTAATCCTCTCATCCCTCCCCCTAATCCCCCCACCATGGCTATAAATAGAGGGGCAAGGGCCTCCTCTCATCCCACCCCAAGCCATTTCATGGCAACTCTCTCCCCCCCACACACACCCACTCCATGTTCCACACAAGCACACACTAGCACAAGGATCGTTCGATCGTTCTTCGATCGTTCGTCCCCTGTTCTTAGTTTGTTCGTTCGTTCGTCCGATCGTTCGATCGTTCGTCCGATCGTTCATGGTTCGTTCGTCCGTTCGTCCGATCGTTCGATCGTTCGTCCGTTCGTTCGTCCAAATAATCTTTTTCCTACCGTTATGCTGCCGAAATTCCGATCGTTCGTTTGTTCGATCATTCGATCGTTCATCGTTCGTTCATAGTCCCTATTCGTCGTTCATCGTTCGTTCATAGTCCCTATTCATCGTTCTTCCAGATAATCTTTGTCCTGCCGTTATGCTGCCGAAATTCCGATCGTTCGTTCATCCGATCATTCGATCGTTCGTCCGTTCGTTCGTCCAAATAATCTTTTCCTGTCGTTATGCTGCCAAAATTCCGATCGTTCGTTCGTCCGATCATTCGATCGTTTGTCCGTTCGTTCATAGTTCCTATTCATCGTTCATCGTTCGTTCATACGAACTATTCACTATCACTATTCACCATTACTATTCACTGTACTATTCACTGTTACTATTCACATACACTATTCATTATCGTTGCTATTTACCATTACTATTCATCATCGTTACTATTCATCGATGATGTCTATAATTACTTTTCCGTCGCCACTATTCATCGTTACTAATCATCGTTACTATTCATCGGTCATCTAGTTACCCCAAATTTCAACTACTCATCCATCATGCTGTCCAGTCCACCTAAGACCAGCCAGACCCATGTTCCAGTCATACGAACTCCGGTGACTGTGATGTTCCTTCCAGTAGGAACTTCCCATCTGGTCACCCATCCCAGGTTTCTCCAAGTTGAGCATGCTTGACTTTAAGATTCCTTCGAACCAGGCTTCCAAACTCAGATTCCAATAATCCTTGTTTCTAAATTCTTATCAAACTACTCCCTATCCAACCATGTCATCCCTTAAGCATGGTCCATATTCCTGAAAACTCCCAAAATACTCTTGTCCCATATTCTACCTATAACTATCCTGTCCATACTAAGTCAGACGATTCATTCGTCACTGTTCTCACCAACAGTGAACTTCACTGTGCTACACCACATACACCCAGCTATAAATACACCCAGCTACCCTCTCCCTCTCCACACACACACAACACCCTCAGCCAAGGCAAACGCCCCACCCACTCAGTTACTCCGCCCCGCCGGCTACACGCATAGTGTCGCTTCGCCTCCAGTCCACCCTCCTGGTAAGCACCTCCGCTCCACCACCAGTAATATCACAACACCACATGACACAGATTCTACTCAAGACTCTACCCATCCATATATTGCTATTCTGACCACTATACTAAATATTTGTTGGTATACTTGCTGGTTTGTATGTTTGCTTGTTCATGTTGCATAGTTATCGGAGCGTTCGTGCCGTCTCGTGGAGGCCAGATCCGCAAGTCTACGCTAGGCGGTGGAGCCAGAAGCCAGTTCCGCGAGCTCCCCTTCCCCCTTCGCCGAATAAGCACGGCAAGCTCACTGGATCCCTTTGATGCATAAATTACCTATGATTTTTCAACCACAACCCTCAGCCTGTTATTTTATGCATGATATGATTTTGAGACAAGTTATTATGGCCACCCAGCCGCTTGCCGCAATCAATCCCTGATATATATGTTCCAAATGATTTGAGAACAGGTGTGAGTTTTCAAAAGAAAATGCTTTTCAAAATGTGTGTGATGAAGGGTTTTCACCCTTATCACCTTGTGAGTGGGATAATCAGGGACTCCCTGGTTTAGGGGAGGGCCTAAGGTGATGGCTCAGCTGGTTTAGGCGTGAGCAGAAGGATTGTCCCCTCGTATAAGGACCGGTTTGTCATCTTCTCTACCTGTACTCTTTAATAGTACAACCACTCGAGACTGTGTGGGCAGTCACTCAATCTGAACTCGTGCGGTCCGACCCCAGGGTTATGAAGGCTGGGGAGCACCGGGAGGATAAGGAGGGGGAAAGTTTTGTCCGGTTTGGACATGGCGGTGGCCTGACTCCTTCCGAATAACCGTTAAGGTTAGGACGTGCGAGGAAAGAAAGAGATTCGGATCTGGATCTCATTGATCATGAGATCGCAGAGCCGGACTAGTGGGTAAAGTGTACACCTCTGCGCAGAGTTTGAAAACCTATTCGAATAGTCTGTGTCCACAGGAATGGACGAGTCTGGTATGGTATGGCAATTAATGTTTTGTTTTCCAAAAAAAAGAGATGGTTTTGAGAAAAGTGGTTTTTAAAAGGTTCGGCGGTTGAGCCGTGAGCTATGGTGGACGGGAAGTCCAGTAGCTATTTTTGAAAAGGAAAACCTGTGGGAAACTGCTCAGATACCTGGATGGTTTAGTCCAGGGGATTTTGTAATAATACTGAAAAACTTCATGCTCCTTTTGGAGAGGATGCACTTTGCAAAATACAAAATGTTTTTCAAAACAACCCTGCATAAAATATGGCTGTTTCTGCAAATATCCTAAGCTCTACATATTCCATGCATTATATCTGATTTCCCCATTCCGTGGGTGAAGGTGGGCTGCTGAGTACGTTTGTACTCACCCTTGCTTATTTGTTGTTTTTCAGAAAAAGGAGATCGGGTAAGAGTTACGACTGTTCCCAACCTTGCCTGTGGCTGTTGGACCGCTGAATTGCTTCGCTGCGTATATCGGGCTGCTTTCGCCCCACTCTGATGATATGTCCCGAGTTGTGGACCAACTCTTAAAGTTGTTCGTCACCTTTATAGGTTTGTCTCGTTTATGCAGTTCTGGAACTATCTGATGTATAAATGTGTTTACTAGCCTCCTGGGACTAGTAATTGTATCACATTTGAGTCCCAGAGGATTGGGGACGCTTCAGGTGGTATCGGAGCTGTTAGGTTGGCCGCAGGACTTAACCCTTAGCCCGATCAAAAGTTTTTGAGTCCAAACTATTTTCTTAAAAAAATCTTGCTCTCACCCCTTCATTTCAAAAATGCTTTCCCCCCTTTCCTTCTCTCAGAAGTCAGATGGAGGTTCAGTGCCAAACCAGCTTCTGCCAGAATGAAGATGGTTTCCCCAAGTTGCTGAGAGCATGCACAGTCCGCCTCGGAATTAGGAGCCAGCCAGAGTATGATGGTCGTGAATTCATCGAGCATGGCACAAAGAAGTGTGTCGTGACTGTATACATTGGATCCAGTCCGCACCATGTGGAATGGAGTGTCACTACTGCTGGGCACAGATTCAAAGACACCTGCCAAGTCGTCGCTCGCAAGGCATTGAGGGCCCTGTGTCAGATCTATGAAGAAGAAGTGGCCGACACCCCGCTCAGATTCTTTCCGCCCTTTCAGAGAGATCGTCCTGTTTGGATGGCCAGGATGCGTGCATTGGAAGAGCAGCAACTGCTTGAGGACGACCCCACAGTCGTGTACCTCACTGCATACCTGCTCACCCTTGATGCACAGTATGATTTCTTGGCTCGGCACCACCGTCAGATGATTGCCCGAGCAGAAGATTCAGAGAAGCGCAACCGTCAGCTCCATGTGGATCTCACTACAGCTCAAGCCCGTGTAGCTGCCTTGGAAAGTCGTGAAGTCATTGTTGTTGAAGCCCTGAAGCAAGCCAAGGATGAGCATGTCCAGAAGCTGATGGAGGCCTACTTGGTAACCCATAACCAACGTAGAGCCCTGCGGATCCAAGAGCCCGCTCCATCCAACCCAGTTCAACCCAAGAGAGCTGAAGACCCCCAGATTCTTGAAGGTCACCCGGTCTTTACCATAGGAGAAAAGAAGGCTTGGGAACTACCAGAAGGAGCCATAGTCTTGGAAGGAATTCCAGTCTCCCCTAAGGCTATGGATAAGCAAGAGCACCCTGAATCATCCCAAGATCCCCCGCCGGAGTTGCGTGAGCCCCTCACCATGAAGAAGATTCCAGCACCATCCCTTGAAGTCAAGGAAGAAGCTGCAAGCACCCCGCCAGCACCGCCGCCCTCTAAGGAGCTACAAGAGCCAGCCCCGCTTGAAGAAGAGTTCGACCCCGTCTTGCCATCTCAATCGCCGCCAGAAGAAGTCATCAACATCAGCTCCCTCTTGACCCATCCAGGAGATGTCTCATATTGAAGTTGTGTGCAAGCCTTTCCAGAAGAGAATTGCCTGGTCTGAAGTTAGTATGCCCAGTCCTCTGCATGCATTGGGTAGTGAAGTTTTTCTTCACTTTGGCTAGAGCCCTGCATGTATGAGAGGTAATCGTGTAGACTCGTGTTTTGCAAAACTCTAATTGTGTGGCCCCCTAGGGCATTTCAAAATGAATTTTGCTTGATGTTTTCCTCCCTTTTGAGTGCATATGTGATGCTTTAACGATAGTGCTCATAAGTTGCATTTAGCATAGTTCTCAATGCAGGAGCTGAGCAATAGTAGTTATGCTTAGCCCCCGAATCTGAGTAGTCCGTGCTTTGGAAAAACTCTATTCTTCCCTTATTCAAAACATTTGATTTGTTTGTGCTTATCATTGCTGAGCTTGTGTGTTTTCTTTTCGTTTTTCTTAAAAAGGTTTTCTCTAAAAACATACATCACAAATTAGAGCTAATCCTTACCTTATGCTTCCATTCTCATCTTAACCCATCTGAAGAGAAAAGTGTCTTACCCAAGAAGATACCGGGAAGCTTACCCTTGAAGCCTGGAACCAGCTACAGAAGAAACCAGTCCAGCCGCTCAGTCAAAAGGACCGACCGTGAGAATCAAAGCACTGCCCTTGAGTCAAAGTAAACAGGAAAAGAGGACAGAAGGAGTTATTACCATACAGAGAGGCAAAGATTCTTGGAACCAGAGACCACAAACATCAGGGTCATCGACCCCACCACTCACCTGTGCCCCCCCGCACGCGTGCCCGCCTCCATGCGCACTACCACCGCCCCACGCCCCCTTTGCAGCGCACTACCGCCACCCACCCCCTTTGCAGCGCACCCACCACCGCCATCACCACCAGCAACACCATCCCCCCTCCATCACACCTGATGCCTCGTGTCACCTGCTCCATCACCGCCACTCCGCACCCGAGCACCCTCGCTTGCCTATAAAGCACCCCCACCAGCCCCCATCAACTCCCACCTCGCTCAAAGCAAAGCACACTCCAGATAAATCCCCTCTGCCAAATCGCAAGCAACTCCATTTTCCACTGCCTCGCCCCCTAAGATCACAATGCTTGGTGATTCTTGGGTTGAAGACTGTTGCACATGGTTCATAGTCTTTGGTTTCCTCCAGTGTATGATAGTAATACTCATCGATAGAATCCTCCAGTGGGAAGAGCAAAGAGAAAGAAAGGGTCAGTGAAAAGAAGATAGTGAAGAGAAGATGAGAAGAAGGTTGTCCCAGAATCAACCCTATGTCAGTCATCTCTCCGCAGCCTATTCAAGCAGCAACAGCAGCAGAAGGACCTATAACACCCTTGTTATGTGGTACTTCAAGGAGTTCAAATCCCCAAGATTCAAGAGTTCTACCCTCATTCTTTTTAAGTGGGGTAGTATTCTAGCAAAGTTCCTGCAATGGAGAAAAAGAAGAAGGCCTGTAACAAGCTTGTGGAGTACCAGATCATCAAAGCTTATAAGTTTCTGGATGAGAAGTGGTCACCCAAGTTTTGTTGACGAAGCACCAGAAGACCAATCAAGGAAGGAATCCATGTGGAAGTTCGCAAGAGAAAGGTTTGCGTGTTGGCATCAATGCTTCCTCAATAAGCTAGCTGCCAAGCGAAAGCCAAAAGCCAGAAGATGATCTTTGAGTAGCCAGAATCAGCGTTTGCAATCAGCAACCAGATGCTCCGCCAGGCCAGATTTTGTTGAAGTTCCATCTCCTCGAAGAGTCTGCAAAGTGAAGATATGTAGCTGAAGTAAAGCTATACCCATAACCCTTCTAAGCCGAATCTCGAGGACGAGATTCCTTTTAAGTGGGGTAGATTTGTAGCATCCCAAAAATTCAAACCTTGAAATTTTCTCAAACTCGCTCTAAATTCAAAATGAATTTCAAATTTCATTTCAAAATGTTTGTTTGCGAGTTGATATCAGCAAATAAAATATAGTGGTCTATATTCTCTCCAAAATCCTCCTCCAAATATCCTACAAATATTTCCCCAGTGATCCCCCTCAAATTCTTTCCAGAAATACTGCCCAGATATTTCCCGAATAATCCCCTTCAAGTTCTTTCTAGAAATATTGTCCAAATATTCCACCGATATATCTCCAGGTATTTTTCTCTTGAGAAATACCTTCAGAATCATTTTTTCAAGTCCCTACAAATATTTTCTTCATAACTTTCCTCATGCTCATACGTATACGTATACCTCTGGTGTCATACGGTGAGCTCTACAAGCAAATCTCACTTATACAAGACAAATACATGCTAACCTCCCACTAATCATCTCATCCTCCCACTAATCCTCTCATCCCTCCCCCTAATCCCCCCACCATGGCTATAAATAGAGGGGCAAGGGCCTCCTCTCATCCCACCCCAAGCCATTTCATGGCAACTCTCTCCCCCCCCACACACACACCCACTCCATGTTCCACACAAGCACACACTAGCACAAGGATCGTTCGATCGTTCTTCGATCGTTCGTCCCCTGTTCTTAGTTTGTTCGTTCGTTCGTCCGATCGTTTGATCGTTCGTCCGATCGTTCATGGTTCGTTCGTCCGTTCGTCCGATCGTTCGATCGTTCGTCCGTTCGTTCGTCCAAATAATCTTTTTCCTACCGTTATGCTGCCGAAATTCCGATCGTTCGTTTGTTCGATCATTCGATCGTTCATCGTTCGTTCATAGTCCCTATTCGTCGTTCATCGTTCGTTCATAGTCCCTATTCATCGTTCTTCGAGATAATCTTTGTCCTGCCGTTATGCTGCCGAAATTCCGATCGTTCGTTCGTCCGATCATTCGATCGTTCGTCCGTTCGTTCGTCCAAATAATCTTTTCCTGTCGTTATGCTGCCAAAATTCCGATCGTTCGTTCGTCCGATCATTCGATCGTTTGTCCGTTCGTTCATAGTTCCTATTCATCGTTCATCGTTCGTTCATACGAACTATTCACTATCACTATTCACCATTACTATTCACTGTTACTATTCACTGTTACTATTCACATACACTATTCATTATCGTTACTATTTACCATTACTATTCATCATCGTTACTATTCATCGATGATGTCTATAATTACTTTTCCGTCGCCACTATTCATCGTTACTAATCATCGTTACTATTCATCGGTCATCTAGTTACCCCAAATTTCAACTACTCATCCATCATGCTGTCCAGTCCACCTAAGACCAGCCAGACCCATATTCCAGTCATACGAACTCCGGTGACTGTGATGTTCCTTCCAGTAGGAACTTCCCATCTGGTCACCCATCCCAGGTTTCTCCAAGTTGAGCATGCTTGACTTTAAGATTCCTTCGAACCAGGCTTCCAAACTCAGATTCCAATAATCCTTGTTTCTAAATTCTTATCAAACTATTCCCTATCCAACCATGTCATCCCTTAAGCATGGTCCATATTCCTGAAAACTCCCAAAATACTCTTGTCCCATATTCTACCTATAACTATCCTGTCCATACTAAGTCAGACGATTCATTCGTCACTGTTCTCACCAACAGTGAACTTCACTGTGCTACACCACATACACCCAGCTATAAATACACCCAGCTACCCTCTCCCTCTCCACACACACACAACACCCTCAGCCAAGGCAAACGCCCCACCCACTCAGTTACTCCGCCCCGCCGGCTACACGCATAGTGTCGCTTCGCCTCCAGTCCACCCTCCTGGTAAGCACCTCCGCTCCACCACCAGTAATATCACAACACCACATGACACAGATTCTACTCAAGACTCTACCCATCCATATATTGCTATTCTGACCACTATACTAAATATTTGTTGGTATACTTGCTGGTTTGTATGTTTGCTTGTTCATGTTGCATAGTTATCGGAGCGTTCGTGCCGTCTCGTGGAGGCCAGATCCGCAAGTCTACGCTAGGCGGTGGAGCCAGAAGCCAGTTCCGCGAGCTCCCCTTCCCCCTTCGCCGAATAAGCACGGCAAGCTCACTGGATCCCTTTGATGCATAAATTACCTATGATTTTTCAACCACAACCCTCAGCCTGTTATTTTATGCATGATATGATTTTGAGACAAGTTATTATGGCCACCCAGCCGCTTGCCGCAATCAATCCCTGATATATATGTTCCAAATGATTTGAGAACAGGTGTGAGTTTTCAAAAGAAAATGCTTTTCAAAATGTGTGTGATGAAGGGTTTTCACCCTTATCACCTTGTGAGTGGGATAATCAGGGACTCCCTGGTTTAGGGGAGGGCCTAAGGTGATGGCTCAGCTGGTTTAGGCGTGAGCAGAAGGATTGTCCCCTCGTATAAGGACCGGTTTGTCATCTTCTCTACCTGTACTCTTTAATAGTACAACCACTCGAGACTGTGTGGGCAGTCACTCAATCTGAACTCGTGCGGTCCGACCCCAGGGTTATGAAGGCTGGGGAGCACCGGGAGGATAAGGAGGGGGAAAGTTTTGTCCGGTTTGGACATGGCGGTGGCCTGACTCCTTCCGAATAACCGTTAAGGTTAGGACGTGCGAGGAAAGAAAGAGATTCGGATCTGGATCTCATTGATCATGAGATCGCAGAGCCGGACTAGTGGGTAAAGTGTACACCTCTGCGCAGAGTTTGAAAACCTATTCGAATAGTCTGTGTCCACAGGAATGGACGAGTCTGGTATGGTATGGCAATTAATGTTTTGTTTTCCAAAAAAAAGAGATGGTTTTGAGAAAAGTGGTTTTTAAAAGGTTCGGCGGTTGAGCCGTGAGCTATGGTGGACGGGAAGTCCAGTAGCTATTTTTGAAAAGGAAAACCTGTGGGAAACTACTCAGATACCTGGATGGTTTAGTCCAGGAGATTTTGTTATAATACTGAAAAACTTCATGCTCCTTTTGGAGAGGATGCACTTTGCAAAATACAAAATGTTTTTCAAAACAACCCTGCATAAAATATGGCTGTTTCTGCAAATATCCTAAGCTCTACATATTCCATGCATTATATCTGATTTCCCCATTCCGTGGGTGAAGGTGGGCTGCTGAGTACGTTTGTACTCACCCTTGCTTATTTGTTGTTTTTCAGAAAAAGGAGATCGGGTAAGAGTTACGACTGTTCCCAACCTTGCCTGTGGCTGTTGGACCGCTGAATTGCTTCGCTGCGTATATCGGGCTGCTTTCGCCCCACTCTGATGATATGTCTCGAGTTGTGGACCAACTCTTAAAGTTGTTCGTCACCTTTATAGGTTTGTCTCGTTTATGCAGTTCTGGAACTATCTGATGTATAAATGTGTTTACTAGCCTCCTGGGACTAGTAATTGTATCACATTTGAGTCCCAGAGGATTGGGGACGCTTCACGCACGCACACGCCGCGGACTAACCGTACGCACGTCGGAGCCGTGCGCTAGCCGAGCTCAAAGCCGCGCGCCATAGGCACGCTGGGCCAAGCTCAAGACCACGCAGGGGCCGACACGACGCGAGCGAGGCACAGCGGGGGCGAGCGGGCAAGCACGCCGGGGAAAGCGAGCGCGGGCGAGCGAGGATACGGCCGGGCGAGGCCGAACGCGGGGATGGGCGGCCGAGCTGGGGCACGGGGGCGGTTGAACCGGGGGGGGGCGACCGAGCTCGCCGGGAGGGGCGGTTGGGCCGGGCCGGGGCGCGAGCGGCCGAGCCGAGGCCGGGGCAGGGCGGGGTAGGGGCGGGACGCCGGGGGCGCGGGCCGGGCGGGGTCGCCGGAGCGGAGCCGGGCGAGGGCGACCGGGGCGCGAGACGGGGCGGGGTCGCCGGAGCGGGGCCAAGGCGGCCGAGCTCGCCGGAGGGGGCGGGGGCGCGGCTTGGCGGCCGAGCTCGGGGCGCGGGCGCCGGAGCGGGGTGCCGGGCGCCATGGCCGCGAGCGCCATGGCTGCGAGCGGCCGGGCCGAGCCGAGCGGCGGGGGCGCGACCGGCCGAGCCGGGGCCAAGGCGGGCGGCGCGGGGGAGGGCGCCGGGGAGAGGAGAGGGAGGAGGGAGAGGGAGGAGGAGGGAGGGGCCTCACCGGAGGGGAGAACGGCGGCGGCGGCGGCGAGGGGCGCGGGGGAGGGCGCCGGTTAGGGTTTGGGGAGAGAGAGGGAGAGGGAATGACGGGCGGGGCCCGCGGGAGGATTTTTGGAAAAAAGAAAAGAGGTGGGGGGGGCGGCTGGGCCGGCTGGGCCCAAAGGGGGGGGGGAAGGGGGGCGCGCGGGTGGGCCGGCCGGGAGGCCCACGCGGGAGGGGAGGGGGAGGCGGCTTGGGCCGAAATGGGAAAGGGAGAGAGAGAGAAAAAGAAAAGGATTTTCTTTTTCAAAAATCTAATTTTCTTTGGATGAATGCTTTCACATTTTAATCAATCAAAAAAATGCATGGTTTGGCATGGTGCATCACAGAAAATAAAGTGTTTTAAGGTTTTGCTTCACACGAGGTCTAAAGCCAAATCTCGCTGCGACTTTGGAAAAGATCAAGGCTTAGCGAGAAGAGAAGGGAAAAAAAGAAAGAGTAACGCCTGAATTTGGTGAGAGAAAAGAAGAAAAAATTCTACCCCCAAATTCAGGGCGTTACAAACCTATCCCCCTTAAAAGAATCTCGCCCTCGAGATTCAGGGTTGGCTAGCAAAGAGCTCAGGGTACTTGGCCATCAGATCATCTTCACGCTCCCAGGTTGCTTCTTCCTCAGAGTGATGATTCCATCTGACTTTGCACATTCTGATGGTCTTCCTTCGGGTGACCCTGTCTGCAACCTCAAGGATTTGCACTGGCTTCTCAACGTAGGTCAAGTCCTCCTGGACTTCAAGACCTTCCACTGGCAACTGCTCTTCTGGCACACGCAAGCACTTCTTCAACTGAGACACATGAAAGACATCATGCACAGCTGACAAATTCTCTGGCAAACTGAGCTGATAGGCCACTTCTCCACGTCTTGCAAGAATCTGATACGGACCGATGTAACGGGGTGCTAGCTTGCCTTTCACTCCGAATCTTCTGACTCCTCTGATCGGTGACACTTTTAGATAGACGAAGTCTCCGACTTCAAAACTCAGCTCTCTTCTTCTTGTGTCTGCATAGCTTCGCTGCCTCGATTGCGCTATCTTCAGATTCTCTCGGACCATCTTGATGTTTTTTCTTCAGCTTCAAGCAAAATGTCTGGCCCAAACACCTGCTTCTCTCCAGGCTGATCCCATTGCAACGGAGTTCTGCAACTCCTTCCATAGAGCGCCTGAAATGGTGACATCTTCAAACTGGCCTGGTAACTATTGTTATAGGAAAACTCTGCATAAGGCAATCTCTTGTCCCATCCGGACTGATCTTGCAACGCACAGGCTCTCAACATGTCTTCAAGAATTTGATTGGTCCTTTCGGTCTGGCCATCTGACTGCGGATGATAAGCTGAACTGAAATTCAGATGCGTGCCCAAAGCTTCATGCAACTGCTGCCAGAAATGAGAGGTGAACTGCGTTCCTCTGTCTGACACTATCTTCTTTGGCACACCATGAAGACAAACGATCCGAGACATATACAATTCTGCCAATACTGCACTGCTATAGTTGGTCTTGACAGGTATGAAGTGGGCTGACTTGGTCAAGCGGTCCACTACTACCCAAATGGAATCGTAGCCGGCTCGGGTGCGAGGCAATCCGACTATGAAATCCATACCGATTTCATCCCATTTCCACTGAGGGATCTGCAACGGTTGCAACAATCCAGCAGGTCTCTGGTGCTCTGCCTTAATTCTTCGGCAACTATCGCACATAGCCACATGCTCTGCGATTTCCCTCTTCATTCCGTACCACCAGAATTTCTTCTTCAGATCCTGATACATCTTCTCACTGCCAGGGTGAATCGAATAGGCTGTCTCATGAGCTTCCTTGAGAATCAACCCCCGAATAGACTGGACATTGGGAACACACAAGCGGTCTTTGAACCATACCACACCTTCAGCATCTTCTCGAAAATCTTTGCCTTTGCCTTCTAGAATCAGTCGCCGGATCTCACTGATTTTCTCATCATTCTTCTGCGCTTCTTTGATTTCGCGCTCCAAGGTAGGTTCCAACTCAACTGTGACTCCTCGCGAATTATTCAGAAATCCGAGACTCAACCTGTCAAACTCCTTGGCCAACTCATAAGGCATCGGACGAGCAACCATCAGATTGACTTGACTCTTTCTGCTCAAAGCATCTGCCACTACGTTTGCTTTGCCTGGATGGTAATGAATCTCCAACTCATAGTCTTTGATCAACTCTAACCATCTTCGTTGCCTCATGTTCAACTCTGACTGAGTGAATATGTACTTCAGACTCTTGTGGTCTGTGTAAACATCGCATTTCTGTCCATACAGATAGTGTCTCCATGTCTTCAGTGCGTGAACCACTGCTGCCAACTCTAGATCATGGATTGGGTAATTCTTCTCATGAACCTTCAACTGTCGGGACGAGTAAGCCACAACTCTTCCCTCCTGCATCAACACACATCCCAAACCTGTGTAACAAGCATCACAATACACCGAGAAGGGCTTGTGCACATCAGGCAAGACTAGGACAGGCGCTGTAGTCAACTTCTCTTTCAGCGCTTCAAAGGCCTCTTGGCATTTCTGGGTCCACTTGAACTCAACTTTGTTGCCTAGCAACGCTGTCATTGGTTTCGCAATCTTTGAAAACCCTTCAATGAATCGCCGATAATACCCGGCCATTCCAATGAAGCTCTTAATTCCTCGAGCATCCGTTGGCGCTTTCCAGTTCAGAATGTCTGCCACTTTCTTCGGATCCACAGCCAATCCTTCTTTGTTGATTATGTGACCCAAGAACAGGACTTCACTGATCCAGAACTCACACTTGCTCGACTTTGCATACAACTGGTGCTCTCGCAATCTCTGCAATACCATCCTCAAATGATCTGCATGCTCTTCTTCGCTTTGAGAATAAATCAGAATGTCATCAATGAATACCACCACAAACTTATCGAGGTAATCCATGAATACATTGTTCATCAGATTCATAAAGAACGCTGGCGCATTGGTCAAACCAAAAGACATCACAGTGAACTCATACAACCCATACTTGGAAATGAATGCCGTCTTCGGAATGTCCGAAGGTCGGATCCTGAGCTGATGATAACCTAACCTCAGATCAATCTTGGAGAACACGCTGGCTCCTCTCAACTGGTCGAACAGATCTTCTATTCTGGGCAAGGGATACTTGTTCTTGATCGTGACTTCATTCAGAGCTCGATAATCGATACACATCCTTTTGGTGCCATCTTTCTTCTCCACAAACAAGACAGGGGCGGCCCAAGGCGAGGTGCTTGGCCGGATGTAACCTTTCTCTGACAACTCATCAATTTGCTTCTTAAGTTCAACCAACTCTGGTCCAGATATTCTGTAAGCTCTCTTAAAGATAGGGGCGGTTCCAGGAAGAAGCTCTATGGCAAACTCAACTTTCCGCTCTGGTGGCATACCCGGTAAGTCCTTTGGAAACACATCCGGGAACTCAGACACAACCTTGATCCTCTCAATCGGGTCTGCTTCACTGCTATCAACAGCCATCTGATAACAACTTCCTTTCTTTGGCTCAGGCGGGACTAACTCGGTTACCACTTCCTCTCCTAGTGGGGACACCAACTTGATTGTCCTTTTATCACAACTGATAACTGCCTGATACTTATTGTAGCATCCCAAAAATTCAAATCCTCAAATTTTCTCAAACTTGCTCTAAATTCAAAATGAATTTCAAATTTCATTTCAAAATGTTTGTTTGCAAGTTGATATCAACAAATAAAGTATAGTGGTCTATATTCTCTCTAAAATCCTCCTCAAAATATCCTACAAATATTTCCCCAGTGATCCCCCTCAAATTGTTTACAGAAATACTGCCCAGATATTTCCCTAGTGATCCTCTTCAAGTTCTTTCCAGAAATATTGCCCAAATATTCCACCGATATATCTCCAGGTATTTTCCTCTTGAGAAATACCTTCAGAATCATTTTTCAAGTCCCTACAAATATTTTCTTCATAACTTTTCTCATGCTCATACGTATACGTATGCCTCCAGTGTCATACGGTGAGCTCTACAAGCTAATCTCACTTATACAAGACAAATACATGCTAATCTCCCACTAATCCTCTCATCCTCCCACTAATCCTCTCATCCCTCCCCCTAATCCCCCCACCATGGCTATAAATAGAGGGGCAAGGGCCTCCTCTCATCCCACCCCAAGCCATTTCATGGCAACTCTCTCCCCCCCCCCACACACACCCACTCCATGTTCCACACAAGCACACACTAGCACAAGGATCGTTCGATCGTTCTTCGATCGTTCGTCCCCTGTTCTTAGTTTGTTCGTTCGTTCGTCCGATCGTTCGATCGTTCGTCCGTTCGTCCGATCGTTCGATCGTTCGTTCGTTCGTTCGTCCAAATAATCTTTTTTTCTACCGTTATGCTGCCGAAATTCCGATCGTTCGTTCGTTCGATCATTCGATCGTTCATCGTTCGTTCATAGTTCCTATTCATCGTTCATCGTTCGTTCATAGTCCCTATTCATCGTTCTTCGAGATAATCTTTGTCCTGCCGTTATGCTGCCGAAATTCCGATCGTTCGTTCGTCCGATCATTCGATCGTTCGTCCGTTCGTTCATCCAAATAATATTTTTCCAGCCGTTATGCTGCCGAAATTTCGATCGTTCGTTCGTTCGTTCATAGTTCCTATTCATCGTTCATCGTTCGTTCATCGTTCCTATTCATCGTTCATAGGAACTATTCACCGTTACTATTCATCGTTACTATTCACATACACTATTCATTATCGTTACTATTTACCATTACTATTCATCATCATTACCATTCATCGATGATGTCTATAATTACTTTTTCGTCGTCACTATTCATCGTTACTATTCATCGATTAGCCGATCACCCCAAATTTCAACTACTCATACATCATGCTGTCCAGTCCACCTAAGACCAGCCAGACCCATATTCCAGTCATACGAACTCCGGTGACTGTGATTTTCCTTCCAGTAGGGAACTTCCCATCTGGTCACCCATCCCAGGTTTCTCCAAGTTGAGCACGCTTAACTTTAAGATTCCTTCGAACCAGGCTTCCAAACTTAGATTCCAATAATTCTCGTTTCTAAATTCTTATCAAACTATTCCCTATCCAACCATGTCATCCCTTAAGCATGGTCCATATCCCAGAAAACTCCCAAAATACTCTTGCCCCATATCCTGCCTATAACTCTCATGTTCATACTAAGTCAGACGATTCATTCGTCACTATTCTCACCAACAGTGAACTTCACTGTGCTACACCACACACACCCAGCTATAAATACACCCAGCTACCCTCTCCCTCTCCACACACATACAACACCCTCAGCCAAGGCAAACACCCCACCCACTCAGTTACTCTGCTCTGCCAGCTACACGCATAGTGTCGCTTCGCCTCCAGTCCACCCTCCTGGTAAGCACCTCCGCTCCACCACTAGTAGTATCTCAACACCACATGACACATATTCTACTCAAGACTCTACCCATCCATATATCACTATTCTGACCACTATACTAAATATTTGTTGGTATACTTGCTGGTTTGTATGTTTGCTTGTTCATGATGCATAGTTATCGGAGCGTTCGTGCCGTCTCGTGGAGGCCAGATCTGCAAGTCTACGCCAGGCGGTGGAGCCAAAAGCCAGTTCCGCGAGCTCCCCTTCCCCCTTCGCCGAATAAGCACGGCAAGCTCACTGGATCCCTTTGATGCATAAATTACCTATGATTTTTCAACCACAACCCTCAGCCTGTTATTTTATGCATGATATGATTTTGAGACAAGTTATTATGGCCACCCAGCCGCTTGCCGCAATCAATCCCTGATATATATGTTCCAAATGATTTGAGAAAAGGTGTGAGTTTTCAAAAGAAAATGCTTTTCAAAATGTGTATGATGAAGGGTTTTCACCCTTATCACCTTGTGAGTGGGATAATCAGGGACTCCCTGGTTTAGGGGAGGGCCTAAGGTGTTGGCTCAGCTGGTTTAGGCGTGAGCAGAAGGATTGTCCCCTCATATAAGGACCGGTTTGTCATCTTCACTACCTGTACTCTTTAATAGTACAACCACTCGAGACTGTGTGGGCAGTCACTCAATCTGAACTCGTGCGGTCCAACCCCAGGGTTAAGAAGGCTGGGGAGCACCGGGAGGATAAGGAGGGGGGAAGTTTTGTCCGGTTTGGACATGGTGGTGGCCTGACTCCTTCCGGATAACCGTTAAGGTTAGGACGTGCGGGGAAAGAAAGAGAGTCGGATTCGGGTCTCATTGGCCATGGGATCGCAGAGCCGAACTAGTGGGTAAAGTGTACACCTCTGCGCAGAGTTTGAAAACCTATTCGAATAGTCTGTGTCCACAGGAATGGACGAGTCTGGTGTGGTATGATAATTAGTGTTTTGTTTTCCAAAAAAAAAGAGATGCTTTTGAAAAGTGGTTTTTAAAAAGGTTCGGCGGTTGAGCCGTGAGCTATGGTGGACGGGAAGTCCAGTAGCTGTTTTTGAAAATGAAAACCAGTGGGAACTGCTGAGATACCTGGATGGTTTAGTCCAGGGGATTTTGTTATAATACTGAAAAACTTCCTGCTCCTTTTGGAGAGGATGCGCTTTGCAAAAATACAAAATGTTTTTCAAAACAACTCTGCATAAAATATTGCTGTTTCTGCAAAATATCCTGAGCTCCACATATTCCATGCATTATATCTGATTTCCCCATTCCGCGGGTGAAGGTGGGCTGCTGAGTACGTTTGTACTCACCCTTGCTTATTTGTTGTTTTTTCAGAAAAAGGAGATCGGGTAAGAGTTACGACTGTTCCCAACCTTGTCTGTGGCTGTTGGACCGCTGAATTGCTTCACTGCGTATATCGGGCTGCTTCCGCCCCACTCTGATGATATGTCCCGAGTTGTGGACCAACTCTTAAAGTTGTTCGCCACCTTTATAGGTTTGTCTCGTTTAAGCAGATCTGGAATCATCTGATGTATAAATGTGTTTACTAGCCTCCTGGGACTAGTAATTGTATCACATTTGAGTCCCAGAGGATTGGGACGCTTCAGGTGGTATCGGAGCTGTTAGGTTGGCCGCAGGACGTAACCCTTAGCCTGATCAAAAGTTTTTGAGTCCAAACTATTTTCTTAAAAAAATCTTGCTCTCATCCCTTCATTTCAAAAATGATTTCCCCCTTTCCTTCTCTCAGAAGTCAGATGGAGGTTCGCTGCCAAACCAGCTTTTGCCAGAATGAAGATGGTTTCCCCAAGTTGTTGAGAGCATGCACAGTTCGCCTCGGAATCAGGAGTCAGCCAGAGTATGATGGTCGTGAGTTCGTCGAGCATGGCACAGAGAAGTGTGTCGTGACTGTATACATTGGATCCAGTCCACACCATGTGGAATGGAGTGTCACTGCTGCTGGGCACAGATTCAGAGACACCTGCCAAGTCGTCGCTCGCAAGGCATTGAGGCCCTGTGTCAGATCTATGAAGAAGAAGTGGCCAACACCCTGCTCAGATTCTTTCCGCCCTTTCAGAGAGACCGCCCCGCTTGGATGGCCAGGATGCGTGCATTGGAAGAGCTGCAGCTGCTTGAGGATGACCCCACAGTCGTGTACCTCACTGCATACCTGCTCACCCTTGATACACAATATGATTTCTTGGCCCGGCACCACCGTCAGATGATTGCCCGAGCAGAAGATGCAGAGAAGCGCAACCGTCAGCTGCATGTGGATCTCACCACAGCTCAAGCCCGTGCAACTGCCTTGGAGAGTCGTGAAGTCATTGCTGTTGAAGCCCTGAAGCAAGCCAAGGATGAGCACGTCCAGAAGCTGATGGAGGCCTACTTGGTAACCCATAACCAACGTAGAGCCCTGCGGATCCAAGAGCCCGCTCCATCCAACCCAGTTCAACCCATCAAAGCTGAAGACCCCCAGATTCTTGAAGGTCACCCGGTCTATATCAGAAGAGAGGAGAAGGCTTGGGAACTACCGGAAGGAGCCATAGTCTTGGAAGGAATTCCAGTCTTCCCTCAGGCTATGGATAAGAAAGAGCACCACGAGTCCTCCCAAGATCCCCCGCCAGAGTTGTTTGAGCCCCTCACCATGAAGAAGATTCCAGCACCGTCCCTTGAGGTCAAGGAAGAAGCTGCAAGCACCCCGCCAGCACCACCGCCCTCTGAGGAGCTACAAGAGCCAGTCCAGCTTGAAGAAGAGTTCGACCCCATCTTGCCATCTCAGTTGCCGCCAGAAGAAGTCATCAACATCAGCTCCCTCTTGACCCATCCAGGAGATATCTCAGATTGAAGTTGTGCGTCAGCCTCACTAGAAGAGAAGCTGCCAGATCTGAAGTTAGTTATGCCCAGTCCTCTGCATGCATTGGGTAGTGAAGTTTCTCTTCACTTTGGTTAGAGCCCTGCATGTATGAGAGGTAATCGTGTAGTCCCGTGCTTTGAAAAACTCTATTTGTGTGGCCCCCTAGGGCATTTCAAAATGAATTTCGCTTGATGTTTTCCTCCCTTTTGAGTGCATATGTGATGCTTTAACGTTAGTGCTCATAAGTTGCATTTAGCATAGTTCTCAATTCAGGAGCCAAGCAATAGTAGTTATGCTTAGTCTCGAATCTGAGTAGTCCGTGCTTTGGAAAAACTCTATTCTTCCCTTATTCAAAACATTCGATTTGTTTGTGCTTATCATTGCTGAGCTTGTGTGTTTTTTAAGAAAGGTTTTCTCTAAAAACATAGATCACAAATTAGATCTAATCCTCACCTTATGCTTCCATTCTCATCTTAACCCATCTCAAGAGAAAAGTGCCTTACCCAAGAAGATACCGGGAAGCTTACCCTTCAAGCATGGAAAAAGCTACAGAAGAAACCAGTCCAGCCGCTCAGTCAAAAGGACCGACCGTGAGAATCAAAGCACTGCCCCTGAGTCAAAGTAAATAGAAAAAGAGGACAGAAGGAGTTATTACCATACAGAGAGGCAAAGATTCTTGGAACCAGAGACCACAAACATCAGGGTCATCGACCCCACCACTCACCCATGCCCCCCCCCGCATACGTGCCCCGCCTCCATGTGCACTACCACCGCCCCCACACCCCCTTTGCAGCGCACTACTGCCGCCCACCCCCCTTTTTGCAGCACACCCACCGCCATTACCGCCAGAAACACCATTCCCCCCCATCGCACCTGCTGCCTCGTGTCATCTGCTCCGTCACTGCCACTCCGCACCCGAGCACCACCTCGCATACCACTCGCCTATAAAACCCCCCACCAGCTCCCTCAATCCCCACGTAGCTCAAAGCAAAGCACACTCTAGATAAATCCCCTCTGCCAATTCGCAAGCAACTCCATTTTCCACTCCCTCGCCCCTAAGATCACAATGCTTGGTGATTCTTGGGTTGAAGACTGTTGCACATGGTTCATAGTCTTTGGTTTCCTCCTCTGTATGATGGTAATACTCATCGATAGACTCCTCTAGTGGGAAGAGCAAAGAGAGAGAAAGAGGCAGTGAAAAGTGAAAAGTGAGAAGAGAAAAGAAGATAGTGAAGAGAAGATAAGAAGAAGGTTCTCCCAAAATCAACCCTGTGTCAGTCATTTCTCCGCAGCCTGCTCAAGCAGCAACAGCAGAAGAAGGCCACGTAACACCCTTGTTATGTGGTACTTCAAGAAGTTCAAATACCCAAGATTCAAGAGTTCTACCCTCATTCTTTTTAAGTGGGGTAGTGTTCCCGCAAGGTTCCTGCTGTGGAAAGAAAAGAAGAAGGCTTGTAGCAAACTTTTGGAGGGCCAGATCATCGAAGTATATAAGTTTCTAGATGAGAAGTGGTCACCCAAGTTCTGTTGATGAAGCACCAGAAGACTAATCAAGGAAGGAATCCATGAGGGAGTTCGCAAGAGAAAGGTTTCTGTGTTGGCATCGATGCTTCCTCAATAAGCTAGCTGCCAAGCGAAACCTAGAAGCCTGAAGATGATCTTTGAGTAGCCAGAATCAGCGTTTGCAATCGGCAACCAGATGCTCCTCAAGGCCAGATCTTGTTGAAGTTCCATGTTCTCGAAGAGTTGCAAAGTGAAGATATATAGCTGAAGTAAAGCTATACCCATAACCCTTCTAAGCCGAATCTCGAGGACGAGATTCCTTTTAAGTGGGGTAGATTTGTAGCATCCCAAAAATTCAAATCCTCAAATTTTCTCAAACTTGCTCTAAATTCAAAATGAATTTCAAATTTCATTTCAAAATGTTTGTTTGCAAGTTGATATCAACAAATAAAGTATAGTGGTCTATATTCTCTCTAAAATCCTCCTCAAAATATCCTACAAATATTTCCCCAGTGATCCCCCTCAAATTGTTTACAGAAATACTGCCCAGATATTTCCCTAGTGATCCTCTTCAAGTTCTTTCCAGAAATATTGCCCAAATATTCCACCGATATATCTCCAGGTATTTTCCTCTTGAGAAATACCTTCAGAATCATTTTTCAAGTCCCTACAAATATTTTCTTCATAACTTTTCTCATGCTCATACGTATACGTATGCCTCCAGTGTCATACGGTGAGCTCTACAAGCTAATCTCACTTATACAAGACAAATACATGCTAATCTCCCACTAATCCTCTCATCCTCCCACTAATCCTCTCATCCCTCCCCCTAATCCCCCCACCATGGCTATAAATAGAGGGGCAAGGGCCTCCTCTCATCCCACCCCAAGCCATTTCATGGCAACTCTCTCCCCCCCCCACACACACCCACTCCATGTTCCACACAAGCACACACTAGCACAAGGATCGTTCGATCGTTCTTCGATCGTTCGTCCCCTGTTCTTAGTTTGTTCGTTCGTTCGTCCGATTGTTCGATCATTCGTCCGATCGTTCATGGTTCGTTCGTCCGTTCGTCCGATCGTTCGATCGTTCGTTCGTTCGTTCGTCCAAATAATCTTTTTTTCTACCGTTATGCTGCCGAAATTCCGATCGTTCGTTCGTTCGATCATTCGATCGTTCATCATTCGTTCATAGTTCCTATTGATCGTTCATCGTTCGTTCATAGTCCCTATTCATCGTTCTTCGAGATAATCTTTGTCCTGCCGTTATGCTGCCGAAATTCCGATCGTTCGTTCGTCCGATCATTCGATCGTTCGTCCGTTCGTTCATCCAAATAATATTTTTCCAGCCGTTATGCTGCCGAAATTTCGATCGTTCGTTCGTTCGTTCATAGTTCCTATTCATCGTTCATCGTTCGTTCATCGTTCCTATTCATCGTTCATAGGAACTATTCACCGTTACTATTCATCGTTACTATTCACATACACTATTCATTATCGTTACTATTTACCATTACTATTCATCATCATTACCATTCATCGATGATGTCTATAATTACTTTTTCGTCGTCACTATTCATCGTTACTATTCATCGATTAGCCGATCACCCCAAATTTCAACTACTCATACATCATGCTGTCCAGTCCACCTAAGACCAGCCAGACCCATATTCCAGTCATACGAACTCCGGTGACTGTGATTTTCCTTCCAGTAGGGAACTTCCCATCTGGTCACCCATCCCAGGTTTCTCCAAGTTGAGCACGCTTAACTTTAAGATTCCTTCGAACCAGGCTTCCAAACTTAGATTCCAATAATTCTCGTTTCTAAATTCTTATCAAACTATTCCCTATCCAACCATGTCATCCCTTAAGCATGGTCCATATCCCAGAAAACTCCCAAAATACTCTTGCCCCATATCCTGCCTATAACTCTCATGTTCATACTAAGTCAGACGATTCATTCGTCACTATTCTCACCAACAGTGAACTTCACTGTGCTACACCACACACACCCAGCTATAAATACACCCAGCTACCCTCTCCCTCTCCACACACATACAACACCCTCAGCCAAGGCAAACACCCCACCCACTCAGTTACTCTGCTCTGCCAGCTACACGCATAGTGTCGCTTCGCCTCCAGTCCACCCTCCTGGTAAGCACCTCCGCTCCACCACTAGTAGTATCTCAACACCACATGACACATATTCTACTCAAGACTCTACCCATCCATATATCACTATTCTGACCACTATACTAAATATTTGTTGGTATACTTGCTGGTTTGTATGTTTGCTTGTTCATGATGCATAGTTATCGGAGCGTTCGTGCCGTCTCGTGGAGGCCAGATCTGCAAGTCTACGCCAGGCGGTGGAGCCAAAAGCCAGTTCCGCGAGCTCCCCTTCCCCCTTCGCCGAATAAGCACGGCAAGCTCACTGGATCCCTTTGATGCATAAATTACCTATGATTTTTCAACCACAACCCTCAGCCTGTTATTTTATGCATGATATGATTTTGAGACAAGTTATTATGGCCACCCAGCCGCTTGCCGCAATCAATCCCTGATATATATGTTCCAAATGATTTGAGAAAAGGTGTGAGTTTTCAAAAGAAAATGCTTTTCAAAATGTGTATGATGAAGGGTTTTCACCCTTATCACCTTGTGAGTGGGATAATCAGGGACTCCCTGGTTTAGGGGAGGGCCTAAGGTGTTGGCTCAGCTGGTTTAGGCGTGAGCAGAAGGATTGTCCCCTCATATAAGGACCGGTTTGTCATCTTCACTACCTGTACTCTTTAATAGTACAACCACTCGAGACTGTGTGGGCAGTCACTCAATCTGAACTCGTGCGGTCCAACCCCAGGGTTAAGAAGGCTGGGGAGCACCGGGAGGATAAGGAGGGGGGAAGTTTTGTCCGGTTTGGACATGGTGGTGGCCTGACTCCTTCCGGATAACCGTTAAGGTTAGGACGTGCGGGGAAAGAAAGAGAGTCGGATTCGGGTCTCATTGGCCATGGGATCGCAGAGCCGAACTAGTGGGTAAAGTGTACACCTCTGCGCAGAGTTTGAAAACCTATTCGAATAGTCTGTGTCCACAGGAATGGACGAGTCTGGTGTGGTATGATAATTAGTGTTTTGTTTTCCAAAAAAAAAGAGATGCTTTTGAAAAGTGGTTTTTAAAAAGGTTCGGCGGTTGAGCCGTGAGCTATGGTGGACGGGAAGTCCAGTAGCTGTTTTTGAAAATGAAAACCAGTGGGAACTGCTGAGATACCTGGATGGTTTAGTCCAGGGGATTTTGTTATAATACTGAAAAACTTCCTGCTCCTTTTGGAGAGGATGCGCTTTGCAAAAATACAAAATGTTTTTCAAAACAACTCTGCATAAAATATTGCTGTTTCTGCAAAATATCCTGAGCTCCACATATTCCATGCATTATATCTGATTTCCCCATTCCGCGGGTGAAGGTGGGCTGCTGAGTACGTTTGTACTCACCCTTGCTTATTTGTTGTTTTTCAGAAAAAGGAGATCGGGTAAGAGTTACGACTGTTCCCAACCTTGCCTGTGGCTGTTGGACCGCTGAATTGCTTCACTGCGTATATCGGGCTGCTTCCGCCCCACTCTGATGATATGTCCCGAGTTGTGGACCAACTCTTAAAGTTGTTCGCCACCTTTATAGGTTTGTCTCGTTTAAGCAGATCTGGAATCATCTGATGTATAAATGTGTTTACTAGCCTCCTGGGACTAGTAATTGTATCACATTTGAGTCCCAGAGGATTGGGACGCTTCACTTATCTAGCCAATTCATCCCTAGGATGACATCTATTCCCTGAGTACCCATTACTATAAGGTTAGCGGGAAACGCTATCCCCCTTATTTCCACACTTATATTCAAACAAATGCTATCGGCTCGAATTCTACCACCAGCTGAGTCAATTTGCATGGGGGTTGACATGGTAGAAATTGGAAGATTATGTGCTTCTACCCAAGATGCAGTAATGAAAGAATGCGTTGCTCCAGTATCAAATAACACTTCTGCAATATGGGAGTCGACTGGGAACATACCTACTATCATGCCGGGGGTCTCCTGAACTGCTTCAGCCTCCAAGTGGTTCAGTCTCCCATGATTATAGCGCTGCTGAGGGCGGTTGCCTGATCCAGACTGAGACACATTCTGCTTCGCTGGGGCATTGGGGCCTGACTGCTGCTGGGCTGCCTTCTTCGGACATTGCATCACCCAATGGCCTTGCTCTCCACAGTGGAAACATGCTCTGTTTCCAACCTGAGCTGGTGCTGCCTGATTGTTCTGCTGGCTTGCTGGGGCAGGAAGGCGAGGTGCCTGCTGATTCTGCCTCTGAAACTGACCTCCTGACTGATTGCTCTGACGGTTCTGATACTGATTCTGAGGGTACTGCCTTTGAAACTGTTGATGCTGCGGAGGTGGACGCTGGTTCTGCCTGAACTGCTGAGGCTGATTGCCTGAGAAACGAGGACGATTGCTGCTTCCAGGCTGGGGTCCACTGATCTTGCGCTTACGATCTTCCATCTCCTTACGCTTCCTCTCTGTCATGATTGCTCTGTCAATCAGGTGCTGGAATGTCGGAAAGGTATGATTCATCAGTTGGTACTGCAGAGGGTCAACCAATCCTCTCAGGAAACGGTACTGTCGCTTGGCGTCGGCGTTGACATCTTCAGGAGCATAGCGGGACAACTGCAGAAACCTGTCTCGGTACTCACTGACAGATGATGACCCTTGCTTAAGGGCCAGGAACTCCTCTTTCTTCACTGTCATCAGACCTGCAGGCACATGGTACTGACGAAAGCTACCTCTGAACTCTTCCCAGGTGATGGCATCGGGGTCGGCATGGGTGGCGAGGTAGGACTCCCACCATGACTGGGCTGCTCCTCTCAACAGACGGGGACCATACAGGACTTTCTCCCTGTCATCGCACTGAGCGGTATGCAACTCCCGCTCCACAGTGCGCAGCCAATCTTCAGCATCCATGGGGTCAGAAGAATGAGCGAACGTTGGGGGATGGCCTCTCATGAATTCAGCACGCTTGTCTCTGGGCATCTGAGGCTGAGGCTGGGGTGGGGCCTGCTGCTGCTGCTGCTGCTGAATGGCGGCCAGAGTCTGACCGATGGCCTGAACTGCCTGAGTCTGCATCAGAAACATCTGCTCGATCGACATCGGGGGCGGGGGCGGCAGCTGCTGCTGCTGGGGCGCCTCCTCCTGCTGACCGGCTTGCTCCTGCTGAGCATGCCTTCCTCCTCTGCGCCTGTTCTCTGACATCTGCAGAATGCAACCACACATCAAAACTGATCTGGCAAATCTTGCAGCATAAGAAAAGAGTATAGAATTCTCCAACAGCACTGAACAGATGAGCATCTTCACTGATCTTCAACACAGACCACACAGCTTCTCAGATAAAGAGGAGAGTGGAATAAAAGGTTTCCCAACTATATAACTAACTCCATTAACATAATAGGTAACCCAGAATGCAGGGGATACCCACACTCTGGTGACAATCATTACAAAGATCCAAACCAAACATAGTTCATCATGATAAACATAAATGCACAGGATATAGCAAACTACCCTGTCTAACTAAGACTAACTAAGACCGAGACTAACGCTAAGACTGAAGCTTCTATGTATATATTTCGTATTAATTACAAGATCCAACTCTAACGATCTATGGTTCTAGATTTATCTTGGTCTTGCAGTCGGGATTGCCATAAGACTGGTGTCCACGCTGAGGTGAGCGGTACGGGTGCTGAGTCCCAACGGGAGCGGGGGAACCACCGTCCAGGTGACGACGTTCCGCGCGCTCAGCCCGCAGCAGGGCGATCTCAGCACGAGCCCTACTCAGCTCGTCTAATGCATGGTCCAGCTCCGTGTTTAGCACGGCGGCTAGGTTGACTGTGCTGCTCAACCTAGGATTGCCCTCACCGACAGGTGAGACAATCACGCCTCCTGTGCTGCCAGATGAACGGCGGGGGTAATACTTCAGGTCAAGACCGTCAGCTGCCCCACCGAAAACCGAGCAGTAGTGCGAAAGCGCACGCCGTGCAGCATCCTGCATGGCTGCCTCAGCTGAGTCCCGCTCAGAGATAGAATAGTGCTCCGAGCAGGCCTCCGCACCCTGGAGACTGTTCTCCGGGCAGCGCACCAAGCAGGTTGCCTCCCAGCGGTCCGGGTAGACCCCGCGACTATGCTGGTAGACCACACAGCGATACTCGACGGACCAAGTATGCCGATCAAATGCCCGACGTAGCAGGGTGTCGAGCGCATCGTGGAAGTGACACCCGCGAGTAGCGTCGCGAGTGATGGGTCGAGCAACCCATCCTTCCGGCTCATGGTTAGCAGAGAAGTCGATGTCGTGGCTCGAGCTGTCGTCACCACCTCCGTCGTCTGGGTCTCCTCCAGCAGCTACTCCAGAAGCTGGGGCGCCCAGTGGTGGTGCAGGGGGCGCCTCCAGAGGAAGCACAGGGGAGCAACTCCTCACAGACTCTATCTCCTGTTGGAGCGAGAAGGAAGAGCCCTGCTGCTCCTGTCGTCGACGTTCCTGCTCCTCATGCAGGCGGTGGTGCAGTCTCTCCAAGTGGCTGGACTGTCCGGCCACGGGACGGCGAAGCGGACGCTCAGCAAGGCGGGAGGGTAAGAAGGGGATGACTGACTTTCGTGCAGTGTGTCTAAGTCGAGCCATCTACAAAAGACATCGCAAGCAAAAGGGTGAGAACAGAATTAATATGACCAGCAAGTAATGAATCATAAATAAATGAAGGATCAGAATAAAACAAAATTTTCAGCAAGGTATAATGTATAGTAGAACATAGGTTCGGTCAGTAGGACCAACTTTTGAAGAGATATCAAAGTCAAGGCAGGGACAGAGGTCTATAGTCCTTAGAACGGCCATTCTACTCTAGGTTAGCGGTCCTACAGTCAGCACGGCTTTGATACCACTTATGTCACACCCGGTTTTAGAAGGCAAACCGAATGCGAACCATGTACGTGCCAGGATCAGTTATTCACGTACACAGCAGTTACATAATATGGACATCATCACACAGTGCTCAAAATAGTATTAAGAAGGGAAATAGTCGATTACATCATACGTCTGAGACGTCCATATAGTTCTTACAATAAATCAAAGTGCGGAAAAGAAACGTAGATAACCGCGGCCTTCACAGGCAGCCGACTGGGGGTTGCCGCTAACCCACACCTAGAACTCGTCGTAGTCTTGAAACTCCTGGAAGTCTCCTTCTACAGCTTCATCTTCGCCTGAGCAGTGGTTGCAATGCTGACAACCTGGGGATGGGGGGGTTTGGTGTGTGGAGCAAGGGTGAGTACACATCAACGTACTCAGCAAGTATCCTGTTTGGCTGTAGTGGACTAGCTTTATGTGGGGGGTAAGCCAAGCAGTTGCTTTTAGTTGGTCAGGTTATTACTTACTAGTAGAAAGCCAGGTTTTAACATTAACCCAAGTTATTAGCCCAATGTATCCTTTCCAAACTGAAAGAATACCACTTACCATTACCAAAATCATAATCAGAACCATCAATCTCATTGCCACCTGTACCAAAATATCTCTGATCAAGTATCACTAATCACTGGAGCTCCCTTGGCTGCTCATAACCGTGAGCACGGCTGATATATCAGTTTCAAACACTCTGCAGAGGTTGTGCACTTTACCCACAAGCCGTGATTCCCATTCTGCCCGGAGATCATGACTCTCCATTGATCACTACCAAGGTGACCCAGCAGGGCATCACTACGTAGCCTTTACAAAGATTCCCCGGGACTGTAGCCACCCGTTAGGTTTCCTAAATGCACCGCACTCCTCCCCAAGGGGCGAACCCAAACTTGGCAGAGCGAGCCGCATACACCGAGCCCCATTGACGGCACGACGGCTAAGTGAACTACACCCCGGGTCCTCTAATTATTCAGCTAAGGGCACCCCATTCCACCCTCATGGTTGCACTGTTTTCCCGGGCGGTCATCCATAGAACAGGTCCTTACGGAGAGGCACTCGAGAAACCGCTCGAGTCCCCTTGAAGGCCACAAATACAATCATAAATAAGACGGGAAAACAGCGTATCATAGATATTCTCATCATGTTCATTGATTAGAGTTAAGCAATAACATAAAGCTAAACAGTAATAATCCAACCCAGATAGGTAAACAAGGACATGGATAACAAAAGCTAGTCAATCCTTAGGCATAAATGTGTAGAGCGGGAGGTGAATTAAATAATGAATAGGACATAGATAGGTCAAGGGACACTTGCCTCCACCAACCGACTGCTGCTCAGGGGCTTCTCCTGCGAGTTCCTCGGGCTCTTCAACCGGATCGTTCTCTAAGCGGGTGCAAACATACATACATCCATCCATCGAAATTAGGAAACCAACAGTACACCATACAAGAGAACAAGTAAAGCAAATATGCATAGAATACCACATACGATAATGAATTTACCTTGGTTAGAAAGAAACGAGGGAAAGTTTCGCAGGGGTTGAGGCTTATGCTCGAGGGACACTACGGGTAGACGAAAGACTAGACGTCACGTGCTCTAGTTTTAATTAGTTCTAACAAAAGAATTAGTTACATGCACTAATGTAATCGCAACCACTTTTAGTAGATTAACATTGAACGAGATAGATGATTAGTTATACGAATTAACTAACGTAACCAATTTCCAAATTGAGACTCCTATCTTATTAATATAAACGACGTGATTAGCGCATATAGGAGACGGGGGGGGGGGGGGGTAGACGAGGGGTTAGGGGGGTAGACGAGGCACGACGAGTCGTGCCAAGGCACGCGCACTACGCGGGCACGCACGCGAGGCCGCACGCACACGCCGCGGACTAACCGTACGCACGTCAGAGCCGTGCGCTAGCCGAGCTCAAAGCCGCGCGCCATAGGCACGCTGGGCCAAGCTCAAGACCACGCAGGGGCCGACACGACGCGAGCGAGGCACGGCGGGGGCGAGCGGGCAAGCACGCCGGGGAAAGCGAGCGCGGGCGAGCGAGGATACGGCCGGGCGAGGCCGAACGCGGGGATGGGCGGCCGAGCTGGGGCACGGGGGCGGTTGAACCGGGGGGGGGGGCGGCCGAGCTCGCCGGGAGGGGCGGTTGGGCCGGGCCGGGGCGCGAGCGGCCGAGCCGAGGTCGGGGCAGGGCGGGGTAGGGGCGGGACGCCGGGGGCGCGGGCGGCCGAGCTCGCCGGGCGCGGGGAAGGGCGGGGCGCGGCCGGGCGGGACGCCGGGGGCGCGGGCCGGGCGGGGTCGCCGGAGCGGAGCCGGGCGAGGGCGACCGGGGCGCGAGACGGGGCGGGGTCGCCGGAGCGGGGCCGAGGCGGCCGAGCTCGCCGGAGGGGGCGGGGGCGCGGCTTGACGGCCGAGCTCGGGGCGCGGGCGCCGGAGCGGGGTGCCGGGCGCCATGGCCGCGAGCGCCATGGCTGCGAGCGGCCGGGCCGAGCCGAGCGGCGGGGGCGCGACCGGCCGAGCCGGGGCCAAGGCGGGCGGCGCGGGGGAGGGCGCCGGGGAGAGGAGAGGGAGGAGGGAGAGGGAGGAGGAGGGAGGGGCCTCACCGGAGGGGAGAACGGCGGCGACGGCGAGGGGCGCGGGGAGGGCGCCGGTTAGGGTTTGGGGAGAGAGAGGGAGAGGGAATGACGGGCGGGGCCCGCGGGAGGATTTTTGGAAAAAAGAAAAGAGGTGGGGGGGCGGCTGGGCCGGCTGGGCCCAAAGGGGGGGGAAGGGGGGCGCGCGGGTGGGCCGGCCGGGAGGCCCACGCGGGAGGGGAGGGGGAGGCGGCTTGGGCCGAAATGGGAAAGGGAGAGAGAGAGAAAAAGAAAAGGATTTTCTTTTTCAAAAATCTAATTTTCTTTGGATGAATGCTTTCACATTTTAATCAATCAAAAAAATGCATGGTTTGGCATGGTGCATCACAGAAAATAAAGTGTTTTAAGGTTTTGCTTCACACGAGGTCTAAAGCCAAATCTCGCTGCGACTTTAGAAAAGATCAAGGCTTAGCGAGAAGAGAAGGGAAAAAAAGAAAGAGTAACGCCTGAATTTGGTGAGAGAAAAGAAGAAAAAATTCTACCCCCAAATTCAGGGCGTTACAGGTATTTACTGCATGCCCTGCACGGATGTGACCTTTTTTGAAAAATATACTGATAATTCCTGGGCGTCCCACCCCCCCAATGGGTGTGGGCAAGGGACGGCTTGGTACGCTGAGTGTTTTAGCCGGCTGCTTCTGAGTAGTAATGTGATGGGACGGCTAGTGTAATCATATCCTTTGCACTGTTGACTGAAGTCCCAATGGGTGTAGTGTTGCATGAAACGGCGTCAGCCGTCTGACGTGTCTTCAGATGGGTGGGAGTGCTTATTGAATGCTTTGCGACTGTTCAGTGACCGCGGTTGGAAGTGAGCGGTTGCCTTTCCTTTCTATAAATGACGCCCTTGCTCCTCTAGTATTTTCACATCTCTTCGCTGTTTTTTACTGCGTCCTTCTCCTCCCCTCTGTCTGCTTCCACCATGGGCAAGGGCAACAAGCGCAAGCGCGAGCCGACTCCTCCGTCGGAGGATTTCGGTGACTCAGAATACTCGGAGGAGGAGTTCTCCTCCGAGTCCGAGGGATCTCCGGCTCCCGTCTCTCCCCCGGCGTCGTCTGATGATTCAGACGACTCCCAGGGGATTGCCACGGAGGTCTGGACGTACATCCGGGCCGTCGAGCGCTCCGGGCTTGAGGGCTCGGATGAGTCGGAGTTCTCCTCGGAGGAGGAGGACTCGGACGGCGGCGAGGGCGAGGAGGACGACGACGACGACGATGACGACGACGACGGTGGCGACGGTAATGGCGACGTCAGCGGCAGCGGCGGGGGCGACGGCGGCGGCGACGGGAGCAAGGGCAGCACCAGAGGCGGCAGCAGCGTGGGCAGCACCAGGGGCGGCGGCGGCGGCAGCAGCAGCAAGGCCAGTGGCTAAACGCCACTGGTCTTTTAGATATTAGTATAGTGTAGTTAGAATAATGTAGTAGTAATGTAGAGTAGTATAGTGTAGTTTAGTAGTAGTAGAAATGTAGAGTAGAAGTAGGGAAGCACCAACTCGCGAAGAGTTGGTTTGTAAATTTATTAACTTCCCCTTAATGTAGAACTGTCGTTGGCCCCTTCTCGATGACTCGCTTTCTCTGATTATTGACCTGATTCTTTTGACATAGTAGGTGAATAATTTGTGCATCACATTGACGCTTCCAGAAGTAGTTGCCGAGTAATATTGTAGTCGGTATCGGCGTTTTAGAAGCTACGTCGAGCGATTGAAGGTTGACATCAGCGTTTTGGAAGTAACACCGAGCAATCAAACACGAGACCAGCGTTTTAGAGGCAACGCCGAGTCAGTGAAAGTCGACATCGGCATTTTAGAAGCGACGCCGAGCGATTGAACACGCGATCAGCGTTTTAGAGGCCACGCCGAGTGACTGAAGGTCGGCGTCGGCATTTTAGAAGTAATGCCGAGCGATTGAACACGAGATCATCGTTTTAGAGGCAACATCGAGTGATTGAAGGTCGGCGTCGGCATTCTAGAGGTAATGCCAAGCGATTGAACATGAGATCAGCGTTCTAGAGGCAACGCCGAGTGATTGAAGGTCGGCGTCGGCATTCTAGAGGTAATGCCGAGCGATTGAATACGAGATCAGCGTTTTAGAGGCAACGCCGAGTGACTGAAGGTCGGCGTCGGCATTCTAGAGGTAATGCCGAGCGATTGAATACGAAATTAGCGTTTTTGAGGCAACGCCGAGTGAATGAAGGTCGGCGTCGGCATTCTAGAGGTAATGCCGAGCGATTGAATACGAAATCAGCGTTTTAGAGGCAACGCCGAGTGATGGCCAGCCGCACGAGCTATTTTGAGGATAATAACCGAGTGATGAAGTGGCACGTCGGCTTTTTTTTGGAAATAACTGCCAGATGGCCACGTGGCATGCTGAGATTTCGGAAATGACCGCCGGGTGATGACTGGGCACTTTTTGAAACGGTATCTGGCTCGAGAATATCCCATAAGAGTTGCGCTTTTAGCCGCCTTTGCTTTCCGTGCCCTAGTTCTTGCATTTCCGCATCTGAATCTTCTCTGCCACTCGCCTCCTACTCTGTTCGTCAGTGAGAAGCAAGATGGCGCCCAAGAGGAAAACTGCAAACTCGTCTGTTGAGGTGATCCCCGCCATCGACCCCAACAGTCAGTTACCCTTCGCAGGTAACCATATGTCCGTTATTTCCGAAGCTGAGCTTCTCCGCCTCGTCTCCATCGGGGTTCTTCCTCCACGGGAACTCTGTTCTTGGCGGATTTGCCACGGGACTACTGTCCCAACAGAGGATACCCACGAGTCTGTAGTTTACGCTCCTTTTCTTCTCCGCGGCCTCGGCCTTCCCATCTCTCCTTTTTTCCGCGGCCTCCTTGATTTCTATCATATCAACTTGACTCATTTGAACCCTAATTCCATTCTGCAAGTCTCCATTTTCGTTCACCTATGCGAAGCCTATCTCGGTGTGCTGCCGCATTTCGGTTTATGGAAGTATCTGTATCATTGTCGCCCTGGGATGGCCGGGGGACAACACCAACTGGTCGGAGGTGCCAGTTTGGAGATGCGCCGTGGGCGGAAGACCGAGTATCTTGAGATTCCCCTCAAAGATAGCATTAAGGGGTGGCGTCTGGAGTGGTTTATAGTTGATAATTATGGAAATTCTCTCCCTTCCCGGTCGGGAAGACAGCCAGACGTTCGCACTCCGAGTTGGACTGAGTCTCCCACAGACCAGGAAGTGGCCGAGGCAAGTGTGTTGCTAACTGAAGTCGGATTACTGAAAGAGAGAGGTCTGACTGCCGAAGCTGTGGTCACTGATTTTGTTTTCAAGAACATTCAGCCACTGAAAGATAGGGCCTATCCGGCATATCTGTATCGAGGGCTGGCCGACTCAACTCGGGTTACCAATAGGAGAATTCCTTCTGTGGACTTGGTAAGCCGACTTGAAACGATCCTCAGGGGTAAGGTTTCAAATGTTGGTGCTCCCGTGGCATACTCGGCCTAGAACCTACCTCCTCCCAACTCTTTCACCCTTTTTGTGTCCAATCCACCTGTGACTGATAGCAATTTGGGTCTTAGAGTGCGACCCTCTGCTGAAGAAGTCCGTTCCTTGGTTGCTTCGCTCGGGGAGATTCCTGATGATGAACGGCAGGTTTATTTTGAAGTGCCCTTGAACCCTAGTGATGCGGACATAAATGACATGCTTGATCTGTTAGCTGAGGATTCATCTGATGCAGCTCCTGATGGTACATTGGCAGTGGTGCCCCTTCCAGAGGTTGATGTAACTTTGGATGTCCCGAAAACTGTCAGTACTCGCCCGAGGCGCCCTAGCCGAATCAGTCAGCCCGAGCCTTCTGCTGATGAGCAAAAGAAGAAGAGAAGACGCCTTCGGCGAGTATCCAGCTTTGATGAGGACGTTGGTACCTCAGTTCCTGCTACCGAAGAAGTGCCTGCGACTGGACTTACTGACGCCGACCCCAATGGGTGTACCCAAACTGCTACTGATCCCAATGTGGGTGCTCCATCTGTTGCTGATCCCAATGGGGGTGCTGCTTGTGTTGTCACTGTGGAAGATGAGGAGGAAGAGAATGAAGCTCCTTTAACTCGGAAGAACAGTCGGCAGTTCATCGCCAGCGGTGGAAGTAGTGGAATTCTTTCTCCTGCTTTGTCTGCCCTCATCGGTCTGCAAGAACTGTCCCTGACCAACTTTGATCAAACTCTTGAGGATATGGTCCTAGAGGACTTGTTATCAGAGCCAGTGGATGATGATGCAACAGAGACTTGCGCTGCTGTGCCTGATGCTGGGTTGAGGTCATCCCGTGCCTCGTCGACCTTAGAGCGTGATCTCGAGGGTCAGGATGCTGACTTGGATTGTCCCGGTCCAATGGAAGTGGCTAAAGGCCCATCAACCTTAGAAGTGGTTACTGCGGAGAGCCTGGACCTCAAGAACGGTGCTGACACATGCCTAGCCCCCGAGGATATCGTCGGGGATGACTTAGCTCGGGCGAAGAGTGTTAGCCACTGCCCAGCCCCCGAGGGTGTTGCGGGGGATGATCCGGCTCAAGTGGGCAGTGCCAACTATGACCCAGCCCCCGAGGGTGCCCAAACAGGGTCTCCTTCCTGCACTTCCATGGACGTTCACGCGGGATCACCTCCACACTCTGGTTGCATGGTGGTAGCCCAAACTTTGGACCAGGGAATCGCTTTAGAGGGCAGCGTCCCCGCTGATCGGGCGTTTGGCTCTGTTGAAGGCACTGAGCTGATTCCTTCTGGTTCGTTGCAAGCTGCTTCGGGTGGTGGCCTTGTGCCTGGTTATCAGCTGATTTCTCCTGATTTAGGGATCCCTTCGTTCTTTTCCAACCTCCAGGTATTGTGCTGTATTTTAGCTTGTTCTTTATGTTGCATGAACTTTTGTCATTATGTTCATCTGTTCTTCTCATCAGGCTTTGGTAGATGGGATGGCCAGCCAGCTGAGATTGCAGGGTGCTTCCGTCCCAGAAGTGGCTTCGTCTCTTGCGTGTTGGAGTCCAGTGTCACTTCATCGTCGTGTATCCGAGCTGGAGGCAACTAATGCTGGTTAGTGCCCCTCTTCTTCTTCTTTGCCTTTGTTCGTGGATTATTTTACCTTCTGACCCCATTTCGTTTGATTACCTCTTGATAGGAATGACTCGGCAGATTGCAGTTCTTGAGGAAAAACATTCCCGAGATCAAGCTGAAATGGCGCAACGGTGTGCTGACTTCGAAGAGAAGTATTCTCAGAGCCAGACTGAACTGAATCAGGTCTCCGCTGCTTTGGATGACGCCAACGCTCTGAGTTCTTCTCTTCATTCTCGGCTTGACTCTGAAAGGGTAACTTACAAAACCGTGCTTCGCCTTGCTATGCTCTATTTACTTGCTTGGATTCTGAAGGAGTTGATTTTTGTTTGTAGGAAGAGAAACGTATCCTTGCTGCTTCTCGCGACAATCTGGACAGATTGTATCGAGATTCTAGCAACTCGCTGACCATCTTGGAGAGGAGCCACCGTTTTACAATGGAAGAACTGGACAATCAGCGTTGCAGGCTGCAAGAGTCTGCAGACGAAGTGACCCGCCTCACGCAATTGATATCAGCGAAGGATGCCACCATCAAAGAACTCCGGGCTTCCAAGAAATCCATTGTCCAGGAGTTAGAGGCTGTTCGGCTGGCTGCTAAAATTGCTGAAGAAATTGCGGCTACTCTCAAAGCCCAGCGCGATAAAGCCATGGACAAGGCTATTCGTGCTGGACGAATCTTAATGAGGAGACCCGGCGTGGTTGTTCCTGAAGACATAAAGGCTGACGTGAATGCTGCCCCCGATTCCTTGAGTCGTCCTTCTTCGTCGGTCGCTCCTGAAAAACACATTGCGAAATAGAGAAACATTTTGCGTGCTCTGAGCGCGCGGTTAGCATGATTGAGTATTTGTTAGAAGACATCAATTTATCCTTCGAATCACATAATTGCTCTCTTATTGCATCAGAGTTTATTGGTTCGTAAATTTGTGGTAATGACGCATGAAGATTTATGAAATTTGTTTGTGGGATATGGAAGTCATCCCCTGAATTACATAGGTGCGAGTATGTTGCGCCGGCTTAAGCCACCACTGACTTTAGCCGATAGCTCCGTTAGTAAGGCATAGTGGCCACCCCACGTTAAGTGAGCGTGAGCATGTCGCACCGCCTTAAGTCGTTGCCGACTTAAGTCGATTGCTCCGTTTGTAGGGCATAGTGGCCACCCCGAGTTAAGTAAGCGTGAGCATGTCGCACCGCCTTAAGTCATTGCCGACTTAAGTCGATTGCTCCGTTTGTAGGGCATAGTGGCCACCCCGAGTTAAGTAAGCGTGAGCATGTCGCACCGCCTTAAGTCGTTGCCGACTTAAGTCGATTGCTCCGTTTGTAGGGCATAGTGGCCACCCCGAGTTAAGTAAGCGTGAGCATGTCGCACCGCCTTAAGTCGTTGCCGACTTAAGTCGATTGCTCCGTTTGTAGGGCATAGTGGCCACCCCGAGTTAAGTAAGCGTGAGCATGTCGCACCGCCTTAAGTCGTTGCCGACTTAAGTCGATTGCTCCGTTTGTAGGGCATAGTGGTCACCCCGGGTTAAGTAAGAATGCAAGTCAATCGTGAACAAGCCGAGTATCTTTGAAATCTTTCTTTATTGATGATATATTTCCACTTTACAGAATGCATTGTCGCCCCAGTAGTTTTGAAATACAGCTTAGGGATAAAACTTTCTGAGGTGCTCTATGTTCCAGGAGTTCCCAACTTCTGTGCCATCCATCTGAGTGAGGCGATATGATCCGGGCCGAGTGACTTCTGCTATTATGAAGGGTCCTTCCCATAAGGGTGATAACTTGTGCCGTCCCTCTCCCGCTAGAATTCGGCGGAGGACGAGGTCTCCAACTGAAAAGAAACGTTGCCGCACAGCCTTGTCGTGATAACGCCTTAGAGTCTGCTGGTACCGTGCTGATTGGATTACTGCATTCAGTCGCTCTTCCTCAAGTACATCGACGTCCTCCAGCCTGGTGGTCTCGGCTTCTGCTATGCTTTCGAAGATCAATCTAGGCGCCCCAAACTTGAGGTCGGCAGGTAGTACTGCCTCCGATCCATAGACCATGAAGAAAGGAGTGTTTCCATGCAGGGCTCGGCTAGGTTGGGTTCTTAAGCTCCAAACGACATAAGGCAGTTCTCTTATCCATTTGCCCGCGAATTTTTCATTCTTATCGAAGACCCTTTTTCTGAGTGCTTCCAATATCATTCCGTTGGCTCGCTCGACTTGCCCGTTGGCCCTTGGATGTGCTACAGATGCGTACTTGATCTGAATGCTCTTTTGCTCGCAGAAGTCAAAAAATTCTGAACTGGTGAAGTTGGATCCCAAGTCGGTGATGATACTGTTTGGTATCCCGAATCTGAATATTATGTCTTGTATAAATTCCACGGCCTTAGCGGAGGTTAAAGAAGCAATGGGCTTAAACTCTATCCATTTAGTGAATTTGTCAATCGCCACCAATACATGGGTATGTCCCCCTTGAGCTTTCTTGAAAGGTCCAATCATGTCCAGTCCCCAGCATGCAAAAGGCCAAGTTACTGGTATGGTCTGCAGTTGCTGTGCTAGCATGTGCTGTTGCTTCGACAAGTATTGGCAAGCTTCGCACCTCTGAACCAACTCGGCTGCATCGTTCTTCGCTGTTGGCCAATAGAATCCTGACCTGAAAATCTTCCCGACTAGTGTTCTGGATGCTGCATGTATTCCACATTGCCCCGCATGGACTTCCTCCAGGAGTTGTTTTCCAGTGGACGAGAGAACGCACTTCATGAGGATGCCTGACGCGCCCCTTCTGTACAATACTTCCCCAATGAGTGTATAGTGAGCTGACTGCCTGGCAATGCGCTCTGCTGAGTTCTTGTCATCTGGTTCCTCTTCATTTTTTATATACTTAATAATCGGTCGTCTCCAGTCATCAGAGTCTGACTCGGGTTGATCTATGATGTTGCACTCTTCTGTTTGATCCATTGAGATACTTGGCTGGAGAATTTCTTGCACGAAGATCCCGGGTGGGACCTGAGTTCGACCGGATCCGAGCTTGGACAGTACGTCGGCTGCTGTGTTCCGATCTCTTTCTATATGATGAAATTCCAGACCCTCGAATTTATCTTCCAGCTTTCGGACGGCAGCGCAGTATTTTCCCATTGAATCACTTGAACAATCCCATTCCTTGTTTATCTTACTGATGACTACCAGAGAATCTCCGTATACCATCAATCTCTTGATGCCCAATGATATGGCGATGTTCAATCCGTGTATCAAAGCTTCATACTCGGCTGCATTGTTAGAGGCCGGGAATAGCAACTGGAGGGCGTACTTGAGGTGTTCGCCTTCAGGTGCGGTGAAGAGAATCCCTGCTCCTGCCCCCTGCAGTTTCAGCGAGCCATCAAAATACATTCGCCATACTTCTGCAGTTTCCGGATTATCTGGTACTTGCTGTTCTGTCCACTCTGACACGAAATCAACCAGCGCTTGAGTTTTGATGGCAGTACGAGGTCGGAACTCGATGTCGTGGGATCCCAGCTCGCAAGCCCACTTGGCTATTCGGCCAATGGCTTCCTTGTTGTGAAGAATGTCCCCTATTGGAAAACCAGTGACTACTATGACTTTGTGGTCGTCAAAGTAGTGACGCAGTTTGCGGGCAGTTAGAAGTACTGCATATAATAGCTTCTGAACCTGAGGATACTTTCTCTTCGAGGGGCCTAGAACTTCACTGATGAAGTAAACAGGATGTTGCACTGGATAGGCATGTCCTTCTTCCACTCGCTCGACTACCAACGTGGTGCTTACCACGTGAGTCGTGCAAGAGATATACAGCAGCAGATCTTCAGCTGGTTGAGTCGGCGTAGCTCGCCGGGGTGGTTTCAGCACTGGTGGTGTTGTCAAGAATTTCTTCAATGCTTCTAGAGCTTCTTGTGCTTTTGAAGTCCATTGAAACTTATCCACCTTCTTGAGTAGTTTGTAAAATGGCAAACCTTTTTCTCCTAGCCTGGATATAAATCTGCTCAGAGCTGCCATACATCCAGTGAGTCGCTGAACCTTCTTTTGTGACCGAGGAGCTTCCATCTTCATGATAGCTTCAATCTTATCTGGATTAGCTTCAATTCCCCGGTGGCTGACGATAAACCCGAGCAACTTTCCGGCTGGTACCCCGAAAACACATTTATCAGGATTGAGCTTCCATCTATATCTTCTCAGGCTGCTGAAGACCAGCTGTAAATCTTCGATGAAGTTTTCCGAATTCTCTGTTTTGATTACCACGTC
This sequence comes from Zea luxurians, assembly GCA_029449295.1. NCBI lineage: Eukaryota > Viridiplantae > Streptophyta > Magnoliopsida > Poales > Poaceae > Zea > Zea luxurians. The sequence goes on along the minus strand of JAOPSE010000082.1, from coordinate 5,944,092 downwards.
ATCTACGTAAGCTTCCACACGCTTGCCCCAGTGATCGGCTAAGCACGTTTGAATGGCTCTCTGATAAGTTGCTCCAGCGTTTTTGAGGCCGAACGGCATGGAGGTATAACAGAAAGCACCAAACGGAGTGATGAACGCCGTTTTCTCCTCGTCTTCCTTTGCCAAACTAATCTGATGATACCCGGAATAGCAATCTAAGAAAGACAGCACAGAACATCCAGCGGTGGAATCCACCACCTGATCTATCCTCGGGAGCCCGAAGGGATCCTTCGGACAGTGTTTGTTGAGATCAGTATAGTCGACGCACATGTGCCAATCCACTTTATTCTTTTTGAGTACAAGAACAGGGTTGGCTAACCACTCAGGATGTAATACTTCTCTAATAAATCCAGCCGCGACCAAGCGAGCTAGCTCGGCACGAATGACCTCTCTCTTGTCGGGCGTGAAACGACGTAGCTTTTGCCGGATCGGCCTCGCCTGGGGATAGACCTTCAACTTGTGCTCGGCCAGTTCCCTTGGGACTCCCGGCATATCCGCAGGTTGCCATGCGAATACATCTCGGTTATCTTGCAGGAACTGAACGAGCGCGCTTTCCTATTTGTCGTTCAAACTGGAGCTGATGATGGCCGTCTTGTGCTCATCAGCGAACCCCAGGTTGATTCGCTTGGTTTCTTCAGTCGGCCGCATAGAGGTCGCGGCCTGAGCTTCGTTTGTCGGTACAGTGAGGTCCTTCTCAGGCTTAGAGTTCACCAGTGTAGAGGGAACTGTTGACGGCTTGGTGGTGAGGGCTGCTTGGATGGCCACTCGGAAACATTCTGCGGCGCCTTGGAAGTCGGCGCGCACAGTTATGATTCCTTGCGGTCCTGGCATCTTCAGTATCATGTATGTATAGTGCGGAATGGCCATGAATTTGGCCAGTCCTGGCCTCCCGATGATGGCATTGTACCCGCAGTCGAAGTTCGCCACCTCGAACCTTAGGAACTCGGTCCTGTAGTTCTCCGGAGTTCCGAAGGTAACCGGCATGTAGATGTGGCCCAGCGGGTATTCCCCTTCTGTCGGCACGATGCCGAAGAAAGGAGTGTCCGACTCGTGGAGCTCTTTGAGGTGAACTCCCAAGCCTTGGAGTGTCTGGGGGAAGGTGACGTTGATGCTGCTCCCCCCGTCCACTAGCACTTTCTTTACCCGGCTCTCTCGGATCACCGGATCGACGAGGAGCGGGTATTTGCCTGGATGGTCGAAGTTGAGCCATTGATCCTCCCGAGTGAAAGTGATCGGGTGCTCCGACCACCGGTATGGGGCGGGAGGACCGGTGGTCGCCACCAGTATCTGGCGGTCGTTGAGCTTTTGTTGTCTTTTGTTCTCCTGCGACCCATGTCCGCCGAAGGTGACGTTGACTTCCCTGTCAACACGCGGGAAGGCTCCTCCTCCTCCCTCCTCCGGCCGATGAGGTTGTCGTGGTTCATCCGGTCCTCCCCTCGGCGGAGGGGGAGGTAGAGGTTGGAAGGGTCGGCCATGCCCGATGGAGTGCTTGAAGTCTCGGCAGTTGCGAAGAGTGTGGCGCATGTCTTTGTGGTATGGGCACTGGGCGTCGAGGATGTCGTCCAGCGTGCGCTCGCCTCCGCGAGGCCCTCCTCTGGCGCGAGAGGCAGGTGGTCCGGCGGCGTGTACTTCTTCGCGAGGCCTCTTCTCCCAACGTTTGTCGGGTTGCTGGTTCGCGTCACGTCGTGGTGCTGCCGGCGCGGGCTTTGCTCCTCCAATGAGGTCCTGAGCTCGCTCGTCGGCGGTGATGTAGAGGTCGGCTTCCCGGAACAGCTCCTCGGAAGTAGTCGGCGCCTTCTGTAGTATGGCTCGGACGAAAGCCGAGTCATTGGATCCTCTGTAGAAGTCCTCGATCACGGCCGCCTCCGTGACCTCGGAGATACGATTTCTCATGGTCTGGAACCTTTTGAGGTAAGACCGGAGAGTCTCATCCCCCCGGCGCTTGATGGATTTGAGGTCCCACGGTTGCGCCGGCTTGTCGGAGAGGGACTGGAAGTTGGCGGTGAAGCGTCAACTGAAGTCTCCCCAGTCGTCGATGCAGTGTCGGGGTAGATGTCGCAGCCACTGCAGCGCGTCTTGCCCAAGGACGATGGGTAAATACGCGGTCATCACGTCTTCGGACGCCCCGGCAGCTCGAGCAGCGGTGGTGTAGACGGCTAGCCAACCCCCTGGATCCTGCTTAGGTTCATATTTGTCGACATTGGATACCTTGAAGTTGGGAGGCCATTGGATGGCCCTAAGGCGCGGAGTAAGAGCGGATACTCCGCACGTGTCCTCCTGTCGTCGGGAACGATGTCTGTCCCGGGGAGGGGAGTTGTGGTTGTGGTTCCTCGACCGTCCCCGGGTGGTACCGCCAGTTGAGGCCGTCGCCGACTCAGTTCTGGTGGCCTGGCTCTTAGCCGGGATGCCATGATCCCTGTCGTACTCCTCTCGACGTCGAATCTCGTTCTCATGCCGTCGTTCGCGCGAAGCATTGATAGAGCTTCGCGCATCTCGACGACTATTGATGGCGTGTCGTAGATCGTTCGGCGGGTGAGCAAGCGGTAGAAGATGGTTGGCTGCCTGGGTGAACAGGCGTCGGTAGCCCTCAGCGTCGGGAGTCTGAGGAAGTCCATCAGCTATCCGAGCTAGTACCCCTCCGACTTCGCTCGGCGTGTTCATAGCTCGGGCGAAGTCGGGATTCAGGTTGCGCCCGAAGAGCGGATTCTCCCGGCGTTGCCTTGCATCTTGCTCGGCTTGTTCCTGAGCCCGTCGGCGATCACGTCGTCGGGAGTTCCTTCGCTCTCTGAAGACGCGTTCTTCCGGAGTCTCTCCTATCTCCGAGACCTCGTCTCGTGAGACAGGCTGCTCCGGATCCCGCTCTCCGGCCGCGTGATGTCGTCGAACGTTCCTGCGTCGATTCCTCCGTCGGCGGGATTCTCGTTGAGGCGGTTCTTCTCCGGGTGCGGTCGGCTCGTCGTCGGAGACGGTGGGCGACTCCACTCTCCCGATGAAGAGGACGTCGGGGTAGAATGGTGCTGCTGTCGTGGCGACCTTCTTTCCGTTCTCCTTTGAGGCCGGAGGAATGGAAAGAATAACTTGCTTCTCCCTGGTCTCCTTCTTTCTTGCGATCCGTGTCCATTCCTTTGTCGGGGAAGTAGATAGTGGAGTTTTCCGGGTTAACAAGCCCTTGGCCCCCGACTTTCCGGAGACGATCTTTTTCCGAAGAGCTGGAGGTTGCGCTTCTCCGGCATTTTCGGAGTTCGTTGGAGGAGACTTCTTTTCCGACGGATCCGTGATACGGTGTAGAATTCCCTCTTCATCCGCTACGGATGAGATTGTTCCGAAGCGGAACGTGGATCCGGGACGCACGGTGATTTCGCTGTGGAAGGTGATGGCCATTGAGCTAGCTTGGATCGTCGACACACCCCCTACCTGGCGCGCCAGCTGTCGGCGTTTTTGGGTCCGACCGCACACCCGGGGTTGCCCCTCAAGGTGTTTTCTAGGAGTAGGACGGTGTCGACAACTGTAGCAAAATGGTTCGTGCCGATCGCACGAGGGACAGTGGACAAGATTTACAGGTTCGGGCCGCTTAGAAATGCGTAACACCCTACGTCCTGGTGAGTATGTATGCGTGGTTACAAGAGGGCTCTCTGGTTTGACGACACAGAGAGTTGATGGGGGTGGCTGAGTAATGTAGGGTCGATCCATCTGAAGGGGTGCCCCCTAGGCCTTATATACTCGACCGTGGGGCAGTACACGTGGTTATGATAACAACAAGTAGCTAAAAAGTAGTGAACCTCTTGAGTTTATCCCTACGTAACCCTCGCTGACTTATTCTCGCACGGCTCCGTTGCATGGGGGCTCCGGCGCTGGAAGGTCGGGTTTCTGTTGCAATCCACTCGTTCGACGTTGTGGGCCGTCCGAGTTTGCACCAATCCGGTCTCCCGTCTTTTCTGCTTTGTTGGTTGTCTTTCCCCAGGCCCACGAAAGAATGACCTTACGATTTACTGGGCCTCTGGGCCTTCCGTGAGGTCTTTCACTCCTTTAGTGGACCCGGGGGATATCTATCCCCCACAGCCCAACCTAGGGCGCAGACCAGCCACATCAACAGGAAGCGCCATCATCACCCTACCCCGAGCTGGCTCAGGCCACGGGGAACAAGACCGGCGTCCCATCTGGCTCGCTTCGCCAGATAGGCAATGATGGCGCCCCGCATACTCTGTGACGACGGCGGCTCTCAGCCCCCTTACGGAAGCAAGAGGACGTCAGCAAGGACTCAACAGCTCCGACAGTTGTCCCTCCGCCAGGCTCCAGCACTCCTCCGACGGCCACGACATCACACCAGCTGGGTGCCAAAATCTCTCCGGCTGCCACGACGGCATGTACTTAGGGCGCTAGCTCTCCTCCGCTAGACACGTAGCACTCTACTACACCCCCCATTGTACACCTGGATCCTCTCCTTACGCCTATAAAAGGAAGGACCAGGGCCCTCTTAGAGAAGGTTGGCCGCGCGGGGACGAGGACGAGACAGGCGCTCGCGTGAGGCCGCTCGCTCCCTCTCCCGTGTGGACGCTTGTAACCCCCTACTGCAAGCGCACCCGACCTGGGCGCGGGACGAACACGAAGGCCGCGGGATTTCCACCTCTCTCACGCCCATCTCCGGCCACCTCACTTCCCCCCTTCGCGCTCGGCCTCGCGTCGACCCGTCTGGGCTGGGGCACGCGGCGACATTCACTCGTCGGCTTAGGGACCCCCCGGTCTCGAAACGCCGACAGTTGGCGCGCCAGGTAGGGGCCTGCTGCGTGTTGACGAACAGCTTCCCGTCAAGCTCTAGATGGGCAGTCTCCAGCAACCTCTCCAACCCGGGACGGTGCTCCGTTTCGGGAGTCTTGAGTTCATGTCCCTCGACGGCAGCATGACATGATACTCATTCCACCGCCGAGCGGCAGCGGCAATGGCGGCCGACAGCCCGCCCGCCGGCGGCGGAATCGACGACGTCTTCCCCGCGTGGTGGAAGAACAACCTTCGAGCTCATCCCGCCCTCTTCCCCGCCGACGGAGGGGAAGGCGGGGCAACCAAGGCCAAGCAGGAGGCAGCGCCTCGTCGGCTGTCGAGCGAGTCGACAGCGCCAGCACCCCAACGGGGGGCGCACCGGGCATCGACCTCGCGCTTGAGACGAAGACGAGCGTTGTCTCCCCGCAACACGCCAATCCCAAGAAAACGGACGACGCCAGCACGCTCGCGGTGACTCGCAGCTCGTCATTGACCAAGTCATGAAGAACTCCCACTGCCGCGACCCGAAGATGGAGGCCTACTGCGATGAGGTTCGGCGCCTGGAAGACAAGTTCTACGGGCTCGAGCTCAACCACATCGCTCGGCGCTACAACGAGACTGCGGACGAGCTGGCCAAAATAGCCTCGGGGCGAACAACAGTTCCCCCGGACTTCTTTTCCCAAGATCTGCATCGACCCTCCGTCAAGATCGACGACACGCCCGAGCATGAGGCACCCTCGGCCCAGCCCGAGGTACCCTCGGCACAGCCCGAGGCACCCTCGGCTCGGCCCGAGGCACCCTCGGCTCGGCCCGAGGCACCCTCGGCCGAGGGCGAGACGCTGCGCGTCGAGGGGGAGCAAAGCGGGGTCACGCCTGATCAAAACTGGCAGACCCCATACCTGCAATATCTCCACCAAGGAGAGCTACCCTCCGACCGAGCCGAAGCTCGATGGGTGGCGCAGCGTGCCAAGTCGTTCGTCTTGCTGGGAGATGAGAAGGAGCTCTACCACCGCAGCCCCTCAGGCATCCTCCAGCGATGCATCTCCATCACCGAAGGTCAGGAACTCCTTCGAGAGATACACTCGGGGGCTTGCGGCCATCATGCAGCACCTCGAGCCCTCGTCGGGAATGCTTTCCGACAAGGCTTCTACTGGCCGACGGTGGTGGCCGACGCCACTAGAATTGTCCGCACCTGCGAAGGGTGTCAGTTCTACGCAAGGCAGACCCACCTGCCCGCTCAGGCTCTGCAGACGATACCCATCACCTGGCCTTTTGCTGTGTGGGGTCTGGACCTCGTCGACCCCTTGCAGAAGGCACCCGGGGGCTACACGCACCTGTTGGTTGCCATCGACAAATTCTCCAAGTGGATCGAGGTCCGACCCCTAAACAGCATCAGGTCCGAACAGGCGGTGGCATTCTTCACCAACATCATCCATCGTTTCGGGGTCCCGAACTCCATCATCACCGACAACGGCACCCAGTTCACCGGCAGGAAGTTCCTGGACTTCTGCGAGGATCACCACATCCGGGTGGACTGGGCCGCCGTAGCTCACCCCATGTCAAATGGGCAAGTAGAGCGTGCCAACGGCATGATTCTACAAGGGCTCAAGCCTCGGATCTACAACGACCTCAACAAGTTCAGCAAGCGATGGATGAAGGAACTCCCCTCGGTGGTCTGGAGTCTGAGGACAATGCCGAGCCGAGCCACGGGCTTCACGTCGTTCTTCCTAGTCTACGGGGCCGAGGCCGTCTTGCCCACAGACCTGGAATACGGCTCCCCGAGGACAAGGGCCTACACAGACCAAAGCAACCAAGCTAGTCAAGAGGACTCTTTGGACCAGCTGGAGGAGGCTCGGGACAAGGCCTTACTACACTCGGCGCGGTACCAACAGTCCCTGCGACGCTACCACGCCCAAGGGGTCCGGTCCCGAGACCTCCAGGTGGGCGACCTGGTGCTTCGGCTGCGACAAGACGCCCGAGGGCGGCACAAGCTCACGCCCCCTGGGAGGGGCCGTTCGTCGTCGCCAAAGTTCTGAAGCCCGGAACATACAAGCTGGCCAACAGTCAAGGCGAGGTCTACAACAACGCTTGGAACATCCAACAGCTACGTCGCTTCTACCCTTAAGATGTTTTCAAGTTGTTCATATACCTCGCTCCCATGCAAAGTTTAGTCATCAAGGAAGGGTCAGCCTTGCCTCGGCAAAGCCCGACCCTCCATCGGGGGCTAAAAGGGGGGAACCCCCTCTGCGTCGAATCTTTTCCTCGAAAAAAAGATCCCTTCCGCCAGAATGTCTTTCGTGCTTTTTGACTACTTCGAAAGTGGATCCTGAAAACGGCGGAGTACACGTAAGCAGCCAAGGCTGACCGAGCCGAGGGACTCCTACGCCTCCGGGATATGGATACCTCACTCATCACCTTCTGCGATAAGTAACTCACGTTCGGATGAGTGATTCCGCGGACCGAACAAGTCTTCACGTTCGGAAGCTCTTCTGCCGAAGCAATTCTTCGAGCCTTCTCGACTGCGTCGGTGACAGAACCCCATGGACGGGTAAGAGTGCGCGTAAGCGGCAAGGCCGACCGAGCCGAGGGACTCCTACGCCTCCGGGATACGGATACCTCACTCATCACCTTCCGCGAGAAGCAACTCTCGCTCGCACAAACATTTCTGTTACCGACAAAAAGGTCCAGATGCTCAAACAAGAGGAAAAGAGACGCAGCTTTACAACACGGCGAGGGTGTGTTTTGGCCTCGGCGGCCGCAGGAGACACACGCTACAAGACAATCCGATCCTGCAGGCTCAAATCTTGACGCTTGAAGGGAGCAGCAGCACCCTCGGCGTCGACAACACCTTGGGCGAGGTCCGACCTAGCCTCAGACGGCGACGCGGTCCGAAGATCTCCACTCTAAAGGACGACGTCATCGCCACGCCCGGGTCATCGGCGCCAGGGTCTTCTTCGAGAATCCGGCTCGGGCAGGCGGCTCGGCTATCCCCCGCGGACATCAGCCCGACCCGAGGCCTCGGCAGGTCAATTCTGGCGTCGGTCCCGCTAACGGACAACCCGGCCAGGCTCCGGCCGACCAGGTCTTCTTCTCGGGCCAACTCTACCTCTGTTCGCGCTGACACCGCTACCCCCGGCCTCGGCTCATCGAAGAGCGGCCGAGGGGTTCCTTTAACTGAGCAAGAGGAGCCTCGGGCAACAAGGCTGACTGAGCCGAGGGACTCCTACGCCTCCGGGATACGGATACCTCACTCGTCACCTTTACACGGGGCGACTCACGCTTGGTGAAGCGGTTCAGACAACCAACAGGCGAGTCTTAGCGCTCGAAAATGAGGAAAAAACACGGCTCCGTGCCGAAATTACATACATGTTCAGGCCTCGACAGCCACGATGAACAAAAACACTGGCATTCAAAGTGCCATTACAAACGGAACTCCGGTTCCACCTCCGCAGGTATGAACAACCCCACTCGATGGGGGGAGGCCTGCGGAGCAACAGAAGACCGACGAACGGCGCGCCGTCGCCCGCTCCGGCAGCAACGACGACGACGACTTCTGCTCCGGGGGGCCGAACAGCGGCAGCGATGACCTCAGGGCGGATGCTGCTGCCGGGTGGCCCCCGCCCATGCCCAAACTCGTGAGGCAAGGACGGGCAGAAGGCCGTAGAGTTGGAGGTCGGTCCGTAGGCGGCCCTGGCTATCTCGTCGGCGGAAGAACCTCTTCCAGCTGCCGTGGCAGAAGCCGGCGCCGAGAGCGGCTCCGAAGCCACTCGCGTCCGAGAGCCAGGCACGCGGCAGCTGCCATCGCCACGGACAACAACCGCCCTTCCCCCCGATCACTGAGGGAAGGAGCGGGCCGCCGCCCACGCAGGGGCCAACTCCAACTCGGCACACTCCCCTCCCTAGCCCTGGTGATGAAAATCCTTGAGGCTGAGGGAGGGGCAGAGGCCGCAGCCCGGTTTGCTTTCCCCCGCCATCAAACTGGAGGTCACCATCTTGGGTGACCGTCGGTGGAAGGGTGCAACCGGGCTGCATGATGAAAATCCTTGAAGCCAAACGATGGCTGAAAGGTACCAACTCCCGCGGAGTTGCGTTCCTCCAATGACGAGGCGGAAAGACGGCGGGTATCCCCCATCCGGGGGCTTGGAAGGTGGAAGGACACGATGCATAAGGGAGCGCGAAGACATGGTCGCCTTCCAATGGGGTCACCCTCCTTTTAAAGGCGACTCTCCCTACTTGCGTCCCCAGCCGTCGCGGGCTGAGTCTTCTCCAACACGCTCCAAGGTCTTCCCCTACGGCGCGGGGGCTGGATCCCACACATCATGCAAGCCGGCTCAGAGCAGAAGAAGCCAAACCGCCATGCGCGGTGCGTACAACCGCCCAGCGGTTACAAGCGACTCTCCACTTTTGCCCAGACCAGCGGGCGAAAGGGCGGGCAGCCATGCAGGCGGCATGCAACCGCGCCAAGTGGGCGCACTTCTCCGACTCCCGACACGCCCGACATGGAGGCCCAGGCCCACGCGTCATGCAACCGGCGCGCCGAGTGCTTCGTGCATGCAACTGCACCGCCACTTGCGCCACTACCGCGCCTCCTCGACTGCAGAACCAATACCGCGACTCGAGGCGACCCAACGCACGACCCAGCAGCGCCAGCCTGGCGCGACGGTCAATGCGGCCAAAAATGGGCCAGCAGTAATGGCGGTGGCAGGCGGGCAGGAGCAGCGGCCACGTCGTCAGCCAAGCTCACGTCCCATCCGGGGGCAGCGAGAGAACCCTATCTCACGGCGTGAAGACAACGCGCCCGTGTTCTGTTCCTCGATAGGCTCGCGCACGTGCAACGGCCGCCCCGCCAACCACTAGCCCCGCTGCATTAACTTCGCGGCGGGACAGGCGGCGCCTCTGGCAGGAGAAGCGGGCGACGCTTCGCCTTCGCCATAATGACCGCGTCAAAAAAAAAGGTACGCCGCGTCGTTCGATTTCGTATCCTTTTCCTTTTTTTCCTCTTTCTTTCTCTTGCAATAGGGACCGGGAAAGGGGGATACCCCGAAAAGGATCCTTCCCCATGAAGGAACCAGGCTCCGAGCCTCCCTACTAATCAGAGGTTTGAAGGCTGGCCCCTCGGAAAGGTTCGACAGCCGCCTCAGATCGCGTGGGCTCTACACCCACTACTGGTCAGAGGTTCGAAGGCCGGCCCCTCAGAAGGGTTCCACGGCCGCCTCAGGCTACTCGGGCTCCGCGCCCACTACTGATCAGGGGTTCGAAGGCTGGCCCCCGAAGGGTTCACAGCCACCTAAGACACAGAGCGAGGGATGACCATGGGTACGTTTGATACATAACCAAGGCTCGGGCTGCGCTCCCGAGGTACCCTAGGACATTTCCGAGACCAGCGGGAACGATCTTGTAACGGAATCCCATCAGAGGGAGGCATCGAGCCCCCGGACCCCGTCGCCAGGGGACCGGGTCCGGCAGATCACCCGCAGGTACTTTTGGGCGTGCCTGTGGGCCCCTAGCCGACCCCTAACGAACGGGGCACGGACGTCCACTCGGATCACCCGCCTGCAGCTCACTGGAGACACCATGTTCGGCGCCCATCGAGGGCAACATGGCGCTCTCCCCCCCTCCTCCTTGCGGAAAGGCGACGCAGGGGCGTATGTAAAAAAGTCGAGTCTGTCCCTGATCGCCCTCTCGCCCCGTGCAGAGGCTCGGGGGCTGCTCTCGCAAACCCGGCTCCGGCCAAACCATTGACAGCGTCAACATACCAGCCCGAGAACTTGGGACCCGACCGTACACCCGGGCTACGACCAGCTCGCATGAGGGAACGACCAGACCAGCCGAAGCATTACGCGAGGCATTAAGACCTCGGAGGAGTCAAATCACTCCTCCGAGGCCTCGGGGGCTACACCCGGCGGGTGCGCTTGCGCGCACCCACCGGAACAAAACACAACCGAGAAAGGCTGGTCCCCTTGCAAAAAAGTGCGACGAAAGCCTCCAAGCGAGTGCTAACACTCCCTTCGAGGCTCGGGGGCTACTGCCGGGGACCATAATTAGGGGTACCCTCAAGGCTCCTAATTCTCAGCTGGTAACCCCCATCAGCATAAAGCTGCAAAGGCCTGATGGGTGCGATTAAGTCAGGGATCAGTCCATTCGAGGGACTCGATCACGCCTCGCTCGAGCCTAGCCTCGGACAAGGGCAGCCGACCCCGGAGGATCTCCGTCTTGCCCGAGGCCCCCCTCCAGCGGCGAACATATTTCCGGCTCGCCCGAGGCCCTGTCTTCGCCAAGAAGCAACCCTGACCAAATCGCCGCACCGATCACCCAAGTCGCAGGAGCATTTAATGCAAAGGTGGCCTGATGCATTTATCCTGACGCGCGCCCTTCAGTTGACAGAGCTGAAGTGACCACTGTCACTTCGCCGCTCCACTGACCGGCCTGACAGAAAGACAGCGCCGCCTGCGCCACTCCGACTGCGGTGCCACTTGACAGAGTGAGGCTGACAGGCAGTCAGGCCCGGCCGCAGGCACCATAGGAAGCTACGCTCCGCCTGACCCAGGGCTCGGACTCGGGCTAAGCCCCGGAAGACAGCGAACTCCGCCCCGCCCGACCCAGGGCTCGGACTCGGGCTAAGCCCCGGAAGACGGCGAACTCCGCTCCGCCGGACCCAGGGCTCGGACTCGGGCTAAGCCCCAGAAGACGACGAACTCCGCTCCGCCCGACCCAGGGCTCGGACTTGGGCTCAGCCCCAGAAGACGACGAACTCCGCTCCGCCAGACCCAGGGCTCGGACTTGGGCTCAGCCCCAGAGGACGACGAACTCTGCTCCGCCCGACCCCAGGGCTCGGACTCCGCCCTGGCCTCCGCCGACGGCCTCTGCCTCACCCGAACCAGGGGCTCAGACTTGACCTCGGCCACGGAAGACAGACTCGACCTCGGCTTCGGAGGAGCTTCCACATCGCCCAACCTAGGGCGCAGACCAGCCACGTCAACAGGAAGCGCCATCATCACCCTACCCCGAGCTGGCTCGGGACACGGGGAACAAGACCGGCGTCCCATCTGGCTCGCTCCGCCAGATAGGCAATGATGGCGCACCGCATACTCTGTGACGACAGCGGCTCTCAGCCCCCTTACGGAAGCAAGAGGACGTTAGCAAGGACTCAACAGCTCCGACAGCTGTCCCTCCGCCAGGCTCCAGCACTCCTCCGACGGCCATGACATCACACCAGCTGGGTGCCAAAATCTCTCCGGCTGCCACGACGGCATGTACTTAGGGCGCTAGCTCTCCTCCGCTAGACACGTAGCACTCTGCTACACCCCCCATTGTACACCTGGATCCTCTCCTTACGCCTATAAAAGGAAGGACGAGGGCCCTCTTAGAGAAGGTTGGCCGCGCGGGGACGAGGACGAGACAGGCGCTCGCGTGAGGTCGCTTGCTCCCTCTCCCACGTGGACGCTTGTAACCCCCTACTGCAAGCGCACCCGACCTGGGCGCGGGACGAACACGAAGGCCGCGGGATTTCCACCTCTCTCACGCCCATCTCCGGCCACCTCACTTCCCCCCTTCGCGCTCGGCCTCGCGTCGACCCGTCTGGGCTGGGGCACGCGGCGACATTCACTCGTCGGCTTAGGGACCCCCCGGTCTCGAAACGCCGACAAACCTCCTGACATACTTAAATGCTTAAATAGCGACTGATAGACATGCCACACATGAAGGTTGTCCATATAGTGGTATAGATGACCGTGGACCGTTCGGCCTCAGGACCGGACCTTCCGCCTTGCTTATATTGGTGCTCAATATATGCTCCCCTGTCTTTTGGTGGAGGTTAACGAACCAAAAGCATATGAACTAAGCCTGATGCATACGACCTAGCGCAGGAGCGGCTCCTCATCTGCACACTTTCGGACGGTCCGTGCCTGGGCTGGATGGTCCGCGATAGCACAGAGGGTCTTCTTCTCCACGAAGAACCCTAGAACTCGCACAGGAGAGATCCCATCGAGAGGGAGAGTTCCATGGGGTTGCTCTGGGTCGGCAGGCCGCCTGGTGCTCCTCTAATTGACGTAGAGCCGAGTAGAGATTGTTGTGGAAGACTAAACTAGATCTAATCCTAAGGCTAAATTACTTCTACTCCTAGGAATTGGAAGAACGAAAAGTTAAAACTGATAATAGATTTGATTTGATCGATTGTTGGGGGTTCAATCGGCCGTAGCCCTTCATCTATATTAAGGGGGAGGTCTGGATCCGCTACAAGTCGTTTCCCGAGCTAATCCCACGGTTTTAGCTAACAAACGTAGCAACAAACTCGGAACCCTAATTGACTCTATGCGCGCTTGGACTATCCGGCTACTGTCACGACACGATATTGGCACGGGCACAATAAGCACGTGTCGATATTTTGAAACCACTGGCTAGTAATTTACGTGCTTTTGTGTGTCTGGTATGGATGATGTGCAAAATATACACAAGAATTTTATATTGGTTGGGGACAAGAGTCACTACGCCCAGTTGAGTAACTTGCGTTACCCTACACAATGTATATAACAGGTTGGATTGCAAACTTGTCAAGGGAGGACTCGATGCCCAAGACTCTGATGTGGAGTGTGAGTGGAGTAAAGTGTCCAATGTGGTTATAGGTGTGATCTGCTTATGCTAGCCGGTTGTCCTTGTCTTCAATCGTGGTTTCCCCTTTCTTGTATAGACCAAGGAGAAGGGAGGCTTTGTTAAGTTTAAGGGTCGGATGGGACGGACGGAGGCTGAGCCTTGTCGTGTTGCTTCTTGTCCTTCAGGATCCTTGCTATCTAGAGGACTCCTCTGGCCGATGTTGTGTCCTTCCATCATGTTATTGTAGCCACGTGTGCCATACTGTTGTGCCTTGTCTTGTCCTGCAATGTTTCCTTGGTTGACCTCTAAGCCGAGGAGTGGTTGAGTTGCGGTCAATTGCGACACACTCGTTCATGTCTTTCCCGAAAAGGCCATTCGGACCATACCCCATGTTAGAGCATGCATACTAACTCCCCTGTCGTCTTTCGAACCGCACATCCATGTCAGGATCTGACTGGTACATGCACTTTTTTGAGATGGTCGTCGGTTCAATCTCGTGAATTCTGGTTTTGGGGGTCGGGCATAACTCTCGACCCCTAGGTTGGACGATGCAGACTCTACAGGGCACATGGTCTGATGTTGGGTAAGATGGGGACATGATCGACTCATCCTACCCTCAGCCCTTCGGGGGTCAGGGGTCGGTTGAAGGAGCCATAAGGCAGGACTATTCGCAGGAGTCAGGGTTAGAGTTTCATCCCTGTTGGGTTGGGACGAGGTTCTTTTATTCCCTTAACCCGCCATTTTTGTTATTCCTGATCCATAATATACCCATGTTATTCGCCCCCCGACATCACAACACTATTTGGCACCATTTGTAATCATGTCGTGTCATGCCAGCAGTAGTGTCTAACCATCGGTCTAGGCATAGCACTATGATGCCTAATTATGAGGTGGCAGTAGAGATGGCAACGTGCACATACCCGCTGGGCACTGCAAACCCAAACTCATACCCACGAAAATAGAATATGCACGCTAAAAAACTCATACCCGCAACCGGGTATAGATTTGTGCCGTACCCGTTGTGAATCATCTAGGCCCCATAGTGATGTTTTTGTAATTAATGACAACTGTTTGTGGACTAATGGTTCTTGGAAAAATAAGAATGCAGGGTTGGACCACATAGAATAGGAAATCTTGGAGATTTATAAGCATTGGTTGTGGATCAAGTGAAGGCAAAGGTATAACATAGGTTTTGTTTTTGCCGGTCTCGAGTTTAGAGAAGATATTTGACCGGATTAATAGGCTAGATAGCCGTACTATTAAGAGGGGTCAATGACTTTGATCTGTGTAAAACTTAGTGCCTCATAGAGCATCTAGTGGTTGCATTTGCATGAGGACTAACAGCGTTTCAAATTTCATGAGTTAAAAATCCTTTCAAAAGCTTGTTTGAAAAGTGCCAAGTCTTGGGATGTGCGGACCGCCCGGGCCTTGCGGGCGGACCGTCCGCGATCCTCCAGTGGGGTCCGAAGTCTGTTATCTTCGGACAGGTCCTGTTCATTTGTACTGCGGACCATCCAGGCCTTGGGGCCGGACCGTTCACAGTCCTGACCAGAGAAGGCTGCTCTCGGCACAGTCCCTGAATTATAGTGCGGACCGTCCGGCCTTGTTGGGCGGACCGTCTGCAGGTGCCGAATTTGGTTTGGGTAGGGACTATGTGGTTTTTGGGATTTGTACTACGGACTGTCCAGAGGATAAGCCCGGACAGTACTGACTCCCAGGTCACGGACTGTCCGGCCTTGTAGGCGGACGGTCCGCATGTGTTAACTCCACTTGGTCAGAACTCCGGTGCTCTAAGTTTCTAGGTCGCGGACGGTCCGACCAAGGTGGGCGGACTGTCCGGACCTCACTTTTCTGATAGCTCTGACAAATTTCAAACAGGAAAACTAGCCGTTATGTGTACGGCGGACCGTCCGGCCCTAGGGCGCGGACCGTCCGCGTGTGCGCAGAAAATGTGTTGTTTGCACATAACGGTTGGATTTGAGTGGGGGACCATAAATAGAAGGGGAGTTCGTGTGTGAAGGCTCTCTTGGCCATTCCTTGCATACATTGAGCTCATTTGTGATCCTCCAACTCACTCTCTCACACTCTTTGCTTGAGATTGCATTCTAGTGAGAGATTGAGTGTTCCTAGTGCATTTGCATCCATTGGTGATTCTTGAGGCACTAGGTGGTACACCGGGCAAGTGTCATCGGCTTGTTACTCTTGGAGGTTGCCGCCTCCTAGACGGCTCGGGTGATTGTCTACGTCGAGCTCTCCAAGAAGATTGTGGAGAAATCACGATGTTGATTGTGAGGGGTTCGCGCCTACCTCGCCGGAGCGGCAAGGTGACATTAGTGGAATTGAGGTATTGAGTGATTTCTTGTCCACTTGGCTCAAAGATCAAGCTGTGTCTTGATAGAGGAGCAAGTGAGAGCTTGAAGTCCACCTCAACGTGGATTAGGGGTGATCGGCAAATCACCGATACCACAGGATAAAATTCAGTGTCTTTATTTTCTTGCATTACTTATTGTCGTGCAAGTGATTAGTATTTTGCATATTGTCCATCAAGTATTCAATCACCTTAGTTGATTCTCATAGATTGTTTACTTGTTATCACTAGAGAATTTATACCTCTTGTTATATTGATTAAATTTCCCTAGTGTTTTTTATTTTAGTCAAAACCGTCTATTCACCCCCCTCTAGCCAGTGTCCTAGATCCTACAAGTGGTATCAGAGCCGAGGACTCCATTGTTTGTGGATCTAATCATCCCAGAGTGGGACAAAATGGCTAGTAACAACAATGTGCACATTGGGAAGCCACCGCATTTTGATGGGAATAACTACGACTATTGGAAAATAAGAATGTCAATGCATCTTAGAGCAATGGGTGGAAAAAGGCCAATTGTCAAGGATGGATTTGTTGTGTTGAAAGAAGATGAACCATCCATTAGTGACAATGAGAATATTCTTACAAATGATCAAGCCATGAATGTATTTTATGATGCTCTTGTTATAAATGAGTTCAACCGTATCAAGAATCTCACAACCGCTCATGAGATTTGGATTAAGCTAATGGAAATTCATGAAGGAACTACAATTGTGAAGAGTGCCAAGCTATATGTGTGCAAAGGAAAGTTTGAGCAATTCATTATGAAAGAAGATGAGAGTGTATCCGATATGTTCAACCGGTTAAATGAGATAGTGAATGAACTCAAGGGACTAGGTTTTAATGTACTGGATGTGGATTTCACTCATAAGTTCCTTAGATCACTTCTGGAGAAATATGAGACCATTGTGACAATGTTAGTAAGAAGTGATCTATCTACAACTTCTCCAACCTAAGTATTGGGGGAAATTCTTACTCAAGATATATTCAAGAAATCTCAAGCTGATGCTATAAGTTTGGCAAAGAAAGTGAAGAATGAATCAATTGCTCTCAAAGCTAAAGCTTCTAAGGCAATTGAAAAAGAAGATAGTGATGATGAAGAAAATGAAAGTGAGAGTGATGGAGATATGGCTCTATTTGTAAAGAAATTCAACAAATTCATGAAGATGAAGAGAGGTCAACCTAGAAGAGGCCAAACATCAAGAAGAAATGCTTTCAATGATAGAAAATGTTTTGAGTGTGGGGAACCCGGTCACATTGCCATGAATTGCCCTAACAAGAAAAAGATGGGCAAAGATGGAGATGATAAGAAGAAGAAGAAATTCTACAACAAGAAGAAGGATGGCAAAGCCTACCTAGTTGAATGGGATTCGGATGGTAGCTCAGATGATGATGATGACGACACCTCATCCAAGCTTAATGCCGGAATTGCCATCAAGGAAGCTCCTTCACTTTTCTCATCCCCTCATTGTCTCATGGCAAACGGAGATGCTAAGGTAAAAATCATCACCGATTTAAATGATATAAATGATGATGATGATGTTGATGATGTTGATGGCTATTCATATGATGATCTTGTTAGAATGTTAGGTGAGGCCGATGACTACATGCACAAAGAAAAAGAAAAATTTAGGACCTTGAAGGAATTGTATAAAAACCTCCAAGTGTCTTTTGAGGAGCTCAAGACCTCTCACAACGATCTAAAAGAGAATTGTGAGAAGCTTGCGGAAGCTCAAAAGTCATCTATTGTGCATGAAGTTGTGGTGGTCACCGAGGATGTTGGAGTCACTTGTGACTTACTTGATAGTCCCACAAGTGAACCACTACCTACTAACTCTATTTGTGATAAATGCAAAATTTCTCTTATGAATGATAATATTGCTCTTGATGAATCACAAATCATTGTTGAGAATGAAGTGTTAGTAGATAGAGTAAATGCTCTAACTCATGATCTAGAGAAGGCATATGGTGGAAAGGCTAAATTGGATTTCATATTGGGAAGTTAAAGATGCTCACTTAACCGTGAGGGCTTTGGATATGTTCCCAAGAAAGGAAAGAATGCTTTTATAAAGCAAAATACATTGTTTGTGAAAGAATGTGACAAAGTGTGCCACAAGTGTCACAAGAAGGGACATATTAAGAAAAATTGTCCTAAGCTCAAGAATGTATCCTCCACTTGTTTTGAGCATTATTATGTTCTTTCTCATAATGCAAAAGGCGTTCATGCTAAATTTGTTGGTACTTCAATTGTTGGAAATAAGAAGAAAGCTATTTGGGTGCCAAAGACCTTGGTCACTAACATCCAAGGACCCAAGCAAGTTTGGGTACCTAAAAGAGATTGATTTCCTTTTGTAGGTGAACTACAAGGCGGGAGGGAATAATTGGGTGTTGGATAGTGGATGTACTCAACACATGACCGGAGATATAAAAATGTTCACCCAAATGAGTGAGGAAGATTGCTCAAATTATGATAGTATCACATTTGGAGATAATCGCAAAGGAAAGGTTAAAGGCTTGGGTAAAATTGATATTTTAAATGATCATTCCATATCAAATGTGCTTCTAGTTGAGTCTTTGAATTTTAATTTACTATACGTAGCTCAATTATGTGATTTAGGATTTAGTTGCAATTTCACCGTTGATGATGTTATTATCTCTAGTGTTGATGGTAGCAATCTTAAGTTTAAAGGCTTTAGATATGAAAATCTTTATCTTGTTGATTTCTCATCTAGTGAGGCAAAGCTCACAACTTGCTTATTCTCAAAGGCTTCACTAGGTTGGTTATGGCATAGAAGACTTGGTCATGTTGGAATGAAGCAACTCAATCGGTTAACCAAACATGACTTAGTCTGTAGCTTGAAAGATGTGAAATTTGAGAAGAACAAATTATGTAGCTCTTGTCAAGCCGGGAAGCAAGTGGCAAATACTCATCCAAATAAAAGTCAAATGTCTACTCATCGACCTTTGGGATTACTTCACATGGATTTATTTGGGCCAACATCGTTTGTAAGTTTTGGTGGTAATTCCTATTGTCTTGTGATTGTGGATGATTATTCTAGATTCACTTGGGTTTATTTTCTTCGGGATAAATCTAATGTGTTTGAAACATTCAAGTCATTCGCTATATTGGCTCAAAACCAATTTGATTTTGATATCAAGAAAGTTAGAAGTGATAATGGGTCGGAATTAAAAAATGCAAGAATTGATGAATATTGTGATGACAAGGGTATTAAAAATGAATTCTCTTCCAAATATACCCCAGAACAAAATGGTATTGTTGAACGAAAGAATAGGACTCTCATTGATATGGCTAGGTCTATGTTAGCAGAATATAATGTGTCGGATTCTTATTGGGCCGAGGCAATAAACACCGCTTGTCATTCATCAAATAGGCTATATTGTCACAAGCTTTTGAAGAAAACTCCATATGAATTGCTCATTGGTAGAAAGCCAAATATCTTATATTTTAGGGTATTCGGTTGCAAATGCTATATTTTGAGAAAGGGAAGCCGGCTCTCTAAATTTGAGAAGAAATGTGATGAGGGTTTTTCTTCTTGGATATTCATCAAACAGTAAGGCGTATAGAGTTTACAACAAAACTCATGGTATTATTGAAGAAGAATATGATGTTGAGTTTGATGAAACTAATGGGTCTCAAGATGAAAGTGATAATCTTGATGATGCTGGAGGAACTCAATTGAAAAATGCTATGAAAACAATGGCCATTGGTGAAATAAAGTCAAAGGAAGATGATGATGAGAATAGCGTGGTTGTCATCCCATCCTCTTCAACTATAAATGAAGAAAATCACCAAAGCCAACAAAATGATGAAGTTATGGATACTCATGATCAAGATACTTCAAGTCATTCGGTTCCTCCTAATGCTTCAACTAGCAATTATCAAACAGTATCAAGAATTCATCATTCTATTGTAAAGGATCACCCGGTTGATCAAATTGTGGATGATATTAGTAAGGGTGTTCAAACTCGCTCTCGCATAGCTTCATTTTGTGAACGTTTCTCTTTTGTATCTTGTATGGAACCTAACCGTGTAGATGAAGCTCTACTTGATGTTGATTGGGTGAATGCAATGCATGAAGAATTAAATAACTTCACTCGAAATGAAGTTTGGGAGCTTGTTGAGAGACCAAAGAACCACAATGTTATTGGTACAAAATTGGTGTTTCGCAACAAGCACAATGAAGATGGGGTAGTAGTAAGAAACAAGGAAAGATTAGTTGCACAAGGATATACTCAAATAGAGGGATTGGATTTTGGGGAGACATTTGCTCCCGTGGCAACACTACGGCAGCTACAGGCATTTTCGGCGGCCAGAAGCCGCCGAAAATAAGCTATTTTCGGCGGTGTCTGGCCGCCAAAAAAAATAGGCCGAAAATAAGGCTTTATTTTCGGCGGCTGGCTCTCTGGCCGCCGAAAATAAGCTGTTATTTTCGGCGGCCACGTAGTCAGCCGCCAGAAATTAATACTGCCGAAAATAATATACTTATTTTCGGCGGCCAGGGAGGCCGCCGAAAATTACTAATTTCAGAGCAAAAAAATTGAAAAAATGCGAAAAATAACAGAATTTCATACAAAATTCATACAATATGTAACACCCGGATTTTAGGGGACCAAAACCCGGGCGTAAACATAATCACCAGGTGTGCTGGGACCAAGTCTCACACATATGATGAATCATGGCACAGGATCGAATGTCACATCTTTACTATATAATAGGAGTTCTATACAAAGTAAATAATTACATTATAAGGAGACAACGGTCCAGCAACCCAAAGTTGACTGGGAGACGACGGCCTAGACCACTCACGAACTCATCACGGCATCCACCAAGCGCCTCATCCTGTGGTACCTGCTCTTGACCTGTGGTGTGTGTGAGACAGCAAGAGTGAGCTCACATACGTTCATCGCTCAACAAGTTGTGGGGAATAATGTGCATGAACTCGCCAAAGGTGGGAGCTCACGTGAAGTGTAAGGCTTACCAAAGAAGATGGTTGAAGCTGAGCATTGCTTTTAAAGTTGGTCAAAATTTTATTAGCAATTACTAAGTATAAGTAAATACCAACCCAATTAAATAGTAGAACAAAAGTAACAACTTCACCTGCGATGCAATGCATATGACAAATTGAGTTTAAGTTCCATAATTTAATCATGTGAGTGTCCGAGCCGCTCATGACCGTGAGCACGGCTAGTATACCAGTTTTACACTCTGCAGAGGTTGCGCATCTTTACCCACAAGTCGTGTATCCCATGTCGCCAGGGTTTGCAAGGCCCTTAGACACTTCCGAGGTGAATGGCTAGGGATCCACTACGAGGCCTTTACAAAGTTCCACTAGCTTCCGAAAACCCGCTACAGTTTATAGGAAGTTCCAATGCAGGAATCCCTTGCAGGACCGCCATCGCAGCAAAATCCTCCCGAGGGCCTCCCTACACTGACCACTCCCCTACTGCCCTTGCCCCTTTCGGGTAAGGTAGTCCTCCACTAGCTTTCCTAATTAGTCAGCCAAGGGCGTCCATAAACCCTTGTGGTAGCACTGTTTTCCCGGGTGGTTCTCCATGTTCCAATTAACATAATGATCTTATCATGAACAGTAAATAACAACTGATAATAAAAGTATAATCATGAATAAAATATATCTCCATACCCATAACCACATAAAGCAATAGCAGGTACTACCCAAAAATCCAGTGGTGAACAAGGTATAAAGATAATCAAACTGGGGTAACCTATTGGGTCCCATCAAAATTAACCTATGCAGATCATTATGATTAATTAGAACATGAGTGGGTAAAAGAAGTGATCAAGGGCACAACTTGCCTGGGCCTTGAGAATCCAGGTACCAGGATGATCTTCAGGTGACTCGTGACCTCACTGCTAGTCGTGGCAATTCAAACAAACATGGTATAGGCAAAATTAAAATTACACCAAACATAAGAACAAAATACACATTAATAATATACATATTAAAATAAGATCACAGGAAAAAGAATTATTAATTTTGGAGTTATAGATTTTAAGTTATGGATTTCCAAAGATTTAAGGTGATTATAATAGGATTAGATGATAAATTTATTTTCAAACAGAGTTCATGTCAAAACAGTGATTCTAAATGACAGATAATATTATTACAAAATTTTAGAAATTGGAATGACTCAATTTGGAACTAAAATGAATTTTCTATGCATTTTACAAGTTTCTAGATTTGTTTTTGTATTAAAAATGAATTTCTAATATTAATTTCTCTGTTTTTAATACTCTCTGGACTGGGCGTCAAATATTGAAAACTACAGGGGTCTCTGCGCAATATATCCTAGACACAGAGAATAGTGACACATGGACGGCGGGTTGGTTTTATGATTCTGCGGGGGCTCTTTAGCAAAATGTCCACTGCGAAAGGGTACGGGCGAGTCTCGGCCGTTGGATCAACGACGTGCGGCAGAGATTAGATCATGCGCGCAGTGAACCGGTACGCTATCTAAACCCTTAGATCCAGATCTAACGGCCACGAGTTCAAAACTACGTGATCCCATTACGAACGTCCATCCACAATCGGACGGCTGCGATCAAACTGAGCGAAGGGGTATCTCTCTTCTAATCAGAGCCGTTCAACAAAAGATCCACGGCTCACAACATTCTCCTACCTCCCGACCCCCCTCCGGCGGCTCACCGCGCCCCGCCGCGGCAAGGCCATGGCCGGAGCGACCCAAATCGCCCGCCCGACGAGTTGATTTGCCAAATCAGTTGGTGCAGAATGAAATTAGGAAGACGGCGAACACAGCGGTGGAAATTTTACCGAGGATTAGGTCGCCGGGAGGCCTGCCCACGGCGCACGGCGGAGATCTTCACTACGGCGACGAATTCGCGGTTAGCCGAGGCCTTGCTCACCCCGATTGTCCCCCGAGCGCAGTCCGCATACCCCAGCGAACGATCGAGCCCCGGTTATGGGCACCGAACGGCGGGGATGGTGGAACCAAGCGACGGCGGTCGTGAGCTACGACCGCGGAGGTGTTAGCGGTGAAGCCGGCGATCTTCGGGTGGGATGAGGATTAGGCGCTCATCATATGGCCTTAAATACCCAGAAGGTCGGCCCGAGCGCCCGCAACAACCTCCCCGTGCCCCGGATTCCGCGCGCGGTCACCGCTGAGCTCGGAGGGATCCGTTGAGGAGAACGAGCTGACATGCGGGTCCCGCGGAGCAGAGAGACCGAGCGCACGCGAATGCGACTGACGAGTGTGGCCCGCGCGGAAGTGACGAGAACGCGAGGGAGAGGCTGGCCAGTGGGCCCATGATGTCGGCGCGCGCGCGAGCGGTGAAGACTGGGCCGCGCGGGTGGAAAGCTGGAGCGGGCCGAATTGTGTGTTTGCGGCCCAACAGCAGGTTTTATTCTTTTTCCTTTTTCTTTCTATTTTTCCTTTTCTATTTTCCTTTCCATTTGAATTTCAAATCAACACAAGTTTAAAGTTCAAACCCTTAATTTGGATACACATATAGAACTTCAGCATAATGTGCAAAAACATATTTTATATATTTCTTTATTTATTTTAGTTCTTTTAGACAAGCTTTTAATCATATAGTAGAGAATAATCCATACCTTATTAATTCTAGGGAAATAAAATTTATATTGTAGACTATATATATTAAGAAATAGTTTAATCATAATTCTTCTGTATAACCTAATCCAAAGGCAATTTAGATTATCTAAGTATCTTTAATTATATATTTTTAACATATTCATTTCGGGAGTAGAAACTTCTAAATTATGATTATCTTTAAGGAAAGGTGTTTTGATTTAAGATTTTTGAGGAATTTTCCTTGTCCTCACAAAATTGAACTTTAGGGTGTTACAAATCCTACCCCCCTTAAAAATAATCTCGTCCTCGAGATTTGTAAGAAAGAGGATATAGGAAGAGTGGTTTGCAATTTAGCTTTTAGTTTCTAATTAGTTCAAAATCAAGAGTTTCTCTTTTTTTTTATCAGTGAGTGATTAGGAGAGCATGGGTACATATATGTATGTCCACATTATTATGTAGGATAGAAGATGTCTTTAGAGCATAGATAGGTTTGATTAAGAAATAGTAGGGCTAGGAAAGATTCCATCCAAGATTATGGATCTTGATTCCGCCGGCGATTCAACTTGATCTTTGAAGTCTTGAGTTGATGCTTATCCTCCTTTGACGTGGTTTGTCTTCTTTGGTCTTTCTTCTTGGTGTTGCCATCCGAGTTTGGGACAAGAGTTCGAGATAGGTCTGTAGGTAACAGATGGGTAGAGGGTTTAGTAGGTAGCTATATGCTAGATGGGATTTGTTATGTAACCTGTTATGTAGGTCAAGTTTGTTGGGTATGTCCGAGTTGATCTAGGTCACCAGTTTAAGCTTAAGTGGATTTGGAGTATGGCTTAATCCGTTGTACCAGCATTAAGTAACTTACTCTAGATTAGATTATAATAGATTAGATATGATCTAGATTAGACTAGTTTAAGTTAGATAGATTTATCAGGGTAAGATATATCTTGTTAGGATATGTTAGAATCTTTTGAGATAGGATGGGGTATACGGTGTAGGTAGGTTAGAAGCTCTATTAGGTTAACACAGAGGGATTATGCAACTATCGGATGGGTAAGGTAGTTGCATATGTATATGGTCAAGTTAATCTAGGGCATCAATTTAGATTAAATCATTTTTATAGGAGTGAGGTCTAATCCATTTCACTAGTACTAACTAATCTATTAAATGACTCACTTTAGATTGGATCCTATTAGATTAGATGAGATCTAGATTGGTATCACCAGGTTAGTCTAGACAATCTCTAATTACTTTGAATTAGATCATGGTTGATATTTTAGACTAGGATAAATATGCTAATTAGGGTAGGATGAATTCATAAGGATAAGGTATAATCTTTTAAGGTAAATTAGATCTATTAGGATAACAAAATCTTTTCAAGATAAGATGAATTTATTAAGGCAAGAGAGTATCTTGTAAGATAAGATGGATCTATTAAGATAAGAGAGTGTCTTTTAAGATGAGAAGAACTTCTACGAGATAGATACCTTTTAGTGGAGGATAATCTAAGTTGTTTAGTCATCTTATGAATTCTATTTATGCCTATACGTATATGCAGATGTAATTGTGGACATTACTCCACAACTAATCACACTCAATCAAAGATCCAAATCAAACAAGTATCATAAGAACAAACATTCAAGTTCATAGATATCTATAAAAATAGTTTTGTTTTTGTTCCTAAGAGTAGGTCTCCTTATTCCTAAAGGTCACTTTAGGCACGGGATTTCAAAGTGTGAAATCCACATTTGTCTTTAGAAAAAAAAAGATAAGAATAATCAGAGTAAGCGGAAATAGATGAGAAAAGATTAAGATAAGTTTAGAAAAGAATCAGAATAGCAAAGGTAAGTAGATAATGGTTGTCCAGTTCTATCTAGGTTTCGTCCTACAGTCAACATTCCTCTGATACCACTTCTGTAACACCCGGATTTTAGGGGACCAAAACCCGGGCGTAAACATAATCACCAGGTGTGCTGGGACCAAGTCTCACACATATGATGAATCATGGCACAGGATCGAATGTCACATCTTTACTATATAATAGGAGTTCTATACAAAGTAAATAATTACATTATAAGGAGACAACGGTCCAGCAACCCAAAGTTGACTGGGAGACGACGGCCTAGACCACTCACGAACTCATCACGGCATCCACCAAGCGCCTCATCCTGTGGTACCTGCTCTTGACCTGTGGTGTGTGTGAGACAGCAAGAGTGAGCTCACATACGTTCATCGCTCAACAAGTTGTGGGGAATAATGTGCATGAACTCGCCAAAGGTGGGAGCTCACGTGAAGTGTAAGGCTTACCAAAGAAGATGGTTGAAGCTGAGCATTGCTTTTAAAGTTGGTCAAAATTTTATTAGCAATTACTAAGTATAAGTAAATACCAACCCAATTAAATAGTAGAACAAAAGTAACAACTTCACCTGCGATGCAATGCATATGACAAATTGAGTTTAAGTTCCATAATTTAATCATGTGAGTGTCCGAGCCGCTCATGACCGTGAGCACGGCTAGTATACCAGTTTTACACTCTGCAGAGGTTGCGCATCTTTACCCACAAGTCGTGTATCCCATGTCGCCAGGGTTTGCAAGGCCCTTAGACACTTCCGAGGTGAATGGCTAGGGATCCACTACGAGGCCTTTACAAAGTTCCACTAGCTTCCGAAAACCCGCTACAGTTTATAGGAAGTTCCAATGCAGGAATCCCTTGCAGGACCGCCATCGCAGCAAAATCCTCCCGAGGGCCTCCCTACACTGACCACTCCCCTACTGCCCTTGCCCCTTTCGGGTAAGGTAGTCCTCCACTAGCTTTCCTAATTAGTCAGCCAAGGGCGTCCATAAACCCTTGTGGTAGCACTGTTTTCCCGGGTGGTTCTCCATGTTCCAATTAACATAATGATCTTATCATGAACAGTAAATAACAACTGATAATAAAAGTATAATCATGAATAAAATATATCTCCATACCCATAACCACATAAAGCAATAGCAGGTACTACCCAAAAATCCAGTGGTGAACAAGGTATAAAGATAATCAAACTGGGGTAACCTATTGGGTCCCATCAAAATTAACCTATGCAGATCATTATGATTAATTAGAACATGAGTGGGTAAAAGAAGTGATCAAGGGCACAACTTGCCTGGGCCTTGAGAATCCAGGTACCAGGATGATCTTCAGGTGACTCGTGACCTCACTGCTAGTCGTGGCAATTCAAACAAACATGGTATAGGCAAAATTAACATTACACCAAACATAAGAACAAAATACACATTAATAATATACATATTAAAATAAGATCACAGGAAAAAGAATTATTAATTTTGGAGTTATAGATTTTAAGTTATGGATTTCCAAAGATTTAAGGTGATTATAATAGGATTAGATGATAAATTTATTTTCAAACAGAGTTCATGTCAAAACAGTGATTCTAAATGACAGATAATATTATTACAAAATTTTAGAAATTGGAATGACTCAATTTGGAACTAAAATGAATTTTCTATGCATTTTACAAGTTTCTAGATTTGTTTTTGTATTAAAAATGAATTTCTAATATTAATTTCTCTGTTTTTAATACTCTCTGGACTGGGCGTCAAATATTGAAAACTACAGGGGTCTCTGCGCAATATATCCTAGACACAGAGAATAGTGACACATGGACGGCGGGTTGGTTTTATGATTCTGCGGGGGCTCTTTAGCAAAATGTCCACTGCGAAAGGGTACGGGCGAGTCTCGGCCGTTGGATCAACGACGTGCGGCAGAGATTAGATCATGCGCGCAGTGAACCGGTACGCTATCTAAACCCTTAGATCCAGATCTAACGGCCACGAGTTCAAAACTACGTGATCCCATTACGAACGTCCATCCACAATCGGACGGCTGCGATCAAACTGAGCGAAGGGGTATCTCTCTTCTAATCAGAGCCGTTCAACAAAAGATCCACGGCTCACAACATTCTCCTACCTCCCGACCCCCCCTCCGGCGGCTCACCGCGCCCCGCCGCGGCAAGGCCATGGCCGGAGCGACCCAAATCGCCCGCCCGACGAGTTGATTTGCCAAATCAGTTGGTGCAGAATGAAATTAGGAAGACGGCGAACACAGCGGTGGAAATTTTACCGAGGATTAGGTCGCCGGGAGGCCTGCCCACGGCGCACGGCGGAGATCTTCACTACGGCGACGAATTCGCGGTTAGCCGAGGCCTTGCTCACCCCGATTGTCCCCCGAGCGCAGTCCGCATACCCCAGCGAACGATCGAGCCCCGGTTATGGGCACCGAACGGCGGGGATGGTGGAACCAAGCGACGGCGGTCGTGAGCTACGGCCGCGGAGGTGTTAGCGGTGAAGCCGGCGATCTTCGGGTGGGATGAGGATTAGGCGCTCATCATATGGCCTTAAATACCCAGAAGGTCGGCCCGAGCGCCCGCAACAACCTCCCCGTGCCCCGGATTCCGCGCGCGGTCACCGCCGAGCTCGGAGGGATCCGTTGAGGAGAACGAGCTGACATGCGGGTCCCGCGGAGCAGAGAGACCGAGCGCACGCGAATGCGACTGACGAGTGTGGCCCGCGCGGAAGTGACGAGAACGCGAGGGAGAGGCTGGCCAGTGGGCCCATGATGTCGGCGCGCGCGCGAGCGGTGAAGACTGGGCCGCGCGGGTGGAAAGCTGGAGCGGGCCGAATTGTGTGTTATCGGCCCAACAGCAGGTTTTATTCTTTTTCCTTTTTCTTTCTATTTTTCCTTTTCTATTTTCCTTTCCATTTGAATTTCAAATCAACACAAGTTTAAAGTTCAAACCCTTAATTTGGATACACATATAGAACTTCAGCATAATGTGCAAAAACATATTTTATATATTTCTTTATTTATTTTAGTTCTTTTAGACAAGCTTTTAATCATATAGTAGAGAATAATCCATACCTTATTAATTCTAGGGAAATAAAATTTATATTGTAGACTATATATATTAAGAAATAGTTTAATCATAATTCTTCTGTATAACCTAATCCAAAGGCAATTTAGATTATCTAAGTATCTTTAATTATATATTTTTAACATATTCATTTCGGGAGTAGAAACTTCTAAATTATGATTATCTTTAAGGAAAGGTGTTTTGATTTAAGATTTTTGAGGAATTTTCCTTGTCCTCACAAAATTGAACTTTAGGGTGTTACACAATACCAGAAATTTCATACAATAACAGAAAATTCATACTTGAGTTCACAACATAAAACTTGAGTCCATACAAATATAAAGTCCACAAATAGTCCATACAAACATAAAATCCACAAATATTTCATTACAACACAGTGCGGCACAAAGCTAACTTAATCACACATTTGGGTCGTTGGAGTTGTGTCCACTACCTCCAGAAGCCAATAACTGGTCGACGAAGTCGTGTAACGGGTTTGGATCCTAAAAAAAGATGACATTAATAACGGCATTGGTTACATGTATAACGACTATTCAAACAAATTGTTTGTCAAACTAACCTCTCCTGCATAAGCTCCCTCCCCTGCATAAGCTCCTCCTGGTGCTGGTATGACCGGTGGTGGCGTGTTGTGGCCCATGACCCCGGATCCCTACAAAATCAAGTTTAGTAAAGATTTGAAATTAGGTTGATACAAACGACAAGTCTTAACTAAATTGAATAACCTGAGGTGGAGGTGGAGGTGGCGGAGCATGTAATCCCCACTGAGGCATCGACGGCTGAAATTGAGGGAAAACAAATGGTTGATGCTGTGCCTGCTGTGGAAACCAAGACTGTTGCAAATATAATATATTAGTTATAGAACCAATATCGAGCGTGTTGAGAATAAATAAGACACTCACGTTCATTGCTTGTTGCGCCTGTGCGTTGTAAGCAGCCATGTACTCTGATTGCTGTTGGAGAAATGCCATTTGTTGTTGCCGCATCTCTTCACGAAACTTTTCTTGCTGCTCCCTCATAGCATCCTCCATGCTAGATACAGAGCGGCGACTACGGCTGCTACTACCACAGCCCGCCTGCGACGAAGAGCCGCCACGAGAACGCAACTCCGTCGAATCGATAACACCGGTAAACATAGAATATCTTGAAGAACAAGAAAATTAGCTATTCGGTCGTAGTTCCAATATTATTGAAAACAATTCACAAGTTCATACCGTCCATGCGCCTTGCCTCCAAGTGAATGCACAACCTCATCGTCGATGGTAGGCGCTCCTCGCCAATCGTAGTCTTCTCCATACTTCTTAACCATCTCCTGCCCGTATGTCTCCTGCAATACAATATGAAGGTTCAGCACACATGTAATTTATAGCTATATGGCAAGAAAACATTAATCATAACAACAACTAATCATACGCTCAACGACCGCTTGACTACACAACTCTTCGGAGATTTCACTGTTTTTCGCTCGATGCCCTCTCCTATAAACATCGATTGGGCTCGGGACAACTCCAGTTTGAACCTCCTGCAAATATATGAGTTCAATCCTGTTTCATTTCTAAGTAAAACAGAATACTACATACTCACCATTCGCTTAGCCAACCGAATGTGTCCATCAGCCCCATAGGTATGGTTGACTACGACCTCATCATCGTCCTCGTCCTGCTGATGGCGCTGCCTATGTCGATTTCTGTTTGACTTCTCAATCCACTCGGGCGAAGCCCATATCTCACACAAAGCCTTGTAAGCCTGCGGCCGGTGTTCCATCCATGGAAGAGTTACCTGCATATAAAGCAGCTCAAAATTACTTTCACATCTGAATGAGCTGTTAAATTAGATTTTTACCTCCATGTACTGGTCTACAGTCAAGTAGACATCTGAATATTGTCGAAAGTTGTTGATAGAATGACCTCGGCGCTTCATGTACGCGTTCACAACCTGTAGACGAGCATTGGAAAATGCATCCCTGCACACCTTCTTCGCATTTTTCTCTAATACTCGGTCTGCATGCTCTTGAGCCTCAGGTTCCACACGATAGCGTCTCTGTCCAACATCGAAAATAAAATTAGTTCAAAAACAACTAATAAATGTTAGGTTGAAACAACTAATAAATGTTAGTTCGAAAAAATTACCCAAAAGTCGTGCTTGACGGCGCCTTGAGCTGTTCCATATGTAGCATGTGGAGCTAGTGCGAAGTGCGACCAGCTAGTGCAAGGAACCACCACACCTTTCGGGTCGGTGACAATTCCTGGGTTATGTAGACGACAGAGGTTACCTAAGACTTGATTAACCTGTCTATGGTGACCTCGACCGTCAAATGACGTGTCTTCCCATTGGCTGCATGACAAAAAAACAAGAAAGTCATGTCATATATATAGTGTAAAATAAACAAATAAGTAAGACAGAACAAGCCCGCAGCATAACCATCGGGAAATTTAATTTTTTTCATCCATCCCATTACCTCGATCTTGTCTTTAGACACAACATCGTATGCTTCAACACCTTTCCAAAGCTCCTTCAACTCTTCAATCAAGGGTTTTAACATGACATTGAGGTTCTTTCCAGGATAGTCTGGGCCAGGAATGATTAAGCAAAGAAATATAAATTCATATTTCATACAAAGAGAAGGTGGAAGGTTGTATGGAATAACAAAGACGGGCCAACATGAGTATGATGATGCCATTTGACCAAAAGGTGTGAAGCCATCGGTGGCGAGGCCGATTCGAACATTCCTCGGATCAGCTGCAAACTCGGGATCAAACGTGTCGAGAGCCTTCCATGCATCCCCATCTGAAGGGTGCACGATTAGGTCATCGTTATCACGGACACCTTCTTTGTGCCATCGCATGTGCATAGCGGTTTTTTTAGATAGAAACATCCGTTTCACTCGAGGAGTTAGTGGCAAGTAGCGGAGCTGCTTATGTGCAACATCTGTCATCACTTTCTCACCCTCATCATTAACAACTTCCACAAATCTAGATTGTCCACATTTCAGACATTTTTTCTCTTCCGCATGCTCCTTCATGAAAAGCATACAATTATTTTTGCACACATCAATCTTCTCATAATCCATACCGAGACCTTTGATAATTGTCTTTGATTGGTACATGTCTTTAGGCAACTTATTGGGCTTTGGGAGCACATCTCCTAATAACTTTAAAATCTCATTGTAACAATTGTTCGAGAAAAAGTACTTGGACTTAATGGCCATGAGCCGAGTCACAAAAGCGAGTATACTCACATCTGTGTGTTCATGCAACGGCTCTTCAGAGTCTTTTAGTAGTTTAAAAAATCTGGAAACCTCTGGTGTGGCAGGATCCTCGGAGCTTAGGTTGAATTCTGGACGTAGCGAATCTAGCATCTCATGCATCGCATCATCGTCAGCCCAATCATTGTTCTCCTCCTCTTCTACATTCCGGTTGGGTACTACCTCACCATGATGTTCCCACACCTCATATCCGGGCATAAATCCAAACTGACAAAGATCTAGGCTAACTCTTTCCTTATTAAGAAATATACTGTTTTCGTGCCGCCTACAAGGGCATCTGACAGTGCCGGTTAAGGACAAAGCGAATACGTGGTCCACAAAATCTTTGGTATTGGCTACCCACTCATCAGAATGACGTCCATTCCTACTCCAGCCATTGTACATCCATGCACGATCTTCAACCATGCCTGAGACTGTTAAACCGAACCATATCATGAAAACATTATTCAACTACGTTAATGGTTTCGGTCCTATATATATGTATAGGCAAGAATAGGTTCTAAACCCACAGCAAGCTAGCAGGACCAAAAAAAATTCGGCAGCATGACCTCGCTGCCACTAAACAATATAAGAATGAACCACATATACCACGTACATATGTCTTTCCTAAACGACATAAACCACATATAATACTAATCAACAAACACATATATAATTAATCAACAAACACATATATATATATAAACCACTAATACATTAATAAACCACATATTATACAATAAAATATGGCCAAAAATACACCATATAATTTCAAAAATATACTAAACAATAGTATTAATCAAACGCACTAATCAACAAACACAATTACAACGATATACTAATTTCAGCGGCAATTAAATAAAAGGCCGTCGAAAATAAGAAATAAAATAGACAAAAA
Source organism: Zea luxurians (assembly GCA_029449295.1). NCBI lineage: Eukaryota > Viridiplantae > Streptophyta > Magnoliopsida > Poales > Poaceae > Zea > Zea luxurians. Next base: position 5,911,693 of record JAOPSE010000082.1, on the reverse strand, counting down.
CAATACCTTAATGGAGTCGAGGTCGATCCGAACGTCCGGGCTTGCGTGCGGCGCGTCGGCGAGGCACTGGCGGCGTGGCTGTGAGCGGCGCGGGCAGCGTGGCTTGGCTGTTGGCGGGCCGGCGGCGCTGTCGTGCGGCCGGACATCCACACGACGCGGCGGGGGCGGACGGCGGGGGTCCACGGCGCGGCGGGGGTGGCCGGCGAGGGCGGACCGCGGGTGGCTGGCGGGGGCGGACGACGGTTGGCGGCCGTCCACGGCGCGGCGGCCGACGAGGGCGGACCGCGCGCGCGCTCGGGCGGCCGGCGCCGGAGGCCGACGGTGGGGGCTTGGGCGGTCGGCCGGCGGGGGCCGAGAGCGGGGGCGGCCGGCCGGCGTCCACGGCGCGGTGGCCGGCGAGGGGCGACGGTCGAGAGCGCGCGCGGCAGGGGCTGGCGGCGACGGCGGCGGACGAACGGCTAGCAGCGCGCGCGGGATTGAGAGAGAGAAAGACAGAGAACAGAGGGAGGACGCAGTTTTTAATGGTTAATTTTCGGCGGCCGAGACAGGTGGCCGCCGAAATTAGGGCTATTTTCGGCGGCTACCTCATAGGCCGCCGAAATTAGTACTATTTTCGGCAGCATGCGCGGGCCGCCGAAAATAACTTCTAATTTTCGGCGGCCAGGGTACAGCCGCCGAAAATAACACGGGCCGCCGAAAATGATCTACAGTGTTGTTGTGCAAGATTGGAAGCAATCCAGATTCTTCTTGCTTATGCTTGTGCACATAATATCAAGCTCTACCAAATGGATGTAAAGAGTGCTTTTCTAAATGGTAAGATTAGTGAACTAGTGTATGTTGAACAACCCCCCGGTTTTGAGGACCCCAAAATACCTAACCACGTGTTCAAGCTTTCTAAAGCTCTCTATGGGCTTAAGCAAGCTCCACACGCTTGGTATGAAAGGCTTAGGGATTTCTTGCTTTCTAAAGACTTTAAAATTGGGAAGGTTGACACTACCCTATTCACTAAAAGAATTGGAAAAGACCTATTTGTTTGTCAAATTTATGTTGATGATATTATTTTTGGATCTACTAATGAATTGTTTTGTGAGGAATTTGGAAAAATGATGTCAAAAGAATTTGAAATGTCTATGATAGGAGAATTGAGCTTCTTTCTTGGTCTTCAAATCAAACAATTGAAAGATGGAATCTTTATAAGCCAATCAAAATATTTGAGGACATGCTCAAGAAGTTTGTCTTAGAAAATGCAAAGCCTGTCAAGACTCCTATGGCAACAAATGGTCATCTAGACTTAGATGAGGGAGGTACTATGGTTGATCAAAAACTTTATCGCTCAATAATTGGTAGTTTACTTTATATTACTGCATCTAGGCCCGATGTTATGTTTAGTGTTTGCATGTGTGCTCGATTTCAAGCTTCACCTAGAGAGATTCATTTGAAGGCCGCACAAAGAATTCTAAGATATTTGAAGTATACTCCCAATATTGGTCTATGGTATCCCAAAGGTGCTCAATTTGAATTAATTGGATATTCGAATTCAGACTATGCGGGGTGCAAAGTTGATAGAAAGAGCACCTCCGGTTGTTGTCAATTTCTTGGAAGATCTCTTGTTTCATGGTCTTCTAAAAAGCAAAATTCCGTTGCTCTCTCTACCGCCGAGGCGGAATATATATCGGCCGGTAATTGTTGTGCTCAATTATTATGGATGAAACAAACTCTATTGGATTATGGGATCATTTTCAAAAATGTGCCTCTCATGTGTGATAATGAGAGTGCGGTAAAATTGGCTACAAATCCGGTCCAACACTCAAGAACTAAGCATATTGATATACGGCATCACTTCTTGAGGGATCATGTTGGAAAGGGAGATATCTCTATATATTCAATTAGCACGGATGATCAATTGGTCGATATCTTTACAAAGCCATTGGATGAAACGAGAATTTGTACACTAAGAAGTGAAATGAATGTGATAGATCTCTCAAATGTGGCTTGAGGTTGAACGCACATGTGTAGTATTGCATTTCGCTTCTAAATATGCTCTCTACGCTATTTATTGGATATTTTTGATGAATTTTTTCATTCTAGTTTGATCTAAGTAGTTTGATATAAAAAATGCATTTCTCAAATACATAATGTGTATGTGCATGCATACTAACCCTTGAATTGGTCGAAATGTCCATATATGAGCATCAAATCAGATTTGAAATTCAAAATCAGAAAGTGGACAGAGTTTGAAAAATTGAGTATCAGGCCACGGACCGTCTGCCTATGGACCGCGGACCGTCCGTAGTATCAGGATCTGGACAGTCCGGGTCAGCAGTGTAGACAGTCTGAATAACCAGGGCATGGACCGTCCACCGTCCCTGCGCGGACCGTCCACGACAGGCTGTTAAGTTGGGACAGAGGCAGTCAACTTGTCACTTTCACACGTTGCCTTCTCCTCTCACACTCTCCACACGCCTAAAGGAGACTCTCTTCGCTTGTGAGCGGACCGTGAAAGGAACTTGCGTACGGACTGTCCGAAAGCTTGCTGAAAGTTCAACAATCATGTGTTCATCCCGGTATTTCATAAACTCATGGATTTCAACAAATTTATTCAAATTTGGGGATTCTTCGGATTTTCTCTCTGATCTAGAATTAAGTAATGGATTTACAAATCTGATTGATGGAATTGCTAGTGCTACTCATTGTGAATGTTGTGCAAAAATTTGAACAAGTTTGGATGGTTATTTTCTACCGAATCGTTGATTGAGTGATTGGGGCAGCTAGGGTTCTTGAAAAATCGCCCCTGGACGGTCGCGGACCGTTCGCCAGGTGGGCGCGTACCGTCTAGACCCGTGGCGCGGACAGTCCGGCCCTCTAGCGCGGACAGTCTGGACCCTGACAGAGAGTTGCACTTTCTTTCTTTATGATTGTGGCGTTATCAACAATTCACCTATGGATGTTTCTCACATTTATTGCAGTGGTCTGGGTGGTCTTCGGAAGAAGCTTGTCGGTCGCTTCAAATCAAAGCGCCCTCGTGCAGACGATGCAGACTACAATCCAACCACTGACTCAGAGGCCCAATCTTCAGCTGGGGGCAGTGTATCTATGGACACATAAGACATTTCGCATACTCATCCTGACTATCCGATTGACATCACAGGATGGACTTTTCCAAAGAGGAGGTTCTCTATGGCAGAATACTGCTCCAAGAGGACTGTCAATCAATATGCTCTGCCATCAGACACCAATGTTCAATTCTTTCACACCCAGTTCCAATTTGATGTCTTTTGGGGCACATTGATGGATACCAACTTTCACAAACATCAAGTGATTGATTGGACTTTTATGCTGGGACAATTAGTTATGGAGGACCTGATTCCAAAATTTGAGACATGTGGTCTGTATCACTTTATGGGTCAGAGGACTGATTTCAGTGAGATGGCAGTAAAGCAATTCCTGGCCACTACTGAGATTGATATAGATGAGGAATCCATCACATGGATGACTGGTTTCAAGAGATATTCTGCAGCATTTGGTGAATTTGCAGCTGCCAACAGTCTGGATTATGGTACCACCTCAGCTGGGATTGATTTATACACTGAAGATAACTTTGAAGACTTTGTGCAATTTTATGAGCCAGCAAGGCTCGGAATACCTAGGAGGTTTGGAGAGACAGCAGGATTGAGGCATCATCCTGCTGTGATTAACAAAATTGCAAGAGTCAATTCTTCCCAAGAGTAGGGACAAGAGCAAAATTAGAGACAAGTTCTAGAACATTATCCACCATGTCATAAATGGTGAGGTAATGAATGTTGTGCTTTTCATGATGAGACAGTTAAATGATCTAAAAATGGACAAAAACCAAAACTTAGCCTATGCTCCTTACATTATGGCTCTCATTAAAGCCAAGACCAGATTTGAGGGGCCCTGTGAGATAATTCATACACCTTTTAGACCCTTCAAGAATGAAATTGGGTTCCTCACCAGGCCACTCACTCCCTTCCCAGATGATGAGGAAGATGCTGGTTATGATGCGGGAGAAGCTCCTGAAGCTGATGCAGAGCAGATGCCTCCTCCTCCACCTCCTTCTCAGCCTCAGCAGTACTAGCAGCCTGGTCCAGGCTATTTTGACCCATACTTTCAAAACATGCAGCAAGGGCTTCAGACCCACATGGATAACTGCTTCCAGGGAATGATGACCCATATGGACCAGCGCATGGATGCCATGCAATCTCGCTTTGATGATAACTGGGATGCGCTAAACACTGAGTACTCTAAATTTCACAGTCACATCGAAGACCATGTTACTGATCCCATCATGAACAGACTCAACAACATGCAGCAGAGTTTTCAGGACAACATGGAAGCTCTGTCTAGTCAGTTTGACAATCTCTCTACCAATGAAAGCACGCAAGAGATAAGTCAGAGGCAGCAGCAGCTCCAGTAGGATTTTGGGTAGTTCTCCTCTCTCTTTGACACTTTCAGCACTCACTACTATAGCATGCTTCCTCCACAAGGTGGTCAGTGAAGCCCCTCCTTTGTGGCAATTGATGCCAAAGGGGGGGAGAAGAGAAGTAAGAGAAGTTGTCATATTCAGGGGGAGCTTGTTTATATGTGTCGGCGTTTCGACCTCGGGGGTCCCTGGACCGACGAGTAAAATTGTCGCTGCGTGCTCCAACCCAGATGGGTTGGCACGAGACGAAACACGAAGGGGGGAAAACCGCGGCTCGTGTTATCCTGCGCCAGAGTGGGTGCGCTTGCAGTAGGGGTTACAAGCGTTCGCGAGGGAGAGAGGGAGTCCCACGCGACCATCCCCCCATATGAGGGCCCTGACCCTTCCTTTTATAGATGCAAGGAGAGGGTCCAGGTGTACAATGGGGGTGTAGCAATATGCTAACGTGTCCGGCAGAGAGGAGCCAGAGCCCTATGTACATGCCAACGTGGCTGTCGGAGAGGTGCTAGAGCCCTGTGTACGCGGTGTCGTGGCCGTCGGAGGAGCGTTTGAGCCCTGTAGAAGCACAGCTGTCGGGGTTGTTGGGACCTTGCTGACGTCTCCTTGCTTCCGTAAGGGGCTGAGAGCCACCGTCGTCATGGACGCACGCGGGGTGCCATCATTACTTGTTACCGGGGCGAGCCTGGATGGGACGCCGGTCTTGTTCCCCCGTAGCCTGAGCTAGCTAGGGGTAGGGTAATGATGTACCCCCTGCGGCGTGGTCGGTCCGAGCCAAAGGTCGGGCGAGGCGGAGACTCCTCCTGAGGCCGAGGCTGGGGTCGGGCGAGGACGCGATTCCTCTCGAGGTCGAGGTTGAGGCCGGGCCCTGGGGTCGGGCGAGGTGGAGACCACCTTCCGAGGTCGAGGTTGAGGCCGAGCCTTGGGGTCGGGCGAGGCAGAGACCACCTTCTGAGGCCGAGGCGGGGGCCGAGCCCTGGGGTCGGGCGAGGCGGAGCTTCCTATGGCGCCTGAGGCTGGACTCAACTGCTGTCAGCCTCACCCTGGCGGGTGGCACAACAGTCGGAGAGGGGCGAGTGGCGCTGTTTTCCTGTCAGGTCAGTCAGTGGGAGGACGAAGTGACTGCGGTCACTTTGACCTTGCAGACTAAGGCACGCGTGTCAGGATAAGGCGCCAGGTGATCCTTCCATTGAATGCGCCTGCGATACGGTCGGTTGGTGAGGTGATTTGACCAAGGTTGCTTCACAACAAAGCCTGCCCGAGCTGGGCTTCGAGCGAGTCGAGGGTGCGCCCGTTGCTGAGGAGGCCCTCGGGCGAGGCGTGAATTCGCCTGGGACTACTGTTCTCGCCCGAGGCTGGGCTCGGGCGAGGCGAGATTGCGTCCCTTGAGTAGACGAAGCCTTGACCTAAATTGCGACCATCAGTCTCTGCAGCTTGTGCTGATGGTGATTACCAACCGAGTTTAGGAGTGTTGGGGGTACCCCTAATTATGGTACCCGACAGTAGCCCCCGAGCCTCAAAGGGAGTGTTGGTACTCGCTTGGAGGCTTTGTCGCACTTTTTTGCAAGGGGATCGGCCTTTCTCGGTATATTTTGTTCCGGTGGGTGCGCGCGAGCGCACCCGCCGGGTGTAGCCCCCGAGGCCTCGGAGGAGTGGTTTGACTCCTCCGAGGTCTTAATGCCTTTCGTGATGCCTTGGCCGGTCTGGTTGTTCCCTCATGCGATCTGATCGTAGCCTAGGTGCATGGTCAGGTTCTGAGTTTTCAGGCTGGTTTGTTGACGCTGTCAACGGTTTGGCCGAAGCCGGGTTTGCGAGAGCAGCCCCCGAGCCTCTGCACAGAGCGAGAGGACGATCAAGGACTGACTCGGCTTTTATCATACGCCCCTTTGTCGCCTTTCCGCAAGGAGGAGGGGAGGGGAAGCGCCATGTTGCCCTCGGAGGGTGCCGAACATGGTGTCTCCATTGAGTTTCTAACGGGTGATCCGAGTGGACGCCCGTGCCCCGTTCGATAAGGGTCGGCTAGTGGCCTAGAGGTGCGCTCCAAAAGTACCTGCAGGTGATTTGCCGGACCCGGTCCCGTTCGATAGGGTCCAAGGGCTCGATGCCTCCCTTTGATGGGATTCCGTTACAAAATCACTCCTGCTGGTCTCAGAAATGTCCTAGGGTACCACGGGAGCGTAGCCCGAGCCTCGGCCATGTATCAGACGTACCCAGAGTTATCCCTCGCTCTGTGTGCTCTAGGGCGACTGTCAAACCCTTCCGAGGGGCTAGCCTTCGAACCCCTGATCAGTAGTGGGCGCGGAGCCCGAGTGCTCTGAGGCAGCTGTCGAACCCTTCCAAGGGGCCAGCCTTCGAACCTCTGATCAGTAATGAGCCTGAAGCCCGAGTGCTCTGGGGCGGCTATCGAACCCTTTCGAGGGGCCAGCCTTCGAACCCCTGATCAGTAGGAGGGCTCAGGGCCCGCTTCCTTCGCGGAGAAGGATCCATTTCGAAATATCCCCTTTCTCGGTCCCTGTAGCAAGAGAGAGAAAGGGGAAGAGGAAAATGATACAAAATTAAACGATGTGGCGCACCTTTTTTGATGGTGTCGTCATGGTGGAGATGAAACGACGCCCGCTTCGCCTGCCAAAGGTGTCGCTTGCCCTGCCGCGAAGTTAATGCGACGAGACGGGTGGTTCGCGGGGCGGTCGTTGCGCGAGCCGTTCGAGGGACGGAACACGGGCGCGTCGTCTTCACGCCGTGGGAGAGGGCTCCCCTGCTGCACCAGGAGGGGACGTGAGCCTGCAAACGATTTGACTGCTGCTTCCGCTCGCCTGCTGCCGCCATTACTACCGGCCCACTTTTGGCCATATCGACCGTCGCGCCTCCTCCCGTGGCTGACTGACCCGTGACCGATGTGCTTGGTTGGCACTATTGGGCCATGCGCAAGGTTGCCTCGAGTCACGGCACTGGTTCCACAGTTGAGAAGGCGCGGCATTGGCGCAAGTGGTGGTGCAGTTTTTCGCATGTAGTAACCGGCGTGCCGGTTACATGACGTGTGGGCCTGGGCCTCCATGCTAGATGCGTCAAAGTCAAAGGGGTGCATCTCCGTGGTGCGGTTGCACGCCACCTGCATGGCGGTCCGCCCTTTCAACCATTGGTTTCGGCGAGGATGGAGGAGTGCTTGTAACCGCGGGGCGGTTACATGCTCCGCGCGCGACGGTTTGGCTTCTTCTGTTCTGGGCCAGCTTGCATGACGTGTGGGACCCAGCCCCGTGTCGTAGGGGGAGGACCCTGGAGCACGTCAGTGAAGACTTAGTCCGCAACGCCTGAGGACGCGAGTGGGGAGAGCCGCCTTTAAAAAGGGATCGACCCCCCGGGTGGTAGCCATGCCTTCGCACTCCCCTCATGCATCGCATCCTTCCACCTTCCAAGCCCCCGGATGGGGAGCGCCCGCATTGCCTTCGTCTTGTTGTTGGAGGAGCGCAACCTTACGGAGGTGGGCACCCTTCAGCCATCGCTCGGCTTCAAGGATTTTCATCAGGCAGCCCGGCTGCATTCCCTCACCGATGGTCACCTAGGATGGTGACCACCAGTTCGATGGTGGGGAGAAGCAAGTCGGGCTACGGCCTCTGCCCCGCCCTCAGCTTCAAGGATCTTCATCATCCTTGCTGAGGAGGGGGCGAGCTGAGCTGGAGCTCTACCTCCTGTATGGGCCGGCGGGCCACCTCTTCCTTCAGCACTCAGGGGAGAGGGCGCTCACCAGCTTAGCGGAGGGGGCGGACTTCGACAACGCGGGGCCGGTCGGCCGCAGGGGTCGTTAGCTCCAGCATGCATGGCTCGCTGGCTCTAGCGCTGCTTCCGGTGCCACCTCCCACCGCTGGGGCAGAGCATGGCTATCCGTCCGCCATACGGGCGTCTATTGCGCCGTGCGCACCCGGGGACCGCCCAAGACGTCGCACGCCGCTAGGGCAGCGTTCGTGTTCTTGGGTTGTCTTGTCCTCACTCCAACACGATGCCTCCATGCGGAGGTCGGTGCTCGCCCGTCCGGGAGGACTTGAGTGGGGATCTGCCAGTGGGCAGGTGGCTGCCGTCGTCGGTGCTGAGGTGGTGGCAGCCAGAGAAGGTTTCTCCTCCGACGAGACCGTCGGCGCCACCCGTGGACTGACCTCCGGCTCTTTGGCTTTGATAGCTTGTCCTCGCCCCTCGAGTGGGGACGCGGGTGAGGGCCTTGTCGCAGTAGCGTTTGCCCTGAGGTCATCGCTACTGCTGTTTAGCCACCCAGAGCGGAGGTCGTTGTCGCTGCTGCAGTGGTTGGCGGCGAGCCAACTGGAGCTTGTCGTCCCGCAAGCCCTCCGATGTGGAGGTTGTTCATACCCGCGGGAATGGAACTGGAGTTCCGTTTGTAATGGCACCTTGAGTGCCGATGTTTGTTCATCGTGGTTGTCGAGGCCTGAACATCTGGGTATTTGAGTGTAATACCGTGTTTCTTCCTCATTTCGAGCACTAGGACTCGCCAGTCGGCTAGCTGAACCGCTTAACCGAGTGTGAGTTGCCCTGTGCGGAAGGTGACGAGTGAGGTATCCGTATCCCGGAGGCATAGGAGTCCCTCGGCTCGGTCGGCCTTGCCACCCAAGGCTTCTCTTGCTCAGTTATAGAACCCCCGGCTGCTCTGCGATGAGCCGGAGCCAGAGGCAGCGGTGTCAGCGTGGATAGAGGCGGAGTCGGCTCGACAAGAAGCTTCGTTGGCCTGGGAGTACGTGGCCTCCCTGGCCGAGGAGGTGCAGCAGCGGCGACTGGAGCTTGGCCAGGTCGTCCGCTGGCGGGGCCAACCCCGGAGTCAGGCTGCCGAGGCCATGAGCCGGGCTGATGTCCTCGGGGGACAGCTGGCTGAGGCTACGGAGCGGGCGGTCGAGGTGTCTGCCTAGGCCGGGGCCCTTGCGGAGACCTTGGCTATGATGGCCCGAGCTTGGTGCTGGCGTCCTCCTTCGAGGTGGAGATCCTTCCGCCCGCGTCGTCGTCCGAGGCCGGGCCAGATTCCGCCGAAGGTGGAGACGACGCCGAGGGTGCTGCTGCTCCCTTTGTTGATGTCTGAACCTGTGGGGAGAGTTTGTCTGTAGTGTGTGTATGTTTTTTCGCGGTCGCCGAGGCCCAAACATATTATTGTCGTGTTGTAAAGCTGCGTTTCCTTTCCTCTTGTTTCGAGTATCAGGACTTGTTCGTCGGTAGCAGAATCGTTTATCCGAGCGAGAGTTACTTTTCACGGAAGGTGACGAGTGAGGTATCCGTATCCCGGAGGCATAGGAGTCCCTCGGCTTGGTCGGCCTCGTCGCTTACGTGCACTATTACTCATTCGTAGGATTCTATTATCGATATAGTCGAGAAGGCACGAAAATCGTTCTGGCAGAAAAGTTTTCGAGCATTAAGACTTGTTCGGTTAACAGAATCGCTTATCCGAGCATGAGTTACTTTTCACGGAAGGTGACGAGTGAGGTATCCGTATCCTGGAGGCGTAGGAGTCCCTCGGCTCGGTCGGCCTTGCCATTTACGTGTACTCCGTCATTTTTAGGATCCCGCTATCGAAGCAGTCGAAAAGCGCGAAAGATGTTCTGGCAGAAAGACTTTTTCCAAGGAAAATTTTGACGCAGAGGGGGTTCCCCCGTTCTAGCCCCCGAGGGAGGGTCGGGCTTTGCCGAGGCAAGGCTGACCCTTCCTTGATGGTTAGACTTTATTTGTGTATGTATAGAAAAAGAGGTATATGAACAACTTGAAAACATCTTAAGGGTAAAAGCGACGTAGTTGTCGGATGTTCCAAGCGTTGCTATAGACCTCGCCTTGATCGTTGGCCAACTTGTATGTCCCGGGCTTAAAGATCTTGGCGATGATGAATGGCCCCTCCTAGGGAGGGGTAAGCTTGTGGCGCCCTCAGGCGTCTTGCCACAGCCGAAGCACCAAGTCTCCTACTTGGAGGTCTCGGGGCCGAACCCCTCGGGTGTAACACCCTGAATTTGGGGGTATAAAATTTCTTTTCTAATATCCACCAAATTCAGGTGTTACTCTCTCAGCTCTTCACTTTCCTTTCTCTTTTCCCTAAAAATGGAGAATTATTTTGTTTTATATTAGCGTAAACCTAGTGGAATGAGCCCTAGAGGCACTTTGGTTGTTGCATTCATGCTGTTGCATGGTGTTTCTAAGTGCAAAATGTGTTTGAAACATGTTAACATATCTTATATAAGCGCTCGGTAAATTTTCATATTTTTCGGAATATTTTTCTATTTTCCGGAAACCAAAAACTATTTATTTGTGGAACTTAAAAATATTTTTAGAAATTCTAATTATGTTTTTTGAGTTCATTAGGTGCCAAAACATTTATAGGAATTTTTCTGGAATTTTTGAAAGCATACATAATATTTTAAGCACAAAATATGGATTTCTAGGCTTTTTTCGAATTTTAAAAATAGTAAAATCTGAATTTTGACCGAATTTTCATCTCATCCAAACCCTAGATATATATACATGTCCGGCTTCATCTCGTCGAGCCCGTTCCAGAACACAAAACGTTTCCCTCAAATCCAATCCCTAGCTCCCGGTATTGCTCGCCGAAGTTCGGGGCGGTTCCAACTCCGGCGAGCAATTACTCCCAATTCGTGCATCGTCTGTCGAATCCGAGGGTACCGCTGCGTTCGTCTCGTCGAGGGCTTCGTCGCAGCGCGTTCGGTTCATCGATTGGATCCCCGAATCTCCGGCAATCGACGGATTTCCTCTCGACTCCGGCGAGGGTCTTCTTCCCCGGTGAGAAACCTCCATTGTTATGCTTAGGGTTTCTTTGTTTCTTCGTTTTCCCGTCCGTGCAGGGCCTCCCTCACTCTCTCCTCACCTTCCCCGGCAGTGGCGCCCCTCCCCCTCCGTTTCCCCTCCCATGGCGCCCCTTTCCCCCTCCCGGCGGCGGCGGCGGTGGCCGGCGGCGGCTCCCGTGCCCCGCGCCCGCGCTCCCTCCCTCCCAGGCGCGGCCCCCGCCCGCGGGCGCGCGTGCCCTGTGCGGCGTGGCCGGCCCCTTGGCGGAGGTCGAGCTCCTCCCTCCCCCTGCACAGCCCCCTCTCCTTGCCCTCCTCTCTCTTCCATGGATGGAAGGAGAAGATGAGAGGAAGAAGACGATGGCAATTCTGTAAATTTAGTCCGCGCGAATTACAGTATGGTTTAAAACATTCATAACTTTTGCGTTTTAAACCCGATTCGATCCATTCAAGTTGCGTTAGATTCGTATTCAAATTATCTTAATTTAAAAATATTTATCATAATTTTTGCATATTTTATTTAATTTAGTTAAACGTTTGTTTAACCAGTGGCTACTAGAACAACGTTTCAATTTAAAAAACCTAATTTAGGAATTCGATTTGCGCATTTATAATTAGTCACCAATATGATTAACCTTAACTGAAATGTTACTTATTAATAATTATTTAGTGTAATCACGTTGTCATTTATTTATTAGTTTCGCATGTCGGTCCGCGCGTACCGTGCGCGTGCCGCGGTGTTGTTTCGCACATGTCGTAGCGTGTCGTTTGCAAGTGTCGCGCGTGTTGTTCGTACGCGTTGTCGCGTGCCGTTCGCGTGTGTCGCGTGCCTTGCCGCGCGCCGTTCGCGCGTGTCGCGCGTTGTCCGCGTGCTAAGTCGTTTGTGTCCACGCGTTGCGCACATCGTGTTTGCACGTCGTGCGTCGTTAATTCGTCTCGCTTAGAATTGCTCATATTCATTAAGTTACTTGCTTAACTGTCAACTATTAAAATAGTAAGTTAGTCAAACCTAAGTAGTAGTATTAATTTACATTTGATTAATATCAATTAATATAATTATGTTGAATTGGATGTTCTAATTAGTACTTGTTTAACGTAAACGCGCTAACCCTTCGACCGTAGCTTCGACTATCGTGGTTCTTTTCCTCGCGTAACCGTAGAGACGCTCTCTATTTTATATTGCTCGCTTTTATAACATTTTATCTTGTATGGTGTAATGTTCTTATGCATATATATGTTTGTTTGCTTGTGTCTGTTTGTCTTCGCTTCGCGGTGCGATTGGATCGCGATTCGTTTCCGAACTTCGAGGAATCGACGGTCAAGCTTCGTCGACCAAGTGATCTAGCTCTTTGGGTTCCATGAAGTTGAAGACTCTGAGCATCTGTTTGGTGAAGGCAAGTGTCCTCTGACCCATTATGTCCTATCTATTTATAATTCACTGTCCTGCACTACTTAATTGAAACCTAAGGATTTACTAGCTTTCTATTCACCTTGTCCTTGATTTACCTTTTGGGTTACTATGGTTAGCTACATGCTAGCGCTTTACTTTAATCAATGAACATGATGAGATACAGTGATGATACTATGACTTTATTCTGGATATGATGATATACTTGTGGCATTTAGGGGACTCGGGCTGTTTCCCGAGTACCTCTCCGTAAGGACCTGTTCGTTGAGAGACCACCCGGGATAACAGTGCAACCATGAGGGTGAAATGGGATGCCCTTAGCTAATTAATTAGAAGAACTAGAGGTGTAGTTGCTTCGCCGTCGTGCCGTCAATGGGGTCCAGGCACAGTGCTTGCTCTGCCGAGGCTGAGTGCCGAGGTTCTTTCGTTTTGCTTTTGTTAGTCACCCTCCTGCGGGGAGAGGTACTGTGTTTATCAAACTGGAGAAACCTAACGGGCGGCTATGACCTCTAGGGAATCTTTGTAAAGGCTACGTAGTGATACCCTGCCGGACCACCTAGGAAGTGATCAATGGGGAGTCATGATCCCCGGGTGTCGGGGACCATAATTAGGGGTACCCTCAAGACGCCTAATTCTCAGCTGGTAACCCCCATCAGCATAAAGCTGCAAAGGCCTGATGGGTTTGATTAAGTCAGGGATCAGTCCATACGAGTGACTTGACCACGCCACGCCCGAGCCTAGCCTCGGGCGAGGGCAGCCGACCCTAGGATGACTCCGTCTCGCCTGAGGCCTCCTCTTTCACGGCAGACGCATCTCCGGCTCGCCCTAGGCACCGCCTTCGATAAGAAGTAACCCTGACTAAATCACCGCACCTACCGACTAAATCCCTGGGGCCTTCAACGCAAAAGGTAAGACTGCCGGGTAACCAGACTTGGCCAAAATCGCCGGAGGAAGCACCGCCTCGCCCGACCCAGGGCTCGGACTCGGGCTAAGGCCCCGGAAGACGGCGAACTCCGCTCCGCCCGACCCAGGGCTCGGACTCGGGCTAAGGCCCCGGAAGACGGCGAACTCCGCTCCGCCCGACCCAGGGCTCGGACTCGGGCTAAGGCCCCGGAAGACGGCGAACTCCGCTCCGCCCGACCCAGGGCTCGGACTCGGGCTAAGGCCCCGGAAGACGGCGAACTCCGCTCCGCCCGACCCAGGGCTCGGACTCGGGCTAAGGCCCCGGAAGACGGCGACCTCCGCCTCGCCCGACCCAGGGCTCGGACTCCGCCTCGGCCTCTGCCGAATAATCTCCGCCTCGCCCGACCCCGGGCTCGGACTCTGTCTCTGTCTTGCAGGACGGACTCGACCTCGGCCTCGAAGAAGCCTCCACGACGCCCGACCTAGGACACGAGGCCGCCACGTCAACAGGAAGCGTCATCATCACCCTGCCCTGAGCCGACTTGGGTCGCAGAGAACAAGACCGGCGTCCCATCTGGCCAGCTACGCCAGATAGGCAAATGATGGCGCCCCGCTAGACCATGACGACGGCGGCTCCTAGCTCCCTTACGAAAGCGGGAGAACGTCAGCAAGGGCCCAGCCACTCCGACAGCTGTCCGCCCGTCCGGCTCCGTTACTCCTCCAACAGCCACGACGCCTCACCAACAGGGTGCCAAGATCTCTCCGGCTGCCACCTGGGCATGTACATAGGGCGCTAGCTCTCCCTCGCTAGACACGTAGCGCCTTGCTACACCCCCATCTTGTACACCTAGACCCTCTCCTTACGACTATAAAAGGAAGGGCCAGGGCCTTCCTAGAGAAGGTTGGCCTCGCGGGGACGAAGGGCAGGGGCAGGCGCTCTCTTGGGGCCGCTCACTCTCCTCACCTCGCGCGGACGCTTGTAACCCCCTACTGCAAGCGCACCCGACCTGGGCGCGGGACGAACACGAAGGCCGCGGGAATTTCTCCTACTCCCCCACGACCCGGCTCCGGCCGCCGACTCTCTCTCTCTCTCTCTCTCCGTTCCCCCCTTCGCGCTCGCCCACGCGCTCGACCCATCTGGGCTGGGGCACGCGGCACTCTCACTCGTCGGCTCGGGGACCCCCCGGTCTCGGAACGCCGACAGTTGGCGCGCCAGGTAGGGGCACGCTGCGTGTGACGAGTACATTCCCGTCAAGCTCCAGATGGGCAATCTTCAACGACCTCTTCAACCCGGGACGGTGCTCCGTTTCGGGAACCTCGAGTTCATGTCTCTCGACGGCAACTACGACATGATACTTCTTCCACCGCCGCGCGACAGCGACAATGGTGGCGGACAGCCCGCTCGCCGGCGGCGGAACCGACGTCGCCTTCCCCGCGTGCGGGAAGGACAACCCTCGAGCTCGCCCCATCCTCTCCCTCGCCACCGGAGGAGGCGGAGGTGGGACAACCAAGGCCGAGCGGGAGGCCGCGCTCCAGCGGCTGCCGAGCAAATCGACATCCCCGGCGCCCCAACGGAGGACACGCCAAGCGTCGCCCTCGCGTTCGAGGCAAAGGCAAGCGCCATCCCCCCGCAGCACGTCGACTCCGAGCAGGCGGACGACGCCGGCGCGCTCACGAAGGGCCTGCGGGACGTCGCCCTCGTACCCAAGACGACGGCGCGATCAGCCCTCAACGTGACTTCGTCGCTCCTCGTCGACAAAAAGGTACCGACTGCTCCCCATCTTTCGTCATTTCGACTCGGCCTCAGCCCGCCTGGCGACCTCGCTTTGGCGGGCACTCACATTGAGGCGAGTGCAACCTCTCTGGGGTTTCGTGTGCGGTCGCCTTGGGACCGATTGACGGGCGTCTCAACCTACGGACCCTCTGGGTCCGAGGAAGATGACGACCTCAGCGTCTGCTGGGATTTCTCCGGATCTGGCAACCCTGGCGCCATGCGGGACTTCATGACCGCATGTGACTACTGCCTCTCCGACTGTTCCGACGGCAGCCGCAGCCTTGGCAACGAGGACTGCGGCCCGAGTCGCGAATGTTTCCACATCGAGCTGGGGGATCCCTCCGGAGGCGGCTGTCTCGGCATGCCGGAGGACGGCGATCCCCCCAGGCCAGCGCCTCGCGCCGACATCCCGCGGGAGCTAGCTGTGGTCCCCGTTCCGGCGGGGGGTCACAACCCACAGCTCGAGCAAGTCCGCGGGGCGCAGGCCGAGCTCGATGAAGGAGCAGGAGCGCTCGAGGCAATCCGCCGGAACATCGGACAGGTATGGGCGAGCCAGCCCCCGGCCGGAGAGATACGTCACCTGCCCCAAGGCCTCCGGCACTGCATCGCTAACGATGCCAGGGACAGACCGCCACCCGCATCCGGCGGAACCGGTCAGGACCTGGCCGCTGCAGCGATGCTCCTCCGCGCGATGCCGGAGTCATCAACCACCGAGGGTCGGCGAATCCAGGGAGAACTCAAGCATCTCCTGGAAGGCGCCGCGGCCCGGCGGGCCGAGAGCTCTGCCTCTCGCAGGCAGGGATACCCCTCGGAACCTCGTGCCGCGACTTCCCGACTCGTGCGGGAAGCCTCGGCCTACACCGGGCGCACGCGCAACACCGCGCCTGCGGCCCCGGGCTACCTCGGCAACGAGCACCCTCATCGCGACCGTCGGGTGCGCCTCGACGAAAGGGTGCGCCGAGGCTATCACCCCAGGCGTGGGGGACGCTACGACAGTGGGGAGGATCGAAGTCCTTCGCCCGAACCACCCGGTCCGCAGGTCTTCAGCCGAGCCATTCGGCGGGCGCCGTTTCCGCCCCGATTCCGACCCCCGACTACTATCACAAAGTACTCGGGGGAAACGAGGCCGGAATTGTGGCTTGCGGACTACCGCCTGGCCTGTCAACTGGGTGGGACGGACGACGACAACCTCATCATCCGCAACCTCCCCCTGTTCCTCTCCGACACCGCTCGCGCTTGGTTGGAGCACCTGCCTCCGGGGCAGATCTCCAACTGGGAGGATTTGGTCCAGGCCTTCGCCGGCAATTTCCAGGGCACCTACGTGCGCCCCGGGAATTCCTGGGACCTCCGAAGCTGCCGATAGCAGCCCGGAGAATCTCTTCGGGACTACATCCGACGGTTTTCGAAGCAGCGCACCGAGCTGCCCAACGTCACCGACTCCGATGTCATCGGCGCGTTCCTCGCCGGCACCACCTGCCGCGACCTGGTGAGCAAGTTGGGTCGCAAGACCCCCACCAGGGCGAGCGAGCTGATGGACATCGCCACCAAGTTCGCCTCTGGCCAGGAGGCAGTCGAGGCCATCTTCCGAAAGGACAAGCAGCCCCAGGGCTGCCCGTCGGAAGATGCTCCCGAGACGTCTGCTCCGCGCGGCGCCAAGAAGAAAGGCGGGAGGAAGTCGCAAGCGAAACGCGACGCTCCCGACGCGGACCTTGTCGCCGCCGCCGAGCACAAGAACCCTCGGAAGCCCCCCGGAGGCGCCAACCTCTTCGACAAGGCGCTCAAGGAGACGTGCCCCTACCATCAGGGGCCCGTCAAACATACCCTCGAGGAGTGCGTCATGCTTCGGCGCCACTTCCACAGGGCCGGGCCACCCGCAGAGGGTGGCAGGGCTCACGATGACGGCAAGAAGGAAGATCGCCAAGCAGGAGAGTTCCCGGAGGTCCGCGATTGCTTCATGATCTACGGAGGGCATGCGGCGAACCCCTCGGCTCGGCATCGTAAGCAAGAGCGTCGGGAGGTCTGCTCGGTGAAGGTGGCGGCGCCAGTCTACCTAGACTGGTCCGACAAGCCCATCACCTTCGACCAGGACGACCACCCTGACCACGTGCCGAGCCCGGGGAAGTACCCGCTCGTCGTCGACCCCGTCATCGGCGACGTCAGGCTCACCAAGGTCTTGATGGATGGGGGCAGCTGCCTCAACATCATCTACGCCGAGACCCTCGGGCTCCTGCGCGTCGATCTGTCGTCTGTCCGAGCAGGCGTTGCGCCCTTCCACGGGATCATTCCCGGGAAGCGCGTCCAGCCCCTCGGACGGCTCGACCTCCCTGTCTGCTTCGGAACACCCTCCAACTTCCGAAGGGAGACTTTGACGTTTGAAGTGGTCGGGTTCCGAGGGACCTACCACGCGGTGTTGGGAAGGCCATGCTACGCGAAGTTCATGGCCATCCCCAACTACACCTACCTGAAGCTCAAGATGCCGGGCCCCAACGGGGTCATCACTGTCGGCCCCACGTACAAACACGCATTCGAATGCGATGTGGAGTGCGTGGAGTACGCCGAGGCCCTCGCCGAGTCCGAGGCCCTCATTGCCGACTTGGAAAGCCTCTCCCGAGAGGTGCCAGACGTGAAGCGGCATGCCGGCAACTTCGAGCCAGCGGAGACGGTTAAGGCCGCCCCCCTCGACCCCGGTGGCGACACCTCCAAGCAGGTTCGGATCGGATCCGGGCTCGACCCCAAATAGGAAGCAGTGCTCGTCGACTTTCTCCGCGCAAACGCCGACGTCTTTGCGTGGAGTCCCTCGGACATGCCCGGAATACCGAGGGATGTCGCCGAGCACTCGCTGGATATTCGGGCCGGAGCCCGACCGGTCAGACAGCCTCTGCGCCGATTCGACGAGGAAAGGCGCAGGGTGATAGGCGAGGAGATCCACAAGCTGATGGCGGCAGGGTTCATCAAAGAGGTATTCCATCCCGAATGGCTTGCCAACCCTGTACTTGTGAGGAAGAAAGGGGGAAATGGCGGATGTGTGTAGACTACACTGGTCTCAACAAAGCCTGTCCGAAAGTCCCCTACCCTCTACCTCGCATCGATCAAATCGTGGACTCCACAGCAGGGTGCGAAACCCTGTCTTTCCTCGATGCCTACTCAGGGTATCATCAAATCAAGATGAAGGAGTCCGACCAGCTCGCGACTTCTTTCATCACGCCCTTCGGCATGTACTGCTATGTCACAATGCCGTTCGGTCTGAGGAACGCGGGTGCAACGTACCAGCGGTGCATGAACCATGTGTTCGGCGAACACATCGGTCGCACGGTCGAGGCCTACGTCGATGACATCGTAGTCAAGACGAGGGGGGCCTCCGACCTTCTCTCCGACCTCGGACTGACATTCCGGTGTCTCAAGGCGAAGGGCGTCAAGCTCAATCCCGAGAAATGCGCCTTCGAGGTGCCCCGAGGCATGCTCTTGGGATTCATCGTCTCCGAGCGGGGCATCGAAGCCAACCCGGAGAAGATCGCAGCAATCATAAACATGGGGCCCATCAAGGACTTAAAGGGCGTACAGAGGGTCATGGGATGCCTCGCGGCCCTGAGCCGCTTCATCTCTCGCCTCGGCGAAAGAGGCCTGCCCCTGTACCGCCTCTTAAGGAAGACCGAGCGCTTCACTTGGACCCCCGAGGCCGAGGAAGCCCTCGGGAACCTGAAGGCGCTCCTCACCCAGGCGCCCATCCTGGTACCCCCGGCTGATGGAGAAACCCTCCTGGTCTACGTCGCCGCAACCACTCAGGTGGTCAGCGCCGCGATCGTGGTCGAAAGGCGGGAAGAGGGGCATGCATTGCCCATTCAGAGGCCAGTTTACTTCGTCAGCGAAGTGCTGTCCGAGACCAAGATCCGCTACCCGCAAGTCCAGAAGCTGCTGTATGCAGTGATCCTGACGAGGCGAAAGCTGCGACATTACTTCGAGTCCCATCCGGTGACTGTGGTATCATCCTTCCCCCTGGGGGAGATCATCCAGTGCCGAGAAGCCTCGGGGCGGATCGCGAAGTGGGCGGTGGAAATCATGGGCGAGGCAATCTCGTTCGCCCCTCGGAAGGCCATCAAGTCCCAGGTACTGGCGGACTTCGTAGCCGAATGGGTCGACACCCAGTTGCCAACGGCTCCGATCCAACCAGAGCTCTGGACCATGTTTTTCGACGGGTCGCTGATGAAGACGGGAGCCGGCGCGGGCCTGCTCTTCGTCTCGCCCCTCGGAAAGCACCTGCGCTACGTGCTCCGCCTCCATTTCCCGGCATCCAACAATGTGGCTGAGTACGAAGCTCTGATCAACGGGTTGCGAATCGCCATCGAGCTAGGGGTCCGACGCCTCGATGCGCGCGGCGACTCGCAACTCGTCATCGACCAAGTCATGAAGAACTCCCTCTGCCACGACCCGAAGATGGAGGCCTACTGTGAGGAGGTTCGACGCCTGGAAGACAGGTTCTACGGGCTCGAACTCAACCACATCGCCCGGCGCTACAACGAGACTGCGGACGAGTTGGCGAAGATAGCCTCGGGGCGGACGACGGTTCCCCCGGACGTCTTCTCCCGAGATCTGCACCAACCCTCCGTCAAGACAGGCGACGCGCCCGAAGCACCCTCGGCCTCGTCCGAGGCGACCTCGGCTCAGCCCGAGCCGTCCTCGGCTCAGCCCGAGGAACCCTCGGAGCCCGAGGGCGAAGCACTGCGCGTCGAGGAGGAGCAGCGCGGGGTCATGCCAGAACAAGATTGGCAAACCCCGTACTTGAAATATCTCCGCCAAGGGGAACTGCCCCTCGACCAAGCCGAGGCTCGGCGGGTAGCGCGACGCGCGAAGTCGTTCGTCCTGCTGGGCGATGAGAAGGAGCTCTACCACCGCAGCCCCTCGGGCATCCTGCAACGGTGCATCTCCGCCGCCGAGGGTCAGGAACTCCTGCAGGAAATACACTCGGGGGCTTGCGGTCATCATGCAGCACCTCGGACCCTCGTCAGGAACGCTTTCCGCCAAGGCTTCTACTGGCCAACGGCGGTGGCTGACGCCACTAGAATTGTCCGCGCCTGCGAAGGGTGCCAATTCTACGCGAAGCAGACCCACCTGCCCGCTCAGGCTCTGCAGACGATACCCATCACCTGGCCCTTCGCTGTGTGGGGTCTGGACCTCGTCGGCCCTCTGCAGAAGGCGCCCGGGGGCTACACGCACCTGCTGGTCGCCATCGACAAATTCTCCAAGTGGATCGAGGTCCGACCCCTGAACAGCATCAGGTCCGAGCAGGCGGTGGCGTTCTTCACCAACATCATCCATCGCTTTGGGGTCCCGAACTCCATCATCACCGACAATGGCACCCAGTTCACCGGCAAAAAATTCTTGGATTTTTGCGAGGATCACAACATCCGGGTGGACTGGGCCGCCGTAGCTCACCCCATGTCGAATGGGCAAGTGGAACGTGCCAACGGCATGATCCTACAAGGGCTCAAGCCTCGGATCTACAACGGTCTCAACAAGTTCGGGAAGCGGTGGATGAAGGAACTCCCCTCGGTGGTCTGGAGCCTGAGGACGACGCCGAGCCGAGCCACGGGTTTCACGCCTTTCTTCCTGGTCTACGGGGCCGAGGCCATCCTGCCCACAGACCTGGAATACGGCTCCCCGAGGACGAGGGCCTACAACGAAGAAAGCAACCAAGCTAACCGAGAAGACTCGCTGGACCAGCTGGACGAGGCTCGGAACAGGGCCTTACTACACTCGGCGCGGTATCAGCAGTCCCTGCGACGCTACCACGCCCGAGGGGTCCGACCCCGAGATCTCCAAGTAGGCGATCTGGTGCTACGGCTGCGGCAAGACGCCCGAGGGAGGCACAAGCTCACGCCCCCCTGGGAGGGGCCGTTCATCATCGCCAAAGTCTTGAAGCCCGGAACATACAAGCTGGCCAACAGTCAAGGCGAGGTCTACGGCAACGCTTGGAACATCCAACAGCTACGTCGCTTCTACCCTTAAGATGTTTTCCAAGTTGTTCATATACCCCGCACACACGCAAAGTTTAGTCAACAAGGAAGGGTCGGCCTCGCCTCGGCAAAGCCCGACCCTCCCTCGGGGGCTAAAAGGGGGGAAACCCCCTCTGCGTCAAAATTTTCCTCAAACAAAAATCTCTTTCACCAGAACATCTTTTCGTGCTTTTTGACTACTTCGAAAAGTGGGTCCTGGAAACGACGGGGTACACGTAAGCAGTCAAGGCTGACCGAGCCGAGGAACTCCTACGCCTCCGGGATACGGATACCTCACTCATCACCTTCTGCGATAAGTAACTCGCGCTCGGATAAAGTGACTCCGCGGATCGAACAAGTCTTTACGTACGGAAGTTTTTCTGTCGAAGCGATTCTTCGAGCCTTCTCGACTGAGTCGGTGACAGGGCCTCATGGACGGGTGAAAGCACGCGTAAGCGGCGAGGCCGACCGAGCCGAGGGACTCCCACGCCTCCGGGATACGGACACCTCACTCATCACCTCCCGCGAGAAGCAACTCTTGCCCGCACTAACATCCCTGCTACCGACGGAAAGTCCAGATACTTGAAACAAGAGGAAAAGAGACGCAGCTTTACAACGTAGCAAGGGTGTGTGTTCTGGCCTCGACGGCCGCGCAAAGCCCACGCTACAAAGCGATCTGACCCTGCAGGCTCGGATCTTGACGCTGGAAGAGGGCGATGACACCCTCCGCATCGACTGCGCCGACGGCAAGGCCCGACCTAGCCTCGGACGGCGACGCGGTCCGAAGGCCTCTGCTCCGAAGGACGACGTCATCACCACGCTCGAGCAATCTCCGCCAGGGACCTCTCCGAGAACCTGGCCCGAGCGGACGGCTCGGCCGGCCACCTCCGGGGCTTCGGCCGACCGCCTTCCGAAGGCGCCAGCTCGGTCCGAAGCTTCGGCCGATCAGCCCCGACGTCAATCCAGCCAACGAACAACCTGGCCTGGCTCCGGCCAACCAGGTTTCGTTTTCGAGCCCAATCCGCCTCTGTTCATGCTGATATCGCTACCCCTGGCCTCGGCTCATCGAAGAGCGGCCGAGGGGTCTCTTTAACTAAGCTAGAGGAGCCTCGGATAACAGGTCCGACCGAGCCGAGGGACTCCTACGCCTCCGGGATACGGATACCTCACTCGTCACCTTAACACGGGGCAACTCACGCTTGGTGAAGCGGTTCAGGCAAACAACAGGCGAGTCTTAGCGCTCGAGAATGAGGAAAAAACACGGCTCCGTGCCGAAAATTACATACATGTTCAGGCCCCGAAAGCCGAAATGAACAAAAAACCCCGGCACTCGAGGTGCCATTACAAACGGAACTCCGGTTCCCCCTCCGCAGGTACGAACAACCCCACTCCAAGGGGGGAGGCCTGCGGAGCAACAGAAGACCGACGAACGGCGCGCCGTCACCCGCTCCAGCAGCGGCAACGACGACGACTTCTGCTCCGGGGGGTCGAACAGCGGCAGCACTGACCTCAGGACGGATGCTGCCGCCGGAAGGCCCCCGCCCACGTTGAAAACTCGTGAGGCAAGGACGGGCAGAAGGCCGTAGAGTCGGAGGTCAGTCCTTGGCCGACCTTGGCCACCGCGCCGGCGGAAGGACCTCTTCCAGCTGCCGTGGCGGACGCCGGCGCCGCGAGCGGCTCCGAAGCCACTCGCGTCCGAAAGCCGGGCACG
Source organism: Zea luxurians (assembly GCA_029449295.1). Classification (NCBI taxonomy): domain Eukaryota; kingdom Viridiplantae; phylum Streptophyta; class Magnoliopsida; order Poales; family Poaceae; genus Zea; species Zea luxurians. The sequence goes on along the minus strand of JAOPSE010000082.1, from coordinate 5,888,696 downwards.
CTGCAGCTGCCAGCGCCACGGACGACGACCGCTCCTCCCCTCATCACTGAGTGAAGGAGCGGGCCACCGCCCACGCAGGGGCCGACCTCGACTCGGCCCACTCCCCTCCCCAGCCCTGGTGATGAAAATCCTTGAGGCTGAGGGAGGGGCAGAGGCCGCAGCCCGGCTCGCTTTCCCCCACCATCAAGATGGAGGTCACCATCTTGGGTGACCGCCGGTAGAGGGGTGCAGCCGGGCTGCATGATGAAAATCCTTGAAGCCAAACGATGGCCGAAAGGTACCGACTCCCACGGAGTTGCGTTCCTCCAGCGATGGTGCGAAAAAAACGGCGGATACCCCCCATCCGGGGGCTTGGAAGATGGAAAGACACGACGCATAAGGGAGGAAGGAGACATGGTTGCCTTCCGAAAGGGGCCGCCCTCCTTTTAAAGGCAACTCCTCCTGCTTGCGCCCTCAACCGTCACGGGCTGAGTCTTCTCCAACACGCCTCCAAGGTCCTCCCCTGCGGCGCGGGGGCTGGGGCCCGCCTGTCATGCAGACCGGCTCCAGGCAGAAGAAGCCGGACCGTCGCGCACGACGCACACAACCACCCGGCGGTTTCAAGTAACCCTCCACTTTTGCCCAGACCAACGGGCAAAGGGGGCAAACGGCCATGCAGGCGACATGCAACCGCGCCAAGTGGACGCACCTCTCCGACTCCTGACAGGCCAGCGCGACGGCTCGAGCCCACGCGTCGCGCAACCAGCGCGCCGGACGCTGCATGCGAACCGCTGTGCCACTCGCTCCACCACTGCACCTCCTCGATCGCGGAACCGATACCGCGATTCGAGGCGACCCAGCCCGCGATCCGGCGGCGCCAGCCTGGCGCGGCGGTCAAACGCGGTCAAGAATGGGCCGGCAGTAATGACGGTGGCAGGCGCGCAAGAGCAGCGGTCACGCCATCAGCCAAGCTCACGTCCCATCCGGAGACAGCAAGAGAGCCCCCTCTCACGGCGCGGAGACGACGCACCCGTGACCCGTACCTCGAACGGCTCGCGCACGCGTAACGGCAACCTCGCCAACTACTCGCCCCGGCGCATTAACTCCGCGGCTCGACGGATAGCGCTACGGGCGGGAGCGGCAGGTGGCGCTTCGCCTTCGCCAAAACGACCACACCGAAAAAGGTACGCCACGACGTTCAATTTCGAATCCTTTTTCCCTTTCCCTTCTTTCTCTATCTCTTGCAACAGGGACCGAGAAGGGGGGTAACCCCAAAGGGATCCTTCCCCGTGAAGGAACTAGGCTCCGAGCCTCCCTACTGATCAGGGGTTCGAAGGCTGGCCCCCCGAGGGGTTCGACAGCCGCCTCAGATCGCGTGGGCCCGACACCCACTACTGGTCAGGGGTTCGAAGGTCGGCCTCCCGAAAGGTTCCATGACCGCCTCAGGCTACTAGGGCTCCGCGCCCATTACTGATCAGGGGTTCGAAGGCTGGCCTGTCGAAGGGTTCACAGTCGCCTCAGACGCCGAGCGAGGGATGACCAGGGGTACGTTCGATACATAACCAAGGCTCGGGCTGCGCTCCCGAGGTACCCTAGGACATTTCCGAGACCAGCGGGAACGACTCTGTAACGGAATCCCATCGGAGGGAGGCAACGAGCCCTCGGACCCCGTCGCTAGGGGACCGGGTCCGGCAGATCACCCGCAGGTACTTTTGGGCGTGCCTCCGGGCCCCTAGCCGACCCCCAACGAACGGGGCACGGACGTCCACTCGGATTACCCGATCGCAGCTCACCGGAGACACCATGTTCGGTGCCCATCGAGGGTAACATGGCGCACTCCCCCCCTCCTCCTTGCGGAAAGGCGACGTAGGGGCGTATATAAAAAGACGAGTCTGTCCCTGATCGTCCTCTCGCTCCGTGCGAAGGCTCGGGGGCTGCTCTCGCAAACCCGGCTCCGGCCGAACCGTTGACAGCGTCAACATACCAGCCCGAGAACTTGGGCCCCGACAGTGCACCTGGGTTACGCCCTGCTCGCATGAGGGAACCGCTAGTCCAGCCGAGGCATTGCGCAAGGCATTAAGACCTCGAAGGAGTGAAACCACTCCTCCGAGGCCTCGGGGGCTACACCCGGCGGGTGCGCTCGCGCGCACCCACCGGAACAAAGTACCTCCGAGAAAGGCTGGTCCCCTTGCAAAAAAGTGCGATGCAAGCCTCCAAGCGAGTGTTAACACTCCCTTCGAGGCTCGGGGGCTACTGTCGGGGACCATAATTAGGGGTACCCTCAAGACGCTTAATTCTCAGCTGGTAACCCCCATCAGCATAAAGCTGCAAAGGCCTGATGGGTTTGATTAAGTCAGGGATCAGTCCATACGAGTGACTTGACCACGCCACGCCCGAGCCTAGCCTCGGGCGAGGGCAGCCGACCCTAGGATGACTCCGTCTCGCCTGAGGCCTCCTCTTTCACGGCAGACGCATCTCCGGCTCGCCCTAGGCACCGCCTTCGATAAGAAGTAACCCTGACTAAATCACCGCACCTACCGACTAAATCCCTGGGGCCTTCAACGCAAAAGGTAAGACTGCCGGGTAACCAGACTTGGCCAAAATCGCCGGAGGAAGCACCGCCTCGCCCGACCCAGGGCTCGGACTCGGGCTAAGGCCCCGGAAGACGGCGAACTCCGCTCCGCCCGACCCAGGGCTCGGACTCGGGCTAAGGCCCCGGAAGACGGCGAACTCCGCTCCGCCCGACCCAGGGCTCGGACTCGGGCTAAGGCCCCGGAAGACGGCGAACTCCGCTCCGCCCGACCCAGGGCTCGGACTCGGGCTAAGGCCCCGGAAGACGGCGAACTCCGCTCCGCCCGACCCAGGGCTCGGACTCGGGCTAAGGCCTCGGAAGACGGCGACCTCCGCCTCGCCCGACCCAGGGCTCGGACTCCGCCTCGGCCTCTGCCGAATAATCTCCGCCTCGCCCGACCCCGGGCTCGGACTCTGTCTCTGTCTTGCAGGACGGACTCGACCTCGGCCTCGGAGAAGCCTCCACGACGCCCGACCTAGGACACGAGGCCGCCACGTCAACAGGAAGCGTCATCATCACCCTGCCCTGAGCCGACTTGGGTCGCAGAGAACAAGACCGGCGTCCCATCTGGCCAGCTACGCCAGATAGGCAAATGATGGCGCCCCGCTAGACCATGACGACGGCGGCTCCTAGCTCCCTTACGAAAGCGGGAGAACGTCAGCAAGGGCCCAGCCACTCCGACAGCTGTCCGCCCGTCCGGCTCCGTTACTCCTCCAACAGCCACGACGCCTCACCAACAGGGTGCCAAGATCTCTCCGGCTGCCACCTGGGCATGTACATAGGGCGCTAGCTCTCCCTCGCTAGACACGTAGCGCCTTGCTACACCCCCATCTTGTACACCTGGACCCTCTCCTTACGACTATAAAAGGAAGGGCCAGGGCCTTCCTAGAGAAGGTTGGCCTCGCGGGGACGAAGGGCAGGGGCAGGCGCTCTCTTGGGGCCGCTCACTCTCCTCACCTCGCGCGGACGCTTGTAACCCCCTACTGCAAGCGCACCCGACCTGGGCGCGGGACGAACATGAAGGCCGCGGGAATTTCTCCTACTCCCCCACGACCCGGCTCCGGCCGCCGACTCTCTCTCTCTCTCTCTCTCCGTTCCCCCCTTCGCGCTCGCCCACGCGCTCGACCCATCTGGGCTGGGGCACGCGGCACTCTCACTCGTCGGCTCGGGGACCCCCCGGTCTCGGAACGCCGACACCGGGCAAAACAAGAATCACGGCTCATGGGTAAAGTGTGCGACCTCTGCAGAGTGTTATGAAACTGATATATCAGCCGTGCTCACGGTTAAGAGCGGCCTTGGGATCCTCTTTGATTAGAGATACAAATGATCTGAGATACAATGGTTCTATTTATTATTTTGGTTCGATGACGATAATGATGTTCCTCGATGAGGAAATGATTCACGGGTTGGTTATATGATAAAACTTGGCTTCCACTAATAATAAATACCTGACTAACTAAAAGCAACTGCTTGAGCTTAACCCCACATAAAGCTAGTCCACTACAGCCAAACGGGACATTTGTTGAGTACGTTGATGTGTACTCACCCTTGCTTTCACAAAACACCAGGTTGCCTTTGGTGCAATCTATGCCCAGGTAAACAAGGCGTCGAGGCGGATCTCCAGGAGTTCCAGGACGTCGACGAGTTCGAGGATTAGGCTAGCGACCTCCCCCAGTCAGCTGCCTGTGGTGGGTTGTTTACGTTGGCTACGTTTCGATTCTGTGTACTTTGATTATATTATGTAAATGACTCTAGTTTGTAATATTATTACTTACTCTTTATTGTAATTCGAAGCATTGTGCTATGATGAGTCATTTATGTAATCGCTGTGTACGTGAATTACTGATCCTGGCACGCACATGGTTCACATTCGGTTTACCTTCAAAACCGGGTGTGACATAAGTGGTATCAAAGCCGTGCTGACTGTAGGACCGCTGACCTAGAGTAGCATTGGCCGTTTTAAGGACTTATTGATTATTACTTCACCCCATCCTTGATTCTGCTTCAAAATATTAGTCAGCTTGACTAATTCTATGTTGTTCTCCTATATGCCCCCTTGCCAAAAGTATTTTATTCTAGTATGGTCTATACTTCTCTCAATCTATTAGATCTGACCTCACTCTTATGCTTGCGACATCTTTGTTGATGCCCCCTGACCATGGCCTTTAGTCTTTTGGGACTCTTTCCTCATCCATTATTAAATTGCTACCATTTGACCATCTCTATTCCATTTTGTTATTGACATGCTCGTATCCTTGCATTTTTAATACCCTTATCCCTTAATCTAAAGCACTTACCCTTGTACCTCTACTGCCTATTTAAACATTTCAGTTTATATGTCCATGATCTTACTGTCTTTTGAGACCCTTACCTATTCCATTGATAAGTCGCTATCTTTTTGGCAATTTGTACTTTCTTGGTCTTGGTATGCTCGTACCATTGGAATCTTGCATACTCTATATTTTATATATGCTTACCTTTATGTCCAATATCTGTTTGAAATATTTCAGTTAACACTCCCTTGACCACCCTTGTTTCCTAATGATCCATGAATGATCATTTTATTTTGCACACCTGTAGTATCTCGCGAGTTTGTAACCTCATCCTTGTTGTGCTTTGGTTTCTTATTGCCTTTACCCTTCTCATCTCTTAATCTTACCTTAGCGATTATGTTATGTTCGTTATCTAAAACCTCCAATCTCCCACCTTAGTTCAAGCGTGGTCTCTTACTTATCTCACCCTTGACTATATCCTCTTCTTTACCGCGTGTAGGCCCAGACTTAACTTCATTCGTTATTGTATTTGTACCACTTGCTCTTCTATGCCTTTATCTTTTCTCTTACACCCTTGTCCGTTATCGCCTTTGGCCCTTGTGATATTTATGTTTTCTACCTAAATGCTTACCTTAAACTTATCCTTTAAATCCTCCCCTTTCTTTCAACCCAGTTTGAGAGTTGCGAGTTACCTACCTCTCCCTTGATTTCTCTTCACCTCTTTTCGTCTTACAAGTGTTATCTTAATTCCATACTTTGCTGTGTTTTGATTTTCTATCACCATCACCTTGTCATCCATCGATCTTGCCTTGATACTCATCTTTATTCATACTCAAAAAAATCTCCGCTCTTCCACCTCAAATTGAGAGTAGCAGTTTACCTATCTGGCCCTTGGACGTACCCTTTTTTTATATATTTGCACATCATGTCTTAACTCCACCCTCTGTGGTATTTATATCCTTGGTTCTTATACCCATTTACCTCGTCTCCTACATCCTTGTCCGTTATTACCTTTAAAACCATCGTGATATCTATGCCCTTGCCTTCCTGCTTACCTTGAACCCACCCTTTGAAGCCTCTTCTTTTCCATCCCTGTTCGGAGATAATGCCTCACCTACTTCATCATTAGTTGCTTCCCCTTCTTTGACACCTTGCAAGTTTTGTCTCAAATACATTCTTTGTTGTGTGTTTGTCCATTATCACCTTAACACTTGTCATCCCTCGATTTTTACCTTGATGCTTATACTATACCTGCATTTTAAAGCCGCCTCTCCCATTTCATTTCAAGAGTGATGTCTTACCCATCCCGCTCTTGTTCGTTCCCTATTTCTCTATCTCGTTGCAAGTCTTGTCTTAACTCGATCTTTTGGTGTGCCTTTATCTGTTACCTCATTTACCTTTGTCATCACTGGATCTTTCCATGATGCTTATCCTATGCCTACCTTTTGAAATATCATCTTTTCCATCTCGATTTGAGAATGGTGTTTTACCTATCCTGACCTTGGTTCCATTCTCTCCCTTGTCGGTTACAATCATTGCTTTAGCTCCATCCTTTATTATGCTCATGCCCCTAGCATCCATGTCTTATTATTCCCCTTGCCTTTTGTTGGCCTTAGAGTAGTTTCCCTTTTTTAAAGAAAGACCACCATTTAATTAAAAGGAACGTATATCAACGAGATGTTTGTTGATGTGTGCTCATGATGTTTGTCCTTCTGCTATGACTGATTTGCTTCTTTGGAATGAGTGTTGATGTGTTGTGGCCCTTGGACCGTAATGGAATCTGTTTACTAGGTGGGTGCCATAGAGTTAAGTAGTTGGGTTCTCCCCCTGCTCTCTCTAATCTGTCTATACTTACCTTTTCTCGTTATTCTTTCCTCTTGCACCTGTCCTTTTGGCAACCTCCAACTCCTCCAAATCAGTCAAGATCAGAGTCGGCAACATCTTCATCAAGTGTATATCAATGCTCTTGTTAAGGGGGTTAGCCGCTAACCCCAATGAAGACAATGCAATCAACATCAACCAACAAGATCAGATTGGCGCAGCGAAAGCGTGTGTGGGTCCTAACCCACAGGTCCAGGAGATCCTCAAGAATTGCATCAATCGGTCTCAAGCATCTGATGGTCAAAGCAACCAATCCACAAGTCAAGCCGGCGGAGTCAAAGTTGAGTTAGAAAAAGCTATGAAAGACTAATGAACCAATCTCATTTTCCTGCTAGCCTCTTCTTGAATCTCGAGGACGAGATTCTGTTAAGGGGGTTAGATTTGTAACACCCTGAATTTGGGGGTATAAAATTTCTTTTCTAATATCCACCAAATTCAGGTGTTACTCTCTCAGCTCTTCGCTTTCCTTTCTCTTTTCCCTAAAAATGGAGAATTATTTTGTTTTATATTAGCGTAAACCTAGTGGAATGAGCCCTAGAGGCACTTTGGTTGTTGCATTCATGCTGTTGCATGGTGTTTCTAAGTGCAAAATGTGTTTGAAACATGTTAACATATCTTATAGAAGCGCTCGGTAAATTTTCATATTTTTCGGAATATTTTTCTATTTTCCGGAAACCAAAAACTATTTATTTGTGGAACTTAAAAATATTTTTAGAAATTCTAATTATGTTTTTTGAGTTCATTAGGTGCCAAAACATTTATAGAAATTTTTCTGGAATTTTTGAAAGCATACATAATATTTTAAGCACAAAATATGGATTTCTAGGCTTTTTTCGAATTTTAAAAATAGTAAAATCTGAATTTTGACCGAATTTTCATCTCATCCAAACCCTAGATATATATACATGTCCGGCTTCATCTCGTCGAGCCCGTTCCAGAACACAAAACGTTTCCCTCAAATCCAATCCCTAACTCCCGGTATTGCTCGCCGAAGTTCGGGGCGGTTCCAACTCCGGCGACAACTCCGGCGAGCAATTACTCCCAATTCGTGCATCGTCTGTCGAATCCGAGGGTACCGCTGCGTTCGTCTCGTCGAGGGCTTCGTCGCAGCGCGTTCGGTTCGTCGATTGGATCCCCGAATCTCCGGCAATCGACGGATTTCCTCTCGACTCCGGCGAGGGTCTTCTTCCCCGGTGAGAAACCTCCATTGTTATGCTTAGGGTTTCTTCGTTTCTTCGTTTTCCCGTCCGTGCAGGGGCCTCCCTCACTCTCTCCTCACCTTCCCCGGCAGTGGCGCCCCTCCCCCCTCCGTTTCCCCTCCCATGGCGCCCCTTTCCCCCTCCCGGCGGCGGCGGCGGTGGCCGGCGGCGGCTCCCGTGCCCCGCGCCCGCGCTCCCTCCCTCCCAGGCGCGGCCCCCGCCCGCGGGCGCGCGTGCCCTGTGCGGCGTGGCCGGCCCCTTGGCGGAGGTCGAGCTCCTCCCTCCCCCTGCGCAGCCCCCTCTCCTTGCCCTCCTCTCTCTTCCATGGATGGAAGGAGAAGATGAGAGGAAGAAGACGATGGCAATTCTGTAAATTTAGTCCGCGCGAATTACAGTATGGTTTAAAACATTCATAACTTTTGCGTTTTAAACCCGATTCGATCCATTCAAGTTGCGTTAGATTCGTATTTAAATTATCTTAATTTAGAAATATTTATCCTAATTTTTGCACATTTTATTTAATTTAGTTAAACGTTTGTTTAACCAGTAGCTACTAGAACAACGTTTCAATTTAAAAAACCTAATTTAGGAATTCGATTTGCGCATTTATAATTAGTCACCAATATGATTAACCTTAACTGAAATGTTACTTATTAATAATTATTTAGTGTAATCACGTTGTCATTTATTTATTAGTTTCGCATGTCGGTCCGCGCGTACCGTGCGCGTGCCGCGGTGTTGTTTCGCACATGTCGTAGCGTGTCGTTTGCAAGTGTCGCGCGTGTTGTTCGTACGCGTTGTCGCGTGCCGTTCGCGTGTGTCGCGTGCCTTGCCGCGCGCCGTTCGCGCGTGTCGCGCGTTGTCCGCGTGCTAAGTCGTTTGTGTCCACGCGTTGCGCACATCGTGTTTGCACGTCGTGCGTCGTTAATTCGTCTCGCTTAGAATTGCTCATATTCATTAAGTTACTTGCTTAACTGTCAACTATTAAAATAGTAAGTTAGTCAAACCTAAGTAGTAGTATTAATTTACATTTGATTAATATCAATTAATATAATTATGTTGAATTGGATGTTCTAATTAGTACTTGTTTAACGTAAACGCGCTAACCCTTCGACCGTAGCTTCGACTATCGTGGTTCTTTTCCTCGCGTAACCGTAGAGACGCTCTCTATTTTATATTGCTCGCTTTTATAACATTTTATCTTGTATGGTGTAATGTTCTTATGCATATATATATGTTTGTTTGCTTGTGTCTGTTTGTCTTCGCTTCGCGGTGCGATTGGATCGCGATTCGTTTCCGAACTTCGAGGAATCGACGGTCAAGCTTCGGCGACCAAGTGATCTAGCTCTTTGGGTTCCATGAAGTTGAAGACTTTGAGCATCTGTTTGGTGAAGGCAAGTGTCCTCTGACTCATTATGTCCTATCTATTTATAATTCACTGTCTTGCACTACTTAATTGAAACCTAAGGATTTACTAGCTTTCTATTCACCTTGTCCTTGATTTACCTTTTGGGTTACTATGGTTAGCTACATGCTAGCGCTTTACTTTAATCAATGAACATGATGAGATACAGTGATGATACTATGACTTTATTCTGGATATGATGATATACTTGTGGCATTTAGGGGACTCGGGCTGTTTCCCGAGTACCTCTCCGTAAGGACCTGTTCGTTGAGAGACCACTCGGGATAACAGTGCAACCATGAGGGTGAAATGGGATGCCCTTAGCTAATTAATTAGAGGAACTAGAGGTGTAGTTGCTTCGCCGTCGTGCCGTCAATGGGGTCCAGGCACAGTGCTTGCTCTGCCGAGGCTGAGTGCCGAGGTTCTTTCGTTTTGCTTTTGTTAGTCACCCTCCTGCGGGGAGAGGTACTGTGTTTATCAAACTGGAGAAACCTAACGGGCGGCTATGACCTCTAGGGAATCTTTGTAAAGGCTACGTAGTGATACCCTGCCGGACCACCTAGGAAGTGATCAATGGGGAGTCATGATCCCCGGGCAAAACAGGAATCACGGCTCATGGGTAAAGTGTGCGACCTCTGCAGAGTGTTATGAAACTGATATATCAGTCGAGCTCACGGTTAAGAGCGGCCTTGGGATCCTCTTTGATTAGAGATACAAATGATCTGAGATACAATGGTTCTATTTATTATTTTGGTTCGATGACGATAATGATGTTCCTCGATGAGGAAATGATTCACGGGTTGGTTATATGATAAAACTTGGCTTCCACTAATAATAAATACCTGACTAACTAAAAGCAACTGCTTGAGCTTAACCCCACATAAAGCTAGTCCACTACAGCCAAACGGGACATTTGTTGAGTACGTTGATGTGTACTCACCCTTGCTTTCACAAAACACCAGGTTGCCTTTGGTGCAATCTATGCCCAGGTAAACAAGGCGTCGAGGCGGATCTCCAGGAGTTCCAGGACGTCGACGAGTTCGAGGATTAGGCTAGCGACCTCCCCCAGTCAGCTGCCTGTGGTGGGTTGTTTACGTTGGCTACGTTTCGATTCTGTGTACTTTGATTATATTATGTAAATGACTCTAGTTTGTAATATTATTACTTACTCTTTATTGTAATTCGAAGCATTGTGCTATGATGAGTCATTTATGTAATCGCTGTGTACGTGAATTACTGATCCTGGCACGTACATGGTTCACATTCGGTTTACCTTCAAAACCGGGTGTGACATCGGGCGTGGTAGCGTCGCAGAGACTGCTGATATCGTGCCGAGTGTAGCAAGGCCACGTCCCGAGCTTCTTCCAGCTGGTCCAGCGAGTCTTCTCGGCTGGTCTGGTTGCTTTGGTCGTCGTACATCCTTATCCTCGAGGAACCGTATTCTAAGTCTGTGGGCAAGATAGCCTCGACCCATAGACTAGAAAGAACGGTGAGAAACCCGTGGCCCGACTTGGCGTCATCCTCAGACTCCAGACCACCGAGGGTAGTTCCTTCATCCACCGCTTGCCGAACTTGTTGAGGTCGTTGTAGATCCTCGGTTAAAGTCCCTGCAGAATCATGCCGTTGGCACGCTCCACCTGCCCATTTGTCATGGGGTGAGCCATGGCGGCCCAGTCCACCCGGATGTGGTGGTCCACGCAGAAGTCCAGGAACTTCTTGCCAGTGAACTGGGTGCCATTATCGGTGATGATGGAGTTCAGGACCCCAAAGCGATGGATGATGTTGGTGAAGAACGCCACCGCCTGCTCGGACCTGATGCTGGTTAGGGGTCGGACCTCGATCCACTTGGAGAATTTGTCGATGGCGACCAGCAGGTGCGAGAAGCCCCCGAGTGCCTTCTGCAAGGGACCGACAAGGTCCAGACCCCACATAGCAAACGGCCAAGTGATGGGTATTGTCTGTAGGGCCTGAGTGGGCAGATGCGTCTGTCTCGCGTAGAATTGACACCCCTGGCAGGAGGGTACAATCCTAGTGGCGTCAGCCACCACGGTGGGCCAGTAGAAGCCTTGTCGGAAGGCGTTCCCAACGAGGGCTCGAGGTGCTGCGTGGTGACCGCAAGCCCCCGAGTGTATCTCTTGCAATAGCTCCTGTCCTTCAGCGATGGATATGCATCGTTGGAGAATGCCTGAGGGGCTGCGGTGGTAGAGCTCCTTTTCATCACCCAGTAAGACGAACGACTTGGCGCGCCGCGCCAGTCGCCGAGCTTCGGCTTTGTCGAGGGGTAGCTCTCCTCGGTAGAGATATTGCAGGTACGGGGTCTGCCAGTTTCGATTAGGCATGACCCCATTCCGCTCTCCCTCGACACGCAGTGCCTCACCCTCGGCGGCCGAGGGTGCCTCGGGCTGGGTCGAGGCTTCCCCGGGCTCGGGCGTGTCGTCGGTCTTGACGGAGGGTTGATGTATGTCTCTGGAGAAGACATCCGGGGGAACCGTTGTCCGCCCCGAGGCTATCTTAGCCAGCTCATCCGCAGTCTCATTGTACCGTCGGGCGACGTGGTTGAGCTCGAGTCCGTAGAACTTGTCTTCCAGGCGCCAAACCTCGTCGCAGTAGGCCTCCATCTTCCGGTCGCGGCAGTGGGAACTTGGTCGATGACAAGCTGCGAGTCGCCACGAGCATTGAGGCGCCGAACCCCTAGCTTGATGGTGATGCGCAACCCATTGACCAGAGCCTCGTACTCGGCCACGTTGTTTGACGCCGGGAAATGGAGGCGCAGCACGTAGCGGAGGTGCTTCCTAAGGGGTGAGATGAAGAGCAGGCCCGCACCTGCTCCTATTTTCATCAGCGACCCATCGAAGTACATGGTCCAGAGTTTCGGTTGGATCGGAGATGTTGGTAGCTGGGTGTCGACCCATTTAGCCACGAAGTCTGCCAAGACTTGGGACTTGATGGCCTTCCGAGGAGCGAACGAGATTGTCTCGACCATGATCTCCACCGCCCACTTTGCTATCCTACCCGAGGCCTCTCGGCACTGGATGATCTCCCCCAGGGGGAAGGATGACACCACAGTCACCGGATGAGACTCGAAGTAGTGTCGCAACTTTCGCCGCGTCAGAATTACTGCGTACAGTAGCTTCTGAATTTGCGGGTAGCGGATCTTGGTCTCGGATAGCACTTCGCTGATGAAGTAGACCGGCCTCTGAACGAGCAGTGCATGCCCTTCTTCTCGTCTCTCGACTACGATCGCGGCACTGACCACCTGAGTGGTTGCGGCTACGTAGATCAAGAGGGCTTCTCCTGCAGCGGGGGGCACCAAGATGGGCGCACTTGTAAGGAGTGCCATTAAGTTTCCGAGGGCTTCCTCGGCCTCGGGGGTGCAAGAGAAGCGCTCGGTCTTCCTTAAGAGGCGATACAAGGGTAGGCCTATTTCACCGAGGCGCGAGATGAAGCGGCTCAGAGCCGCAAGACATCCCATGACCCTTTGTACTCCTTTCAAGTCTTTGATAGGCCCCATGTTGGTGATGGCCGCGATTTTCTCTGGGTTGGCCTCGATGCCCCGCTCGGAAACGATGAACCCCAGGAGCATGCCTCGAGGGACTCCGAAGACACATTTCTCGGGGTTGAGTTTCACGCCCTTCGCCCTCAGACACTTGAATGTCGTTTCAAGGTCAGAGAGGAGGTCGGAGGCTTTCCTCGTCTTGACTACGATGTCATCGACATAAGCCTCGACCGTTCGGCCGATGTGCTCTCCAAACACGTGGTTCATGCACCTTTGTTATGTTGCACCTGCATTCCTCAAACCAAATGGCATAGTAGTATAGCAGTACATGCCAAAAGGTGTGATGAAAGAAGTCGCGAGCTGGTTGGACTCTTTCATCTTGATTTGGTGATACCCTGAGTAGGCGTCGAGGAATGACAGGGTTTCACACCCAGCAGTGGAATCCACGATTTGATCGATGCGAGGTAGAGGGTAGGGAACCTTCGGACATGCTTTGTTTAGACCAGTGTAGTCTACACACATCCTCCACTTCCCACCTTTCTTTTTCACAAGCACAGGGTTGGCTAACCATTCGGGATGGAATAGCTCTTTGATGAACCCTGCAGCCATCAGCTTGTGGATCTCCTCGCCTATGGCTCTGTGCTTTTCTTCGTCGAAACGGCGCAGAGGCTGCTTCACGGGTCGGGCTCCAGCTTGGATATCCAGCGAGTGCTCGGCGACATCCCTCGGTATGCCAGGCATGTCTGAGGGACTCCACGCAAAAACCTCGGCGTTCACGCAGAGAAAGTCGACGAGCACTGCTTCCTATTTGTGGTCGAGCTCGGAGCCGATCCAGACTTGCTTGGAGGCATCGTTGCTGGGGTCGAGAGGGACGGACTTAACCGCCTCTGCTGGCTCGAAGTTGCCGGCGGGGCGCTTCGCATCTGGCACCTCCTTGGAGAGGCACTCCAGGTCGGCGATGAGGGCCTCGGACTCGGCGAGGGCCTCAGCGTACTCCACACACTCCACGTCGCATTCGTACACGTGTCGGTATGTGGATCTGACGGTGATGACCCTGTTGGGGCCCGATATCTTGATCTTGAGGTAGGTGTAGTTGGGGACGGCCATGAACTTGGCGTAGCACAGTCTTCCCAGCACCGCGTGGTAGGTTCCTCGGAACCCGACCACCTCAAACGTGAGGGTTTCCTTTCGGAAGTTGGAGGGAGTCCCGAAGCAGACGGGCAGATCGAGTTGTCCAAGGGGCTGGACGCGCTTCCCGGGGATGATCCCGTGAAAGGGCGCCGCACCGGCCCGGATCATGGACAGATCGATCTGCAAGAGCCCGAGGGTCTCAGCGTAGATGATATTGAGGCTGCTGCCTCCGTCCATGAGGACCTTGGTGAGCCTGACATTGCCGATGACGGGGTTGACAATGAGCGGGTACTTTCCTGGGCTCGGCACGCGGTCGGGGTGGTCGCCTTGGTCGAAGGTGATGGGCTTATCGGACCAGTCTAGGTAGACTGGCGCCGCCACCTTCACTGAGCAGACCTCCCGGTGCTCCTGCTTGCGGTGCCGAGCCGAGGCGTTTGCCACTTGCCCACCATAGATCATGAAACAGTCGTGGACCTCGAGGAACTCCTCTGCCTTGTTGCCCTCCTTCTTGTCGTTGTCATGGCCTTTGCCACCTTCCGCCGGGGGCCCAGCCTTATGGAAGTAGCGCCGAAGCATGACACATTACTCAAGGATGTGCTTGACGGGACCCTGATGATAGGGGCACGACTTCTTGAGCATCTTTTCGAATAGGTTGGCCCCTCCGGGAGGCTTCCGATGGTTCCTGCGCTCGACAGCGGTGACAAGATCTGCGTCGGCGGCGTCGCGTTTCGCTTGTGACTTCTTCTTGCCTTTCTTCTTCATGCCGCGCTGGGCGGACGCCTCGGGGACGTCTTCCTGCTGGCGTCCCTGAGGCTGCTTGTCCTTCCGGAAGATGGCCTCGACCGCCTCCTGACCAGAGGCGAACTTGGTGGCGATGTCCATCAACTCGCTCGCCCTGGTGGGAGTCTTACGACCCAGTTTGCTCACCAGGTCGCGGCAAGTGGTGCCGGCGAGGAACGCGCCGATGACATCCGAGTCGGTGATGTTGGGCAGCTCGGTGCGCTGCTTCGAAAACCGCCGGATGTAGTCCCGCAGGGATTCCCCTGGCTGCTGGCGACAGCTTCGGAGATCCCAGGAGTTATGTGATATCTTGACCCCTGGGATGGTGATTTCCTGACCCAAGGCTTAATAGAATCAATAGAGTATCCATACCAACAAGGTGCATCTTCTTTTTCGGAAGCCTATCTCGAAAGAACCTCCAAGTTAAGCGTGCTTGGCTTGGAGCAATTTGGGATGGGTGACCGACCGGGAAGTTTTCTCGGGTGCGCATGAGTGAGGACAAAGTGCGCACAAAATACTCGTGTTGATCTGTGGGGACAATATATGATCCTAGCGAGCTGCCAGGAGTAAAGTACCGCCGGTCCAGGGATTGGACGGGGTGTTACAAGTTCCCAGGGCGCACATATGTGCCCTAGAAGTTTCCAGCGAAGGCTTTGACCAGATCGTCCCAGTTGGAGATCTGCGCAAGAGGCAGATGCTCCAGCCAGGCTCGGGCGGCGTCGGAGAGGAACAGGGGGAGGTTGCAGATGATGAGGTTGTCATCGTCCATTCCACCTAGCTGGCAGGCCAGCCGGTAGTCCGCAAGCCACAGTTCCGGCCTTGTTTCCCCCGAGTACTTGGTGATGGTAGTCGGGGCTCGGAACCGGGTCGGGAATGGCGCCCGTCGTACGGCCCGGCTGAAGGCTTGCGGACCAGGTGGTTCGAGCGAGGGGCTCCGATCCTCCCCACTGTTGTAGCGTCCCCCACGCCTGGGGTGGTAGCCTCAGCGTACCTTTTCGTCATGGCGGGCTCGACGGTCGTGGCCGCGGTGCTCGTTGCCGAGGCGACCCGGGGCCGCAGGCGTCACGTCTCGCGTGCGCCCGGCGTGGACCGAGGCTTCTGAAAGGGAAATGTGCCTTTGGGCCATTTCTAAGTATTTTGGTGATTGAGTGTCAACACAAGTGCTTAAGTGTAAATCTATGCCCATGGATGAACAAAGCGCAAATCACAAGTAAAGGTATGTTTCTAAGCCTTAGTACATTGGTTTTGTGTACTAATATACTTGTATAAGTGATAGAAACAGAGAGAAGAAGAAAGAAGAAGAGTTGGCTGTGTACAGCCAAAAGGCTGCTTCGGTCTGGGGCACCGGACTATCCGGTGGTGCACCGGACAGTGTCCGGTGCGCCAGGCTGCCTCGGGCAAACTGGCCACTCTCGGGAAAGTTGCTGACAGCGTTCGGCTAAAAATCACCGGACTGTCCGGTGTGCACCGGACTGTCCGATGAGCCAACGGTCGGCCGAGCCAACGGTCGGCCGCGGAATCTGCGCGCGACACGTGGTCTGGCCAACGGTTGGAAGGAGGCACCGGACTGTCCGGTGTGCACCGGACTGTCCGGTGCGCCAGATCTGCAACGGTCGGCAACGGTCGGCTGCGCCTGTTAAGGAAAGAAATCGGGCACCGGACAGTGTCCGGTGTGCACCGGACTGTCCGGTGCGCCCGACGACAGAAGGCAAGGATGGCCTTCTGTATTTGTTCTCAACGGCTCCTAGCTGCCTTGGGGCTATAAAAGGGACCCCTAGGCGCATGGAGGAGAACAACCAAGCATTCCTACAACACTTCTAAGCACCAAGACATCGATCTCACGCATTCGTTTCATTGTGATAGCATATAGAGCTCTTGTGGAGTTGTGAACTCATTGAGTTGTGTTGCGAGCTCTTGTTGCGACTTGTGTGCGTTGTTGCTCTGATTTTTGAGTCTTGTGTGTGTTGCTCATTCCCACCTTACTCCATATTTCTTTGTGAATCTCAAGTGTAAGGGCGAGAGGCTCCAAGTTGTGGAGATTCCTCGCAAACGGGAAAAGATCAAAGGAAAGAAAAACACCGTGGTATTCAAGTTGATCATTGGATCACTTGAGAGGAGTTGAGTGCAACTCTCGTCCGTTGGGACGCCACAACGTGGAGTAGGCAAGTTTTTGTACTTGGCCGAACCACGGGATAACCACCGTGTCAACTCTGTGATTGCCTTCTTGTGGTTATAGTGTTTTGGCTCCTCTCTAGCCACTTGGCAATATTTGTGCTAACACTTAACAACTTTTTGGTGGCTATAAGTTTAAGTTTTACAGGATCACCTATTCACCCCCCCCCCTCTAGGTGCTCTCAATTGGTATCGGAGCCGTTCTCTTCAAGAAAGGGACTAGCCGCCCGAAGAGATGGATCCTAAGGGGAAGGGAATTGTGATCAACGACAAGGAGAAGGAGTTCTTCGTCAACGAGCCAAGGGATGACAAGTCCAACGACTCGGGCTCGGGCCACAGACGCAAAGATGGGAAGAAGAAGAAGACAAGGCGCATCAAGGAGATCGTCTACTACGACGACAGCGATGAGTCCACTTCTTCCCAAAAGGACGACAACAACGACTACAAAAAGACGGTCAATTCGAACTTTTCATTTGATTATTCTCGTATTCCTCATAGTTCGAATTCGCATTTGCTTTCCATTCCACTCGGCAAGCCCCCACACTTTGATGGAGAGGACTACGGATTTTGGAGCCACAAAATGCGTAGTCACCTATTCTCTCTCCATCCAAGCATATGGGAGATTGTAGAGAGTGGAATGAAATTTGATAGCTCGGATAGCCCTATGTTTATTAATGAACAAATTCATAAAAATGCACAAGCTACTACTGTTCTCTTAGCATCTTTGTGCAGGGAAGAGTACAACAAGGTGAGCGGCTTGGACAATGCCAAGCAGATATGGGACACCCTCAAGATCTCTCACGAGGGCAACGACGTCACCATGCTCACCAAAATGGAATTGGTGGAAGGCGAACTTGGGAGATTCGCTATGATAAGGGGGGAGGAGCCAACCCAAACATACAACCGGCTCAAGACCCTTGTCAACAAGATAAGGAGCTATGGAAGCACGCGATGGACGGACCACGACGTCGTCCGCCTAATGCTAAGGTCCTTTACCGTACTTGATCCTCATCTCGTAAACAATATTCGTGAGAATCCCAGGTACACGAAGATGACGCCCGAGGAGGTACTCGGAAAATTCGTAAGCGGGCGGATGATGATCAAGGAGGCGAGATACGTCGATGACGCTCTAAACGGTCCAATCAACGAGCCGCAACCTTTTGCTCTCAAAGCAACAAAAAGCAAGGAGGCGCTACCTAGCAAGGTGGCACAAATTGAGGCGGCCGGACTTAATGATGAAGAGATGGCTCTCATCATTAAACGCTTCAAGACGGTACTAAAGGGTCACAAGGGGCAGCCAAGCAAGACCAAGACAAAGGGGAAGCGCTCATGCTTCAAGTGCGGTAAGATTGGTCATTTTATCGCTAACTGCCCCGATAATGATAGTGACCAGGAACAGGAAAATAAGAGGGAAAAGAAGAAGAATTACAAGAAGGCAAAGGGCGAGGCGCATCTAGGCAAAGAGTGGGACTCAGACTGCTCATCTTCCGACTCCGACAATGAAGGACTCGCCGCCACTGCCTTCAACAAATCAACCCTCTTCCCCAACGAGCGTCATACATGCCTTATGGCAAGGGAGAAAAAGGTATGTACTCGTAACTCTACCTATGCTTCTTCAAGTGAGGACGAGTCTAGTGATGAGGATGAAGTAGATTATTCATGTTTGTTCAAAGGCTTAGATAGATCTAAGATAGACAAAATTAATGAATTAATTGATGCCTTGAATCAAAAGAATATACTTTTAGAAAAGCAAGAGGATTTGTTGTATGAAGAACATGATAAGTTTGTAGAGGCTCAAAAATCCCTTGCATTAGAAATTAAGAGGAATGAAATGCTCGCTTGTGAAGTGTCAACATGTCATGATTCAATTTCTAACTTAAAGAGCATTAACGATGATTTAAATGCTAAACTAGTAGAAGTAAATAAATCCAACTCTTGTGTTGAACATGTTGAAATTTGCACTAGGTGTAAGGACATTGATATTAATGCTTGTAGTGAACACTTAGTTTCTATTTCAAAATTGAATGATGAATTAGCTAGTCTTAATGCTCAACTTAAGACCAGCAAGAGCAATTTTGATAAACTGAAATTTGCTAGGGATGCCTACACTGTTGGTAGACACCCCTCCATTAAGGATGGACTTGGCTTCAAAAGGGAAGCCAAGAACTTAACAAGCCATAAGGCTCCCATCTCCGCCAAGGAGAAAGGAAAAGCCCCTATGGCTAGCAATGATAAAAGGAACCATGCTTTTATGTATCATGATAGGAGATATGCTAGAAATGCTTATAATGCTTTTGATTCACATGTTTATGATTCTCATGCCATGTTTGCTTCTAGCTCTTCATATAAGCATGATAGAAATATGCCTAGGAGAAATGCTGTGCATATGCCTAGGAGAAATGTTGCTAATATTCCTAGGAAAGTAAATGAACCTTCTGCCATTTATTATGCTTGCAATGCTCCCTTTGCTATTTGTAGAAAGGGTAAGAAGGTAATTGCTAGGAAGTTAGGGGCAAGATGCAAGGGAGACAAAACTTGCATTTGGGTCCCTAAGGACATTTGTGCTAACCTTGTAGGACCCAACATGAGTTGGGTACCTAAAACCCAAGCCTAAAATTGCCTTGCAGGTTTATGCATCCGGGGGCTCAAGCTGGATTATCGACAGCGGATGCACAAACCACATGACGGGGGAAAAGAGGATGTTCTCTTCCTACGTCAAGAATAAAGATTCCCAAGATTCAATCATATTCGGTGATGGGAATCAAGGCAAGGTAAAAGGGTTAGGTAAAATTGCAATTTCTAATGAGCACTCTATTTCAAATGTGTTTTTAGTAGAGTCTCTTGGTTACAATTTGCTATCTGTTAGTCAGTTGTGTAATATGGGATACAACTGTTTATTTACAAATGTAGATGTGTCTGTCTTTAGAAGAAGTGATGGTTCACTAGCTTTTAAGGGTGTACTAGACAGCAAACTTTACTTAGTTGATTTTGCAAAAGAAGAGGCCGGTCTAGATGCATGCTTAATGGCTAAGACTTGCATGGGCTGGTTGTGGCATCGCCGCTTAGCACATGTGGGGATGAAGAACCTCCACAAGCTTCTAAAGGGAGAACACGTGATAGGTCTAACCAATGTGCATTTCGAAAAAGATAGACCTTGTGCAGCTTGTCAAGCAGGGAAACAGGTGGGAGGCTCTCATCACACCAAAAATGTGATGACAACATCAAGACCCCTGGAGCTGCTACATATGGACCTCTTCGGACCCGTCGCCTATCTGAGCATAGGAGGAAGTAAGTATGGTCTAGTTATTGTTGATGACTTTTCCCGCTTCACTTGGGTGTTCTTTTTGCAGGATAAGTCTGAAACCCAAGGGACCCTAAAGCGCTTCCTCAGGAGAGCTCAAAATGAGTTTGAGCTAAAGGTGAAGAAGATAAGGAGCGACAACGGGTCCGAGTTCAAGAACCTTCAAGTGGAGGAGTTCCTTGAGGAGGAAGGGATCAAGCACGAGTTCTCCGCTCCCTACACACCACAACAAAATGGTGTGGTAGAGAGGAAGAACAGGACGCTAATCGACATGGCGAGGACAATGCTTGGAGAATTCAAGACCCCCGAGTGCTTTTGGTCGGAAGCCGTGAACACGGCTTGCCACGCCATCAACCGGGTCTACCTACATCGCCTCCTCAAGAAGACGTCGTATGAGCTGCTAACCGGTAACAAACCCAATGTATCGTACTTTCGTGTATTTGGGAGCAAATGCTACATTCTAGTGAAGAAAGGTAGAAATTCTAAGTTTGCTCCCAAAGCTGTAGAAGGGTTTTTGCTAGGTTATGATTCAAATACAAAGGCGTATAGAGTCTTCAACAAATCATCGGGTTTGGTTGAAGTCTCTAGCGACGTTGTATTTGATGAGACTAACGGCTCTCCAAGAGAGCAAGTTGTTGATCTTGATGATGTAGATGAAGAAGATGTTCCGATGGTCGCTATACGAACCATGGCGATTGGTGAAGTACGACCACAGGAACAAAAGAAGCAAGATCAACCTTCTTCCTCAACCTTGGTGCATCCCCCAACTCAAGACGATGAAAAGGTTCATCAACAGGAGGCGTGTGATCAAGGGGGAGCACAAGATGATCATGTGATGGAGGAAGAAGCGCAACCAGCACCTCCAACCCAAGTTCGAGCGATGATTCAAAGGGATCATCCCGTCGACCAAATTCTAGGTGATATCAGCAAGGGAGTAACTACTCGATCTCGTTTAGTAAATTTTTGTGAGCATTACTCTTTTGTCTCTTCTATTGAGCCTTTCAGGGTAGAAGAGGCCTTGCTAGATCCGGACTGGGTGTTGGCCATGCAAGAGGAGCTCAACAACTTCAAAAGGAATGAAGTTTGGACGCTGGTGCCTCGTACTAAACAAAATATTGTGGGAACCAAGTGGGTGTTCCGCAATAAACAAGACGAGCACGGGGTGGTGACAAGGAACAAGGCTCGACTTGTGGCAAAAGGTTATGCCCAAGTTGCAGGTTTGGACTTTGAGGAGACATTTGCTCCTGTGGCTAGGCTAGAATCAATTCGTATCTTGCTAGCATATGCCGCTCACCATTCTTTCAGGTTGTACCAAATGGATGTAAAGAGCGCTTTCCTCAATGGGCCGATCAAGGAGGAGGTGTACGTGGAGCAACCCCCTGGCTTCGAGGATGAACGGTACCCCGACCACGTGTGTAAGCTCTCTAAGGCGCTCTATGGACTTAAGCAAGCCCCAAGAGCATGGTATGAATGCCTTAGAGACTTCTTAATTGCTAATGATTTCAAGGTTGGGAAAGCCGATCCAACTCTTTTCACTAAGACATGTAATGGTGATTTATTTGTGTGCCAAATTTATGTCGATGACATAATATTTGGTTCTACTAACCAAAAGTCTTGTGAAGAGTTTAGCAGGGTGATGACGCAGAAATTCGAGATGTCAATGATGGGCGAGTTGACCTACTTCCTTGGGTTCCAAGTGAAGCAACTCAAGGACGGCACCTTCATCTCCCAAACGAAGTACACGCAAGATTTGTTAAAGAGGTTTGGGATGAAGGACGCCAAGCCCGCAAAGACGCCGATGGGAACTGACGGACACACCGACCTCAACAAAGGAGGTAAGTCCGTCGATCAAAAAGCATACCGGTCCATGATAGGTTCTTTGCTTTATTTATGTGCTAGTAGACCGGATATTATGCTTAGCGTATGCATGTGTGCTAGATTTCAATCCGATCCTAAGGAGTGTCACTTAGTAGCGGTGAAGCGAATCTTTAGATATTTGGTCGCTACGCCTTGCTTCGGGATCTGGTATCCAAAGGGGTCTACCTTTGACTTAATTGGATATTCAGATTCCGACTATGCTGGATGTAAGGTCGATAGGAAGAGCACATCGGGGACGTGCCAATTCTTAGGAAGGTCCCTGGTGTCATGGAACTCTAAGAAACAAACATCCGTTGCCCTATCCACCGCCGAGGCCGAGTACGTTGCCGCAGGACAGTGTTGCGCGCAACTACTTTGGATGAGGCAAACCCTCAGGGACTTTGGCTACAATCTGAGCAAAGTCCCACTCCTATGTGATAATGAGAGTGCTATCCGCATGGCGGAAAATCCTGTTGAACACAGCCGCACAAAGCACATTGACATCCGGCATCACTTTTTGAGAGACCACCAGCAAAAGGGGGATATCGAAGTGTTTCATGTTAGCTCCGAAAACCAGCTAGCCGATATCTTTACCAAGCCTCTAGATGAGAAGACCTTTTGCAGGCTGCGTAGTGAGCTAAATGTCTTAGATTCGCGGAACTTGGATTGAATTGTAGCATACATGTGTTTATGCCTTTGATCATGCTCATTCTGCATTGTGTTGCTTATTTATGGTGCTCAAGTTGTACAAGCACTCCCCGGATTTCACAAGTCCCTGTGCAAGTGATGCACATGTTTAGGGGGAGTTGTGTTACAACTTGACCCTTTGAGACTAACCATATGCTTGAGTATGCTTGATTTAGTCTTGAAGAAGAATTGAAAGGGAAAAGGTGGACTTGGACCATGCAAAGACTTCCACTGCACTCCGATGAAAAGAGTAACTTTTCCAAGTTCATCTTTAAACTCTTATTGCCTATTCGCTCTTATTTGAAGATTTGGTGAGGCAATGGGGTTAAAGGGCCAAGATTGATCCCGTTTTGGTGCTTGATGCCAAAGGGGGAGAAAATAAAGGCCAAAGCAATAAATGGATCAGCTACCACTTGAGAAATTTAAAGTAGAGCTTTTGGTTTGTCAAAACTCTTTTATTGTCTCTTGTGTCAAAAGTTGGCTTCTTGTGGGGAGAAGTAGTAATTATGGGAAAAAGGGGGAGTTTTTGAAATCTTTGATCAATCTCGTTTGGAATGACTCTCTTTATGCTTCAATGTGTGTTTGACTTAAGAGATAGAGATTTGAGTTTGATTTGCAAAAACAAACCAAGTGGTGGCAAAGGATGATCCATATATGCCAAAATTGAATAAAACTCAAAGTTATTTTATTTGAAGTGATTTTGCACTTGTTCTAGTTGCTTTATGTTGTGTTGGCATAAATCACCAAAAAGGGGGAGATTGAAAGGGAAATGTGCCTTTGGGCCATTTCTAAGTATTTTGGTGATTGAGTGTCAACACAAGTGCTTAAGTGTAAATCTATGCCCATGGATGAACAAAGCGCAAATCACAAGTAAAGGTATGTTTCTAAGCCTTAGTACATTGGTTTTGTGTACTAATATACTTGTATAAGTGATAGAAACAGAGAGAAGAAGAAAGAAGAAGAGTTGGCTGTGTACAGCCAAAAGGCTGCTTCGGTCTGGGGCACCGGACTGTCCGGTGGTGCACCGGACAGTGTCCGGTGCGCCAGGCTGCCTCGGGCAAACTGGCCACTCTCGGGAAAGTTGCTGACAGCGTTCGGCTAAAAATCACCGGACTGTCCGGTGTGCACCGGACTGTCCGGTGAGCCAACGGTCGGCCGAGCCAACGGTCGGCCGCGGAATCTGCGCGCGACACGTGGTCTGGCCAACGGTCGGAAGGAGGCACCGGACTGTCCGGTGTGCACCGGACTGTCCGGTGCGCCAGATCTGCAACGGTCGGCAACGGTCGGCTGCGCCTGTTAAGGAAAGAAATCGGGCACCGGACAGTGTCCGGTGTGCACCGGACTGTCCGGTGCGCCCGACGACAGAAGGCAAGGATGGCCTTCTGTATTTGTTCTCAACGGCTCCTAGCTGCCTTGGGGCTATAAAAGGGACCCCTAGGCGCATGGAGGAGAACAACCAAGCATTCCTACAACACTTCTAAGCACCAAGACATCGATCTCACGCATTCGTTTCATTGTGATAGCATATAGAGCTCTTGTGGAGTTGTGAACTCATTGAGTTGTGTTGCGAGCTCTTGTTGCGACTTGTGTGCGTTGTTGCTCTGATTTTTGAGTCTTGTGTGTGTTGCTCATTCCCACCTTACTCCATATTTCTTTGTGAATCTCAAGTGTAAGGGCGAGAGGCTCCAAGTTGTGGAGATTCCTCGCAAACGGGAAAAGATCAAAGGAAAGAAAAACACCGTGGTATTCAAGTTGATCATTGGATCACTTGAGAGGAGTTGAGTGCAACTCTCGTCCGTTGGGACGCCACAACGTGGAGTAGGCAAGTTTTTGTACTTGGCCGAACCACGGGATAACCACCGTGTCAACTCTGTGATTGCCTTCTTGTGGTTATAGTGTTTTGGCTCCTCTCTAGCCACTTGGCAATATTTGTGCTAACACTTAACAACTTTTTGGTGGCTATAAGTTTAAGTTTTACAGGATCACCTATTCACCCCCCCCTCTAGGTGCTCTCAGCTTCCCGCATGAATCGGGAAGTCGCAGCGCGATGCTCTGGGGGTACCCTTGCCTTCGGGAGGCAGAGCTCTCGGTCCGTCGGACCGCGGCATCCTCCAGGAGATTCTTGAGTTCTCCCTAGATACGCCGTCCCTCGGAAGGGGATGGCTCCGGCATCGCTCGGAGTAGTATTGCCGCTGCAGCCAGGTTTTGGCCGACCCCACTGGAAGCCGGGGGCAGCCTTGCCCTGACATCGTCAGTGATACGGCGCTGGACGTCTTGGGCCTGATGACGCGCTTCTCCAGCTAGTGCTCGGCCTGCCCACTCTAGCTCGATGTTTTGCCGGAGCTGCACAAGTTGTCCTGCTTCCTCGTCGAGCTTGGCCTGCATCTCGCGGATTTGCTCGAGCTGTGTGTCCTGACCCCCCGCAGGGACTGGGACCTCAGCTAGCTCCTACAGGATGTCAACGCGAGGCGCAGGCCCAGGAGGATCATCGTCCTCCGGCATACCAAGGTGGTTGCCTTCGTCGTGAGCCCCTAGATCGACGTGGAAACAATCGCGACTTGGGCCACAACCTTCATCGTCAAGGCTGTGGCCATCATTGGAGCAATGGGAGAGGCAGTAGTCGCATGCGGTCATAAAATCTCGCATGGCGCTAGGATTACCGAGCCCGGAGAAATCCCAACCAAAGTCGGGCTCGTCGTCTTCCTCGGAACCGGGGGGCCCGTAGGTCGATACGGCCGTCAGTCGGTCCCAGGTTGACCAAATATGGTACCCCGGAAGGTTAGGATATGCCTTTATGAAAGCGCTCACCGAAGCGGGATCGCTTGGTGGATCGAAGCTGAATCTAAAAGGCACAGGGTGGAAAATGGACGGTACCTCTCGATCGATGGACGGTTACGAAGTCGCGTCGGGGATGGACTGCACCGTTATCTCAGGTACGAAGCTAACGACCAGCAAGCCCTTCACGAGCATGTTGGCGTCATCTGTCCGCTTGGGGTGGGCGTGTTGCGGGAAACGACGCTCGTCGTTGTCTCAGGCGCGAGGTCAACGCCCGACATGTCCCCCGCTAGGGTGCCGGCATCGTCGAATCGCTCGACAGCCAACGAGGTGCCGCCTCCTGCTTGGCCACGGTTGCCCCGCCTCCTCCTCCTGCGGCGAGGAAGGCGACGGGATAAACCCGGATGCTGCTCTTCCGCCATGGGGGGAAGACGTCGCCGAGTCCGCCGCCGCCGGGCGGGCTGACGACCGTCGTTGTCGCTGTCGCGCTGCGGGGGAAGGAGTACCATGTCGTAGCTGCCGTCGAGGGACATGAACTCGAGACTCCCGAAACGGAGCAGCGTCCCGGGCTGAAGAGGTTGCTGGAGACTACCCATCTGGAACTCGAAGGGAAGTTGTTCGTCAACACGCAACAGGCCCCTACCTGGCGCGCCAACTGTTGGCGTTTCGACCCCGGGGGGTCCCTAGACCGACGAGTAAAATTGTCGCTGCGTGCCCCAGCTCAGATGGGTTGGCGCGAGATGGAACACGAAGGGGGGAAACCGCGGCTCGTGTTATCCTGCACTAGAGTGGGTGCGCTTGTAGTAGGGGTTACAAGCGTTCGCGAGGGAGAGAGGGAGTCCCGCGTGACCACCCCCTGTATGAGGGCTCTGGCCCTTCCTTTTATAGATGCAAGGAGGGGGTCCATGTGTACAATGGGGGTGTAGCAATATGCTAACGTGTCCGGCAGAGAGGAGTCAGAGCCCTATGTGCATGCCAACGTGGCTGTCGGAGAGGTGCTAGAGCCTTGTGTACTCGGTGTCGTGGCCGTCGGAGGAGCGTTTGAGCCCTGTAGAAGCACAGCTGTTGGGGCT
This sequence comes from Zea luxurians, assembly GCA_029449295.1. NCBI lineage: Eukaryota > Viridiplantae > Streptophyta > Magnoliopsida > Poales > Poaceae > Zea > Zea luxurians. Next base: position 5,862,115 of record JAOPSE010000082.1, on the reverse strand, counting down.
GTTGGGACCTTGCTGACGTCTCCTTGCTTCCATAAGGGGCTGAGAGCCACCGTCGTCATGGACGCACGCGGGGTGCCATCATTACTTGTTACCGGGGCGAGCCTGGATGGGACGCCGGTCTTGTTCCCCCGTAGCCTGAGCTAGCTAGGGGTAGGGTAATGATGTACCCCCTGCGGCGTGGTCGGTCCGAGCCAAAGGTCCGGCGAGGCGGAGACTCCTCCTGAGGCCGAGGCTGGGGTCGGGTGAGGATGCGATTCTTCCTAAGGTCGAGGTTGAGGCCGGGCCCTAGGGTCGGGCGAGGCGGAGACCACCTTCCGAGGTCGAGGTTGAGGCCGAGCCTTGGGGTCGGGCAAGGCAGAGACCACCTTCTGAGGCCGAGGCGGGGGCCGAGCCCTGGGGTCGGGCGAGGCGGAGACTTCTCCTGAGGCTGAGGCCCAAGGTCGGGCGAGGCGGAGCTTCCTGTGGCGCCTGAGGCTGGACTCAGCTGCTGTCAGCCTCACCCTTGCGGGTGGCACAACAGTCGGAGAGGGGCGAGTGGCGCTGTTTTCCTGTCAGGTCAGTCAGTGGGAGGACAAAGTGACTGCGGTCACTTCGACCTTGCAGACTGAGGCACGCGTGTCAGGATAAGGCGCCAGGCGATCCTTGCATTGAATGCGCCTGCGATACGGTTGGTTGGTGTGGTGATTTGGCCAAGGTTGATTCACAACGAAGCCTGCCCGAGCTGGGCTTCGGGCGAGTCGAGGGTGCGCCCGTTGCTGAGGAGGCCCTCGGGCGAGGCATGAATTCGCCTGGGACTACTATTCTCGCCCGAGGCTGGGCTCGGGCGAGGCAAGATTGCGTCCCTTGAGTAGACAAATCCTTGACCTGAATTGCGCCCATCAGTCTCTGCAGCTTGTGCTGATGGTGATTACCAGCCGAGTTTAGGAGTGTTGGGGGTACCCCTAATTATGGTACCCGACAATATGGACATTGAGACTATGCATGTGCATGTTTACCATTTTATGTCTTATGCACTTGGTATTGGCTACTATTTGAACTCTATGTCTTATGCCTATGGACAACTATTTGTAATATTCTGTGGGTTGAACTATGTGGTTCAAACTATTTTGTGAATGTTTAATCGAGGAGTGATTATAATTGCTGCGCTTACTTTACATATTACCTCTTGTATGCCTCGATAACCATGATTGTAGGAAGATCTCCATCAAAACTCTGATCGATTATGTGTGTTGTATCTTTAGCTTGAAATATCATGCACACACATAGGGGGAGCTATTCCTACATTCTGAGTTTTATTGGAATTTATCTATCTCTCGGACAGAACTTCAAATCAAGATAAGTCCTATGAAACTCATCTCTAAAATCCTTCTTATTCCTAAGGTATGAGGGAAATTTGGAAAAACAAAACTTTTCTTGGATATAATGTGTAGTGTTGTCATCAATTACCAAAAAGGGGGAGATTGTGAATCATCTAGGCCCCTTAGTGATGTTTTGGTAATTAATGACAACTGTTTGTGGACTAACGGTTCTTGGAGAAATAAAAATGCAGGGTTGGACCACATAGAACAGGAAATCTTGGAGATTTATAAGCATTGGTTGTGGATCAAGTGAAGGCAAAGGTATAACATAGGTTTTATTTTTGCCGGTCTCCAGGAGTTTAGAGAAGATACTTGACCAGATTAATAGGCTAGATAGCCGTACTATTAAGAGGGGTCAATGACTTTGATCTGTGTAAAACTTAGTGCCTCATAGAGCATCTAGTGGTTGCATTTGCATGAGGACTAACAGCGTTTCAAATTTCATGAGTTAAAAATCCTTTCAAAAGCTTGTTTGAAAAGTGCCAAGTCTTGGGATGTGCGGACCGTCCGGGCCTTCGGGCGGACCGTCCGCGATCCTCCAGTGGGGTCCGAAGTCTGTTCTCTTCAAACAGGTCCTGTTCATTTGTACTGCGGACCGTCCGGGCCTTGGGGCCAGACCGTCCGCAGTCCTGACCAGAGAAGGCTGCTCTCGGCATAGTCCCTGAATTATAGTGCGGACCGTCCAGCCTTGTTGGGCGGACCGTCCGCAGGTGCCAAATTTGGTTTGGGCAGGGACTGTGTGGTTTTTGGGATTTGTACTACGGACTGTCCGGAGGATAATCCCGGACAGTACTGACTCCCAGGTCACGGACCGTCCGGCTTTGTAGGCGGACGGTTCGCATGTGTTAACTCCACTTGGTCAGAGCTCCGGTGCTCCAAGTTGCCAGGTCGCGGACGGTCCGACCAAGGTGGGCGGACTGTCCGGACCTCACTTTTCTAACAGCTCTGACAGATTTCAAATGGGAAAACTAGCCGTTATGTGTACGGTGGACCGTCCGGCCCTAGGACGCGGACCGTCCGCGTGTGCGCTGAAAATGTGTTGTTTGCACATAACGGTTGGATTTGAGTGGGGGACTATAAATAGAAGGGGAGCTCGTGTGTGAGGGCTCTCTTGGCCATTCCTTGCATACATTGAGCTCTTTTGTGATCCTCCAACTCACTCTCTCACACTCTTTGCTTGAGATTGCATTCTAGTGAGAGATTGAGTGTTCCTAGTGCATTTGCATCCATTGATGATTCTTGAGGCACTAGGTGGTACACTCAGCAAGCATCATCGACTTGTTACTCTTGGAGGTTGCCGCCTCCTAGACGGCTCAGGTGATTGTCTCCGTCGAGCTCTCCAAGAAGATTGTGGAGAAGCCGCGGTGTTGATTGTGAGGGGTTCGCACCTACCTCGCCGGAGCGGCAAAGGTGAGATTAGTGGAATCGAGGTATTGAGTTATTTCTTGTCCACTTGGCTCAAAGATCAAGTCGTGTCTTGATAGAGGATCAAGCGAGAGCTTGAAGTCCACCTCAACGTGGATTAGGGGTGATCAGCAAATCACCGATACCACGGGATAAAATTCGGTGTCTTTATTTTCTTGCATTACTTATTGCCGTGCAAGTGATTAGTATTTTGCATATTGTCCATCAAGTATTCAATCACCTTAGTTGATTCTCATAGATTGTTTACTTGTTATCACTAGAGAATTTATACCTCTAGTTATATTGATTAAATTTCCCTAGTGTTTTTTATTTTAGTCAAAACTGTCTATTCACCCCCTCTAGCCGGTGTCCTAGATCCTACACCCGTGCCCATACGGGTACCGGGTACCCGCATGCTGCCCTTGCCCGACAAAAAATAGGTTTCAACCACCACTACCAGAATCGACGGCTTTGCCGAGTGCCTAAAGCACTCGGCAAAGCCTTAAAAACACTCGGCAAACGCTTTGCCGAGTGTCGCACTCGGCAAAGAGGGCTCAGCACACAGTGCATCGGCAAAGCCGTCTTTGCCGAGTACTTTTTCTCAGGCACTCGGCAAAGTGGTTTGTCGAGTGCTAGAGAGCACTCGGCAAAGAAAAGCAGTCGTTACAGTGACGGAGATAGAGTCTTTGCCGAGGGTTCCAGGCGACACTCGGCAAAGGTAACTCCTTTGTCGAGTGTCTGCCTGACAGCACTCGGCAAAGAATTCGCTAGAGGGGTCCCCATGTCAGGTACTTTGCCGAGTACCTGGTATGGCACTCGGCAAAGCGTGCTTCTTTGCCGAGTGCCAGAGCCATTACACTCGGCAAAGAACCTATACCGGTGCCCAGGTCTTGTTTCTTTGTCGAGTGCTATGGTTCTGACACTCGGTAAAGCACCTCTTTGCCGAGTGTTACACTCGGCCAAGTGACCAGTACACACCTTTTTATTTGTTTTCCCTACTCCATCCAAACAAACAAAAGATATTGCACAGATATCACATATATACATCACAGATCATCACAGACATATATAGCCAACACAAACAGTATTAACACAAATTCCGACATAAGTATTCAACATAAGTTGAGAGGTTCTCAACACAAACAGTATTAACAGAAGTTCAGAAGTATCAACAAAAGTTCACAAGCTCTGACAAGTATTCAACATAAGTTTTGTGTTCGAAACACTAAAAACATAACTCTCATGGAGGTGGGCGGTTGGACTGGTGCTGCGTTGGGCTGAACCCTTCATGAGGGTTATTGGATGCCGCCCCAGATTGGCCCTTTACAGAGAAGAGATTGCAGGTGTGTCGGTACCCAAAATCAGGGGTACCCTCTCCTACAGCATGAAGACACCGCACCCATGTGACGTCCCTTAGCCACGCGGAGGACCGCGCCTGACCCCACCGGATGGGCAGGCCAAAGGGCGCCACGTGGCAGGGAAAGACACCACACCCTAGTAAGGCCGGACCCCCACAGAAGGACACCGAACCCCTATATACGAGTCCGGAGCCTTTGGGTAAGTCCGAACTTCAGCAGGGTCCCGGAGCGAGAAGGACCCAAGTGTGAGCAGGGGTCCGACGCTGACACGTGTGCGGGCCTTGCCTCCGCTTCTCGCTCAGGCGGAGATCCGCTGCTTGTGGCCCATGATATAAGCCACTGGGCCGACCCTAATGAGAAGTCGTGCAACCCCTGCATTTATTGAGGAAAAGACGCGCCGCCTCCCACTGCGCTAACGGGCGACGTGCCCTCTCAGCATTAAATGTGTCCTGTCCCATCTGCTGGCAGGCGGCGTCAAGGTCATCCAGCAGGCGGCGTGCCTGTTGGGTCTGCTGGCAAACAGTGCACCCGTGCCAGGCACACCCTATACTCGTCTTCTCTTCCGCAGGAAGCTTCCCCTGCACGCCAAGGATACGCAGACCTCGAGCGACAGGGCACAAGAAGATTGCCTTGGCAACAGACATTAGAGGATCCAAGCTTTATATTCATTATGTCCCTGGGCCCACATGTCGGGGCCCAGTCCTTTTGTGCATGCCCCCCTTCAGCTATAAAGGAGGAGGCATACGACATTATAGAGGAGGCTCTCAGACCTAGCTTTAGAGAGACACTCATAAGTTCATACAAGCTCCAAACAATACATCACAAAGTGGAGTAGGGTATTACGCTCCGGCGGCCCGAACCACTCTAAACCCTCGTGTGCTCTCGTGTGTTGATCCACTAGCCTTGTAGCAAGCAAAACGCTTAGGCCCCTCCTCTCTTCAGGATTTAGGGCGGGTGCAATCCGCCACCCGGCCGGGGAGATTTCCTCTCCGACATTTGGCGCGCCAGGTAGGGGGCTAGGCTTCAAGTTTTTGTTTGTTTTCTCGCTCAGCATGATGGTGCGGATCATCGAGCACCACGCCGAAACTTCAGAGGATTTCGTGATGGAGCAAGAGGTTGCATCCTCCACGCCACGAGCGCCTGACCGCCCCGACTCTGGGACTGCTGCCGTGCATGCCATGCAACAGCACACGCCAGCGCAGGCGTCCCGGACTCCGTTGAGGGCAGCGCCTACGGCGCTGTCTGCGGCCAGAGAATTGTTACGTCACCCCCTAGCTCCACGGCATCACCGGGGGCCATGAAGCAGTGGCGCGACGACATCAATCGGCTGCTCGGAATGGCGCATTCGACTTCGTCCAGGTCGAGGCCTCGGTCATCCCGGCGCCAACGCGAGGCGACGGCGTCTGTGCGCTCGCCCTCCATAAGGGGTGCACAGACCGACGACCTCCGGGCGGAGCTCAACCGTAGGCGTACGGGAGAAGACGCCCGGGTCTCTTTGGAAAGGGCACGTGAGCGCCGTCAGAACATTGAGGGTCGCAATCTCAACCGAGCTTTCGCCGCGGAGGCACCGCAGACACCAGTGGGCGCCCGGTCCCAAATGGGTGTCCTCTTGGCCGGCGTGGGCTGTGCCGCCCTCGCAGACCATCTTCGCGCCGCGTCATGGCCGCCCAAGTTCCAGCCACACCTGCCGGAAAATACGATGGAACATCAAACTCATTAGAGTTCCTGCAGGTGTACGTTACCGCCATCACGGCAGCAGGTGGAAACACCACTGTGATGGCAACATACTTTCATGTGGCCTTGTCTGGACCTACCCGGACCTGGCTCATGAACCTCACCCCGTGATTAGTCTACTCCTGGGAAGAACTCTGTGCACGGTTCATGGCAAACTTTGCCAGTGCTTACCAACAGCACGGTGTGGAGGCCCACCTCCATGCAGTAAGGCAGGAGCCCGGGGAAACCCTCCAGAAGTTCATCTCCCGCTTCACCAAGGTACGAGGTACGATACCTCGTATTTCTGATGCTTCCATCATCACGACTTTCCGACAGGGAGTACGTGATGAAAAAATGTTGGAGAAGTTGGCCACACATGACGTGGAAACTGTCCCCACACTCTTCGCTTTGGCCGACAAATGCGCCAGAGCCGCCGAGGGCCGTGCATGGCATTCGGCCCCACAAACTGGAGCTGCCCAGTCGGGTGGTACGGGGCCCGTCCTCCGGGACGGAAAGAAGAAAAAGAAGAAGGACCGCGATTACCAGAAGCCGCGGTCCACTGTCCTGGTGGTCGCGGCAGCAACCGGAGTCCAGGGCGACCGCAACAAACGCCCGCGGTCACAGAAGGGTAACAACGGTTCATGCCCTGTGCACCCGCATGGTTGCCACAGCGCCGCGGAGTGTCGCGAGATCATCGACCTCGCAAAACGCGTCAGCGAGCGGCGCGAGCAGTCCTCCAAAGATGGCTCCCCGCCTCGCCGTAGGCCCGGCAAGGAAAAGATGGACGACAGTGAGGTGGTCGTGGCTGAACGAGACCTCGGGTATCAGTCGCCCGAGGGGGACCTGAAGGATATCTTTGCCGGAGGCTCCTACTCCGGTGAAGACAACTAGACGGACCTCGGGGGAACTCCGTGTCCCCCGGTCTACGAAGCTGAAGCACGCCTTCCTCCGGAGGCCCTTCCGGACCTCCCATGGGTCCGAGCTACAGACAGGTACATGCAGAAGAGATCACAGCCAGAGACAAGGGTTCCCGTGTCAAATGCGGATAGGAGCCCTGGGTCGGCGCTTAGCCCCGCGGCAAGTGCCACACCAAGAGGTGCTCTGTAACTCTCCCCCAGCTGGGAAGGACCCTCCAAGGTAACGGGAGTGCACCGACCCAGGGGCAACCATCTAGCTACGACTGGAGGAGTACCTTACCCCGATGCTAAATATCTCTGTAAGTTCTATCCATAGAGCAAGACAAAGGGGTCGAGTCTGTTTCCTTTTTTATAACTAAATGACGCATATGTGTATGATAACCCGGTGGGGTCTGCCCTCATGAACACGGACTATTGGTCTGCACACATGCACGACAAGTTATGAAGAAGAAACTACCCCCCTCAGTCGTGCTCTTGTGATAGTTCCATCTTGCTGCTCCATGGTCCCACCTTGCAATCTTTCAGATAATAACTTTCAGCTAACCCACCTGTACGGGTTCCATCTATCTGACATGGCGACACCCAAATTGAACAGTCAGGCTTGCAGTTTAGGGCCCCTGACACGAAAGTGGGGAGGTCCGACGGCCAGGGGCCGGCTCTAGAAAATGGGACCCTGTTCCATAGGGTAGTCCAGAGCCCGTGTAGCCGCTCAGCCAGGTCCTGTACCATGGGCCTACATGCTCCACCACCCCGTGACGGGAACTTAGTATCTAGAGTTATAAGTTCTGTGGGTCTGACAACCTCGGGACCAGAGCTAGAGAAGGGACATTAGTCTCCTGGGGTGGTCCGGAGCCCGCGCAGCCGCTCAGCCTGGTCCCGTACCGTGAGCCTGCACACTCCACCACCCTGCGACAGGTGTCCTAGTATCTGGAACCGTGACCCAAGGGGGTCTGGAAACGCAACTTGGCCACCCGTACTAAAACCTGCAGGTCCCGAGCATGTATCAAAGGGCGACTAATGTCAGACAGAGCACCCTATGAGGTGTGCTACTAATGCTTTCTAGCTAAAAGTTGCATGCAGATCTAGATCCCGGTGAGTTGCCTCCCGAGGATTGTTGAAAACCTTTTCAGAAACGCTGGTATCCAACCTCAACACATCAAGCCTGCATCCTAGGTGGGGGCTAGGAAAGAGTCAACAACATCGCACACAGCAAGAACGTGCGTTACACAGATAAGTGTTAAATGCTGCTTAGAAGACAATATTTATTTCTTTACAAAAAACAGGGAAAGGCCTGGGGGCCGGTTCTAAAGAACGGATGCCCGTTCCATAGGGTGGTCCGGAGCCTGTGTGGCCGGTTAGCCTGGTCCCGTACCCAAAATCCTGCACACTCCACCACACCATGACGGGTGTCCTAGTATTTAAAACTATAGTCATGTGCGTCCAACAACCTGGAGGTCCGGCTCTAAAGAACAGACACTTGTCTCCTGGGGGGGTCCGGAAGCCATGTAGTCGCTCAGCCAGGTCCTGTGTCGTGGGCCTGCATACTCCACCGCCCTGCGGCAGGTGTCTTAGTACTTGAAGCCACCATCTAGGGGGTTCGGACATGCAACTGGGCTTCCCAAGCTAAAATCCTGCGTACATATGTTATTACATTTTGCTCTCAAAGCAAACACCATTACATTCCCTTACAAGCGGGACCCCAGCTCCATTTCTGTAGGAATGAACTACCTCCACACCAGAAGGGCCACGTGATAACAAACCCCGAGCGGCTCACTAGCAGAGGCAACCGCATCAGCACCGACGGCGACGGCCGCCTCTGCACCGACGACTCGCCAGCAGCGGCAATCATCCCAGCATGTGCGCCGCTGCAGGAAGGACCTCGCCCCCGTCTCCCTACGGGGGGCGACAACAAGCCATTAAAGCCAAAGAGCCGGCGGTCCGGCAGCAGGTGGCACTGATGGTCTCGCCGGTGGAGGCAACCACCTCTGCAGTGGGGAGCCTCACCAGCGGCGGCGACCACCTCAGCACCAACGACAGTGGCCACCTACGCACCAGTACCGTACCAGCGAATGGCGGCCGCACCAGTGCGCACGAAGAGGTCTTCCCTCTCGTCCTCACTATGGGAGTGAGGACAAGACCTTCCAAGAACGCCGCCCCCACCCACACGGCGTACGACGTCTTGTACGACCTCTCAGTATGGCTGGTACCGCAGGAGAAGCCGTGGATGTGGCCAACCCGTGCACGGCGCAACTGTTGCTCGTGCGGTGGACGGGCAGCCACGCTCCGCCCCAGCGGTAGGAGGCGGCGCCGGAGGCGGCACCAGAGCCGCCCAGGCCGGGGAGCCAGACACACGGCAGCTGACAGCACCACAGACGGCGAACGCCCTTCTCCCCCGAACACTGAGGGAAGAAGCGGGCCGCTGCCCACGCGGAGGCGGGTCACAACTCGGCGCACCCTCCTCCCCAGCACGGATGATGAACATCCTTGAAGCTGAGGGCAGGAGGGAGGCCGCAGCCCGGTTTGCTTCTCCCCACCACAAGGCTGGTATTCATCCTTCTGGATGACCACCGGCAGAGGACTGCAGCGGGGCTGCGTGATGAAAATCCTTGAAGCCGAATAGTGGTGGAAGGGTGGCAACCCCCACGGGGTTGCACCCCTCCAACGGCAGCTAGAGGAAGACAAGATCGGCGACGCCACCACAAGTGCACGCTCTCCGACGGTGAAGTCGCCGGAAGAGACCACCGTGACGCGGATCCCTCCAGAGAACACCGGTGCACCCCATCTGGAGGCCCAGAAGGCGAAAGGGCGCGGTGGTCGCAAGAGGAGCGAGGCATGTCTACTGCCCAAGGGATCGACCCCTTTTTAAAGGCAGATCCCCCCCAATCGCGCCCCTGAAACGTCACGGGCAAAGTCTCCCCCGGCGTGCACCAAGGATCTCACCTTATGACATGGGGGCTAGGCCCCGCATGTCATGCTAACTAACCCTAAGAAGGGACGTGCAACTACCCTGCGGCTACGCGCCCCTCCATTTCCGGGGCAACCAGCGGTCAGGAAGGCGAACCGCCGCGCAAGGGGCATGCAGCCACCCCACGATTAAGCACCCCTTCATCTTCACCGTATCCAGCGGTCAAAGAGGCGAACCGCCACGCAAGATGCGTGCAACCGTCCCACGGTTGTGCGCCCCCTCAGCTCTGCCACAACTGGCGGCACAACTCAGGGCCCCAGGCCCACATGTCATGAAACCGGCGCGCCGGTTACCGTGTGCAAAGAAACTGCACCGCCGCCTGCGCCAATGCCACGTCTTCTCAGGACTGTCACGGATTCTGAAAAGGTAAATTTTTTAGAACCAATGCAGCGACTCGAGGCAGCCCCGCGCATGGCCCAACAGTGCTGTTAAGTACGACGGTCACGGGTCAGTCAGCCGTGGGAATAGGCACGACAGTTGGCATGGTCATAGGCGGGCCGACAGTGATTGCAGCAACGGGCACACGGAAGCAGCGGACCAACCGCCAATCAGACTCTGGTCCCACCTGCAAGCTCGCATCCTCCCCTGAGGTGGGACCGGGGGCCACTGTCGGTACCCAAAATCAGGGGTACCCTCTCCTACAGCATGAAGACACCGCACCCATGCGACGTCCCTTAGCCACGCGGAGGACCGCGCCTGACCCCACCGGATGGGCAGGCCAAAGGGCGCCACGTGGCAGGGAAAGACACCACACCCCAGTAAGGCCGGACCCCCACAGAAGGACACCGGTCCCCTATATACGAGTCTGGAGCCTTCGGGTAAGTCCGAACTCCAGCAGGGTCCCGGAGCGACAAGGACCCTAGTGTGAGCAGGGGTCCGGCGCTGACACGTGTGCGGGCCTTGCCTCCGCTTCCCGCTCAGGTGGAGATCCGCTGCTTGTGGCCCATGATATAAGCTACCGCGTCGACCCTGACGAGAAGTCGTGCAGCCCCTGCATTTATTGAGGAAAAGACGCGCCGCCTGCCATTGCGCTGACGGGCGACGTGCCCTCTCAACATTAAATGTGTCCCGTCCCATCCGCTGGCAGGCGGCGTCAAGGTCATCCAGCAGGCGGCGCGCCTGCTGGATCTGCTGGCAAACAGTGCGCCCGTGCCAGGCACACCCTATACTCATCTTCTCTTCCGTAGGAAGCTTCCCCTGCAGGCCAAGGATACGCAGACCTCGAGCGACAGGGCACAAGAAGATTGCCTCGGCAACATACATTAGAGGATCCAAGCTTTATATTCGTTATGTCCCTGGGCCCACATGTCGAGGCCCAGTCCTTTTGTGCATGCCCCCCTTCAGCTATAAAGGAGGAGGCATACGACGTTACAGAGGAGGCTCTCAGACCTAGCTTTAGAGAGACACTCATAAGTTCATACAAGCTCCAAACAATACATCACACAGTGGAGTAGGGTATTACGCTCCGGCGGCCCGAACCACTCTAAACCCTCGTGTGCTCTCGTGTGTTGATCCACCAGCCTCGTAGCAAGCAAAACGCTTAGGCCCCTCCTCTCTTCAGGATTTAGGGTGGGTGCAATCCGCCACCAGGCCGGGGAGATTTCCTCTCCGACAATGTGTTATACCAGATGCATTACCAACATGTAACTACAATTTTGATACTCATAGGAGTATGGAACAGAGCAGGGTCAACTGCAGGGAACATTGGATGTGGCGCAGCGAAACCCTGTGCGGCGCCATGGCTCTGCATGTATTGGAACATCTCCGCCATCCTCTGATCAGCCGCCGCCCGCTCCGCCATTATCCTCGCCTCCATCTCTTGACGTTCCCTCCTCTCTTCTTCTAGTTGGGTCTGTAATATTACAAGCCAACATTATAGTAACTCAAAGAGAAGGTATATAACTCAAGGAATGACGAGTTACAAAAGCACTAACCTCGAGTTGCTGTATGCGATGCTGTGAGCTGTCGTGCCGAGGTCGTATGGCTGGACTCGAGCCCGTGCTCCTTGCTCGCACCTGAGACAGTGGGAGTGGAGGACGAGTCGATTGCCCCGTCGGCAATCTAGTACTGCCCATGTCTCTTGCCTCCTCCGACCATCATGAGCACATCGGGGTCGATCGGCTCGGTGCTCGAATCATAATCTAGGCCATGGACCTCCTGCGCCATGGCGTTGTAGTCATGAAGGCGGCTGTAGACGGCGGGGTTGGTGTAGGCCTCGGGCCCATCATCCGGGTTGTAGGTGACATCGGACGTCGCCCTGCCCTTATGGGCCATAGCATAGGCCGAGAAGGTGGAGCAAGGCTAGCCACCATGTGACGCCGACTGCAAGAAAACCAATGAGATAGTTAGAAATAATATCTAATCCAGTGCTATATACTTAAATAAAAAGGAGGGTGTACCCATGCTTCGGCATATTGGCCCAGGCTCCGGCTGCCTTGGTGGTGGGAGGGACCTTGCATCATCATACGCCGTTCCCGGCTAGCGTTGTGCGCCTCGTCCCACTCAGCCGAACACCACCTATCCACCATCTTCTCCCAGCACAGAGGATGTGCGGCACACCAATGTGGAATCATCTACAAAGTAAACACGTAAAGTGCATATCAGAAGATAAAATAAAATTCATGCATGGAGTACTGGTACCAAACATGCATGACTTTACCTGCAGGTACTGGTCCCTGGTCAACGACATGGTTCGGGCTTGCTGCTTGGTCACCCTCTCCTCAAGGATGGAGCTATGGTAGCTGACGATGGCCTAGATTTGGGCCTCATAGTGCATGTCCACAACGAGCTTCTTACAGCTCGTGGTGGCCACCACATCCGCCCTAGCCTCGTATCCAGCCTCGCATCTGAAGAAATCCTGCATACAAAAATGATGTATCCATACATTATTTCAAGCATTTGCAACGAATGTGACATATTTTACATTATACTAAGACTTACCCACAACTCTTGCTTCACCTGCTCCGCCATGTTATTGAATTTCCGGCCGTCCCGGTCTACTGCATCGGGGGCGACGGCGTAGTGGTCGAAGGTGTAGGCTGGGCCCGTCACTCCAGCGTACTCAACCAGTCCAAGGAAGTATTCCCTGCACAACAGGCCGAGGATGCCATTGGGGAGGCGACGATGTCCCCCAGCATAATCCACAGCCGTCCAAGACCTGTCCAAGTGATAAATAAAAAGTATTAGTTTATATTATGATTTTGAACACATAATATGAACAAGAATGAAGAACATAAAGTTACATGCCTCTCCCCATTCGGTCGAATCAGCGGCCGCCTGTCCCGAAGTATGGGACGCTGAGGGAGACTCATGGGACCTTGCAGGTAGATGCTCCTCGAACCTAAGGCGGTCTGCTGAGCTTCGTCGTCATCCTGATGCTGGTCATCGTCGTCCTGCTACGCCGCCTGCTGCTGGACAAGGTCATCCTGCTGCGCCGCCTGCTATGCCTCGTCCTGCTCTGCCTCATCCGCCGTCCTGCTCCTCCTCCCCCTCCTCCTCAGCCAATTACCGCCCACCATATTTGTCCAAAAACATGCAATTAAGAGTAAACAAATAAGCACATATAAAAAGATGTATTTAAAAACAGGTGCGAAATAAAAAGTCATATAGCATTACATCGATTAAAAATAATCTTCATATGTGTCGGGGTTAGCCGGATCATAACTCTCATCATCACTATCAACCATTTCAATCTCAACACCATCGAAAGACGCAAGTTCGTCATTAATGTCATTGCCTTCAAGGATTACTAAGTCATTATCATTTTGCACCTTATCATCCTCCTCATCAACAACCATTTCAATATCTACGTCCATTTCGATAGCTTCGGTTAAGTCTATCTCAAATCGCCCTTCTAGCCCATCTTCTTGGAAGAACTCTCCATCATATGTGTCCGGGTCTAAGTTGTAATCTTCATCGTTAGGAACAGGTAACCTCCCGTGCGGCGATACCTTATACACAACATCCCAACCCTTAAGATGTTCTTTCGTTTGGCATGCATATGGGAGATAATACACTTGTGTGGCCTGTTGGGCCACGATATAGACATCGTCTCCTGGTAAGGTGGAATCTTGTTGAATTTCGACTATCCCAAGATTAGAATGTGTCTGTCTCGTCACTTGAGGGTCAAACCAATGACATTTGAATATCACTGGAGTAAAAGGTTTGGAACCATAAAAATTGAGCTCATATATTTCTTTGATTCGTCCAAATAATCGACATCGTCAAGGCCGGGCGTAAAGACTCCAGAACACGTTGTTTTCTGATTGGGCCGACTTTTGTCGTAGTTTGTTGTGCGAAAACAGTATCCATTGACGTCATGCCCAGAATATTTCTTGACCCTATAAGCAAAGCCGTTGGCTACTTGTCTCAACTCGGCACTCATAGACGGATCTCTTTGGCCCTGCAAGTATTCGCAAGTTAAAAGACGCTAAATTGAGTTCAAAGACGTATCTCTTTTACAAACTAAGCATGTATCTTACATTTGAACCAGGAAATGAAATCGGGCAACCCATTTCTCGCACCCTTTCTAAGAAGAGTGTCATATTCCTGTGGAGTGGGGTCCCTTGATCGACGCCAGAATTCATGAAGAAATTGTTCCATGTATGGCGTCACCTCTTCAAGGTTGGTCAATACATATAGCATGATATGCCGCCACTCTTCATGTGTCAGGGTCTTGGTGGTCGAGCCACTTGCGCTTCCGAGTTGGCCTCGAAATATGCTAAGGTTCGATTCATTGTCGCCATCATTGTAACGAGGGGGTGGATTATGCACGCTCGGCAGTTTGTCACCATAATAAGTTGTTGTGAAGTTTGACATCTCCTCTAAAATGTATGCCTCTGCAATGGAAGCCTCGATTTTGCATTTATTTCTACATTTCTTTCGAATAATATTTAGACATCTCTCGATTGGATAGCACCAACGTCCCTGCACGGCCCCCCATTCGTGCCTCATAGGGGAGATGAAGAATCAAATGCTGCATTGGATTGAAGAAGCCGGGTGGAAATATCTTCTCAAGCTTACACAGTAACACAGGTGCCAATCTTTCCAAGTCTATAACCACGGTCCGAGATAACTCTTTTGCACAAAGTTGACGGAAGAAATAGCTCAACTCTGAAAGCGCTAGCCAGACATGCTCAGGGACATAGCCTCGAACCATCGCAGGAAGAATCCGTTCAATCCATATGTGGAAGTCATGACTCTTCATCCCTAAGACTCGCATAGTAGATAAGTTCACCCCCTACTCTGGTTAGCTGCATACCCATCAGGGAACATCAACATCTTGATTCACTAAAGTACTTCCTTCCTCTGGGCCCTGTTTAGGACGAAATCGGCCTTAGGCCTTCTCCACGTCTTTCCGCCACTTGGCAGCTTCATCTCTAGGTTTGGTCTATCACATAACACTGCCAGATCCACTCTTGCCTTTACGTTATCCTTTGACTTATCAGGAATGTCCATAATTGTTGCCCACAGTGCCTCGGCAACATTCTTTTCAGTGTGCATCACGTCAATGTTGTGTGGAAGGAGCAGGTCGTCATAATAGGGGAGCCAAGTCAAGCCAGACTTATGTGTCCACATATGCTGCTCACCATATCCCACAAAACCACCTTCTGTATTAGCCACGAGCCCATCTGTTGACAAATTTCGGCACTAGTCATCGTTGCAGGTGGGCGGTCTGTCACTATGACACCTTTCGTGAAGTTCTTGATGTCTAGGTGGAATGGATGGTCAGGAGGGAGAAATTGTCGATGTTTATCGAAGGACGAATATTTGCCACCTGTTGGGACCATGCTTCGTCGCCGAAGGTCCTGCAGGAAGAAACAGCTTCGGCTGAAGCTGTCTGCACGTGATGACCGAAGGTTGCTGTTCATGAAGCTTCGGAGTTACGAACCGACTTAAAAGTAGAATGACCTTTTAGTCCATAAGTGTTTGAGTCATTGTTGTAAACTTTTATGAGGGGCATGATTGTAATTCCTCACAGGCTGTGTCTTGTGCCTATAAATAGTGAATAGTATTCCTTTACTGTTCACGCATTCTTGTAATTGCAATCGCATCACTCGGGAATCAATCTTTGCCAAGGCAGAGGTATAAATGTATCTAATATTTGAATACATTAAGTTGATATAATATGAAAGTGATGTTGTTCATTTATAATTTATTTGTCTTTGATGCTTCATATTTCGTATTATTTTATATAATCTATTAGAGTTCAATTACGAAGATTTAACCTTCGTAATTGTATCGTCTTTAACCTTCGTCCGAAGTTCATTAATCCTTAAAGGAATAATGCTTCATTGGACGAAGGGCATTAACATTTAACATTTTATGTTGCCTTGTTCTTAATTCATAGCATTTGAGAATGAGTCCCCAACATTGGCGCCCACCTCCGGTGAACTCACTTCCACTTTTCTGAGCTGATGGCTTCGTTCAAAATTCAAGCTGGAGCTGCTTCGGTTCTGAAGCTGGTACTCCCGATAATGGGCGGTTCATGTTCAGAACCAGCCAACAAGAAACAGAAGAAGGAAGCACAGAGAAGGGTACAACATGTCGGGGTGCAAGGACCCTTCATCAAGTCAAGATGGTCTCACATTCCTATTACCTTCTCCCAAGAGGACCTTCAACTCAAGGATTACCCACACAATGATGCTATGGTTATCTCTTGTGTTATCAAAGGATTTCTGGTCCACAATGTTTTGGTTGATACAGGTAGTGCAGCTGATATCATATTTGCTAAGGCCTTCAGACAGATGCAAGAGCCCGAAGATAAAATTCTTGATGCCACACATCCCCTTTGCGGCTTCGGAGGAAGGCAGATTGTAGCACTCGGCAAAATCTCAATGTCAGTGGCCTTCGGATTCATCAACAACACAAGGACTGAGCAAGTTATGTTTGATATTGTTGACATGGAGTACCCTTACAATGCAATCATTGGTCGTGGTACTCTTAATGCTTTCGAAGCAATTCTGCATCCAGCTTATCTTTGCATGAAGATACCTTCGGACCAAGGGCCCATTGCTATTCATGGAAGTCAAGAAGCTGCCAGAAGGGCCGAAGGAATTTGGACAGACTCAAAAGCAATCCATAATATAGATGGAACTGAAGCTTGTGAGCAATACAAGTTCAGAAGGGAAAAAGCTGCTTCGGCTGACCAGCCGAAACCCATGCTCTTGTGTGAGGATATAGCAGAGCAGAAGGTGCTATTGGGATCTCAATTGTCCGAAGAGCAGGAGAAAACCTTGATAAGGTTTTTGTTCAACAATAAAGATGTTTTTGCTTGGTCAGCTAATGATCTTTGCGGAGTTAACAGGGATGTTATTGAGCACTCGCTCAATGTTGATCCATCCTTCAGACCCAGGAAACAGAGGCTTCGGAAGATGTCTGATGATAAGGCCGAAGGTGCTCGGAATGAAGTGAAACGACTCCTCAGTGCCGGAGTTATTAGAGAGGTAAAATACCCAGAATGGTTGGCTAACACTGTTATGGTGAAGAAGGCCAATGGTAAATGGAGAATGTGCATCGATTTTACTGATCTCAATAAGGCCTGTCCGAAGGATGAGTTTCCATTGCCAAGGATAGATTCTTTAGTCGATGCAGCAGCTTCATCAGAACTTATGAGTTTGTTGGATTGCTATTCAGGCTATCATCAAATCTGGATGAAGAAGGAGGATGAACCAAAAACCAGTTTCATAACCCCTAGTGGGACATACTGTTACCTTCGGATGTCTGAAGGGCTTAGGAATGTTGGAGGAAGCTTCAGCAGAATGACAGCAAAGGTTCTCCATTCTCAGATAGGCAGGAATGTACTAACTTATGTTGATGATATCATTGTAAAGAGCACGAAGCAGGATAACCACATTGCTGATTTACAGGAGACCTTCGCTAATTTTAGACAGGCTGGTCTAAAGCTGAATCCAGAAAAATGTGTCTTCGGAGTAAAGAAGGGAAAATTTCTTGGTTGCCTAGTTTCAACAAAGGGAATTGAGGCCAACCCAAGTAAAATCGAAGCAATACTTCGAATGGAGCCACCAAGTACAAAAAAGGGGGCTCAAAGATTGACAGGAAGGCTGGCATCTCTCAATAGATTCATATCCAGATCAGCAGAGAGAAACTTACCATTCTTCGAAGTGCTGAAGTCAGCCGAAGTCTTTCAATGGGGACCAATCCAGCAGAAGGCCTTTGAAGAGCTGAAACAGTATTTGATAGATCTAACAACACTAACTCCACCTACGCCAGGGGCTCCTTTGTTATTATATGTGGCAGCTTCGCACTCAGCGGTAAGTGCAGCGCTTGTTCAGGAGAAGCTTGAAGGCCAAGTTAAGAGGCAGACCCCAATATATTTTGTATCCGAGGTTCTTAGTTTATCAAAGAAAAATTATACAGAGTTGGAGAAGGTACTGTATGCTGTCTTGATGGCCTCCAGAAAGCTTCGGCACTATTTTCAAGCTTACAACATAATTGTTCCTTCTTCACAACCTCTGAAGGATATTATGAGGAACCGAGAAGCTACTGGAAGGATTGGAAAATGGGCTGTAGAGCTCAATGAATTTTGCATTGAATATGTTCATAGATCTTCGATTCAGTCCCAGGCGTTAGCAGACTTCATTGCTGACTGGACGCCAGGGGGCTCAGGAGGAAGAAACAAATAAAGACGCCGAAGCATGGATAGTGTTTTGCGATGGGTCTTAGGGAACCTTCGGAGCGGGAGCGGCTGCTGTGTTGGTTTCTGTTGGCGCTGTCTTTCGACGGCAAGGAGAACCAACACAGGTGGATGGAGATGGCAACAGGGCACTCGCGCGTGATGGCAAAAGCTCTGTTAATCCGGCCTCTCACGGGCACTGTGCGGGGGTATTTATAGGTATCCGAGTGCACGGCGCCTTGCGCTAAGGACGCATGTGCCCTCAGGTACCTAGTTTATCCCCAGAATATTCCTATAAAGCGGGGTTACAAGTTGTAATTACATGTACGCCTTTACAAATTAGGCCCGTAACACGACCGCGGCCACGCAGGGCCTGTTACAATGGGCCCGACCTCATGTGGGCCTCGGAGCCGACCGAGGCCGTGCCGTAGGGAGGCGTTGCCGCAGGCCTTCGTCTGGAGCCGAATCGAGCGAAGGGTCTCCATGTTGTCCCTGGCGTCGATCAAGCGAAGGGTGTCCCTGCCTGCTTTGCTTGTCGGAGCGGGGGCTAAGCTGTGGAGACTTCGGGCGAAGGGTGGCGTTTCTGCCTTCGCTCCAACATTTGCCCTCCGAGGGACCAGTTCGACAAAGTCACCTGGTGCCGAAGACGTCGCTAGATGGCGGAGACGCTGCCCTCGCTCGAAGTGGTTCCGCGGGGGTTTTTGATGTGACCGTTGATGGACATCGTACTGTTGGACTGCGGGTTTTCCGAAGCGTCGCGCCCTGTGGGATTGCGGGTTTCCCGAGGAGCCGCGCCCCGCCTATAAAAGGGGGCGAGGGACGGCGCTGCTTGCACTTTGCCTTCCGCGCTCCGTGAAAACCCTAGCCGCCCGCCGTCTTTCTGCTCCTCTTCTTCTACTGCTCGCTTTGCTCCTCGGAGATCTGGCTCGAGTGAAGCAGACCGCCCGCCGCCGCCGACGGTACGTAGCAATGCCATCCTCTTCTTCTTCCGCCGACGCCACGCCGCCGGCCGCCGCCTCGTCTGAGGAGACGTTGAGTGGTGTGATGGTGGAGGAGCTGCGCGCGGGCGACTCTGTTGATTTTGGTGTGTCACGGATGACGTCGGCCCGCGTCGAAGAAATGCAGCGCTTGGGCTACTTTGGCGGCGGAGTCGCTCGTGCTCCGGGGACGGAGGAAGTCCCCGAGCCGGAGGGTGAGTTGGTTGTTTTTGAGGCGTTCTTCGTCGCCGGTCTCCGCTTGCCTGCGCACCGGTTTGTTGGCGAAGTCCTGCGTAGATTCAACGTGCAAATTCATCAGCTGACACCGAACGCCGTGGTGGCGCTGGCGAAGTATGTCTGGGCGACGACTTCGTACGGCGGACAGCCATCGGTTGAAGTTTTTGCGAAGAATTACTGCTTGCATTGGCAGAAGAGGGTGATTGAGGGCGGAGTTGCCCAGTTTGGGTCGTGCACATTCACGCCGAAGACCGGCAAGACCACGATGCCAGTAGTGGAGTTGGTTCCGTGCGCCCGCAACAAGTGGGGCAATTGGAATGAATTTTGGTTTTACGTTGCTGAGGCTACTGTCGAAGGCCATGAAGGACTGCCCGTATCTGAGATGTGCTCTCATTATTACTCTGCGTATCCGCACTTCGAAGTAGCAGAAGAGGATGCAGACGAAGGGGCCCTTCGATGCGCCGCCGGCCAGAGCAGTGGTCGTGATTTAGTTGAAGAGTTTGTGGCGTACGGGGTCTGGCCCTTGGCGCACGGCTGGGCGTTGGGCGAAGTGTGCCCTCGCCAGATGCCCTTTCACGGAGGAAGGGTGGTGCGAAGTCCTGCCTTCGCCCTGAATTTGCGAAACCGTGACCCGGCCGCCTTTGTGCGTGATGCTGAGGACTTGGCGGTGCGGCTCGTGGGGCGGTACGTGGCAAGGACGGAAGGCCAGCGCAGCTTCGATATTCGCGGCTCAAATGAACGCTTGAACAGGGTCTTCGAATTGAATCAGTTGCCGTACGACGGCTACCCTGGACAAGACGAAGCGGACCGCCGTGGGAAGAAGCCGGCGGTGGAGACTGGAGGCGACCCTGCGCTGACGGCCGCCCCCTCCTCAAAAAAGAGAAAATTAGGTACTGCGATGGGAGGAATCGGGGTGTCTGATAGTTTTGCTAGGGAGTTAATGAGGACGTGCGCGGCCCCGGGGGAGAGGATGTCTTCGCCCGAGCTCCGGGAGTCTTCGGCTCGGATGCTGAGGGTTACCGGGGGCTGCTGGCCTAGAAATGTTCCTGTCCCCTGCGCGGCTGAGGAAGACTGTTTTACATCTCGTATGGTTCGTCAGTGGAGGGTTTTTCCTTACGGGCGAAATATCGGTACTGTTGTGTGGGCAGTGATGGACAAGGATCGCCAAGGGGCCGCGCAAAAACGCCAGGCGACCGTAAGGATTCACGACGCCCGGCCGAAAAGGCAACGGGGAACGGCGAAGGCTGCGGCCTCCAGTGGAGGCAAGCCGCCGCTGGCGGCGAAGGCGGGCGCCGCTGCGCCCAGCAAGGCGCCGGAGACAGCGGCGGGCGCCGGAGTCTCCAAGCCGACGAAGGTGGTGCCGCCGGCCAGCGGAGTGGCGGAGGCTGCGAAGGCGGCCCGAGCGTTGCCGCCGCCGGGCAAGCGCGTCGCCGACTTCGGCACCGACATTAGCGTGGACGATTATCTTGGGGGTAAGTCACCCGGCCGCTCTTTTTTTTTTTTTTTTTTTTTTTTTTTTATTATTATTATTATTTTTTTTTTTTTTTTTTTTTTTTTTTTGATTGTTGATGCGCTACAGGGTCGGACGAGGGCCGGCTTGATATAGCTGTGCCTGCCGGGGCAATCGCGGCGGCGAAGGGCGGGGCCCTTGGCGCCGGAGGCGAGGTGTCGGCCCTCGCGAAGGTCAGAGACGAGGCTGGCGCGGCGACCCGCCGGCTGAAGGGAGTGACGGAGGCGCTGAATCAGGCGACGGAGGCGCTGAGTCAGGTCCGCCGAGTTTTTTTTTTTTTTTTTTTTTTTTTTTTTTTTTTTTTTTTTACGGCCATGGCCTTACGTGTTCTCTGCAGGTGGCCGACTTCACCAGCCGCACTGCGTCGGGGGCGCTCACGGCGGCCTTATCTGCCGAAGTCGAGAGACTTCGGACGCAACATGCTGACGCTGTCCGTGAGAAGTCTGCCTCCGACAGCAAGTGTCGTAAACTGGCGGACAAGGTGGCCGCCCTGGAGGAGGAAAAGGCTGATCTCCGGCGCCAGCTGGCAGAGGAGAGGAGGGAGGCCAACGAGGCCGTCGCCAAAGAGCAGGCCGCGCAGGCGGAGGCTAGGCTGGCACGGGCGGAGGCCAATCTTGCCAAGGGGCTCGCCGAGGACCTGCGGGGGCGGCTCACCGCTCTGGAGAGCCGCACGAAGGGGGCCGAAGCTGCGGCGCGGACGGAGGCCGAACGGACGCGCACGCAGCTTATGGCCACATACCGCGAGCTGGGTGCGCGGACCGGTGACTTCGTGGTGCCGGAGCGAGAGGCCGGACTTCGCTGCTTGAAATGGGTGCAAGAGGAGCTGCAGGAGCTCCCCACCGTCTTGGCTGGGTTAATGTCGTTCGCCTCCCTGGTTACCTGCGAGGGGGCAGTGAACGCACTCTCTCGCGAAGGGTGCCGGCACTATGAGGCCTTCGACCAGGCAGATGAAGATTTTGGGCGAGACATCTATAAGGTCGAAGACCCCGTGGTGAAGGAGTCCGCCGGCGCTCTCTATGATCGGATGTGGGGTCTGTATGGCGGTGAAGTGGTCAGGGAGCGGGCCGAGGCTGCGAGGGCTCAGGTAACGTTGTCGTTTGTTTGGCGTTTGCTGGATGTGGTCTGTGCGTGTGTTTGCTGACTTTTTGTATGTTTTGTTTTAGGCGGAGCGAGGCGAGCGGGTGGACGATTTCGGAGCACTGAACGACGCCCTGCCTGACTCGGAGCCGGCCCCGGAGACTACGGGAGACGCACCAGGCGCCCCCACTTCTGCTGCGACAGTTGAAGACCTGCCCATGAAGGTGGCCGAAGGCGCTCCCGATGCCCTCGCGGCAGCCGCGCCGACCGTCGAAGAGCCGACGGCAGAGGCGGTGGGAGGAAAGGCGGGAGCGGCGGCGGAGGCAACGGCGGAGGCGCCCGCCGCGTCAGGGCCCTCGCAGGTGGCATAGCGGTTGTCTAGGGTTAGGAAATTTTGGATGTTTGTACTGAACTTTGGTTGCTGCGCAGGTTCAAGATTTTGGGCCTGCGCACGCAACCACTGCTACTGAGTTTTTGGCGGCCTCGACCGCGGAAGATGGTAATCAATATAGTGGGTCTGCATCTGAGTTTTTTGACTTTGCTGACTCCGGGAGCTCGGTTGAGTGGACTGAGGAGTCGTCGGAGGAGAATTTGGATTATTTTACGGCCTTGGACGTGGCTGCGGCGGAGGCCGCGCCACACGCCGCGGACGCGTCGGACGCGCCAGGCCCTAGCGCCGGGCGCCGTCGACGAAGGGCGGTTGCAAAACGTAGGGTTAGCGCGGAGGAGCGGGCTTTGCTTCGTGTGAGTGGGGCCGGTCGGCAGGAACTGTTGTCTCTGCCGACCGCCGAGGGTGTAGGTGAGGGGGAACTGCGAAGGCTTTTTGCGGGTGAGGAGCTCAGGATAATGTTATTTAATTATAGGGAGATGGGAATTATTCCTAAAGTTGAACCGATGTAGAGTGTGGTGTCCTCGCTTGTGTATGTAGAGTCTTGTATGGTGGAATTGTGTGCCCTCGCGTGCATGTGTGTGAAGGCATTTTGTGCTGACTGATTCGTTCGGCTGCGCTGTACTTGGTTGATTATAATTGGTCTTGGCGTGAATGGTTCGATGTTGTCGTTTCGGCCGTTGTTGTGCTAGTCCACGTGTACCCTTAAGTGTCTTCTGCACCGATAGTCTTCGGTTTTTTCGTACTTGCTGTGTTAAACCGGTTGCGCCCTTGGGCGACTTCGGCGCGGATAGTCTTCGCGGTAGGCTTAGATTTTTTCCCGGCTGCACCCTTAGGCGACTTTTGCACGGATAGTCTTCGCGATAGACCTCGATTTTTCTTCGCACTTGTTGTGCTAATCCGGCTGCACCCGTAGGCGACTTCCGCACGGATAGTCTTCGCGATAGACTTCGATTTTTTCCGCACTTGTTGTGCTAATCCGGCTGCACCCGTAGGCGACTTCCGCACGGATAGTCTTCGCGATAGACTTAGATTTTTTCCCGGCTGCACCCTTAGGCGACTTTTGCACGGATAGTCTTCGCGATAGACCTCGATTTTTCTTTGCACTTGTTGTGCTAATCCGGCTGCACCCTTAGGCGACTTCGGCACGGATAGTCTTCGCGATAGACTTAGATTTTTTCCGCACTTGTTGTGCTAATCCGGCTGCACCCGTAGGCGACTTCCGCACGGATAGTCTTCGCGATAGACTTAAATTTTTTCCGCACTTGTTGTGCTAATCCGGCTGCACCCTTAGGCGACTTCTGCGCGGATTTGTCGCACGCGAGGGTAGCTAGCGCTTAGCCTCGCGGTGACCTCGTGGTGGTCGAATGTCGAAGACCGTCAATACGGTCTTTTTCGACGCATGTCTTTTTGCGGGGGATTTTTTACGCATCTATTACATGGCTCCGCCTCGTTAAAAACCTCACCCCCCGGGAGGAAAAGAGTGCGGGCCGGTGCAACATTGTTTTTGCAAATTACAAGGGCGAAGACAGCCCTGAAGAATCAAACAAAAAATTTGCGGAGGTTGTCAATGTTCCAGGAATGCTCCAGGTCCTCGCCGGTTTGTGTTGTGAGCCTGTATGCGCTGGGGGAGGCCTTCGTCTTGACGA
Organism: Zea luxurians; assembly: GCA_029449295.1. Taxonomy (NCBI): domain Eukaryota; kingdom Viridiplantae; phylum Streptophyta; class Magnoliopsida; order Poales; family Poaceae; genus Zea; species Zea luxurians. The sequence continues at coordinate 5,837,927 of JAOPSE010000082.1, read as the reverse complement.
TGAAAGGGCCCTCCCACCTGGGCTCCAGCTTGCCCCTTGACTCCGTCCGAGCTGTCCGAATGAGCACGAGGTCCCCCTCGCTGAACTCCCTCGGGGTGACTGAGTGGTCGCGCCATGCTTTGGTCTGGGCTTGATACTTGTTCAGAGCTTGTAGGGCGAAGACACGGTCTCCGTCGATGAGATCCTTTGAAGTCGGCTCGTCCACATCTGGGACGGCTGACGGGACCGTTCGCGGGGACCCGTGCTTTATTTCCTGCGGGGTCATGGCCTCCGATCCGTATAACAGACGGAAAGGAGTGAACCCGGTCGCCCTGCACTCAGTCGTGTTTAGTGCCCAGACTGCCTCAGGTAAGAAATCGCTCCATTTGCCCTTTTTTTCATCGAGGAGCATTTTTTTGATAGCTGTGAAGATTTTTCCGTTGGCGCGCTCCACGACCCCGTTGGACTGCGGATGGTAGACTGAGGCGAAGGCAAGCTTGGTGCCAATGGAGAAACAGAAATCCTTGAAGTCTTGGTTATCAAACTGTTTGCCGTTGTCGACCGTTAACTCGGACGGTACTCCGAAGCGGCAAACGATGTTCTGCCAGAAGAATTTCTGGGCAGTCTTCGATGTTATTGTGGAGACAGCCCGTGCCTCGATCCATTTGGTGAAGTACTCGACCGCGACGAAGGCGAACTTGAGGTTCCCCTGAGCGGTGGGCAGGGGTCCAACAATGTCGAGACCCCAGCGCTGGAGAGGCCATGTGTGGGCGATCAGCTTTGTGTACTGCGAAGGGCCGCCTGGTCGAGGAGAGAACTTCTGGCAGGCTTCGCAGGACCGAGTGACCCGATTCGCGGCGCAAATCATTGCTGGCCAGTAGAAACCCTGGCGGATCACCTTAGCAGCTAGGGCCCTTGGGCCCGCGTGCGAGCCGCACGTGCCACTGTGGACTTCACGTAGGATCTGCATGCCTTCGGCCTCGGTGACGCACTTAAGCATTGGTTGGCTGACTCCTTTTTTGTATAGCTGGCCTTCAATCAGAGCGAAGTCCCGGCTTCGATGTCTGAGGCGCTTGGCCTCACTGACGTCAGCCGGGTGATAATACCCCTGCAGGAACAGGGTAATGGGTGCTCGCCAGTCTTCGGTCATGATGAGGTTGACTGTACGGTGGCCCTCGATGTCGTTGGTTATATGGAGCCCTTCGGGGCTCCGGACTGCTGGCGTGCCGATGACGTGGAAGAACACGTCGGAGGGCAGAGTTTCGCCCCTGGCCGCGGCCTTGGCCAACGCGTCGGCCTCCTCATTCTTGGCCCGGTCCACATGCTGCACGGTGAACCCCTTGAACTGTCTTTCAAGACTTCGGATGGCCGCGAGGTACTGCATGAGCGCGGGGTCCTTGGCTGCATAGTCTTTGTCGACCTGGCCGGCAACTACCTTGGAGTCTGTTTTGATGATGCAAGTGGTGACTCCGAGGGCCCTCAGCTTGCGGAGGCCGAGGATGACTGCTTCGTACTCTGCTATATTATTTGTGCACCTGTCGGATTCCAGATTGAAGCGGAGTCGTGCTGCATATCTGTGCTTGACTCCGACTGGTGATGTTATGATTGCAGCGACGCCTGCCCCCGCATGGCACCATGCGCCATCGCAATGGATCGTCCAGACCTTCTCTGTGGTCGGGCCCGGCTGTGTTGCTGGCCCGGTCCAGTCGACGACGAAGTCTGCCAGGACTTGTGATTTGATGGCTGTCCTGGGCTCGAAACTGATGTGGTAGCCGGAGAGTTCGGCTGCCCACTTGGCGATCCTTACCGATGCCTCCGGGTTTCTAAACAGTTCGCCGAGCCCCCTATCTGAGGTGACACGGACCTTGAATGCTTCAAAATAATGGCGCAGCTTGCGCGAGGACATAACGACTGCGTAGGCGATCTTCTCCAGCTCTGTCATGTTGCATTTGGACGGAGTCAGGACCTCGGAGACGTAATAAACAGGGCACTGTCTGACAGCGCCTTCGACTGTCTGCTCCTGCATTAGTGCCGCGCTGACCGCGTGCGGCGAAGCCGCGACATAGAGCAATAAGGGGAGCGAGGAGTCGGGGCTCGTGAGGGTGGCCAGCTCTGTTAAGTACTGCTTTAATGAGGCGAAGGCCGCTGCTTGCTCCGGCCCCCAAGCGAAGTCTTTTGCGCCGCGGAGAGTTTTGAGGAAAGGAAGACTTCGCTCGGCCGACCTGGAAATGAATCTGTTGAGAGCAGCCAATCTGCCTGTCAGACGCTGGACATCCCTGGTGGACTGTGGAGGCGACATGTCGATGATGGCCTGGATCTTGGTTGGGTTGGCCTCGATGCCGCGGTGTGACACCAGGTAGCCCAATATCTTGCCCTGGCGAACACCGAAAACGCACTTTTCCGGGTTTAAGCGGAGTCGTGCGTCTCGCATGTTTGCGAATGTCTCGGCCAGGTCGGCGAGGTGGTCCTCCTTATTTTTGCTGGCGACGACGATGTCGTCCACATATGTAAATATATTTCTGCCGACCTGGCCCTCGAGTACTGTTTTGGTGAGTCTGGAGAATGTGGACCCGGCGTTCTTGAGACCCTCCGGCATTCTGATGAAGCAATAGGTGCCGAAGGGTGTTATGAAACTGGTGCTGGCCTTGTCTTCCTCCTTCATGTATATCTGGTGATAGCCGGAGAAGCAGTCGAGGAGAGACATGACCTCGCAGCCGGCCGCGCTATCGACTATTTTGTCGATCCGCGGCAACGGGAAATTGTCTTTTGGGCAGGCCTTATTGAGACTGGTGAAGTCTATGCACATTCGCCATTTCCCGCTTTTTTTCTGCACCATTACAACATTGGAGAGCCATGTGGGATAAGCCACTGGCTCAATAAATTTAGCCTCTAGGAGGCGGTGCACCTCCGCCTTGGCGGCCTCTGTCTTTTCATCGGACATTTTGCGAAGCTTTTGCTTTCTTGGTCGCACCGAGGGATCGATCCCCAGACCGTGCTCGATTATGGATCGGCTGACTCCGACCAGGTCGAGGGCGGACCAGGCGAAGACATCTTTATTTTTGGCCAGGCAGCAGAGAAGCTTCTCTTCTTCATGCGGGGTAAGGTCTTCGCTGATGGTGACTGTCTGCTTGGGCGTGGCCTGATCGAGGGGGACAGTCTTGGTCCCATCCTGACTCTGCAACTGAGCCTTGGCGTGCTGCTTGTCAGTGGGGCTGGCGAGCGCAGGGACCTCGCACTGTGTCGTGAGACAGTGCACGTTCCTCTGACCAGGCACGAAGTCCCGCTCTATGTTGCGCGCAGCTTGCTGGTTACCGCGGACCGTAATTACGCCCAGAGGGCCTGGTATCTTCATGCACAAATACAGTCCGTGGATGGCAGCTTCAAACTTATTGATGGAGCCCCGACCCATGATGGCGTTGTATGGATATACCATATCCACGATGTCAAAAGTCACCTGCTCGCTTCGGGCATTGGGTGCTACACCGAAGGAGAGGGGCAACTCTATTTTGCCGACGGGGAAGGTGCCCTTGCCGCCGAAGCCATACAACGGGTTGTCCGAAGGCTTGAGCAGGCTGTGGCTGATGCCCATGCGGTCGAAGGCATGGAGGAAGATGATGTCCGCCTGGCTGCCGTTGTCGACGAGGACCTTGTGCAGGTCCCAGCCTGCCACGCTGCAATTGATGACCATGGCATCGCAGTGGGGGGCACTGCGCAAGTCGACGTCCCGTGCGTCGAAGGTGAGCGGTATGTGGGACCACTTCGTCTGCACAACTGGGCCCGTGACAGCGACATGGTTTACGCTGCGGTAGTGGTCCCGCTTCTGCCGCTTGGTGTCGAAGTCGGTGCTGGACCCCCCAGTTATCATATGAATGACTCCGCGATAAGGTTGATCAGCGAAGTCTTCCTGTTTTGGGGCGTGGGGGATGTTTTGTTGTTGCTGGTGTGGTGGTGGAGGCGGAGGATGTACGATTTGTACTTCCTGATGATGTTGGTAAGCGTGGTGCGGTGGGTGCGGGGCGGGAGCGTGGATATATGGTGGAGGGGGTGGCTGGTAATTATGCGCGACAATTCTGGGGTTGTCGGCTGGCTGCGCCCTCGCCATTCTGTCTCTGGTGGCCTTTACTTCGGGGCAATCTTTAGTTTGGTGGGCGCAGTCTTCGCCATGGAAAAGGCAGTAAAACCGGCGCGGCGGAGGGAGTGGCTGCGCGCGCCCTCGGCCCCTGCCGCGAGTTCCACTTCCGCGGCCCTGGGGGGGATATTCTTGGCGACGAAGGGGGTCAGCGGCCGGCTGCTGGTTGGCGATGTTGTGCACTTGCTGCTGACCGCGGCCATCCCGACCGGAGTCTGGCTGCGGAGTCCTTGTCCACGTGCGGCTGGACTGCGGAGCATCTTTTGGCTTCCGCTGGGACTCAATCTTGCGCTGGTGGAGCTCCTCGGACCTGGCGTACTTTTCAAACAGCTGGTATAACTCTTGGAGGTTCTTGGGCGGGTCCCTGATGCAATGGCTGTACAGGACGCCAGCGCGAAGACCACTGATAGCATAGTGGATGGCAATCTGGTCATCGACGGAGGGTAGCTGTGACTTGAGGGTCAGGAATTTGCGGTAATATTCCCTCAGGGTCTCCTTCTCTAGCTGCTTGCAGAGCGAGAGCTCGGCCAGGGCGTCGGTGTCCGGGCGGTACCCCTGGAAGTTGAGGAGGAACTTGTCCCGGAGACTTCTCCAGGAATCGATGGACAACGGGGGCAACCTGGTGAACCAGGTGAGCGCGGGGCCCTCGAGGGCGATGATGAAGGACTTCGCCATTGTGGCGTCGTCCCCTCCGGACGATGCGACGGCGACCTGGTAACTCATTATGTATTGAGCCGGGTCGGTGCTGCCGTTGTACTTGGGGTAGGTCCCAGCCCGGAAGTTAGCTGGCCACGGCGTCACTTGCAGGTGAGGCGCCAGGGGGCTTCGCTCATCGAGATAGTTGACCCCTTGGAATGGCGCGGCGTGCTGGAAAGTGAAGTCGCGCTGGGGGAAACGCGGGTCCTCTGGTTGTGCGCGGTGTTGCAGGGGTGGCCCATGCTGCAGGCCGGGGTGGCCCTCGCGCGTGTCTTCGTTTTGTGCGCGCTGCTGGAGGGATGATTCGTGCCGCGGGCTGAGGTGGCCTTCGCGCTGCATCAGCGCGATCTCCCGCTCGAGTTCCTGGGCCTTGAGTTCTTCGTCGCGGATCATCTGCCGCACTTTGGCGAGTGCGGACACACGCTGGCGCTTGGCCTCCAGTATCTCCTTCTGCCTCTGGAGGTTGCGGTTCTTGAGGCGCAGGGCGCGCAGCTGTAGTTGTTCCTCTGCCGAGATGCCGAGGACCTCACCGTCCTCGGCGAGGTCCGCGCCCTCCGGTTGTGCGAAGCCTGAGGGAGGTGCGAAGCCTGGGGGAGGTGCGAAGCCTGAGGGTTGTCCCTCGGGGTTGCAGGTGCGGAGGGTGTCGTCTTCGGTGGCCTCTTGGTGGGTGGATTGGGTGAGGGCGAGGGCCTTGCCCTTTCTGGCGGCGAGCAGTGCTGCCTTCGCAGCCTCGTCAGCCTTCGGGTTAGCTCTCTTGGGTGCCATCGCGGGTGGTTGTCTCGTAGCACGAACGGTGGGCGCCGAATGTTGGCGCTGTCTTTCGACGGCAAGGAGAACCAACACAGGTGGATGGAGATGGCAACAGGGCACTCGCGCGTGATGGCAAAAGCTCTGTTAATCCGGCCTCTCACGGGCACTGTGCGGGGGTATTTATAGGTATCCGAGTGCACGGCGCCTTGCGCTAAGGACGCATGTGCCCTCAGGTACCTAGTTTATCCCCAGAATATTCCTATAAAGCGGGGTTACAAGTTGTAATTACATGTACGCCTTTACAAATTAGGCCCGTAACACGACCGCGGCCACGCAGGGCCTGTTACAATGGGCCCGACCTCATGTGGGCCTCGGAGCCGACCGAGGCCGTGCCGTAGGGAGGCGTTGCCGCAGGCCTTCGTCTGGAGCCGAATCGAGCGAAGGGTCTCCATGTTGTCCCTGGCGTCGATCAAGCGAAGGGTGTCCCTGCCTGCTTTGCTTGTCGGAGCGGGGGCTAAGCTGTGGAGACTTCGGGCGAAGGGTGGCGTTTCTGCCTTCGCTCCAACAGTTTCACCTTCCAAAGTTAAAACTTGTTATGCGGCAAAACTTGATTTTAGTTGCACAAATAACATTGCCGAGTATGAAGCTATGCTTTTGGGTCTTCGGAAATTAAAGGCAATGGGAATCAGAAGGGCCATCATTAAAACTGATTCCCAAGTTATTTCTGGTCATATTGACAAAAGTTACAAAGCAAGAGACCCGAAGCTTGAAAAGTATTTAGATACAGTCCGAAGGATTGAGGCTTCCTTCGAAGGTTTCTCTGTCAAAAATATTCCTCGTGGAGAAAATGAATACGCTAATCTATTGGCTAAGTCAGCAGCCCAGGGGCTGCCTATACCTTCGGAAGTATTTTTTGAAACAATAAAAGCACCTTCGGTCGAGCTTCTTGAAAGAGCAATCCTTAACATATCCCCTGTTTATAGTGAAGATTGGAGAACTGAGATCATCTCTTTCCTTCAGGGTAATTTTCTTTCAGATGACGAAGCTTATAACAGGAGAATAGAAGCAAGAGCTCGACCATATGTCATAATAGAAGGGGAGTTATACAAGCGCGGGGTCTGTTCCCCATTACTCAAGTGCTTATCCAGATCCGAAGGTATAGAATTAATGAAGGACATACATGCAGGTCTGTGTGGATCTCACATTGGATCTAGGCCCTTGCTTGGGAAAGTTTTTTGCCAAGGATTTTATTGGCCAAAGGCAGCTTCGGATGCAGCGGATTTAGTTCAAAAGTGTGAAGGTTGTAAAAAATGTGCAAGAGATCAAAAACAACCTTCGTCTTTAACTCAATTAATACAACCCACTTGGTCGTTGCAAAGGTGGGGTCTGGATTTGCTAGGTCCATTACCACCAGCACAGGGGAACTTAAGATATGTGGTGGTGGCAGTGGAGTATTTTTCTAAGTGGATTGAGGCGAAGCCCTTAGCCACAATAACTTCATTTACTATTCAAAAGTTTTTCTGGCAAAACATTGTTTGTCGCTTCGGAGTGTCGAAGGCTATCACTGTGGATAATGGAACACAGTTTGATTCTAAAGTCTTCAGAGAATTTTGTAATCAAATCGGCACGAAGATCCATTTTGCATCAGTCCGACACCTAGAGTCAAATGGACTTGTTGAAAGAGCTAATGGGATCATAATGACAGGAATAATGAAGTCAATCTTCAATCAGCCAAGGGGAAAGTGGCCAGACGAGTTAATCAAAGTGGTGTGGAGCCATAACACAACCATGTCAAGATCAACAGGCTTTACACCCTTTAAACTATTGTTTGGTGACGAAGCAATAACCCCAGAAGAGGCCAAAACAGGATCAATGAGGACAGTAGCTTCGGCAGAAGGCGAAAACGAAGCTGATTGCTCTGTAGAAAAAGATGCTATTGAAGGGATCAGACTTCAAGCTGTGGAAAACATCAATAAATATCAAGCTGAAACAATAAAATGGCGTGATAGAAAGGTCAAGCTGAAGAATATTGAACCAGGACACTTGGTACTTCGAAGAGTAGCTAACCCTGAAACAGTAGGCAAATTACAGCTGAAATGGGAAGGCCCCTTTTTGGTAGTATCTTCGTCAAGACCCGGTTCTTACAGATTGAAGGATATGGACGGCAATGACATTCCTAGATCGTGGAATGCGGATGAGCTTCGGCGATATTATGTTTAGTTCGATGTAATTTTTTATATTCTTTTTTGTGGCACCCTTTTCCTTTCCAAAGGGGGAGAAAGGTTTTTAATGGGGCCACAACATGTAATTTTTCTTTTCCTTATTTCAATTCTATAAGAGAGATATCCCCCAAAAATGTAAATGTAAAAGCTGAGAACGCACCTTCGAGTGCAAAGAAAAAAGAAAAGAAAACAGGAAGAAGCTCCTAAGGGAGGCTTACAGCGAAAAATAAACGCTGATACCGCCGAAAGTAAAAGGCGAAGAAGCTCCTAAGGGAGGCTTACAGCGAAAAATAAACGCTGATACCGCCGAAAGTAAAAGGCGAAGAAGCTCCTAAGGGAGGCTTACAGCGAAAAATAAACGCTGATACCGCCGAAAGTAAAAGGCGAAGAAGCTCCTAAGGGAGGCTTACAGCGAAAAATAAACGCTGATTCCGCCGAAAGTAAAAGGCGAAGAAGCTCCTAAGGGAGGCTTACAGCGAAAAGTCAACGCTAATACACCGAAAAGTAAGCGGTAAAGCCGAAAAGTAAACGGCAAAAAGATTTTTATCATTCTTGAGGGGATGAAGCGCCGTACTTATGGTCTTTGAACATTTGTCCTAATATTCATTTGCACATTACATGTCATCATGTCATTTGCATTCATAAACATCCATTTAGGCATGTATAGAATCATCATTATGCTACACAACAAAGACAGGTGCTTCAGAAAATAAGGAAAAGATTCGAAGGAAAAATTTTCTATGCTTCGTTGTGTACGAAAAGAAGGGAAGGTGTTTTTCGCCTTCGGCTCAAAAGAGAAGTTTCGTCCACAGCAAAGCAGATTGAATACGGATAAGGGAGACAGGATATATTACAAGGTATGTACAAATTTACATAAGTTATTCCATATCTATATTACAAGAGTTTCTCCAAGAATTTTTGCAGGAAAGCATATTATAAGCAACTTTAAGCTTCAGCTAAGGCTTCGTCTTCAGTTTTGCCAAACTTCAGCATTGTCAATCTTCAGCTTCGTCATCCTGTATATACCAAGTAGCAGAATAAGAAAGGTACAAATTTCAAAGGAGAAGGTAAAAGTAACAAACATAAGTTTCTTACCGGCTTAAGATGGCTTCGAGCTTCGTCGCCTGCCATTTTCCGCCCGCCACTTACCCAGATCTGGGTCATGAATCTATTTCCGATACTTCTGGCCAAGCTTGGGATATCCATCAAATCTGAAGCTGACAAGCTGAAGTTTGGTCTGTTCACAATGTTTCCATGCGTGCAGCCAGCCTTCAAAAAAGCCGTAGCTGTGCCCCAAGAAGCTACCAGGGCGCAGAAGTCGGCGTGCCCACCAATAACTTCGTCAAGGGCGTCAACTTCGCCTTCTATATATTCTAATGTTCTTGGCAGATTCTCAGCTGAAGGTGTAAATTTCGAAGAGCTAGCTCCGACAGAGTGGAACACATCCTTCAGCTGCTGCACGCATCGGCCGCCGAAGCTTAAGCATCTCTCCTGAAGTTCTTTAAAGGATTTCTGCAAATTTGAGTATTTATCCACTTCAGTTTCAGGCTTGCTTCAAAATATTTCTTTTCTTCCTCGAATTTTTCTGATTGACGGAGCAATTCATTCTTTAATTTGTCATTTTCAGTTTGGACTTCAGCCAAAGAGCCCTCCATGGTCTGAATAACAAAATCCTTCTTTTCTAATGCATCTTCGTGCTCTTTGACCATGATTTCAAGGTTTTGGATTGCGAAGTTTTTCTTTTTCAGATTGGCTTCGTGATTTTCAACTTTTTCAGCCAAATCTTGAATGACGGCTTTGTTTTTCTCTTCCTCCAGGTCTTGTTGCATTTTCAGAACCTTGCTTAATAATATGCTCTGTCGAAATGATCTTCGTTAGAACACGACCCAAAAAGTTAATAATAATAGTAATAAAATAACAAAAATATTCGTTACCTTGAAGTTAGCATAAAGCAAGCTTCTGGCGATGTGTTGTCGTTGATAACAGCATAAGTCCGCTTCCAGCTTCGGCAAGCCAATGCTTTTGGAAAGGGTTCTAACAATTTTGGCCTCGGTGCGGTTCCGAAGGCATCTTAGTTTCCCTTCGTTGACCCCACCAAATAGCATAGCCCCTGATTTGTATCCGCAAGATATGGCATATTTTTTCAACTCCTCTTTTTCGGCGTCTGTTAATTCTTGTCCGAGCAAATCTTGAAAGTTAAAATCTTCTTCTTCTGAAATTTCATCAATTTGCTCTTTCCCCTTCTCAGTTGCCGTATTCACTATAGCCACAGTAGCTTCCTCTTCAGCCATTTTCAGGAGTATATTGTCAATAACCTCAAGTGTGGTTTCCAGGTTCGACTCTTCGGTGGCCCCGGCTTCGGCCCCGGTAGCTTCGGCTTCGCCGGTTTCAGCTTCAGTAGTTTTCATTCCAGTAGCTTCGGCTTCGGCAGTTTCAGCAAAAACAATTTTTGACACCGTTGCCGGTGGCGGCGTCTGATGGATCACATCTGTTACTTGAATAATTCTCCGCTTTTTCGGCTTCGCAGGACTTTCTACTGCCGAAGCTGCCTTGTCCTTCTGAAAAAACTTCGTCAGTTCCAGTGCCAGCGGACTTAACCTGAAAGGCAAAGGTTCAGTCATTACCTTCATAATTTCTTCTACTTCAATAGCAGAAGGAGAAGCAAAAGTATCTTCTTCTCGGACCGGCGTTTCCGGCTCTGGGGATGCACTTTTTCTCTTTTTTGTAGTGGCCACCTTCGGCTCAGGATTTAACTCTTCAGCGCTAAGATGTTCAGAATCTTTCTTTTTCTTTTTGGCTACCTTGACGACCTCTTCGTCAGTAGCGCTGGCAATCCTTTTTCGCTTCGGGCCTCCAGCATCTCCGCCCAGTCGACCATAGTCAGCGTATTCAAATCCTACGGCATCAAGTACCCTGTTCAGCCTTCGTTTCGGCCGAGTGCCGAAGGCCGCTGTCATCAGTTGGTCCTCTTTTTTAGAGTAATTCCCAAGAATTTCATTGCTCATTATTTCAATTGTATCAAGCCATTCTTGGCAGGGTACTTTAAAGTATTTCTTGAACTTATAATGGTAGGGCAGTCGGACGAGTTCCCCCTTTTTCTTTTCCCCTTTAAGCTTCGGTATTGTCCACTCTTTCATAGTTGGAAAAACCCTGAAGGCCAGGAATTCTTGCACTAAATCTCTAGTGCCAATATGTTTTGCAATAATTTTGAATTCGCCCAGTGCAGCCCAAGTTGGACCTTCTACTTCCATTCTGCATCGGGGTCTTGTTTCTCCGAAGGTTAGTTCAAGAGGGCTCTGAACCAGCTTCTCTTTGTCTTCGTCAACTTTGACATAAAACCATTCTGATTTCCAGCCTGCCAGCCATTTGCTTCGGTAGCTGATCACGGGAAACTTCGTGGTTTTCCGATAAGCAAAATTATAGCAACCAAAATTTTCATGCAATCCATCTTTTCTGGCTTTAGTTTGGTAATGCAGCTCATGAACTCGACAGAAGCTGTCGGCAAATGGCTCCACCGCCTGGCTTCGGAGAGCCCAGATATAGACGCTGAGCCTGACAATCGCGTTGGGATTCAGTTGGTGAAAATAGATGCCAAATCTTTGCAGCACATCAGAGATCATCCTATTTAAGGGAAATCTCAACCCAGCTTTTAGGAAGCTCTTGAAAATGACTATTTCATCCTTTTCTGGCTTCGGGGTAGTTTCTTCCCCCCCGAAGCGAAGTAGCTTCTTCTCATTCTCACTGAAATAACCCGACTTCACCATCTTGGAGAGATCAGCCTTAGAGACAGTCGACTTTCCGAAGTCCAAGTGGCTGGGCTTGCTTGGCACGGCAATATGGTAATCATCATCGGGATCAGCTTCCTCAATATTTCCTTCTTCTGCTTCGGCAGCAACTTGTTCTGTCTCGGCAACAGTCTGCTCTGTCTCGGCAGTACGGATTCCTTCCGAGGTCACCAGTCCGGATCGTTGTATCGCTTCGGAGATAGGAACAGTCTCCGCTCCTTCAGCTTCGCCTCCCTCACTCTCAACTCTAGCGGTAGAGCGCACTCTGGCCATTTAATTCTGAATTTCTTGGGAACTAAAAAAACTTTTTCTTCCGAAGCTTTTTCTTCTGACGAAGTAGGCTTTAAACTGGAGCTTCGTCTGATTGCGGGAGTCAAGCTTCGGCTATGGTTAAAAATTTTGGCAGCAAAACAGTGTAATAGCAATGAATGCTGTGGTAACTTCACACCTACCCGTCTGTTTATATAGTGCTGCAGGCAAGAAGGTGAATCGTCAGGATTTTTACATCGGGCAAACAGCTGCTTACACCCGCTGCGCGGTGGACCCTAGAGACCAAATAGTAACGCTGCAGGGTGGGACCGCTACGCGCTTGGAAACTGAATCGTTTCTCGACAACGAGCTAAGGGAAGGTGTTTTTCGGACCTTCGGCTTACTGAAGCCTAAGAGACTTTTTTCACGGATCAAGCTCGTTACGAAAAACGATCTAGCACCGCGAAGGGGCTACTGTTGGGACCAAGCTTCGTCGCCGAAGGTCCTGCAGGAAGAAACAGCTTCGGCTGAAGCTGTCTGCACGTGATGACCGAAGGTTGCTGTTCATGAAGCTTCGGAGTTACGAACCGACTTAAAAGTAGAATGACCTTTTAGTCCATAAGTGTTTGAGTCATTGTTGTAAACTTTTATGAGGGGCATGATTGTAATTCCTCACAGGCTGTGTCTTGTGCCTATAAATAGTGAACAATATTCCTTTACTGTTCACGCATTCTTGTAATTGCAATCGCATCACTCGGGAATCAATCTTTGCCAAGGCAGAGGTATAAATGTATCTAATATTTGAATACATTAAGTTGATATAATATGAAAGTGATGTTGTTCATTTATAATTTATTTGTCTTTGATGCTTCATATTTCGTATTATTTTATATAATCTATTAGAGTTCAATTACGAAGATTTAACCTTCGTAATTGTATCGTCTTTAACCTTCGTCCGAAGTTCATTAATCCTTAAAGGAATAATGCTTCATTGGACGAAGGGCATTAACATTTAACATTTTATGTTGCCTTGTTCTTAATTCATAGCATTTGAGAACGAGTCCCCAACACCACCCTTTTTCAACCAAATGAACCTGAGAGCTTCCTTGCAAACTGTGCATGGGAACTTACCGTGAACACACCAGGCGCAGAATAGCCCATACGCCGGTAAGTCATACATGGAGTACTGGTACCAAACATGCATTCTGAAGTTTGTCTCCGTAGCTCGGTCATACGTCCATACCCCTTCCTCCTAGGCACGTACCAATTCATCGATCAAAGGCTCCATGTACACGCCCATTTTATTCCCCGGGTGTTGTTGGTGACTTGTTCTCAAATGCTTCGGATTAAGAACAAGGCAACATAAAAAGTGTTAAATGATAAGATCCTTCGTCCTTTGAAACATTATTTCCCTCCGGGATATAATGTGCTCCGGACGAAGGTCATAAACAATATATCTCCGTAAGCACGATAAGTTATGACGAAGGACTTACTCCATAAAAAAGTAATGTAAACATTTAAATTTTATCACAATGTCATTTCTATTTTATTATTATATAACAATAGAAATGATTTTGAATCACAGATGTACCTTCGGATTGCAGGAAGATAAAAGTACAAGGATGACGCAAAAGCAAATGCCCAGTTCGCGTGTCCAGTACGGGAGTACTGTTCATCTATTTATAGGCGTGGGACGCAGCCCATGCAAAATTACATTCATGCCCATTACATTTGCTAATGACTTATGGGAGTCTATTAAGGCTTAAGTAGTCTTTTCATCTTTAGGTCGGTTCCCCTTTCTGCTATCGCGACGAAGCTTTCCTGCGCATAGCTTCGGCTGTGCACCATCCTTCGTACAGCATGGTAATCAGCCCGTCCTTCATCTCGATCCCCCTTCGTCTGGCTTAGGCTTCGTCCTGACCGTACTCCATGTTCATAATCTGAGTCCGAAAATACCTGTTCATATAATACACTTGGAAAACATTGTCAGATCTTGTTTTTGAGGACCTTCGGAGGACGAAGGCCCCCAACAGTAGCCCCTCGCAATATTAATTTGTTAGTGATAAATTTAGATTGCGATATGGACAAAGGCCTTAAGCCGAAGGTCCGAAAAAACACCTTCCCTTTGCTAGAATAGCAACATTCACTGACAAGCGGGGTCTTTCAATTTTCAACGCACTGGGCGTATAAAAAGATCATACCGCAAACTCATTTGGTACGCTCTCTTGCCATCTGCCCCCGCTTACTCAATTTTTAGCTCTTGCGCACAAAGATTTGCTGAGCTTTTAGTTTTGAAGCTTCGGCATTGAAAACAGTTTTTAGCCTTTCCGAAGATGTCTGAAGATAAGAAGGCCGGTCCCGAGATGAAGCTGAGTCTCTCTGAAGAGAAGAACCTGGGGTTTCTTATAGCAATGTCGGAGACCAATACAGAAAAAATCACCAAAGAGATTTTAGAAGGTTTGTCTGAAGATACAGGTGACAGCGACAGTTACGATGTGGATAGCGGTGGCGAAGACTCCGAAGATCGCCCCTGGCGACCAAGCCATGCGATTTTAGGCAAATCAAGTATCAAAGAAAATCATCTTGTCAATATGAGGGGAAGATATTTCCGGGACTTGTCCGTTGTGAGAGCGGACGAAGGAGAGAAAACTTGTCCGACCCCTGAGGAAAATGAAGTCGTAGTGTTCCGAAGCTTTCTCAAGGCTGGGCTTCGGTTCCCCCTAAGCAACTTTGTTGTCGAAGTCCTGAAGACATTTCAAGTCTACCTTCATCAAATTACTCCCGAAGCTATCATAAGAATGGGAATCTTTGTGTGGGCGGTGAGAAGCCAAGGTCTGGAACCGAATGCGAAGAGTTTCTGCAACATACACGAATTGTTATACGAAACAAAGCCCTGGGGTAAGGAACAATATCACAATAATTTCGGCTGCTACAGCTTCGTCGCTCGGTCTGGGTCAAGCTGTCCCGTGCCAACCTTTCGGAAGAAATGGCCCGGCGAATGGATGTCAGAATGGTTTTATGTGAAGAATGACCTGAAAACACGGGAAGATATTAAAGGTATAATTATGCGTCCTATTTGGCAACGCTTCGGCCTGCGGAAGTCGAAGGTTGAAATGACTGAAGCTGCCGAAGAATGCCAGAGAGCCTTCGGAGTTGTTTGCTCTTTTATTGGGACGAGGGACTTGGTCCAAGAGCATATTGCCTTCAGAGTATGGCCGCTCGTGGAAAAATGGGAAATGCCGCAAGAAATCATGAAAGAGGCCGACGAAGGTGGACTTGTCAGGCTGAAGTATACTTTCAAGTTCGGAGATAAATTCGTTGAGCCAGATGATGACTGGTTAAAGAGTATTGAAAATTTAAGTGATGAACTGCTTGGGGCTTATTCGAAGGCCGAAGATACTGCACTGTCAGCAGCCTTCGGAGGCCGGAAAAAGAAAAGACTAAACCGAGTTTTTGACGCAATTGGGTTCGTATACCCCGACTACCACTATCCAGCGCGGGGCCAGAAAAGAAAAAACGCAACTTCTACACAAAAACCTGCTCCAGCCGCTCCCAGCGAGCCAACTCCGAAGAGACGAAGGGTAAAGGTTCCCACACACCGGCCACGCTACATTGAACCAGCTACAGTGCCTGAGTTTGCCGGTGAAACCTCTTCGGCCACCGAAAAAGAACCAACTTTATTGTCGAAGATCGAAGAAAAAACTGAAGTACCTTCAGCAGAGAAAGCAGAAAAAACCGAAAATTGAAGGACCAAAAATATTAGAGATTTTAAGTCCTTCAGCAAGTGTTGAAACAATAAAAAATCAAAAGGGTCCATCGGTAACCCCGAAAAGAAAAAGAATGGTGAACGTGCTAGATGTTTTGGAGACAATTAAGTCTTCAAGCACAACTCCAAAGAAGACTGTTGAACTTTCTGAAGTATCTACTGAAGCTTTAGTTGCTGAAACTTCGAAGCAACAACCTGAAGTTGAAGCTGGGACTTCAGAGCCCACCAAGGAACAACCTTTGGAAACCGAAGAAAAAATAAAAATGCCAGAGCCAATTTTGATTGAAGAAATTGACACTGCTGCCCCCGAAGCTCCTTCCACCATATGCGATTACATTGTGCGACATGCTTCGGGGAAGAAATTATCTGAAGAAGAGATTTATGAAGCCAACCACTATGCCAAAGAATTAAAATATCCGAAGGGGGCACTAGTGTTCAATGGAACAAACGAAGATGACTTCCTATACTGTCTCCCTGACAACAAAGAATTATCTGTCTGCCGGGAGATGGCTAAGAGTATGGGGTTTCCGAAGCTTGAAGCTGGACTATGCGCTATGACGAAGGAGGATCTTGCGGATAGCCTTGCATATAATAGTCTGAAGGTGCGAAAATTGCGCATTTTGAAAACTTTATGATTCGAAATCTATTGTTTTATTCTTATACTAACTTTTTTCATATAGGGATTAATACTAAGCAACGCGCTGAGAGCGCAAAAGAGTGCCGAAGACGAAAGCTATGAAATTGCCTTCAACAACCTTCGAACAGAAGTTATCAAGCTAAGGAACGAAGCCCTGGAAAAGGACAAGATTCTAGTTACATTAGTGGATAAAGTAAAGGAGAACGAAGCTGCGTCCAAGGCCCAAATTGCAGCTCAAAAGCACGAGATTGACGATCTTCGGAAACAATTGGCCCGGGCGAAAGAAGAACGCATACTTGAAGAAACGAGGCGGGAATGTAGCGATCAATGGGCTAATCATTTGGAAGGAACCGTTGAAGAGCTTCGGTCTTCTAAGAAAAGGTGCTACGAAAAATCCATGGATTGTGTAAAGAAAATAAAAACCAGCTTCGCCAGCGTTGGCGCATTTTCTAGTGAAGAGAATTTCTCAAGAGGCAATCCCGAAGGTCCACTGGAATGGATTAGTCACGAAGCAGAGGCTTTCGAGGAAATCCTGAGTAGCCGCGGTGACATCTGCGCGTTTTCGGGCGCCAGGGGAGTTGCTACTGTTTTGGAGAAGAAAGGTTGCGAGCATGTAAAATCCTTAGCTCAGTCCGAAGCTGCCTTGTCCTCCGAAGACATCAAAGACCCCTCGGCCGAAGCAAGCGTGGTTGGCGGAAAATTCTTTACTGATATCTGGGACAACGGCGGCCGAGAAATGGCGCAAGAAATTATTCAAAAGAGTGAAAAAGGCATCCATGATGCTAGGAAAGTGACAGAAGTTGCCGAAAAAAGTACAGAGCCCGAAGGGCAAATAGGTATTAATTAGTCGTTCTTATTGTGTTGTAATTTTTATTTCAAACTTTGTTCGCGGTTTGTAATAGTAATGCAGAAATATTCTCTTCCCTCAGAACCTGCTGGATCGTCTGCTGACCCTCACACAAAAGGGGATGACGAAATTAAACAAATGGCCGAAACTATCATGGATAAAGTTGTTGAACAGCTTCTAAATGAGGCTGTCGAAGTAGTATTAAGAGAAGACTAGGTGTTATTAGGAAAAACATTTGAAGTGTGATCTATGTAATATTTTGTACATTTGAATGTAATATACAAGTCTCTTTTCATTATTCAATTCTTTACGATGCATGAAATTCTACATACATACCATTTTTGAGCCTTCGGCGAAAAAACACCTTCCCTTCTTTTCATGCTTCGTGAAGAAGACATTCTCCGTTAAAACTATTCTGATGAATCACGTCCACGCTTCGTGAAAATATTCTCTGAAGCTGTACAATTTCGATATTACTCTGATGAAGCACGTCCATGTTTCGTGGAGACATTCTCCGAAGCTGTATTCCGAAGATTATCATTGTATTCCCTCGTGACTTTACACAATTTTTCACTTTCTCAAAGCATCCTTTCGAAGGTTAATACTGTGTCCCCTTCTTTTGCCGTATGCAACATGATGTATGATGCTTATGCTATGCAAAATGATGTGATGATGTTATGTTATGTAAATGACGTTTGTTCCGAAGATACACACAAAATATCTTTGTAAGCTCTGCATTCCCTTAGGAACGTCTTTGGAGCTTCTTCGCCTTTTACTTAGGCGGTATCAGCGTTGACTTTTCGCTGTAAGCTCTGCATTCCCTTAGGAACGTCTTTGGAGCTTCTTCGCCTTTTACTTAGGCGGTATCAGCGTTGACTTTTCGCTGTATGCTCTGCATTCCCTTAGGAACGTCTTTGGAGCAAATAACTTACACTGCGCTCCCTTTGGAACGGCTTTTTGTAACTTCAGCAACTTACTCTGCGTTCCTTAGAACGACTTTTTGTTACTTCGAAGGATTTTTAATAATTCGAAGGTCCTCCGCAAACTTTCAAGCTTCAGCAACTTAAGCCTGTGGAGAAAATAGATTTCCCTTATAACCAACCACGAAACTATTACATGAAAACTGAAATGTTCTTTATTACACAGAAAATAGAACTAAATGGAAAAGACTGCTATCAAAGTAGGATATTTGTCAATAAATGTGCTTCGACTCTGGCACAGTACTATTGATTGTGCGAGCTTCAGATTGCTCTCTGAGATCCCTTTGATGTGGAACATATTGGCTCCCTTCCGGCTGTTGGCCTTGTTGCAGCGGAGGTGGAGGCGGGGGTTGTTGCCATGAAGCTTGAGGTTGACTCGCCGAAGCTACGGAAACTGCAGGGTGGTTGCCCACGTATTCCGGGATGTAAGGCTGATGGTACGAAGCAGTATGCATGACCTGCTTCGGCTGGCTCTGTTGCACTGCAGCTTCTGCTAGCTCCTTTTGTTTCTGGATGGTAACATGGCACATCCTGGTGGTATGGCCCTTGTTTTCACCACAGAATAAGCAAAATACCCTCCTTGGTTGATCTCCAAATCTTCCGCCGAAGCCCCTGGCACCTCTGCCTCTTGGAGCTGGTGGCCGGAAGAAAGTTTGCTGTTGACCCGAAGCCTGTGAGGAGCACTGCGGTCTGTTCTGCTGACTCCCCTTATCATCATTTTGAGTAGAATTGTGGATGGACCTGACATGCCTCGGATAGAATCTTCCTCCGAAGCCCCTGGTCATTTCAGAAAATCTGAAAGCCTCCTCCCTTCTTTGGCGAAAATCATTGTCGGCACGAATGTACTCGTCCATCTTTTGGAGCAGCTTCTCCAGAGTCTGAGGAGGCTTCCTAGCAAAATATTGAGCTGCAGGTCCAGGACGAAGCCCCTTGATCATGGCTTCGATGACAATTTCATTGGGCACCGTTGGTGCCTGCGCCCTCAGACGCAAGAACCTTCTGACATACGCCTGAAGGTATTCTTCATGATCCTGAGTGCACTGGAACAAGGCTTGAGCAGTGACCGGCTTCGTCTGAAACCCTTGAAAGCTAGTTAACAACATGTCCTTCAGCTTTTGCCATGAAGTAATCGTTCCTGGTCGAAGAGAGGAATACCAAGTCTGAGCGACATTCCTAACAGCCATAACAAAAGACTTTGCCATGACTGCAGCGTTGCCACCATACGAAGACACTGTTGCTTCGTAGCTCATCAAAAACTGCTTCGGGTCTGAATGGCCATCGAACATGGGAAGCTGGGGTGGCTTGTAGGACGGAGGCCAGGGTGTAGCCTGCAGCTCAGCGGACAGGGGAGAAGCATCATCGAAAACAAAATTTCCATGATGGAAATTGTCATACCAGTCATCTTCGTTGAAGAAGCCCTCCTGATGAAGGTCTTTCTGCTGAGGCCTTCTGTTCTGCTCATCGTGAGTAAGATGGCGAACTTCTTCAGAAGCTTCGTCTATCTGCCTTTGCAACTCAGCTAGCCTGGCCATCTTCTCCTTTTTCCTCTGCACCTGTTGATGTAGCATCTCCATATCCCTGATCTCTTGGTCTAGCTCATCCTCCTGAAGCGTCGGGCTGACGGCCTTCCTCTTCTGGCTTCGGGCCTCCCGAAGAGAGACAGTCTCCTGGTTGGGGTCCAGCGGTTGCAGAGCTGCAGCCCCAGTCGCTGAAGCTTTCTTCGGTGCCATAGCGAGGGTCTATGGCTTCCGAAGGTGTTCAAAAAACTCGAAGTGGAAGTGAGTTCACCGGAGGTGGGCGCCAATGTTGGTGACTTGTTCTCAAATGCTTCGGATTAAGAACAAGGCAACATAAAAAGTGTTAAATGATAAGATCCTTCGTCCTTTGAAACATTATTTCCCTCCGGGATATAATGTGCTCCGGACGAAGGTCATAAACAATATATCTCCGTAAGCACGATAAGTTATGACGAAGGACTTACTCCATAAAAAAGTAATGTAAACATTTAAATTTTATCACAATGTCATTTCTATTTTATTATTATATAACAATAGAAATGATTTTGAATCACAGATGTACCTTCGGATTGCAGGAAGACAAAAGTACAAGGATGACGCAAAAGCAAATGCCCAGTTCGCGTGTCCAGTACGGGAGTACTGTTCATCTATTTATAGGCGTGGGACGCAGCCCATGCAAAATTACATTCATGCCCATTACATTTGCTAATGACTTATGGGAGTCTATTAAGGCTTAAGTAGTCTTTTCATCTTTAGGTCGGTTCCCCTTTCTGCTATCGCGACGAAGCTTTCCTGCGCATAGCTTCGGCTGTGCACCATCCTTCGTACAGCATGGTAATCAGCCCGTCCTTCATCTCGATCCCCCTTCGTCTAGCTTAGGCTTCGTCCTGACCGTACTCCATGTTCATAATCTGAGTCCGAAAATACCTGTTCATATAATACACTTGGAAAACATTGTCAGATCTTGTTTTTGAGGACCTTCGGAGGACGAAGGCCCCCAACAGGTGTCCAGGAATTATCAAACACGAATATATTCTGCCTTTGAAAGCACACACCAGGGGGGAGATTGATTGGGATAACAAACACGAGCCAACATGTGTACGGGGCAACGCTCATTCCATAGGGATTGAACCCATCTGTGGCCAACGCAACACGTACATTACAAGCCTCTTCGGCTTTCTCACGGTGAATGGCATCAAAGTGTTTCCATGCTTCACCATCGGATGTGTGCACCATCTTGTCAGGATTGTATCGTTTTCCAGTTTTATGCCATGTCATCTGTTTCGCGGATTCCTCTATCATGTACAGACGTTGGATCCTTTGACTTAAAATATTCTTTGTCGAGTGCTAGATCGCGGGCACTCGACAAAGAAGGCTTTGCCGAGTGTCAACTGACAGGTACTCGACAAAGATCTGTTCTAGTTTCTTTGCCGAGTGCCAGGGGGATGGCACTCGGCAAAGCATTCTTTGCCGAGTGTCAACCGACTGGCACTCGGCAAAGCTCTCTTTATTACCGAGTGTCATCTCTGAACACTCGACAAAGTACATTTTTATTTTTTTTAATTTTGGCAACCAAACTTTTTGTGGTATGTTCCTACACTATGTAGACCTACATGTACCATTTTGGGATAATTAGAAAAGTGTTTTCTATAGCTAGTAGATTTAGTTCGTTTATTTGAATTTCTTCGAAAAATTCACATTTGAACTGCAAGTCACTCGAAACTTGGAAAACCGTGCGTGCAAACATAATATCCATGCTATTTAGCACAAGTTACGACCGACTTCAGGAGCGGACCGGAAACTTCGAGCACCATGCTCACTCAACAGGGTCGTGAACTTGCCATCCAGCTGTTTAAAAATTGTATAAAACACAAACAAAGTCAGAAAATCATGAAACTTGTCCACATGTCATAATATCATATGTAGAGGTTGTGATAAAAATTTGAGAAAGTTTCGAGAAAGCTGTGACGTACTATGTGTAGAAACCTAGGAGAACTACATTGAAACTTTATGATTTCATGTGTAGTTCTCCTAAGTTTCTACACATAGTATGTCTCAACTTTCTCGAAACTTTCTCAAATTTTTATCACAGCATCTATATATGATATCATGACACGTGGACAAGTTTCATGATTTTCTGACTTTGTTTGTATTTTATACAATTTTTAAACATGTGGATGGCAAGTTCACGGCCATGTTTAGTGAGCATGTTGCTCGAAGTTTCCGGTCCGCACCTGGAATCGGTCGTAACTTGTGCTAAGTAGCACGGATATCATTTTTGCATGCACGGATTTTCAAGTTTCGAGTGACCTGCAGTTCAAATCTGAATTTTCCGAAGAAATTCAAATAAACGAACTAAATCTACTATCGATTGAAAACTATGTTATAATTGTCCATAAATGATACATGTAGGTCTACATAGTGTAGTAACATACCACAAAAAGTTTGGTGGACAAAATTTAAAAAATAAAATATTCTTTGCCGAGTGTCCACAGAAGACACTCGGTAAAAAGTTCTTTGCCGAGTGCCGACCCTCGGCCCTCGGCAAAGGCTGACGGCCGTCAGCTTTAGAACGGCCGCTGACGACCCTTTGCCGAGAGCCGCCTTTGCCGAGTGTTTGTCACTCAGCAAAATTGTCTTTGCCGAGAGTTTTCCTGTGCCGAGTGTCCTGCACTCGGTAAACTAGCTCGTTACCGAGAGTGGGACTTTGCCGAGTGCGGCTCTCGACAAAGGCTGCTTTGCCGAGTGCCCGAGAAAAAGCACTCGGCAAAGAGGCCGGCACTCGGCAAAGACCCGGATTCCGGTAGTGCACTAGTGCCCGTGCTCGTACCTACAGGCAGGCAGCAGGCTGCTTGCGTTGCACCTTGCACGTCAGCACGTGTGGTGGCGTGTGTGCCGTGTGTGTGAGCCAGTGAGCATTGGGCCGACTATGCAGCGACGAGCCGCCCACTTACTTAGCAAGTGAGGCAGTGAGTGTTGTGTGGGTGTCGGTGTTTACAGTAAGCAGCACATGGTGTCGCATCAACCGTGAGGGTGAGGAGACGCGAGGTGGCCCTGATACTGTGCAGGCGTGTAGTCGTGCTCATGCTCTACGCCTGTACCGATTGCTAGCTGGTGTGGTGAGGCTGATGGAGTGACATCTACAAGGGAGAGGGAACCAAGATTGGGGAAAGAAGTGAGGATGAGTCTAGGGTTTTAGGTTTCAGCAAGTGTTACTGGGCTTGAGCTGTAATCTTGCTTACTAGGCTACAATATGAATATGAATATTTGATATTATTCATTATATGTGCAGGGTTTAAAAAACCCATGGATTTGCGGGTACGGGTACTAAAATCCCATGCCTGCACCCGTATACACATTGGGTTCAGGTTATCACCCATTAAGAAACTCGTGGGTTTAGATATTAGCCCATACTCATACTGTAACACCCTAAATCTTATTTTGAGAATATAGTAAAAAAATTCAGCAAAATGTTAAATTAGAATATTTTTTTTAATTCCCATAACATTGAAGTCACATCTCCTTAAATAAAAGTTCTATAGCAAAAATTCAATAAAAATATTCTTATAAAAATTAACCTTTATTGAAATTTATAAATATTAATGTGAGAACATTTCTTTTTAATAAGAGATCATACAATATAAACTACTTTTCTTAAAATAATTACATGTGTGCTACATATTCAAAGGCAATTGCTTATGTAGAATAATAAATGAATGAATATATATATATATATGTGTGTGTATGTATAAATATATTGACCTCTCATGCTGGTCCTTATGATTGTGCATTTAATTAAACTGAAAATCCAAAACCAAGTTTAAATTTGGAAATAGAAATAGAAATTTGGAATAAGAAAGCAGGAAAAAGAATAAAGGAAACAAAACCCTAATTGGGCCGCTTCTAACTGGCCAGCCCATTGACCCTCACCGTGCAGCCCATCTCCTTCTCCTCTCCTTTTCTTTTGTTATGGCGCTTACAGGTGGGCCATTGGCGCTAGCTTCTCCCCTAAGTCACCACGACCAGCCACTCTGCGCTCTTGTGCTCCTGCCACTTCCATGCGGGGCCGAGATGGCAGCGATACGCCTATAACAGAATCCACACCTTCCCTCTTGTGCTCACCCCGAAGCCAACGCAGTAGAAAAACAAATGCAGCGGAGATCTCGGCGGATGTTTCCTGGCTCCGCTCGGTTCGGAGATTGTGGCAAACGGATCACCGAGATCACCGAAGCATGTGCCCTCCCCTGCTCGGACCTTTTCTCCTTCCGCCCTGGGTATAAATCCAAGGCCGCGACCCCCTTTTTTTCCTCTCCTCCGGTCTACACAAACGTCGGGGAAAGTGGTGAGTCAAGCGAGGCAGAGAGAAGGTTAGGGAGAGAGAGAGAGATCGTGCGCATGTGCGGATCTTTAACGAGCGCGTGATGGTTGGCCTCGGTTCGTTGGTCGACGACGAGCTTCGATGCTTGCGTTGTCGTCGTTGGGCACGGCAGACCTCCTCCAGTACGTGGTCGAGCACCTCCTCAAATCCTGACACCGGTAATGCTTCCATGTCGTGCTCCTTGTCCTCACCAGTGTATGTACCGAACTTGGGTTGGATTAGGGTACCGGGGCCCCTACTGGCCGTGCTTGGATGGAGCGCCGACGTGGGGAGCTCGGCTGTAGGCGTGAGGTAGATGACGGGCCGAGGGCCATTGATTCCATAGCAAACGGCTCAGATTAGAACGTGAGGATACCCTTTCAGCACTTAGAATCTGAAGCGTTGATCGAGAGATCGAGGGCCTGGGAAGAGAATTTGGCGCGGAAGGTTTCGGGTCGTTGATCCTAGATCGGATGGCCAGGGTAGGTACTGGTTCATTAAGTGAATTGATCATCTGGTTACCGTCGGATGGTGATCCTGCGGTCGAAATCCATGGATACCTCTTCGGCCGCTACTCTTTCTAAAGAACCCCTCGGATTATTTGAAATAAGCCCGCGGTCCACCATTATGCAAAGAATATTGCAGGTTAGTCCCATTATTTACATTGAGCACCCTGTACATTTAGGATATTGTGGCCTTAGTCCACACGACATTAAATCATGTAAAACACATTGGAAATATTGATTTTAATATAAAAATAATTCTAGAATCTTATTAAATTCATATTTAATTCATCTTAACTCCTTTTTGATCCATTTCAGTTGCATTAAATTCATAATAATGTTGTTTATGATCTAGTAACATTGATTTATCATCAAACATAGATTAAAATTGTGCACTTAATTTATTCTATATTAAACACCTAAATCTTTATAAAACCGTAACTTCTTAACCGTAACTCCGACTTTAGCGATTCTTGTTCTCACGATCTCGTAGCGACGCGTAGATTATTATTACGCAATTTATTCTTATGATTGGTGTGATGTTAATCTTGCCTATACCATGTTTGTTTGTATTGCTACGACTAGCGTGAGGTTACGAGTCACCTGAAGAGCAAGTTGGTACCTGGAATCTCAAGTCCCAGGCAAGTTGTGCCCTTGATCACTTCTTTTTACCCAGTCATGTTCTGATTAATCATAATGATCTGCATATGTTAATTTTGATGGGACCCAACAGGTTATCCTAGTTTGATTATCTTTATACCTTGACTACACTAAACTTTTTGGGTAGTACCTGCTATTGCTTTATGTGGTTTTGGGTATGAAGATTACACTATTCATGATTATACTTTTGTTATCAGTTGTTATTTATTGTTCATGTTAAGATCATTATGTTAATTGGAACATGGAGAACCACCCGGGAAAATAGTGTTACCACAAGGGTTTATGGACGCCCTTGGCTGATTAACTAGGAAAGCTAGTGGATGATTACCTTACCCAAAAGGGGCAAGGGCAGTAGGGGAGTGGTCAGTGTAGGGAGGTCCTTGGTTGATTTTGCTGCGATGGTGGTCAGTCGAGGGATTCCTGCACTGGAGCTTCCTATAAACTGTAGCGGGTTTTCTGAAGCCAGTGGAACTTTGTAAAGGCCTCGTAGTGTTACCCTGCCTCGCCTCCTCGGTAGAGGTGTATGGGATTGGCCGTCTCTTGGCAGATGGGTAACATGACTTGTGGGTAAAGATGTGCAACCTCTGCAGAGTGTAAAACTGGTATACTAGCCGTGCTCACGGTCATGAGCAGCTCGGACACTCACATGATTAATATATAGAACTAACTTCAATTTGTCATATGCATTGCATCGCAGGTGATGTTATTACTTTTGTTCTACTACTTAATTGGGTTGGTATTTACTTATACTTAGTAATTGCTAATAAAATTTTGACCAACTTTAAAAAGCAATGCTCAGCTCTAACCATCCTCTTTGGTAAGCCTTACACTTCACGTGAGCTCCCACCTTTGGCGAGTTCATGCACATTATTCCCCACAACTTGTTGAGCGATGAACGTATGTGAGCTCACTCTTGCTGTCTCACACACCCCCACAGGTCAAGAATAGGTACCGCATGTTGAGGCGCTTGGAGGATGCTGCGATGTGTTCATGAGAGGTCTAGGCCGTCGTCTCCCAGTCAACTTTGGGTTGCTGGACCGTTGTCTCCTTATAATGTAATTATCTATTTATTTGGTATAAAACTCCTATTATATAGTAAAGTTGTGACATTCGATCCTGTGCCATGATTCATCATATGTGTGAGACTTGGTCCCAGCACACCTGGTGATTATGTTCGTGCCCGGGTCTTGGTGGCCCGAAACCCGGGTGTGACAGAAGTGGTATCAGAGGAATGTTGACTATAGGACGAAACCTAGATAGAACTGGACAACCATTATCTACTTATCTTTGCTACTCTGATCCTTTCTAAACTTTCCTTAATCTCCGCTCATCTATTTCCGCTTTACTCTGATTATTCTTACCTTTTTCCTTCTAAAGACAAACTTGGATTTCACACTTTGAAATCCTGTGCCTAAAGTGACCTTTAGGAATAGGAGACCTAATCTTATGAACAAAAACAAAACTATTTTTGTAGGTATCTATGTGCTTCAATGTTTGTTCTTATGATACTTGTTTGATTTGGATCTTTGATTGAGTGTGATGAGTTGTGGAGTAATGTCCACAATTACATCTGCATATACATATAGGAAAAAATGCTTATAAAAATAACTAGATAAACTAAATTATCCCTCATTAAAGTATCTAGCCTAACAATATCCATCTCATCTTGAAAGATTCTATCCTACATCCATCTTATCTTAAAAAGATACTCATCTTATCTTGAAAAGATCTTATGTCACCCTAGTAGATCTAACTGACCTCAAAAGATTCTACCTTATCCATATGGATTCATCATGCCCCAATTAGCATATTTATCCCACTCTAGAATAACAACCATGATCTAATCCAAAGTAATTAGATATTATCTAG
This sequence comes from Zea luxurians, assembly GCA_029449295.1. Taxonomy (NCBI): domain Eukaryota; kingdom Viridiplantae; phylum Streptophyta; class Magnoliopsida; order Poales; family Poaceae; genus Zea; species Zea luxurians. The sequence goes on along the minus strand of JAOPSE010000082.1, from coordinate 5,810,981 downwards.
TCTAATCTAGTTATACCAATCTAATCTAGATCCCATCTAATCTAATATGGTCCAATCTAAAGTGAATTACTTAACGGACTAGTTAATACTAGTGAAATAGATTATACCCTGCTGGCCATGTTTTAACTTAAATTAGTACATCAGACCAAACCACCCATGAACAAATAACTTACCAGCATAATCATGGTGACCATCCATCCCATCCTAGATGTTGCCATATTACACTTATCTTATGCCACCAACCTGTTAACCATCTGTCCTTACCTACAAGTTATCCTAACTACATGCCCCTAATTCGGATAAAGACTTCAAGAACGAAGATCGAAGATGATCGACCTCATCAAATCAAGGAAGGATAAGATTCAAGATAGATCTTCAAAGGAATCAGGATTCACAATCTTGGATAGAGTCTTTCCTAGCCCTACCCTTTCTTAACCAAACCTATCTATGCTCTAAAGACATCTTCTATTCTACATAATAAAGTGGACATACATATATATACCCATGCTCCCCTAATCACTCACTAATGAAAAAACGAGAGGTTTTTGATTTTTGAAATAATTAGAAACTGAAAGTTAAATTGCAAACCACTCTCCCTATATCCCTTTTCCTACAAATCTCGAGGATGAGATTTCTGTTAAAGGGGGTAGGATTTGTAACACCCTAAATCTCATTTTGAGAATATAGTAAAAAAATTCAGCAAAATCTTAAATTAGAATATTTTTTTTGAATTCCCATAACATTGAAGTCACATCTCCTTAAATAAAAGTTCTATAGCAAAAATTCAATAAAAAGATTCTTATAAAAATTAACCTTTATTGAAATTTATAAGTATTAATGTGAGAACATTTCTTTTTAATAAGAGATCATACAATATAAACTACTTTTCTTAAAATAATTACATGTGTGCTACATATTCAAAGGCAATTGCTTATGTAGAATAATAAATGAATGAATATATATATATATATATGTGTGTGTGTGTGTGTGTATAAATATATTGACCTCTCATGCTGGTCCTTATGATTGTGCATTTAATTAAACTGGAAATCCAAAACCAAGTTTAAATTTGGAAATAGAAATAGAAATTTGGAATAAGAAAGGAGGAAAAAGAATAAAGGAAACAAAACCCTAATTGGGCCGCTTCTAACTGGCCAGCCCATTAACCCTCACCGTGCAGCCCATCTCCTTCTCCTCTCCTTTTCTTTTGTTATGGCGCTTACAGGTGGGCCATTGGCACTAGCTTCTCCCCTCAGTCACCACGACCAGCCACTCAGCTCTCTTGTGGTCCTGCCACTTCCATGTGGGGCCGAGATGGCAGCGATACCCCTATAACAGAATCCACACCTTCCCTCTTGCGCTCACCCCGAAGCCAACGCAGCAGAAAAACAAATGCAGCGGAGATCTCGGCGGACGTTTCCTGGCTCCGCTCGGTTCGGAGATTGTGGCAAACGGATCACCGAGATCACCGAAGCATGTGCCCTCCCCTGCTCGGACCTTTTCTCCTTCCGCCCTGGGTATAAATCCAAGGCCGCGACCCCCTTTTTTTCCTCTCCTTCGGTCTACACGAACGTCGGGGAAAGTGGTGAGTTGAGCGGGGCAGAGAGAAGGTTAGGGGGAGAGAGAGAGATCGTGCGCATGTGCAGATCTTTAACGAGCGCGTGATGGTTGGCCTCGGTTCGTTGGTCGACGGCGAGCTTCGATGCTTGCGTTGTCGTCGTTGGGCGCGGCGGACCTCCTCCAGTACGTGGTCGAGCACCTCCTCAAATCCTGACACCGGTAATGCTTCCATGCCGTGCTCCTTGTCCTCACCAGTGTATGTACCGAACTTGGGTTGGATTAGGGTACCGGGGCCCCTACTGGCCGTGTTTGGATGGAGCGCCGCCGTGGGGAGCTCGGCTGTAGGCGTGAGGTAGATGACGGGCTGAGGGCCGTTGATTCCATAGCAAACGGCTTAGATTAGAACGTGAGGATACCCTTTCAGCACTTAGAATCTGAAGCGTTGATCGAGAGATCGAGGGCCAGGGAAGAGAATTTGGCGCGGAAGGTTTCGGGTCGTTGATCCTAGATCGGATGGCCAGGGTAGGTACTGGTTCATTAAGTGAATTGATCATCTAGTTACCGTCGGATGGTGAACCTGCGGTCGAAATCCATGGATACCTCTTCGGCCGCTACTCTTTCTAAAGAACCCCTCAGATTATTTGAAACAAGCCCGCGGTCCACCATTATGCAAAGAATATTGCAGGTTAGTCCCATTATTTACATTGAGCACCCTGTACATTTAGGATATTGTGGCTTTAGTCCACACGACATTAAATCATGTAAAACACATTGGAAATATTGATTTTAATATAAAAATAATTCTAGAATCTTATTAAATTCATATTTAATTCATCTTAACTCCTTTTTGATCCATTTCAGTTGCATTAAATTCATAATAATGTTGTTTATGATCTAGTAACCTTGATTTATCATCAAACATAGATTAAAATTGTGCACTTAATTTATTCTATATTAAACACCTAAATCTTTATAAAACCATAACTTCTTAACCGTAACTCCGACTTTAGCGATTCTTGTTCTCACGATCTCGTAGCGACGCGTAGATTATTATTACGCAATTTATTCTTATGATTGGTGTGATGTTAATCTTGCCTATACCATGTTTGTTTGTATTGCTACGACTAGCGTGAGGTTACGAGTCACCTGAAGAGCAAGTTGGTACCTGGAATCTCAAGTCCCACGCAAGTTGTGCCCTTGATCACTTCTTTTTATCCAGTCATGTTCTGATTAATCATAATGATCTGCATAGGTTAATTTTGATGGGACCCAACAGGTTATCCTAGTTTGATTATCTTTATACCTTGACTCCACTAAACTTTTTGGGTAGTACCTGCTATTGCTTTATGTGGTTTTGGGTATGAAGATTACACTATTCATGATTATACTTTTGTTATCAGTTGTTATTTATTGTTCATGTTAAGATCATTATGTTAATTGGAACATGGAGAATCACTCGGGAAAACAGTGCTACCACAAGGGTTTATGGACGCCCTTGGCTGATTAACTAGGAAAGCTAGTGGATGATTACCTTACCCGAAAGGGGCAAGGGCAGTAGGGGAGTGGTCAGTGTAGAGAGGTCCTTGGTTGATTTTGCTGCGATGGCGGTCAGTCGAGGGATTCCTGCAATGGAGCTTCCTATAAACTGTAGAGGGTTTTCTCAAGCTAGTGGAACTTTGTAAAGGCCTCATAGTGTTACCCTGCCTCGCCTCCTCGGTAGAGGTGTATCAGATTGGCCGTCTCTTGGCAGATGGGTAACATGACTTGTGGGTAAAGATGTGCAACCTCTTCAGAGTGTAAAACTTGTATACTAGCCGTGCTCATGGTCATGAGCAGCTCGGACACTCACATGATTAATATATGGAACTAAATTCAATTTGTCATATGCATTGCATCGCAGGTGATGTTATTACTTTTGTTCTACTACTTAATTGGGTTGGTATTTACTTATACTTAGTAATTGCTAATAAAAATTTGACCAACTTTAAAAGCAATGCTCAGCTCTAACCATCCTCTTTGGTAAGCCTTACACTTCACGTGAGCTCTCACCTTTAGCGAGTTCATGCACATTATTCCCCACAACTTGTTGAGCGATGAACGTATATGAGCTCACTCTTGCTGTCTCACACCCCCTCGCAGGTCAAGAACAGGTACCGCAGGTTGATGCGCTTGGAGGATGCTGCGATGTGTTTGTGAGAGGTCTAGGCCGTCGTCTCCCAGTCAACTTTGGGTTGCTGGACGGTTGTCTCCTTATAATGTAATTATCTATTTATTTTGTATAAAACTCCTATTATATAGTAAAGTTGTGACATTCAATCATGTGTCATGATTCATCATATGTGTGAGACTTGGTCGTAGCACACCTGGTGATTATGTTCACGCCCGGGTCTTGGTGGCCCGAAACCCGGGTGTGACACATACCCTAATAGGGTAAAAACCCGTCACGTTTCGGGTAATGGGTACCCTTTGCCATCTCTAGGTGCAGTACTATATGGCACTAGCACCTATTAGTGCATGTGCCAACCCAGGCACTATTTCACTTAAAGATTTCAAAAATCTAGAACATGTTTAAGATTACATATATAATTTTAAAATATATAAACATTTATACAAATTTAGTGTTGATTAATTATATTTAAAACCATAACAAATCAGAATTCACAATCACATGCACATATCATAATAACATCTATAAACCACCACGAGTCCGTGGCGGATCCAGAATTTTAGTATAAGGTATGCCATCTAAAATTTATATATATATTCGATCAAACTATTTTAATTAAACCATTTGACAATTCAGTAACAGTAATTTAGTATACATACACTACATTACATAGTAAAAATTTTAATTTGAAGATTAAGTTAAAACCATAAATAATAAGTGTTATATATGAAATTATGTTAAAATATTCACAAATTATAATATAAATAGATAAAAAATCATGTAAGCGTGAAAGAGAATTCCATTTGAATTTTCGGCTAAGATTTTCTAAGAGACATAATCAGTGTCTTGATTATATTATCATTCATTCACTTAAAAACACAATACCAAATAGTTAAATAAATTATACTTGCACGAATTAAATCCTCAATGATTACACAAACAATCACGTGATCTTGTTGCACAAAGGAATAGAGATACCTTATTAATTCTAGCAATTTAAGTAGATATGATTTTTATTATACAAAAAGAGAGAGATTGAATATTACGTTTTGGTGTTTGGGTGATAAGGCGCCACAAGTGTGCATAGGGTCCTCCTCTATCTTTCGACTCTCGAAAGCTCAAGACCCATCATAAAGTCTACATCCAACAGTCTAGCCTCTAGCGACATTTGCATCTCATGAGTCACATCTGTTAAAGAATTCAATAAATTAAGCGTTGGGATGTTGATTTTGTGATCATATTCGTCCAGCATGCCATCCTAATTCCCAAAGACTATAGACCTGAACACAAAGGAAGCACAAGCTATATATAAAAACGGTAGCGCAACATTCTTTCTACTAGAATAAAGAGCGCCCTATCGGGCGCTTTAGCGTTCGTAGGCAAGCCAAACTTATGTTTGTAAAGGATAGGTCAAATGTGGTCAGCTATCAGTCATCCCCAACATCGCATCTCAGGGTTGGGTCCAAAGAGTTCATGATATTTACAAAGCACGCATGAGCTGTCCATGACACAACAGGTCCAGTAACTAATTAACTAAGACATGGGCCACCACTCTAGAGGAACTGCAAATGAAATATCACACATTGCAAGTGGCCCTGCAAAGAAAACAAGTGCTTGTGTTGAGCACCGAAGCACCACAGACAGAATGGGAGGCATATCAGTTGTAATTTGTCGCAATAGCCAATATATAAAACAGTGGTAACATATAAATGAGTTGTGGAATAAAATGCATTTCTGGGTTGCCAAAATACTTTAGCCACACCAATACCTAGAACACAGTTTGTAGCCATGCGATCTGGCAAAAGATTTTAACAACGGGCAGTTGATATGTACAAAAGAGTAGGTTTTTCTTCTGCCAATACACAGAGGGGAGGAAAGGTAACAAGCATCATTTTGAATGAGATGCATTCTCGTTGCCCGCCAGCTTATCAAAAGCGTAGCATCATGATTAAAGTTAACCTGAAATAAATTTGGACAACATTACCAAAAGAATACACAGAGTAAAAAACTATACAAAATATCGATCAAACTCTATTAGCCAATAGACGTATCCTTCTAGGTAAGCAACTAACAATGTACAATCCCCTCTGAAATATGGAATTGATCTCTAATACTGTGATTAGTAAAAAGCAAACATTCAACCAAAAAATTAAGACCCCCATTTAACATGTACAATGTGAGACCAACAACACAAACAATTTGGTGAGCAAATATGGCATGTAAGGCAATTGGTATAGAATTAAACGTGTTTGTTGTTCACCTCAAACCCAGATGTATTCATGTTTTATATCAAATTCAGATTTGGGTTGAACTAAAATAATAGTTTCCCCAATAGAATATAGCAGCTGCATCTCAGTGGACACTATGTGGGCGACATGAGCAGTGCTTGTAGAAGGAAGGGATATTTTGAAACAACATTTTTCGTAAAAAAAGAAAACGGAATAGTAGTGGGCATCATAGGTCATAGTCCATAACTGTTTTGATGAGATAAAAGACATGTACCTTGACGATTTGTATAGCCAAATCGTCAGCGATGTTGCGGACATCTTTCCCATCCAGCTAATATATACAACAACTTGAGAAAAATAGTAATAGATGATAATCCTGAATTACACGTGGCTGTAACCGTGAAGGCAAAAGGTCCACGTTCCTTGACCAGCACCTAATTATCTTTGTCATCACTGAAAAGGTAGCAGACGCAATTGTAGTCAAACAACAACATGCATATATGTTTGATATATCAAAAATGGAAAGCCTCGACCCCCAACTTGAGATCTTTCAATACATGTAAATTCTAGACAACATAGGCGAATGCCTGGGTAAAACTTCTGTCCAAACTACTCAAAAAATTGGAACAATTAAACTCAGATTAGAAAAGCAGAAGTAAATCAGCCATTGTACGATGGTGGAGGAAAATAAAGGCATTCGATCTTGTGCCATTCTTATGAAGCATCAACTTACCTCTCTAACAGTATTATGGATCCATTTGAGTCATTGATGGTGGGTGAGGGTGCCAAATTGTATGCTACTCACTCCCTCCTGATCTCATCTAGGTTCAGTTTACAATGATCAGTAGATCAAGTGTTACACAAAGTAACGTGGCTAGGCCAAGTGTTCGCTACAGATGTGTACAAGCCAAGAAAAGGAAATCAAAAAATTGTCCATACATTATCACATTTCATATTCAAATGACAGACTCAACTTGCTAAGGAACCTGAGAGAACCGACCTAGTATTTGTTGATCTTACAGAATGTACGGTGAATAGCTTTATATTGAAACCATAATTCCACAAATTGAGACATTCTGAAAAATGATATTAGTTCTATCCTTGTAGATTTACTGTCTATGAAGTAGCAGATTTGGGGTTCCAATGGCCGCTAGTGCTATGAGGTCAATCCTTTCCTTGCTTACATTTGCGATTTCAAAATTTTCAAGATGTCATAAAGTGGGTAAGTACTACTGGTTATGAGCATTCAGATCCTATAGTAACTGATGATCTTGAACTGCAGATACATGAAGAGCTGGAGAAGTTTTATTCTTGTACTCGTTCTAGAAGGGCAAGGGGAGGGCTATAGAAATTTTATTTCTGCACTCCAACGGTTATGCTCTAAGTCATGTATTTTAGGAAACAAATTATATTATCAGGAAAGAAAAGGTTTGGGATAATATAGAAAACAAGGATATATCACTAATCTAGGATGCAGTATATTTAGGTCAATTCATTATATGCTTTATATTTTTTTGGAAGAGACTATAATTTAGGACACTATTTAAATTGTTTTTATAAGTTTAGATCTATATTTTAAGATATGACACCAATTTAAGGGACCTTGGAGATGCTCTGACAGAAGTGCTGATAACAGACTTGCTAGTGAGATCTCAAGCAGCTAGCTAGCTCGGTGTTTAAGGAACTCGTTGCCTTTCACACTTTGGTCCTTTTGCTCGGTTAGTTTCAGTGCTACAACCCTAAATTTGACTTATGGGCTATGGCCTTAGCCTATAAAGACATCAACACAATATACCTTGTATCTTTCAAACTTAATTATTTTATACTCTATATTTCAGATGACTGAACAATATACCTTGTATCTTTCAAACACAATATACCTTTTATACTCTATATTTCAGATGACAATACACAGTAATTGATAACCCTTCTCAGACTGAACAAAAAAACGACTTAGGCCCCCTACCAAATCGCTCCAAGGTATCTTAGTGCAAGAGGGAATAAACAAACAAAATTCTCCAAACGGATTTCAGATGCTTATTGAAAGTCGCCTAGAGGGGGGGTGAATAGGGCGAATCTGAAATTTATGAACTTAAGCACAACTACAAGCCGGGTTAGCGTTAGAAATATAAACGAGTCCGAGAGAGAGGGCGCAAAACAAATCGTGATCAAATAAAGAGCGAGACACGATGATTTGTTTTTCCGAGGTTCGGTTCTTGCAAACCTACTCCCCGTTGAGGTGGTCACGAAGACCGGGTCTCTTTCAACCCTTTCCCTCTCTCAAACGGTCACCTAGACCGAGTGAGCTTCTCTTCTCAATCAAACGGAACGCGAAGTTCCCGCAAGGACCACCACACAATTGGTGTCTCTTGCCTTGGTTACAATTGAGTTTGATCACAAGAAGAATGAGAAAGAAAAGAAGCAATCCAAGCGCAAGAGCTCAAATGAACACAACAAATCTCTCTCTCTAATCACTAAAGCTTTGTGTGGAGTTGGGAGAAGATTTGATCTCTTTGGTGTGTCTTGAATTCAATGCTATAGCTCTTGTAAGCTGTAGAAGTGTAGAAACTTGGATGCCATTGAATGTGGGGTGGTTGGGGTATTTATAGCCCCAACCACCAAAAATGGTCGTTAGAAGTGTGCTGTCGCATGGCGCACCGGACAGTCCGGTGCGCCAGCCACGTCAGCCAGCTGTTGGGGTTCGACTGTTGGAGCTCTGACTTGTGGGGCCTCTGGGCTGTCCGGTGGTGCACCGGACAAGTCCTGTAGACTATCTGGTGCGCCAACTACGCGTGCTCTGACTCTGGCGCGCACTGTAGCGTAATTAATGCGGTTGCAGACGACCGTTGCGCGCGAAGTAGCTGTTGCTCCACTGGCACACCGGACAGTCCGGTGTGGCACCGGACACTGTCCGGTGCTTCACCGGACAGTCCGGTGAATTATAGCGGAGCGCCCTCTGATTTTCCCGAAGGTAGCGAGTTCAGCGTCGAGTGCCCTGGTGCACCGGACATGGTCCGGTGGTGCACCGGACACGGTCCGGTGGTGCACCGGACGGTCCGGTGCGCCAGACCAGGGTGCCTTGGGTTGTCTTTTGCTCTCTTTGTTTGAATGCTATAGCTCTTGTAATGTGTTGAAGGTGGAAAACTTGGATGCTATTGAATATGGAGTGGTTGGGGTATTTATAGCCCCAACCACCAAAATATGGCCGTTGGAAGACTGTTGTCGCATGACGCACCGGACAGTCCGGTGCGCCAGCCACGTCAGCCAGCCGTTGGGGTTCGACCGTTGGAGCTCTGACTTGAGGGGCCTCTGGGCTGTCCGGTGGTGCACCGGACAGGTCCTGTAGACTGTCCGGTGCGCCAACTACGCGTGCTCTGTCCTCTGCGCGCGCAGGCACGCATTAAATGCGTTGCAGTCGACCGTTTCGCGCGAAGTAGCCGTTGCTCCGCTGGTACACCGGACAGTCCGGTGAATTATAGGTGGGGCGGCCTCCTATTTTCTCGAAGGTGGCAAGTTCAACTTCGAGTTCCCTGGTGCACCGGACACTGTCCGGTGGCACATTGGACACGGTCCGGTGGCACACCGGACCTTCCGGTGTTGTCTTTTGCTCTCTTTGTTTGAACCTTTTCATGGTCTTTTTATTGGCTTAATGTGAACCTTTGGCACCTGTAAAACTTATAGACTAGAGCAAACTAGTTAGTCCAATTATTTGTGTTGGGCAATTCAACCACCAAAATCAATTAGGAAATAGGTGTAACCCTAATTCCCTTTCAATCTCCCCCTTTTTGGTGATTGATGCCAACACACACCAAAGCAAGTATAGAAGTGCATAATTGAACTAGTTTGCAAAATGTAAGTGCAAAGGTTACTAAGAATTGAACCAATAATTATTTTCATAAGATATGCATGGATTGTTTCTTTATATTCTCAACATTTTGGACCACGCTTGCACCACATGTTTTGTTTTTGCAAATACTTTTGTAAATTCTTTTCAAAGTTCTTTTGCATGTAGTCAAAGGTAAATGAGTAAGATTTTGAGAAGCATTTTCAAGATTTGAAATTTTCTCCCCCTGTTTCAAATGCTTTTCCTTTGACTAAACAAAACTCCCCCTATATAAGATCTTCCTCTTAGTGTTCAAGAGGGTTTTAAGATATCAATTTTGAAAATACTATTTTCTCCCCCTTTTGAACATAATGAGATACCAATTTGAAAACATCATTTTTTAAAAAATTAGGTGGTGGTGCGGTCCTTTTGCTTTGGGCTAATACTTTCTCCCCCTTTGGCATGAATCGCCAAAAACGGATACTTGAGTGAAATATAAGCCCTTGTAGAACTACTTTCTTCCTTTTTGGCAAACAAAATATAAGTGAAGATTATACCGAAGTCGGAGAGTTGTTCGGAGCGACGGCGAAGGATGAGTTGATGGAGTGGAGTGGAAGCGTTTGTCTTCGCCGAAGACTCCAATTCCCTTTCAATACACCTATGACTTGGTTTGAAATATACTTGAAAAGACATTAGTCATAGCACATGAAAGAGATATGATCAAAGGTATATTTATGAGCTATGTATGCAAGACATTAAAAGAAATTCCGAGAATCAAGAATATTTAGCTCATGCCTAAGTTTGTTAAAGGTTTGTTCATCTAGTGGCTTGGTAAAGATATCTGCTAATTGTTCTTTAGTGTTGATATAAGCAATCTCGATATCCCCCTTTTGTTGGTGATCCCTTAGAAAATGATACCGAATGGCTATGTGTTTAGTGCGGCTATGCTCAACGGGGTTATCCGCCATGCGGATTGCACTCTCATTATCACATAGAAGAGGAACTTTGGTTAATTTGTAACCATAGTCCCTAAGGGTTTGCCTCATCCAAAGCAATTGCGCGCAACAATGGCCTGCGGCAATATACTCGGCTTCGGCGGTAGAAAGAGCGACGGAATTTTGCTTCTTTGAAGCCCAAGACACCAAGGATCTTCCCAATAACTGGCAAGTCCCCGATGTGCTCTTTCTATTAATTTTACACCCCGCCCAATCGGCATCCGAATAACCAATCAAATCAAATGTGGATCCCCGAGGATACCAAAGCCCAAACTTAGGAGTATAAACTAAATATCTCAAGATTCGTTTTACGACCGTAAGGTGAGCTTCCTTAGGGTCGGCTTGGAATCTTGCACACATGCATACGGAAAGCATTATGTCCGGTCGAGATGCACAAAAATAGAGTAGAGAGCCTATCATCGACCGGTATACCTTTTGATCTACGGATTTACCTCCCGTGTCGAGGTCGAGATGCCCATTGGTTCCCATGGGTGTCTTGATGGGCTTGGCATCCTTCATCCCAAACTTGTTTAGAATGTCTTGAATATACTTCGTTTGGCTAATGAAGATTCCCTCTTAGAGTTGCTTCACTTGAAATCCTAAGAAGTACTTCAACTCCCCCATCATCGACATCTCGAATTTTTGTGTCATGATCCTACTAAATTCCTCACATGTAGATTCCTTAGTAGACCCAAATATAATATTGTGGCGGAACTGCCCGAATTATTCCGACTTAAGTGCCTAAGTCCCACCTTAGAGGCTAGACCACACTTAAATGGGAATAACCCGTCAATCCCTCGGATCTAGTCCGACAAGGCCACTGACAGGATCAAGTACCACAATCTCACTCGATGGTGAGTCACAGAGCAAATACAATAAAGCATAAAACCATGCATTAAGGAGTATTAAATTATTACATCACCATCGGAGTTTTGCAAAAGTAGTCATCATTGTTCGAGTGCAGCGGAATAAAACTAACGATAAATAAATAGAGAGATGGGGAAGCCTGTCCCATCACTCCTCATGCTCCTCCTCAGCCGAGGCGGGGTCCCACTCGATAGTCCAACCCGGTGGCAAGATGGACGGCCAAGTCACTCCAGCAACCATATCCTCCAAAGAACCTGTAAAATTATGCCACAAGCAAGGCTGAGTATACTAATACTCAGCTAGACTTACCCGGTGTGATGAGTCTACTCCTCTACCTCTAGACATGCAGCTGTTTGGCTGTGGGGTTTGGTTGCCAAAAGCACTAGCTGAGTTTCTAAGTCAAGTTTTAACTTTGCCAATTTAAGTGTGACTCTCTTAAGGCTAAATGTGTACTATCTACTCATACATAGTAGCAAACATTTTTAGCAATCAACATCTTGTATCAACTCATCATATTTCCACTTGTTACTCAATGCAGTACAATGGATCAAGCAATCTCATTAGCTGCGAGAAGCAGACGATTCGAATCGAGTTTTTATCCTTGCAAGGTAAACCTAAACACACGACGTGGCGAGGCACTCCGTCCCCACACACATCAACCGTCCCCATCGATTCCCTGGCAACAGATCAGGGCTCACCGCCTTGGCGTACAATGCCTCACTGACCCCGACTGCCGTCGTGCAGTGACCGCACTTGTACCCACCATAACCGGAATGGGAGACCACGTCTCAGGTCGCGTGAGGGGCAAAGTCCGCGGGCAGGTTCACTCAGGTACTAGGCTTACCGATTTACCATATTTCTCGGTATGTGTTTAGTACGTTCAAACGCTTGACACAGGTATCGCACGTTAATCCTTATTCCAAATTTTCCATCTCGTAGACAACCAATCCCCATGGATTGTTGTCCACAGACTAGTATCATGATGATATGAAAGTGGGTACAACCAATTCCTGATCTCGTGCGAGTGCTAGAAAAATCACTCGTCTTCTACCGAGATCCTAATTAAATAAAGCAGCTACTCGACCTAGCATACTAGTATCCATCTCAAAAGGATTCCTGAGATCATGCAACTAGGGTTTCAAACAACTCCTACACTTAAGTGCACATTCAATCCTACAATCATTAAGTGTAGTAAAATAGCATAAATAACAGGTTATGCATAAAACCGGGGCTTGCCTTCCAAAGCTGTGGCAGGCAGGTCCTCTGGTGCAGGCTCTGGTGCTGGATCCGGGGCTACCTCCTGAGCAGCTCCTTGCTCCGGCACGAGGACGTACTCTCCGTCAGCAAGGTTACAGTCTATCGAAATGCAATGAATATGTATGTCATGATTATGCAGGATTTAATAACATTATGCTAAAGGAAGAAAAACTACGTTAATGAGTAACTTAGGGTTTCTTGGTCATACGTGGCTTTAGTGGTTTATGCTTATCACTCTTGGTTTAGGTTTTGTTAGGGCTAGGCATAGTGGATTGGTATTTCCTTTATATATTTCAGTGGACAATTTACAAAGGGTTTTAGGATGACACTAATTTCCATTATTCATTTTCCCTTTCTTTATTTTCTATTTATGAATTCTAGTGTAGGTTTGAACTACAACAGGGAATTAACTTTTTCCAAAAATTCTGTAAAAATTACAGTAGCTTGCCATTGGTCAATAGCCTGTTCTAGGAATTTGAGATTCAAAATAAAAAGGCTATGCTCTAGACAAAAATAACAAAAGTTGTGTAAATGGGCCACTTTGCATTACAACTCTTAACTAGGAGTGGGTTCTGTCCTAAGGGTTATTTTTGTTGGCATCTAACAGTAATAATAAGCTTCTGTGCCAAAAATCACAGAAAGCTAAGGGATGGTCATTTTGTTGTGATTTTCCAAAGTTTAATGCCAAAAAGGCACTTTCCACTACCTTGCTATTTGAAAAATGTCAAACAACAGATTTCATAGTTTTCCTATGTTCTTTATAACAAAAGATTTACTATCCCAAAGGTTGGGGTGTTTTCACCTTGGGGTTATTTTTGTAGGGCTTTTCTAAGTTTTCCTTGTTTTCTTAAAATAAAAGGTATCCTATTTATTTTATACTAAACCAGGGTATAATCAATTTTTCTAGTAACCTACACTGAATAAGTATACTAACAAAAATATGGGGGCTCCCTGGTTCTTTATTTAAATCACTTTTCCTATTTTCTTTAACCTTAAGCATAATGTAAAATAAATGGCAAACTCTACCTTAATGGGGTGTACAGAAGGGTTTAGCATTTTTAAATAGGTCAGTAGGTGGTCATAAACTTCTCCAAATTTTCTTAACTCTAGTTAAATAGTGCAACTATTTTTCTTCCCATTATTTAGCTTTTGGTCAAATCAGTATCTAAATCAGAACCCTAAAGTTTTCTGTAGTACATAGGGGTTTTATATTTTCTTAAGTAGTTTATATTATTTAAGATCTCATAAAACTGATTTGACTAAATTTGGATGAATAAAACAGAAGATATGAATTATTCAAGTTCTGTTCAAATTTTAAATCAGATTTAATAAAACGTTTCCTGGAAAACCACTTTGCACCGAGGTCCTTGGGTTATTTCTAAACTAACTCTCTCAGTTATACCCCTGCGCTACTATTCATCTGAGTCACTGACATTGCGCAAAACCCCCTAGCTTTTTCTTCTTCTCCCCCGCGGTCCCTCCCTAGGTTTAAACAGTACCCACGAGAAAGAAAAGGGTGGTGCGGCTTACCGGCGGCGAGAGAGGTCCGACGAGGGGCGGGGTTGGCTCTGGGAGGTTCTGACGGTCACAACGGTGTACGGCTCGACGGCGGGGGTGGCCGGAATCGTCCGGTCCACGTGCGCAGGCGGGGGCTCTCGTCGGCGGCGAGTGTTCCGGTCAAACCACGGCGATCTAGTTCAATCCAATGGCACGGTGAGCTTCACGGGGTGATGTAGAGGCTATCTGTGCATTGAATCAAAAAATGGCGCAGTGACTTACCCGGTCCACGTGCGCCGGCGGGGCTCTGAACTCCGGCAAGCACGATTTCGCTATTCCGGTGGCGCGGGTCCTCGGTTCAAGCTCGTGCAAGCTTCACGGCCTCTCAGGGAAGCTATCTGAGGGCTTGGATCGAGCGGAGGAGGGCGGGAAAGGGGTTGGCCACGGTGGTTGCCCTCGGGCGGCTCTGGCGGGTCGCGGGGAGGTCGCCGGAGCTATGGGCGAGCTCGGGGGAGTTGGGCGTGGTACGGAGGAGGCAACGGGGAAGGCAGCCGGGCACTGGGACGGGCTTTATAGCCGTGGCGCGGGCGTGGTCACGGGCGGCCGCGGGCGCGCGGGGGTTCGCGCATGGGCGTGCTCTGAGCGCGCCCACGAGTGTCAGCCCGCGTCGAACATGTGGGAGCTCGCTTCTGCCATGGTCCAACGGCGGATTTGAGCACCTTAGCGTGCGTTTCTTGGCCAAACCACTGTGTACGGTCTCTTCCCTGCTCCATACCCTACCTTTTTGCTATGAGTTCCAAGTTAAGATACGGTCGGGGTAGGGAGATAGAGGGGTGAGAAGTTGCCTATGTCATAGCTGTCCAAACCGGGACAAAAGCTATGCCAAGTCGTGTCAAACGACTTAGGGTAGGTGTCAACTTCCTCCAGGGCATTCTAGGGGTAATTTGGTGCCACTTTGTCAATTGGGTCGAAGTGTTTTGAATTTTGGATGAGGGTGAACATGTGTGATCTTTGGCCAAAGGTTAGTTTTGGACTTAGGCATTTTCTGATTTTTCTTTTGTGCTCAAACCTTTGGTGAACTTTTTGGGGCTTTTTTGAAATCTTTTTGGGGTTACTTTCTTACTATTATTTGTAGGTTATTAAGTGTACTACAACTTTTATACTTGGCCCAAGCCATGATCAAAAGGTTTTCATGACCTTTTGGTCATACTTACATCTAGGGTTCCCATTGTCCAAAGGGGTTTGTATTAAGGTTTTGGGCAATTCTCCCCTTTAGATGTGCATGATAAGTTAGGGTATGATATCCAAGATGGGTTGCACTTGCTTAGGACCTTGAATTCTAAGTTTGATGTACTTTGCTCAAACTAACCCACATGTAATAGTAGGTTTAAATGGTGTAGCCCTGGGTGGACACCCTGAGTAACACCTGGGGTGTTACAGCCCTCCCCCCTTAAAGGAATCTCGTCTCGAGATTTTAGGTAGAGTCCCTTGGAGGGGTGCTTGAAGATGTGTTGGTGTGCTACCCTTTCTTTTATCCAAGTTTCTCTTGTTAACTGCTCTTCGAATGTCATTCTCTTTGCAACTTCAGAAGGAAGTCCTTTTTAAGTTAAATCCACAACTTAGACTACCCTTGTTATCTAAGTTTTTCTTATATTTGTATTCAAAGGGCAGGTGGCGGTGGGGTTTTGGGTTACGTACCGACTCCTTTGGGCAGAAAGTCGGGGAAGCGAGAGCGTAGAAAATCCTCAGTCTCCCATGTAGCTTCTTCTACTGAATGGTGACTCCACTGAACCTTATACATTCTGATTGACTTTGTCCGTGTTGACCTCTCTTTCTGATCCAATACCTTGACGGGGTACTCTTGATAGGACAAGTCTGGTTCTATCTCAATGTCTGGTTCAGGTAGCACTTCAGTAGGCAGGCGGACACATTTCCGCAGCTGAGATACATGAAACACATTGTGAACTACTGACATGTGAGGTGGTAATTCCAATTGATAGGCTACGGGTCCACAACTTGCTTTGATCTCATAGGGTCCAATGTAGCGAGGAGCTAACTTGCCCTTGATCCCGAATCTCTAAACACCCTTGGTGGGTGACACCTTAAGATAGACATGGTCTCCCACTTCAAACTGTAGAGGATTCCGCCTCTTGTCATGATAACTCTTTTGCCTGGCCTGAGCAGCTTCTAAGTTCTTCTTAATGACCCTGACCTTTTCCTCTGCTTCAAGTACCAATTCTGGCCCAAATATTTCCCTCTCTCCGGCTTGAGACCAATTCAGCGGGGTTCTACATCTTCTCCCATATAAGGCTTCAAAAGGTGCCATCTTCAGACTGGACTGGTAGCTGTTATTATAAGAAAACTCTTCCAAAGAAAGACACTTGTCCCAATCCTTTCCGTAGTGTAGGACACATGCCCGCAACATGTCTTCCAAAATCTGATTTACCCTTTCCGTCTGGCCATCTGTTTGAGGATGGTATGCTGAGCTTCGTATTACCTGGATCCCAAGTGAGTCTTGCAGCTGCTCCCAAAAGCGTGCCACAAACGGTGCTCCTCTGTTAGATATAATGGTTTTTGGAATACCATGCAACCGCACTATTTGATCAACATAAATTTCTGCATATTTCTCTGTCTTGTGGGTGGTATGCACTGGTAAGAAATGAGCGGTCTTGGTCAATCTGTCCACAATAACCCAAATGGAATCATGGTGCCTGGAGGTATTGGGCAATCCCACGATAAAGTCCATGCAAATGTCCTCCCATTTCCAAGATGGTATGGGAAGGGGTTGCAAAGGGCCTGCTGCCTTCAAATGACTGGCTTTGATTCTCTGGCAGGTATCGCACTCGGATATGTACTTGGCAATTTCCCTCTTCATCCTGGTCCACCAGTATAAGGATCTGAGATCATGGTACATCTTGTTTCTACCAGGGTGCATGGAGAATTTGGAAAGGTGAGCTTCATCCAATATCCTCTTTCTGAGTTCAGGGTCCTTGGGGACAACCAATCGATCTCCAAACCATAGAATTCCCATGTTGTCCTGACGGAAGCACTTGTATTTCTCCGCCTTCTGCTTGATCATTTCTTTGATAACCTGCACACCCTTGTCTTCAATCTGTGCCCTGACTATTTGCTCTTGCAGTGTGGGCTCCACCGAGATATAATTTAAATCACCCGAGGAAACAACTTCCAGGTTCAATTTGCACAACTCATCACACAGGGTGGTAACTCTTGCATCCATGCTCATACAATTGCACTGGGCCTTTCTGCTCAAGGCATCTGCCACGACATTGGCTTTGCCAGGATGGTAATGCACCTCCAAATCATAATCCTTGATTAATTCTAACCATCTCCTCTGCCTCATGTTCAGATCTGCCTGAGTGAAAATGTATTTGAGGCTCTTGTGATCCGTGTAAATGTTACAGTGAGCTCCCATCAGGTAGTGTCTCCATATCTTGAGAGCATGAACCACAGCTGCTAATTCCAGATCATGTGTAGGGTAGTTCTGCTCATGGGGTCTGAGTGCCTGGGAGGCATAAGCAATCACTCTGTTATCTTGCATTAAGACGCATCCCAATCCGGTGCCGGAAGCATCACAATAAACTTCAAAGGGCTTGGTGTTATCAGGTTGAGCCAGCACTGGGGCTATTGTCAAATGCTGCCTTAGTGTATGAAAGGCTTCTTCACACTTCTGGCTCCAATTATACTTGACTCCCTTCTTCAACAGTTCAGTCATTGGCTTGGCAATCCTGGAGAAATCCAGAATAAATCGTCGATAATACCCTGCCAATCCCAGAAAACTCCGAATCTGCCTCACTGTAGTCGGGGGTTTCCAATCCATCACCTCTTGTACCTTCTCAGGATCAACAGATATCCCATCCTGAGAAATTGTGTGACCTAAGAATTTAATTTCCTTCAGCCAAAATTCACATTTAGACAATTTGGCATACAACTGATGGTCACGCAGTCTCTGAAGTACAGTATGCAAGTGTTTAGTGTGCTCGGCTTCATTCTTGGAATAGACCAGAATATCATCAATGAAAACGACCACGAATTTGTCCAACTCTGGCATGAATACTGAGTTCATTAGGTACATAAAATAAGTCGGGGCATTGGTCAGCCCAAAAGACATCACCAAAAACTCATAAAGCCCATATCTGGTTGAGAAGGCCGTCTTGGGAATATCACTGGTACGGATCTTGATCTGATGGTAGCCCGAGCGAAGATCTATCTTGGAGAACACTTTGGCTCCCACCAACTGATCAAACAAGACATCAATGCGGGGCAGTGGGTATTTGTTCTTGATAGTCACCGCATTGAGAGGGCGGTAATCGACACACATTCTCAAACTCTCATCCTTTTTCTTCACAAATAAGGTCGGACATCCCTAAGGGGAAGTACTTGGGCGAATGAACCCCTTGTCCAACAACTCCTGCAGTTGCTTTTTCAGTTCTGCTAATTCTGCGGGAGGCATCCTATAGGGTCTCTTGGAGATAGGAGCAGTCCCGGGTTGCAATTCAATGGCGAACTCAATGTCTCGGTCAGGTGGCATCCCAGGCAATTCATCCGGAAAAACATCTGGGTAATCACAGACCACTGAGATCCCTTCCACTGGTGACTCTATCATAGTGAATGCACAAGAACGGGTACAACCCTAGTCAGGTAGATACAAGGTGATCTCGCCATCCAAAGGGGAGTGGATTTCTATGGCTCTGGCTGCGACATCAATCACCGCGTGGTGTCGCGATAACCAATCAGTCCCTAGGATGATATCCACACTATCCAATCCCATTATCAAGAGAGTGGTTTTAAAAATGAAACTACCCAGCTTAGTTGGTACGTGTCTATTGATCTGATAGGTGGCAATCCTGCCTCCTGGTGTTGAAATTGTAATACCCCCGTTGGTGTGGAGGAAAGGTAACTGACACTTGGCACTAAATTTGGTACTGATAAAACTGTGTGATGCACCAGAATCAAAAAAACTATAGCAGGATAATTCAAAACTGTAAAGATACCAGTCAAGACGGGTGCTCCCTCTGGAATATCAGCCATGGTGGTGAAGTTCAGCCTGCCTTGCCTCACTTGCACCTTCTGCCTCTTGCCTTGGTTCTGATTAACATTCTGCCCCTGCCTCTACTGGTTTCTGGGGCAATTCTTGGCATAATGTCCGGTGTTGCCGCATGTGAAACACCTGTTGTCATTTGCCTGGCGATATTGCTGCTGCTGCTGATTGTTCCTCTAAGCTGGAAACTGGGTATGGTTGGGTGTCTACTGCTGCTGCTGTGGTTGGATCACCCAACGCCCTTGCTGCTGCTGAGGTCCCCTGCTCTGGGTGTCAGACACAATCCTGAAGCACTGCGGCTGAGCTGAGGGTCCTGCCACTGGGGTCTTCCTCTTCTTCTCTGCCTGACGAGCGGTGATACAGTCCTCCTGGGAGATGGCCATGTTGACCAACTCATTATAGCTGTTGGCCCTGACGGTGTTGAGACGGTCACGGAGCTTAGTGTTGAGCCCCCTCCTGAACCTGTCTCTCTTCTTCTCGTCCGTATCTGCATGATACCCGGCATACTGGCACAGGTCATTAAAGGCCTGAGCATACTGTAATACTGTTCGGTAGCCCTGAGTGAGTGCCAGAAACTCGTTGAGCTTTCGGTCCATAATTCTGGCTGGTATATGGTGCCCCCTAAAAGCTGCCTTGAATTCTCTCCATTCCACCTCTCGGTCCTCTGGCTGCAAAGCAAGAAAATGGTCCCACCAAGTCCTTGCGGGTCCGCGAATGTAAAGCCCAAAATTGGTATAAGGAAAATAATAATAATATTAATAAAATGAATAGATAAGTAAATAAGTGAGTGTTTTGGGGATCCCTTGATTTCCTTTTTATTTTTCTCTACATACTCAACTAATGGCATTAAATTATACAAATAACAAATAAATTAATAAAGGAATGTGCACCTCATGCTGATGTTATTTCTGTGATGAATTTTATTTGAATCAAGGAATCATAATTTAATTTGACCTCAACTTATATATATAAAGGGATTTTAATAGAGTTAGTACTTTCTTCCCTAATTAAACACTAGGGAGAAGAATAAATAATAATAACAATAAAAAAATAATAATGGAAGTAGAAGAAGTATTATTCATATTATACTATTGTGTGATTTTTAAATCTAGAGTTCAAAACTTTGATTTAAATTGAGTTGGAATCCTTGAATTTGGAAATAGAACTAGAAAAGAAAAGGGAAAAGGGAATAGCAGTGTTTGGGCCGGATTTCGGTTTTCACAGCCCACTGGAAACTCCCTCACCGGCCCATGCGACGATGGCACTGACACCTCAGCCCACGTTCCGCGCACGCGTGATGACTCCTGCGGTATTGTTGTCCCTGCTATGTGGGCCTCCTGTGTCAGCTCCATCCCTTCTCGCGTGTGTCACTGACGTGTGGGGTCTCCTCGCCAGACTGTTCTTCCTCATCGTAACAACCGGCGTAGACCGCATGTGATCCTCGCCGCGATTTTCGCCGTTCGGTTCCCTCCGCACGGACTTCGTCGTGGTGCATAAAAGCCGAAGCTCTGCGACCCCCTTCCCTCCATCCACCAATTCGAAGCTGCACCGAGTCGTTGGGAACCTCGCCTGGCGCAGAGGGAGAAGAAAAAATGGTGCTCATGCCGCCACCATGGGTACATGCTCATATGGTCGGTCGGGGCGCGCAAACAGATCTGTAGGCTTCGTCGGGTCCCCGGGAATGAATTCATGGCTTCGGGTGGAAGGATTGGACCTAGGTGTGCCCCGAATTGCTCATCGTTGTGAGACTATCGCCGCCAGTAGCTCCACGCTGTGGGCAGCTCCACTACCCCCGCCATGTTTGGTAAGACCTGTGATCTCAAGTTCACCATAGCCTCTTCTTTGAGTAGAGATTTCTGGAATAAAGGATAGGGCACCAGGATGTTGGTCGGGTGGAACTCACCGGTCGCCGTCGCGGGGGTTGGGGCACCGCCGCACCCTGGTGGCCTAGGGTGGAAGACGGGGGAAAGGTGAGAGATGATGGCCCCATTGTCGTTGATCTGGCAATGGATGGTGATGATTAGATAAAGGGTATTGGGTCAACCGGGGTTGTGGCGATCCATCCGATCGAGATCGGATGGGTAGAAATGGGTTGGCCTTTGTTGAATACGGACCGTCGATCCCGCGGCTACCGTTGTGTACCGATTCGTGGGGCTGGATCTAATCCCGTGCGTCCATCTCAGAACGCACGACCTAGATTGAGCGATATTAGCCGTTGATCTCATATCCATTGGCCATCGGAGTGTGCGGGTTAGGAGGGCGCTCGATTTTAATCTGGAGCGTCGCTCATTGATCCAACGGCCAAGACCTGTGAATACCCCTTCGCGCGTGTCAAGTTGCAAAAGAGTCCCTGCAGAATTAGATAATCAACCCGCGGTCCTCGTAGCTGGGCTCTGGGTCTTAGGAGGTTTTTCACCAGAGCCCCTGCACTTCACAGATTTTGGCGCCCGATCCAGAAAAGGATTAAAATAGGGAAATAAATATAGGAATTGGTTTTAATATAAAAATAATCCTAGAAACTTGGAAAATTCATATTTAATCCATTTTAAGTCCAAATTAATCCATTCTAATTCCTATAATTTTGTAATATTATTGATTATCATTTAGTACCACTGTTTTGACATGAAACATAGATTAAAATTGTTTATTTAATTTATTTCGTGCCAAGTAATTAATAACTTAGGAAATTCATAACTCAATAACTGTAACTCCGTTTTGATCCATTCTAGTTGCATTAGTCTCATAATAATATTTATTATCATCTGGTAACTTTGTTTTGTCATGAAATATAGGTTAAAATGTTGCACTTAGTCTATTCTATACTTAACCACGTGGATCTTCGGAAAACCATAACTCCATAACTGTAACCCCGAATTTAGCCATTCTCGAACTCACGATCTCGTAGCAACGCGGAGATTATTATTATTCAGTTCATTCTTATGTTTGGTGTAATGTTAATTTTTGCCTATACAATGTTTGTTTGTATTGCTACGACTAGAGCGAGGTCACGAGTCATCTGAAGAGCAAGTTGGTACCTGGAATCTCAAGTGCCAGGCAAGTTGTGCCCTTGATCACTTCTTTTTACCCACTCATGTTCTAATTAATCATAATGATCTGCATAGGTTAATTTTGATGGGACCCAATAGGTTACCCTAGTTTGATTATCTTTATACCTTGTTTACCACTGAACTTTTTGGGTAGTACTTGCTAGTGCTTTATGTGGTTTTGGGTATGAAGATACATTATTCATGATCACACTTTTGTTATCTGTTTATTATCACTGTTCATGTTAAGATCATTATGTTAATTGGAACATGGAGCGACCACCCGGGAAAACAGTGCTACCACAAGGGTATAATGGGACGCCCTTGGCTGATTAATTAGGAAAGCTAGTGGAGGACTACCTTACCCGAAAGGGGCAAGAGCAGTAGGGGAGTGGTCAGTGTAGGGAGGCCCTCGGGAGGATTTTGCTGCGATGGCGGTCCTGCAAGGGATTCCTGCATTGGAGCTTCCTATAAACTGTAGCGGGTTTTCTGAAGCTAGTGGAACTTTGTAAAGGCCTCGAAGTGTTACCCTGCCTCGCCTCCTCGGTAGAGGTGTATGAGAAGTCGCGATCCCTTGGCAGATGGGTAACATGACTTGTGGGTAAAGATGCGCAACCTCTGCAGAGTGTAAAACTGGTATACTAGTCGTGCTCACGGTCATGAGCAGCTCGGACCCTCACATGATTAATTTATGGAACTTAAATTCAATTTGTCATATGCATTGTATTGCAGGTGCTGTCGTTACTTTTGTTCTACTACTTAATTGGGCTGGTATTTACTTATACTTAGTAATTGCTAATAAAATTTTGACCAACTTTAAAAGCAATGCTCAGCTCTAACCATCCTCTTTGGTAAGCCTTACACTTCACGTGAGCTCCCACCTTTGGCGAGTTCATGCACATTATTCCCCACAACTTGTTGAGCGATGAACGTATGTGAGCTCACTCTTGCTGTCTCACACCCCCCCCACAGGTCAAGAACAGGTACCGCAGGATGAGGCGCGTGGAGGATGTTGTGCGAGTTCGTGAGAGGTCTAGGCTGTCGTCTCCCAGTCAACTTTGGGTTGCTGGACCGTTGTCTCCTTATAATGTAATTATTTATTTATTTTGTATAGAACTCCTGTTATGTAGTAAAGATATGACATTCGATCATGTGCCATGATTCATCATATGTGTGAGACTTGGTCCCAGCACACTTGGTGATTATGTTCGCGCCCGGGTCTTGGTGCCCCTAAAATCCGGGTGTGACAGAAGTGGTATCAGAGGAATGTTGACTGTAGGACGAAACCTAGATAGAACTGGACAACCATTGTCTACTTACCTTTGCTACTCTGATTTTTTTTCTAAACTTATCTTAATCATTTCTCATCTATTTCCGCTTTACTCTGATTATTCGTACCTTTTCTTTCTAAAGACAAATGTGGATTTCACACTTTGAAATCTTGTGCCTAAAGTAACCTTTAGGACTAGGAGACCTACTCTTAGGAACACAAACAAAATTATTTTTTGAGGTATCTATGCACTTGAATGATTGTTCTTATGATACTTGTTTGATTTGGATCTTTGATTGAGTGTGATGAGTTGTGGAGTAATGTCCACAATTACATCTGCGTATACATCTAGACATAAGGGAGAATATTTATAAAATAACTAGACAACATAGATTATCCCCCATTAAAAATATATCTAGCTTAATAGATTCATCTTATCTTGAAAGATTCATATTATTCAAACCACTTGATTTATCCCACCATGATCATGATCTAGTCCAAAATAATGAGATCTTAACTAGTTTAATCTAGTCATATTCAGTCTAATCTAGATCCTATCTAAGCTTATATGATCCAATCTAGTGTGAGTTACTTAATACTGGTACAAAGTATAAGGCCATACCCCTAATTCACTTAAGCCTAAATTGGTGACTTAGACCAACTTGGCCATACACAAACAACCTAAGTATTCTTGATAGGTTGCTTAATCTTTCTATTTCAAAACGAGATTCTAACCTATCCAACATGTTCCTGATGGCCATCCATTCCAACCCAACATCAAACCAGATTTCAACCTACCCCACATATAGCCTGCCCTACCCACAGTTGTTTTAACCAAGACACCAAGGCAAAGAAGATCAACCTCATCAAGGAAAGGATAAGTATCAACTCAAGTCTTCAAAGATCAAGTTGAATCGCTAGCAGAATCAAGGTCCACAGTTCTGGATGAAGTTTTTCCTTATTATACTCTTCCTTGCCACAACCTAGACTTGCCATAACCATACCTTATCTGACATAATAAATGGCTAGACATACATATCCATATAAAAAAACTTTAAACAAAACTTTGATTCCAAAAAAAAACAAATGAGAAACTAAAATTCTAGACCAAACTTATTGTATCCCATTTATTACAAATCTCGAGGACGAGATTATTTTTAAGGGGGGTAGGATTTGTAAAGCCCAAAATTGGTATAAGGAAAATAATAATAATAATAATAATAAAATGAATAGATAAGTAAATAAGTGAGTGTTTTGGGGATCCCTTGATTTCCTTTTTATTTTTCTCTACATACTCAACTAATGGCATTAAATTATACAAATAGCAAATAAATTAATAAAGGAATGTGCACCTCATGCTGATGTTATTTCTGTGATGAATTTTATTTGAATCAAGGAATCATAATTTAATTTGACCTCAACTTTTATATATATATATATATATATATAAAGGGATTTTAATAGAGTTAGTACTTTCTTCCCTAATTAAACACTAGGGAGAAGAATAAATAATAATAACAATAAAAAAATAATAATGGAAGTAGAAGAAGTATTATTCATATTATACTATTGTGTGATTTTTAAATCTAGAGTTCAAAACTTTGATTTAAATTGAGTTGGAATCCTTGAATTTGGAAATAGAACCAGAAAAGAAAAGGGAAAAGGGAATAGCAGTGTTTGGGCCGGATTTCGGTTTTCACAGCCCACTGGAAACTCCCTCACCGGCCCATGCGACGATGGCACTAACACCTCAGCCCACGTTCCGCGCACGCGTGATGACTCCTGCGGTATTGTTGTCCCTGCTATGTGGGCCTCCTGTGTCAGCTCCATCCCTTCTCGCGTGTGTCACTGACGTGTGGGGTCTCCTCGCCAGACTGTTCTTCCTCATCGTAACAACCGGCGTAGACCGCATGTGATCCTCGCCGCGATTTTCACCGTTCGGTTCCCTCCGCACGGACTTCGTTGTGGTGCATAAAAGCCGAAGCTCTGCGACCCCCTTCCCTCCATCCACCAATTCGAAGCTGCACCGAGTCGTTGGGAACCTCGCCTGGCGCAGAGGGAGAAGAAAAAATGGTGCTCATGCCGCCACCATGGGTACATGCTCATATGGTCGGTCGGGGCGCTCAAACAGATCTGTAGGCTTCGTCGGGTCCCCGGGAATGAATTCATGGCTTCGGGTGGAAGGATTGGACCTAGGTGTGCCCCGAATTACTCATCGTTGTGAGACTATCGCCGCTAGTAGCTCCACGCTGTGGGCAGCTCCACTGCCCCCGCCATGTTTGGTAAGACCTGTGATCTCAAGTTCACCATAGCCTCTTCTTCGAGTAGAGATTTCTGGAATAAAGGATAGGGCACCAGGATTTGGTCGGGTGGAACTCACCGGTCGCCGTCGCGGGGGTTGGGGCACCGCCGCACCCTGGTGGCCTAGGGTGGAAGACGGGGGAAAGGTGAGAGATGATGGCCCCATTGCCGTTGATCTGGCAATGGATGGTGATGATTAGATAAAGGGTATTGGGTCAACCGGGGTTGTGGCGATCCATCCGATCGAGATCGGATGGGTAGAAATGGGTTGGCCTTTGTTGAATACGGACCGTCGATCCCGCGGCTACCGTTGTGTACCGATTCGTGGGGCTGGATCTAATCCCGTGCGTCCATCTCAGAACGCACGACCTAGATTGAGCGATATTAGCCGTTGATCTCATATCCATTGGCCATCGGAGTGTGCGGGTTAGGAGGGCGCTCGATTTTAATCTGGAGCGTCGCTCATTGATCCAACGGCCGAGACCTGTGAATACCCCTTCGCGCGTGTCAAGTTGCAAAAGAGTCCCTGCAGAATTAGATAATCAACCCGCGGTCCTCGTAGCTGGGCTCTGGGTCTTAGGAGGTTTTTCACCAGAGCCCCTGCACTTCACAGATTTTGGCGCCCGATCCAGAAAAGGATTAAAATAGGGAAATAAATATAGGAATTGGTTTTTAATATAAAAATAATCCTAGAAACTTGGAAAATTCATATTTAATCCATTTTAAGTCAAAATTAATCCATTCTAATTCCTATAATTTTGTAATATTATTGATTATCATTTAGTACCACTGTTTTGACATGAAACATAGATTAAAATTGTTTATTTAATTTATTTTGTGCCAAGTACTTAATAACTTAGGAAATTCATAACTCAATAACTGTAACTCCGTTTTGATCCATTCTAGTTGCATTAGTCTCATAATAATATTTATTATCATCTGGTAACTTTGTTTTGTCATGAAATATAGGTTAAAATGTTGCACTTAGTCTATTCTATACTTAACCACGTGGATCTTCGGAAAACCATAACTCCATAACTGTAACCCCGAATTTAGCCATTCTCGAACTCACGATCTCGTAGCAACGCGGAGATTATTATTATTCAGTTCATTCTTATGTTTGGTGTAATGTTAATTTTTGCCTATACAATGTTTGTTTGTATTGCTACGACTAGAGCGAGGTCACGAGTCATCTAAAGAGCAAGTTGGTACCTGGAATCTCAAGTGCCAGGCAAGTTGTGCCCTTGATCACTTCTTTTTACCCACTCATGTTCTAATTAATCATAATGATCTGCATAGGTTAATTTTGATGGGACCCAATAGGTTACCCTAGTTTGATTATCTTTATACCTTGTTTACCACTAACTTTTTGGGTAGTACTTGCTAGTGCTTTATGTGGTTTTGGGTATGAAGATACATTATTCATGATCACACTTTTGTTATCTATTTATTATCACTGTTCATGTTAAGATCATTATGTTAATTGGAACATGGAGCGACCACCCAGGAAAACAGTGCTACCACAAGGGTATAATGGGACGCCCTTGGCTGATTAATTAGGAAAGCTAGTGGAGGACTACCTTACCCGAAAGGGGCAAGGGCAGTAGGGGAGTGGTCAGTGTAGGGAGGCCCTCGGGAGGATTTTGCTGCGATGGCGGTCCTGCAAGGGATTCCTGCATTGGAGCTTCCTATAAACTGTAGCGGGTTTTCTGAAGCTAGTGGAACTTTGTAAAGGCCTCGTAGTGTTACCCTGCCTCGCCTCCTCGGTAGAGGTGTATGGGAAGTCGCGATCCCTTGGCAGATGGGTAACATGACTTGTGGGTAAAGATGCGCAACCTCTGCAGAGTGTAAAACTGGTATACTAGCCGTGCTCACGGTCATGAGCAGCTTGGACCCTCACATGATTAATTTATGGAACTTAAATTCAATTTGTCATATGCATTGCATTGCAGGTGCTGTCGTTACTTTTGTTCTACTACTTAATTGGGCTGGTATTTACTTATACTTAGTAATTGCTAATAAAATTTTGACCAACTTTAAAAGCAATGCTCAGCTCTAACCATCCTCTTTGGTAAGCCTTACACTTCACGTGAGCTCCCACCTTTGGCGAGTTCATGCACATTATTCCCCACAACTTGTTGAGCGATGAACGTATGTGAGCTCACTCTTGCTGTCTCACACCCCCCCCCCCACAGGTCAAGAACAGGTACCGCAGGATGAGGCGCGTGGAGGATGTTGTGCGAGTTTGTGAGAGGTCTAGGCTGTCGTCTCCCAGTCAACTTTGGGTTGCTGGACCGTTGTCTCCTTATAATGTAATTATTTATTTATTTTGTATAGAACTCCTGTTATGTAGTAAAGATATGACATTCGATCCTGTGCCATGATTCATCATATGTGTGAGACTTGGTCCTAGCACACTAGGTGATTATGTTCGCGCCCGGGTCTTGGTGCCCCTAAAATCCGGGTGTGACAGCGAAGCTGCTGGGTGGCGAACCTGACCTTAGTGACCTCTGAGCAAACTCCATGGAGTAGCGGGAATTTGGATTCCACTACTCTCAACCATACATCTGCATCAAGTGGCTCCTTTTCCCTGGTGAACAATGGAGACTGGGTACTGAGGAACTCCTGGTAGGTAGCTGCCGCGGGGTGACGTTGATGATCTCCACCACCATAGTGCTGAGGTGGTGGCTGGCGCTGAGCTAGCTGCCTCAAGATCTCATTCTGCTGAGCCATTAGCTCCTGCAGAGTGGGAGGCGGTGGCGGCGGTGGAGGAACACGCTCATTCTGGCCACGACGCGCTCTCCCGGCCATCTGAAAAATCACATATTTTCTTAATACCACATCTTCAAGTTTAAGGTTTAATCGCGGTGAAAGAGTCAAAAGGCGAAATTGATAGATTCTTGCATAAATATAAAGGATTTCTTAAGGCATAAACTTTTCTTCCCAAATTAAGACTAACATCATCCATCAACCATGTTTCCAAAAGAGTTTATCACGATTACATCAATGGCCCAAAAGACTCAACTCTATCTAGCCTAGTACCCCAAGGGTGCAAAAGCTAAGCTAGCTTGGAGGAGTCCCACCATTACCGACTTCTAGCCCTACTCCTCATACCTAGTGAGCGAACGAGGCAACACTCGACTCGGGGGAAGGTGGTCTCCCTGAGCCAGCAGTGTCCAAGCTGGAGGCAGGCTCCTCTCCTCCCTCAATGTCGACGTCCTCGTTGGCCTCCATGTCCTGGATCTCCTGGTGATGCATATCCAGGTGCTCATTAGCCTCGGCCAGCTGCTGCTGGGTGTTGATAAGCTGATCCTCGAGAACCTCAATGGTGTTCTCTCTGGTTCCCACTAATTCCTCCAGCTCTTGGATCTCATTTGACAGCTGCTCCACCTGCAAGTCCTTTTCCACCATCTCAGTGGACAAATCAACCACAAGCTCCTCTCTGTTGTCCAGGGTGATTTTTGTTGCCTCCAGCAATGCCATCAGATGGGACATTGCCTCACCACGCATCACTTGCAGACAGTACAGGGCATTCATGCACCGCACTGTCAAGTGAGCCGTCTGGCCCGGGTAGATAGCCCAGATGTCCTTGGCATGCTCCACCCGATCCTTCCACATTGGGTCGTCCTCCTTCTCCACGGGGGACAAGTCAATGGGATGGGTGGACAGCTCCAAGGGATGGAATCCGTAGAAAGTGGTCAATCCGTGCAGAGCAATCGCCTCGATCGTATCCTCAGCCCGGTATCCAAAGGACTCAGAGTCCAGCGAACGCCAGCCTGGCTGCAGGGGATGAGGCTCCAAGGTCATCCTCACCCAACAGCGGGGCACTCGGTGCTTCTCGAACTGCTGCACCGCGTACTGAGGAGGTGTCGTGTATCCGGCCCCCTGAAGTACCTCCCACAAAATACGGGGAAAGCCCTCTCGTGCAAGCCCGTCAGTGTGGGACAGTGCATTCCCGTTGTCTGAGGATCCGTGGGAAGTCATCTGTGTACGGTTAAGTGTAAGTAAAAGAAAAAGAATTATAAAAAGAAAAAGGAAACACAACTCAGCCTCTCTCTAAATCTAACAATGGTACTGGGGTACTTAGTTGGTCATCATTTTGTATTAAAGTCCTTACTCAATTATCCATTTGTTTTATTTAAGAATGCATGCATACTCGTCCTGAACGACCTCACATCAATATAAAGGGAGTAGGGAAGAACTCCCATCCCTTATAGTAGCCTGTAGGGCTTAAGCACTTAGCCACCTAACTATCCCTCTATCATCCTAAGGCTTCCGTCCTAGGTCTATCCTGATCGTCATACGATCTATCCAACATTTGTTTCTATCAAGTTTTACTTTGGAAATAGGATGATATTTATAGTTTATTGATTCCTCTGTGGTGGTACAAGCTCCGATACCAGCTGTGGCGGAACTGCCCGAATTATTCCGACTTAAGTGCCTAAGTCCCACCTTAGAGGCTAGACCACACTTAAATGGGAATTACCCGTCAATCCCTCGGATCTAGTCCGACAAGGCCACTGACAGGATCAAGTACCACAATCTCACTCGATGGTGAGTCACAGAGCAAATACAATAAAGCATAAAACCATGCATTAAGGAGTATTAAATTATTACATCACCATCGGAGTTTTGCAAAAGTAGTCATCATTGTTCGAGTGCAGCGGAATAAAACTAACGATAAATAAATAGAGAGATGGGGAAGCCTGTCCCATCACTCCTCATGCTCCTCCTCAGCCGAGGCGGGGTCCCACTCGACAGTCCAACCCGGTGGCAAGATGGACGGCCAAGTCACTCCAGCAACCATGTCCTCCAAAGAACCTGTAAAATTATGCCACAAGCAAGGCTGAGTATACTAATACTCAGCTAGACTTACCCGGTGTGAGGAGTCTACTCCTCTACCTCTAGACATGCAGATGTTTGGCTGTTCGGTTTGGTTGCCAAAAGCACTAGCTAAGTTTCTAAGTCAAGTTTTAACTTTGCCAATTTAAGTGTGACTCTCTTAAGGCTAAATGTGTACTATCTACTCATACATAGTAGCAAACATTTTTAGCAATCAACATCTTGTATCAACTCATCATATTTCCACTTGTTACTCAATGCAGTACAATGGATCAAGCAGTCTCATTAGCTACGAGAAGCAGACGATTCGAATCGAGTTTTTATCCTTGCAAGGTAAACCCAAACACACGACGTGGCGAGGCACTCCGTCCCCACACACATCAACCGTCCCCATCGATTCCCTGGCAACAGATCAGGGCTCACCGCCTTGGCGTACAATGCCTCACTAACCCCGACTGCCGTCGTGCAGTGACCGCACTTGTACCCACCATAACCGGAATGGGAGACCACGTCTCAGGTCGCGTGAGGGGCAAAGTCTGCGGGCAGGTTCACTCAGGTACTAGGCTTACCGATTTACCATATTTCTCGGTATGTGTTTAGTACGTTCAAACGCTTGACACAGGTATCCGCACGTTAATCCTTATTCCAAATTTTCCATCTCGTAGACAACCAATCCCCATGGATTGTTGTCCACAGACTAGTATCATGATGATATGAAAGTGGGTACAACCAATTCCTGATCTCGCGCGAGTGCTAGAAAAATCACTCGTCTTCTACCGAGATCCTAATTAAATAAAGCAGCTACTCGACCTAGCATACTAGTATCCATCTCAAAAGGATTCCTGAGATCATGCAACTAGGGTTTCAAACAACTCCTACACTTAAGTGCACATTCAATCCTACAATCATTAAGTGTAGTAAAATAGCATAAATAACAGGTTATGCATAAAACTGGGGCTTGCCTTCCAAAGCTGTGGCAGGCAGGTCCTCTGGTGCAGGCTCTGTGCTGGATCCGGGGCTACCTCCTGAGCAGCTCCTTGCTCCGGCACGAGGACGTACTCTCCGTCAGCAAGGTTACAGTCTATCGAAATGCAATGAATATGTATGTCATGATTATGCAGGATTTAATAACATTATGCTAAAGGAAGAAAAACTACGTTAATGAGTAACTTAGGGTTTCTTGGTCATACGTGGCTTTTAGTGGTTTATGCTTATCACTCTTGGTTTAGGTTTTGTTAGGGCTAGGCATAGTGGATTGGTATTTCCTTTATATATTTCAGTAGACAATTTACAAAGGGTTTTAGGATGACACTAATTTCCATTATTCATTTTCCCTTTCTTTATTTTCTATTTATGAATTCTAGTGTAGGTTTGAACTACAACAGGGAATTAACTTTTTCCAAAAATTCTGTAAAAATTACAGTAGCTTGCCATTGGTCAATAGCCTGTTCTAGGAATTTGAGATTCAAAATAAAAAGGCTATGCTCTAGACAAAAATAACAAAAGTTGTGTAAATGGGCCACTTTGCATTACAACTCTTAACTAGGTGTGGGTTCTGTCCTAAGGGTTATTTTTGTTGGCATCTAACAGTAATAATAAGCTTCTGTGCCAAAAATCACAGAAAGCTAAGGGATGGTCATTTAGTTGTGATTTTCCAAAGTTTAATGCCAAAAAGGCACTTTCCACTACCTTGCTATTTAAAAAATGTCAAACAGCAGATTTCATATTTTTCCTATGTTCTTTATAACAAAAGATTTACTATCCCAAAGGTTGGGGTGTTTTCATCTTGGGGTTATTTTTGTAGGGCTTTTCTAAGTTTTCCTTGTTTTCTTAAAATAAAAGGTATCCTATTTATTTTATACTAAACCAGGGTATAATCAATTTTTCTAGTAATTTACACTAAATAAGTATACTAACAAAAATATGGGGGCTCCCTGGTTCTTTATTTAAATCACTTTTCCTATTTTCTTTAACCTTAAGCATAATGTAAAATAAATGGCAAACTCTACCTTAATGGGGTGTACAGAGGGGTTTAGCATTTTTAAATAGGTCAGTAGGTGGTCATAAAGTTCTCCAAATTTTCTTAACTCCAGTTAAATAGTGCAACTATTTTTCTTCCCATTATTTAGCTTTTGGTCAAATCAGTATTTAAATCAGAACCCTAAAGTTTTCTGTAGTACATAGGGATTTTATATTTTTCTTAAGTAGTTTATATTATTTAAGATCTGACAAAATTGGTTTGACTAAATTTGGATGAATAAAACAGAAGATATGAATTATTCAAGTTCTGTTCAAATTTTAAATCAGATTTAATAAAAGGTTTCCTAGAAAACCACTTTGCACCGAGGTCCTTGGGTTATTTCTAAACTAACTCTCTCAGTTAAACCCCCGCGCTACTATTCATCTGAGTCACTGACATTGCGCAAAACCCCCTAGCTTTTTCTTCTTCTCCCGCGCGGTCCCTCCCTAGGTTTAAACAGTACCCGCGAGAAAGAAAAGGGTGGCACGGCTTACCGGCGGCGAGAGAGGTCCGGCGAGGGGCGGGGTTGGCTCCGGGAGGTTCTGACGGTCACAACGGTGTACGGCTCGACGGCGGGGGTGGCCGGAATTGTCCGGTCCACGTGCGCAGGCGGGGGCTCTCGTCGGCGGTGAGTGTTCCGGTCAAACCACGGCGATCTAGTTCAATCCAATGGCACGGTGAGCTTCACGGGGTGATGTAGAGGCTATCTGTGCATTGAATCGAAAAATGGCGCAGTGACTTACCCGGTCCACGTGCGCCGGCGGGGCTCTAAACTCTGGCGAGCATGATTTCGCTATTCCGGTGGCGCGGGTCCTCGGTTCAAGCTCGTGCAAGCTTCACGACCTCTCAGGGAAGCTATCCGAGGGCTTGGATCGAGCGGAGGAGGGCGGGAAAGGGGTTGGCCACGGTGGTTGCCCTCGGGCGGCTCTGGCGGGTCGCGGGGAGGTCGCCGGAGCTATGGGCGAGCTCGGGGGAGTTAGGCGTGGTACGGAGGAGGCAACGGGGAAGGCAGCCGGGCACTGGGATGGGCTTTATAGCCGTGGCACGGGCGTGGTCACGGGCGGCCGCGAGTGCGCGGGGGTTCGCGCACGGGCGTGCTCTGAGCACGCCCCCGAGTGTCATCCCGCGTCGAACACGTGGGAGCTCGCTTCTGCCATTGTCCAACGGCGGATTTGAGCACCTTAGCGTGCGTATCATGGCAAAACCACTGTGTACGGTCTCTTCCCTGCTCCATATCCTACCTTTTTGCTATGAGTTTCAAGTCAAGATACGGTCGAGGTAGGGAGATAGAGGGGTGAGAAGTTGCCTATGTCATAGGTGTCCAAACCGGGACAAAAGCTATGCCAAGTCATGTCAAACGACTTAGGATAGGTGTCAACTTCCTCCAGGGCATTCTAGGGGTAATTTGGCGCCACTTTGTCAATTGGGTCGAAGTGTTTTGAATTTTGGATGAGGGTGAACATGTGTGATCTTTGGCCAAAGGTTAGTTTTGGACTTAGGCATTTTCTGATTTTTCTTTTGTGCTCAAACCTTTGGTGAACTTTTTGGGGCTTTTCTGAAATCTTTTTGGGGTTACTTTCTTACTATTATTTGTAGGTTATTAAGTGTACTACAACTTTTATACTTGGCCCAAGCCATGATCAAAAGGTTTTCATGACCTTTTGGTCATACTTACATCTAGGGTTCCCATTGTCCAAAGGGGTTTGTATTAAGGTTTTGGGCAATTCTCCCCTTTAGATGTGCATGATAAGTTAGGGTATGATATCCAAGATGGGTTGCACTTGCTTAGGACCTTGAATTCTAAGTTTGATGTACTTTGCTCAAACTAACCCACATGTAATAGTAGGTTTAAATGGTGTAGCCCTAGGTGGACACCCTGAGTAACACCTGGGGTGTTACAGCTATCATCAACATAAAATTTGGCATACAAACAAATCATTGTCAAGAGTTTTAGTAAATAAAGTAGGATCAGCCTTTCCGACTTTGAAGCCATTAGTGATAAGAAAATCTCTTAGGCATTCATACCATGCTCTTGGGGCTTGCTTGAGCCCATAAAGCGCCTTAGAGAGTTTATATACGTGGTTAGGATACTCACTATCTTGAAAGCCGGGAGGTTGCTCAACATAGACCTCTTCCTTGATTGGTCCATTAAGGAAGGCACTTTTCACGTCCATTTGATAAAGCTTGAAGCCATGGTAAGTAGCATAGGCAAGTAAAATGCGAATTGACTCAAGCCTAGCTACGGGTGCATAGGTTTCACCGAAATCCAAACCTTCGACTTGTGAATATCCCTTGGCCACAAGTCGGGCTTTGTTCCTTGTCACCACACCATGCTCGTCTTGCTTATTGCGGAAGACCCATTTGGTTCCTACAACATTTTGATTAGGACGTGGAACTAAATGTCATACCTCGTTCCTAGTGAAGTTGTTGAGCTCTTCTTGCATCGCCACCACCCAATCCGAATCTTGGAGTGCTTCCTCTACCCTGTGTGGCTCAATAGAGGAAACAAAAGAGTAATGCTCACAAAAATGTGCAACATGAGATCTAGTGGTTACCCCCTTATGAATATCGCCGAGGATGGTGTCGACGGGGTGATCTCGTTGGATTGCTTGGTGGACTCTTGGGTGTGGCGGTCTTGGAACTTGTTCATCTTCCTTATCTTGATCATGGGCATCTCCCCCTTGATCATTGCTCTCCTCTTGAGGTGGTTCAACTTCTTGATATTCTCCTTCATCATTTTGAGCCTCATCCTCTTCTTGAGTTGGTGGAGATGCTTGCATGGAGGAAGATGGTTGATCTTGTGCTTGAGGTGGCTCTTCGGATTCCTTAGGACACACATCCCCAATGGACATGTTCCTTAGCGCGACGCACGGAGCCTCTTCATCACCTATCTCATCAAGATCAACTTGCTCTACTTGAGAGCCGTTAGTCTCATCAAACACAATGTCACAAGAAACTTCAACTTGTCCAGAGGACTTGTTAAAGACTCTATATGCTCTTGTGTTTGAATCATATCCTAGTAAAAAGCCTTCTACAGTCTTAGGAGCAAATTTGGATTTTCTACCTCTTTTGACAAGAATAAACCATTTGCTACCAAAGACTTTAAAATATGAAACATTGGGCTTTTTACCAGTAAGGAGTTCTTATGATGTCTTCTTGAGGATTCGGTGTAGATACAACCGGTTGATGGCGTAGCAAGCGGTGTTGACCGCCTCAGCCCAAAACTGATCCGAAGTCTTGTACTCATCAAGCATGGTTCTTGCCATGTCCAATAGAGTTCTATTCTTCCTCTCCACTACACCATTTTGTTGTGGGGTGTAGGGAGAAGAGAACTCATGCTTGATGCCCTCCTCCTCAAGGAAGCCTTCGATTTGAGAGTTCTTGAACTCCGTCCCGTTGTCGCTTCTAATCTTTTTTATCCTTAAGCCGAACTCATTTTGAGCCCGTCTCAAAAATCCCTTTAAGGTCTCTTGGGTATGAGATTTTTCCTGCAAAAAGAACACCCAAGTGAAGCGAGAATAGTCATCCACAATAACTAGACAGTACTTACTCCCGCCGATGCTTATGTAAGCTATCAGGCCAAATAGATCCATGTGTAGGAACTCGAGTGGCCTATCAGTTGTCATGATGTTCTTGTGTGGATGATGAACACCAACTTGCTTCCCTGCCTGACATGCGCTACAAATCATGTCTTTCTCAAAATGAACATTAGTTAGTCCCAAAATGTGTTCTCCCTTTAGAAGCTTATGAAGATTCTTCATTCCAACATGTGCTAGTCGGCGGTGCCAGAGCCAGCCCATGTTAGTCTTAGCAATTAAGCAAGTGTCGAGTTCAGCTCTATCAAAATCTACTAAGTATAGTTGACCCTCTAACACTCCCTTAAATGCTATTGAATCATCACTTCTTCTAAAGACAGTGACACCTACATCCGTAAAAAGACAGTTGTAACCCATTTTACATAATTGCGAAACTGAAAGCAAGTTATAATCTAAAGAATCTACAAGAAAAACATTGGTAATGGAATGGTCAGGTGATATAGCTATTTTACCCAATCCTTTGACCAAACCTTGATTTCCATCCCCGAATGTGATAGCTCGTTGGGGATCTTGGTTTTTCTCATAGAAGGAGAACATCTTCTTCTCCCCTGTCATATGGTTTGTGCACCCGCTATCGATGATCCAACTTGAGCCCCCGGATGCATAAACCTACAAAACAAGTTTAGTTCTTGATTTTAGGTACCCAAACGGTTTTGGGTCCTTTGACATTAGATACAAGAACTTTGGGTACCCAAACACAAGTCTTGGAACCCTTGTGTTTGTCCCCAACATATTTGGCAACTACCTTGCCGGATTTGTTAGTTAAAACATAGGATGCATCAAAAGTTTTAAATGAAATATTATGATCATTTGATGCAATAGGAGTTTTCTTTCTAGGCAATTTAGCACGGGTTGATTGCCTAGAGCTAGATGTCTCACCCTTATACATAAAAGCATGATTAGGGCCAGAGTGAGACTTCCTAGAGTGAATTCTCCTAATTTTGCTCTCGGGATAACCGGTAGGATACAAAATGTAACCCTCGTTATCCTGAGGCATGGGAGCCTTGCCCTTTACAAAGTTAGACAATCTTTTAGGAGGGGCATTAAGTTTGACATTGTCTCCCTTTTGGAAGCCTATGCCATCCTTGATGCCAGGGCGTCTCCCACTATAGAGCATGCTTCTAGCAAATTTAAATTTTTCATTTTCTAAGTTATGCTCATTAATTTTAGCATTAAGTTGAGCTATGTGATCATTTTGCTTCTTAATTAAGGCTAGGTGATCATGAATAGCATCAACATTAATGTCTCTACATCTAGTACAAATGGAAACATGCTCAATGGTAGATGTAGAGGGTTTGCAAGAATTAAGTTCAGCAATCTTAGCACGTAAAATATCATTCTTGTCTCTAAGATCGGAAATGGAAGCATTGCAAACATCTAAATCCTTAGCCTTAGCAATCAAATTTTCATTTTCATTTTCATTTCTAAGGCTAGCAAGAGCAACATTCAATTCATCAATCTTAGCAAGTAAGTCGACATTATCATCTCTCAGATTGGGAATTGAAGTATCACAAACATTAGAATCAACCTTAGCAATTAATTTAGCATTTTCATTTCTAAGGTTGGCAATAGTGTCATGGCAAGTGCTTAGCTCACTAGATAGTTTTTCACATTTTTCTACTTCTAGAGCGTAAGCATTTTTAACCTTAACATGCTTCTTATTTTCCTTAATTAGGAAGTCCTCTTGGGTGTCCAAGAGTTCATCCTTCTCATGAATAGCACTAATTAATTCATTTAGTTTTTCTTTTTGTTGCATGCTAAGGTTGGCAAAAAGGATGCGCAAGTTATCCTCCTCATCACTAGCATTATCCTCATCACTAGAGGTTTCATATTTAGTGGAGGATCTTGATTTTACCTTCTTCCTTTTGCCGTCCTTTGCCATGAGGCACTTGTGGCCGACGTTGGGGAAGAGGAGTCCCTTGGTGACGGCGATGTTGGCGACGTCCTCGTCGGAGGAGGAGTCGGAGGAGCTCTCCTCGGAGTCCCACTCGCGGCACACATGGGCATCGCCGCCCCTCTTCTTATGGTACCTCTTCTTTTCCCTCCTCTTGCCCTTCTTGTCGTCGCCCCTGTCACTATCATTAGATAACGGACATTTAGCAATGAAATGACCGGGCTTACCACATTTGTAGCACACTTTCTTGGAGCGGGGATTGTAATCCTTCCCCCTCCGTTGCTTGAGGATTTGGCGGAAGCTCTTGATGATGAGCGCCATTTCCTCGTTGTCGAGCTTAGATGCATCGATGGGTTGTCTACTTGATGTAGACTCCTTCTTCTCCTCTGTCGCCTTAAATGCGACCGGTTGTGCTTCGGACGTGGAGGGGCCATCTAGCTCGATGATTTTCTTTGAGCCTTTGATCATCAACTCAAAGCTCACAAAATTTCCTATTACTTCCTCGGGAGACATTAGTGTATATCTAGGATTTCCTCAAATTAATTGAACTTGCATAGGGTTAAGAAAAACGAGGGATCTTAGAATAACCTTGACCATCTCATGGTCATCCCATTTTATGCTTCCGAGGTTGCGCACTTGGTTCACCAAGGTCTTCAAGCGATTGTACATGGCTTGAGGGTCCTCGCCTTGGTTGAGTCGGAACCGACCGAGCTCCCCCTCGGTCGTTTCCCGCTTGGTGATTTTGGTCACCTCATCTCCTTCGTGCGCGGTCTTGAGTACGTCCCAAATTTCCTTGGCGCTCTTTAATCCTTGCACCTTGTTATACTCCTCTCGACTTAGAGAGGCGAGGAGTATAGTGGTGGCTTGGGAGTTAAAGTGCCGGATTTGGGCGACCTCGTCCGA
Source organism: Zea luxurians (assembly GCA_029449295.1). Taxonomy (NCBI): domain Eukaryota; kingdom Viridiplantae; phylum Streptophyta; class Magnoliopsida; order Poales; family Poaceae; genus Zea; species Zea luxurians. The sequence goes on along the minus strand of JAOPSE010000082.1, from coordinate 5,771,658 downwards.
ATCATAGTCTTCATCCCCCGGTGAAGGTATCTGTACTCCAATCTCAACAACATCCCAAATGCTAGTGTGGAGTGAGGTTAGATGACGCCTCATTTTATCACTCCACATATTATAATCTTCACCATCAAACATAGGTGGTTTGCCTAATGGGACGGAAAGTAATGGAGTACGTTTGGAAATGCGAGGGTAGCGTAGGGGAATCTTACTAAACTTCTTGCGCTCATGGCGCTTAGAAGTTACGGACAGCGTGTCGGAGCCGGAGGTGGACACTACAGGAAACGCATAAATTTTCGTGGGCCTGGCTATTTTCGTCGGTCGGCCCACGAAAATGCATAGTTATTTTCGTCGGCCCTCGGGACCGACAAAAATTTGGCCTATTTTCGTGGGCCAGTACGTATTTTCGTCGGCCTACCCATGAAAATAGGAACGGTATTTTCGTCGGCCCCGAGGCCGACGAAAATAAGGTGTATTTTCGTCGGTCATAGCCCGGCCGACGAACATAAGTCATTTATTTTCGTCGGCCTTCTCCCGGCCGACGAAAATAAGGCATTAACTGACCACTATTTTCGTCGGCCTCAGTGAGGCCGACGAAAATAGAGGCCCGTTAATCGTCCGCCTCGGCCTCAGCGCACCTTCTCTCTCTCGCTCGTCACTCTCTCGCTCGACCTTGCGCCGCCGCCCGCCCGCCCTCCATTGCCGCGCCGCCGTCGGCGCCCGCCCGCCCGCCCTCCCTCGCTGCAACGCCGCCCGCTCTCCACGCGTCGCGCCGCCTCACGCGCCCGCCCTCCCGCCCGCCCACCATAGCCGCGCCGCCGTCCGCGCCCGCCCTCCCTCGCCGCACCGCCACCCGCGCCCGCCCGCTCTACACCCGCCGCCCCGGGGCACGCGCCCGACCGCACGCTTGGCGCCGCCGCATGTGGCCCGCGCGCGCGCCCTCGCCGCTGCGCGCCGCCGCGCGCGGCTCGCCCGCGCCCCGCCCGCCCGCGGAGAAGAGAGCCCGCCGTCCACGAAGGGAGCTTGTGGCCGCCGTCGCGAAGAAGAGAGCCCGCCGTCCGTCCACGCCGCGGCCGCCATTCGTCCACGCCGTGCCCGCCGTCCATCCACGTCGTCGTCGTTCCCCGCGGTGAGCCTCCCTGTCTCCCTTCTTTCCCACATATTTGATGCTCATGGCGGCCGTGGCGTGCCATGCGCGTGTCGTGGCGGCCGTGCGCGTGCCGTTAATGTGAATGTTATTTGTCTTTTGTTTAAGTTATTTATTATGGACGGTGATCGTTAACCGTAGCGAACCGTATGCGTCACCTGTTCAGGAACGGCGAACGTCACATTGGCTTGTGAGGTTCGCCGTTCCGGAATTGTCCACGTATTTTGGACAGCCTGAGAGTGTAAGCCGATGCTTGTGATTTGTGACATGTGCCTTACGATTGACGCGAAATTTTGGTTGTATAACCCAGTTGTTCTCCAACACACCATGTTCAGGCGTGTGCTTGGAGAGCAGCGGGGTTATGCTGCCAAAATTTCGTGGCAATCGTAGGGTACACGTCACAAATCACAAGCATCGACCTACACTCTTAGGTGGGTTTAGGGCCTTTACCTAATAGGGAGTTCACCTAAGCCACGGACGATCGTTGATGTTCTTTGTCTTTTGTTTAGCCTTTGAAATGGACGATGATCGGAGGGTGATGTATGACAGGTGGAGAAAGGATGGGGCACATTCGAATGAATGGATGGGTGTAACAAAGGCTTTTCTTGAGCACGCTTTCAAAGATAGAACAAGTCGTCTAGTGAAGTGTCCTTGCAATTGCTGCGAGAACAAGTGGCCTCAGAAGATAGAAGAAATGGAGAAACACCTTTGCAAAAGTGGGTTTATGCCGAACTACCTTGTATGGTACCGGCATGGAGAGTCTATTAGACACATTGACGCGGAGGTGGAACTTGATGACGATCATGATAGGATGGACGACATGTTGCATGCTCTTGGTAGGGATGTTGAAATGAACGCTGAGGAGCCGGGGCAGCTTCCACGCGATGCTCAGGAATTCTTCCGGCTACTCGCCGCGGGAGAAGAGAGACTGCACGAGCACACTCAGATGTCAGTTCTTGGGACTCTCACAAGACTAATGGCAATAAAGTCAAAGCACAACATTTCAAACAGTGCTTACAACGACATCGTCCAACTGATGGGCGAGGTTCTCCCGGAGAATCATAAGTTGCTAAAGAATATGTACTTCGCAAAGAAGATGTTGGCTGGTCTTGGGATGACATATGAGAAGATCGACGTGTGTCCCAACAGTTGCATGCTATTCTTTGAGGAGGATGACAAGCTGGACCGTTGTAAGCATTGCGAAGCTTCTAGATATGTCGAGGTGACAAATGATGAGGGTGAATTGGTAGTTACGAAGGTCGCAGCTAAGCAACTTCGTCGGTTGCCCATCATTCCTCGGCTTTCAAGGTTGTTCCTCAACAAGGAAATAGCTCTGCATATGACGTGGCCAAAGAATGGTGTACGTCTCATCACTGATCCAGACATAATGGTCCATCCGTCGGACGGTGATGCGTGGAAGGCATTTGATGAGTTTGAACCCGAATTTGCAAACGACCCTAGGAGTGTACGGCTTGGTCTATCGACGGACGGATTCACACCTTTCAATACCAGTGCAAGCCCTTACTCGTGTTGGCCTGTCTTCATTGTGCCATATAATCTTCCTCCTGAGTTGGTCAATAAGGAAGAGTTCATGTTCCTTGCACTAGTCATCCCAGGCCCCGAGCATCCAGGGCCAAAGCTGAATATGTTTGTTCGCCCTTTAATTGAAGAGCTGAAACAATTGTGGAGAGGTGTGAAGGCTTATGACAGCCATACTGAAAAGGAGTTTACCATGCGCGCTGCTTATTTGTGGTCAGTGCATGATCTGCTAGCGTATGGAGATTGGTCTGGATGGTGTGTTCATGGTCAGTTGTGCTGTCCCATATGTATGAATGATACGGATGCATTCAGATTGAAGCATGGTGGGAAAGTGTCATTCTTTGATGCTCATCGACGTTGGACTCCATTCAAGCATGATTTCAGGAGTTCGCTTACTGCATTCAGAAGTGGAGCCAAAATCAGAAATGGGCCACCAAAGAGGCAAACTGCACCGCAGATAATGGCATGGCATGCTAGTCTGAAGCAAGGAGAAAATGATAGGTTCCAAGGCTACGGGGAGGACCACAACTGGACCCATATTTCATCAATATGGGAGCTTCTGTATGCAAAAGCCTTGATCATGCCGCACAACATAGACTTGATGCACCAAGAGCGTAACGTTGCTGAAAGCATCATAAGCACATGTTTCAATGTGACTGATAAAACGAAAGATAATATGAAGGCAAGAAAAGACATGGCTGAAATTTGTAAGAGGCCGATGCTCGAGTTGAAAGTAAGCGATAAAGGGCATGAGAGTAGGCCGCGAGCTGATTACTGCCTCAAGCCGGATGAAAGGAAAGAAATATTTAAGTGGTTGAAGAATCTAAAATTTCCAGATCGATATGCGGCAAATCTGAAACGGGTCGTCAATCTGAAGACCGGTAAATTGATCGGTTTGAAAAGCCATGACTACCATATTATTATGGAGAGGCTGATGCCCGTGATGTTTCGAGTCTATTTTAAGGATGAGCTTTGGAGCATATTTGCAGAGCTGAGTTACTTCTATAGGGAAGTATGCGTAAAGACGGTATCGAAGAGGTTGATGCAGAAATTTGAGAAAGAAATTCCAATTCTTATTTGTAAATTTGAAAAGGTTTTCCCGCCAGGATTCTTCAATGTGATGCAACATCTAATTGTGCATTTGCCTTGGGAAGCTTTGGTAGGCGGACCAGTGCAATTCAGGTGGATGTATCCTATAGAAAGGGCGTTGAAAAAGCTCAGGGCGTCTGTTCGCAACAAGGCTAGAGTCGAAGGGTGTATTGCGGAGGCTTTTGCCCTTAAGGAGATATCTCAATTCTCAACCAGGTATTTCGCTCGAGCCAACAATGTGTTTGCGCCTTCAGTGCGACTTCATGTCGAAAATGAATCACCCCAAAGCACCCTTCAATTTTTTGCGAATCCGGGTAAAGCAGTTGGAAAAGGGAGTGTACGTCACATTGAAGGATCAGATTTGAACACGCTAATGCTATATATGAATAGCAATATTGACAGCACACAGGAGGCGTTCGAGTAAGTTTTCCTCATATTTACGTCGATTTTCTCATCTCATAATTTCTATAGTGTGTAATCTCCATGTTTCTAATATGTCCAGCATGTTTGATGAAGAATGTTGGAAATCTACTAGTAAACCTACGGCCATCCAATTAGAAAATCTTCGACGTGATGGGTTGAAAGGTGGACCAAACTTCGTGCAGTGGTTTCGTAATTATGTTAGTAATTGTCGTTCTCTCATTGTCCATACTTAATCTTAGAATTTTGGACTTGGAAGATATAATGCATATACTAATTCCTTGTATAGGTTTCCAAAAACTCTGTGCACCCGGACTTGCAGCAAATGGCACATACCTCTGTGTCCGTCCGGAACTATACTCGCTATGATGTAAATGGATATCGCTTCCGAACTGCGAAATTAGAGAAGAGTCGACCATTGGCAGCCACCACCAATAGTGGTGTGTTGGCAAGTTCATATGTTGACGATGACAAAGTAGTGGACTATTACGGTGTTCTTGAAAACATTGTACAGTTGATTTTTGATGGCCCCAAGGAACTTAAAGTCGTGTTTTTCGAGTGCGACTGGTTTGATGCTCATAGTGGGACTCGTGTCGACAAGTATGGTAATGTCGAGGTGAAGCATAGCTCTAGGATTCCGAGCAGTATGTGTGATGTTGTCCTTGCAAATCAGGCAAAACAGGTGTACTACCTGCCATATCCTCACCCAAGCCTTAGGGCTTGGTGGGTTGCAATCAAAGTCAACCCACAAGTCATCGCTCCAGAGAGTGCTGACTACGTGAGTACGAGCAGGGACAACGATGATGCTGTTTTTCAACCAGAAGCGGCGTCGAATCAAGACATAGCTCTCCGATTCCATGTGACCAATGGAGAAGGCCTAGAAAATCTCTGTTGCAATTCAAGCGACTTAATTGAAGAACCTAGGTCAAAGCGCAAACGACCTGTCGTCGTTAGAAGATCAGTAAGGATCCAACGAAATCAAGAGCATATGAATAAACAACGAGCCGAAGAAGCATCATCGGATGCGGATGACTTTTGATTAGTATGTTTCTTTTAGTTAATCAATTAAGCTATGTATTCCAATTTTCACATTATTAATTTTCATATTATTTGTTTCATATATTGAGGTTTGACATTAATTTATCTACAGTTGAACATGTTCAAGCATAGGAGATCGAGGAGGAGTGGGGGCAGCGCGACCAGCGAGGACAGCTCGGGCAGTGGGCTTTTTCAGGGCACCTCACAGAGCCGACAGAGGCAGCAACAACTTCTCGACTGTCTAGACGAAGTGCATGGTGAGGAGGGTGAGCAGGAGGCTCCTCAGCAGGATGCTCATGTGCAGGGTGAGGAGGGTGAGCAAGATGAGGAGGGTGAGCAGGATGAGGAGGTTGACCCTATGGGGGCAGGCAGCGCGGGCGACGCGTCAGATGGTTCTACAACCTTCAGGTATTATTATGCATATTAGTTTAATTGATATTAGTTTTAAATCATTTCATCATATTTAATTTACTTGTATACTTAGGTATAAGAAGAGCAATGCGCTTGGTCTGAGACCTGCTGAGAGGAGGCTCATCCGGCCACATGGAGAATGGTGGGGCTTATTTCTGTTGTGTTAATTTTTTAATATGAACGTGATTGCACTGGTTTACTTGTTTTATTAATGTTTGTAGGTCATGGGAAGACTTGACTTGGGACGGTACAGGCAGACGTCCCAAGGTGAACGCGGTGTTGGGTAGCCTCTGTCGCTTCTACTACCCTGGCATGGTGGAGCTCAATGGCGAGAGGTTCGCGGCTATGCAGTGGGCAGACTGGGGTCTGAAGGATTATGTCCAGCCAGGGGAGCCAGGGGAAAGCAGTAGCGGATGGGGAAGTTCGGAACAAAAACGAAGGACTTGGCAGGTGGCTGTGTGGGACGAGTTCTGGGTGAGTTTACTTTCGTATATAAGCAATTCACTGCATTATTGATTCTCCTAATCTTACTTTAACTTAACTTCTCCATTGATATGTAGGGGAGGTTCCAATTGCCGGATGACATCGAGGCGGATTAGGCTCAGTGGGCACGTGTGAAGAGACACTTTCGGAAGTGCGCTGATAAGGTCATCAAGGATGCCATGTACAATGCTCGCATCGCGGCCGTCAACTACTACTACAAGAAGATAAAGGGGCAGAAAATGAGCAAAGCATTAGGGGCCAATGAGATCTACCTCACAGAAGAGCAGTACTTGGAGAGCGTTGTGGATTGGCTGGCGAAGGACATGGAAGCCTGGAGGTGGTTGGCTAAGAGATGGGCGTCGCCTGAGTGGATTGCAGAGTCCAACAAGCACCGTGCCAACCGTGGCACTGAAGGATCGGGGCACAGGTACGGCGTCGATGGACACCTTGGTACCGCACGCCGCATGGTAAGTGTATAAATCAAACTTGTATGTTACATCTATTACAATTCTATGGTTTAACTCTTCTTTTTCATGCAGGAAGCTGAAAGTGGAGTTGCTCCAAGTTTTATGGAGGTTTACGTCCGTGGTCACCGTGGCCCTGATCCGGCGAACCCTGATGAGCTATGCAGCGAGGCGGCAAGGGAGAAAATGGTAAACAAGTTTGTATTTACGAATTAAATTGCATGTTTTGTGTCTAACTCCAACTCTAACTTTCTTTGCATAATGCATATGGGGAGGAAATGACTCAACGCCATGGGCCTGATTTCGACTGGATGCATTCAGACTTAGATGCCTCAGCGTTGTACCACAGTGGTGGGGGTAGAAAGCATGGCAGGTGAGGTGGTTGTCTTTGATTCGACAATTTCATTAACAAGAATGTGTCCACTTAATGACTCAACTATGTGTATCGTGCAGGTTTTCCTTTGGCACCGGCGTTGTGGAGTACAACAGGACCATAGGTCAAGGGAAGGCATCGTCTTCGGCAGGGAGTTCTCGCTCCTCCAAGTCTGCTCGAGAGGCTCAGCTGGAGGAGGAGACTCGGGCAGCACAGGACCAGGCTCGAGCAGCACAGGAGCAGGCTCGAGCAGCGCAGGAGCAGGTCGGACAGCTGACGCAGTATATGACTTCTTATTTTCAGGTAATTCGTCTATCTCATCACGTGTCATTGAATTCAAAGTATAATGTTGCTATTCTAACGTTTCATCCATTTGCAGGAAATGACTACTCGACTCGGCCCTGATATGAACTTGCCCGCTTTTCGCCCTCCCCAGGTAACACTATCTGAACACTTCAATTCCATAGCAACTCTTTTTTTATTATCAAAAATGGCTCGCAGGCACAAGGATGGGGATAGTGGCCAGGACAAGCTCCAGCGTCGCAGCCATAGTGGACCGGTGTTGGGTGGACGCAGGCACCTCCAGGCAATTGGACGCCTCCACCACCCCAAGGATCGCAGCCATTTCAAGCGTGGATGGCACCGCCACCGACGGGGTGGGTGCCACCACCTCAGGGGTGGCCAGCACAACAGTACCCGTGTATGCATGCACAGCCTCCTTATCACCATGGATCACAGGTGACGTTCCATGTTTAGTTTTATGCAAATAGTGACCAAACATAGCCAGTATAGGTATAGGGATAGCAAAACACAGCCTTATTTGAATGATTGATGAACTGCAGGGTTCAGCGTCACATGCTTAGGAGGGTGCTGTCAACGTCCACGACTTCCTCGTCCATGGTTCTGGAGGGAGTGGCCACCTTCCTGGTGGTGGAGGAGGGAGTGGCCAAAACTCCCACAGCCCGCAGGAGTGATTAGTGAGTAGTGAGTTTGTTTGAAACTATGGACTTATGGTATTGAAACTATGTATGGACTATGGACTTATGGACTATGGACTATTTATGTATATGTGAATGTGTTTTGTGATATGTATATGTCAATGTGTTTTGTGATATGTATATGTGAATGTGTTTTGTGAATTGTGTATTTTGCTTGTGAATATGTATATGTGGTATTGTGAATTGTGTATTTTGTTGTCAATTAAAAGGTGCAGAAAAATCTGTTTTGTGGGGGGTATCATAAATTTTCGTCGACCTCCAATCAGGCCGACGAAAATACCGCCCAGCTATTTTCGTCGGCCACCCCCCGGCCCGATGAAAATAGCCCAGCTATTTTCGTCGGCCACCGAGGCCGACGTAAATAGTCAGCCGACCAACTATTTTCGTCGGCTTTGGGAAAGCCGACGAAAATAGGTCATTTTCGTCGGTACCGACGGAAATAGTTGATTATTTTCGTCGAACTTATTTTCGGCGGCTATTTTCGTCGGTTTAAGCTTATTTTCGTGGGCTTTTGGCCCACGAAAATTTAGGTGTTTCCTGTAGTGGGATGGCGACGAAGAGTCGGTCTCGTAGTAGACCACCTTCCTCATCTTCTTCTTCTTGTCACCGCTCCGACCTGACTTGTTGTGTGAAGGGGATCCCTTCACCTTGTTGGCGGACTCCCCGGATGGAGCCTTCCCATGGCTTGTAGCGGGCTTCTCGCCGGTCATCGTCTCCTTCTTGGCGTGATCTCCCGACATCACTTCGAGCGGTTAAGCTCTAATGAAGCACCGAGCTTTGATACCAATTGAAAGTCGCCTAGAGGGGGGGTGAATAGGACGAATCTGAAATTTATGCACTTAAGCACAACTACAAGCCGGGTTAGCGTTAGAAATATAAACGAGTCCGAGAGAGAGGGCGCAAAACAAATCATGATCAAATAAAGAGCGAGACACGATGATTTGTTTTTCCGAGGTTCGGTTCTTGCAAACCTACTCCCCGTTGAGGTGGTCACAAAGACCGGGTCTCTTTCAACCCTTTCCCTCTCTCAAACGGTCACCTAAACCAAGTGAGCTTCTCTTCTCAATCAAACGGAACACGAAGTTCCCGCAAGGACCACCACACAATTGGTGTCTCTTGCCTTGGTTACAATTGAGTTTGATCACAAGAAGAATGAGAAAGAAAAGAAGCAATCCAAGCGCAAGAGCTCAAATGAACACAACAAATCTCTCTCTCTAATCACTAAAGCTTTGTGTGGAGTTGGGAGAAGATTTGATCTCTTTGGTGTGTCTTGAATTCAATGCTATAGCTCTTGTAAGGTGTAGAAGTGTAGAAACTTGGATGCCATTGAATGTGGGGTGGTTGGGGTATTTATAGCCCCAACCACCAAAAATGGACGTTGGAAGTGTGCTGTCGCATGGCGCATCGGACAGTCCGGTGCGCCACCGGACACTGTCCGGTGCGCCAGCCACGTCAGCCAGCCATTGGGGTTCGACCGTTGGAGCTCTGACTTGTGGGGCCTCTGGGCTGTCCGGTGGTGCACCGGACAAGTCCGGTAGACTGTCCGGTGCGCCAACTGCGCGTGCTCTGACTCTGGCGCACACTGTAGCGCAATTAATGCGGTTGCAGACGACCGTTGCACGCGAAGTAGCCGTTGCTCCGCTGGCACACCGGACAGTCCGGTGTGGCACCGGACACTGTCCGGTGCTTCACCGGACAGTCCGGTGAATTATAGCGGAGCGCCCTCTGATTTTCCCGAAGGTAGCGAGTTCAGCGTCGAGTGCCCTGGTGCACCGGACACTGTCCGGTGCGCCAGACCAGGGTGCCTTGGGTTGTCTTTTGCTCTCTTTGTTTGAACCCTTTCTTGGTCTTTTTATTGGCTTAATGTGAACCTTTGGCACCTGTAAAACTTATAGACTAGAGAAAACTAGTTAGTCCAATTATTTGTGTTGGGCAATTCAACCACCAAAATCAATTAGGAAATAGGTGTAACCTTGATTCCCTTTCACTTATATTACCTTGAATGCCCAACGGTGCAGTGTCTATGATTTCATGTTCCTGAATGACAGCTCCACTTATGATTGGTTTCAGCCTAATAGCCTTGGACTGTCTGGAATGGAACAAGTCAGTTTTGGGTCTATACAAAAGATCATGCAATATTTACCTGTTCTCTAATGTTTTTTTGAACCATATTGTGAATTGACGAGGAAAAAAATAAAAAAACATGCAACCAAATTTGTTATGATCAAGGTGTTCTTCATTTAAACATAGCAGTGCAATTGTATATTGGGTATATATATGTTCCAGTTTACCAAACAAATAGCACATCCTTACTGAACGATATAGAGATTGCCACATTGCGATTGGTGAAGAAAAAGAAAAATAAATGCAACTGCATTTGTTATGATCCAGCATTCAACTGTACTTTCGGTAAATGTAATGCAACTATATTGGGGTATATATCTGCTCTAGTTTACCAAACAAATAGCACATCCTAACTGAAAAATCCAGGGTATGTTTTTCCCATATAATCCATTGCATATATTAAGATCAGTTTTTGCCACATTGCAAGTTAATGCCCACTAGGCTAGGAAGATAGTTACCAAAAAAAAAGTCACCTGAAATTTACTTGTAGAGAAACGAGCTCGAATAATTACCAGCAAGAAGTGTTCCTTTGCGGTTAAACGTGATACATTTCACAGTGCCTTGGACGTAAGGTTGGTCAGCCGGTGGAAAATGGACTTGTTGAGTACTCCTTTAGCAAGGATGAGAATGAACATCTACACTATGATAAGTTCTCTAGTTTTTTTGAAGCAATTGCATGATGAGGTGACCTATTTCTTTTCATTTTTTTGTTTGTTAATATATTGTCAATCTAGATAATGACTCTATTAATATAACTATTGAGAGACATAGCGTAAGCCAAATAACCTGTTTATATCAGTCAACTATATTTTGTGATTATTTGCTTATTTATTTCTTCAGGTTTTCAAACAGTCCGTTCATTTCATAAATGAAGATTTACAAACATTTTCCTTGCATACTGTTGTCCCTCTTTTGGCTACCTTGTTTTTTGGCTTTCGATTTTTTTGTTGTAGAGCCTATCTAATAAGTACACACCCAATTCAGGAAAGCAGGGATCACAGATAGTTATATAATCTCTAAAGATGCAGGAAACAAGTAGAGGTACCGAGGTTTAGCAGGAACTTCGAAGCAGCCGCCACCACCAGCAGCTTCGTCGTCCTCATCTCTGCAAATTTTTAATCCAGTGCACCTAACAAGATTCCCAACAATTAAAAGCTATCGCTCCCCCTGGTAATGTTGCACTTCGCTATTATGGGCATAAAAGATGCACTATAAATCTAGCGCATGTATCTTTATCTAGACAAGTAGCGTAGCATGCAAAGATGTACAATAGACAAAACCACGTACACTTAACATAAAGCACACATACCTTCCAGGCGTACGTGTCACCATTTATGATGATGGTGTAGACATGAACAAGTACCCTTTCGAAGCATATATACATCATAACTCTAAAATAGCAGTAGTGCGTGGTGACCATGTACCGAAAGCATTTGCTGCAACTGTGTCAGCAAAAGACATGCATTCCTCCCTTCTCACTCCTCACTTTTTTTGTTTGGTTTCTCATATTTTTTGGCTTTTTTGTTTAGCTGTATTTGTGATAGTTGGAACGGGCCTTCACTGTGTTATCATGCATTACTAATCCTATTTGTTTATCTAGATTGCATATGAAGGGCATCACATTGATAGATTTAGTGTGTTGTCCCATGGCTGTAGCACACTTAACTCGATACCTTGTTTCCCTCTCCACTCCTTTCAGTATATCCACATCAAAGGTGAACAATGTAATGGTCCTCATTGTAGGGGTAAAACATTCTGCCATGCTTTTTTTGTCTAAGTAGTATTTGTTGTACACAAAATCAGATATCTGATGCAATGCTTGAGTCGTAGTTTAAGTAAGTCAATCTAGCAGCTTCCTACATGTTTTGCTATTACACATCCATGATTAGATGATATCTCAATTGGTCATAAAATGGAATTGCTGATAATTTTCAATGAAAGCGAACAAAACAGCGAACCTGAACATTGCTTTCCTCCATCAGAATCTCTTTCGCCTTCTCACACAGAGCCCCTACCTGTACCATAAAGTGCACTGGGTCAGAACCTCCCTTACCAGCAGAGCAAATCAAATGTGGATACTAATTTAACAGATCCTTCAATCACAAGGTGAATTTTTTACATCTTGAAGCAGTTTGAACAGGGACCAATTCATTTAATGACCAGAAGGTAATTCTAGTATTTGGTTAAAAACAAACTGAATATTACCAAATTCAGATCATTATTAACAAGATACTAAAACCAATGAAATCATGTGGACAACATTCACACAATGGTCACATTAAAACAACGCACACAAAACTGAAGCTGAATGTTAACATTATAAATTTATACATAAGCTAACTTGTAAACTTTAGGTGAAAACCAAAAAAGTATTATTCAGTTTCAACAGTTTTGCAGAAGATCAAAACGAACCAAGGCTTTATAGCCAGTGGACAACTTTCCAGGAGAAGGAACGTGACTCAGTCCTGCTTCTGCTTGCTGTGGAGGTAGGACTTCTCGCAGTACTCGGAGACGGTGCAAAGTTGTGGGCATAGGTTCTTGAGCTCCCGCGCCATCATCATGAAGCATAAATCCAACCGGATCCCTTGTGAGACGAAGCAGAAACTATTTTTTCTTTTAGGAAAAAAAGGGAGGATTATTGTGTGTGCACGTTTATGGATCTAGGAATGCAGGGTTTGGGGAGCACCTGCAGAGCCTTGATGAAGCTCTTGCTGACTTCCATGGACGCCTCGTCGATGGTGGTGGGGCCGGCCCTGGCCCCCGCGACTCCGCCTCAGGCGTCGGCGGGTAGTGCTGTGGCGGCTGCATTTCCCCTCTTCAGCTCCGACGGCGGGCGTCCGGCAAGGGAAAGAAAGAACAGGCGCCGGTAGGGGAGGGGGAGGACAGGAGGTGGCGAGGTCAAGGAAGCGCTCCACTGGCACTCGGTGGGCGAAGTGGGGTGGAGAACTGGATGTCTGGAGGTGAACCGGGCGATGCCTCGACGTTGAAACCGCACTCGGTTCTCTACAGACTCGAAATCAGAGGAGGATAAACGGACGCAGCTCGACGACGGCTCTGTTGAATCGAAGAAAATATTCAGGTCCGGCATGCCGCCACGCGTCCACGCGCGAGTGCTGGAGTGTGCGTGGAGTGCGGAGAGGCGTTGAAACCCCATGGGGTTTTAATAATAGAGATATTGAACATTTTAGATATTTTTTATTGTTTTTACAAATATACTTATATATATTGTATATCACTACTAGGCTTAGAACACTCGAGAAATAGTTCTTTACCGAGTACTTTTCTCGGGCACTTGGTAAAGACTTTGACGAGTGTCAAAAACACTGGACAAAGAAAAGCACTCTGCAAATTAAGAATCACAAAAAAAATTCAAAAACAGCAAAATATTTTTAATTAAGGGAATAACCTCCCTAACCATCACCATTGCCCTACCTATCGTCCTATCATCTTTCACCAATTTTTGAATTGAACTCACTTGTTTTGTGATTGGTGAGATTCGGACTCCCAACCTATCTCATGCGCAACCTCCTCTACCACTACACCACTATATCACTTATGTTTATATTACGCTTTCCTTCCCCATGTATTATAACAAACCGAGAGTATATTAATTATTTGATAAACTAATAAATGGATTTAAATGAAAATGTTGTCAACTGTAAAGTTGCATAACTTTTCAACATCTATAACTTTCATTTTGATAGTTTCTTTATCCGATGTTGTTTACAAAATTTGAATTTCAAGACCTACAACTTTTATTTTGTTGGTTTTTCCATCCAATGTCGTTTGAAAATTTTGAATTTTAAAATTCAAACAATTTTTTTCATAACAAGATGATTTCAAACCAAAATGTTATCAACTAAAAAGTTTTTCATAACAAGATGATTTCAAACGAAAATGTTAACTTTTTAAGACCTAAAACTTTCATTTTGGTTGTTTTCCATTTGAGGTCGTTTTGAAAATCCGAATTTTAAATTTTTAAAATTCAGACATAGTTTTCGTTGATAAGATGACTTCAAATCAAAAAGTTGTCAACTACAAAATTACATAACTTTTCAAGAACTATAAAGTTTATTTTGGTTGTTTGGTTATTTATTCAGCTCACATGTTGGTTCTAACATTATTCACAAATCTTATACATCTCTCTTGTAGTTTCATAAACTATGAAAGAGATATATTTTTTCTAAACAAATTTACTTTTATTTTACCATATGAATAAATGACCAAAATATAAATTATACATCTTAATGAGTTGTATAAATTTTTAGTTGAAAATCTTTTCATTTGTATTAGTTTACTACTTCAAAATACGATTTTTATATTATCTTTGCCTAGTGTTGAAAAAAACACTCGACAAAGAAGCTTTTTGCCTAGTGTAAAAAATAAACAGTCGGCAAAAAACCTCTTTACCGAGTGGTGTTTTTTTGTTAAGCACTCGACAAAGAACTCATTTACCAAAAAAACACTCCACAAATTATTTGACACTCGCCATGTACGTGGGGTATGCCATGTCGGGGCACGATCCACTTAGCTAATTGTCCATCCATGCTTGCATGTCAAACACTCGACACCGCCGCAGATATATGCATAACAGTAAATGCTACTACGAGTCTACGACTACGTACTTCTGAATCAGCGCGCGGCGGTCATGCATCCTGATCGAATTCATTACGCATTTGTGGAGACAGGAGACCTGCACGTACACCGGATTGAACAGGGCACTGTTGATACGTACACTCTCCTTGCCATGCCTGCCATGGCAATGGCACCATACCATGCAGAGAGCGAGAGGGACAGCCAGCATCGCCCAACGTCACGCACAACGGCACAAACCTATCTGCAGGCAGCTGCCTTTATCTTCGTCTCCATTCGTCCGTCATCCAGTCCATGTGTCGCACCACCAGTTGCCCGGGCGTCGCCATCGCCGGACGCCGGTCACCTCAACCCCCACTACGCGCGCCGTGCCAGGGGCCGGAGCCAGCCGCCACTCCCTCCCTGCCTCACCAGTCACCACTCGCCAGCCTACGCTTCATGGTTCATGCCCACCAAACCAACCAACCAAGCGCTGCTCGCTCGCCAGCTACTATATATTCTCACCTGCACCACTTCTTCTCATCTCGCGATCCAAGCTGAACGAGGGCCACCTAGCAAGCTAGTTTAACTATATATCTGGCAGGTCAGGCATGGCCAGCGCGACGACGACTGAGCAGCGTGTCAGCTTCATCGTCGACGGAGAGGATGATGAGCAGCAGCACCATGACGACGACCTTGTTAGCCGCGCCGCCGTGGTGGCGAGGGAGGTGAGCAAGCGGGTGTCTCGCCTGTCCGTCGAAGGAGGAGGAGACGCCCAGGGCGTCTACAAGGTCGGCAGTGAAGGCGGCGTTGCCAGGCCAAGGAACGGACATCCTCACGAGGCCGACGCGGGGGAGGGGGCGCCGCGGTTCCGGCGCTCGTCCGGCGGCGCGCGGGCGCTGCCGCCGCCGCACGCGTGGCTGGCGATCGAGGACACGAGGAAGCTTCGGGAGGAGCAGGGGCACGACGACAGCGACGACCCGCAGGCGGAGCAATGGGCGCGGCTCTTCCGTGGTGGCGGGACGACGCAGCAGCAGCAGCAGCAGAGGCTGAGGCTGCGTCGGAGCAGCTTCAGCATGGTGCGGCGCGAGCGCGAGCGTGCGGCGCGGGAGGCGTGGCTGGACCACGCATGGGAGATGAAGCGGAGCTGGCACCAGCGCAACGGCGGCGCTCCCGACGCGGGCACCCCCGTGGTGGTGGTGGTGGGGACGTCGTCGTCGTCGTCGTCGCACTCGGACCATCAGGCCACCGCGGCGGGCGGCGGGGTGGCCATGGACGTGGAGGAGGTCCGCGCGTGCCGGGACCTCGGGCTGGAGCTGCCCTCCGACTGCACCGTGGAGATCCAGTGCTACGGGCTGTCCGGCGGCAGCAGCCCCACCCACGGCAGCGGCGCCGACTCACCCTGCGCCGGCTCCAGCAGCCCTGTTGGTGGTACGTATGATCGGATCGAGTACTAGCTAGCGTACCTACTGCCATCTGTATTGATCGTCTACTCCCAAACTGAAACGTGCTAGGAAATAATTCATGAAGGACACTAGTAGGATATATATACTCCTATTTTGCTAAAACAATAGTATAATGTTTGTGCGTGGTAAGACTAGTATGATATTCGTGCATTAGAATAACATTAAATTACTCGATAAAATGTTAGTGCATAACCATTACATTAAAACGAACAACATATATATTATTATCAGCCTCAATATTTCACAAATTCCTAAGCAGCACGAATTGTCAATCCCCAACCAAACACTAGACACACTTATACATGGCACCTGCTACAGAAATTACTCAGACCGTCAAGCGAAGTAGACAGTCTAAGATGAATTGGGGAAGAATAACAGACACGTGATTTCGGGTGAAGAAACCTGTACCTTTGGAGTGGCCAATGAACCCCATGCTAGTGGCAGCACTGTCCTCCTCAATCCCAAGAGACAACCCACCTCCACCACGCAATAACTAGACGTCAAATCAGGGACACCCATCAATCAATCGCAGATATACCCCGAGGCAAATCCAGGGCAGAAGCGAAGGCGGTCGGATCTCCCGCGGGCCAGGGTGTCTAGACTGGACGACTCACCATTACCGAGCGTCGATCTATCCAGCTTTCTCTCTGCCATCATGGCCTCGCGCGGTCCAAAGGAGCGAGCAGGGGAGTGAGCTAGGGTATTCGGTGGAGAGCAGGAAGAGAGGCGATGCATCGATTTCCACGTCGTGATCCTAGAGAACGAGCGAGGCGGTGGGGGGAGGGAAACTAGAGCTAGGGTTCTACTATGAGAGAGCGAGGTGAACCAGAGCTAGGGTTCCGTGAGAGAGTGAGGCGGAGCCAGGGAGGCAGCGTTGGGATGGGGAGACTTGAACCGTGGTTTGATTAAAAAAAATATGGGTGTTTTTAAGAATGTTGAGGCACAACGACGATGGAAACTAGTGTTCTATAGTAGTAGAGGAGATAAGCCAGTTTCCCCACGTTAAAATCTAACAGCAACAACATTTAATCGTGTTCTTGACGTCCCTTATTAACGAAAGCTTCTAGTACCTTGCATGGCGGGCATGGTAGCAGGACGACGACGGGTTAGCGTCAGTCATGATGACTACTCGAGTTGATTATTGCTACTGCTAGCTAGATAGATAGAGTAGTATATCACCGATTCTTGCCTTCTTCCTCCCCTGCGGCGCCGTGGCGAATCCACCACGACAGGACGGCCACTCCATTTGCACATTCCCCCATTCCGATTCACTGCAGGCACGTACGGTCGCCATCCAGCAGCTAATCTAGCGTCGTAAACACCACGTGCCCGCACGCCGCCACCACCCCATTCACCCATCATGCATACTCGCCATGGATTGGCTAGGTGTTCGTATAGGACGGAATCCATGCATATTACTCTCCCTCAGTTTATAAATATATAACATCCTTGATTTTTTTTTTGAAACTTTAACCATTCGTCGTATTAAAAAATCTCGAGTTATCGTTTATTTTGTTGTGATTTGTTTTATCACTTAAGGTTTTTATTATAACTTGAAATTTTATATTTTTGACTAAATATTTTAAATAATACGAGTGATTAAAGTTTTAAAAAATTCAACGGTGTCATATATTTGTGAACGGATGTTGTATATAGCATACTTTTTCCGTTCTAATTGAAAAAAAGTCAAATAAATAAGATGAACCATTCAAATTTGGTAAAAAAAAGTCAAACAAATTATAAATTTATACGGAGACGGAATATTATATATACTATAGCGCTATCAATGCATCACCCTAACTGATGATCACTCATCCTAAAATAATTTAAAAAATGATTTACAAAGATCTATATATATCGCTATCTAATCAATACCGTTCGTTTGTAAATGAATGAACGTTTACAGAAGGAGAAGGAGCGGATCCGATGGACGTGAAGGCTCGGCTCAAGGTGTGGGCACATGCGGTGGCCCTCGCATCCACCACCCATCTCAACTCATGATATATGGATAAAACATATATAGTAATGGTCCTTAAATTTGGTGCGCTGTGTTACTTGATTCTCAAACTTAAAAAAATAGTAAAACATGTGCTGGAACTTGGTGGCTCATTCAAAGCCGTCCAAAATCAAATTTGTTTGAACCGGATGCCAACATAGTGTGCCACGTTAGAGTTATTTGGATCCGCCAAACTCGACATGTTGTGTCACTTTAGATCCCCAAACTTAGCATGTTGTATTATTTAGATCCGTAAACTTTTATTACTGTGCTCCAACATGGCACGTTATATCGGCGTCCAGTTTAAACAAATTTAGTTTTAGACAGTTTTGCACGGGCCGACCAAGTTACATAACCTGTTTTTCTGAGCTCCAGCGTGCCAAATTGAAAGGACTATATATATAAGCAAACACCTTCTTTTTCTTCTTATATATATAGCCATGTTTGTAAGCAAACGCCTTTTTTTTCCTTTTCTTTACATACGTATCGAATTAATCTCCACGTGTAAGTGTACTGCTAAGTAAGTAGAGTATACTTACTCTTCGATTTGGAATGTAAGCATCCATTATGTGTAAGAGATATTATATATAAGTGTGTCGCGCGCGCAAGCGCGTGCAAGACCTGTGTGTTAATGTAAGTTCTACCCTTCTAAACAAAGCTAAGAGCAAATATATTTTATATATACTCACATACATTGCTGAATATAGTACATGGCAGGTATCGGCCAACTAATTATAGGGTGTGTTTGGTTTGACTTTTGGTTTTGGCTTTTGCCTCCCTAAAAGTCAAAAGCCAACCAAAGAACTAGATTGAGGAAGCAGCTTTTTCTAAAAGCCGACTTTCTCGTAGTGCAAATCTGAAAGCACATCTGTATCTGCTTTTAGTGGCTTTTCAAATGGAACTGTGAAAACATATATCGAAGAATTTTTAACGACTTTTAGTGGTTTTCACCAAATAGTTTTTAGCTTTTTAACAGCTTACAGCCTACAACAGCTTTTTCCACAGCTCACAGCACACAACAACTTTTTTTACAGCCATAGCTTAACCAAACAGACCCATAATATCATATAGGTATATCCGTGCAATGCTACGATTTTAATATATAACATAGTAAAGAAATTATAACTGTTTATATGATTTTAACCTACAATATTTAACGATCAATCATCACACAGCTAAATCCAACGGATCTTAGAAAGAACAAAGTTACATATACAAAATTTTCAGTGTTTTGTTTGCATTCAACAATAATAGTCCTGAATCTTCTCAGATATGAGGTGCACAAAAGAGACCAAAACTAAGAACTGTAATTGGAGAAAAAAAGGACAAATCACAAGAAGCCCTTCTTGCTGAATAATGTCTTTAAGGAAATTGTGTCTAGTGTTTCTTCGTGTAATTTACCACTGGGGTTAGCACTGTCAAAACTGTAGAATCTATATCACTCACTATATTTTTTTAGTTTTCCATTCTAAACACACAAAACAGGGAGGTGAAGCATAACAAATCAAAATGGGAAAAAAGAATAAATATTCGAGGGCAACACAACTATTCCGTTTTACGATAATACAAATCATGCATCGTGTATCACTGATATTAAATAGCTGCTCACTTTTCTTCGTCTCTAGTTGAACTGAAACATCACCCTGTTATATCACTGATATTGAATAGCTGCTCACTTTTCTTCGTCTCTAGTTGTGCTAAAACATCACCCTGTTACACCCGAAGAAAATGGCGTACTCCTTGACATTGGTCTCCTCCCTCGAGCATAGCTGGGCTTGGGCTTGAGTTATCTGACCTAGTGGCGGTGCCATTGACAACATCGCTCTACTTTGCTCAAATTAATGACTCTCATGTTGCTTACAGACTTCTGGGGACATTCATCTACACATGGTAAACATCAGAGTTGTTAAAACTCCGCCCGATTTGGGGGTAAACATCAGAGTTATTAAAACTCCACCCGAATTGGGCTCCTCCACGCACTTCACAGGCTCTCAGCCGCACGCGTGCCGACGCGTGCACAAGGTCACGGATCCGAAAACTTTTTCTCCATTTTAGCTGAGTCTGAGCGTGCTGCGTCCGCCGCTACTACTTTCATCCCAGCGTAGCCCCCCTCTCCACGGCCCAGGCGCCAACTCGTCCCCAACGTCGCCGCGAAGCAGAAGAACATGGAGCATGAGCGGAGCACCGTCGACGCGCTTCTCAAGGTGTTGCCCGGTTGCCGTGGACATGCGACGGACCTCCTCCGGCTCCTGGCGCCGGCGCCGGCGCTTTCGCTTCTCCTCCATGCGCGCTTGACGACATCTCCGGTTATCTCCGTTGTCGCCCTCTCAAGGAGGCGCGACGAGTAGGCTTCTCTCCCCGCACGACCTCCTCTCCACTGGCCAATCGGATCCCCACGTATGGTGCGGCGATTCTGCCGCGCGTTGAAGCTGCAGTTGTCGCCTGCCGTCGGTACCCTCCTGCTCGTTTGTTTAAGGCAGGGGGTATCTCTTCCTCTGTAGCTGGCAGGCTGGCTGGCTGCATCGCCATGCCCCACGCACATCCCGCTGCTTAGCTCTACCGCCGTTGCGTGCGCATCACTAGATAGATGGGCATGTGGGGACGAGTTCCTTTCCTTCTGTGCACCATGAATGTTGTGCCTTTTCTTTCTTCCTTCCATCTCGCTCAGCTCGCTTGCTCGTTCCTCTGGTCTCCTCTCCTATGTCTGTCCATGCTCCGCTGCTGGCCTCCTGCTTCTTGCTTAGGCGTTCTTGGTTAGGGAACGACACCGACGATGATGGCGAAGGAGTAGGACTACTATGACATGTTCGACGTCGCATTTTGGTTCCTACTTATTTGGGGGAGTATTGTATATCTTCGAGTGTTGTACTGTTGTTAAGGGTTATTATATTCTTTCGTTTTTTGTTCAGATCAGACAGTTGCATGCATACTGACAAGCATCCCAACGACCCATGCGCAGCCGAGAAGTTCCAGGTTTTCACTGCTACTTGATTCAGTGGAGTAGATGTATGATGTGCTGACAAGCTAAGACTTTTTCCCCATGGATGATTCCTAGGCTCTTTGAGATGCTTATCAGGTGCGGAATGACCCGCTATAGAGGTTTTAGTAGCCTGAAGCTTGTCAGTCATAGCATCTTGGAAGGGCTTGATAATCATAATTGTCTAAAACAGAATGCTAATGAAAATAAGTGTTGACTGGAAATATAGGATTAATGTCAGCTACATTATGCTGAGTTCAACCTGGTTTTTTCCCTTGATTCCTGTGAGGTATCCAAAGAAAAGTAAGCAGGCAATGAAAGGTTCGCCATATTTTAGTAGATGCCCTTCTGTTCAGACAACGACTATTGTCCTCCATGGTGGTGCATACTAGGTCTTTTATTGATAAAATCTGTTTTAAGGTGTAATAGACGTTCATACATTTCTTCAATTCTGGTGGCATGAGGTAATTTTGTTTTATTATTCACTATCTTATTCCTCTCTCTAAATAGGCTATAGTTTATTGTTCGCCGACCTCACTTTTAATTGAATTTAGGACAAGAGGCACCTTTGGGCCAATAATATAGGCTACAGTTCCTGACGTACTCCATCGTGCTGGACATTTCCCATCTCAAACATTAGTTGTACTGTTGTACCACTACTAGAACTCCACTCAGATCTTTCTCAGATGTTAAAACAAATACAGACAAATAGCAAAGCCGTAAATTTGCAGATGAAATCTGTTCTGGCTACTTGCTTGCCTAAAATAGTTTGGTGGTTATCTCTTTCCTCACAATCTGTTTGTGTCATCTGAAATATTAGTTATGAGGTTTTATTATTTGTGTCATCTGAAATATTTGAGAAGGTTGATACTTAAGTTTTTGTTTTTGAGATTTGTGAAGATGAGATGAATACACCAGCTATGTCCTAAACTATGGGACACCTAGATTAGGAAAATAGATATATAGTGTGTGGCTTAAAAGTATTTATCAATGTTTTGAAAGTCTTTTGCTCAAAAGCTGTTCTGATGGTGGTATCCTAATGATCTTATGTTTCTATTGGATCATGACACTTCTGTTCTAACGTGCACAAGGTAACGCCCCTACTTCTCCACTTCATGACATGGATGTCAACTTTTCCACCCTTAATGTTTAGGCATCCATAACTTGATTTGTTTGTACCAAGAACTAATGGCCACACATGCGACCAATTATTGCCTATGTCACTCTTTTGTATGTAGCGGACATCTACTACTTAGAACGTGTATCTACAACTTATATGATATCAAACTGCGTTGCTTGAATATTAAGCTGCTGCCCCGTTTGGTACATAAATTTTTTCTTAAAGCCTGTTGATCTACAATCATTGTGATTTTTTGTCTAATTTTATTGCCGCATTGAAATGCGTCCTATACGATACAACATATGGTTTGATTTAATCTTGATACACCTAGCCCATGTGGGGCTAGCCGAGGCCCAACAAGTTAGGGTTGTCCGGAGCCCAATAGTTCATTAAGCACACCCAACTTAGGGAAAGGCCCAATTGCCTCAAAAGACTAGTCCAATGGGGGAAGGGTGGCTCTCCCTTTTAAGGTGACTTCCTCCTCCCAAGTTAAGCGAGGTGGGATAATTCTGAGGCTCACACGGTCACCGTCTGACTACAATTGGGCCAACTGGGTCAATTGTGTCTTTGCCAACGGGTAATAGTGAAGGATGTCCTCATCAAATCACCTACATACATGAGGTGTTAGCGCCCGATAGGGCGCTTCCTTTTCTAGTTAATATAGTACATAGTTGCAACACCGAACATTATGAAATAAAATATTAGTAAATCTACTTCTACTTGGAACATAATTTCAACTGGTACCTAAAAAATGTGTTGAATTTTTTTTCACTTCCCAATCTGTGCACCTCAACCGAGTTATTCAAATGCATCCAATAAAAATCACCATGAGCAACATGAATGTTCGTGCTTTGATTATTATTGTTCCTTTTTTAGATTGAATTAATTTACTAATTTATGATGTATAAATCTACAAGGCTCTCGCTGGGCACAGAAACAAGTTAAATACTCCACACTTCTTTTTTAAACGAAACTAAGTGTTAGTCACTTATTTTTTTTATTGCTATAAAGTATAAAAAATAAGGCAACAGAAGTTATAAAACCATAAACTTCTCCCTCCAATTAAACCTTCTCTGAAGGTCAATTGGGAGAGAAGACTAAGGATGCAAGTGTATGAATATTGACGAAGACAATGAATGAGTTACAAAAGGTTAGACATTCAACTTATCTGAGTGCATCCATACTTATCAATATTATTCCTTGCAATATAGAATAAACACAAACATACCTTCGGTTTTACACAAGAGAATAGCTCGAAGGTACTTCGAAGGCTGAGTTAAACGAAACTATGATCTCTCAAAATGTGAATTTATGTATGGCGTTGTTCCTTTATAGGGGAGAGGTACAACTTCGTATGAAATTACAAACATGCCCACAAAGTTTACACATTTGATTCACAAATATTATAGGAGCAATATTGTCTTTCCCTTTTTCTTTTTTCTTGCTGCACAAGTCTTATGAACCTTCTTATTATCTGCTTCGTGTACGAAGCCCTTCACAGGCGAGCTTGGTGACTTCGACGTGCACATTCGCCATGCTCAAGCCTAGGCGAAGTTGTTCCTTTCTGCTTCGCCCAAAGGTTGGCTTCGTCTTTCCTTCGTAACGTGCCTGAAACACACTTAGCCAGTATGAAAACAAGGGGGTTTTGAGCATCTTCGAAATATTGGCCCCCAACATGTTTTCCTTAGGAAATAGATCAATGATTTACACTAAAATTCATACCCATTTACATTGTTTTGGTTAATGTTTTACGCTGAAATCCTGAAAGGGAAATGTGCCCTTGGGCCATTTCTATAATGTTTTGGTGATTAAATGTCCAACATGTTTTATTAAGTTCTTTTGTGCCAAATAAAGAGAGAAGTACAAATCAAGGCACAAGGTATGTTTCTAGACTTAGTACATTGTTTTTTGAATGATAATGTGTTTGTCTAAGTGCTAGAAACAATGATAAAAGAAGAAGAAAAGAAACCGAAAAGACTTGGCTCTGTGCAGCCAAACTTCAGCTCAGTCTGGCACACCGGACTGTCCGGTGGTGCACCGGACAGTGTCCGGCGCGCCAGGCTGGTCTCTGGTGAAAGTGTTGCTCCCGGGAATCGACGGCGGCGTACGGCTAAAAATCACCGGACTGTCCGGTGAGCCAACGGTTGCCAACGCCAACGGTCGACCATGCAATCTTCGCGTGACACATGGACTGCTCCAATGGTCAACTGGTGCACCGGACTGTCCGGTGCGCCAATCAGCCCAGAGGAGCAACGGTCGGATATGCCAAATTTGGAAGGAGATAACGCACCAGACAGTCTACAGGACCTGTCCGGTGGCGCATCGGACTGTCCGGTGCGCCACTCGACAGAAGGCAAGGATGGCCTTCCAAGTTTGCCTCCAACGGCTCCTAGCTACCTTGGGGCTATAAAAGGGACCCCTAGGCGCATGGAGGAGTAACCTAAGCATTCACTAAGCATTCTAAGACTTCCACACTCTGTCTCCGCGCATTTGATCGATTGTGTTAGTGATTTGAGCTCCGTTCTAGTTGTGAACTCTTTGTGCTACGTTTCGAGCTCAAGTCTTGGCTTGTGTGCGTGTATGTGTTGCGGATTTGTGTGTGTTGCTCTCCAACCTTACTCTTGTGCATTCTTTGTGATCAATATTGTAAGGGCGAGAGGCTCCAACTTGTGGAGATTCCTCGCAAACGGGAAGAAAACTATAAGGAAGAAAGTCGTGGTATTCAAGTTGATCATTGGATCACTTGAAAGGGGTTGAGTGCAACCCTCGTCCATTGGGACGCCACAACTTGGAAGTAGGCAAGTATTACTTGGCCAAACCACGGGATAAAAATCGCGTGTATCTTGTGTTACTTTCTCTGTGATTGTTTTGTTCGCAAGAACTCGCCTCAAAGCTACTTAGTCACACTAACTCTTTCAAAACTAAGTTTTGTGGCTATTTAGTGTTTGATTTTACAGGATCACCTATTCAACCCCCCCTCTAGGTGCTCTCAATTGGTATCAGAGTCGTACTCTTCATCTAAGGGACTAACCGCCCGAAGAGATGGATCCTAAGGGAAAGGGGATGGTGGTCAACGACAAGGAAAAGTAGTTCGTCTTCAACGAGCCAAGAGACGACAAGCCTACTGACTCAGGCTCGAGTCAAAAGAAGAAAGACAGGAAGAAGAAGAGGCGCATCAAGAAGATCATCTACTACGGCAACGATGCCTCGTCTTCTTCACCACACGACGAAGACGACGACTCTTCAAAAAGGAAAACGGTTAATCAAAACTATTCATTTGATTATTCCCGTATTCCATTTAATTCAAATGCTCATTTGCTATCAATTCCACTTGGGAAACCTCCACACTTTGATGGAGAAGACTACTCTTTCTGGGGTCATAAAATGCGTAGTCATTTATTCTCTCTCCATCCTGGTATTTGGGAGATTGTTGAAAACGGAATGCATTTTGATAGTACTGACAATCCCGTTTTCATAAATGAGCAAATTCATAAAAATGCACAAGCTACTACTGTCATGCTAGCTTCACTTTGCAGGGATGAATATAATAAGGTGAGTGGCTTGGACAACGCCAAGCAAATCTGGGACACCCTCAAGATTTCTCATGAGAGAAACGACGCCACTATGATTACCAAAATGGAGCTGGTGAAAGGCGAGCTAGGGAGATTCACCATGATCAGGGGAGAAGAGCCAACACAAACCTACAACAGGCTCAAGACCATGGTCAACAAGATTCGAAGCTATGGAAGCACAAGATGGACGGACCATGATGTCGTTCGACTCATGCTAAGGTCATTTACTGTAATTGACCCCCATCTTGTCAATCTTATTCGTGAAAATCCCAGGTACACCAAGATGACGCCCGAGGAGATTCTTGGAAAATT
This sequence comes from Zea luxurians, assembly GCA_029449295.1. Classification (NCBI taxonomy): domain Eukaryota; kingdom Viridiplantae; phylum Streptophyta; class Magnoliopsida; order Poales; family Poaceae; genus Zea; species Zea luxurians. The sequence continues at coordinate 5,745,563 of JAOPSE010000082.1, read as the reverse complement.
TGTGAGCGGGCGTATGATGGTGAAGGAAGCTCGATACGTGGATGATGCTCTAAACGGTCCACTACCCATCTATGAGCCTCAACCTGTTGCTCTTAAGGCAACCAGTAGCAGGGAGGCACTTCCAAGCAAGGTGGCACAAGTGGAGGCTGCTGGCCTCAACGAGGATGATATGGCACTTATCATCAAGCGCTTCAAGACCGCGTTTAAAGGACGCAAGGAGTACCCCAACAAGAACAAAACAAGGGGAAAGCGCTCCTGCTTTAAATGCGGTAAGACTGGTCACTTCATTGCAAATTGTCCTGATAATGATAGTGACCAGGGACAAGAAAAGAGCGGGAAGAAGGAGAAAAAGAAGAACTACAGGAAGGCAAAGGGCGAGGCGCACCTTGGAAAGGAATGGGACTCGGACTGCTCCTCCTTCGACTCTGACGACAAAGGACTTGTTGCCTCGACCTTCAACAAATCCTCACTCTTCCCCAACGAACGCCATACATGTCTTATGGCCAAGGAGAAAAAGGTACGTGTTCGGGACACACCCAAGTACACTTCATCTAGTGATGAAGAATCCTCTGATGATGAAGTAGATTACTCTAGTTTATTTAAAGGTTTAGATAGAGCCAAAGTAGAGAAAATTAATGAATTGATTGATGCTCTAAATGAAAAGGATAGACTTTTAGAAAAGCAAGAGGACATATTGTATGAGGAACATGACAAATTTGTTAGTGTGCAAAAATCCCTTGCTTTAGAAACTAAGAGAAATGAAATGCTATCTTCTGAGTTATCTGTTTGCCATGAATCTATCTCTAGTTTAAAGAGTTTAAATGATGAATTAAATGCTAAGCTAGAGAAAGCAAATGAAACTAGTTCATGTGTAGAGCATGTTGTTATTTGTAATAGATGCAAGGATTTTGATGTTGATGTCTGTAATGAACATCTTATTGCTATTACTAAATTGAATGATGAGGTGGCAAGTCTTAATGCTCAACTTAAGACTTGCAAAAGTGATTTTGATAAATTGAAATTTGCTAGGGATGACTACATTATTGGTAGACACCCCTCATTTAAGGATGGACTTGGTTTTCAAAAGGAAACCAAGAACTTAACAAGCCAAAAGGCTCCCGTTCTCAACAAGGAGAAAGGGAAGGCTTCTATGGCTAGTAGTCCTCAAAGGAATCATGCTTTTATTTATGATAGGAAAATTGCAAGTCATTATAAGAGTTATGCTCATAGTGTTTACAATGATTCATAGTTATGTTTGCCTCTAGCTCTACTTTTGTGCATGGTAGAAGTAGGCCTAGGAAAAATCATGTTGTGCATCATGTGCCTAGGAAAATGTGTAATATACCTACTACTGTTTTCCATGCTTGCAACACTTTGTTTGTACTTTCATGTAAGAATGAAAAAGTGGTTGCTAGGAAGTTGGGATCCAAATGCAAGGGAGACAAGACTTGTATTTGGGTTCCAAAAATTATTGTGACTAACCTTGTAGGACCCAACAAGAGTTGGGTACCTAAAACCCAAGCTTAAATTCCTTGCAGGTTTATGCATCCGGGGGCTCAAGCTGGATTATCGACAGCGGATGCACAAACCACATGACGGGGGAGAAGAAGATGTTCACCTCCTACGTCAAGAACAAGGATTCCCAGGATACGATCATCTTTGGAGATGGGAACCAAGGCAAGGTCAAAGGCTTGGGCAAGATAGCCATCACCAACGAGCACTCCATATCGAATGTATTTCTAGTAGAGTTGTTTGGTTATAACCTTCTGTCTGTAAGTCAATTGTGTCACATGGGTTACAATTGTCTTTTTACAAACGTTGATGTATCTATCTTTAGAAGGAGTGATGGTTCATTAGCTTTAAGGGTGTATTAGACGGCAAACTCTACTTAGTTGATTTTTCGAAAGAGGAGGTCGATCTAGATGCATGCTTAATAGCTAAGACTAGTAAGGGTTGGTTGTGGCATCGTCGTCTAGCACATGTTGGGATAAAGAACCTTCACAAACTTCTAAAGGGAGAACACGTGTTAGGACTAACCAATGTTTGTTTCGAGAAAGATAGGCATTGTGCAGCATGTCAGGCAGGGAAACAGGTGGGAAGCACTCATCATAGCAAGAATGTGATGACAACATCAAGACCACTAGAGCTTCTTCACATGGACCTCTTTGGACCCGTTGCCTACCTTAGCATCAAGGGAAGTAAGTATGGTCTAGTAATTGTTGATGATTTTTCCCGCTTCACTTGGGTGTTCTTTTTGCAGGATAAATCAGAAACCCAAGGGACCCTAAAGCGCTTTCTAAGGAGGGTTCAAAACGAATTTGAGCTAAAGGTGAAAAAGATAAGGAGCGACAACGGGTCCGAGTTCAAGAATCTACAAGTTGAGGAGTATCTTGAGGAGGAAGGCATCAAGCTCGAGTTCTCCGCTCCCTACACACCACAGCAAAACGGTGTGGTAGAGAGGAAGAATAGGATGCTTATCGACATGGCGAGAATGATGCTTGGAGAGTTCAAGACGCCCGAGCGGTTTTGGTCGGAAGCTGTGAACACAGCTTCCCACTCCATAAACCGGCTCTATCTGCATCACCTTCTCAAGAAGACCTCCTACGAACTCCTTACCGGTAACAAACCCAATGTCTCCTACTTTCGTGTATTTGGGAGCAAATGTTACATTCTGGTGAAGAAAGGTAGACATTCTAAATATGCTCCCAAGGCAGTAGAAGGGTTTTACTAGGGTATGACTCAAATACAAAGGCGTATAGAGTCTTCAACAAATCATCGGGTTTGGTTGAAGTCTCTAGCGACGTTGTATTTGATGAGACTAATGGCTCTCCAAGAGAGCAAGTTGATCTTGATGACATAGATGAAGATGATGTTCCAACGGCCGCAATGCGCACGATGGTGATTGGAGATGTATGACCACAGGAACAACAGGAGCATGATCAGCCATCTTCCTCCACAATGGTGCATCCTCCAACTCAAGACGGTGAACAGGTACCTCATGAAGAGGGACAGGATCAAGGGGGAGCACAGGAAGAACAAGTGATGGAGGAAGAAGCACCATGTGCTCCTTCAACTCAAGTCCGAGCAACGATCCAACGACATCACCCCGTTGACCAGATTCTGGGTGACATAAGCAAGGGAGTAACTACTCGCTCAAGATTAGCTAACTTCTGTGAGCATTACTCGTTTGTCTCTTCTATTGAGCCTTTCAGGGTAGAAGAGGCCTTGCAGGATCCGGATTGGGTGTTGGCCATGCAGGAAGAGCTCAACAACTTCAAGAGAAATGAAGTTTGGAGCCTGGTGCCACATCCAAAGCAAAACGTTGTGGGAACCAAGTGGGTGTTCCGCAACAAGCAAGACGAACACGGGGTGGTGACAAGAAACAAGGCTCGACTTGTGGCAAAAGGTTATGCCCAAGTCGCAGGTTTGGATTTCGAGGAGACTTTTGCTCATGTGGCTAGGCTAGAGTCTATTCGAATTGTATTAGCCTATGCCGCTCACCACTCTTTCAGGCTATTTCAAATGGATGTGAAGAGCGCTTTCCTCAATGGTCCAATAAAGGAGGAGGTATACGTGGAACAACCCCCTGGCTTTGAGGATGACAGGTACCCCGACCATGTGTTCAAGCTCTCTAAGGCGCTCTATGGACTTAAGCAAGCCCCAAGAGCATGGTATGAATGCCTTAGAGATTTCTTAATTGCTAATGCCTTCAAGGTTGGGAAAGCTGATCCCACTCTTTTTACAAAGACTTGTGATGGTGATCTTTTTGTGTGCCAAATTTATGTCGATGACATAATATTTGGTTCTACTAATCAAAAATCTTGTGAGGAGTTTAGCAGGGTGATGACACAAAAGTTCGAGATGTCGATGATGGGCGAGTTAACCTACTTCCTTGGGTTCCAAGTGAAGCAACTCAAGGACGACACCTTCATCTCCCAAACGAAGTACACACAAGATCTTCTCAAGCGGTTTGGGATGAAGGACGTCAAGCCCGCGAAGACACCGATGGGAACCGACGAGCATGTTGATCTCAACAAAGGAGGTAAGTCTGTTGATCAAAAGGCATACCGGTCCATGATAGGTTCATTGCTTTATTTATGTGCTAGTAGACCGGACATTATGCTAAGTGTATGCATGTGTGCTAGATATCAATCTGACCCCAAGGAATGTCACCTTGTGGCCGTTAAGCGAATTCTTAGATATTTAGTTTCTACGCCTTGCTTCAGGATCTGGTATCCAAAGGGGTCTACCTTTGACTTGATTGGATACTCAGACTCCGATTATGCCGGGTGCAAAGTTGATAGGAAGAGCACATCAGGGACGTGCCAATTTCTAGGAAGGTCCCTGGTGTCCTGGAGTTCAAAGAAACAAACATCTGTTGCCCTATCCACCGCTGAGGTCGAGTATGTTGCCGCAGGACAGTGTTGCGCGCAACTACTTTGGATGAGGCAAACCCTCCGGGACTTTGGCTACAATATGAGCAAAGTCCCACTCCTATATGACAATGAGAGTGCTATCCGCATGGCGGATAATCCTGTTGAACACAGCCGCACCAAGCACATAGACATCCGGCATCACTTCCTGAGAGACCACCAGCAAAAGGGAGATATCGAGGTGTACCATATTAGCACCGAGAACTAGCTAGCCGATATCTTTACCAAGCCGTTGGATGAGAAAACTTTTTGCAGGTTGCGTAGTGAGCTAAATGTCTTAGATTCGCGTAACTTGGATTGATCTATAACATACATGTGTTTTATGCCTTTGATCATGTTACTTTGAAGCATTTACATTACTCGTTGAATATTTGTGGTGCTCAAGTTGTACAAGACCTCCCCGGACCTCACGAGTCCATATGCAAATGATGCACATATTTACGGGGAGATATGCTACAACTTGACCCTTTGAGACTAACTTTTGTGTTTGAGTATACTTGATGTAGTCTCAAAAGTGCATTGCAAGGGAAATGTGGACTTGGATGATGCAAAGACTTCCACTGCACTCCGGTATTAGTGTACTTAATTCCAAGTTCATTCTTATGCTCTATTTGCCTTTTTGCTCTTAATTGACATTTTGGTGAGGCAATGGGGTTAGAGGGCCAAAAATAATCTTGTTTTGGTGCTTAATGCCAAAGGGGGAGAAATTAAGGCCAAAGAAAATGGATCAGCTACCACTTGTGAATTTTGAAAACAATAGAGTTAGAACTTTTGATTTGTCCAAAATACTCTTATTGCAAAATTTGGTCTCTTGTGGGAGAGAATTTTGATTATGGGAAAAAGGGGGAGTTTTTGGCACTTGATTGATTTTTCTCATGGAATATCTCTTGATTTGCCCAAACAAGTGTGTTTGACTTAGAGATAGGAAAAAGGATTTGATTTACAAAATCAAACCAAGTGGTGGCAAAGAGTGATCCAAATATGCTAAATCATTAGAGAAAACAATTTTATCTTCAATTGCATTGATTTTGCACTTCTTTTGTTGCTTTTTGATGTGTTGGTATAAATCACCAAAAAAGGGGGGATTGAAAGGGAAATGTGCCCTTGGGCCATTTCTATAATGTTTTGGTGATTAAATGTCCAACACGTTTGATTAAGTTCTTTTGTGCCAAATAAAGAGAGAAGTACAAATCAAGGCACAAGGTATGTGTCGGAGAGGAAATTCTCCGGCCGGGTGGCGGAACGCACCCGCCCTAAATCCTAAGATGAGGAGGGGCCTAAGCGTTTTGCCTGTCTGCTAAGCGAAGAACGAACACAAGAACACACAAGGATTTAGAGTGGTTCAGGCCGCTAGAGCGTAATACCCTACTCCACTATGTGATGTATTGAGTTTGAGAGCTTGTATGAACTTGTGAGCCTGAGTTGGGTCTAAGTGTACTTAAGTGAACTTAAGTTGTAACGTTGCGTGCCTCCCCTTTTATAGCTGAAGGGGGCATGTACAAGGGTGTTGAGCCCTGACATGCGGGCCCAGGGACATAACAGATGTAATACTTGGAGCAACTAATGCTAGTCGCCAGTGCATTCTCCTTGCGCCCTGATATCCGCAGCCTGCGTAGTATCGGTGTGCAGCGGAAGCTTCACTGGCAACGTATGAGTGATGATGAGCATAGTGTATGCCGCAGCACGGGCGTACTGCCTGCCACCGGAGCGGACGGGCACGCCGCCTGCAGGATGGCCTGGTCGCCGCGCCGTCAGCAGAGTGGATAGGGCACATTAAATGCTGAAACGGCACATCGCTTGTCAGTGGAGTAGACAGGGCGTATTTAATGCTAAGGCGGCACATCACCTGCCAGCTTGACAGGCGTGTAACACCCTGAATTTAGGGGTATAAAATTTCTTCTCTAATATCCACCAAATTCAGGTGTTACCTTCTCTTTCCTTTGCTTTTCTTTTCTTTTTTTTTCTAAATAATGGAGAAGTATTTTGCTTTATATCTAAGTGCTAAGTGTAATAAAATAAAACCCTAAGGGAATAATGGTTGATGCATCATGCTGGAGCACTCATTTTGTATGATGATTTGTTCTGAAGTGCTTTCGTTAATTTGTGAGTCACATTTGAGATTGAGATCAAATAGAAGAGAAATAAAATAGAAAAGGGAGAAAGCCTAGCTGGACCCCCCCCCCCTCTCGGCTGGCCCATGCCCCCTCTCCCCCGCCAGCCCACTCCGGCCCACCCATTCCCTGAGGCCCACCACACCCCCCCCCCCCCGCAGCCCACCTTAGCCCCCGGCCTCCCCTCCCTTGCCCATGGCCCAGCTGCGCCCCCGGCCCACGCGCCAGCGCGCGCGCGCTCCCCCTCACGTGGCCCAGCCGCCGCTCTCCCGCTCGCCCGCACGCGCAGGCGCGCGTTCAGCACCAGCAGCCGCTGCGCGTGGGCCCCGCCACGCCTCTGGCCCCACCGGTCAGCCTGGATTCCACTGCTCATCTTCCCCAACCGCTCCCTCCGCTCTGTACGCAGAACCACTCGCGCTCACGATGCCGTCGCCCGTGCCCACGATGCCAAAAACTCCGGAACCGCCCGATGCTCCTCTCCGTGCTCCAAACTGCAATGTAGCCGGGCCTCGCCTTGCCGTCTCCGTGCGGTCCCCTTTGCCATCACCTCGCGTCCACCTCTCTCCCCCTACCGCGGCCACGCCTTGCCCTGCACGCCGTTTCCCTCTCCCATGGCACAGCTGCTCTGGCCGGTGATGCCCCGGCCGACCGCGCCTCCCCTCAGCCCACGCGGTCCCTGCGGCGTGCGGCCGAGCCGCCCTCAGCGCCCTCGGTGCCCAGCCGCGGCCACGGCCGTCGCCATGGCGTGCTGGCCGGGAGAGCCCACCAGGGCGTGTGCCCCTGCCCCCACGGCGACCCTTGCTGACCGGAGCCGCCCACGGCCCCCAGCCTGGCCCCGCCGTGCCCAGAGCCTCGTCGCGCGCCGTCACCCGCCTCGTCGAGCGCAGCCCCGGCCTCGACGCGCGGTGTGCCCGTGCACTCGCCATCGCCGGCACCTTCGCCTTCTCGCCATCGAGCAGGGAGCCGTGCCGTGTCTCGCCACACCCGGAGTCCTCGCCGTAGTTTCGCTGAGCTCCGTCCTTGCCGTGCGCTATCCCGAGGTGAGAATGGTCAGCTTCTCGTCTACCCCCTTCCTCTCGCCGTCTACCCCTAGCCTTACTCGGTGAGTCCTCACCGGCCGCGCCCACCCACGCCGGCGAGCTCCCCGAGCGCAGCCCGCCCCCCTGCGTGCGAACGCCGAGGCCCCGCGTGCGCTACCTGGCCGTTGGTCGCAGCCGTGCCGTAGATTTTCCTGTGTTCGGTCATAGGGAAGAGGAAGAAGAAGAGCCTTTTTGCAAAAGAAACCCCCCTGCCCTCCTTTCGGAATTAATTTAGTGTTTTATGTGTCATGAAGAAATTATTTGCTACCCCTAAGATCTATATTTATTTACGTATAAGTTCGCAACTTAGTAGTTAAACGATAACTCTTGCGTTAGTTGTCCGTTTCGTTTTATTCAAGCGGTGATAGCCTCGTATTGACTTCACCTACACGTGAATGATGTTGATTAATCATGACTCATGTTTTTATTAATTGATTACACATTTGTTTATCCAATGCCTATTATATTAGCTCTCCAATTTAAAATTAATCTATGGTTTTGAGTTTGCCTTTCTATAAATAAGTATTAATGTGATTAATATCAACTTAGAAACCTTGGAATCAATACTAATTACGTAGTATAAACATGACATAACAATTCTCGTATGTCGCGTCATTTTCTGTGTCGAGTCGTCGCGCTTCTTTCGCGCGCGTCGTCGCGTGCGCTGTTTCGCGTGTGTCGCACGCATCATTTTCGTGCGTCGCGCGCTTTGTCGCGCGTCAATAATTCGCTTCACCTAGAATCGCTCGTGTTAATTAAACTACGCATTTTAACGACGACTATTTGAGTAGCGAACTAATCAGAACCAAGTAATGATTTTATTTGTGCATTTAATAGATGTCAATTAATATGATTATATCTAATTAAATATTATAACTCATACCGGTTTAGTGTAAACGCGGTATCTCTCGACCGTAGCTCCGACTGTCGTATTTTCTTTTCTCGCGAGACTGTAGAAGCGAGCTCTATTTCGTATTGTATGTTTTATGATGTTTTTCCTTGTATGGTGTAATGTTCTTATGCATGTATATGTTTGTTTGCTTGTGCATGTTCGTGTTCGCTGCTTATCGCGAATAGAACGTGATCCGTTCTCGGGCTTTGGTGAATCGAAGATCAAGCATTGATGACCAGGTGATCAAGCTCTTCAAGTTTTACAAGGTCGAAGACCCTGAGCATCTATTTGGTGAAGGCAAGTGTCCTCTGACCCATTATGTCCCATTCACTTTTAATGCACTGTCCCGCATTACTTAATTGAAACCTAAGGATTGACTAGCTTTCCATTTACCTTATCCTTGTTTACCTTTTGGGTTATCATGGTTAGCATTATGCTATTGCTTTACTTGAATCAATGAACATGATGTGAATACTTATGATACTATGATGTTATCCCGATGATGTTCCTGTGATACTTTAGGGGGCTCAGGCTGTTTCCTGAGTGCCTCTCCGTAAGGACCTGTTTGGGGAGTGACAACCCGGGATAACAGTGCAACCATGAGGGTGAAATGGGGCGCCCTTAGCTAATTAATTAGAGGAACTAGAGGTGTAGTTGCTTCGCCGTCGTGCCGTCAATGGGGTCCAGGCACAGTGCTTGCTCTGCCGAGGTTGGGTGCCGAGGTTCTTTCGTTTTGCTTTTGTTAGTCACCCTCCTGCGGGGAGGGGTACTGTGTTTATCAAACTGGAGAAACCTAACGGGCGGCTATGACCTCTAGGGAATCTTTGTAAAGGCTACGTAGTGATACCCTGCCGGACCACCTAGGAAGTGATCAATGGGGAGTCATGATCCCCGGGCAAAATGGGAATCACGGCTCATGGGTAAAGTGTGCGACCTCTGCAGAGGGTTAGAAAATGATATATCAGCCGTGCTCACGGTTATGAGCGGCCTTGGGATCCTCTTTGATTAGAGATACAAATGATCTGAGATACAATGGTTCCATTCATGGTTTTGGTCTGATGATGATAATGTTGTTCCTCGAGGAGGAAATGGCTCATGGGTTGGTTAATGCTAAAATCTGGCTTCTACTAATGATAAATATCTGACCAACTAAAAGCAACTGCTTGAGCCTAACCCCCACATAAAGCTAGTCCACCTCAGCCAAACGGGACATTTGCTGAGTACGTTGATGTGTACTCACCCTTGCTTTACCACCAAACACCAGGTTGTCCGCATTGTAATCACTGCTCAGGAGAAGGCGAAGTCGTGGAAGGAGACTTCTAGGAGTTCCAAGACTACGACGAATTCTAGGTGTGGGTTGGCGGCAACCCCCAGTCAGCTGCCTGTGAAGGCCTTATCTTTACTGCGTTTCGCTAGCACTTTGATTTATCTGTTAAGTTGATGACTATGTGGATGTCTCTGACTCTGTGATGTAATAAGTTAATACTCTTTTATGTTTTTATTCGAGCATTGTGCGATGATGTTCATTTATGTAATCGCTGTGTACGTGAGTTCTGATCCTGGCACGTACATAGTTCGCATTCGGTTTGCCTTCCAAAACCGGGTGTGACAAGGCGGCGCACCTCCTCCGCATTAAATGCGCGGCCCAGAGGCCTTACATCTGGCTCCGCCCGCTGGCTTACGTCACAGGCAGTAGGCCACATGGCAGCATCGGGTCTCCCCCTAAGCAGGGAGTGGGAGCGCTCGTGGTATGGTCCGGACACGTGTCAGCACCGGACCCCCACCTTACCTTGATTAAGGCCTGGGTATTCTTTGCCTTGGAATCCCAGGACCCCACTATGAGTAGCCCGGACCCCTCTTGAGGGGTCTGGGACCCGTCCTAGGGGTCTGGTTTGTACCTGTGGAGGTTTTGAACCTCGCTCGGAGGTCCGGGCTGTGCATCCAGGGGTCCGGCACTTTCCCGTGGGGGTCTAGACCCACTGTCGCCACCTTGGAGTATATCGTCTCCTCTGGCCACATGGCGGCCCCGGAGCCACCCATGTGGAGGGGTCGGGTGCTTTTCACCGCGCGACTAGAGATAGTCGCGCGGGCACCGTGTCTTCATACTGTAGTAAGGGGTACCCCTGATTCAGGGTACCGACAGTGGCCCCTGGGCCCGCCTCAAGGGAGGATACGAGCCTGCAGGTGGGGCCAAAGCTTGACCGGTGATTAGCGCACTACTTCCGTGCGCTTGCTGTCGTAATCACTGCCAGTCCATCTTCGGTCACGTCAACTGTCACGCCTGTCCTTGCGGCTGACTGACCCGTGGTTTCCGCACTTGATGGCTTTACTAGGCCATGCGCGGGGTGCCTCGATACCGCTGCATTGGTTTTGAAAATTCACCTTCTCTGTCTTCTTCGGCGGCCCCGAGGAGGCACGGTACTGGCACGAGCGGCGGTTTGACTTCTCTGCACCCAGGAACCGGCGCCCAAGGAGGATGACTCGTGGGCCCGGGCCCCCACATCAGAGACTGGGCTGTTGGTTTCGATGGAGGTGAAGAGGCGCACTACCGCAGGCGGTGACGTGCTCCTTACGCGGCGGTTCGCCTTCTCCGCACACGGAGGCCTACGCCCGAAGAGTATGACTCGTGGGCCTGGGCCCCCGTGTCAGAGACTGGTCTGCTGCTTTTGGCGGAGGTGAAGAGGCGCACTACCGCAGGCGGTGGCGTGCTCTTCATGCGGCGGTTCGCCTTTTCCGCACATGGAGGCTGACGCCCAAGGAGCATGACTCATGGGCACGGGCCCCCGCGCCAGAGGCTGGGTCACCCTGGCACGCGTCGGGCGAGATCTTCTGCGGCGTCTCGGGACGTTAGTGGGGGAATCTTTCTTTAAAAAGGGACTCCCCGAGCGTGGTAGCCATTCTCATCGCTCGCAGCGCCCTTTCGCCCTCGAGTTCTCCACGCTCTTCTGCCGTCGTAGCCGACATGGCCTTGCTAGATCCTCCCGAGCGCCTCCAGCCCGAGGTGGCACTCAACTTGGTGCGCAACCTGCTCGGATGGGGTGTCTCGGCGTTCGCCGAAAAGATCCATGTCGGTGCCTTTCCTCACGGCAATCTCGTCGCCGAAGAGTTTGTGTTCTTCGTCTCCAACCTCCCCAGCGGGTTGGCGCTGCCGATCTCGTCTTTCTTCGTGCTGCTGCTGGAGGAGCTTGGCCTCCAACCTCAGCACTTTACGCCCTGCTTCCTCCTTCAGGCGGCCATCATCGCCTACCTCTGCAAGGTGTCCGTGGGGGCGACGCTTCTTCCTGCTTCTTCCTCCAGCATTCGGAGGAAAGAATGTTCACCAGCCTCGTGAAGGCGGGAAGCGAGCTGAGCTGCAGCTCCATCCTTCGCGCCTCCATCTCCATGGGGTGGGAAGCGAGTCGTGCTACGGCTCCATCTCTTTGGCTTTGATGGCTTTGGTACCACCTCCAACGGTGACCGCTGGCCCGGCTGCTGGAGACGCCACCTAGGAGGTCGTACAAGACACCGTACGCCGTGGAGATGGCGACTGCGCGCTTCCAACGTGACCCTACTGATGTCGAGTAGGTCATACTTGTAGACATAAGGCTAGGGCCCTGCTTGAAGGCGGATGTAATAACTTTATTTTTGTAAGGTACTTTTTGAGTACTATTTATCGAGCAGTATTAGCACTTATCTGCATACTATTTTGTCCCTGTTGTGTGTGGCGCTGCCGACTCTTCCCTGGTACCTGGCCCCCTGGGATGTAGGCTCGACGTGTCGAGGCTAGATACCAGCATACCTAAAAGAGTTGGCAACGGCCCCCAAGAGGCAGCTTTGACTGGGACCTGGACCTGAATACAGCTTCGACTAGGGAGCGTTAGTAGCACACCCATAGGACCATCGTCTGACATTAGCCATCCTTTGATATATGCACGGGACCTGCAGGTTTTAGTCTGGGAGGCCAAGTTGTGTGTCCGGACCCCCTGGACTGCGGTTCCAAATACTAGGACACTCGTCGCAGAGTGGTGGAGCGTGCATGCTTACGGTACGGGACCAGGCTAAGCGGCTACACGGCTCCGGACCACCCCAGGAGACAAGTATCCATTCTCTAGAATCGGACCCCAGGTTGTCGGACCCATAGGACTATAGTTCCAAATACTAGGGTGCCCATCACAGAGTGGTGGAGTGTGCAGGCTTTGGGTACGGAACCAGACTAAGCGGCTACACTGCTCCGGACCACCCCATGGAACAAGCTCATGTTCTTTAGAACCGGCCCCCAGGCTACCGGACGCCCTGCTTTCGTAGAGGGGTCCTAAACTGCAGGCCTGGCTACTCAGTTCAGATGTCATCATGCCGGAATAGATGGGAACTGCATGGGTGGGTTAGATAAAAAATAATATCTGGAAACTGCATGATAAAACCATGGAGGCAGGAGGATAAAACTGTCATAGAAGCACATCTGAGGGGGTAAATCTTCTCTTTATAACTCGACATGCATGGGTGCAGGCCAACAGGCCGGGCTTATGAGGGTGGACCTCACCGGGCTGGCGTACACGTATGCACAACCTAGTTAACAGAAGAAATCATAACCCCTCAGACTTGCTTCTGTGGGTAGGACTTATAGGAATACTCTATATTCCGGGGATTAGGAAGAGGCACCCCTTCAGTTGTGGCGAGGCGGGCACTCCCGGGTCGGCATACTACCGTCACCTTGAAGGGTCCTTCCCAGCTGGGGGAGAGTTTGTGGAGCCCTTCTTGGTTCAGTACATGCTGTAGGACTAGGTCCCGGACCCCGAGTTCCCTACTATGCACGATCCACTGGCGGTGGCGCCCGACCGCTTGGTTGTATCGTGCATTTTAGGTTGCCGCTTGCCAACTGCGTTCGTTGATGAACTCCACATCCTCACGCTGCAGCTATTCCTGCATTTTAGACTTGTTAAAATACTGGACCCGTGAGGAGTCTGTTGGAACTTGCTCTCCTGGGCAAGATGATCCAACGGGGGAGTGAAAGTAATGCAAACAAGGTTTTAACTTGAGATGGCGATTGCTCTGTTAATCCAGCCTCTCAAGGGCACTGTACGGGGGTATTTATAGGTGCCTGAGTGCCCAATGTCTCGATGTAAGGACACATGTACCCTCAGGCACCTGGACTATCCCCGGAATATTCCCATAAAGGAGGGTTACAGATTGTCATTACAGAAAAGCCATTACAAATCGGGCCCGTAACACACTTCTCCGTGCGGGGCCTGTTACAATGGGCTGAATCCCACGTGGGCCTCTAGGTCGGGTGAGGACGTGGGATGGGGCGACGTCGTCGTAGGCCTTCGTCTTATAGTGTAGAGGACGAAGGGTGGACCTCGCCGGTCGTTTTGCCTCCGTTGGTGCAGCGAGATTGACGAAGGCTGGAGCGAAGGGTAGCGTCTTCGCCTTCGCCCCAACATTTGCCCTCCAAGGGACCAGTTCGACTAAGTCATCTGGTGCCGAAGACGTCGTTAGATGGTGGAGACGCTGCCCTCGCTTGAAGTGGTTCCGTGGGGGTTTTTGATGTGATCGTTGACGGACGCGGTACTGTTGGACTACGGGTTTCCCGAAGCATCGCGTCCTGTGTATAAAAAGGGGTGGGGCGGCGCGGGTTAGGTTCTCTTTCTGTGCGCCGCAAAACCCTAGCCTCCTTTTGAAATCGTTCGCCCGCTCGCCTGCCCTCCTTGCTCCTGCTCGTCGGAGATCTGGCCCGCGTTAAGCAGACCGCTCGCCGCCGCCGACAGTACGTAGCCATGTCGTCTTCTTCTTCGTCTGCTGCAAACATGCCGCCGGTCGATGCATCATCCGAGGATACCTTGAGCAACATGGCGGAGGAGGAGCTATGTCCGGGTGATATGGTGGAGTTCGGCGTTTCGCGGATTTCCTCGGTCCGCATTCAGGATATGCAGCAGCTTGGGTATTTTGGCAGCGGAGTGGGGCGTGTCCTGGGGGCGGAGGAGGTTCCCGAGCCCGAGGGCGATTTGGTCGTGTTTGAGGCGTTTTTCACCGCTGGCCTTCGTCTGCCTGCACATCGCTTTGTGGCGGAGGTCCTGCAGAGATTTGAGGTCCAGGTCCACCAGCTGACACCGAATGTCGTGGTGGCCCTAGCGAAGTATGTCTGGGCGGTGACTTCGTATGGTGGTCAGCCTTCTGTGGAGGTCTTCGCCAAACATTACTATCTGCATTGGCAAAAAGGAAAATTGGACACAAGATTGCACAGTTTGGATCGTGCATGTTTACGCCGAGGACCGGAAAGACTTCGATGGAAGTCGTGGAGTTAGTTCCCTGTGCCCGCAATAAGTGGGGCAACTGGTGGGATTTCTGGTTTTATGTTTCTGAAGGCGAAGTCGAAGGCCACCCAGGGCTCCCCGTGGCCGTGATGTGCTCCCATTATTATGTGGTGTACCCGCAATTTGAGGTGGCAGAGGATGATGAAGACGAAGGAGCCCTTCGGTGCGCTGCCTGCATGAGTAGCGGGCACGATTTAGTTGAGGAATTCATCGGGTATGGGGTATGGCCCTTGGCACATGGCTGGGCGTTGGGCGAAGTATGCCCTCGTGAGATGCCCTCCCTGGGCGGGCAGCGGGTGCGAAGTCCAACCTTCGCGTTGGATCTGCATGGCCGGGATCCCGCCGCATTCGTGCGTGAAGCGGAAGACGGTGCAGCGAGGATTGTGGGGCGCTATGTGCCGAGGACAGAGGGTCTGCGGAGCTGGGATATCCGTGGGTCCAACGTTAGATTGAATCGGGTCTTCGAATTAAACTGCTTGCCATACGGTGGCTATCCCAGGGATGACGCTGCCGACGCCGCGGGAAGAAACTGGTGGACGTGACCGAGGAAGGGCCTTCGCAGGAGGCTGTCCCGGCCTCTAAGAAGAGAAAATTAGGTACTGCAGTGGGGGGAGTGGGGGTCTCTGATAGTTTTGTTGTGGATTTGATGGGGACGTGCGCAGCCCTTGGGGGAAGGATGTCTTCGCCCGAGCTCCGGGAGTCTTCGGCGCGAATGCTGGAGGTTACCGGGGGTCGATGGCCCAAGAATGTTCCGATCCCCCGCGCGGCTGGCGAAGACTTCTTTACGTCTCGCATGGCTCGCGACTTGAAGGTTTTTCCTTACGGGCGGAATATTGTTGTTGTTGTATCGGCAGTGATGGAGAGGGACCATCAAGACGCTGCGCAGAAATGTCGGGCGGTCGTCAGGATCGCGGATCCTATGCGTGAGGCGAAGAAGGCGCGGGGGAGCGTGAAGGTTGCTGCCTCTGGCGGTAGCAAACCGGTGCCGGCCGCGAAACCGGCCGCCCCCGGGCACAGCAAGGCGTCGGCGAGCGCGAAGGCTGCCGCCTCTAGCGGGAGCAAGCCACCCCCGGGCGGGCTCGTGAAAGGACGAAGGCCGCCTTCGCCGGCGCGACATATTGCCGACTTCGGCATGGACATCGGTGTCGAGGATTATCTTGTTGGTAAGTTAAAACTTTTTTTTGCTCGACGAGGTCTTTAACTAGTATCATGGTGCAGGTTCGGATGAGGGGCAACTAGCTGTTGTATCGCCTCCGGTGGCGACCACTTTGCCAACGGCGGTGGTGGGGGCGAAGGGTGCCGCGCGGGACCCTTGGGCCACTTTCTGCGCGAGCGGCGAGATTCTGTCGGCCGCTACCGCTAAGGACGTGGCGGGCTCCATGTCTCAGCGACTGAGGGAAGCGTCGCAGCAGCTGTCACAGCAGCTGAAGCAAGTAAGTTGTGTTGGACTTCGATGTTTGTTGTTTTTATGAGGATTCGGGTCTCATGGGTTTATGTGTCAGGCGGCCGACTTCGCTGACCTCGTCGCGTCGGGTGCCTTGATTGCAGACGTTGCTGCCGAGGTCGAGCGTCTCCGGGCACAGCATGTGGATGCTGTGCAGGAGAAGTCGGCTGCGGAAAGCAAAAACCACAGGCTGTCGGAGAAGGTGGCCGCCATGGAGGCCGAGAAGACAGATCTCCGGCGCCAGCTTGCGGAGGAGAGGAGGGAGGCGAACAAGGCCATCGCTAATGCGCAGGCTGCACAGGCCGAAGCCAAAGTGGCGCGGGCGGAGGGCAGTCTCGCCCGCCAACGCGCCGAGGAGCTGGAGGTGAGGTTCAACGCCCTACGCAGCCGCGTGGACAAGGCCGAGGCCTCGACGCTCGTGGAGGTCGAGCGGACACACGCGCAGTTCGTGGACGCGTACCGCGAGCTGGGTGCGCGGACTGCTGACTTCGAAGTGCCCGGCCAAGAAGCGGGCCTTCGCTTCCTTGAATGGTTGCAGGAGGAGCTGCTGGTGCTCCCGACCATTGTGACAGGTTTCATGTCCTTCTCCTTCCTCGTCACCTGCGAGGGGGCCGTGAATGCTTTGTCCCGTGAGGGGAGCAGGCATTACGAGGTCTTCGACCAAGAGGACGAAAACTTTGAACGTGAAATCTTCAAGGTCGAAGACCCTGTGGTGAAGCAGTCGGCGGGGGCACTCTTTGATAGGATGTGGGGTCCGCACGGCCGAGAGGCGGTCAGGGAGCGGTCCGACCGGGCAATAGAGTAGGTAAAGGCTGTTTTTTGTGTGGTTATATGTGTGGGTATGTGTGGTTTTGCTGAATGAGTGTGTTGTTGCTGTAGATGGCGCATGCCGAAGACGTCGAGGACCTTGTTGGTTTGGACGACGCGCTGCCCGAGGCCGCGGAGGTCGATCCGGTGACACATTCGGATGCCGGTGAAGGCCCCTCAGCGACCCCTGTGCCCGCTGCGACCGGCGAAGACCCCGCACCAGCCCCTGTGCCAACGGGCGGAGACGCCCTGAAGGTGGTGGCCGAGCTGGTAGCCGAGGACCCCACAGCCGCGGTCGGGCCTTCGCAGGTGGTTGAATAGGTGTTGAGGAGTTTGTAAATTTTGTCTGTGTGATACTGAACCTCGGTTGCTGCGTAGGTTCTTGGGTTTGGGCCTGCGCACGCAACCGCTACTGACACTGCTATTTTTGTGGCGGCTTTGACCGTGGCTGCTGATGACGATTCGTTTAGCTCTGTGTCTAAGTGTTTTGAGTCTGATGATTCTGGGAGTTCGATTGCGTGGATGAAGGAGTCTTCAGATGAGGACTTGGATTATTTTGCGACGTTGGATGTGGCTGCAGCAGAGCCTTCGCCGCGCGCGGAGGGTTCCGAGAAGCTCCTGGGGCGCGAGTACTGGGTATAGGCGGTGAAGGGCGGTGGCGAAACGGAGAGTGAGTGAATTGTCACGAAGTGGTAGGCGTTATCGTGGTGAGATGGAGAGTGGTCGTCTTCGCGTGGACGGGACTGGTAAGCGAGAATTGTTGTCCTCGCAGGGGAGCTGCGAAATCTTTTTGAGGGTGAGGAATTGACGATAATGTTGTTCAACTACAGGGAGATGGGTATCATCCCGAAGGTTGAGCCAATATAATATATGATGCCCTCGCTGTGTGTATGTAACAACTATTTGTATGATAAGGCTGCGCGCCTTCGTTGATCTGGCCGCGCCCGTGGGCGACTTCTGCACGGAGAGTTTTTTGGAAAAGACTTCAATTTTGCGGGCCTATTATTCCGGCTGCACCCTTAGCCAACTTTTGCACGGAGAGTCTTTTGGAAAAGACTTCGATTTTGCGCGCCTATTATTCCGGCTGCACCCTTAGGCGACTTTTGCACGGAGAGTCTTTTGGGAAAGACTTCGATTTGCGCACTTGTTGTGCTATTCCGGCTGCACCCTTAGGCGACTTTTGCGCGGAGAGTCTTTTGGGAAAGACTTCGATTTTGCGCACTTGTGCTATTCCGGCTGCACCCTTAGGCGACTTTTGCGCGGAGAGTCTTTTGGGAAAGACTTCGATTTTGCGCACTTGTTGTGCTATTCCGGCTGCACCCTTAGGCGACTTTTGCGCGGAGAGTCTTTTGGGAAAGACTTCGATTTTGCGCACTTATTGTGCTATTCCGGCTGCACCCTTAGGCGACTTTTGCGTGGAGAGTCTTTTGGAAAAGACTTCGATTTTGCGCACTTGTTGTGCTATTCCGGCTGCACCCTTAGGCGACTTTTGCGCGGAGTGTCGCACGCGAGGGTAGTCAGCGCTGCCCCTCGCGGTGACTTCGGTGTGGTCGAATGCTGAAGACCGTCGATGCGGTCTTTTTCGACATATTGTGTCTTAGTTTTTGTGGGGGATTTTTGTGGTTATATTACATGGCTCTGCCTCATTAAAAACTTCACCCCCCGGGAGGAAAAGAGTGCGGGCCGGAATGATACTGTTTGGTGAATTACAAGGGCGTGTTAGCCCTGAGGATTCAAACAAAAAATTTGCGGAGATTATCGATATTCCAGGAGTGCTCTAGGTCCTCGTCGGATGGCGTGGTTAGCCTGTACGCGCTGGGGGACGCCTTCGTCTTGACGATGAAAGGACCCTCCCACTTTGACTCCAGCTTGCCCCGTGACTCTGTCCGAGTTGTCCGGACGAGTACGAGTCCCCTTCATCGAATTCTCTTGGGACGACTACGTGGTCGCACCAGGCCTTCGTTTGAGCTTGGTATTTGTTGAGAGCCTGCAGGGCGATGACACGGTCTCCGTCGATGAGGTCTTTGGAGGTTGGTTCGTCTATGAAAGGGAATCAGGCTTACACCTAGTTCCTAAATAATTTTGGTGGTTGAATTGCCCAACACAAATAATTGGACTAACTAGTTTGCTCTAGTGTATAAGTTATACAGGTGCCAAAGGTTCACACTTAGCCAATAAAAAGACAAAGTATTGGGTTCAACAAAAGAGCAAAGGATCAACCGAAGGCACCTCTGGTCTGGCGCACCGGACTGTCCGGTGCACCACCGGACAGTGTCCGGTGCACCAGAGGACCCCAGTCAAACTCGTCACCTTCGGGAAAATCCAGAGGCGCTCCGCTATAATTCACCGGACTGTCCGGTGTACACCGGACAGTGTCCGGTGCTCCAAGGAACGGCGCCTCAGGAACTCGCCAGCTTCGGGAATTCACAATGGCTAGTCCGCTATAATTCACTGGACATGTCCGGTGTACACCGGACTGTCCGGTGCGCCATCGAAGCAACGGATACTTCGGCGTCAACGGCTACCTGCAGCGCATTGAATGCGCGCTAGCGCGCGCAGAAGTCAGGCACGCCCATACTGGCGCACCGGACACTCTACAGTACATGTCCGGTGCGCCACCGGACATCCAGGCGGGCCCAGAAGACAGAGCTCCAACGGTCGGAACCCAACGGCTTTGGTGACGTGGCTGGCGCACCGGACATGTCCGGTGTGCACCGGACTGTCCGGTGCACCATACGACAGTCAGCCCCACCAAATGGCTAGTTTGGTGGTTGGGGCTATAAATACCCCAACCACCCACCATTCATTGCATCCAAGTTTTCACACTTCCAACCACTTACAAGAGCTAGGCATTCAATTCTAGACACACTCAAGAGATCAAATCCTCTCCCAAATTCCACACAAAGCTTTAGTGACTAGTGAGAGAGATTTGCTTGTGTTCTTTCGAGCTCTTGCGCTTGGATTGCTTTCTTCTTTCTTGATTCTTTATTGCGATCAAACTCACTTGTAATTGAGGCAAGAGACACCAATCTTGTGGTGGTCCTTGTAGGAACTTTGTGTTCCAAGTGATTGAGAAGAGAAAGCTCACTCGGTCCGAGGGACCGTTTGAGAGAGGGAAAGGATTGAAAGAGACCCGGTCTTTGTGACCACCTCAACGGGGAGTAGGTTTGCGAGAACCGAACCTCGGTAAAACAAATCCACGTGTCTCACTCCTTGTTTGCTTGCGATTTGTTTTGCACCCTCTCTCGCGGACTTGATTATATTTCTAACGCTAACCCGGCTTGTAGTTGTGATTATTTTTGAGGATTTCAGTTTCACCCTATTCACCCCCCTCTAGGCGACTTTCAATTGGTATCAGAGCCCGGTGCTTCATTAGAGCCTAACCGCTCGAAGTAATGTCGAGAGAACTCGCCAAGAGGGAGATGGAGACCGGCAAAAAGCCCACTACAAGCAACGAGAAAGCTCTATCGGGAGAGTCACGCAACAAGGAGAAGAGGAAGGAGAAGAAAAAGAAAAAGAAGACTTCTTCCCACAAGTCGCATCGGAGTGGCGACAAAATTAAGAAGATGAGGAAGGTGGTCTACTACGAGACCGACACTTCATCACCTTCTACCTGCGGCTCCGACGCGCCCTCCATAACTTCGAAGCGCCATGAGCGTAAGAAGTTTAGTAAGATCCCCTTACATTATCCTCGTACTTCTAGACATACTCCATTACTTTCCGTTCCATTAGGCAAACCGCCAACCTTTGACGGTGAAGATTATGCTAGGTGGAGTGATTTAATGAAATTTCATCTAACCTCACTCCACAAAAGTATATGGAATGTTGTTGAGTTTGGAGCACAGGTACCATCCGTAGGGGATGAGGATTATGATGAGGACGAAGTAGCCCAAATCGAGCACTTCAACTCCCAAGCCACAACAATACTCCTCGCCTCTCTAAGTCGGGAGGAGTACAACAAGGTGCAAGGACTAAAAAGCGCCAAGGAAGTTTGGGACGTGCTCAAGACGGTGCACGAGGGTGATGAACTCACCAAGATCACAAAGCGGGAAACGATCGAGGGGGAGCTCGGTCGCTTCCGTCTTCGCCAAGGGGAGGAGCCACAAGACATGTACAACCAGCTCAAAACTTTGGTGAACCAAGTGCGCAACCTCGGGAGCAAAAAGTGGGATGACCACGAGGTGGTTAAGGTTATTCTAAGATCTCTTATTTTCCTTAACCCCACTCAAGTTCAATTAATTCGTGGCAACCCAAGATATACACTAATGACTCCCGAGGAAGTAATCGGGAATTTTGTGAGCTTTGAATTTATGATTAAGGGCTCACGAAAGATCAACGAGCTTGACGGCCCCTCCACGTCCGAAGCACAACCGGTCGCATTTAAGGCGACGGAGGAGAAGAAGGAGGAGTCTACATCAAGTAGACAACCAATCGACGCCTCCAAGCTCGACAATGAGGAAATGGCGCTCGTCATCAAGAGCTTCCGCCAAATCCTCAAACAAAGGAGGGGGAAAGATTACAAGCCCCGCTCCAAGAAGGTTTGTTACAAATGTGGTAAGCCCGGTCACTTTATAGCTAAATGTCCTATCTCTAGTGACAGTGACAGGGGTGATGACAAGAAGGGGAGAAGAAAGGAGAAGAAGAGGTACTACAAGAAGAAGGGCGGCGATGCCCATGTTTGTCGGGAGTGGGACTCCGACGAAAGCTCTAGCGACTCCTCCGATGATGAGGACGCCGCCAACATCGCCGTCACCAAGGGACTTCTCTTCCCCAACGTCGGCCATAAGTGCCTCATGGCAAAGGACGGCAAAAAGAAGAAGGTTAAATCTAAATCCTCCACTAGATATGAGTTCTCTAGTGATGATAATGCTAGTGATGAGGAAGATAATTTGCGTACTCTTTTTGCCAACTTAAACATGCAACAAAAAGAGAAATTAAATGAATTAATTAGTGCCATCCATGAGAAGGATGATCTCTTGGACTCCCAAGAGGACTTCCTAATCAAGGAAAACAAAAATCATGTTAAAGTTAAAAATGCTTATGCTCTAGAAGTTGAGAAATGTGAAAAATTATCTAGTGAGCTAAGTACTTGCCATGAGACTATAGACAACCTTAGAAATGAGAATGCTAATTTATTAGCTAGGGTTGATTCTATTGGTTGTAATGTTTCAATTCCCAATCTTAGAAATGATAATGATGATTTACTTGCTAAGATTGAAGAATTAAACATATCTCTTGTTAGCCTTAGGAAGGAAAATGAAAAATTGATTGCTAAGGCTAAAGATTTTGATGTTTGCAATATTACAATTTCCGATCTTAGAGATAAGAATGATATATTGCGTGCTAAGATTGTAGAACTTAATTCTTGCAAACCCTCTACATCTACCATAGAACATACTACCATTTGTACTAGATGCAGAGATGTTAACATTGATGCTATACATGATCACATGGCTTTAATTAAACAATAAAATGATCATATAGCAAAATTAGATGCTAAAATTGCCGAGCATAACTTAGAAAATGAAAAATTTAAATTTGCTAGAAGTATGCTCTATAGTGGGAGACGCCCTGGCATCAAGGATGACATTGGCTTCCAACAGGGAGGCAATGTCAAACTTAGTGCCCCTCCTAAGAAATTATCCAACTTTGTTAAGGGCAAGGCTCCCATGCCTCAGGATAACGAGGGTTACATTTTATACCCTGCCGGTTATCCCGAGGACAAAATTAGGAGAATTCATTCTAGGAAGTCTCATTCTGGCCCTAACCATGCTTTCATGTATAAGGGTGAGACATCTAGCTCTAGGCAACCAACCCGTGCTAAGTTTCCTAAGAAGAAAACTCCTAGTGCATCAAATGAACATAACTTTTCATTTAAAACTTTTGATGCATCTTATGTTTTAACTAACAAATCCGGCAAGTTAGTTGCCAAGTTTGTTGGGGGCAAACACAAGGGCTCCAAGACTTGTGTTTGGGTACCCAAAGTTCTTGTTTCTAATGCCAAAGGACCCAAAACCGTTTGGGTACCTAAAGTCAAGAACTAAACTTGTTTTGTAGGTTTATGCATCCGGGGCTCAAGCTGGATCATCGACAGCGGGTGCACAAACCACATGACAGGGGAGAAGAAGATGTTCTCCTCCTATGAGAAAAACCAAGATCCCCAACGAGCGATCACATTCGGGGATGGAAACCAAGGTTTGGTCAAAGGATTGGGTAAAATTGCTATATTCCCTGACCATTCTATTTCCAATGTTTTTCTTGTAGATTCATTAGATTACAATTTGGTTTCTGTATCTCAATTATGCAAAATGGGTTACAACTGTCTTTTCACTGATATAGGTGTCACTGTCTTTAGAAGAAGTGATGATTCAATAGCATTTAAGGGAGTGTTGGAGGGTCAGCTATACTTGGTAGATTTTGATAGAGCTGAACTCGACACTTGCTTAATTGCTAAGACTAACATGGGTTGGCTCTGGCACCGCCGACTAGCCCATGTTAGGATGAAGAATCTTCATAAGCTTCTAAAGGGAGAGCACATTTTAGGACTAACCAATGTTCATTTTGAGAAAGACAGGGTTTGTAGCGCATGCCAAGCAGGAAAGCAAGTTGGTGTCCACCATCCACACAAGAACATCATGACGACCGACAGGCCACTGGAGCTCCTACACATGGATCTATTTGGCCCGATCGCTTACATAAGCATCGGCGGGAGTAAGTAATGTCTAGTTATTGTGGATGATTACTCTCGCTTCACTTGGGTATTCTTTTTGCAGGAAAAATCTCAAACCCAAGAGACCTTAAAAGGATTCTTGAGACGGGCTCAAAATGAGTTCGGCTTAAGGATCAAGAAAATTAGAAGCGACAACAGGACGGAGTTCAAGAACTCTCAAATTGAAGGCTTCCTTGAGGAGGAGGGCATCAAGCATGAGTTCTCCTCTCCCTACACGCCACAACAAAATGGTGTAGTGGAAAGGAAGAATAGAACTCTATTGGACATGGCAAGAACCATGCTTGATGAGTACAAGACTTCGGATCGGTTTTGGGCCGAGGCGGTCAACACCGCTTGCTACGCCATCAACCGGTTATATCTTCACTGAATCCTCAAGAAGACATCGTATGAACTCCTAACCGGTAAAAAGCCAAATATTTCATATTTTAGAGTCTTTGGTAGCAAATGCTTTATACTTGTTAAAAGAGGTAGAAAATCTAAATTTGCTCCTAAGACTGTAGAAGGCTTTTTGCTAGGATATGATTCAAACACAAGGGCATATAGAGTCTTTAACAAGTCCTCGGGACTAGTTGAAGTTTCTTGTGACGTTGTGTTTGATGAAACTAACGGCTCTCAAGTAGAGCAAGTTGATCTTGATGAGATAGGTAATGAAGAGGCTCCGTGCATCGCGCTAAGGAACATGTCCATTGGGGATGTGTGTCCTAAGGAATCCGAAGAGCCTCCAAATGCACAAGATCAACCATCCTCCTCCACGCAAGCATCTCCACCAACTCAAAATGAGGATGAAGCTCAAGTTGATGAAATAGAAGATCAAGCAAATGAGCCACCTCAAGATGACGGCAATGATCAAGGGGGAGATGCAAATGATCAAGACAAGGAGGATGAAGAACAAAGGCCGCCACACCCAAGAGTCCACCAAGCAATCCAACGAGATCACCCCGTCGACACCATCCTCGGTGACATTCATAAGGGGGTAACTACTAGATCTCGTGTTGCACATTTTTGTGAGCATTACTCTTTTGTTTCCTCTATTGAGCCACACAGGGTAGAGGAAGCACTTCAAGATT
This sequence comes from Zea luxurians, assembly GCA_029449295.1. Taxonomy (NCBI): domain Eukaryota; kingdom Viridiplantae; phylum Streptophyta; class Magnoliopsida; order Poales; family Poaceae; genus Zea; species Zea luxurians. The sequence goes on along the minus strand of JAOPSE010000082.1, from coordinate 5,720,710 downwards.
CGGATTGGGTAGTGGCAATGCAAGAGGAGCTCAACAACTTCACTAGGAATGAGGTATGGTATTTAGTTCCACGTCCTAATCAAAATGTTGTAGGAACCAAATGGGTCTTCCGCAACAAGCAAGATGAGCATGATGTGGTGACAAGGAACAAAGCACGACTTGTGGCCAAGGGATACTCCCAAGTCGAAGGTTTGGATTTCGGTGAAACCTATGCACCCGTAGCTAGGCTTGAGTCAATTTGCATATTATTGGCCTATGCTACTTACCATGGCTTTAAGTTTTATCAAATGGACGTGAAAAGTGCCTTCCTCAATGGACCAATCAAGGAAGAGGTCTATGTTGAGCAACCTCCCGGCTTTGAAGACAGTGAGTATCCTAACCATGTTTATAAGCTCTCTAAGGCGCTTTATGGGCTCAAGCAAGCCCCAAGAGCATGGTATGAATGCCTTAGGGATTTTCTTATCACTAATGGATTCAAAGTCGGAAAGGCCGATCCTACTTTATTTACTAAAACTCTTGAAAATGACTTGTTCGTATGCCAAATTTATGTTGATGATATTATATTTGGGTCTACTAACGAGTCTACATGTGAAGAATTTAGTAGGATCATGACACAAAAATTTGAGATGTCTATGATGGGGGAGTTGAAGTATTTCTTAGGATTTCAAGTAAAGCAACTCCAAGAGGGCACCTTCCTAAGCCAAACGAAGTATACTCAAGATATTCTAAGCAAGTTTGGAATGAAGGATGCCAAACCCATCAAGACACCCATGGGAACCAATGGGCTTCTCGACCTCGACGAGGGAGGTAAATCCGTCGATCAAACGGTATACCGGTCGATGATAGGTTCTTTGCTATATTTATGTGCATCTCGACCAGATATTATGCTTTCCGTATGCATGTGAGCAAGATTCCAAGCCGACCCTAAGGAAGCTCACCTTACGGCCGTAAACGAATCTTGAGATATTTAGTTTATACTCCTAAGTTTGGGCTTTGGTATCCTCGGGGATCCACTTTTGATTTGATTGGTTATTCCGATGCCGATTGGGCGGGGTGTAAAATCAATAGAAAGAGCACATCGGGGACCTGCCAGTTCTTGGGAAGATCCTTGGTGTCTTGGGCTTCAAAGAAGCAAAACTCGGTCGCTCTGTCTATCGCCGAGGCCGAGTACATTGTCGCAGGCCATTGTTGCGCGCAACTACTTTGGATGAGGCAAACCCTTAGGGACTATGGTTACAAATTAACCAAAGTTCCTCTTCTATGTGATAATGAGAGTGCAATCCGCATGGCGGATAATCCCGTTGAGCATAGCCGCACTAAACACATAGCCATTCGATATCACTTTTTAAGGGATCACCAACAAAAGGGAGATATCGAGATTTCTTACATTAATACTAAAGATCAATTAGCCGATATCTTTACCAAGCCTCTTGATGAACAAACTTTTAACAAACTTAGGCATGGGCTAAATATTCTTGATTCGAGGAACTTCTTTTGTTGATTTACACACATAGCTCATTCATATACCTTTGATCATGTCTCTTTCATATGCTATGACTAATGTGTTTTCAAGTTTATTTCAAACCAAGTCATAGGTACATTGAAAGGAAATTGGAGTCTTCGGCGAAGACAAAGGCTTCCACTCCGTAACTCATTCTTCGCCGTCACTCCAAGCAACTCTCCATTTTTGGGGGAGAAAGCATGAGCACAAAGCAAAAGGACTCCATCTTTGGTATAATCTTCACTCATTTCCTTATAACCAAAGGGGGAAAGAGTCATTCAAAGGGCTTATATTTCATTCTAAATTTCCGTTTTTGGCGATTCATGCCAAAGGGGGAGAAAGTATTAGCCCAAAGCAAAAGGACCGCACCACCACCTAATTTTAAAAAACTAATGATTTTTCAATTGGTAAATTTCAAATTGGTATCTTATTGTGTTCAAAAGGGGGAGAAAGTAGTATTTTCAAAATTGATATCTTAAAACCCTCTTGAACACTAAGAGGAGAATTTCATTAAGGGGGAGTTTTGTTTAGACAAAGGAAAAGCATTTGAAACAGGGGGAGAAAATTTCAAATCTTGAAAATGCTTTGCAAAATCTTATTCATTTACCTTTGACTATTTGCAAAAGAACTTTGAAAAGGATTTACAAAAGAATTTGCAAAAACAAAACATGTGGTGCAAGCGTGGTCCAAAATGTTAAAAACAAAGAAACAATCCATGCATATCTTATGAGTAGTTATATTGGCTCAATTCCAAGCAACCTTTGCACTTACATTATGCAAGCTAGTTCAATTATGTCCTTCCATATTTGCTTTGGTTTGTGTTGGCATCAATCACCAAAAAGGGGGAGATTGAAAGGGAATCAGGCTTACACCTAGTTCCTAAATAATTTTGGTGGTTGAATTGCCCAACACAAATAATTGGACTAACTAGTTTGCTCTAGTGTATAAGTTATACAGGTGCCAAAGGTTCACACTTAGCCAATAAAAAGACAAAGTATTGGGTTCAACAAAAGAGCAAAGGATCAACCGAAGGCACCTCTGGTCTGGCGCACCGGACTGTCCGGTGTGCCACCGGACAGTGTCCGGTGCACCAGAGGACCCCAGTCAAACTCGTCACCTTCGGGAAAATCCAGAGGCGCTCCGCTATAATTCACCGGATTGTCCGGTGTACACCGGACAGTGTCCGGTGCTCCAAGGAACAGCGCCTCAGGAACTCGCCAGCTTCGGGAATTCACAACGGCTAGTCCGCTATAATTCACCGGACATGTCCAGTGTACACCGGACTGTCCGGTGCGCCATCGAAGCAACGGATACTTCGGCGTCAACGGCTACCTGCAGCGCATTGAATGCGCGCCAGCGCGCGCAGAAGTCAGGCACGCCCATACTGGCGCACCGGACACTCTACAGTACATGTCCGGTGCGCCACCAGACATCCAGGCGGGCCCAGAAGATAGAGCTCCAACGGTCAGAACCCAACGGCTTTGGTGACGTGGCTGGCGCACCGGACATGTCCGGTGTGCACCGGACTGTCCGGTGCACCATACGACAGTCAGCCCCACCAAACGGCTAGTTTGGTGGTTGGGGCTATAAATACCCCCAACCACCCACCATTCATTGCATCCAAGTTTTCACACTTCCAACCACTTACAAGAGCTAGGCATTCAATTCTAGACACACTCAAGAGATCAAATCCTCTCCCAAATTCCACACAAAGCTTTAGTGACTAGTGAGAGAGATTTGCTTGTGTTCTTTCGAGCTCTTGCGCTTGGATTGCTTTCTTCTTTCTTGATTCTTTATTGCGATCAAACTCACTTGTAATTGAGGCAAGAGACACCAATCTTGTGGTGGTCCTTGTAGGAACTTTGTGTTCCAAGTGATTGAGAAGAGAAAGCTCACTCGGTCCGAGGGACCGTTTGAGAGAGGGAAAGGGTTGAAAGAGACCCGGTCTTTGTGACCACCTCAACGGGGAGTAGGTTTGCGAGAACCGAACCTCGGTAAAACAAATCCACGTGTCTCACTCCTTGTTTGCTTGCGATTTGTTTTGCACCCTCTCTCGCGGACTTGATTATATTTCTAACGCTAACCCGGCTTGTAGTTGTGATTATTTTTGAGAATTTCAGTTTCGCCCTATTCACCCCCCTAGACGACTTTCAGTCTACGTCGGGGACGGCTGAAGCGCTTGTCCGTGGTGACCCATGTTTGATTTCCTGCGGGGTCATGGCCTCCGATCCGTATAGCAGGCGAAAGGGAGTGAATCCAGTCGCCCGACATTCGGTCGTGTTCAGCGCCCAGACTGCTTCAGGTAGCAGGTCGGCCCATTTACCCTTCTTGTTGTCGAGAAGCATTTTCTTGATGGCAGTGAAAATCTTGCCGTTGGCGCGCTCTACGATGCCTTTGGATTGTGGGTGATATACTGAGGCGAATGTTAGCTTGGTGCCAATGGAGAAGCAAAAGTCCCTGAAGTCCTGGCTGTCAAACTGTTTGCCATTGTTGACTGTGAGCTTAGACGGGACTCCGAATCGGCAGATAATGTTTTGCCAGAAAAATTTCTGGGCAGTCTTCGACGTTATTGTGGATACTGCCCTTGCCTCGATCCACTTGGTAAAATACTCGACGGCAACGAAGGTGAACTTGAGGTTCCCTTGAGCTGTGGGTAGTGGCCCGACAATGTCTAGCCCCCAGCATTGAAGTAGCCATGTGTGGGCGATCAGCTTTGTGAATTGCGAGGGGTTGCCCGAACAAGGAGAGAACTTCTGGCAGGCTTCTCATGACTTTGTGACTCGATTTGCGACGCAGATTATAGCGGGCCAGTAGAAACCTTGACGGATCACCTTGGCAGCGAGGGCCCTAGGCCCCGAGTGAGAGCCGCAAGTGCCACTGTGGACTTCGCGCAGGATCTGGAGGCCTTCGGTCTCTGTGACACATTTGAGCATGGGTTGACTGATCCCTTTCTTGTATAGCTGGCCCTCAATAAGTGTGAAGTCCCGACTTCGGTGTTTGAGGCGGTTGGCCTCGTTAACATCACCTGGATGGTAATATCCTTGCAAGAACAGGGTTATTGGGGCCCGCCAGTCTTCGGCCATGATGAGGTTGACAATACGATGGCCCTCGGCGTTGGTGGTTATTTGCAGACCCTCTGGGCCGCGGACGGCTGGTGTGCCTATGACGTGGTAGAACACGTCGGAGGGCAGGGCTTCGCCTCTGGCTGCTGCTTTGGCCAATGCATTGGCTTCTTCGTTTCTAGCGCGGTCCACATGCTGTAGGGTGAAACCCTTGAATTGCTTCTCAAGACTGCGAACGGTCGTAAGATACTGCAGAAGTGCAGGGTCTTTGCTGAATAGTCTTTTTCGATCTGGCCAGCAACGACTTTGGAGTCTGTCTTGATTATGCAGGTGGTCACGCCGAGTGCTTTCAGCTTGCGAAGGCCCAGGATAACGGCTTCGTATTCTGCTATGTTATTTGTGCACCTATCAGATTCCAGAGCGAAGCTAAGGCGTGCTGCGTATCTATGCTTGACGTTGGTGGGTGATGTGATGATTGCAGCCACGCCTGCCCCCGCATGGCACCATGCGCCGTCACAGTGGATGGTCCACACCTTCTCTGAGGGCTCTTCTTGCTGCCGTGTCGACATTATCCAGTCGACGATGAAATATGCGAGGACTTGTGACTTAATTGCTATCCTGGGCTCGAAGGTGATGTGGTATTCAGAGAGTTCGGCTGCCCATTTGGCGATACGGACGGATGCCTCCGGATTTTTGAATAATTCGTCGAGTCCCCTGTCCGTGGTGACCCGCACCTTGAACGCTTCGAAGTAGTGGCGCAATTTGCGTGACGCCATGACGACTGCATAGGCAATTTTTTCCAACTCCATCATGTTGCATTTGGAGGTCGTGAGGACTTCGAAGACGTAATAAACTGGACACTGCCGAGTTGTGCCCTCTCTGTCCTGCTCTTGGACCAACGCTGCGCTGACTGCGTGCGGCGAAGCTGTGACGTAGAGCAACAGAGGTAGCGAGGCATCGGGGCTTGTAAGGGTTGCCAACTCTGACAGGTGCTGCTTGAGTGATGCGAAGGCTGCCGCTTGCTCTAGTCCCCATGCAAAGTCTTTTGCGCCGCGTAGCGTCTTGAGGAAAGGTAGGCTTCGCTCTGCGGACTTGGAAATGAATCTGTTGAGGGCGGCCAATCTGCCTGTCAGGCGTTGGACGTCTCTGGTTGACTGCGGAGGCATCTTGTTGATGATAGCCTGGATCTTGGTCGGGTTGGCCTCGATCCCGCGGTGCGACACCAGGTAGCCTAGTATCTTCCCCTGGCGAACTCCAAAGACGCACTTCTCGGGGTTTAGGCGAAGTCGTGCTTCCCGCATATTCGTGAATGTTTCTGCGAGGTCGGCTAGATGATCCTCTTTGTTTTTGCTGGCGACGACGATGTCGTCCACATACGTGAAAATGTTATGGCCAACTTGGCTTTCGAGCACCGTCTTGGTGAGGCGAGAGAAGGTGGACCCAGCGTTCTTTAGTCCCTCCTGCATTCTGACAAAATAATACGTGCCGAAGGGCGTGATGAAACTGGTACTAGCCTTGTCTTCCTCCTTCATATATATTTGGTGGTAGCCAGAGAAGCAGTCAAGGAGTGACATGACTTCGCATCCGACCGCACTATCGACGGTCTTGTCGATCTGAGGCGGCGGGAAATTATCCTTGGGGCAGGCCTTGTTGAGGCTAGTGAAATCGATGCATATTCGCCACTTGCCACTCTTCTTTTGCACCATGACTACGTTAGCGAGCCACGTAGGGTAGGCGACTGGTTCGATGAAATTGGCCTCAAGCAGGCGGTGTACCTCGGCTTTGGCGGCTTCTGTTTTCTCATCAGACATTTTGCGTAGCCTCTGCTTCTTCGGTCGCACCGAAGGGTCGATGCCCAGACTGTGTTCGATGATAGTGCGACTGACTCCGACCAGGTCGAGGGCAGACTAGGCAAAGACGTCCTTATTTCTGGAAAGACAGGAGATGAGTCTCTCCTTGTCTTGCGAAGTCAGGTCTTCGCTTATGATGACTGTTTGCTTGGGCGTTGCCTGGTCAAGGGGAACTGTCTTCGTTCCATCGTTGCTCTGCAGCTGTGCCTTTTCATGCTCATTGGCGGTTGGGCGGGTAGCCTCGGGGACTTCGCGCTGCGTCGTAAGATAGTGTATGTTCCGTTGCCCTGGAACGAAATCTCTTTCAATGTTGTGCGCGGTCTACTGGTTGCCATAGACTGTGATCGCGCCTTGCGGACCCGGGATTTTCATGCACAAGTGAAGTCCGTGAATGGCCGCTTCAAACTTGTTGATGGAGCCCCGACCCATTATGGCGTTGTACGGGTATACCATGTCGACGATGTCGAAGGTGACCTGCTCACTTCGTGCATTGGGTGCTACACCGAAGGACAAGGGTAGCTCGATCTTGCCCACAGGAAAGGTGCCCTTGCCACCGAAGCCATATAGGGGGTTGTCCGAAGGCTTAAGTAAATTGTGGCTGATGCCCATGCGGTCGAAGGAGTGGAGGAAAATGATATCCGCCTGACTGCCATTGTCAACTAAAACTTTGTGCAGGTCCCAGCCTGCCACGCTGCAGTTGATTACCATGGCGTCAATGTGGGGTGCGCTGCGCAGGTCGACATCTCTAGCGTCGAAGGTCAGCGGCACGTGGGACCACTTCGTTTGCACGACTGGGCCGGTGACGGCGATGTGGTTGATGCTTCGGTAGTGGTCCCTCTTATGTCGCTTCATGTCAAAGTCGACGCTGGACCCCCCAGTGATCATGTGGATGACTCCGTGATACGACTGATCAGCGAAGTCTTCTTGTTTTGGCGCTTGGGGGTGGTTTGGGTGGTGGATGTTTGGCTGATGCGGGTGCGGAGGCGGGAGTAGAGGTGGTACGACTTGTACCTCCTGGTGGTGTTGGTATGCGTGGTTAGGTCGATGCTGGGCGGGGTCGTGGTTGTATGGTTGTGGGAGGTGGTGTTGATATGTGTGCGCGACAACTCTTGGGTTGTCGGATGGTTGCGCCCGAGACATCCTGTCCCTGGTGGCCTTCATTTCCGGGCAGTCCCACGTTGGGTGCGCACAGTCTTCGCCGTGAAATAGGCAGTAAAATCTGCGCGGCTGCTGCGCCCGTCCTTGGCCCCGACCACGAGTGCCATTGTCGTGGCCCTGGGGGGATAATCTTGACGACGAGGGGCCTCACCAGCGGGGTGCTAGTTGGCAATGTTATGCACATGCTGCTGACTGCGGCTGTCCCGACTGGAGTCTGACTACGAAGGTCTTGTCCATGTTCGGCTGGACTGCGGAGGGTCCTTGGGTTTTCTCTGGGACTCGACCTTGCGCTGGTGGAGCTCTTCGGATCTGGCATATTTTTCAAACAGCTGGTAGATCTTTTGGAGGTTCTTGGGTGGGTCCCTGATGCAGTGACTGTAAAAGGACGCCAGCCCGAAGGCCATTGATGGCGTAGTGAATGGCAATTTGGTCGTCGACCGAAGGCAGTTGTGACTTGAGAGTCAGGAACTTGCGGTAGTACTCCCGCAGGGTTTCTTTCTCCAGCTGCTTGCAGAGTGACAGTTCGGCCAAGGCGTCGGTGTCTGGGCGGTACCCCTGGAAGTTGAGCAGAAATTTGTCCCAGAGACTTCTCCAGGAGTCGATGGACAACGGGGGTAACCTGGTGTACCAGGTTAGGGCTGGACCCTCGAGGGCGATGATGAAGGACTTGGCCATCGTGGCGTTGTCCCCACCGGATGATGCGACAGCGACTTGATAGCTCATGATGTACTGTGTTGGGTCGGTGCTGCCGTTGTACTTGGGGTAGGTCCCTGCCCTGAAGTTGGCGGGCCATGGTGACACTTGCAGTTGCGGCGCCAGGGGACTTCGCTCATCAAGGTAGTTGACGCCTTGGAATGCTGCGGCGTGCGGGACGACAGGTCCACGCTAAGGAATGAATAGGTCTCCGATTGGCGCACGCTGTTGGAGGGGCGGGCCATGCTGCAGATCATGTTGGCCTTCGCGCTGCATGAGCGCAATCTCTTGCTCGAGTTCTTGAGCCCTCTGCTCCTCGTCTCGTATCATCTGGTGCACTTTGGCCTGTGCGGAAACACTTTGGCGCTTGGCCTCGAGGATTTCTTTCTGCTTCTGGACGTTGCGGTTCTTGATGCGGAGGGCCCACAACTGTAGCCGTTCTTCTGCTGAAACGCCTATGACTTCACCGTCCTCTGTGGCATCCTCGCCCTCTAGCGGAGCGAAGCCTAGGGGTGGTTGTTGTGGCTGTCCTCCGGAGCTACAGGTGTGGAGGCTGCCCTCAGGAGTAGGTTGGTCGTTGCGCTGTCTCTTGCTGACAGCGTCGTCTTCGCAGGCTTCTTGATGGGTAGTGTCTGCAAGGGCCTTGCCCTTTTTCTCAGCTAGCAGTGCCGCCTTTGCTACTTTGTCAACGGATGGGGCTGCCTTCGAGCTAGCTCTCTTGGGTGCCATCGCGGGTGTTTTGTTCGTAGCACGAACGGTGGGCGCCAAATGTTGGAACTTGCTCTCTTGGGCAAGATGATCCAACGGGGGAGTGAAAGTAATGCAAACAAGGTTTTAACTCGAGATGGCGATTGCTCTGTTAATCCAGCCTCTCAAGGGCACTGTATGGGGGTATCTATATGTGCCTGAGTGCCCAACGTCTCGATGTAAGGACACATGTACCCTCAGGCACCTAGACTATCCCCGGAATATTCCCATAAAGGAGGGTTATAGATTGTCATTACAGAAAAGCCATTACAAATCGGGCCCGTAACACACTTCTCCGTGCGGGGCCTGTTACAATGGGCCGAATCCCACGTGGGCCTCCAGGTCGGGTGAGGACGTTGGACGGGGCGACGTCGTCGTAGGCCTTCGTCTTGTAATGTAGAGGACGAAGGGTGGACCTCGCCATTCGTTTTGCCTTGATTGGTGCAGCGAGATTGACGAAGGCTGGAGCGAAGGGTAGCGTCTTTGCCTTCGCCCCAACAGAGCCCATAAGGGTTTCCGGGGGAAGGCAGGCTTCAGCCCCGTAGACCAGGAAGGACGGGGTCTCCCCGATGGCCCGACTAGTTGTCATCACCGGAGTTGGAGTCTCCGGTGAAAACGTCCTTTAGGACCCCCTCGGGTGACTGGTACCCGAGGTCCGGTTCTCCCGCAGCCACCTCGCTGTTGTCGACCCTTTCTTTGCCAGGCCGACGACAAGGAGGGGAGTCGTCCTTGGAGGTCTGCTCGCGCCGTTTGCTGACGCGCTTCACGAGTTCGATGATCTCGCGACACTCCATGGCGCTATGGCGACTGTTGGGGTGTATAGGGCATGAGCCACTGTTACCCCTCTGCAGCCGCAGGCGCTTGTTGCGCTCGTTTCGGCCCCCAGTCGCAGCTGCAACGACCGGAGCAGCAGACGACGGCCTCTCGGAGCCACGGTTCTTCTTCTTCTTCTTTTTGCCGTCCTGAGAGACGGCACCCGAGCCACCCATCTAGGCAACCCCGGTCTGTGGTGCCGAGTGCCATGCACGGCCCTCGGCAACCCTGGCGCACTTGTCGACCAGAGCGAAGAGCGTGGTGGCAGTTTCCATGTCATGTGTGGCCAACTTCTCCAGCATTTTCATCACGCACCCCCTGGCAGAAGGCGGTGATGATGGAAGCGTCGGAGATACGGGGTATAGTCCCTCGTACCCTGGTGAAGCGGGAGATGAAGGTTCGGAGAGTTTCCTCGGGCTCCTGCCTCACTGCATGGAGGTGAGCCTCCACGCCATGTCGTTGGTAAGCACTGGCGAAGTTCGCTGCGAACCTTGCGCAGAGTTCTTCCCAGGAGTATATTGATCCTGGGGTAAGGTTCATGAGCCAAGCCCGGGCAGGCCCAGACAAGGCAACATGAAAATATGTTGCCATTACGACGGTGTCTCCACCTGCTGCCGTAATGGCGGTGACGTACACCTACAAGAATTCCGACGGGTTGGACGTACCGTCGTACTTTTCTGGCAGGTGCGGCCAGAACTTGGGGGGCCAGGTTGCCGCGCGGAGATGATCCGCGAGCGCGGCGCAGCCCACTCCGGCCAATGGGACACCCGCCTGGATCCGGGCACCCGCTGGGGTCTGTGGTGCTATCGCAGCAAAAACTTGATCGAGGCTGTGACCCTCGATGTTTCGTCGGTGCTCCCGCGCCCTCTCCAGGGAGACCCAGGCATCCTCTCCCGCACGCCTGTGGTTGAGCTCTGCCCGAAGGTCGTCGGTCTATGCACCCCTCACTGAGGGTGAGCGCACAGACACTGTCGCCTCATGTTGGCGCCGGGATGACCGCGACCTCGACCTGGTCGAGCCGGAGTGCGCCATGCTGAGAAGTCGGTCGATGTCATCACCCCACTGCTTCATGGCCCCTGGTGAGGCCGTGGAGCTTGGGGATGGCGCAACAACTCCCTGACCGCAGACAACACCCCCGGAGCTTCCCTTGACGGAGTCCGGGATGTCTGCGCAGCTGTATGCTGCTGCGCAGCGTGCACAACAGCAGTGCCCGACACTGGGCGGTTGGGAACCTGTGGCGTGGAAGAAGAAGCTTCTTCCTTCACCAGGAAATCCACCAAAGTCTCGGTGCGGTGCTCGACGATTTGCACCATCATGCTGAGCAAGAAAACAAGCAAAAACCTAAAGCTTAAGCCCCTACCTGGCGCGCCAATTGTCGGAGAGGAAATTCTCCGGCCGGGTGGTGGAACGCACCCGCCCTAAATCCTAAGATGAGGAGGGGCCTAAGCGTTTTTCCTGTCTGCTAAGCGAAGAACGAACACAAGAACACATAAGGATTTAGAGTGGTTCGGGCCGCCGGAGCGTAATACCCTACTCCACTGTGTGATGTATTGAGTTTGAGAGCTTGTATGAACTTGTGAGCCTGAGTTGGGTCTAAGTGTACTTAAGTGAGCTTGAGTTGTAACGTTGCGTGCCTCCCCTTTTATAGCTGAATGGGGGCACGTACAAGGGTGCTGAGCCCCGACATGTGGGCCCACGGACATAACGGATGTAATACTTGGAGCAACTAATGCTGGTCGCCAATGCATTCTCCTTGCGCCCTGATATCCACAGCCTGCGTAGTATCGGCGTGCAGCGGAAGCTTCACTGGCAACGTACGAGTGATGATGAGCACAGTGTATGCCGCAGCACGGGCGTACTGCTTGCCATCGGAGCGGACGGGCACGCCGCCTGCAGGATGGCCTGGTCGCCGCCCGTTAGCAGAGTGGATAGGGCACATTAAATGCTGAGGCGGCACATCGCTTGTCAGTGGAGTAGACAGGTCGTATTTAATGCTGAGGTGGCACATCACCTGCCAGCTTGACAGGCGGCGCGCCTCCTCCGCATTAAATGTGTGGCCCAGAGGCCTTACGTCTGGCTCCGCCCGCTGGCTTACGTCACGGGCAGTAGGCCACATGACAGCATCGGGTCTCCACCTGAGCGGGGAGTGGGAGCGCTCACGGTATGGTCCGGACACGTGTCAGCACCGGACCCCGCCTGGCCTTGATTAAGGCCTGGGTATTCTTTGCCTTGGAATCCCGGGACCCCACTGTGAGTAGCCCGGACCCCTCTTGAGGGGTCCGGGACCCATCCCAGGGGTCTGGTTTGTACCTGTGGAGGTCTTGAACCTCGCCCGGAGGTCCGGACTGTGCATCCAGGGGTCCGGCACTTTCCTGTGGGGGTCCAGACCCATTGTCTCCACCTTGGTGTATGTCGTCTCCTCTAGCCACGTGGCAGCCCCGGAGCCGCCCACGTGGAGGGGTCGAGTTCTTTTCACCGCGCGACTAGAGATAGTCGCGCGAGCACCGTGTCTTCATACTATATTAAGGGGTACCCCTGATTCAGGGTACCGACAATATGTTTCTAGACTTAGTACATTGTTTTTTGAACGATAATGTGTTTGTCTAAGTGCTAGAAATAGTGAGAAAAGAAGAAGAAACGAAACCGAAAAGATTTGGCTCTTTGCAGCCAAACTTCAGCTCAGTCTGGCACACCGGACTGTCTGGTGGTGCACCAGACAGTGTCCGGTGCGCCAGGCTGGTCTCCGGTGAAAGTGCTGCTCTCGGGAATCGACGACGGCGTACGGCTAAAAATCACCGGACTGTCCGGTGGTGCACCGGACTGTCCGGTGAGCCAACGGTCGCCAACGCCAACGGTCGGTCGCGCAATCTTCGCGCGACACGTGGACTGCTCCAACGGTCAGCTAGTGCACCGGACTGTCCGGTGCGCCAATCAGCCCAGAGGAGCAACGGTCGGATATGCCAAATTTGGAAGGAGATCGCGCATTGGACAGTCTACAGGACCTGTCCGGTGGCGCATCGGACTGTCCGGTGCGCCACTCGGCAGAAGGCAAGGATGGCCTTCCAAGTTTGCCTCCAACGGCTCCTAGCTGCCTTGGGGCTATAAAAGGGAACCCTAGGCGCATGGAGGAGTAACCTAAGCATTCACTAAGCATTCTAAGACTTCCACACTCTGTCTCCGCGCATTTGATCGATTGTGTTAGTGATTTGAGCTCCGTTCTAGTTGTGAACTCTTTGTGCTACATTTCGAGCTCAAGTCTTGGCTTGTGTGTGTATGTGTGCTGCGGATTTGTGTGTGTGTTGCTCTCCAACCTTACTCTTGTGCATTCTTTGTGATCAATATTGTAAGGGCAAGAGGCTCCAACTTGTGGAGATTCCTCGCAAACGGGAAGAAAACTATAAGGAAGAAAGCAGTGGTATTCAAGTTGATCATTGGATCACTTGAAAGGGGTTGAGTGCAACCCTCGTCCATTGGGACGCCACAACGTGGAAGTAGGCAAGTATTACTTGGCCGAACCACGAGATAAAAATCATGTGTCTCTTGTGTTACTTTCTCTGTGATTGTTTTGTTCGCAAGAACTCGCCTCAAAGCTACTTAGTCGCACTAACTCTTTCAAACCAAGTTTTGTGGCTATTTAGTGTTTGATTTTACAGGATCACATATTCACCCCCCCCCCTCTAGGTGCTCTCAAATCCGCCTGAGCTCCCACGCACAGATGGATGATGACATCTATATATGTTGTCGTCGAAAAGAGCATCATATGAAGGGCTACATTCGGTTTCTCAAGTGATTGAACAAGAAAAACAAGAATAAAATTACATTCATATATGAATATATGTATTTAGATTATACTTAGTAGATTGACTCTAGTGATACTATCTATTTCACCAATTCTTTATAGAGATTTTATACTTAAAGGATTGTTTAAAGAGGAGAAAAATATCAGTATGACCAATGGACTCGAAGATGATGTCGAAGCCATTGAATATAATGCATTAAAGCTAGATGGCAGCTTTGATCTGTGATTAAACAATATTTTGTTTGTGTCTACTATGAAAAGGAACTTGATTTTAATTTCGTATTTAGATGACAATAACATTCACTATCATTTTAGGAACAAACAGTGTATTACTAAATGCAATGACATCGGTGTTAGTCTTTCCATCAAACAATACAAGTTTTATTTACTTCCCAATCATGAATATGAGAATGAGACAAAAGTACATTATTTTTAAGTGTATATGATGTAAGTGTTAAGCGTAAGTGAAATGAGAATAAATCATTATCGAAATGACACTATCATTTAGGTCATATCTCAAGGGGAACATTTGAACGATTAATTAAAGAAGAAGTTCTCGATCCATTAGACTTATCCTATTCTAACCAATGCATATAATGTATTAAAGAAAAGTATGTGAAATAAATTAAGGAAGACGCAAAGCAAAGCACGAGAGTTTTAGAAATAATTCATACATACATTTATGGTCCTTTTTATATAAAGACAGTGGATGATTTTTATTCATTCATTATATTTACTGATGATTTCTTGTGATATGGGTATGTTTATCTAATTAAGGAATGGTTAGAAACATTAGACAAGTTTAATTTTTTCAAATCTAAAGTTGAGAATTACATGACTTAAATATCAAGATAGTGAGATGGAATCAGGGTGGTAAGTACTAAGGAAAGCATACCTATTATGGCCAAGTTTATTGACCATTTGCAAGGTTCCTACTAGAAGTGATATATTTGACCAATATTCCGTATCGTGTGACTCTTAGCAAAATGGAGTGGCTGAAAGGTACATTTGCGCTTTGATGGATATGGTAAGAAGCATGATAAGTTACTTCATTTTGTCGATGGAGGTACTAAATACCGTTGCTCATATCCTTTGTATATTTCCCATTAAGTCAATCCCTAAAATATCATACGAGTTATGGGCTAGGAGAAAGTCCTTACTAACTCATTTGCACGTGTGGAGCAGCATAGCAGAAGCTAAGATATTTAACCTAAATATCATAAACTTAGACTCTAAGATAATAAGTTGTTATTCATTGGCTATCCTAAAAGATCAAAGAGATACCATTTCTACTATACTCATAAGCATACCAAATTTGTAAAACAAGACATGTTGTATCTTCATAGGATGATATAATTAGGAAGAGCGTGGTACTCCGACATATTGGCCTTGATGAGAAGCAAGTTTGTGCCTCAACTTCTATGGTTTTTAGCACTTCTTCGCGGTACATATTATAGTCGCAGTACATGTTGCGGAACCTGATTGTGGTATTTTAGATACAAATGTTAGTGCCCCTGAGTATCTAATTATGACGTTCTAGATTATTGTATATGTAAATGAGGAGACAAAATAACTACATATAGAAAATAGTAAACACGTTGGAGAATATTTTAGAAACATCTTTTAATCTTTAAGGAACACAAAATCAATTGACCTGTAGCATTTTGGATACCGTTGAAGATGCCACTAGCTGATAGGCAAAAGCAATTGGTCGATGTGGTGTCTTACCTGTTCTAGAGTTTGGTTGGTTCAATTGTAGATTTCTAAAAGTCCAATTCTATCTTTCAGATGTGAGAAAGCTGCTATGAGCTAACGATTGTGAGAAAACTAAAATATGTTTGGTTGAAACAACTCTCAATTGTAGATAATATCTATGACATGAATCTAAATTTTTTGGGGTTAAAGATGATTCTACATTGAACTAGAAGAATATATAGATTTTTTAAAAATCTATTATATTATTGTACCTATTTAATTAATATTCTAGACTTTTTGACAACCAATTTGGTTCAGGAATTTGAACCAAACACACCTCGAGTACTCACATGAAAACTGAGATGCCTATCAGATCAGAGGCGTCTTACAAATACAAATAATAATATCTCAGGGGTTACCTTGAAAAGTCGCCTAGCAATTCCCGAAATCCCCAAAAGTCGTCCTTCCCCAACCCTATCCAACCGAATCCAGCGGCGGCGGCTATGGCGGCGGTTACGAACGCCGATGTGGAGGTGGTCGACTTCGACCTAGACGATGACGACCTCATGGACGAGGACGCCGGGCCGGATCCAGCGCCGGCCCCCACCTCGCGTCTCCGCTCCACCATCGCGGGCGACGACGCGCCGCGTAGGACCAAGGGCCGCGGCTTCCGCGAGGACCCCAACTCCTCCGCGCCCCGCGACTCGCGCTTTGGCGCGGGGGGACGCGCCGACCTCGACTCGCTCGGCGGCCCGGGACCCATCCAATGTACGCCTTCTCCTCTCTTTCTTTTCTTTTTTCCTCAAAGGTTTGCTTGAACCGCTAGCGTTTTTTTTTGGGCAACGTATTACTGAGACAAGTAGGACTGTTTGATTCTCAAATTTGTTATGGGTGCCTAACTGCCTGTGTAGTCAGTATTTGTGTTGCCTCGATGTATTGCTTTCTCTGTCTGATGAGCGGATATGGGGTGTTCGAATAACCTTAATATTTCTCATTGATCGGTTAGTTCCATGGCCGACTTAGCAATACTTGTTCCGATGTGGAAAAGATCGATTTTTTCGCAAGTAATGTGATGTGGGGCTTTGGGTGATCTAGTTGCTGCAGTGAATTGTTCCCTGGCACCCCCCTCTATATTTTACTGATTTTAGTCACAGTCCAATGTTCAACAGGGTTCAAAGAACCTAAAGATTTTGCATTGACCATTTAATTGTACATTGTGTTAGTTTCCACTTCAAATATACTACCATGATTTCTATGGGTTTTGTCTAGGGAACTTATTCTCAGGTTACACCTTACCCCGATATTAATAGTGATGGGTTGAGGGTATAATAATAAATTCAAATGTTCTACTTTTTTTTTGTGGCTATACCAAGAGAGTTATTTTCAACCTGACTACTGTTATATGACATTGTTTATTTCTGTAGTTCTAAAGTTTTGGTTCATGTGAGGTCGCAATTGAGCTTCTTTGTTGTTTCCCTTGCATCAGTTGGAACTTTATACAATTATTCAATCACAGCTCCTAAAATCTTCCCTCTAATTCCTCTTTCTTAACTAGCCCAGCCTTATCTATGGCTTGGGCTGGACGGACGCTTGGAATGGTACTGTTATTAGTGGCATTTGGAGTGCTTGGCAAAGAGGTGGTCTCACACTTGCTGCAACATGGTACGGACATTTAAATGTTCAGTCCACGAAGGGTTGAATATTACTATATCATAAAAACACAAGGATAAAGCGCTGAATGAAAGGCTTCAAGACATCATTCATCAATGCCTGGACCTTGGAATGTGGCTAGAGCGTTGGTCAGCGGGAAACTTGTTGTGGCCCCGGTGGGTACGAAACGTCGTCTTGGTGATGTCACCAAAGATGGTACTCACTGCGCAGGTCAATCTTGGTGAAGAAACGAGCGCCCTTCAGCTCATCCAAGAGCTCATCAACCACCAATATCAAAAACCTATCCTTGTCGGTGTTATTATTGAGGGCACGGTAGTCAACAGAGAAGTGCTAGCTGTTGTCGTGCTTGCAGACAAGGAGCATCGGGGAGGAAAATGGCAAGTTGACTCTTGGATGATACCGTGTGCTAGCATATTGTCCCACTGGTGCTCGATCTCATCTTTCAGAAGCTCGGCACATCGCCACTGAAGTAAACTCTGACAGTATATGCATGCGGTCAGCGGCGGAGCCAGCACTCGGCCTGCCCAGGCACGTGCCCGGGCTTGGCTCTGCTGCTCACCGTGCGCCGCCGAGTCCAGGCCTAGCGGTAGGACAAAGGCCCGATCCTCTTACCACCTTGCACTCCTATTTCCTCTCCCCTTTCAACAAGAAAAAAAACAACAGAAACCCCTGATCTCCGCCTAGCCGCCATTGACACTGCCGCTGCCGCCGACACGCCGTGCCGCTATCGCTGGAGACGTCCACCCTGCAAAAGTTCGTGTGCCAATCTGGCAGGTGTGCAACAGTTCTTGGCCCCAAGAAGCGTCGTTGCTGGGTTGGGGATTACGACGATCGGGCGAGGAGTTACTGACCAACGATGGCGTAGTATTGTTGTCCCCACCATGAGCGTGGATGTCGAGCCTGCAACAACACTAGCCCAACCGACATGTTAGCAATACCCAAACACTTGATTTTGAGAGAATTTTGGTGGCTTTGATGCAAATTTGTGAAAGATTTTACGAGGATTCAGAATTAGTCTGCTCTTTATGAACATAGATTCTGCTCCGAACTGATGAGAAAAAATGAACAAATAAAAAATCGTCGCCTCAGAGATTCGAACTCTCTTCAGCCGTGTGTGACGAACTGACGGTTGTGGGCTCGTGGGCGGTCTTCCTCCTCGCCGTCATGCCCGCGGCCTTTCGCTTCCGCCATCCCTCTCCTTCTACCAGCGGTGCCCAGGCTTCTATTTTAGTCTGGCTCTACCACTGGATGTGATGGTCATGGCTGTATCTGGGAGAAGACCATGGAGCGTGTCAAAGACGTACCCGTAGGGCAGCAACAATTCCTTCATTAGTGCCTGAAGTTCGATGAGAGCTCGTGCTGCCACATATCAAGTGCCCACGCCGTGCTTGTGGTGGGAACAAATGCAATACTAGAATGTCATCGAGAGGGCGTCGAACTCCTAAATGATGCCCCCCAACGTTCGGAGCTAAGGTGGACAACGCCTTGTACCAATGGCGTTCATACGCCTGCGCTGAGGCTCAGCCACATGCAAGTTGGTGAGGCATTGAAGTTCAACGTCGGAGGCGAGAGGTTGGACGTGGCCACTGGTGAATAGGTCCACCTCGTGCCTAGGTGAGGCCATCGTAGCAGGACGAAGGTGAGGAAGCGGTGCTGGTAGTCCACTACTAACCCTGTCTGCTGCAGCAGTTTGTCTATGGTGTTGGAGCGGATTGGCAACCCTTAGCATATGTTGACGAGCTCTGCGAAGTGCAACCAAGAGACTAGGCTGAAATCGCTCTCCAAATAGTAATCCATTGCTATGCCGTCCAAATACATAACAATATCCATACCTTCTCCATGGTCTGGTGTGCCGCGAAAATAATTATCACACTTGTTCATCCAGGCGGGTTGGTAGACATCTTTGTCGATGCAACTTTGTAGGTCTTTGGTACCAAATTGATATGACGTGGTTGTCGTGGTGAGCGGAGGGGTGAATGCAAGAGCAGCAGGGACTGGGAACTTGAGCGGAGCGGGTAGCAACGAAGAACAGTAGTGGGCTCTTCTTTGGTGACATCTCAAGACTTTTTAGGTCATCATGTTAATTTCAATGCCTACGTTTGCTCACATAGCAAAATTTGGTAGCTTCTCAGAAAAAAATCTGTCACCAGTTATATATCTGTATTATGCTTGTACTTTCTAGGTAAAGTAAGCAAATAGTTCGCGTTTTTTAAAAAGAATAACTCGACACCAGTCTGAATAATTGCGTTTACAGACTTCCTTTTCCTTTTTTTAGAAGTTTCTTCTCCATGATGATAATTAGTTCCACTTTGAGTTCATGTATGTATATTTTGGTCTTCTGTTTGCAGCAATTGAAGGATGGATTGTGTTGGTCACTGGAGTTCATGAAGAAGCTCAAGAAGATGACCTTCAAAATGCTTTCCAAGAATTTGGGCAGGTCAAAAACCTGCATTTGAATTTGGACCGTCGTACCGGATTTGTCAAGGTCTGTTTCATTTTACTTAAACAGTCTTTAGCTTGCTTGCTTGCTGCCTGCATCACAATATTCCTCATTTTAGAATCTGACAGTTCTTAACATATAATTCCTGAAATCATTCCTTGATAGTAACTAGTGAACAATTTGGGGCAACAACTCCCTTACATATATGTATTACCTTGCAAATGACTAAGTGAGTACCTTCATATGTGGTATACTGGTATCTGTTGTTCAAATACCAGCCCCCCCACACACACGCGCGCCCGCGCGCCCACATTTTCTGAAGCATCCGTTTTAAGTTTGACCCCTTTCTCTGTACAGGGGTACGCTTTGATTGAATATGAGAAGTTTGAAGAAGCTCAGGCTGCAATAAAAGAACTGGATGGAGCTGAGCTTTATGAACAAAAAATGAGTGTTGATTGGGCCTTTAGCAGTGGCCCTGCTAAGCGCAGATTTACTCGGAAAAGGTATTCCCTCCTTTTTTTCCCTTCAATTTTGGTAGGTGCAAAAAAATGCAAGGTTCACTACTTAGTTTCCTTCCCCTTTTTGTCTAGCTGGGCTAGTTTATTTTGTTTTCCTTCCCCCTTTTGGCTAGCTGTGTTATTTGTTGGACCTAAATATTTGGGCTGTACATGTTTCACAATGCTGGACATTCTCCAGTTTCTAGTTTTTTCTCTTAGGCCCCGTTTGTTTCGTTGGAATTGAATTCCATTTTAATAATTATAATTTAGACAAAACTAATTAAGTTCATATATTTATATATATAATATATTTGTATATTATCCTAAATCATATGAGAGAGATAGTTATATAATACATTTATGTTATATCGAAGCAAGTAGAAGGATGTGCTATAAGTTGTACATCGGAAAATTGTATGTAAATCTATAGAATCAATTTCCATGTCTCATCCCATGAATTTGATATAGGCTTATACGATAACTTTGGAAAGTGGTGGAATGTCACATTCTAAAAAAATAGTCTATTGCATTAGTAAGATTCCAATTCCTCAAAATGAAAGGAAACAAACGGGACCTTAATATAATGATACGTAGCTCTCCTGCGTGTTCCAGAAAATGATGGACATTGGAGTTTTTAATAATATCTGAAGAAAGGTTTGATCTTATGCTGATTTGGTGATGGAAGGAGGTTGTAGAAATTGCCATAGATAATGACATCAGTTAGTTGGTGATTAGTGTAGCAGAAAGGCCAGTTTGACTATAGTGTTGGATTGGTATTTTTTTAGTTAAACACTGCACTGATTCAACATGGAGTTGAAATTGGTATGCAAATACTGGAACACATTAAAATATTAGAAACAAAAACTGACCGTGCTAAAACTTATTTGCCCTTTCATTTCTGCCTTGTCGCTTTTGCTCTGGCACTAGCCCTTATCCAGTATCAAAATGTATCATGCTTCCGATTTCCCAAAATCTATGGTAAAGTAGCTTACCTGCTTGATTCTTAGAGGTTCCAGTCCATGTGGTCGTTGTTTAGTAGGTTCTTTTGAGTATCTCTTTCAAGTGTTGTCCTGGCATTTTCAGAAGAGCCATGTTAATTTCCTGTATTTTCTTATGGCTCCTCTAGAGCGATATAATTTGGCTTGCCTCAATACAGCTGCGTAAGGCTTTGTTTGGATGCCTATGCGTATTCAATCCACATGTGTTGTAGTGGTTTGGTGTGAATTTAAAAAACAATTCACACTAAACCACTCCAACACACATGGATCGAGGTCGATACATGGGGAGTCCAAACAAGTCCTAATTGACGCCTGTCTGTTCCTTCTGATTATAAGACACAAGGGGTCTACTGTTACTATTTCCCCTCTGTTCTTTGTTGATGCTTGGCTTGATGCTCAGCCACTAGCAAAATGAAATATTCCTCACATTATTTGGTATTTTTGTGCCTTTGTCAGATCACCACCAAGGACTCGTTCGAGGACCCCACCCAGGAGAAGGCACTGATGTTTCCCCAGAGGCATGAATTACTATGCGTGATGTAGTGAAGAAGTCTGGGGATTTCAATTCTCAAATGTTAGCCTGGTGTATGTGTATTCGGCTTTGAGTTGATGGACACATGGAGTTACTTAGCCGCATACCATTACGTTTGGCATGCCAGTTGGAGACTATTGTAAGCACGATTTTTTTTTTTTTTTGGTCTTTGACAAGTGGCGGTGTTGGATTTTTATGTTCGTGTGTGCATCCACTTTGTTATCGCCATTCTGACGAGTGATGCTTTGGGTTTTGATGTTCGTGTGTCTCACCTTGCTTGATGGAGCAGCTAGCGATTGGCAAGCTCCAAAGTGCTCATTTAGCACTTGGCGTATAGCTCATTCATATTGAGCAACTTGATGCATACTCCGGATTGAACAACTAAAAGCACACTCCGTGCGTTTCTGCGGGTATTGCAGATGAGAATTAGAATACAATTAGACTGAATTATTGGTAACATCCTCTCCTTAACTCATCAAACAAATTAACACACCATCAAAACGGTTTAGATGGTTGAATAACATCCTCTCCTTAACTCACTCAATGGACCCACACCCTCCTCACGACCCACACCACCAAAACGGTTCAGATTGTTAAATATCCTTCTCTCCTTTACTCACTTAAATAAAATTCAATAAACAATATTATTTAAATCATTTTTCATACATCTTCCTCCCTATGACACCACCACCCCTTTTCCCTCCCACCCATGACACCACCACCCCTTCCCCTCCCCACACGCGCCGCTCCTTAAAAACAAGATGGTTAACCACACAACAAAAATGGAAAAGATTACTCAGCAACATATTCATTCACAACATAAAAGCTATCTACACCAGTTTATCCATCCTCTAATATTCAAACTCTAGTGCGCAGTGTTTAGGATGACCATATAAGTGAACTGCTATGAGTGAACTGCTGGATACGGTCTAATTCAAAACTTAACTTATCAACACATTCCTCTTAGCTCCTACAAATTGCCGCACTCAAAAAAAGCAAACCACTTATTCACAGCGTCATTATTCAGGACAATAATACCTGTAACCACAGGACACAAAATTCAGCAACCACAACAGGCGTTAGATGGCCCTGGCCCCTGCGTGAAGTTGCACCTTTGATGCAGCTTCATCTGCCTGACTACCCACGGAAGGTGGCGCTGCGCTCATGTTCCAGCCGCGTGCCCTGCATGAGGTATTTGAGCCTGGCTTTGATCGCGCCCAGCTTCTCCAGACACTCTTCCGTGTCGCCATCAACCTCACCTTCTGTCAAGGAGGAGTCCTCTTTCTTGATTGTTGAGACTCCAATAACCGGTTCCGGCTTCATGGAGACCCCCGTACCTGCAGGTTGAGTGCTAGCTTGGGCGTCGTGCCTGGGGTCTGGCGACTTGGATGTTGAGCTGGGCTTCAGCAGGTCCTCTGTGGATGTGACAGCAGCATCCTTCTGATACATGTGGCTGGGAGCGTTGTTTGTGGCTGACGGAGGTGCAGGGACCATGGGGCCTGGAGCTTCCTCATGCGTGTTTGAAGCTCTGCACACCGTTTGCCGGGCATCCCAGCTATCGTTGTCGTCATTATCATCATCTGATTCTGCAAACGTTTTGAGATAGGTCAGTGAAGATGGTACCTTTGCTAGAGCAACATATATAATCTGCAGGAAGTGGCATAAGAGTGCAGTCCTGTTTTTTCTCTCTCTTTTTTTTCCCAACAGATCCCTATACAAACAATGTAAGAAGTGCAAAAACAATCAATGAACTGAACTAAATAGCCCAGATTTGACAAGGAAAATGACAAGATGAAATGCACGCTGGTTCAGAGGCATGGGAGAAAAGGAGACAGACAATCTTTTTTTTTTGTTTTTTTTTCTTTATAATAATGATATGTTTGTCATTTTCATTTAGGTGCAAAAAACATCTCATCCTATGCTACTAGGATCTCTTATATTTGAATCACAAATTAGCTAACTTCTATAATCTTCATAGTACCAGCTAACCGCTATAATCTTCACAGTAGCAGATTAACTAAATCACATTGACAACCATTTCTACACACGCAACAATCAGAGTAACATATCCACAAGAGATTAACAGTACCAGATTTATAATGTTGAAGTAGACGAGCAGCATGCCAACCTTTTCCATTTGCCTAGTAAAATCAACATATTATTCATTACATAAAAAATATTATACACAGTAAACTATGCCAGAAACTGCACTTCATTATAACATACATGTAAATCTAACCTAGAAAATAATCATTAGTCACCTGTACCCAATACATTCTAGCACTTAAATGCACAAATATCTAAATAAATAATTAAAATAAAGAATTTAAAATTCATGAGCTACCTGTGAAAGAGGGACCATCCAACCTCTTGCTAGAGACCACTCGAGAGTAGGCCTCAGATCACTACATTTAGCTTTATAACATTTTCCTTCACCTACGGGAGGTGCCGGCAGCTCTATCTGTACAGTTTTAGTAACATGTGGTTATAATATTGGCTACGAAACCAAGAAAACCATGGGAACATGATGATCAAAGGAACAACTAGTTTCTTTCTACTAGATGAAATGATATGCAGCGCATGCACGTTCTAGAAAATAAAGAGGAATACCTAGTTGAAGTAAGTAAATCATGTATTGCATGGCACATGAAAATAGCGAGCAAATTTACGAGAACAGGTAATTTCTGGTAACATGGTACATCATTAAATTCTTACCTCGACCAGATCTTCATTGATTATCTTAGTAATTGTCCCAGACCAATAACAACCTTCCTTCAACCAATCAACTCGATCACCAATTTGCCAGGTTTCATCAACAATTGCTGTGACATCACTATTTGGGAACTGCTCAGGAACTTCATGCACAAAATACCATTTTGGAAATGAAGGCCTTATCATGGTGTGAATACTATCACTTGAATTTTGGTTGGACCTTGCAGAGTTCTTTCGAAAGAGCCTAACCCATTCCTTTTCTGCAACGAAACAGCAAAGGGAATGTCATGTGGGGCCGCACCTACAGCAAGCGCAGGCGCGCCCGCGACATGCGCAGGGCGGCCGAGCGTGCAGGCCACGCACACAAGGGGGCGCCGACAGCCAGGGGCTGATTAGGAGCTGGTTTGGAACTTTGGATAAGTCCAGAGAATAAGATTTAGATGAGAGAATTGGGGAGAGTTAGTTAGCATTAGATTAAGTCTAGGAGAGTAAGATTATATGAGAGTTTTTAGGAAGAGTTAGTTAGCACTAGGGCTATTTGTAAGCCGCATGGCAGCAGAAAAGAATCAAGCAATTTGTTACCAGTTAATCCCCTCTCCCCAGTTTCCAACAAGTCTACGGCAGAGGTGACTAACCTCGCCGGAAAAGACGGACCGAGACTACAATCTCCGTAGTCGAGGGCCAGCTACCCTAGGGGCCGACGCCCTTGACAACCTGGTATCGCGATCCCGGCGATCCTCCTCCGCTCGCTCCTCCTCTCCACCACCAGCCATTGCTTCACAGCCACAGCCGCCGCCCACTCTCCACCGTCCGCCGCCTTGGCGACATCGCCGTCCGCCACCAGTACCATGGGGGACGACATCAAGACCACCTTGGAGACGCTCATGGCCAACATGCAGACACTGCAGTCCATCGTCCAAGCCAATGCTGCAGCGATCCAGACCCTGGCCAATCGCTCGTCGTTGTCCTCCAACGGGCCTCGCCCGGGCACGGGCGACCACCATAACGACCGTCCGCCGCAGTTTCAGAAGATGGACTTTCCCCGTTATGACGGCAAGTCCAACCCTCATCTTCATCAACCGTTGTGAGTCATACTTTCATCAGCAGCGCATCATGGAGGAAGAAAAGGTTTGGATGGCCTCATACAACCTGGAGGAAGGCGCCCAGATGTGGTACATCCAAATCCAAGAGGACAAGGGTGACATTCCCACATGGTGTCATTTCAAGGACCTCCTCAACCTCCGCTACGGGCCGCCGCTTCGCTCCTCCCCGCTGTTCGAGCTCGCCGACTGCCGGCGCACAGGTACGGTCACCGAGTACCAGGACCGTTTCTAGGCGCTTCTGCCTCGTGCCGGGCCATTGCAGGAGATCCAGAGGGTGCAGCTGTTCACGGGCAGGCTGGGGCCTCAGCTCAACCACGCCGTGCGCATCCACAATCCGCAGTCGCTCGCGGCCGCCATGAGTCTGGCGCGGTAGATCCAGCAGATGGAGCTGTCCATGCCGGCGCCCACCAATGTTGCGCACCACGACCTTCTGTTGACCCCTCCGTGGCGCCTCACCCTTCCTGCGACCCTAGCAGACCAGACGACTACACCACCTACCACGGTGGTCGAGCAGCCGGTGAAGTGCCTGTCGCACCCGGAGCAGGAGGAGCGCCGCCGGTTGGGCCTGTGCTTCAATTGCGATGAGAAATATACGTGGGGGGCACAACCGCACCCGTAAGCGACTCTTCTACGTCCATGGCATGGACATCGACGACACCACTGGGGCGGAGACTCTTGTCTTCTCCCTGCACGCATTAGCAGGCGTCCGCTTCAGCGACACAATGCAGGTAGCCGTCACGTTGGGAGCCTCCCCTCTTCTGGTGCTCCTCGACTCCGGGTCAACCCATGACTTCATATCCGAGTTCGTGCCCAGACTGTAATACCCAACTAATATAAAGAAGCGGAGTTAATATTCCTATATGAATATGCTTGCATTTATGATCACATGTAAAGTAAATGGAAAGAAATCATGCATGTCATGCTGATTTTTCTTATGTGTTGCGTCTTAGTGGAAACCTAGGTATTCAAACCCACTTAAAACAAAATTTAAAGGAAGAAATGGGAAAGGATTACAATTTAGGAAGAAGGTTCTAATTAAGTTAAATATTCCCTTCATAACTAAACCATATAAATAAAAATAAATAATGTAAACAGTAGAATAACTATTCACTTTGGGACTGTGTTTAGAGCTTGGAGATCTAGAGTTCAAAACAAGAGTTTAAATTTAGTTGAATATTTGCAATTTGAAAGAGAAGAAAAGGATGGGAAAAGAAAAAGATAAACAATTCGTATTGGGCCGCCAGGATCAATTTCGGCTACGCGCGTGCGCCAGGCCCACCTCGGCCCACCCGTGTCGCGCCTTGCTTCACTGTCACGTGGGCCTAGCGCCGCAGCCTCCATGTGTCGTGACTGGCTCGTCTTCGCGCCGACACCTGGGCTTCGCGGATCAGACGCTCTCTCTCCCTCCACACTCAAATGCGTACACGTGGGACCTCCCTGTCAGACTCATCTCCTCCGACGCAACGACCACTGCCAAATTCTGCGCTCGTTGATGACAACCTGGGTGCGGACTCGCCCAGCTCGGGGGGGGGGGGGGTGCCATGGCGCCCTTCCGTTGACGTGTGGGGCCCCGAGTCAGCTTCCCTTTGTGCGCAGCCGCAACAACCTCGTCGATGCTTGCGCGGAGAAATTGCCGGCGAACCGACCTTGCGAACTCCCCGCGTCTCTACGCTGTATGAGCACCTTGCTTCTCATCCGAACCCCTGGACCATCTCTCGCCACCCGGAACCAGGAACCCTAACCGCCATCACCGGAGTTTGCGAGAGCACCGCCGCGGTTGTGAATCATCTAGGCCCCTAAGTGGTGTTTTGGTAATTAACGACAACTGACTGTGGACTAACAATTCTTGGAGAAATAAGAATACAGGACTGGACCACAGGAAACAGTAAAGTCTTTGGGACTCATAACCATTGATTGTGGATCAAGTGAAGGCAAAGGTAAAACATAGGTTTTTGCTTTTGCCGGTCAGCAGGTGTTTAGAGAAAAAATTGACCGGATTAATAGGATAGACAGTCGTACTATTAAGAGGGGTCAATAAACTTGATTGGTGTAGAACTTAGTGCCTCGTAGAGCATAAACGGTAGCATTTGCATGAGGACTAACAGCGCTTCTGGTTTCAAAATTAGAATTCTTTTGAACTAGCGCAAAACCTTTTTTCTCTGTGGTCGGCGAACCGTCCGGGTCAGTAGGCCGGATCGTCCGCGACTCTGTTAGAGAGGTCTGCTGGCCGTCTGTCTCTGTCTCCCCTTAGCGGACCGTCCGAGCCAGGAGGTCGGACCGTTCGCATAAGATGAATTGAGTTTGGACAGGGACGATGTGTTTTTGTTTCCTTGTACTACGGACCGTCCGGGGTTTTTAGCCGGACGGTAAGTGGTCCATGTGCGGACCGTCCGACCATGAATGGCGGACAGTCCGCTCGAATTACTTTGACTGACCAGCGTTCTGCTATTCCAAATTGTCAGGTCCCGGACCGTCCGGTCCTGGAGGGCGGACCGTCCGGCCATGGGGCGCGGATCGTCCGCGTGCGCAGAAGTTGTGCTAATTGCACATAACGGCTGTGTGTTGAGGGCTATAAATAGAAGTGGAGCTTGTGTGTGAGGGTTCTCTTGGCCACTCCTAGCACACATTGAGCTCATTTGTGATCCTTCCACTCAAATACTCACACTCGTTGATTGAGATCGCATTGTAGTGAGTGATTGAGACGCTCTAGTGCATTTGCATTCGTTGTGATCTTTTGAGGCACTAGGTGGTACACCGGGCAAGCGCCATCAACTTGTTACTCTTAGAGGTTGTCGCCTCCTAGACGGCTCGAGTGTTGTCTCCGTTGAGCTCTCCATGAAGATTGTGGAGGAGCCGCATGATTGATTGTGAGGGGTTCGCGCCCACCTCGCCGGAGCGGCAAAGGCGACGCTAGTGAAATCGAGGTATTGAGTGAGTTCTTGTCCACTTGGCTCAAAGATCAAGCCGTATCTTGGTAGAGGAGCAAGTGAGAGCTTGAATTCCACCTCAACGTGGATTAGGGGTGAATGGCAAATCACCGATACCACAGGATAAATTTTGGTGTCTTTCTCTCAAATTTTATACATTACTTACAAATAGTTGGTAATTTGTATATTGTCTATCTTTTGTGGTGTTAGCTTAAATTGCTCATTATATTTTGTTGTCTCATCAAGGCTAGTAATTTTATATCTCTTGTCGATTTGATTAAATTTCTCTAGTGTATTTTACTTTAGTCAAAACCGTCTATTCACCCCCCTCTAGCCGGTGTCCTAGATCCTACAAGTGGTATCAGAGCTAAGGACTCCATTGATTGTGGATTTTATCATCCCGGAGTTGGACAAAATGGCTAATATCAACAATGTGCACATTGGGAAGTCGCCGCATTTTGATGGTAACAATTATGACTATTGGAAAATAAGAATGTCAATGCATCTTAAAGCTATGGGAAGAAAGATTTGGCCTATTGTTAGAGATGGATTTATTGTATTAAAGGAAGATGAACCGTCACTCAATGATAATGAGAATGTTCTAACCAATGATCAAGCTATGAATGTATTCTATGATGCATTAGACATAAATGAGTTCAACTGCATCAAAAATCTCACAACCGCTCATGAGATTTGGACAAAGCTAATGGAAATTCATGAAGGAACCACAATTGTGAAGAGTGCAAAGTTGTATGTATGCAAAGGAAAATTTGAGCAAATTCTCATGAAAGAAGATGAAAGTGTGTCCGACATGTTTAACCGCTTAAATAAGACAGTGAATGAGCTCAAGGGACTTGGTTTTAATGTACCGGATGTGGATTTCACTCACAAGTTCCTTAGATCTCTTCCGGAAAAATATGACACTATTGTGACCATGTTAGTAAGGAGTGATTTGACCACTACCTCTCCAACTGAAGTATTGGAAGAAATTCTTACTCAAGACATATTCAAAAAATCTCAAGCCAAAGCTATGAGTTT
Source organism: Zea luxurians (assembly GCA_029449295.1). NCBI lineage: Eukaryota > Viridiplantae > Streptophyta > Magnoliopsida > Poales > Poaceae > Zea > Zea luxurians. Next base: position 5,691,474 of record JAOPSE010000082.1, on the reverse strand, counting down.
GGCTAAAAAGGTGAAAGGGGAACCAATAGCTCTCAAAGCTAAAGTTTCAAAGGCAATTGAAAAGGAAGAAAGTGAAGATGAAGGAAATGGAAGTGAAAGTGATGAGTAATTAGCTCTCTTTGTGAAGAAATTTAACAAGTTCATGAGGAAAAAGAAGGGTCAACCTAGAAGGGGACAAACATCAAGAAGAAATGCCTTCAATGATAGAAAATGTTTTGAGTGTGGGAAACCCGGTCACATTGCCATGAATTGTCCAAGCAAGAAGAACAAGGGTAAGGATGGAGATGATAAGAAGAAAAAGAAGTTCTATCACAAGAAAAGGGATGGCAAAGCCTATCTAGTTGAATGGGATTCAGATGCAAGCTCGGATGATGATGATGATGATGATGATGATGATGATGATTCATCTAAACTAAATGTCGAAATTGCTATCAAGGAGGCTCTCTCACTTTTCTCATTTCCTCATTGTCTTATGGCAAAAGGAGATGCTAAGGTAAAAAATCATAACCGATTTAAATGACATTGATGATGATGATGACGTTGATGATGATGGATATTCTTATGATGATCTTGTTAGAATGTTGGGTGAGGCCGATGACTACATGCACAAAGAAAAAAAAATTAGGGCCTTGAAGGAACTATACAAAAACCTTCAAGTGTCTTTTGAGGAGTTCAAGACATCCCACAACAATCTAAAAGAAAGTTGCGAGAGCCTTGTGGAGTCTCAAAACTCACCTCTTGTGCATGAAGTCATGGTGGTCACCAAAGATGTTGGAATCACTTGTGACTTACTTGATAGCTCTACAAGTGATTCACAACCTACTAGTTTCATTTGTGACAAATGTAAAATTTCACTTGAGAATGATGATATCGGTTGTGATAAATCAAACATCATTATTGAAAATGAAGCTTTGATAGGAAGAGTAAATGCTCTAATTCATGACTTAGAGAAAGCATATGGTGGAAAAGCTAAACTAGATTTTATCTTGAGAAGCCAGCATTGCTCTCTTAATTGTGAGGGTCTTGAGTATCTTCCTAAGAAAGGAAAAAATGCATTTGTAAAGCAAAAGACCATGTTTGTGAAAGAATGTGACAAAGTGTGTCACAAATGCCACAAGAAGGGACATGTCAAGAAAAATTGTCCTAAATTCAAAAATGTATCCTTACCATGTTTTGAGCATTGCTACGTTCTTTCACGTAATGCAAAAGGTGTACATGCTAAGTTTGTTGGCACTTCAGTTGTTGGTACCAAAAAGAAAGGAATTTGGGTGCTAAAATCCTTGGTCACTAACATCCGAGGACCCAAACAAATATGGGTACCTAAAAGAGATTGATTTCCTTTTGTAGGTAAATTAAAGGCGTGAGGAAATCATTGGGTGTTGGATAGTGGTTGTACTCAACATACGACCGGTGATATGAGGATGTTCACCGAAATGAGTGAGAAAGGTTGCTCAACCTATGATAGCATCACTTTTGGAGACAATCGCAAAGGAAAGGTTAAAGGTTTGGGTAAAATTGCTATTTCAAATGACCATTCCATTTCAAATGTACTCTTAGTTGAATCTCTTAACTTTAATTTGCTATCCGTAGCTCAACTATGTGATTTGGGTTTTAGTTGCAACTTTACCGTTGATGATGTTCTCATCTCAAGTGTTGATGGTAGCAATATAATATTTAAAGGTTTTAGACATGAAAATCTTTATCTTGTTGATTTTTTATTTAATGAGGCAAAGCTTACAACTTGTCTATTCTCTAAGGTTTCACTAGGTTGGCTATGGCATAGAAGACTTGATCATGTTGGTATGAGACAATTGAATCAATTATCCAAGCATGATTTAGTTCGAGGGTTGAAGGATGTGAAATTTGAAAAGAACAAATTGTGTAGTTCATGTCAAGCCGGGAAGCAAGTGGCAAATACTCATCCCTACAAGAGTCAAATGTCTACTCATAAACCATTGGAATTACTTCACATGGATCTTTTTGGACTAACATCTTTTATGAGTATTAGTGGTAATTCCTATTGTCTTGTAATTGTGGATAATTATTCTAAATTTACTTGGATCTATTTTCTTTGAAATAAATCAAATGTATTTGAAACATTTAAGTCATTTGCTATATTGGCCCAAAATCAATTTGATTTTGACATCAAGAAAGTTAGAAGTGATAATGGGTCAGAATTCAAAAATGTTAGAATTGATGAATACCGTGATGATAAAGGTATTAGACATGAATTCTCTTCTAAATATACATGGCAAGGACAAAGATTGTAAATTCCTAATGAAGAAAATGGTGTCACCCAAACCTCAAAATATGTACATGCTTGTGGTGCAATACCCCTAGAACTTGACATTTCCATAATAGATGCCAAAGCCTATAAGTGCTTGTGGTTCCTTTGTATTCTTATAAGGTATTGTAATCATTAGGGTTTGGATTACACAGATTGTACAATAAAGGTTAGCAGTGTGAAATATTCACAAATTTTAGTATCACTATTGAAAAAACAAAACAATTGCTTAACAAGAGAGAACTAAGATAAAGCTTTGCTTACTTTCGCCTGGATAATCAATGTATTCCAAGTAACACTCCAGGTATCCAAGCCTGACACGCATATTATGTATCTGAAAAATAGCTGAACTTAGTTAACCCCCTTGCTCTACTTTTGTCCATCTAATATGACTACACATCTACAGTTCATGAGATGCACAATGAATAAAACAATGAGGAAAAAGTTTGTTTCATTTTGTAGATGTTCATGCATCTTTCCATAAACTTAGTCAATGTTAGAGGTTTATGACAAAACTAAAACTATTTACATTCCCTAACCTGAGGGAGTACTAACTAGGGACGATATGAATTTCAGACAAGAGTTAATTGAATATCAACAGTTTTAAATTAGTAATTCACTGCCCCCCACATATTAAAAACAAATGCAGGAAACGCTTAATTATAACATAGTAACTGAACAGAGAAGGGGGATAAGTGAGGCTTGACCTTACAGCGAAACCATGCACCTCTGTAACCGCTCACCAAGGATTTGGACTCCGCGAGGTCCCCAACCTTATATGGAAGAATCAGATCCATCTCGAGCTACCTACCAATCTACAGGCATCAACAGCAGAAATCTAGTAAGCAGAATATGAGGAACCTAACACCAGAGGTCCAAGTAACAACACAACGATAGCCATAGCAATCCAGGTTTAACTAAAGTCAGCGGCTTTCTATTTTTTTCCTTCGATATGGGAGGCTATGGATGAAAAAAAAAAGTAATTTGACACCACACAATAATCAGCCTAAAGGCAAATGCTTTCCACCGAAAGGCGAAATGGAGGCAGCGGGCAGGGGCGTACCAGGAGGGGCAGCGTTCGACCAGCCTTGATGCGGAACCGCAGCCAATCGCCGCCAGCAACCCCGAAAACGGTTGCCGGCTCGGCGCCTCGTCCCTTCCCTCGCCGGCGGAGGCAAGCGGCAAAGCTGTGCATGAAGGGAGGGTTTTATAGGATTTTGGATTCCCATTCTATGAGAAGCGTACGAATAATAATGATTTAATTTATTGCGGTAATAATAACTACGTGCGCCAGGCCAGGAATGAGAAAGAGAAGCGGCGCGGCCCACCTATTGTCCAACTCTATCATAGGGCCCATTTACGGGTCCAGACCAACTTCACGTGCAGTAAAAAGTCCACTCACACAAAACTTAGCTAAATAGTTCAGACACAAAATCTAGCTAGATTCATTTTTTGGTGAAAATTTTTAAAGAACGCTTTAATGACTTAGGCCCTTTTTCAATCTCGTGAGATCAACTTTAGCAGCTTTTTTAGCTACTTTTAGCCATTTATAATCTAAATAGGAGAGCTAATGGTGGTAATTGAAGCTAAACTTTAGCACTTCAAATAATATAGCTAAAGTTTAGCAGGAAGCTAAAGTTTATCCAGTGAGATTGAAGCGGTTAGAAAAATATCAAAAACATTCTAAAAGAATTTATTATTTATTTATTTTCTTTCATCATCTTTTCTTCTCCTCCGTGAACACTCGCATGCTCCCTCCTCCGGTTGCCCGTGCCTCGTGTCGAACGGCCATGCTTCGGTCACCCCTGCCCTACCCGCACCCTCATCATGGTCAGCCAGAAGCGGCGATTTAGACCATGTCCAGTAATTTATTTATAGTTTATCTAAAATACTGCTTTTTACTGTTCTACATTGTATATTGTATTGTTCGCATAATAAAATTTAAATATGAATATAGAGATAAATAAGCTATTGAAGATAGTCTTACGCCTAGCCCCACACGTCTAGCCATGTGCCTTGGTCGTGCCCAGCTGCTCGCTATAGTCATGTCTGACCATATCTGAACGCACCTAGCTGCATTAGGACCATGTCGTTAGTTGTTAGGGCTGAACAAAATACTTGTGGCTCGTCGGTTCGCTCGATTCATGGCTGGCTCGGCTGGACTCGAATCGGCTCGTTTGAATTTTTTCACGAGCTGAGCTAATATCCTAGCTCGGTTTATTAATGAGTCAGCTCGGTTTGTTAATTAGTCAGTTCGCGAGCTCAACGAGCTATCATATTTCAGCAAAACGAAACTATATGTTACGTGTGAATTAGTGAATATGTTATATGTATGTATAGTGTCTATGGCCTATGAGTTAAACTTGATAATTGATGAATTGTTAAATTGGCCTGTGCGACTATGACTATGAGTTGAACTGATGAACATGTACGTAAATTATGAATTTATGATAAACTGGTGAGTGGGGAGTTGTGTTAATTTGGTGTTGTATTGATGTGGTCTATGAAACTATGAGTATAATTACTATTTTCTATTGTTAAATTGGTGTAGAATTAACTAGAAATTGATTGTTATATACATATTTTTTTGTGGCCCGCGAGCTAAACGAGTCAGCTCGAGCTCGTAAACGAACCGAGCCGAGCTGACTCTATGGCTCATTCGCTTAATAAGTCAGCTCGAACTCGGTCGAGCTGAGCAAAGCTGGCTCGATATCTAGCCTTATTAGTCGGCTTCCTATGCTCAATCTGCTATAAAGGAGGAAGTAACAGGAAAGAACATAACATTGACGGGTGGAAACTATCCAAGGGAAAACAAGCAATCCTTAAATAAATTATCCTTGTGTGGATTTGGATCGGACGTGTAAACCAAACCTTAGTAACTGGGAACTGAGAATTTGGCCATGTTCCTCGTTCCGAGAATGTTCGTTTCGTTTCGAGAATGTGGGAACAATCTCGTTCCAGTAATGTTAAATCCTAGTTTTAGTAGCGTACCGCGTACCATGTTTTCGTTCCTCGATCTCATCGATCTGCGAACCTGGTTACTAAGAACCAAACGATCATGGTATATCTCAGATTCATATTCAGGCCTCCTTTGTAATGCAGGAATTTCACATGAATCGTACAAAAATTTTGTAGGAATCAGTTCATTTTCATAGAAAAAAACGTAGGAAATAGAAAAAAAAATCCCTCCATTTCAAAGGAGGCCTCACTAGTTGAGCTACTCCATGGTGAATATTACGGATCTAGATTCAAATTTTCATTGATGGTACTGTCCTAAACTAGACCTCATAGATAACTTACAATGGTGATTTAGGGGCCGTTTGAGCACGCTGGTCCCAGATTCCGCGGAGTGCGAGGTTCGTTGCCAAAAAAATATCAATCATTCAGGTGGGGAGCGGACAGTTACACTTTTTTTTGTCTACACTGGGAGTTGAAAGCTAAAAACCTACTCCACCATGCTCCCTGTTATATTATGATGGGGAGCGAGAGAGAATCAATTCTCATCAGCTCCAAACCCTACTCCCTCCTAGGAATCCACTAGAATCACTCCTTCGAAGAATCAAGGAGCAGAGTTGAAGAACCAGGGAGCAGAGCTCTCCTAGACAGGGCCTTATACTATGTTTGATGTAATGGTTAGAGCATCTTGTAACTACTTGTCCTATGGCCAGTCGTCCTTACAACTAACTCACACTTAGAATCTAGAAAACAAAATTTTGATTACAAACTCTACTTTGCAATATTCTCAGGCTTAAAATAGCGGTCAAAGATGTATTTCCAACGGTAATGATAGTTGAGATGATGGATTATCTAAGAAAAAATCACCACGCATGATAAAGATTACATCTCATATGCATGTTTTTGTGAATCGATGCCTCTGTTTTTCAAGTGTGGATAGATTGGGAGTTAGAATATGGAGTTGTTAGGAGCGATATTACCAAACTATTAGAGATGTCTTAAAGAAATTCCAAGAGTCTCTTTATATTATTTTATATTGATAGGAATATAGATTAAAGTGAAAATTTTCAAATAGGTCTACAAATATTTCCATCTTCTTTTTATTGTTTCTTGTTCACGAAAAATAAAGAGTTGAGATAGCTCTTCAAAGTGTCAAACAAGATATAAAAAGTTATTATAGAGTGGATAGTTATATATAGAGCTTGAAAATGTATTTAGATACTAGGTATGTTTTAGTGGATTGAATGATAACATGATTTAGTGGCTAACAAATTTCATGGGAACTACAAATGTTTAGTCCCAAGTTTACTTGATAGAGTTTAGGCTCATATTATGAAGAAAATGATATAAGTGACAAATGAGTCCAAAATAAGTAAAATAGAATGCATAAATGACAAACATGTGAAATAAATGTTGAAAGAGGCTTCACTTGTTGGATATCTATTGGTCTCTCATGAGAAGCTTAGACATGTTATGCAATATGGACTTTGGTTTTATGAATTGATGAATGGATAAGCATACATGTTGAATAAAGATGAGACATAAGTGATTTTTTCTTATGGAATGGTCTTACTCAAAAAGATTGTAACTCAAACCAAGAATGTTGAAAATGGTTTCCATGGTAATGGATAGTTTTCGAATCTTAAAATGATCTAAAGAAGGAAACTCAGAAACAATTTAGTTCAAATAGAAGACAACAATATATACAAAATGGATTAAAATGTATGCTCATTGTTGGTTTAATTCATTATATGGCTTGAAAGGTGAATATAGTAAGAAAAAGAGCTTAGAGGGGCTAAGCAAAGGTGAAGGGAAAGCAACAACTTGGACGCCAATGGATCACGACTAAGGTAAAGAAGAGAGGACTTGCATTGAATATTACATGAGTAAAGCTATGAGAGGTCATATAGTGAGGATGATCAAATCATTGTGGATTAGATAACAAAGTGACTTGAAATTGTTCTTGAATTTTTATACAGTGAATTAGCTCAAGACAGATATATGCTCAATTTGTTTAACTAGTGTAGAAGCGCTCCAAGTATGCATGATCAAATGTTGGTAATAATTTGTCGAGTGAGGATCAACATGAAGTGGTTTGTAACTATCTTTTATTCTTGAGTATAGGCATGACACACTGTCAAAACAAATGCATCACTAAACTAGTGATAAGTTAAAGTGCTCAAGCAAACTTTAGTGAGAAAACTTTCCAAGGGCCAACTAGAGATACGTTTGAGGTTGTGCAAAACTAGTCTACTCGGGTTAGAAAACTAGCTTTGGCATAGTAATGACTTGTTTTTAAAAGCTAACCTATCTAGGTTTATATACCAACTTAGCTAGTTTTGTCATTACTATCTAAGTTATCTAGGTTTCGTGAAGTTCAGATTCCCATTTGTAAAAGCTAACCTATCTAGGTTTGTAACTATCTAAGTTGGCATAGTAATAACTTGTTTTTAAAAGCTAACCTATCTAGGTTTGTTTCGTGAAGTTCAGATTCCCATTTGGATTATCATCTCTACCCCCCAATAGCTAGATTTTAAGAGAAACCTTTAAATATTTCTCCCTCTCCCCTTAGGCTGGTTGCTAAAGCCTTCCACTGTTGATACATGACCAAGAGCCACATATTCTCTCCCAACCTCCTTTGTGAGTTAAAGGAGATCGCAGGGTGAAATCCTTAGTTAGGGTTGATAGCCTTGTTGTTTGAGTAGACTTGGTAGAATGAGAGAGCTTATGTGATTTTACATGGGATGTCAAAGCCTTGAACACATAACTTGAGCAATTCCAAATTTAGTTGAAGCATTTATTACTCTTGCGGTGAAACCTACTAGGTGATTATGAATTGCCAATGAGCACCCATATCTGTGGTGTGGGATAGTATGGGAAGTGGTTGAAAACAACCAAGCTAGAGTGTATCCCAAAGTAGTCAATCATGGCTTCCAAACAGAGATGATAATCCAAATGGGAATCTGAACTTCACGAAACAAACCTCAACATCACATCTTTGGCTTGCCTCACTTTTGTATTCATATTGCATATCATGTGCTTTCGCTTATGTCTACTTGGTTGTTTGTTTTTGTGGTTGTAGGTACCATGTGAACTATCAAGGAAGTCATTTAGAAGTTAGACACCAAGCTTGGTTTGACGTGGAAGAAGTATGGGGGATCTACCCTTACTATAGGCTTTCAGTGAAAATGGGCGAGGTCAATATAGGAATCTGACTAGGTTGGGTTTGCCTCTCATGCTAGTCTGATCGTAAAAAAAATCTAAGTTGGCTTGTAATACTAGCTAGGTTGGCTTTAGCAAAAGCATATAATTTAACTATTTTGAGTGCTAATTTGTTTGATTAATTTTTGTAGAGCCAATTCAAACCCTATCTTGACAATGAGTCATTCTTATCGGAACAAATTTTTTTAGAATAGCCGCCCAAATGGGAATTTAGAGAGGTTAAAATATATCATTGGATATACTCTTACAATGTGAATTTAGAGAGTGATGTTAAAAGAGATAGTTGGATATACTCTTAGGCTAACTCTAGTGGCAGCCTATAAAGGGTCATGTACCCTATATTTAGAGAAGATTTCCTCTTCTATAGCCTCCAACAATGTCCTCCAAAAACACTATAAATATAGAGAACATTCCTTCATTCTCTATATAGAGACTCTCTCCTCTCTCCTATATCATTTTTATACTTTAGATAATAGTTTAAACAAAAATAAAATATGTATAAGATAATGCACCCATAATATGAGTCTTTGATGCATAGAGGACAAGATATAGATGACATTGTTAGGAGAAAACCTTTTGGAGAAATTTCTAAAGTACATTTATAGAAAAGGGATATATAGCATACCGTTGAAGATAGCCTTATGTTCTATAATAGCTACAACTTAGACTAATAGAAAAATAAAGTATTACCCGCTTCACGTGTCAAATGTGAAGCACTAGGAGTTGACACCTAAGAAAGTTTGATGACATGGCAAATAATTAAAGAAGAGATGGATGAAGTGAGTTTCATATTCACCTAGATGGAATTCCTTGTGTATTGCTTTCATGTCTATATGTGTCATGAAATTAGACACAATGAGTATGGTGTTATAAAATGTTTGTTTCAACCATGGATGAAATGCTATTGACGTACTTGAAAATGACAAAACAAAGATATCCATTGAGATTAGACTTTATGCACTATGGCCAATCGTAATTACTACGCCTTTAAAGTGAGAGAGTTTCTTCGTGCGTCGTCTCTTCTCCTCCCCTCTCACGCTGCGAATTGGGAGAAAAACCAAAAATAAGTGCGTAGGCTGGGGTTCGAACTGTAGACCTCTCCTTCCCAAGAAACATGTCTAATCACTCGAGCTCATATCTATTTGTGCTTTATAGCTCATATCTATTTGTGTTATATAAAGGATATATATTTTAAATATTGTGAATATAGAAACATTTAATTCGTATCGGTTTTCACTACTTCTACAGTGTTTTTGTCTTTATGGATTACAGCCGCAGCAGTCCAAACAACCGACTTTAATCCGAAGCGAACAACCCTGGACCATGGCCCGATGCGTGAATTATAAACTTAATTTGATTCAGTCTAAATTTGATTCAGCTCATATAACGTATAGTTTTAGTTTAGTTTGTCTAAAAAAATTTCTCCGCTTTATCCCCGTGTAGATTTGTCCCATGACGTGACAAGATTCTAGATCCACTCGTGTGTCCGTAATAAAAGTGTCAAGAAAGTGAATAAAAAACATCAAGAATCAGCATTCATTCAACCATTAAAAAGAAGAAGAACAAGAGGTGAAGCATAGATTGGGGACGCGCTATGCATGAAAGTCGAGATGCTAGAGAAGGAAGATGAGATGGAAGAAACGGAGGGAAGACGGTCGCATACCTCTCTCTCTCTCTTTCTCTTGGCGAGACACGATTGGATCTGAGCCCACGGCGGCGGCGGAGGTGAATGAAATAAATAGGGGAGGAGAACGGGCACGCGTGAGCCACGCTCCTGAAAAAACTGATTTCAGATCTGTTCCTGCGGAGCCCAGGCCATTAGCCAACCAACGATACGATGGCACGTCCACAAGTAGTACCAAGACGTTGTCTAGCTAGTATCGTTCTGTATTTTTTGTTCTTTCCTAGCTTAGCGTCATAGTTTTGTTGCGTTTAGCCTGAACTGAATGCACTAGCTACTAGCTAGGACTAGGAGGCATCACATCATCACAACGGGACAACATCGGTGATTCTCGTGCTGCCAAGGTTTGGACTTCTTTTGTTTTATTATCTTGAAGCCTTTGAATCCATTAGTTGAGCCAGAACTTCATGTACACATACTATTTGAGTTGATCACATTGGATTTTCTTCGTTACATTGCACTTGAAAAATGATATCCTATAGAAGATTTGATTATGAAAATGTAATGAGAATTTTATTCGAGAGAGATACTACTAGAGGGATGATGCATTGCAGTAACACTTGAGGATAGTCATATATCATCTATTTTATAATTATTTTTTTGATATTGCAAGCGACCATAAGAACGCATATACTCCCACACTCTGTTAACCACCAAAAGTGGTGGACGGTGCGGTCCTATGGTCCGGACGGTCCGCGCCTCCACGATAAGATTAACTCGGACGATTATTTTTATCTCGTGTGTGGTTATCCATCTAATTATGTAGGATTTGTTAGCCATTGCCTAGGAACGGGTCCAGAACCCCTATATATATGAAGTGGTACGATCGATTGAGAACCCCCGAACATATTCCAATCGAACCAATTACTTTTTGTCATTTCCTTATCATTCCTGCCCTATGAGTAGATGTAGCATAATCTAGTTGTAGTTTTCCACATGTCCACCCTCACCTCTATTCGACTCTACGTTGTCTAGATCCGTCTAGGGTGGCCTGGCGATCCCAAGACGACCCCAGGATCTTACCCTGACGAGGTCCCCTCGGTAGGGCAAGATCTATTTCATCTTAGTCTCCACCACTTCCATCTTCTTTATTACGTCATCTAGGAACACTTCAGATGACTTGTCGACCTGGAGCACCCTAAGATCTCTTTCCTAGGGGGCAAGATATAAGTTACGGCGAGGAGGAACACGATCCTGCGCCATCACGGATAGTCCTGTCCCAGGTGTGGACCGTCCGGAAGCGTGCAGGAAAGGCGTCGCTCCTGTGCCCAGGTCGCGGACCGTCTGGCCCAGAGCCACGAACCGTCCGCGCCGCCGCATAGGGCACCACCAGACGGTTCATCTCCCAGTGTTTGGCGCCCTGATCGACGTCAACACACTTTTTGGCGACTCTGCTAGGGAACCATTTCCCTAAAAGATTTCATACAACATCGCACTGTAAGTAACGCCATGACATCCGACGTTGTTCAATTTCCTAAAATTTCTTTATATCAGATTAAAAGTGTGTACGAATATATAGAGGAATTGAGGTGTAAGTTAGAAAAAATGTGCACGTCTAATTGTTTTGTCACGAGAATTGGGCACCGAAATAACTACGCTAAACACATTGGCAACAAATGAGTTTTCTCAGTTCCAGCCAGATTATGGTATGTCGACAAACTCGTATTTGGGGCAACCGCCGACGTCATCTTCGCTATGCGATGGATCGGCTCTGAGCATGGCCGAACAGTCCGAGCACGATCTCAGACCGTCCAGGCCTCCATTGGACCATCCGACAGCTTACCCCGGACAGTCTGAAGTCACGCAAAGCCCACCAAAAGGCTTGACCGACATGATTGGACATTCTGGCAATAATACCGGACCGTTCGATCCCTTTGTAGACCGTCCGACCACACAAGTCGGACCGTCCGGAGCACCAGAAGCCACTTGTGATCGGCCTAGTACAGAAGGCCGGCATAAAGATAGCCGGACACCTAAGCTCCAGGAGCCAAAAAGGTTACATGTCGTTGAGTTTGTTTGGCCTGGTAAGGTCAAATATTTTGCTCGCTTTCACCCGCGCTTGGCACAAAAGGGGAAAGTTAAGTTAACCTTTAATGTTGCTAAGTGTGATAAAATATTTGATAAGTTACTTAAGCATAGTAATATTAAATTATCACATATAATTCCTCAGGTTAAAGAATTAAAAGGGTATGTGTATTTTAAATGGCATGGCTCATTTCTTCATAACACCAATGATTGTGTTGTCTTCCATCGGCAAATATAATCGGCTATAAACCAAGGCCAGTTGAGATTTCAAGAGGTGGAGATTGACAGGCCACCTGTCCCTATCGCCATATTAGAGCCGACGAACAAAAAAGTCTTAGTTTATCCATGTGTGGCCGATAAAAGTAAAGATAAAAATATCATCATTGGTGATCTTCGCATGCCAAATATGTCACGCGAAATATTTACTCAGAAGGCTCTGGACAAAAGAAAGATCAGAGGCGTCGGGGGCAAGCACGATCGGACAACCGATCATGGTCACCTATCCTATGTATGTCACTATGGAGGTTGAACGGTTCACAAACGATCAGAAGCAGCAACGACCGTAGACTATCATACCATAACGTCCTAAAATAGGTACTAGGAAGCAAAGGACTTCCCAGACATCTGGCCGGCTCCAAAGAGTCGGCTCTACTTTTGATCAGCTACTTGCTAAATATATGAAGAATAAGGCTGTTCCACACAACTAACCAATAAAACAAACAAAGTCAAAAAGATGATCTGTACGAAAGGAAAGGCCGACTAAACTAGCCCAAAAGGTAGCACAACCAAGATCGCCTGGTCATCCTCCTCCAGGGTGTCATGGTGCTTTCTAGTCTATTCATCGCCGATGTGTTGTCCGACTCATGTGTGCGGTGGTACAACGATAAATCCGTATTACTGGCCCAAGCCGTTTACTTATTCGAGTTGGGAGCCACCAATTTTTTTGCCTATTGACATGTTGATTAGACAGACATGGCCGAACAGGATGCAATCCAAAATGACCTCTGTGCATCAAAGTTCTATCAAATATTTATATTATCTAATCACAAGAGTCGATGACTTGCATCGAGCTGAGTACTTACTTCGTGAAAGGGAAATGGACTTAATCATTTCCTATAATTGATTTTGGTGGTTGACGTCCATCACAAACCACGTGGACTAATTGAAAGGGAAATTGGGTTTACCATTTCCGACAATTAATTTTGATGGCTGGTGATCAACACAAACACTTGGACTAACTAGTTTGTCTAGAATTCATCTATTACAGGTGCATAAGGTTCAACACAAACCATGAAAGAAATCAAGTTAGGGACACATTTTAAATGGAGCAAAGGACTTAGAGTGTGCTGTTTTTTGGCGCACCGGACTGTCCGGTGTGCCACCGGACAGTGTCCGGTGCACCATGACCGTATAACTCCAAACCAGACACTCTCAGGAATTCCAGGGCAGTCTTCACTATAATTCACCAGACTGTCCGGTGATCCAGCGGAGCAACGGCTAACTGTGCTAATGGTCGACTACAAAAGGCGCTCTACGGTGAACAGTGCATATGCAGAAGTCAGAGCGCAGAAGTCAGAGGGCACCAGACTGTTCGGTGTGGCACCGGACTGTCCAGTGCAGCAAGACGACAAAGGCTCAAACGGTCGACCAGCTCCGAGCCCTAACGGTTGCGCTGACGTGAAGCGCACCGAATAGTGCACAGTGACTGTCCGGTGGCGCACCGGACTGTCCGGTGTGCCCATCGTCAGCAGAAATTAGCCAACGGCTAGAAGTGGTTGGGAGGCTATAAATACCCCCAACCACCTCATTCACTCCCATCCAAGCCTTCTAAAATCTTCGTTCATTGCAAGAGCAAAAGCCCAACACTCCAAGACACAATCAAAGCAATCAATCCACTCAAAGCCCCAAAATCAACTCTAGTGCATTAGGGCTTGTGAGAGGATCACTTGTGTTCTTTTGTTACTCTTGTCGCTTGGATTAGCCTTTTCTTTTTCCCTTCTTATTCTCAAGAGACTTGTAATCGAAGCAAGAGACACCTAAGTGTGTGGTGGTCCTTGCGGGGTCTAAGTGACCCATGAGATTAAGGAAAAGACTCACTCGGTCTAAGTGACCGTTTGAGAGAGGGAAAGGGTTGAAATAGACCTGGTCTTTGTGACCTCCTCAACGGGGACTAGGTTCTTTAGAACCGAACCTCGGTAAAACAAATCATCGTGTTCACTCGCTTTGATTCTCGTTTGATTTGTTTTTCCCTCTCTAATCTTTCCTTGATAGTATTGATTTGAGTTGGCTCCCACACGTCATCCGCATTCTTTGAGCAACTCTTAGCAAGAGAAACATTCTTTTGACTTGAATTTAATTCTAACGCTAACTCCGGCTGTAACACCCGGTTTTAAAGGAACAAAGCCGGGTGCATCTCATACATGCGCCAAGAAGACAACATATATAATAACAGAGTGTATAGAGATAAATGTCATTAACATCAGAGTATTTATTACATAGCGGAAGACTTATTACAAAATGAAATAATAAAGATAAAATGAACTAAGGATCGTCGGCGCAAATGTCGACTAGGAAACGCCACCTAGATCAGATCGAACTCCTCGATACTTGACTCCACTTGAAACCACCTGTTCTTCTCCTGTGGGGGGGGGTGTGAGACAGCAAGGGTGAGCTCACACATGATCATAGCTCAACAAGTTGTGGGGAACCAGTGGACATAAACTCACAAAGGTGTGAGTTCATGTGATGTGTAAGGCTGAATCAATGACAGGGTTAAAGCTGAGCATTGCTTTTAAGTAGTTGGTCAAAATTTTATTAGCAGTTACTAAGTGTAAGTAAATACCAAACCATAAGTAAAGTAATAGAACAAAATTAATAATAAACCCATGCAATGCAAATGACAAAATTGAATTTAAGTTCCATAATTAAACATCAGAGAGTCCTGAGCCGCTCATGACCGTGAGCTCGGCTAGTATACCAGTTTTACACTCTGCAGAGGTTGTACCCTTTACCCACAAGTCATGTTACCCATCTGCCAAGGGGTCGCGACTCCCCATATACCTCTACCTAGGAAGCACGGCAGGGCAACACTACGAGGCCTTTACAAAGTTCCACTAGCTTCCGAAAACCCGCTACAGTTTATGGGAAGATCCAGTAAAGGGTTCCTGGCTGATAGCCATCGCAGCAAAATCAACCAGGGACCTCCCCGCACTGACCTCTCCCCTACTGCCCTTGCCCCTTTCGGGTAAGGTAGTCTTCCACTAGCTTTCCTAATTAGTCAGCCAAGGGCGTCCCATTCCACCCTTGTGGTGGCACGTGGTTCTCAAGTTAAGCTCTATGTTCCAATTAACATTAATGATAACAACATGAACATAAACAGAATAACAACAAGAATTGGAACATAGAGGTAATAAATGATTATCCCAAAACCATATAAAGCAATAGCAAACTACCCAAGTGATTCAGGGGTAAACAAGGTAGTGAGATAAACAATCTAGGGAGTCCTATTGGGTCCCATCAAAATTAACCTATGCATGGATAAGTGATATTAAAGAACATTATTGGGTAAAAAGTGGTCAAGGGCACAACTTGCCTTCAATGAGCTCCTGCTCAGCTACTTCAATCTGCTGCTCACCAGGGTCCCCAACAACGGGCTCTTCTACTCGCCACGATACAAACAAGCACAGGATATAGGGAAAATTAACATTACACCAAGCGTGTAAACAAAATACACAGAGATATTCTACATATTAAAATAAAATCCTAGGAACTGGAATCATAATTTTCTAAGTTATAGATTTTAAGTTATGCATTTTCAAAGGTTTTATGTGCTTTAAATAGGATTAAGTGATAAATAAATTTCTTACTGTTTTCATGACATAACAGAGACACTAAGTGATAGACAATAAAATTATAAAATTTTAGGAACTGGAATGGAGTAATTTGGAGTTAGTATGAATTTTCTATGAATTTATAAAGTTCTAGCAATTATTTTCCTATTAAAAATCCTTTTATAATTCAATTTCCCTGATTTTTATTATGTTCTGGACTGGGCCTCATTTAAACAGAAACACAGGGGGCTCGGGGTAAAAATCCCAAGACACAGAGAATAGTGGCTAAGGGACGGCGGGTTTATTTCTAGTTTCTGCAGGGGCTCTTTAACAAAATCGCCACGGCGAAAGGGTATGGTGCGATCTCGGCCGTCGGATTATTGATCCACGGTATGGATAAAACCCGAACCGGTACACGGCACAAACCATAGGATCTAAATCTAACGGTCGCAATTTAATTAGCTCTACATAACTCCTGGCCACCCGATTGAATCTCAGTGACCCAGATTCACCGGCCGGAGCGGTAGACTCTGATATGATCTAAGCCGTCCATTACAATATCCACGGTGGAAGAGTTCTCTCCCACCCTGACCCACCGTAGGCAGTGGAGGACGCCCACCACGGCGGCGCCATGGACGGAGCCTCCACCCGAGTGCAGACAAGCTCTAATCCTAACGCGATTATGCGCAAAACGGAGAGGGGAAAGTAGCGGGTAGGAAAGTGGCAGCCATACCACAGATGAAGCTCCCAGGTGACTCAACCACAGCGCACGGCGGATTCACGACGGACTGCGACCAAGGGAGCCGCGCCGAGCTCCACGGATCGCAAGGGCCTGGCGCGCACGAACACAGAGCACGCGAGGGCACCCCGCGCTTGGGCACCAAACACACGCGTGGTCCGGGCACCCAGGCGACCCACGGAACGCTTTCACTCCTTCTCTCTCCTCTTCGGCTAGATTCTCACGGTGATGGCGACCCTCGGCTGTTCACGTGTGGGACACCCAGGAGCCCCCGTCTACACGCACCGGTGACATGCCTCCGCCATCCACCAGGACCGGAGCGGCAGTGCAGGCGCAAGACAACAGCAGCGACGGTGGCCATCTTCTCTCTGAATCTCACCGGCCATGGCGTCCGTGCGCATATGGTGGAGGTGACGCGGCTGGAGCAAGCGACGATAGGGTTGCGGCTGGCGTTGACTTTATAAGGCGGGATACAAGTCTTGCGGTGGCGAGGATCGAGCAGAGCCGCCAGAGGAATCGCACGGAGTTCAACTAAATCCGTTCATGGCCAGCGAGATTTATGGGGGTGACGGCGCTGACGCTAGGGGCCCACAATCCAGTGGTCGCCAGTGATTCTACGCGCGCGCGATGCAGCAACAGCCCAGGCGGCACGCACGACTACGATCTGGCGGATGGGCCCACATGGTAGTTGTCGTGGTTCGGCGATGGGAGTGAGCGACGATCCGCGGCTACGGGGTGAGAGACCGACGACTGGGCCCCAGAATCCGGCGACGGAATGCGTGCGCGAAGAGAAAGGGGATGGGCCGATCAGGATGGCGCGCGAGGTTTTTGTGGGCCGACTAGAGAAGAAACGGCCCAGGCGCTATCTTTCTTTTTTTTTTCTAATTTCTTTTTTTTTTCCTCTTTTAAACCTCAATTTGAATTCAAATGTTGTAGCAAACTTGTACTCAAATTTAAAATACAAAATAAACATACTAGTGTGAATTTTATTTATAAATTTTATTTTGTATTTTATAGTATTTCTTTTCTAAACTCAAGTTTGAATCTAGTGGCTAATTCATATTCTCCTCTCATTGTT
The DNA here is from genome assembly GCA_029449295.1 of Zea luxurians. NCBI lineage: Eukaryota > Viridiplantae > Streptophyta > Magnoliopsida > Poales > Poaceae > Zea > Zea luxurians. The sequence goes on along the minus strand of JAOPSE010000082.1, from coordinate 5,673,660 downwards.
GTATTCCTACTAATATATTGTTGTTATTATTTAAATGCACAAGCAAACAAAAATCTCCAACATGATGCACCTTTATTTTACTTAGTAATTTTTTTATAGGTAGTCAGAGTTAATCCCATGGTTTGAAATATGCTAAGATGAGAATAACAACACAAGTGATCCAATGACCCTTTTATATTTCTCATTTCTTGTATGTTTTATTGCTCTCGCTATTCGGGTATTACAAATCCTACCCCCCTTAAAAATAATCTCGTCCTCGAGATTTAAGAAGAACTAGAGAAAAGGTGGGGAAAATCTATGCGAAGCTCTTCTTCTCTTTCCCAAGTTGCTTCATCTTCACTGTGGTGACTCCATTGAACTTTGCACATCTTTATCACCTTATTCCTTGTAACTCGAGTCAAAGTATCCAAAATCTTGATCGGGTACTCCGTGTAAGTCAAATCACCTTGAACACTGAGCTCTTCCATTGGTAGCTGATCCTCGGGAACACGGAGACACTTCTTTAGTTGAGATACGTGGAACACGCTATGCACATCCGATAAACTATCCGGTAACTCGAGTTGGTATGTCATCTCCCCAACTCGCCTAAAAACTCTGAATGGTCCAATAAATTGAGGGAGCAATTTGCCCTTAACGTTGAATCTCCTCATTCCACGAAGTGGTGACACTTTGAGGTACACATAATCTCCCTCTTCAAATTCCAGTGGTCTTCTTCTATTATCTGCGTAGCTCTTTTGCCTGGTTTGAGCCACCCTCAAATTCTCCAGAATTATATGGACTTGTTCTTCTACTTTTTGAATAAGTTCAGGTCCAAAGAACTGTCTTCCTCTAGTCTAGTCCAAAATAGAGGAGTCCTGCATTTTCTGCCATACAGAGTCTCGAACGGGGACATCTTCAGACTGGCCTGGTGACTATTCAGCATAAGGTAGGCTCTTGTCCCAACTACTACCATGCTGAAGGGTACAAGCTCTCAACATGTATTCCCATACTTGCTTAGTCCTTTCAGTCTGTCCATCAGTCTAAGGTAGTCCGAACTAGAATTCAACTTCGTATCCATATTCTCATGAAAACTTTTCCAAAATCTGGAGGTAAATTGTGATCCTCAATCCAAAATGATCTTCTTCAGTACACCATGTAAACACACAATCCGAGCAATATATAACTCTTCCTGTTGTGAGCCTTTATAAGTAGTCTTGACCAGAACGAAATGAGCCACTTTGGTCGGTCTATCCACAATAACCCATATAGAACCATATCCTTTCGAGGTGCGAGGCAATCCAGTAATGAAATCCATACCAATCCCTTCTTACTTCCACTTGGACATCTTTAGTGGGTGTAATAGTCCAGCTAGTCTTTGGTGTTCGGCCTTAACTCTTCGACACGCATTGCACATAGCCACATGTGCAGCCACATTTCTCTTCAATCCATACCACCAGGATTTCTGCTTCAAATCCCGATACATCTTGGTACTACCAGGATGAATAGAATAATCCAAATCACGGGCTTCCTTCGATATAGTCTCACGAAGGCTTTCAATTTTGGGAACTCATATCTGATCCTTTGAACCATATGGCACCTTGCTCATCTTCCGTAAATTCCGGAACTCGACCTTCAGTAATTAGATCCTTAATCTCTTGTATCTTAGCATCACCAATTTATCCTTTGCGGATCTCTTACTCCAAAGTAGTTTCCACATCAATAATAACTCCTTTAGTGTGAGTAACTATCCCTAGGTTAAATCTCCTGAAATCCTCAACAATCTCATCGGGTAGCTGGGCAACAACAGCTGAATGAACATGCTCCTTTTGACTCAAGGCATCTGCAACCAAATTTGCCTTGCCCGGGTGATAGTGAATTTCCAAATCATAACCCTTAATAAGCTCCAACCAACGGCGTTGCCTAAGGTTGAGGTCCTTCTGAGTGAATATATACTTCAAACTCTTATGATCCGTGTACACTTGGCACTTCTCTTCCTTTCTCCAAAAGTGAAGTCATAGGTTTGGCAACCTTAGAAAATCCTTCAATAAATCTCCAATAGTATCCTGCAAATCCCAAGAAACTTCGGTCCTCTGTAACCGTAGTGGGTATGCTCCACACCACTATCTCCTTGACTTTGGCAGGATCCACTGATATCCCTCTCTTAGAAATGATATGTCCAAGAAATGGCCCCTCGCCAATCCAAAACTCGCACTTGCTAAACTTAGCGTAGAGTTGATTATCTTGCAACTTCTGTAGCACCAACCTTAGATGTTCTTCATGGTCACTCTCATTCTTAGAATAGATAAGAATATCGTCGATGAACACCACGACGAATCTGTCCAAATACTCCAAGAACATCTTATGCATTAAATCCATAAAATAAGCTGGTGCATTAGTTAATCCAAACGACATAACGATGAACTCATATAATCCATATCGAGTCGAGACAGCCGTCTTGGGAATGTCCGATGGTCTAATCCTCATCTGATGGTAACCTGATCGGAGGTCAATCTTTGAGAGTACCCTGGCTCCTCTCATCCGATTAAATAATCCTTAATGCGGGGTAACAGAAACTTGTTCTTCACAGTGACATCATTAAGGGACCTTTAATCCACGCACATCCCTTGCAATCCATCTTTCTTCTTTACAAACAAAACTGGTGCTCTCCAAGGTGAAGAATTCAGACGAATGTATCCATCCTCTTGTAATTCCGTTAATTGTTTCTTAAGTTCCTTTAGTGCTTCTATGGACATCATGTATGGCCGTTTAGAAATAGGGGCAGTCTTAGGTAAGAGATTAATGACCAACTCAACTTCCATATCTGGTGGCAGTAGTTACTGCAGTTCCCACTTCAAATCTTTCTCCTTTGGAACTGGTGAGTTCTACGGTTCCCTTAGCGCAGTGTATAAACTGCCATTGCCTTTCTTAACCATGACATACCAAGGATCAAGTCTATACTGCTCTCTTCTACCAGTATAGGGGTAGTCCATCTGGGTTAGAAATACAGGGTAAGAAAGAAAGAATTGTAGACAAGGCGAGTAATTATGAGGAATGTTACTGCGGGGGACTTATTAGCTAAGTAGATTAGTGTGTCACCTACTAAAGCTAATACAGTACCTTATAGTGGTACATGCTAAAATGTCCATATATAATATCTCAATCAATCAAAGAAGCAAATCAGGCATTGATCATCAGAACAATCAACCAACATTTTTAATAGAGAAAATAGTTTTAATTTTTGTCTTGGGCCTCCTATCTCCTAAAAATATCATAGGGGTAGGGATTCCAAGGTATGGAATCCATCTTGTCTAAGAGTAGAAAGGATAAGAATAATCAGAGTAGAGTAGCAAAAGGTGAGACAGGTTCAAGATGAGATGAGTATAGAATGAGTCAGAGTAAGGTAAGTAGGAGAGGGTTTATCCATTTCTATCTAGGTTCCGTCCTACAGTCAACATTTCCTCTGATACCACTTCTGTAACACCCGGTTTTAAAGGAACAAAGCCGGGTGCATCTCATACATGCGCCAAGAAGACAACATATATAATAACAGAGTGTATAGAGATAAATGTCATTAACATCAGAGTATTTATTACATAGCGGAAGACTTATTACAAAATGAAATAATAAAGATAAAATGAACTAAGGATCGTCGGCGCAAATGTCGACTAGGAAACGCCACCTAGATCAGATCGAACTCCTCGATACTTGACTCCACTTGAAACCACCTGTTCTTCTCCTGTGGGGGGGGTGTGAGACAGCAAGGGTGAGCTCACACATGATCATAGCTCAACAAGTTGTGGGGAACCAGTGGACATAAACTCACAAAGGTGTGAGTTCATGTGATGTGTAAGGCTGAATCAATGACAGGGTTAAAGCTGAGCATTGCTTTTAAGTAGTTGGTCAAAATTTTATTAGCAGTTACTAAGTGTAAGTAAATACCAAACCATAAGTAAAGTAATAGAACAAAATTAATAATAAACCCATGCAATGCAAATGACAAAATTGAATTTAAGTTCCATAATTAAACATCAGAGAGTCCTGAGCCGCTCATGACCGTGAGCTCGGCTAGTATACCAGTTTTACACTCTGCAGAGGTTGTACCCTTTACCCACAAGTCATGTTACCCATCTGCCAAGGGGTCGCGACTCCCCATATACCTCTACCTAGGAAGCACGGCAGGGCAACACTACGAGGCCTTTACAAAGTTCCACTAGCTTCCGAAAACCCGCTACAGTTTATGGGAAGATCCAGTAAAGGGTTCCTGGCTGATAGCCATCGCAGCAAAATCAACCAGGGACCTCCCCGCACTGACCTCTCCCCTACTGCCCTTGCCCCTTTCGGGTAAGGTAGTCTTCCACTAGCTTTCCTAATTAGTCAGCCAAGGGCGTCCCATTCCACCCTTGTGGTGGCACGTGGTTCTCAAGTTAAGCTCTATGTTCCAATTAACATTAATGATAACAACATGAACATAAACAGAATAACAACAAGAATTGGAACATAGAGGTAATAAATGATTATCCCAAAACCATATAAAGCAATAGCAAACTACCCAAGTGATTCAGGGGTAAACAAGGTAGTGAGATAAACAATCTAGGGAGTCCTATTGGGTCCCATCAAAATTAACCTATGCATGGATAAGTGATATTAAAGAACATTATTGGGTAAAAAGTGGTCAAGGGCACAACTTGCCTTCAATGAGCTCCTGCTCAGCTACTTCAATCTGCTGCTCACCAGGGTCCCCAACAACGGGCTCTTCTACTCGCCACGATACAAACAAGCACAGGATATAGGGAAAATTAACATTACACCAAGCGTGTAAACAAAATACACAGAGATATTCTACATATTAAAATAAAATCCTAGGAACTGGAATCATAATTTTCTAAGTTATAGATTTTAAGTTATGCATTTTCAAAGGTTTTATGTGCTTTAAATAGGATTAAGTGATAAATAAATTTCTTACTGTTTTCATGACATAACAGAGACACTAAGTGATAGACAATAAAATTATAAAATTTTAGGAACTGGAATGGAGTAATTTGGAGTTAGTATGAATTTTCTATGAATTTATAAAGTTCTAGCAATTATTTTCCTATTAAAAATCCTTTTATAATTCAATTTCCCTGATTTTTATTATGTTCTGGACTGGGCCTCATTTAAACAGAAACACAGGGGGCTCGGGGTAAAAATCCCAAGACACAGAGAATAGTGGCTAAGGGACGGCGGGTTTATTTCTAGTTTCTGCAGGGGCTCTTTAACAAAATCGCCACGGCGAAAGGGTATGGTGCGATCTCGGCCGTCGGATTATTGATCCACGGTATGGATAAAACCCGAACCGGTACACGGCACAAACCATAGGATCTAAATCTAACGGTCGCAATTTAATTAGCTCTACATAACTCCTGGCCACCCGATTGAATCTCAGTGACCCAGATTCACCGGCCGGAGCGGTAGACTCTGATATGATCTAAGCCGTCCATTACAATATCCACGGTGGAAGAGTTCTCTCCCACCCTGACCCACCGTAGGCAGTGGAGGACGCCCACCACGGCGGCGCCATGGACGGAGCCTCCACCCGAGTGCAGACAAGCTCTAATCCTAACGCGATTATGCGCAAAACGGAGAGGGGAAAGTAGCGGGTAGGAAAGTGGCAGCCATACCACAGATGAAGCTCCCAGGTGACTCAACCACAGCGCACGGCGGATTCACGACGGACTGCGACCAAGGGAGCCGCGCCGAGCTCCACGGATCGCAAGGGCCTGGCGCGCACGAACACAGAGCACGCGAGGGCACCCCGCGCTTGGGCACCAAACACACGCGTGGTCCGGGCACCCAGGCGACCCACGGAACGCTTTCACTCCTTCTCTCTCCTCTTCGGCTAGATTCTCACGGTGATGGCGACCCTCGGCTGTTCACGTGTGGGACACCCAGGAGCCCCCGTCTACACGCACCGGTGACATGCCTCCGCCATCCACCAGGACCGGAGCGGCAGTGCAGGCGCAAGACAACAGCAGCGACGGTGGCCATCTTCTCTCTGAATCTCACCGGCCATGGCGTCCGTGCGCATATGGTGGAGGTGACGCGGCTGGAGCAAGCGACGATAGGGTTGCGGCTGGCGTTGACTTTATAAGGCGGGATACAAGTCTTGCGGTGGCGAGGATCGAGCAGAGCCGCCAGAGGAATCGCACGGAGTTCAACTAAATCCGTTCATGGCCAGCGAGATTTATGGGGGTGACGGCGCTGACGCTAGGGGCCCACAATCCAGTGGTCGCCAGTGATTCTACGCGCGCGCGATGCAGCAACAGCCCAGGCGGCACGCACGACTACGATCTGGCGGATGGGCCCACATGGTAGTTGTCGTGGTTCGGCGATGGGAGTGAGCGACGATCCGCGGCTACGGGGTGAGAGACCGACGACTGGGCCCCAGAATCCGGCGACGGAATGCGTGCGCGAAGAGAAAGGGGATGGGCCGATCAGGATGGCGCGCGAGGTTTTTGTGGGCCGACTAGAGAAGAAACGGCCCAGGCGCTATCTTTCTTTTTTTTTTCTAATTTCTTTTTTTTTCCTCTTTTAAACCTCAATTTGAATTCAAATGTTGTAGCAAACTTGTACTCAAATTTAAAATACAAAATAAACATACTAGTGTGAATTTTATTTATAAATTTTATTTTGTATTTTATAGTATTTCTTTTCTAAACTCAAGTTTGAATCTAGTGGCTAATTCATATTCTCCTCTCATTGTTGTATTCCTACTAATATATTGTTGTTATTATTTAAATGCACAAGCAAACAAAAATCTCCAACATGATGCACCTTTATTTTACTTAGTAATTTTTTTATAGGTAGTCAGAGTTAATCCCATGGTTTGAAATATGCTAAGATGAGAATAACAACACAAGTGATCCAATGACCCTTTTATATTTCTCATTTCTTGTATGTTTTATTGCTCTCGCTATTCGGGTATTACACCGGCCTTAGTGTGTGTTTAAAGTTTATAAATTTTAGGTTTCGCCTATTTACCCCCCTATAGGTGACTTTCAATTGGTATCAAAGCCAGTGCTTCATTAAGAGCCTAACCAACTTGAAGTGATGTCTAGAGATCACGCCAAGAGGGAGATCATGACCAGCGAAAAGCCCGCAGGCTTGGGGAGGACTCTCTCAAGGGAGTCCGGCAACAAGTATAAAGAGGAATCCTCTTCCTCCATCAAGTCACATCGGAGAGGTGACAAGAAGAAGAAGATGATGAAGAAAGTGGTCTACTACGAGACCAACTCGTCGTCACCCTCCACGTCCGGCACCGAGTCGTCAACTACTTCTAAGTGCCATAAGCGCAAGAAGTATAGTAAGATGCCCCTATGCTATCCCCGTATTTCAAAGCGCGCTCCATTACTTTCCGTACCCTTAGGTAAACCACCATATTTTGATGGTGAGAATTATTGTATGTGGTGTGATAAAATGAGGCATCATCTAACCTCACTCCACGAAAGTATTTGGGACATTGTTGAGTTTGGAGCGCAGGCACCAAAGGTGGGGGACAAGGACTACGAGTTGGACGAGGCCGCACAAATTAGGCACTTCAACTCCCAAGCAACTTCTATACTCATCGCCTCCTTGTATCAAGAGGAGTATAATAAGGTGCAAGGGTTAAAGAACGCCAAAGAAATTTGGAACATCCTCAAAACCGCGCACGAAGGGGACGAGGTGACAAAGATCACCAAGCGAGAGACGATCGAGGGCAAGCTCGGTCGATTCGTCCTCAACAAAGGAGAAGAGCCACAGGCAATGTACAACCGGCTCAAGACCATGGTGAACCAAGTGCGCAACCTTGGAAGCACAAAATGGGATGACCATGAAATGGTCAAGGTTATTCTTAGATCCCTCGTATTTCGTAAGCCTACTCAAGTTCAATTAATACTTGGGATCCTAGATATAAACAGATGTCTCCCGAGGAAGTTATTGGCAAGTTTGTGAGCTTTAAACTTATGATCAAAGACTCCAAACACATTGTCAACTTGGAGCAAGGCGCCACCTCTACACCCGAGGCGCAACCCGTCACATTCAAAGCGATGGAAGAAAAGAAGGAGTAGTCTACATCAAGTAGACTTCCAATCGACGCTTCCAAGCTCAACAATGAGGAGACGGCGCTCATCATCAAGAGCTTCCGCCAAATCCTCAAGCAAAGGAGGGGAAAGGATTACAAACCCCGCTCTAAGAGGGTGTGCTACCAGTGTGGTAAGTCCGGTCACTTCATAGCTAAATGTCTAATTTCTAGTGAAAGTGACAGGGACGAAGACAAGAAGGAGAAGAAGGAGAAGAAGAGATACTACAAGAAGAAAGGCGACGATGCACACGTGTGCTGGGAATGGGACTCCGACAAGAGCTCCACCGACTCCTCCTCCGACGAGGATGCCGCCAACATCACCGTCAACAAGGGCCTCCTCTTCCCTAATGTCGGCCACAAGTGTCTCATGGCTAAGGACGGTAAGAAGAAGAAGGTACACTCGAGAGCTAACCCCAAATATACTACATCTAGTGATGAGGGTAGATCTAGTGATAATGAGGATGATTTACTTTCTCTCTTTACCAACCTTAGCATAAAACAAAAAGAAAAAATTGAATGAATTATTTGAGACCATTAACGAGAAGGATGATCTCTTGGAATGCCAAGAGTACTTACTCGTTAAAGAAAATAAAAAATTTGTTAAGTTGAAAAATGCTTATGCTCAGGAAGTAGAAAAATGTGAAAACTTATCTAAGGAGCTTAGCATTTATCATGATTCAATTTCAAGTCTTAGAACTGAGAATACTAGTTTAGTTTCTAAGATTGAAAAATTGAATGTTTGCAATGATTCATTTTCCTGTCTTAGAGATGAGAATATTAGATTAAATGCTAAGATAGAAGAATTGAATGCCTACAAACCATCTACATCTACTGTTGATCATGTTACTATTTGCACTAGATGTAGAGATGTTAATATTGAAGCTATGGGTGATCAACTTGCCATGATTAAACAACAAAATGATCACATAGCTAAATTAACTGCTAAAATTACTGAGCATGAGTTAGAAAATGAAAAAATTTAAATTTGCTAGAAGCATGCTCTATAATGGGAGACGCCTTGACATTAAGGATGGTATTAGCTTCCAACAGGGGAATCAAAACAACACCAAGCTTAATGCCCCTAAAAAAATATCTAACTTTGTTAAGGGTAAGGCTCCCATGGTTTAGGATAGTGAGGGTTACATTTTATATCCTGCAAACTATCCCGAACACAAAATTAGGAAGATTCATGCTAGGAAACCTCACATTGTTTCTCATCATGCATTCATGTATAAAATGAGGCTTCTAGCTCTAGGCATAACACTCAAATTAAAATGCCTAAAAAGAAAATTCCTAATGCATCAAATGAGCATAACATTTATTTTAAGACCTTTGATGTTTCTTATGTTTTAACTAACAAATCAGGCAAAATAGTTGCCAAATATGTTGGGGGCAAACACAAGAGCCCAAAGACTTGTATTTGGGTACCCAAGGTGCTTGTTTTCTAATGTGAATGAACCTAAGACTGTTTGGGTACCTAAGAACAATGCCTAAATTTGTTTTGTAGGTTTATGCATCCGGTGGATCAAGTTGGATAATCGATAGCGGGTGCACAAACCACATGACAGGGGAGAAAAGGATGTTCTCATCATATGAGAAAAACGAAGATCTCCAAAGAGCTATCACATTCGGGGATGGAAATCAAGGTTTGGAAAAAGGTTTGGGTAAAATAGCTATACCCCCTGACCATTCTATTTCCAATGTTTTTCTTGTAGATTCTTTAGACTACAATTTGCTTTCTGTCTCTCAATTATGCAAAATGGACTACAACTGTCTTTTTACTGATGTAGGTGTTACTGTCTTTATAAGAAGTGATGATTCAATAGCATTTAAGGGAGTGTTAGATGGTCAGCTATATTTAGTTGATTTCAATGATAATCAAACTGAACTAGACACTTGCTTAATTGCTAAGACTAACATGGGCTGGCTCTGGCATCGCCGACTTGCTCATGTTGGGATGAAGAATCTTTATAAGCTTCTAAAGGGAGAGCACATTTGTCGGGGACCATAATTAGGGGTACCCCCAAGACTCCTAATCTCAGCTGGTAACCCCCATCAGCACAAAGCTGCAAAGGCCTGATGGGTGCGATTAAGCCAAGGCTCGGTCCGCTCAAGGGACACGACCTCGCCTCACCCGAGCCCAGCCTCGGGCAAGGGCAGCCGACCCCGGAAGATTCACGTCTCGCCCGAGGACCCCCTCAAGCGACGGACACACCTTCGGCTCACCCGAGACCCAGTCTTCGCCAAGAAGCAACCTTGGCCAGATCGCCACACCAACCGACCAAATCGCAGGAGCATTTAATGCGAGGATGGCCTGACACCTTATCCTGTCACGCACCCTTCAGTCGACAGAGCCAAAAGTGACCGCAGTCACTTCGCCGCTCCACTAACCGGCCTGACAAGAAGACAGCGCCGCCTGCGTCGCTCCGACTGCTGTGCCACTCGACAGAGTGAGGCTAACAACAGCCAAGTCCGGCCTCGGGCGCCATAGGAAACTCCACCTCGCCCGACCCCAGGGCTTGGACTCGGGCTCGGCCCCGGAAGACGACGAACTCCGCCTCGCCCGACCCCAGGGCTCGGACCCGGAAGACGACGAACTCCGCCTCACCCGACCCCAGGGCTCGGACTCAGGCTCGGCCCCGGAAGACGACGAACTCCACCTCGCCCGACCCCAGGGCTCGGACTCGGGCTCGGCCCCGGAAGACGACGAACTCCGCCTCGCCCGACCCCAGGGCTCGGACTCGGGCTCGGCCCCGGAAGACGACGAACTCCGCCTCGCCCGACCCAGGGCTCGGACTCGGGCTCGGCCCCGAAAGACGACGAACTCCGCCTCGCCCGACCCCAGGGCTTGGACTCAGGCTCGGCCCCGGAAGACGACGAACTCCACCTCGCCCGACCCAGGGCTCGGACACGACCTCGACCTCGGAAGACCGACTCGACCCCGACCTCGGAGGAGCCTCCGCCTCGCCCGACCCAGGGCTCGGACCGACCACGTCACAGGGGAGGCCATCATTACCCTATCCCTAGCTAGCTCAGGCTACGGGTAACAGGACCAGCGTCCCATCTGGCTCGCCCCGGTAAACAGATAATGATGGCGCCCCGCGTGCTCCATGACGACGGCGGCTCTCATCCCCTTACGGAAGCAAAGAGACGTCAGTAAGGACTCGATAGCCCCGACAGCTGTCCTTCCGCAAGGCTCCAACGCTCCTCCGATGGCCAGGACATCACATGAACAGGGTGCCAAAGCCTCTCTGGCTGCCACGACAGCATGTACTTAGGGCACTAGCTCCTCTCTGCTAGACACGATAGCGCACTGCTACACCTCCTATTGTACACCTGGACCCTCTCCTTACGCCTATAAAAGGAAGGTCCAGGGCTCTCTTACGAGAAGGTTGGCCGCGCGGGAGGACGGGACAGCGCGTAGGGTCCCTCACTCTCCCACGCGGATGCTTGTAACCCCCTACTGCAAGCGCACCCGACCTGGGCGCAGGGCAACACAGAGGCCGCGTGTTTCCCCTTTGTCTCCCTCTCTTCTACCCCCCTTCGTGCTCCGTCTCGCGCCGACCCATCTAGGCTGGGACACGCGGCGACAATTTACTCGTCGGTCCAGGGACCCCCTAGGGTCGAAACACCGACAGTTGGCGCGCCAGGTAGGGGCCTGCTGCGTGTTGACGAACAGCTTCCCATCAAGCTCCAGATGGGTAGTCTCCAGCAACCTTTCCAACCCGGGACGGTGCTCCGTTTCGGGAGTCTTGAGTTCATGTCCCTCGATGGCAGCTACAACATGATACTCCTTCCTCCGCCGCGCAATGGCGATAATGGCGGCCGACAACCTGCCCGCCGGCGGCGGGATCGACGACGTCTTCCCCACGAGGCGGAAGAACGACGTCCGAGTTTGTCCCGTCACCTCCCCCGCCGGAGGAGGAGGCGGGGCAACCGTGGCCAAGCAGGAGGCGGCACCTCGTCGGTTGTCGAGCGAGTCGACGGCGTCGGTGCCCCGACGGGGGACACATTGGGCGTCGACCTCGCGTCTGAGACGAAGACGAGCGCCGTTTCCCCGCAACATGCCAACTCCAAGCGGACGGACGACGCTAGCATGCTCGCGAAGGACTTGCTGGGCGTCACCCTCGTACCTGAGACGACGGTGCAGTCCGCCCCTGACGTGACAACGTCACCACCTGTCGACCAAGAGGTACCGATCGATTCCCGTCTCATGCCTTTTGAATTCGGCCTCGACCCACCAAGCGACCCCGCTTTGGTGGAAGCCTTCATAGAGGCATGCACCAACCCTCCGGGGTATCATATGCGGTCACCCTGGGACCGGCTGACGGCCGTCTCGACCTACGGACCCTCGGGTTTCGAGGAAGATGGCGAGCCCGACTTTGGTTGGGATTTCTCTGGGCTCGGTAACCCCAGTGCCATGCGGGACTTCATGACCGCATGCGACTACTGCCTTTCCGATTGTTCCGACGGTAGCCGCAGCTTCGGCGACAGAGACTGCGGCCCAAGTCGTGAATGTTTCCACGTCGATCTAGGGGGTTCCGACGAAGGCAACCATCTTGGTATACTGGAAAACGGTGATCCCCCTAGGCCTGCGCCTCGCATTGACATCCTTCGGGAGCTAGCTGTGGTCCCAGTCCCTGCGGGGGGTCAGGACGCATAGCTCGAGCAAATCCGCGAGATGCAGGCCAGGCTCGACGAGGGGGCAGGAACACTTGAGCCGCTCCGCCGGAACATCGAGCAGGAATGGGTAGACCAAGCTCCGGCTGGAGAAGCGCGTCATCTGTCCCAGGGCATCCAGCTCCGCATCGCCGACGACGTCAGGGCGAGGCCACCACCGGCTTCCAGTGGGGTCGGCCAGAACCTGGCTGCGGCAGCGATACTTCTCTGCGTGATGCCGGAACCATCAACCATCGAAGGGCGGCGGATCCGGGGAGAGCTCAAGAATCTCCTGGAGGATGCCGCGGTTCGACGGGCCGAGAGCTCTGCCTCCTGAAGGTAGGGATACCCCTCGGAGCACCGCGCCGCGACTTCCCGATTCATGCGGGAAGCCTCGGTCCACACCGGACGCACATGCAACACAGCGCCTGCAGCCCCGAGACGCCTCGGCAACGAGCACCACCACCGCAACCATCGAGCCCGCCTCGATGAGAGGGTGCACCGAGGCTACCACCCCAGGCGTGGGGGATGCTACGACAGCGGGGAGGATCAGAGTCCCTCGCCCGAACCACCCGGCCCGTAGGCTTTCAGCCGAGCCATACGACGGGCGCCGTTCCCGACCCGGTTCCGAACCCCGACTACCATCACAAAGTACTCGGGGGAGACAAGGCCGGAACTGTGGCTCGCGGACTACCGACTGGCCTGCCAACTGGGGTGACAACCTCGTCATCCGCAACCTCTCCCTGTTCCTCTCCGACTCCGCTCGGGCCTGGCTGGAGCATCTGCCTCTGGGGCAGATCTCCAACTGGGACGACCTGGTCCAAGCCTTCGCCGGTAATTTCCAGGGCACGTACGTGCGCCCTGGGAACTCCTGGGATCTTCGAAGCTACCGCCAGCAGCCGGGAGAGTCTCTCCGTGACTACATCCGGTGATTCTCAAAGCAGCGCATCGAGCTGCCCAACGTCACCGATTCGGATGTCATCGACGCGTTCCTCGCCGGCACCACCTGCCGTGACCTGGTGAGCAAGCTGGGTCACAAGACCCCCACCAGGGCGAGCGAGCTGATGGACATCGCCACCAAGTTCGCCTCTGGCCAGGAGGCGGTTGAGGCCATCTTCCGGAAGGACAAGCAGCCCCAGGGCCGCCAGCCGGAAGATGTTCCCGAGGCGTCCGCTCAGCGCGGCACCAAGAAGAAAGGCAAGAAGAAGTCGCAAGCGAAACGCGACGCCGCCGACGCGGACCTTGTCGCCGCCGCTGAGTACAAGAACCCTCGGAAAACCTCCCGGAGGCGCCAATCTATTCGACAAGATGCTCAAGGAGCCGTGCCCCTATCATCAGGGGCCCGTCAAGCACACCCTTGAGGAATGCGCCATGCTTCGGCGCCACTTTCACAGGGCCGGGCCACCTGCGAAGGGTGGCAGGGCCCACCACGATGACAAGAAGGAGGATCACAAGGCAGAGGAGTTCCCCGAGGTCCGCGACTGCTTCATGATCTACGGTGGGCCAGTGGTGAACGCCTCGGCTCGGCACCGCAAGCAAGAGTGTCGGGAGGTCTGCTCGGTAAAGGTGGCGACGCCAGTCTACCTAGACTGGTCCGACAAGCCCATCACCTTCGACTAGGGCGATCACCCCGACTGCGTGTCGAGCCCGGGGAAATATCCGCTCGTTGTCGACCCCGTCATCGGCAACGTCAGGCTCACCAAGGTCCTCATGGACGGAGGAAGCAGCCTCAACATCATCTACGCCGAGACCCTCGAGCTCCTGCAGATCGATCTGTCCTCGGTCTGGGCCGGTGCGGTGCCTTTTCATGGGATCATCCCCGAGAAACGCGTCCAACCCCTCGGACGACTCGATCTGCCCGTCTGCTTCGGGACTCCCTCCAACTTCAAAAGGGAAACCCTCACGTTCGAGGTGGTCGGGTTCCGAGGAACCTACCACGCAGTACTGGGGAGGCCATGCTACGCCAAGTTCATGGCCGCCCCCAACTACACCTACCTCAAGCTTAAGATGCCGGGCCCCAACGGGGTCATCACCGTCGGCCCCACGTACCGACACACGTACGAATGCGACGTGGAGTGCGTGGAGTACGCCGAGTCCCTCGCCGAATCCGAGGCCCTCATCGCCGACCTGGAGGGCCTCTCTAAGGAGGCGCTAGACGTGAAGCGCCATGCCGGCAACTTTGAGCCAGCGGAGACGGTTAAGTCCATCCCTCTCGACCCCAGCAACGACGCCTCCAAGCAGATCCGGATTGGCTCCGAGCTCGACCCCAAATAGGAAGCAGTGCTCGTCGACTTTCTCCGCGCAAATGCCGAAGTTTTCGCGTGGAGTCCCACGGACATGCCTGGCATACCGAGGGATGTCGCCGAGCACTCGCTGGATATCCGAGTTGGAGCCCAACCCGTGAAGCAACCTCTGCGCCGATTCGACGAAGAAAAGCGCAGAGCCATAGGCGAAGAGATCCACAAGCTGATGGCCGCAGGGTTCATCAAAGAGGTATTCCATCCCAAATGGCTTGCCAACCCCATGCTTGTGAGAAAAAAGGAGGGAAATGGCGGATGTGTGTAGACTACACTGGTCTAAACAAAGCATGCCCAAAAGTTCCCTACCCTCTGCCTCGCATCGATCAAATCGTGGATTCCACTGCGGGATGCGAAACCCTGTCTTTCCTCGATGCCTACTCAGGGTATCACCAAATCAGGATGAAGGAGTCCGACCAGCTCGTGACTTCTTTCATCACACCTTTTGGCATGTACTGCTATGTTACTATGCCATTTGGTTTGAGGAATGTGGGTGCGACGTACCAAAGGTGCATGAACCACGTGTTCGGCGAACACATTGGTCGAACAGTCGAGGCTTATGTCGATGACATCGTAGCCAAGACGAGGAAAGCCTCCGACCTCCTTTCCGACCTTGAAACGGCATTCCGGTGTCTCAAGGCGAAAGGCGTAAAACTCAATCCCGAGAAGTGTGTCTTCGGAGTCCCCCGAGGCATGCTCTTGGGGTTCATCGTCTCCGAGCGGGGCATCGAGGCCAACCAGGAGAAAATCGCGGCCATCATTAACATGGGGCCCATCAAGGACTTGAAAGGCGTATAGAGGGTCATGGGATGCCTTGCGGCTCTGAGCCGTTTCATCTCGCGCCTCGGCGAAAGAGGCCTACCTCTGTACCGCCTCTTAAGAAAGACCGAGTGCTTCACTTGGACCTCCGAGGCCGAGGAAGCCCTCGGGAACCTGAAGGCGCTCCTTACGAACACGCCCATCTTGGTGCCCCCCGCTGCCGGAGAAGCCCTCTTGATCTACGTCGCCGCTACCACTCAGGTGGTCAGCGCCGTGATCGTGGTTGAGAGACAAGAAGAAGGGCATGCATTGCCCGTCCAGAGGCCGGTTTACTTCATCAGTGAGGTACTATCCGAGACCAAGATCCGCTACCCGCAAATTCAGAAGCTGCTGTACGCGGTGATCCTGACGCGGCGGAAGTTGCGACACTACTTCGAGTCTCATCCGGCGACTGTGGTGTCATCCTTCCCCCTGGGGGAGATCATCCAGTGCCGAGAGGCCTCGGGTAGGGTTGCAAAGTGGGCGGTGGAAATCATGGGCAAGACGATCTCGTTCGCCCCTCGGAGGGCCATCAAGTCCCAAGTCCTGGCGGACTTTGTGGCGGAATGGGTCGACACCTAGCTCCCGATGCCTCCGATCCAGCCGGAACTCTGGACCATGTTTTTCGATGGGTTGCTGATGAAAACAGGGGCAGGCGTGGGCCTGCTCTTCATCTCGCCCCTCGGGAAACACCTACGCTACGTACTACGCCTCCATTTCCTAGCGTCCAACAACGTGGCTGAGTACGAAGCTTTGATCAATGGGTTGCGCATCGCCATTGAGCTAGGGGTCCGACGCCTCGACGCTCGCGGCGACTCGCAGCTCATCATCGACCAAGTTATGAAGAACTCCCACTGCCGCGACCCGAAGATGGAAGCCTACTGCGATGAGGTTCGGCGCCTGGAGGACAAGTTCTACGGGCTTGAGCTCAACCACATCGCCCGACGACACAACGAGACTGCGGACGAGCTGGCTAAGATAGCCTCGGGGCGGACAACGGTTCCCCCGGACGTCTTCTCCTGAGACCTACATCAACCCTCAGTCAAGATCGACGACACGCCCGAGCCCAAGAAGGCCTCGACCCAGCCCGAGGCACCCTCGGCACAGCCCGAGGCGCCCTCGGCTCAGCCCAAAGCACCCTCGGCCCTCGAGGGTGAGGCACTGCACGTCGAGGAAGGGCGGAGTGGGGACCAACCTAATCGAAACTGGCAGACCCCGTACCTGCAATATCTCCACCAAGGAGAGCTGCCCCTCGACCGAGCCGAGGCTCGGCGGCTGGCGCGGCGCGCCATGTCGTTCATCTTACTAGGTGACGGGAAGGAGCTCTACCACCGCAGCCCATCCGGCATCCTCCAGCGGTGCATATCCATCGCCGAAGGCCAGGAGCTCTTACGAGAAATACACTCGGGGGCTTGCGGTCATCACGCAGCATCCCGAGCCCTTGTTGAAAACGTCTTCCGACAAGGTTTCTACTGGCCGACCGTGGTGGCCGACGCCACTAGAATTGTCCGCGCCTGCCAAGGGTGTCAATTCTACGCGAGGCAGACCCATCTGCCCGCTCAGGCTCTGCAGACAATACCCATCACCTGGTCGTTTGCCGTATGGGGACTGGACCTTGTTGGTCCCTTGCAGAAGGCACCCGGGGGCTACACGCACCTGCTGGTCGCCATCGACAAATTCTCCAAGTGGATCGAGGTCCGACCCCTGAACAGCATCAGGTCCGAACAGGCGGCGACATTCTTCACCAACATCATCCATCGCTTTGGGGTCCCGAACTCCATCATCACCGACAACGACACCCAGTTCACCGGCAGAAAGTTCCTGGACTTCTGCGAGGATCACCATATCCGGGTGGACTGGGCTGCCGTGGCTCACCCCATGACGAATGGGCAGGTGGAACGTGCCAACGGCATGATTCTGCAAGGACTCAAGCTGAGGATCTACAACGACCTCCACAAGTTTGGTAGGCGATGGATGAAGGAACTCCCCTCGGTGGTCTGGAGTCTGAGGACAATGCCGAGTCGAGCCACGGGCTTCACACCGTTCTTTCTAGTCTATGGGGCCGAGGCCGTCTTGCCCACAGACTTAGAATACGGTTCCCCGAGGACGAGGGCGTACGACGACCGAAGAAACCAGACCGACCGAGAAGACTCACTGGACCAGCTCGAAGAGGCTCGAGACATGGCCTTACTACACTCGGCGTGGTACCAGCAGTCCCTACGACGCTACCACGCCCGAGGGGTTCGGTCCCGAGACCTCCAAGTGGGCGACCTGGTGCTTCGGCTGCGACAAGACGCCCGAGGGCGGCACAAGCTCACGCCTCCCTGGGAAGTGCCGTTCGTCGTTGCCAAGGTTCTGAAGCCCAGGACATACAAGCTGGCCAACAGCCAAGGCAAGGTCTACAGCAACGCTTGGAACATCCGATAGCTACGTCGCTTCTACCCTTAAGATGCTTTCAAGTCGTTCGTACACCTCGTTCACACACAAAGTCTAACCATCAAGGAAAGGTCAGCCTTGCCTCGGCAAAGCTCGACCCTCCCTCGGGGGCTAGAAGGGGGGAACCCCCCCTCTGCGTCAAAATTTTTCTTGGAAAAAGTCTTTCTGCCAGAACGTCTTTCGTGCTTTTCGACTACTTCAAAAGTGGGGTCCTAAAAACGATGGAGTACATGTAAGCAGCCAAGGCCGACCGAGCCGAGGGACTCCTACGCCTCCGGGATACGGATACCTCACTCATCACCTTCTGCGATAAGTAACTCACGCTCGGATAAGCGATTCCGCCGACCGAACAAGTCTTAATGCTCGGAGACCTTTCTGCCGAAACGATTTTTCGGGTCTTTTTGACTACATCATTGGCAGAATCCTACGGACGAGTAAGAGTACACGTAAGCGGCAAGACCGATCGAGCCGAGGGACTCCTACGCCTCCGGGATACGGATACCTCACTCATCACCTTCCGTGAAAAGTAACTCTCGCTCGAACAAACAATTCTGTTACCGACGAATAAGTCTTGATACTCGAAACAAAGGGAAAAAGAGACGCAACTTTACAACACAGCAATAGTATGTTTGGGCCTCGGCGGCCGCAGAAAACATACGCATACTACAAGGTAAACCGATCCTGCAGGTTCAGACCTCGATAGAGGGGGAGCAGCAGCACCCTCGACATCAACACCACCTTCGGCGAAGTCCCCCGAACCTCGAACGACAACACAGTCGGAGGATCTCCGCTCCGAAGGACGACGTCAGCACCACGCCTGGGCCATCGCCGCTAGGGTCTCCTCCAGGAATCCGACTCGAGCAGACGGCTCGGCTGGTCGCCCCGAAGCCTCAGCCAGCTGTCCCCCGAGGACATCAGCCCCGCCCATGGCCTCGGCAACTTGACTCCGGCGCCGGTCCCGCCAGTGGACGGCCCGGTCAGGCTCCGGCCGATGAAGTCTTCTTTTCGAGCCAACTCTGCCTCTGTCCATGCTGATACTGCTGCCTCCGGCTCTGGTTCATCGAAGAGCGGTCGAGGGTTTCCTTTAACTAAGCAAAAGAAGCCTCGGGCGGTAAGGCCGACTGAGCCGAGGGACTCCTACGCCTCCGGGATACGGATACCTCACTCATCACCTTCGCACGAGGCAACTCACACTTGGTGAAGCGGTTCAGTTAGCTGACAGGCGAGTCCTAGTGCTCGGAATGAGGGAAAAACACGGCTTCACGCCAAAAGATACATACATGTTCAGGCCCCGACAGCCACAATGAACAAACACCGGCACTCAAGGTGCCATTACAAACGGAACTCAGGTTCCACCCCCGTAGGTACGAACAACCCCCCACGTTGGAGGGCCTGCGGGGCGACAAAACCCCTGGTGGCTCGCCGACGCCTGCTCCAAAGTGGCCAAATAGCAGCAGCGATGACCTCAGGGCGGACGCTGCTGCGACGAGCTCCTCGCCCACACCCCCACTCGAGGGGCGAGGACAAGCTATCTGTAACACCCGGATTTTAGGGGTCCAAAATCCGGGGTTAACATAAACACCAGGTATGCTGGGACCAAGTCTCAAACATAGGATGTATAGTGGCACAGGATCGAATGTCACAACTTTATATATAACAGGAGTTCTATACAAAATAAATAATTACATTATAAGGAGACAACGGTCCAGCAACCCAAAGTTGACTGGGAGACGACGGCCTAGACCTCTCACGAACTCATCGCAGCATCCTCCATGAGCATCATCCTGCAGTACCTGGTCTTGACCTGTGGTGTATGTGAGACAGCAAGAGTGAGCTCACATACGTTCATCGCTCAACAAGTTGTGGGGAATAATGTGTATGAACTCGCCAAAGGTGGGAGCTCACGTGAAGTGTAAGGCTTACCAAAGAAGATGGTTAGAGCTGAGCATTGCTTTTAAAGTTGGTCAAAATTTTATTAGCAATTACTAAGTATAAGTAAATACC
The DNA here is from genome assembly GCA_029449295.1 of Zea luxurians. NCBI lineage: Eukaryota > Viridiplantae > Streptophyta > Magnoliopsida > Poales > Poaceae > Zea > Zea luxurians. The sequence goes on along the minus strand of JAOPSE010000082.1, from coordinate 5,653,386 downwards.
AACCCAGTTAAATAGTAGAACAGAAGTAATAACAACATCACCTGCAATGCAATGCATATGACAAATTGAATTTAAGTTCCATAATTTAATCATGTGAGGGTCCGAGCTGCTCTTGACCGTGAGCACGGCTAGTATACCAGTTTTACACTCTGCAGAGGTTGCGCATCTTTACCCACAAGCCGTGTTACCCATCTGCCAAGGGGTCATGAATCCCATTCACCTCTACCAAGGAAGCGAGGCAGGGTAACACTACGAGGCCTTTACAAAGTTCCACTAGCTTCCGAAAACCCGCTACAGTTTATAGGAAGATCCAGTACAGGAATCCCTTGCAGGACCGCCATCGCAGCAAAATCCTCCCGAGGGCACTTCCCGCACTGACCTCTCCCCTACTGCCCTTGCCCCTTTCGGGTAAGGTAGTCTTCCACTAGCTTTCCTAATTAATCAGCCAAGGGCATCCCATACTACCCTTGTGGTAGCACTGTTTTCCCGGGTGGTCGCTCCATGTTCCAATTAACATTAATGATATCAACATGAACATAAACAGAATAACAACAAGAATTGGAACATGGAGGTAATAAATGATTATCCCAAAACCATATAAAGCAATAGCAAACTACCCAAGTGATTCAGGGGTAAACAAGGTGATGAGATAAACAATCTAGGGTGACCTATTGGGTCCCATCAAAATTAACCTATGCGGATCATTATAATTAATTAGAACATGAGTAGGTAAAAAGAAGTGATCAAGGGCACAACTTGCCTGGGCCTTGAGATCCAAGTACCAGGATGATTCTTCAGATCTTCGTGACCTCACTGCTAGTCGTAGCAATACAAACATACATGGTATAGGCAAAATTAACATTACACCAAACATATATGCAAAATACATATTAATAATCCACATATTAAAATAAGATTACAGGAAAAAGAATTATTAATTTTGGAGTTGTAGAATTCAAGTTATGAATTTCCTAAGGTTTAATGTGATTAAAATATGGTTAAATGATAAATAAATTTTCTGACAGAGTTCATGTCAAAACAGTGATTCCAAATGGTAGAGAATATTATTACAAAATTTTAGAAAGTGGAATGGATCAATTTGGACTAAAAATGGATTTTCTATGAATTATCTAAGTTCTAGCAATTATTTTTGTATTAAAAATTTAATTTCTAATTCATTTAATCAATTTAAACGAGTTCTGGACTGGGCCTCAAATCCAGAGAAACCCAGGGGGCTCGGGGTAAGTTTCCCGAGACACAGCGCACAGTAAACATAGGACGGCGGGTTGTTTTCTCTAAAACTCAGGGACTCTTTAGCAAAACGCGCAAGCCGAAGGGGTATCGGCCGAGCACAGCCATCCGATCAAGCGTGGACGGTTCAGATTAGATTTAGTATAACCCGAACCGGTACGCATCTACAACCGTTCGATCAGCGATCAACGGCCCAGATTTAATGAAGCCGAGATCAACTCTGCACCGCTGGATCTCGCATCTACGGTCTCCGCGCGATCGAGCGAAGGGGTATGCCCCGATCTAATCGGGACCGTCCACGCGCCATCCGACGGCCCGCGGATCGTCCCCAACTCAACCGAGCCGCGCGGCGGCGCCGCCCTCGGCCCGCGGCGGGCCATCGCCGGCGCGCACGCAATCCTACGCCTAAGTGCTCTAAGTTCAAAATTGAAGGGTGCCCCGCCTCCAGGAGGTGAAGGCGAGATTGATCGTGGGCTTTTTTACCTCGGATTGGCGACGATGGTAGCTCGGCCACGACGCGGCGCGGATCCAGGCGGAAGAGCAGCGACGGCGAGGAATTGCCGCAGCCCCGCGGCCCCGCAGTTCAAACTGATGGCGCGGTCTGCTTCACGGGTTCCCGGCGAACGCCCCCACCCACACACGCGGACCGGAACGCGAGCCCAGAGGAGAAACGCCGGCGGCGGTCTTCTTCTTCTCTTCTCCCTCTTCTCTCTGCGCTCGGTGATGGCGAAAGGTTGCGGACGAAGGTGAGGATGGGAAAGGGGGTCGCGGTCCGCGTTTTATAGCTAGGTGACAAGTCCGAGGAACGGCAGTCCCGGCGGCGAGTTCGCGCGGCCGTTGCGGCGAGCTCGGGTTCTGTTGCGAGGGAGAGGGAAGGAGCTGACGCGTGGGTCCCGCGAGTCAGAGAGAGAGAGAGCTGGCGAGCGCGCGCGCGAGCGACTGGGCAGGGGGCCCCGCATGCCAGCGAAACAGCGAGAGCGCGCGCGTGCGTGAGTCTGCCCGGTGGGGCCCGCGTGTCGGCGCGCGTTTGAGCGTGGAGTTAAATGGGCCGAGCGCGGAAGAATGGTGGATGGGCCGAATGTGAAGCCGCCGGCCCAAATAGGTATAGTATCTTTTTTTCTTTTTCTTTTCTATTTTCTTTTCCCATTTTCAAATCCAATTCAAATCCAATTTGAATTCAAGTTTGAGTTCAAACTTTGTGAATAACTTGTCCTCAGTTTGAAAGGTATAATTTCATAATATAAGTGTGAAGGATATTTATTTTATTTTATGTAATATTTTTCTTAGTTCTTCCCTTCTCCTTTTTATTTTCTATTTTCTATTCCAAATTCAAATTTATACTTCTATTTTAGTTTTCAGATTTTTCAAATGTATCATTTGAAATCCAAGGATGAATATAAACCATACTTATTTTAATATTACTAACTTAAGTTTTTATTCTCCTTTCTATTTATTTCCTGAGATGTATAAATGGTTTTTCTTAAAAGAAAAAGAAAAATTCTTTTCCATCTTTTTCTTATTTCCCAATTTCTAAGACATTATGATATTTTGTTCAAATTTCTTCCACTAATTCCCAATCCAGAATTTGGGTGTTACAAATCCTACCCCCCTTAAAAATAATCTCGTCCTCGAGATTTGTAAGGAAAAAGGATGCATACTCATATGCACAAACAAAGAGATCTCAGTATGAGGTATAATTCTTTAACAAAACATTGGGTCAATAGACCTTTATTATTTCTTCTAAAATATTATCATATTACTAAAGTAACACCTAGATCTTACAAATCATCATAATTTATATCTATGTAGCTTGGTGAAGCTGGTGGTGGTGGGGGTTGTTGTTGTTGTTGTCTCTCCAGCCGTGCTTGCCTTATTTCTTGGCGGGCTTGACGTATTTCCTCGCGTTGTTGTCTTATCTGATTCCGCATCTCGGTCACCATGTCCGTTAACTGTTGTATTACCAGTCTTTGGGTAGCAACCACTTGATTGAGGTCAACAGGTGGAGGATTTGGAGGATTCATTTTCTGTTTGTTGTTACGTGATAATCTTTCCCTTCCTGGTATCGACCATGAAAGTTAGAAGTATGTGATAATAGTTTTGCAAAGGAAATTACTAAGCGGAATGGATAAGTTGGTAGTTGGTTATAATCTATAGATTCTTTGGTAGGGCTTAATTTATGTCCAGATTGGGGTAACCAATCATATAAGGTGAATATCCAAGGGTAAGATAGAATCTGTCAAGATGAGAGATATATATGGGTGAGATAGACTACAAGATGTAGGTTAAAAGTTTTGTTTGTTATTAGGTGGGAATAGAAAGGTCATACTATTCATTATGGCACTATGGGTTGGGTTAGCTCATATTAATTCAACACATATGCATAAACAAAATCTCGGCATGATGCATATCTTATTAGCAAAACACAGGGTCAAATGGACCTTATTATTATTACTAAAATAGTAAAATACTACTACTGGCTAAACTAATATTTAGGTCTTACAAATAGTAATATATATATATATTTATATTTATGTTTATCTCTCTATTCTTGTTGCTCGTTGACTTCTTCACCGACTACTTCATCTCCAACTGGCTCTTCTTCTTGAGTTTGAATTTCAAGTTCACCGGGTTCAGCTTCTACTTCTGTATGATGAGCATATCCTCGGTTGATGGATAGGGGCTGACTCTTCCCTGCTGAGGCTTGTCCTTGCTTCATCGGTGCCGGTGTAGTGTAGGCAGCTCTGTTGGGACAGTAGTTGGCATAGTGTCCCGGTTGTCCACATTTGAAGCATGTCCTGACGGCGGTTGTGTTAGGAGCAGCGGGTCCTCCTGGAGTGCTTGCTTTTGAAGGAGCAGTTGGTGCCTGTTGAGTTTGTTGTCCGGAACTGCCACTAGCTGGTGTACTTGGAGTGGTAGTATAGCGAGGACGGGAACTGCTTCCAGCCTGCCCTTGATTGACAGCCTTTCTTTTCTCTCCAAATATACTCCTCTTGTTTTCTACAGCAATAGCTTTATCCAATAGCCTTTGGAAGGATGGGAAGGTGTGCGATACCAGCTGATATTGCAGGGGTCCAATCAAACCATCCAGAAAGAGCTCCTGCTTTTGCTCATCATCCTCAACATCTCTGGGAGCATATCGCGATAACTGGATGAATTTGTCTCTATATTCACTTACGGACATACTTCCTTGCTTGAGTGATAGAAACTCCTTCCTCTTAAGCTTCATGAGTCCAGCAGGAATATGATAATTCCTGAATTGTGTGGAGAATTCTTCCCAGGTAATTGTATCGGCGGCAGCATGAGCTGCACAGTACGCATCCCACCAATCTGCAGCGGGACCAGCAAGACGACCCGAAGCATAGAGTACTTTCTCTCGATCCGAGCACTGGGCTATGTTGAGCATCTTCTCGATGGACTTTAACCAATCATCTGCTTGCAGTGGATCTGCGGAGTTGGAGAAGGTTGGTGGTTTGTGGCTCATGAATTCCCGGTGCTTGTCCCGGGGTGGAACAGGTGGTGGAGGTGGAGGAAATGGCCCTTGTTGTTGTTGCTGCTGTTGTTGAAGTTGTTGCTGCAGCTGTTGTTGTTGTACCCTCCTTTCCTGGCGCATTTCTTCCCGCTCTTGGCGCATTTCCCGACGTGCATCCTCTCTTTCCTGGTGCATTTCTCGGCGTTCTTGCTGCATTTGGGTGCGCATATCTGCCATAGTGTCAGCCATTTGCTGCATCATTCTCATTTGGGCTGCAACTAGTGGATCAACTCCGCCTTGTGGAGGATTAGGAGGATTCATCCCTGCTGACTGTGGTTGAGGTTGTCGATTAGCAGGTAAATCAATTCCACCACCCCGCCTGGTATTGACCATCTAAGTTAGAAGCATATGGTAAGATAGCTTTGCAAGGGAATCATTTAGTAGACAGAATGAATAAGCTAATAGTTGGTTATGTACTGAAACTTCTTTGGCAGGGCTGGGCCAGATATTCTATGTCAAGACTAGGGTAATTAGTTGTACGAGGTGAATGTCCAAAGGTAAGATAGAATATGTTAAGATGAGATAGATACGGAATACTACCTATATTTTCTAAGGGGATAATCTAGTTTGTCTAGTTATCTTACAAATGCTATCCTTTATACCTAGATGTATATGCAGATGTAATTGTGGACATTACTCCACAACCCATCACACTCAATCAAAGATCCAAATCAAACAAGTATCATAAGAACAAACATTCAAGTCCATAGATATCTATAAAAATAGTTTTGTTTTTGTTCCTAAGAATAGGTCTCCTATTCCTAAAGTCACTTTAGGTACAGGATTTCAAAGTGTGAAATCCAAGTTTGTCTTTAGAAAGAAAAGGTAAGAATAATCAGAGTGAAGCGGAAATAGATGAGAAAAGATTAAGATAAGTTTAGAAATGATCAGAGTAGCAAAGGTAAGTAGATAATGGTTGTCCAGTTCTATCTAGGTTTCGTCCTACAGTCAACATTCCTCTGATACCACTTCTGTAACACCCGGATTTTAGGGGTCCAAAATCCGGGGTTAACATAAACACCAGGTATGCTGGGACCAAGTCTCAAACATAGGATGTATAGTGGCACAGGATCGAATGTCACAACTTTATATATAACAGGAGTTCTATACAAAATAAATAATTACATTATAAGGAGACAACGGTCCAGCAACCCAAAGTTGACTGGGAGACGACGGCCTAGACCTCTCACGAACTCATCGCAGCATCCTCCATGAGCATCATCCTGCAGTACCTGGTCTTGACCTGTGGTGTATGTGAGACAGCAAGAGTGAGCTCACATACGTTCATCGCTCAACAAGTTGTGGGGAATAATGTGTATGAACTCGCCAAAGGTGGGAGCTCACGTGAAGTGTAAGGCTTACCAAAGAAGATGGTTAGAGCTGAGCATTGCTTTTAAAGTTGGTCAAAATTTTATTAGCAATTACTAAGTATAAGTAAATACCAACCCAGTTAAATAGTAGAACAGAAGTAATAACAACATCACCTGCAATGCAATGCATATGACAAATTGAATTTAAGTTCCATAATTTAATCATGTGAGGGTCCGAGCTGCTCTTGACCGTGAGCACGGCTAGTATACCAGTTTTACACTCTGCAGAGGTTGCGCATCTTTACCCACAAGCCGTGTTACCCATCTGCCAAGGGGTCATGAATCCCATTCACCTCTACCAAGGAAGCGAGGCAGGGTAACACTACGAGGCCTTTACAAAGTTCCACTAGCTTCCGAAAACCCGCTACAGTTTATAGGAAGATCCAGTACAGGAATCCCTTGCAGGACCGCCATCGCAGCAAAATCCTCCCGAGGGCACTTCCCGCACTGACCTCTCCCCTACTGCCCTTGCCCCTTTCGGGTAAGGTAGTCTTCCACTAGCTTTCCTAATTAATCAGCCAAGGGCATCCCATACTACCCTTGTGGTAGCACTGTTTTCCCGGGTGGTCGCTCCATGTTCCAATTAACATTAATGATATCAACATGAACATAAACAGAATAACAACAAGAATTGGAACATGGAGGTAATAAATGATTATCCCAAAACCATATAAAGCAATAGCAAACTACCCAAGTGATTCAGGGGTAAACAAGGTGATGAGATAAACAATCTAGGGTGACCTATTGGGTCCCATCAAAATTAACCTATGCGGATCATTATAATTAATTAGAACATGAGTAGGTAAAAAGAAGTGATCAAGGGCACAACTTGCCTGGGCCTTGAGATCCAAGTACCAGGATGATTCTTCAGATCTTCGTGACCTCACTGCTAGTCGTAGCAATACAAACATACATGGTATAGGCAAAATTAACATTACACCAAACATATATGCAAAATACATATTAATAATCCACATATTAAAATAAGATTACAGGAAAAAGAATTATTAATTTTGGAGTTGTAGAATTCAAGTTATGAATTTCCTAAGGTTTAATGTGATTAAAATATGGTTAAATGATAAATAAATTTTCTGACAGAGTTCATGTCAAAACAGTGATTCCAAATGGTAGAGAATATTATTACAAAATTTTAGAAAGTGGAATGGATCAATTTGGACTAAAAATGGATTTTCTATGAATTATCTAAGTTCTAGCAATTATTTTTGTATTAAAAATTTAATTTCTAATTCATTTAATCAATTTAAACGAGTTCTGGACTGGGCCTCAAATCCAGAGAAACCCAGGGGGCTCGGGGTAAGTTTCCCGAGACACAGCGCACAGTAAACATAGGACGGCGGGTTGTTTTCTCTAAAACTCAGGGACTCTTTAGCAAAACGCGCAAGCCGAAGGGGTATCGGCCGAGCACAGCCATCCGATCAAGCGTGGACGGTTCAGATTAGATTTAGTATAACCCGAACCGGTACGCATCTACAACCGTTCGATCAGCGATCAACGGCCCAGATTTAATGAAGCCGAGATCAACTCTGCACCGCTGGATCTCGCATCTACGGTCTCCGCGCGATCGAGCGAAGGGGTATGCCCCGATCTAATCGGGACCGTCCACGCGCCATCCGACGGCCCGCGGATCGTCCCCAACTCAACCGAGCCGCGCGGCGGCGCCGCCCTCGGCCCGCGGCGGGCCATCGCCGGCGCGCACGCAATCCTACGCCTAAGTGCTCTAAGTTCAAAATTGAAGGGTGCCCCGCCTCCAGGAGGTGAAGGCGAGATTGATCGTGGGCTTTTTTACCTCGGATTGGCGACGATGGTAGCTCGGCCACGACGCGGCGCGGATCCAGGCGGAAGAGCAGCGACGGCGAGGAATTGCCGCAGCCCCGCGGCCCCGCAGTTCAAACTGATGGCGCGGTCTGCTTCACGGGTTCCCGGCGAACGCCCCCACCCACACACGCGGACCGGAACGCGAGCCCAGAGGAGAAACGCCGGCGGCGGTCTTCTTCTTCTCTTCTCCCTCTTCTCTCTGCGCTCGGTGATGGCGAAAGGTTGCGGACGAAGGTGAGGATGGGAAAGGGGGTCGCGGTCCGCGTTTTATAGCTAGGTGACAAGTCCGAGGAACGGCAGTCCCGGCGGCGAGTTCGCGCGGGCCGTTGCGGCGAGCTCGGGTTCTGTTGCGAGGGAGAGGGAAGGAGCTGACGCGTGGGTCCCGCGAGTCAGAGAGAGAGAGAGCTGGCGAGCGCGCGCGCGAGCGACTGGGCAGGGGGCCCCGCATGCCAGCGAAACAGCGAGAGCGCGCGCGTGCGTGAGTCTGCCCGGTGGGGCCCGCGTGTCGGCGCGCGTTTGAGCGTGGAGTTAAATGGGCCGAGCGCGGAAGAATGGTGGATGGGCCGAATGTGAAGCCGCCGGCCCAAATAGGTATAGTATCTTTTTTTCTTTTTCTTTTCTATTTTCTTTTCCCATTTTCAAATCCAATTCAAATCCAATTTGAATTCAAGTTTGAGTTCAAACTTTGTGAATAACTTGTCCTCAGTTTGAAAGGTATAATTTCATAATATAAGTGTGAAGGATATTTATTTTATTTTATGTAATATTTTTCTTAGTTCTTCCCTTCTCCTTTTTATTTTCTATTTTCTATTCCAAATTCAAATTTATACTTCTATTTTAGTTTTCAGATTTTTCAAATGTATCATTTGAAATCCAAGGATGAATATAAACCATACTTATTTTAATATTACTAACTTAAGTTTTTATTCTCCTTTCTATTTATTTCCTGAGATGTATAAATGGTTTTTCTTAAAAGAAAAAGAAAAATTCTTTTCCATCTTTTTCTTATTTCCCAATTTCTAAGACATTATGATATTTTGTTCAAATTTCTTCCACTAATTCCCAATCCAGAATTTGGGTGTTACACTATCAAAGCCAAAGAGCCGGAGGCCCGGAGCACGCATGGTGGCGGTGACCCCATCGGCGACGAGGACTTCTTTAGCCGCCGCCACCTCAGCGCCGACGACAGAAGCCATCTGCCAACCGGCAGATTCCCACTCGGATCCTCCCGGACGAGCAAAGCACCGACCTCCGCGCAGAGGCGCCGTACCGGGGCAAAGGCAGGACAGCCCCAGAACACGAACGCCGCCCTAGCAGCGCGCGACGTCTTGGGCGGTCCCCTGGTGCGCGCGGCGCGACAACCGCTCTCACGGTAGGAGGAGACACCGGGAGCCGAACCAGGCCAGCTGAGCCAGCGAGCCCAACGCACTGAAGCTGACGACGCTCGCCGCCGACCAGCCCCGCATGGTCGAAGTTCGGCCCTCCCGCTAGGCCGGTGAGCGCCCTCTCCCTTGAATGCTGAGGGAGAAGGTGACCCGCCGACCCGTGCAGGAGGCAGAGCTCCGGCTCAGCCCGGCCTCCGCCCCAGCCAGGATGACGAAGATCCTTGAAGCTGAGGGCGGAACCAAGATCGCAGCCCGGCTCGCTTCTCCCCACCACCGAACTGGTGGTCACCATCTTGGGTGATCACCAGCGAGGGGAAGCAGCCGAGCTACCTGACAAAAATCCTTGAAGCCGAACGATGGCTGAAAGGTACCAACTTCCGCGAAGTTGCGTTCCCCCAACGACGACAAGGCGGAAGAACCGCGGGCGCCCCCCATCTGGGGGCTCGAAAGGTGGAAAGACGCAATGCATGAGGAGAGCGCGAAGACATGGTTGCCTTTCAAGGGGGTCACCCTCCTTTTAAAGGCAACTCTCCCTACTTGCGACCTCAGCCGTCACGGGCTGAGTCTTCTCCAACACGCTCCAAGGTCCTCCCCCTACGACACGGGGGCTAGGCCCCGCGCGTCATGCAAGCTGGCGCAGGGCAGACAGGGCCAAACCGCCGCCCACGGTGCACGCAACTGCCCAGCGGTTACGAGCACTCCTCCACTTTCGCCCAGGCCAGCGGGTGAAAGGGCGGGCCGCCATGTAGGCGGCGTGCAACCGCACCCAGGGGGACGCACCCTTTCAACTTCGACGCATCCAGCATGGAGGCCCAGGCCCACACGTCATGTAACCGGCACGCCGGTTACTACGTGCAAGAAACTGCACCGCCACTTGCGCCAGTACCGCGCCTTCTCGACTGCGGGACCAGTACCGCGACTCGAGGCGACCCTGCGCATGACCCGACAGTGTTAGCCAAGCGCATCGGTCATGGGCCGGTCAGCCGCGGGAGAGGGTGCGACGGTCGATACGGCCAGAAATGGGCCGACAGTAATGGCGGTGGCAGGCGGGCGGAAGCGGCAGTCAAGTCGTCAGCAAGCTCACGCCCCCTCCTGGGATAGCGAAAGGACCTTCTCCCACGGCGGAAGACGACGCGTCCGTGTTCCGTTCCTCGAATGGCTCGCGCACGCGCAACGGCCGCCCCGTGAACCACTCGTCCCGTCGCATTAACTCTGTGGCAGGACAGGCGGCACCTTTGGCAGGCGAAGCAGGCGACGCTTCACCTCCGCCATAATGACCGCGTCAAAAAAGGTCCGCCACATCATTCGATTTCATATCCTTTTCACTTCCTCTTTCTCTCTCTTGCCTCAGGGGTCGGAAAAGGGGATACTCCGAAAGGGATCCTTCTCCGCGAAGGAAGTGGGCCCCGAGCCCCCATACTGATCAGAGGTTCAAAGGCTGGCCCCTCGAAAGGGTTCAACAGCCGCCTCAGAGCACTCGGGCTCCGCGCCCACTACTGGTCAGAGGTTCAAAGGCTGGCCCCTCGAAAGGGTTCAACGGCCGCCTCAGGCCACTCGGGCTCCGCGCCTACTACTGATCAGGGGTTCGAAGGCTGGCCCCCGAAGGGTTCGACAGCCGCCTCAGACGCAGAGCGAGGGATGACCCTGGGTACGTTCGATACATAACCGAGGCTCGGGCTGCGCTCCCGAGGTACCCTAGGACATTTCCGAGACCAACGGGAACGACTTTGTAACGGAATCCCACCAGAGGGAGGCATCGACCCTCGGACCCCGTCAAAAGGGGATCGGGTCCGGCAAGTCACCCGCAGGTAATTTTGGAGCGCGCCTCCGGGCCACTAGCCGACCCCTAACAAATAGGGCACGGGCGTCCACTCGGATTACCCATTAGCAACTCACTGGAGACACCATGCTCGGCGCCCCCCGAGGGCAACATGGCGCTTTCCCCCCTCCTCCTTGCGGAAAGGCGACGCAGGGGCATATGTAAAAAGCCGAGTCTGTCCCTGACCGTCCTCTCGCTCTGTGCGGAGGCTCGGGGGCTGCTCTCGCAAACCCGGCTCCGGCCAAACCGTTGACAGCGTCAACACACCAGCCCGAGAACTTGGGACTCGACTGTTCACCCGGGCTACGGCCAGTTCGCATGAGGGAGCAGCCAGACCGACCGAAGCGTTACGAAACGTACTAAGACCTCGAAGGAGTCAAACTACTCCTCCGAGGCCTCGGGGGCTACACCCGGCGGGTGCGCTCGCGTGCACCCACCGGAACAAAAAGCAACCGAGGAAGGCCGGTCCCCTTGCAAAAAAGTGCGATAAAAGCCTCCAAGCGAGTATCAACACTCCCTTCGAGGCTCGGGGGCTACTGTCGGGGACCATAATTAGGGGTACCCCCAAGACTCCTAATAAGCTGGTAACCCCCATCAGCACAAAGCTGCAAAGCCTGATGGGTGCGATTAAACCAAGGCTCGGTCCGCTCAAGGGACACGACCTCGCCTCACCCGAGCCCAGCCTCGGGCAAGGGCAGCCGACCCCGGAAGATTCACGTCTCGCCCGAGGACCCCCTCAAGCGACGGACACACCTTCGGCTCACCCGAGACCCCGTCTTCGCCAAGAAGCAACCTTGGCCAGATCGCCACACCAACCGACCAAATCGCAGGAGCATTTAATGCGAGTTTGGCCTGACACCTTATCCTATCACGCGCCCTTCAGTCGACAGAGCCGATAGTGACCGCAGTCACTTCGCCGCTCCACTGACCGGCCTGACAAGAAGACAGCGCCGCCTGCGTCGCTCCGACTGCTGTGCCACTCGACAGAGTGAGGCTGACAGCAGCCAAGTCTAGCCTCTGGCGCCATAGGAAACTCCGCCTCGCCCGACCTCAGGGCTCGGACTCGGGCTCAGCCCCGGAAGACAACGAACTCCGCCTCGCCCGACCCCAGGGCTCGGACTCGGGATCGGCCCCGGAAGACGACGAACTCCACCTCGCCCGACCCCAGGGCTCGGACTCGGGCTCGGCCCCGGAAGACGACGAACTCCGCCTCGCCCGACCCCAGGGTGAAAGGGAAATGTGCCCTTGGGCCATTTCTAAGTATTTTGGTGATTTAGTGTCCAACACAAGTGCCTAAGAGTAAAAAGGTGGACAAGGTACAAATCAAGAATTAAGGTATGTTTCTCAGACTTAGTACATTGTTTTATGGACTAATGTATTGTGTCTAAGTGCTGGAAACAGAAAAAATCCAATTGGAAATGTCTTGGCTCGAACAGCCAAGAATCTGCTGAGTCTGCAAGCACCGGACTGTCCGGTGGTGCAGGCTGGCTCGAGCGAAGTGGCTGCTCTCGGGAATTCACCGGCGACGTACGGCTAAAATTCACCGGACTGTCCGGTGTGCACCGGACTGTCCGGTGAGCCAACGGTCAGCCGGGCCAACGGTCGGCCGCGCAATCTGCGCGGGACACGTGGCCGAGCCAACGGCTAGAAGACGGCACCAGACTGTCCGGTGTGCACTGGACATGTCCGGTGCGCCAACGGCTCTCAGGCTGCCAACGGTCGGCTTCGCTATTTAAGGAAGGAAATCGGGCACCGGACAGTGTCCGGTGTGCACCGGACTGTCCGGTGCCCCCGATGACAGAAGGCAAGAATGGCTTTCCAAACTTGTGCTCATCGGCTCCTAGCTGCCTTGGGGCTATAAAAGGGACTCCTAGGCGCATGGAGGAGAACACCAAGCATCCTTTGAGCATCATTGATCACTCACACTTCATTCTCGCGCACTTGTTCGACATTTTAGTGATTTGAGCTCTGTTCTAGTGTGCTAGTCTCTTGAGCTCAAGTCTGGGTTTTGCGTGTGCGTATTCGCTGTGATCTTGTGTCGTGTGTGAGTTGCTAATCCCTCCCTTGCTCTGTGATTCTTCGTGAACATCTTGTGTAAGGGCGAGAGGCTCCAAGCTGTGGAGATTCCTCGCAAACGGGATTAAGAGAAGCAAAGCAACACCGTGATATTCAAGTTGGTCTTTGGACCACTTGAGAGGGGTTGATTGCAACCCTCGTCCGTTGGGACGCCACAACGTGGAGTAGGCAAGCGTTGGTCTTGGCCGAACCACGGGATAACCACTGTGCCATCTCTGTGATTGATATCTCTTGGTTATTGTGTTGTGTTGAGATCCTTCTCTAGCCACTTGGCATATTACTGTGCTAACAAGTAACCAAGTTTTGTGGCTTAAGTTTTTGAAGTGTTACAGGATCACCTATTCACCCCCCCCTCTAGGTGCTCTCAATTGGTATCAGAGCCGTTCTCTTCAAGAAAGGGACTAACCGCCCGAAGAGATGGATCCTAAAGGCAAGGGGATAGTGATCAACGACAAGGAGAAGGAGTCCTTCGTCAACGAGCCCAATGATGACAGGCCCACCGACTCAGGCTCGGGCCACAAAAGAAAAGACGGGAGGAAGAAGAAGACTAGGCGCATCAAGGAAATTGTCTACTACGACAGCGACGAATCTTCCTCCTCCCAAAAGGACAACGACGACTACGACAGACGAAAGACGGTTAACTCAAACTTTTCTTTCGATTATTCGCGCATTCCGCATAGCTCAAATGCTCAATTGCTCCCCATTCCACTTGGCAAGCCCCCTCACTTTGATGGAGAGGATTACGGATTTTGGAGCCACAAAATGCGTACTCACCTGTTTTCTCTCCATCCAAGCATTTGGGAGATTGTGGAAAGTGGAATGAAATTTGATAGCTCGGATAGCCCTGTGTTTATTAATGAACAGATTCATAAAAATGCACAAGCTACTACTGTGTTGCTAGCCTCTTTGTGCAGGGACGAGTATCACAAGGTGAGCGGCTTGGACAATGCCAAGCAGATCTGGGACACCCTCAAGATCTCTCATGAGGGAAACGACGTCACCTTGCTCACCAAAATGGAGTTGGTGGAGGGCGAGCTTGGACGGTTCGCGATGATAAGGGGCGAGGAGCCGACACAAACATACAACCGGCTCAAGACCCTTATCAACAAAATAAGGAGCTACGGGAGCACGCGATGGACGGACCACGACGTCGTCCGCCTAATGCTAAGGTCATTTACCGTTCTTGATCCTCATTTGGTGAACAATATACGTGAAAATCCCAGGTACACCAAGATGTCGCCCGAAGAAGTTCTTGGGAAGTTCGTAAGCGGGCGAATGATGATCAAGGAGGCAAGATACGTGGACGACGCGTTGAACGGTCCTAGTCATGAGCCTCAACCCATTGCTCTCAAGGCAACAAGGAGCAAGGAGGCGCTACCAAGCAAGGTGGCGCAAGTTGAGGCGGCCGGACTCAATGATGAGGAGATGGCTCTCATCATTAAGCGCTTCAAGACGGCGCTTAAAGGTCGCAAGGGGCAGCCGAGCAAGACCAAAGCCAAGGGGAAGCGCTCATGCTTCAAATGCGGTAAGCTTGGTCATTTTATTGCTAACTATCCCGACAATGATAGTGATCAGGACCAAGGGAACAAGAGGGAGAAAAAGAAGCATTACAAGAAGGCCAAGGGCGAGGCACATATCGGAAAGGAGTGGGATTCGGATTGTTCCTCCTCCGACTCTGACAATGAAGGACTCGCCGCCACCGCCTTCAACAAGTCATCCCTCTTCCCCAACGAGCGTCACACTTGCCTCATGGCAAGAGAGAAGAAAGTAAGCACTCATACTAGTACTTATGCTTCTTCGAGTGAAGATGAGTCTAGTGATGATGATGAGATAGATTATTCATGCTTATTCAAGGGATTAGATAGAACCAAGGTAGACAAAATTAATGAATTAATTGATGCCTTGAATAACAAGAATATGCTTTTAGAAAAACAAGAGGATTTGTTGTATGAAGAACATGATAAATTTGTAGAAGCACATGAATCTCTTGCTCTAGAAACTAAGAGGAATGAAATGCTCTCTAGTGAATTATCTTCTTGTCATGAAACTATTGCTAAGTTAAAAAGTTTTAATGATGATTTAAATGCTAAACTAGAAGTAGCTAGTAAATCTAATTCTTGTGTAGAAATTGTTGAAACTTGTAATAGGTGTAAAGATTTTGACATTGATGCTTGTAGTGATCATTTAGTTTCAATTTCCAAATTAAATGATGAATTAGCTAGTCTTAATGCCCAACTTAAGACTAGCAAGAATGAATTTGACAAGCTAAAATTTGCAAGGGATGCCTACACGATTGGTAGACACCCCTCAATTAAGGATGGACTTGGCTACAAGAGGGAAGCCAAGAACTTGACAAGCCATAAGGCTCCCATCTCCACCAAGGAGAAAGGGAAGGCCCCTATGGTTAGTAGTGTGCAAAAGAACCATGCCTTTATGTACTATGATAGAAGACAACCTAGAAATGCTTATAGGAGTTGTAATGTATATAATGCCTTTGATTCTCATGCCATGGTTGCTTCTAGTTCTTCTTATGTGCATGATAGAAATGTTGGTAGGAGAAATGTTATTCATAATATGCCTAGGAGAAATGTCGTTAATGTTCCTAGGAAAGTTAGTGAACCTTCTACAATATATCATGCTTTAAATGCTTCTTTTGCTATTTGTAGAAAGGATAGGAAGATAGTTGCTAGAAAATTAGGGGCAAGATGCAAGGGAGACAAAACTTGCATTTGGGTCCCTAAGGATATTTGTGCTAACCTTGCAGGACCCAACATGAGTTGGGTACCTAAGACCCAAGCCTAAATTTGCCTTGCAGGTTTATGCATCCGGGGGTTCAAGCTGGATTATTGACAGCGGATGCACAAACCATATGACGGGGGAGAAGAAGATGTTCACCTCCTACGTCAAGAATAAAGATTCCCAAGATTCAATAATATTCGGTGATGGGAATCAAGGTAAGGTAAAAGGGTTAGGTAAAATTGCAATCTCAAATGAGCACTCTATCTCTAATGTGTTTTTAGTAGAGTCTCTTGGATATAATTTGCTATCTGTTAGTCAATTATGCAATATGGGATATAACTGTTTGTTTACAAATGTAGATGTGTCTGTCTTTAGAAGATGTGATGGTTCACTAGCTTTTAAGGGTGTACTAGACGGCAAGCTTTACTTAGTTGATTTTGCAAAAGAAGAGGCCGGTCTAGATGCATGCTTAATGGCTAAGACTTGCATGGGCTGGCTGTGGCATCGCCGCTTAGCACATGTGGGGATGAAGAACCTCCACAAGCTTCTAAAGGGAGAACACGTGATAGGTCTAACCAATGTTCATTTCGAAAAAAGATAGACCTTGTGCAGCTTGTCAAGCAGGGAAACAAGTGGGAGGCTCTCATCACACCAAAAATGTGATGACAACATCAAGACCCCTGGAGCTGCTACATATGGACCTCTTCGGACCCGTCGCCTATCTGAGCATAGGAGGAAGTAAGTATGGTCTAGTTATCGTTGATGACTTTTCCCGCTTCACTTGGGTGTTCTTTTTGCAGGATAAGTCTGAAACCCAAGGGACCCTCAAGCGCTTCCTAAGGAGAGCTCAAAATGAGTTTGAGCTCAAGGTGAAGAAGATAAGGAGCGACAACGGGTCCGAATTCAAGAACCTTCAAGTGGAAGAGTTTCTTGAGGAGGAAGGGATCAAGCACGAGTTCTCCGCTCCCTACACACCTCAGCAAAATGGTGTGGTAGAGAGGAAGAACAGGACGCTCATAGATATGGCGAGGACTATGCTTGGAGAATTCAAGACCCCCGAGTGCTTTTGGTCGGAAGCCGTGAACATGGCTTGCCACGCCATCAACAGGGTCTACCTTCACCGCCTCCTCAAGAAGACGTCGTATGAGCTGCTAACCGGTAACAAACCTAATGTATCATATTTTCGTGTTTTTGGGAGTAAATGCTACATTCTAGTAAAGAAAGGCAGGAATTCCAAATTTGCTCCCAAAGCCGTAGAAGGGTTTTTATTAGGTTATGATTCAAATACAAAGGCGTATAGGGTCTTCAACAAATCATCGGGTTTGGTTGAAGTCTCTAGCGACGTTGTATTTGATGAGACTAATGGCTCTCCAAGAGAGCAAGTTGTTGATCTTGATGATGTAGATGAAGAAGACGTTCCAAAGTCCGCGATACGCACCATGGCGATTGGAGATGTACGGCCTCAGGAACACTTGGAGCAAGATCAACCGTCTTCCTCAACTATGGTGCATCCCCCAACCCAAGATGACGAATAGGTACCTCAAGTGGAGGTACATGATCAAGGGGGAGCACAGGATGTTCAAGAGGAAGAAGCACCTCAGGCACCTCCCACCCAAGTTCGAGCAACAATTCAAAGGGATCATCCCGTCGATCAGATATTGGGTGATATTAGCAAGGGAGTAACTACTCGCTCAAGATTAGTTAATTTTTGTGAGCATTACTCTTTTGTCTCTTCTATTGAGCCTTTCAGGGTAGAAGAGGCCTTGCTAGATCCGGACTGGGTGTTGGCCATGCAGGAGGAACTCAACAACTTCAAGCGCAACGAAGTTTGGACACTGGTGCCTCGTCCCAAGCAAAATGTTGTGGGAACCAAGTGGGTGTTCCGCAACAAACAGGACGAGCACGGGGTGGTGACGAGGAACAAGGCTCGACTTGTGGCAAAAGGTTATGCCCAAGTCGCAGGTTTGGACTTTGAGGAGACTTTTGCTCCTGTGGCTAGGCTAGAATCAATTCGTATCTTGCTAGCATATGCCGCTCACCATTCTTTCAGGTTGTACCAAATGGATGTGAAGAGCGCTTTCCTCAACGGGCCGATCAAAGAGGAGGTGTACGTGGAGCAGCCCCCTGGCTTCGAGGATGAACGGTACCCCGACCACGTGTGTAAGCTCTCTAAGGCGCTCTATGGACTTAAGCAAGCCCCAAGAGCATGGTATGAATGCCTTAGAGACTTTTTAATTGCTAATGCTTTCAAGGTTGGGAAAGCCGATCCAACTCTTTTTACTAAGACTTGCGATGGTGATCTTTTTGTGTGCCAAATTTATGTCGACGACATAATATTTGGTTCTACTAACCAAAAGTCTTGTGAAGAGTTTAGCAGGGTGATGACGCAGAAATTCGAGATGTCGATGATGGGCGAGTTGACCTACTTCCTTGGGTTTCAAGTGAAGCAACTCAAGGACGGCACCTTCATCTCCCAAACGAAGTACACACAAGATTTGCTAAAAAGGTTTGGGATGAAGGACGCAAAGCCCGCAAAGACGCCGATGGGAACCGACGGACACACCGACCTCAACAAAGGAGGTAAGTCCGTTGATCAAAAAGCATACCGGTCCATGATAGGTTCTTTGCTTTATTTATGTGCTAGTAGACCGGATATTATGCTTAGCGTATGCATGTGTGCTAGATTTTAATCCGATCCGAAGGAGTGTCACTTAGTGGCTGTGAAGCGAATTCTTCGATATTTAGTCGCTACGCCTTGCTTCGGGATCTGGTATCCAAAGGGGTCTAACTTTGACTTGATTGGGTACTCAGATTCCGACTATGCTGGATGTAAGGTCGATAGGAAGAGTACATCGGGGACGTGCCAATTCTTAGGAAGGTCCCTGGTGTCATGGAACTCTAAGAAACAAACCTCCGTTGCCCTATCCACCGCTGAGGCCGAGTATGTTGCCGCAGGACAGTGTTGCGCGCAACTACTTTGGATGAGGCAAACCCTCAGGGACTTTGGCTACAATCTGAGCAAAGTCCCACTCCTATGTGATAATGAGAGTGCTATCCGAATAGCGGAAAATCCTGTTGAGCACAGCCGCACAAAGCACATTGACATCCGACATCACTTTTTGAGAGACCACCAGCAAAAGGGAGATATCGAAGTGTTTCATGTTAGCACCGAGAACCAGCTAGCCGATATCTTTACCAAGCCTCTAGATGAGAAGACCTTTTGCAGGTTGCATAGTGAGCTCAATATCTTAGATTCGCGGAACTTGGATTGAAATGTAGCATACATGTGTTTATGCCTTTGATCATGTTCACTCTGCATTTTGTTGCTTATTGTGGTGCTCAAGTTGTACAAACACTCCCTGGACGTCACAAGTCCTTTTTGCAAGTGATGCACATATTTAGGGGGAGCTGTGCTACAACTTGACCCTTTGAGACTAACCATGTACTTGAGTTTGGTTGTTTTAGTCTCCAAGGGGAGATTGAAAGGGAAAAGGTGGACTTGGATCATGCCAGACTTCCACTGCACTCCGATGAGAAAGAGTAACTTTTCCAAGTTCATCTTCATACTCTTATTGCCTTTGTGCTCTTATTTGAAGGTTTTGGTGAGGCAATGGGGTTAAAGGGCCAAGATTGATCCCGTTTTGGTGCTTGATGCCAAAGGGGGAGAAAATAAAGGCTAAAGCAATAAATGGATCAGCTACCACTTGAGAAATTTTGAAATAGTAGATTAGAGCTTTTGGTTTGTCAAAACTCTTTTATTGTCTCTTATGTCAAAAGTTGGCCTCTTGTGGGGAGAAGTGTTGATTATGGGAAAAAGGGGGAGTTTTTGAAATCTTTGATCAAATTTCTTTGGAAAACCTCTCTTTATGTCTCCACAAGTGGTTTTGACTTAGAGATAGGAATTTGAGTTTGATTTGCAAAAACAAACCAAGTGGTGGCATAGAGTGATCCATATATGTCAAAATTGAATCAAAACAATTTTGATTTCTTATTTGATTTGATTTTGTACTTGTTCTACTTGCTTTATGTTGTGTTGGCATAAATCACCAAAAAGGGGGAGATTGAAAGGGAAATGTGCCCTTGGGCCATTTCTAAGTATTTTGGTGATTTAGTGTCCAACACAAGTGCCTAAGAGTAAAAAGGTGGACAAGGTACAAATCAAGAATTAAGGTATGTTTCTCAGACTTAGTACATTGTTTTATGGACTAATGTATTGTGTCTAAGTGCTGGAAACAGAAAAAATCCAATTGGAAATGTCTTGGCTCGAACAGCCAAGAATCTGCTGAGTCTGCAAGCACCGGACTGTCCGGTGGTGCACCGGACAGTGTCCGGTGCGTCAGGCTGGCTCGAGCGAAGTGGCTGCTCTCGGGAATTCACCGGCGACGTACGGTTAAAATTCACCGGACTGTCCGGTGTGCACCGGACTGTCCGGTGAGCCAACGGTCAGCCGGGCCAACGGTCGGCCGCGCAATCTGCGCGGGACACGTGGCCGAGCCAACGGCTAGAAGACGGCACCGGACTGTCCGGTGTGCACTGGACATGTCCGGTGCGCCAACGGCTCTCAGGCTGCCAACGGTCGGCTTCGCTATTTAAGGAAGGAAATCGGGCACCGGACAGTGTCCGGTGTGCACCGGACTGTCCGGTGCCCCCGATGACAGAAGGCAAGAATGGCTTTCCAAACTTGTGCTCATCGGCTCCTAGCTGCCTTGGGGCTATAAAAGGGACTCCTAGGCGCATGGAGGAGAACACCAAGCATCCTTTGAGCATCATTGATCACTCACACTTCATTCTCGCGCACTTGTTCGACATTTTAGTGATTTGAGCTCCGTTCTAGTGTGCTAGTCTCTTGAGCTCAAGTCTGGGTTTTGCGTGTGCGTATTCGCTGTGATCTTGTGTCGTGTGTGAGTTGCTAATCCCTCCCTTGCTCTGTGATTCTTCGTGAACATCTTGTGTAAGGGCGAGAGGCTCCAAGCTGTGGAGATTCCTCGCAAACGGGATTAAGAGAAGCAAAGCAACACCGTGGTATTCAAGTTGGTCTTTGGACCGCTTGAGAGGGGTTGATTGCAACCCTCGTCCGTTGGGACGCCACAACGTGGAGTAGGCAAGCGTTGGTCTTGGCCGAACCACGGGATAACCACTGTGCCATCTCTGTGATTGATATCTCTTGGTTATTGTGTTGTGTTGAGATCCTTCTCTAGCCACTTGGCATATTACTGTGCTAACAAGTAACCAAGTTTTGTGGCTTAAGTTTTTGAAGTGTTACAGGATCACCTATTCACCCCCCCTCTAGGTGCTCTCACAGGGCTCGGACTCGGCCTTGGAAAACGACGAACTCCGCCTCACCCGACCCAGGGCTCGGACTCGGTCTCAGCCCCGGAAGACGACGAACTCCGCCTCGCCCGACCCAGGGCTCGGACACGACCTCGACCTCGGAAGACCGACTCGACCCCGACCTCGGAGGAGCCTCCGCCTCGCCTGACCCAGGGCTCGGACCGACCACGTCACAGGGGAGGCCATCATTACCCTATCCCTAGCTAGCTCAGGCTATGGGTAACAGGACCGGCATCCCATCTGGCTCGCCCCGATAAACAGATAATGATGGTGCCCCACGTGCTCCATGACGACGGCGGCTCTCAGCCCCTTACGGAAGCAAAGAGACGTCAGCAAGGACTCGATAGCCCCGACAGCTGTCCTTCCGCAAGGCTCCAACGCTCCTCCGACAGCCACGACATCACATGAACAGGGTGCCAAAACCTCTCTGGCTGCCACGACGGCATGTACTTAGGGCACTAGCTCCTCTCTGCTAGACACGATAGCGCACTGCTACACCTCCTATTGTACACCCGGACCCTCTCCTTACGCCTATAAAAGGAAGGTCCAGGGCTCTCTTACAAGAAGGTTGGCCGCGTGGGAGGATGGGACGGCGTGTAGGGTCCCTCGCTCTCCCACGCGGATGCTTGTAACCCCCTACTACAAGCGCACCCGACCTGGGCGCAGGGCAACACGGAGGCCACGGGTTTCCCCTTTGTCTCCCTCTCTTCTACGCCCCTTCGTGCTCTGTCTCGCGCCGACCCATCTGGGCTGGGACACGCGGCGACAATTTACTCGTCGGTCCAGGGACCCCCCGGGGTCGAAACGCCGACAACATTTTAGGACTAACAAATGTTCATTTTGAGAAAGACAGGATTTGTAGCGCATGTCAAGTAGGAAAGCAAGTTGGAGTCCATCATCCACACAAAAACAACATGACAACGGACAGGCCACTTGAACTACTCCACATGGACCTATTCGGCCCGATCGCTTACATAAGCATCGGCGGGAGTAAGTACTGTCTAGTTATTGTGGATGATTATTCTTGCTTAACTTGGGTATTCTTTTTACAGGAAAAATCTCAAACCCAAGAGACCTTAAAGAGATTCTTAAGACGGGCTCAAAATGAGTTTGGATTGAGAATCAAAAAGATTAGAAGCGACAATGGAACAGAGTTCAAGAACTCACAAATCGAAGGATTTCTTGAGGAGGAGGGCATCAAGCATGAGTTCTCTTCTCCCTACACACCTCAACAAAATGGTGTAGTGGAGAGGAATGATAGAACTCTATTGGACATGGCAAGAACCATGCTTGATGAGTACAAGACACCGGACCGGTTTTGGGCAGAGGCGATTAACACCGCCTGCTACTCCATCAACTGGTTATATCTTCACTGAATCCTCAAGAAAACATCATATGCACTCCTCACTGGTAAAAAGCCCAATGTTTCTTATTTTAAAATCTTTGGGAGTAAATGCTTTATTCTTATTAAGAGAGGTAGAAATTCTAAATTTGCTTCTAAAGCAGTAGAAGGCTTTTTACTAGGTTATGACTCAAACACAAGGGCATATAGAGTCTTCAACAAGTCTACAGGATTAGTTGAAGTTTCTTGTGACATTGTGTTTGGTGAGACTAATGGCGTGGAGCAAGTTGATCTTGATGAATTAGATGATGAAGAGGCTCCGTGCGTCGCGCTAAGGAACATGTCCATTAGGGATGTGTGTCCAAAAGAATCCAAAAAGCCTCCACAAACACAATATCAACCATCATCTTCCATGCAAGCATCTCCACCAACTCAAGATGAGGATAAGGCTCAAGAAGAAGAAGATGAAGATCAAAACAATGAGCCACCTCAAGAGGAGGACATTGATCAAGAGGGAGATGATGATGAAGAAGACAAGGAAGATGAACAAGAAATTTGGGATCAAAGACCGCCACACCCAAGAGTCCACCAAGCAATTCAAAGAGATCACCCCATCAATTCCATACTTGGTGACATCCACAAGGGGGTAACCACTAGATCTAAAGTTGCTCACTTTTGTGAACGTTACTCTTTTGTCTCTTCTATTGAGCCATACAGGATAGAGGATGCACTAAGAGATCCGGATTGGGTGGTGGCAATGCAAGAGGAGCTCAACAACTTCACAAGGAATGATGTATGGCATTTAGTTCCACGTCCTAACCAAAATGTTGTATGTACCAAGTGGGTATTCCGCAACAAGCAGGATGAGCATGGTGTGGTGACTAGGAACAAAGCCCGACTTGTTGCCAAAGGTTATTCACAAGTCGAAGGTTTGGATTTCGATGAAACCTTTGCACCCGTAGCTAGGTTTGAGTCAATTCGTATATTACTTGTCTATGCTACTTACCATGGCTTTAAGTTATATCAAATGGATGTGAAGAGTGCCTTCCTCAATGGCCCTATCAAGGAAGAGGTATATGTTGAGCAACCTGCTGGCTTTGAAGATAGTGAGTACCCTAACCATGTCTATAAGCTCTTAAAGACGCTTAATGGGCTCAAGCAAGCCCCAAGAGCATGGTATGAATGCCTGCGAGACTTTCTTATCACTAATGGCTTCAAAGTCGGAAAGGTCGATCCTACTCTCTTCACCAAAACTATTTCTAAAGACTTGTTCATATGCCAAATTTATGTTGATGATATTATATTTGGGTCTACTAACAAGTCATCTTATGAAGAGTTTAGTAGGATTATGATTCAGAAATTCGAGATGTCTATGATAGGGGAGTTGAAGTATTTTCTTGGATTTCAAATCAAGCAACTCCAAGAGGGCACCTTCATCAACCAAACTAAGTACATTCAAGACATACTTAAAAAGTTTGGAATGAAGAATGGTAAACCCATCAAGACACCCACGGGAACCAATGGACATCTCGACCTCGACACGGGAGGTAAATCCGTAGATCAAAAGGTATACCGGTCAATGATAGGTTCTTTACTCTACTTATGTGCTTCACGATCGGATATTATGCTTTCCGTATGCATGTGTGCAAGGTTCTAGGCAAATCCTAAGGAAGTTCACCTTAGGGTCGTGAAAAGAATCATAAGATATTTAGTTTACACTCCTAAGTTTGGGCTTTGGTACCCCAAGGGATCTACCTTTGATTTAATTGGATATTCCGATGCCGATTATGCAGGGTGTAAAATTGATAGGAAGAGCACATCAGGGACTTGTCAGTTTCTAGGGAGATCTCTGGTGTCATGGGCTTCAAAGAAACAATACTCAGTAGCTCTTTACACTGCCGAAGCCGAGTATATTGTCGCAGGTCATTGTTGTGCGCAATTACTTTGGATGAAGCAAAACCTTAGGGACTATGGCTACAAATTGAGCAAAGTCCCTCTCCTATGTGATAATGAGAGTGCAATCCGCATGACTGATAATCCCATTGAACACAGCCGCACTAAGCACATAGACATCCGGTATCACTTTCTAAGAGATCACCAACAAAAGGGGATATCGAAATTGCTTATGTTAATACCCATAACCAATTAGTCGATATCTTTACCAAGCCACTAGATGAAAAGACCTTTAACAAACTTAGGAATGAGCTAAATATACTTGATTCTTGGAACTTTGATTGAAACATTGCACACATAGCTAATTTATATACCTTTGATCATGTCTCTTTCATTTGATACAAATGCATATTTCTTATTCTTCTTGTACCAAGGCTAACACTAATGTGCCTTTAAGCATATCTCTATGATTAATTTTAGATTCAATTGGTATAACTCTTCACTCATATTTCTTTTACCAATGGGAAGAAAATATTAGGAGAATTGTCAAGGGCTCTGTGAGGAAAATGGACCCGGGGCCATTTGGCTAAATGAGTTTTGGTGTTTGATGATTAACACAACCTGTGAACTAATGTGTTTGCTAGTGTTTATGTTTATAGTTCACAGGATGCAAAGAGGATTGGACTAAGACACTGAGGATGCAACACCTCAAATGAAGACATAAAAAGAGCTTAGAAGTCCAAGACTCAAGACGAAAGGAGCCCAAGAACAAAATACAGAAGACCTAGAAGATGGGCTGTCAGCTGGCGCACCGGTGGCACACAGTTGGCTCACCGGTGGCACACAGTTGGCGCACAGGACAACCAATAGAGTTTTCTGAGAGGAGGCACCGGACAGTCACTATTCACTGTTCGGTGCACGTAACGGCTAACTGTCAGAACTAGCCGTTGGCTGCACATCGTTGGCACACAATTAGCTCACCGGTGGCACACAGTTGGCTCACCGTTGGCACACTGTTGGTGCACCGGACTGTCCGGTGTGTCAGAACTAGCCGTTGGCTGCACAGCGTTGGCGCACTGTTGGCGCACCGTTGGCTCACTGTTAGCGCACTGTTGGCACACAGTTGGTGCAACTTTGGCTAACAGAACTGTCCGGTGTGTCAGAACTAGCCGTTGGCTGCACAGCGTTGGCGCACTGTTGGTGCACCGTTGGCTCACAGTTGGCGCACTGTTGGCACACAGTTGGCACACCGTTGGCTGACAGGACTGTCCGGTGTGCCACCCTTACAACAGTCTGCTTTTCAACGGCCAGTTGAGTTGGGGCCTATATACTTCACCCAATCAGCCATTTGAAGGTGTTGGACCCCAAGCAACATACCAAGACATATTGTAGACATTTCCAAGTGCTCAAACACCCAAGTGCTTAATAGAATCACTCGGTGATTAGCATAGGTGCTTTGCGAAGTGCTTAGGTTAGTTAGACCGCATTAGCGCTTGCTCTAGGTGAATACTAGTTAGTTGGGTGAGTTTAGACAAACCACACAACCCCTCGGCTCTTGCGCGAGCCGTTGTAATTGTACCGAGTGGGGCGAGAGTCTTACGAGACCATGACAACCACGTTTGTGTCACGGCCGCCACTGTGTACTGGAGGGAACGAGGCCCGCTGTGTTTAGACTAGAAGCTCGATAATGGAGACGGCGGGGAGCGTCCGAGAGGAGCCGGAAGCGGAGCACCACTTGCGCGTGGAGAAGGCCCATGGCTCTCTACGGAGTTACTCGACCGAGGTGCTTGGCCCTCAGGTGGGCTTCCCTTTGCATAGGGGCACCAACGAGGATTAGTCGGGACCTTGCGCGGTTCCAGATACCTCGGTAAAAATACCGGCGTCATCCATGAGAGTTTGCATCTCTACCTTGTTCTTTACCTTCTGCATTTATATTAAACATTTAAGTTTCAATCTTGTATTCATACTTATTTAGTGTAGATTGAAACTTAGCCATTGCGGTAGAGATAGCAACACTTAGACAAAACCTAGTTTGCTTATTCTAGTTTGATTATTTGCATAGGTTTTGCTCTAGGGATTTAATTGTGGCCTAGCTTAGTAAAAGTTTTAAAGTCCTAATTAACCTCCCTCTTAGGCATCACTCGTTTCCTACAAGTGATATCAAAGCCTGGTTTGGCTCATTTGAAACGCTTTAGCTTCACCGCTAAAAGAGCCGACGTTTTTAGAGGAAGCGATGGATACCCATAGGCCACCACGGCGAGTCACTCGTGATGGGATGAAACCCCCCAAGAATCCCGAGAAACCCACCACAAGTGAGGAAAAAGAAATTCATTTAAATGCTAGAGCCAAAAATTGTTTATATGAATCTCTTAGCATGGATATTTTTAATCAAGTATTTACCTTGAAAACTGCTAATGAGATTTGGCTAAAATTGCATGAGCTCCATGACGGCACATCAAATTTCCGTGAGCAAAAACATTGCCTAGTCTTAAATGAGTATAATTCTTTTGCTATGAGAGATGATGAGCTTGTTAGAGACATGTATTCTCGTTTAAATCTAATCATCAACGAGCTCAACTCTATTGGTATAAATAAGCTAGGTGATGCTGACATTGTAAGGAAGATTATCTCCCTGCTACCACAACGAAGATATGGGAGCATCATCACCATCCTTCACAACATGGAGGACTTGAGTACCATGACCCCGACCATTGTGATTGGGAAAATCGCGGCTTTTGAGATGTCGAAAAAAATGTGTCGGAGAGAGGAGCCAACTTCCTCAAGGCCATATGCTTTTGCATGTGATGAAAGGAAGGGTAAAAAGAAGACTCCCACTCCAAGTTCCTCAAGTGAAGAAGAGGAAGAAGAAGAAAGTGATGGTAATGAAGATAATCAAACGTGCACATCAACCTCTGAGGACAAAAAAACAATCCAATGCGTCGGAAAGGTAATGAGGATGATCCGCAAGATTAATCTAATGGGTGTGCCCCTGCAGGTCGAAGATCTTCTCTTTAACATTGACAGGAAAAAGCAAAGAAAGAGAGGGTGCTTCGCATGCGGGGAGAAGGGCTACTTCAGGGACAACTGTCCAACTATGGCCAAACCCAAAAAGGAGAGGAGCAAAGGCAAGGCGCTAACAAGTGTCAGAACTTGGGATGATTCTTCAAGTGATGATGAACCTCCAAGGACGCGCAGCCACCGGTCCTCATCACGCTCATCACGGTCATCACACAAATGCCTTATAGCAATAGGTAACAAAAGCATTCCATCCTCTAGTGATGAAAGTAGTAGTGATGATGAAGGTGAGGGAAAGGCCTCCATAGATGAGCTTGCGGAAGCCATTAAATTTTTTTAGGATGTTTGCACTAAGCAAAAAGCTCAACTTAAAACTTTGAAAAATAAGTTGATTAGCTCCCAAAATGATTATAAAGGTTTGCTAGAAAAATTTGAAACTTTTGCAAATTTAAATAGTGAGTTGTCAACTAAAATTGAGCTATTATAGTTTAGTGCTCCATCCACTGCTACCGATGATAGCCTTATTAAAAAGAATGAAAAACTTAAGGCTAAGTTAGCTAGCTCTCAAGAAGCTATTGAAAATTTGCTAAGGAAAATGGAAATTCTTAGCATACGCAACAATGAGCTAACTACTAAGCTAGAAAACATTGGTAGCACCCCAGAAGTATCTTTGATTGAAATACCTGAAATTATTAAGAAAGATGCTTCTACTTCCTGCTTTAATTTAATTGATGATTCTAACCTCTGCAATCAAGTTCTTGTTAAAAATGTTATTATAGAAACCTGTTCTGACGAGATTGCAAAGGAAAATGAGCAATTAAAGCAAGAAGTGGCTCGCCTTGGAAAAGCCATGTATAACAAGAAAGGCAAAGCCAAACAAATCCGACCTCCGCAGGATAACACCACTGCGGGAGTGAACAAGCCTATGGAGGGTGAAAATGTGATTTGTAGATTATGCCACAATGAAGGCCACAAGTCTTTCCAATGCAAGGCGATGACCGGGGATAAGCAAAGGCAAAAGCTCAAGCAAAATCTCCAACACCTACATCAAAAAGGTGGACAAAAAGGCTGCTACACCATATTTGATCAAGAAGAAAAAGAATGGAAAGGTGATAGCAATCAAGGCCAATAAGCAAGCCAACAAAGGAAAGGGGCCAAACACATCTGGGTGCCAAAGGAAATAATTTCAACCATGAAAAGCACCAAGAAGGTTTGGATCCCGAAAGGGAAGTGAGTGGACCAAAGGTCATACGGGAAATTTGGAGACTTGGCAAATTAGGGATGTATATCATGGGATACATCATATTGGACCAAGTTTATTGCCAAGTGGGTTAGTAAATATTTTGGACCCAAATTTCCCCACCCATGACTAAGGTAACTAGATTTATTGTATTCCTTATTTTTAGATATGCATATCTATTTTCTTGTATCTAGTTTTACCTTTCATGCCTAGTATTTCATTTAGTGCTTACTTTAGATTAACAATGCATGCATACTAGCCATTGCGGTAGAGATAGCAACACTTAGACAAAACCTAGTTTGCTCATTCTAGTTTGATTATTTGCATATGTTTTGCTCTAGGGATTTAATTGTGGACTAGCTTAGTAAAAGTTTTAGAAGTCCTAATTCACCCCCCTCTTAGGCGTCACTTGTTTCCTACAGGCTCTCAAGTTCTCCGTTTTTGGCGATTAATGCCAAAGGAGGAGAAAGTATTAAGCCCAAAGCAAAAGGACCGCACCACCATTTTAAAAATTTAGTGTATATTTCAAATTAGTATCAAGTTTTTTCAATAAAGGAAGTGTTTATTTCAATTGGTATCTTATTTGACTTCAATGAGTATAAAAAATTTTCAATTGGTATTTCAGTTAGCCTCAAAATAGATTTTCAATTGATATCTCATTTGGCTTCAAAATTTCAATAAGTATAGATATTTCAATTGGTATAATTTCATTTGGCATCTATATCAAAAAGGGAAAATTGTTTCAAAAACCCTCTTGAAAGCTATGGGGAGATTTTCTTCAGGGGGAGCTTTCATTTAGTCAAAGGAAAAGCATTTGAAACAGGGGGAGAAATTTCAAATCTTGAAAATGCTTCTTGCAATCATATTCTTATACCTTTGACTATTTGCAAAAGATTTTGAAATTTTTTTTCCAAAAGAAAACAAACAAGTGGTGCAAATGTGGTCCAAAATGTTAATAGGAGAAAAGCAATCACATCACTCTTAGACATATGTACAAAGTCTTTCAATGGTTTAATTCTAAGTAACCTATGTACATCTATCTCAATTGCAAACTAGTTACATTTCTACACTTCATATTTGCTTTGGTTTGTGTTAGCATCAATCACCAAAAAGGAGGACATTGAAAGGGAAATGGACTTAATCATCTCCTATAATTGATTTTGGTGGTTGACGTCCATCACAAACCACGTGGACTAATTAGTTTGCCTAGATGTTATTTGTCTCAGGTGCATAAGGTTCAATACAAACCAAGTAAGAAATTCAGTTGGAGACACAAACAAATTTGGATCAAGACATGAGAGTGTGCTACCAAGTGGCGCACCGGACACTGTTCGGTGCACCGAACCAGGCACCCAACGAACAGGCCACTCTCGGGAATTCTCTAGGCGCACTCCGCTATAATTCACCGAACTATCCGGTATATGCATCAGATGTGCCCGGTGAGTCAACGGAGCAACGGTCACTACGCGTCAATGGTCGACTGCAAAAATGAACAGTGATGAACAGTGCGCGGCAGAAGTCGGAGCGCAGAAGTCAGAGGTCGCCGGACATGTCCGATGTGGCACCGGACTGTCCGGTGCAGCTACAGGACAAGGGTTCCAACGGTCGTCTGCTCCAAAACCCCAATGGGCGTGCTAACGTGGCATGCACCGGATAGTGAATAGTACATGTCCGGTGCGCCACCGGACTGTCCGGTGTGCCCATCGCCAGCAGACTCAGCCAACGGCTAGGAAGTGGTTGGAGGCTATAAATACCCCCAACCACCTCATTCATTGGTATCCAAGTTTTCTAAAGTTCCTATTCAATACAAGAGCAAAGCCAACCACTCAAAGACACATTCAAAGCATTCAATCCACTCCAAGCTCCCAAAATCAACTCTAGTGTCTAGAGACTTGTGAGAAGATTATTTGTATTCATTTGTGCTCTTGTTGCTTAGATTGCTTTCTCCTTCCCCATTCTTATTCTCATAAGTGCTTTGTAAAGCTAGCAAGAGACACCCAAGTATGTGATGGTCCTTGCGGGGTCTTAGTGACCTGATTGATTAAGGAGAAGGCTCATCCAGTCTAAGTGCCCGTATGAGAGAGGGAAAGGGTTGAAATAGACCTGACCTTTGTGGCCTCCTCAACGAGGACTAGGTTCTTTGGAACCAAACCTCGGTAAAACAAATCACCGTGTCTATTTGTGTTGATTTCCATTTGATTTGTTTTCCCTCTTTTCCCTCTATAAAGTTTTCTTGCTAATATTGATTTGAGTTTGCTCTCAAACGTCATCCGCATAAATTGAGCAACTCATAGCAAGAGAAACAATCTTTCGCACTCGGATTTAATTCCAATGCTAACCCTGGCCTTAATGTGTGTTTAAGTTTATAAATTTCAAGTTTCACCTATTCACCCCCCTCTAGGTGACTTTCACTTTGAGAACAAAATAACTCATGAGATCTATTGTTTCCGAAGTGCTTTGGTGCTTTTGGTTCGCCAAGCTCCACTAAAAGGCAGGGGCCTATGTTGAAAACCAAAAGTGGCGGATGGTCCGACCCTAGGGCCCAGACGGTAAGGATGTAAATGGTCGGTAAAATCCAGTAAATTTCCGGTACCGTTTACTAGATTTTTCCAGCCGTTTTCATATTTATCGGGATATATGGTAAACAGGACGGAAACGAAATAGTTTTTTTCAAAAACGGTACGGTAAACGGTGAGACAAACTTACCGTCAGTTTTCGTATTTCTCGGGAAACTTCGGTATATTCCCGTATTCTTCCCGTATTTTCCCGGCCCACGTTAAATTGCATCCACATCAACCATCAGCCGGTTAGCCCATCCCCACGGCTATGGCCCATGGGGCCATGTTGGCCACATGCCCACACAACGCAAGGCAGTAAGGCTGGCAGGCACGCATTGACGCATGTGGTGGACACACACATCCGCCGCCTGTTCGTGTTCCTGTGCGAGACTGCGAGTGGCTGAGTCGGCGAACGGTGAGGCATCTCTAGAGTCCGGACTGCGGCTGTGGACAGCGACGCTATGACGGCGACTCGGCGAAGCCCCAAGCTGCCAAGCCCCCAGGTACCCATCCATCTCTGCCTCTCTGGTCATCTCCTTCCCCTGGTCGATCTGCAGGCGCCAGCCGCCAGGCGCTCCATCGCCGGCCATCCATAAACTCGCCACGGCCACTGTCGTAGCGGTCCGGTCAGGAGGGGCAGGAACAGGAACCGTGGCTCGCACAGTCACACGCATCGAAGCCGCTGCGGTCTGCGCTCTGCGGTGGTGGGCTCTGGCGCAGCCGCGTAGGGGCGTGGGGGACCTAATTTTAGCTATGTGTGTTTGGATCTGATAAACTACAACTAAAATGGCACATACTTACTACTGATTTTGCTGTACAGATTCATCTAAAATGGCACCTACTCCTGGTGATGGTGAAGAACTAGGTGCATCCCTACTAGTACCAGGGCTCCCATCTGAGAGGCACCTGCTGCCACCACCACATCCGTCGTTATGTTCAGGTATAGACATTTTGCAATGCTAGGATGCGTAGAAGCCAATCTCACATGCTCAAATGTTTATGTCCATCAATAACTTCTAGGTTCAAAGAGGAAGACCACTGCAGTTGGTAGTGGAGCTGCACCTATGATTGCTGGATCATCTTCTTCAAGTCATTCCCAGTCATCACCTTCAGTTGCTAGTGCTGTAAGGATATTGTTAATCCTTCAAATGTTGTTGAGGTTGATGATAGTAATGAAGCTGCACCTGAGATGGTGGAAGCGTTAATTTGCACCAAAGATTGGATAGCTACAACAAACAAAGGTAACAATTATAGTTGCTGCTCTTCTTGAGACCAGATAATTCACTAAACTAGTAGTGTTGTTAATTTGTTATGAGACTAGCAGTCCAGCACACGATACCTTTTTATTTGTAATTATACAAGATTTTCTTGTACTAAAATTGTCTTGTATTTGCATCTCAGCTTCCACGCCTGTGGCATCCCTTCCTATAGACATGGAGATTTTAGATGTGATATCTACTTCTTCGGATGTCATAGAAGATATATCAAGTGATCCAGACGACATGCCACATGATTTCTAATTTATGTATCGTGTGTTTCAGACTTATATATTACGTGGTTAAAACTTCAGTGAACATGTATGATCATTTATGTGTGGTCAAGACTCAAGACTATGTATTATGTATTTGTGTGGTTGAGACTTGTATGTGGATGTGAATGAACAATCGTGTTTTAAGACTTATGTATTGTGTTAAAATTTGAGTGGACATGTATAAGTGTATGGCCAATTATATGTGGACAAGATTATGTTTTGTGTACTTTTGTGAATCAGACTTGTTTGTGGCTGTGAATGAACAATTGTGTGGTTAGGATTTGTTTATTGTGAGCTTTTTCGATTACAATTACCGTTTCCCGATCAATTCCGAGCTATTTTGCTCGGATTTATCCGTTTTCGATATACCGGAATTTACCGGTCGTTATCCGTTTCCGACTTTCCCGTTTACCGATTCCGGCCGAACAAAAAATTATACGGGTGAAAACGGCGAGAGGTTTTTTCCGACCGTTACCGACCGTTTTCACCCTTACCAGACGGTCCACGCCTCCGTGATCAGATTAACTAAGGCGATTAGCCTTATCTCGTGTGTGGTTATCCATCTAATCACGTGGGAACTGTTAGCTATCACCTAGGAACGAGTCCATAACTCCCACTATATATATGAAAGGGTATGGCCGATTGAGAACCCCCAAATACATTCTAACTGAGTCAATTACTTTTTTGTCATTCCTTTATCATTCCTGTTCTAGGAGTAAATGTAGCATAGTTTAGTTGTAGTTTTTCACATATCCACTCCCACCTCTATTCGACTCTACGTCATCTAAATCTGTCTTGGGTGGCCTACCGACACTAAGACGACCCTAGGATCTTACCCTGACGAGGTCCCACTCGGTAGGGCAGGATCTATTTCATCTTAGTCTCCACCACTTCCACCTTCTTTATTATCAAGCGACTCTACGTCGTCTAGGAATGTTTCCCATGGGTGAGATATAAGTTTCGACGAGGAGGAAGACAACCTTGTGCCATCGCGGACAGTCCGGCCGTAGACGCGGACCGTCCGAAAGCGTGCTGAAAAGGCGCCGCTCCTGCGCCCAGGTCGTGGACCGTCTGGCCTAGAGCCACGGACCGTCCGCACCGCCGCAGAGAGTACTAGCAAGTGGTTCATCTCCCAGTGTTTGATGCCCAAATCGACACCAACACACTCATAAAATGTTCTCTGAGAATCCATCAACAGAAGATACTCATAGAACGGAGGGAGTATTATATTTGAGTAAGTGATCAACATTATACTAAATCCAGGTTTGCACGTGAATGATGTCTTTTAGAGGATTTGTTCACTTAAAATCTCTTATGATTTAGTTATTAACACGAAATTTTGAACTCTGATTGTTTGTATTTTATTTAGGACAGGGCCGGGAGTTTAAGTTTCACGGTTGTTGACGCCTTTTCGGAGCGCTAAACACTCAACAAGAACCGTGGCGGTGCCCTCTGCACAGGGGCGGACGGTCCGCGCGCAGGGGCCGGACGGTCCGCGGCCTGGTGCGAGGCGCGGCGGTGCTCTCTGCACAGGGGCGGACGGTCCGCGCGCAGGGACCGGACGGTCCGCGGCCTGGTGCGAGGCTAGGGCTTCTCTGCCTGACGGCCGGACGGTCCGCACCCTGGGGGCCGGACGGTCCGCGCGTATGCAGAGGCGGCGGAAGTCGCTGGCGGCGGCCTGGATCTCGCTCCCAGGAGGGACCCCGTTGGGGAGGAGAGATCCTAGGTGATGTCTAGGCTCGGCAGGCCGACCTAGACTCTTCTAATCGGCGTAGAGTCGAAGAGAAGCGAGAATTTGGAGATCGAGAGGCTAAACCTAAACTAGACTAGAACTACTCCTAGGATAAAATTCGAAATAGAAGTTGTATTGATTCGATTGTTGATGATTACAAATCGGTCGTAGACCTCTCTATTTATAGAGGAGGGGGGCTGGACCCTTTACACAACTGATTCTGAGCTAATCCCGCGAATATAGCTAACAACCGTAGCACAAAACTCGGAACCCTAAACTGCTCTGCGCATGCGCGGACCGTCCGGCCCACAGGCGCGGACCGTCCGGCCTTAGGGCCGGACCGTCCGCCAGCTCAAAACTGTGCTCAACATATGCCCCCTGCCTTTTGGTGGAGCTGAGCAAACCAAAAGCAACTAACTCGATGTGATTACATCGGTTCTCTTAGGCATCTTGCCACATACTAGGATGGTACTGTTTGAGGAAACGCCCATTCAAAGCCTTAGGCAAATCCTTGCCTTGTAATGTTTGTAGCAAATAGGCGTTGCCAGACATCACATGTTTTACTTTATAAGGACCCTCCCAACTTGGCGACCATTTCCCGAACTTCCGGTCTTTATTCCTTAGAGGCAGAATGGTCTTCCACACCAGGTCCCCTACTTGAAATGATTTTGTTTTGACCTTCTTGTTGTAGGCCCTGGCTACCATGATCTTGTCCTTTTCTATTGCTCCCAAAGCTATCATCCTCTTGTCGGTCACCTCATCAATATTATCCATCATTGAATTATAATAATCAGTAACAGTTAGATCATTTTGTCTGGCAAACCTGACAGCATTCAAACTTATTTCTACAGGCAACACTGCTTCCTGCCCATAGACAAGCTCAAAAGGAGATACTTTAGTAGCCCTATGTTTAGAAATTCTATGATCCCATAAAGCTTCAGACAAAATCTTATGCCAATGTTTAGGATTATCAGATATCTTCTTTTTTATCAAATTAATCAATGTCCTATTACTAGACTCGGCCTGTCCATTGGCCTGAGCATAATATGGAGATGAATTAAGTAGCTTAATCCTGTATGATTCGGCAAATTCACGTACCTCCTTTGACATAAAAGAAGTACCTTGATCTGTAGTCAAGGTCTGGGGAATGCCGAATCTATGAGTAATATGCTCAGTTATGAACTCAATTACCTCCTTGTGCGTCATGTTCTTCAGAGCAACGACTTTAGTCCATTTGGTGAAATAGTCAGTGGCAACTAACACGAACCGATGCCCCTTTGATGATGAAGGATGAATTTCTCCAATAAAGTCTAATCCCCATCCTCTGAAAGGCCAAGGCTTGATGATAGGATGTAATTCAGCTGCAGGGACCAACTGTAGGTCGCCGATTTTTTGACACACCTGGCAACCCTTGTAGTACTTGAAACAATCAGCTATCATGTTAGGCCAATAAAAACCAGACCTTCGCAACAGCCATTTCATCTTTGGAGCCGATTGGTGGGTACCACAAATTCCTTCATGTACTTCGGCCATGGCCAATATAGCATCATCTAGGCCCAAGCACTTAAGCAGGACGTCGTTGACTGTTCGGCGATAGAGTTCATCACTCATCAAGACATACTTGAAAGCTGTTCGCCGAATGTTCTTATCTGTCCTGATATTGGGATTTCTTAAATAATTAAGTATAGGTGTCCTCCAATCACTTGCATCGGCTTCATTATCAGCCGAATCAATTAAGAGAACACTTCTGGTAACCCCGGACGGTCCGGCGTCTCGACGCGGACGGTCCGCGACCTGGGGAATTGGCCCTGCACTGGTTATCAGATTCTCAGCGTTGTGAAATCTCCCTCGCTTTATCCGATAACCTGATGCGTCTTGTGCCAAATTGTTAGCTCTATGATTCTCAACTCTAGAGATATGCCGAATACTGAATTCGTCAAAAGAATGAATTATACCCCAACATTTTTCAAGGTAACTATTTAGAGTACCATCAAAACATTGATATTCTTCTAACACTTGTTGGACAACCAGCTGAGAATCACCAAATACCTTCACATGTCTTACTCCCATACCATTTAAAAGTTCTAAGCCGAATAGGAGGGCCTCATATTCGGCTTGATTATTAGTGCAATAAGTTTTCAATCGGCTAGAGAAGTCGAAGGAGACATTACTTGGTGAAACAAGTATGATGCCAATTCCTTGCCCTTCATTGCAAACCGATCCATCAAAACATAAAGTCCAAGGAGTAATAGTGAGGTATGACATGTCTAGTTTATGAATATCATTAATCCGATGTTCTACAATGAAATCCGCTATGACTTGGCCTTTCATAGATTTCAATGGTTCATAGGCCAAGTCATATTCTATGAGTGCATAAGCCCACTTACCAATTCTACCACTCATAATTGGGTTATGAAACATGTATTTAATCACATCGGCTTGACCGGAAACAGTGCAATGACTAGACAGTAAATAACATCTACATTTGGTGCATGCATAAAACAAGCATAAGCATAACTTCTCAATAAAAGTGTACCTTGTTTCAGCATCCACCAACCTTCGGCTTAGATATGTCACCACATGCTCCTTCCCCTTAGTTTCTTGTGTCAGAACAGCCCCAATGACTTTATCTTCAGCTGCAATGTATAATCGGAATGGTACTCCTGCTCGTGGTGCTTTTAATACGGGAGCCGAAGATAAATATTTTTTGATGCGATCAAATGCTTCTTGTTGTTCTGCCCCCAAGCGAATTCGGCATCATTCTTAAGCCGAAGAATAGGGGTGAACGCATCAATCTTCCCGGCTAGGTTAGAAATAAACCTTCATAAATAATTCACCTTGCCGAGAAACTTCTATACCTCGACCTTACAGGTCGGAGGTCCCACATTCCGAATAGACTTGATTCGGTCAGGGTCTATCTCTATACCATGTTCATGTATGACAAATCCTAAAAACTTACCAGCCGACACTCCAAAAGCACATTTACGTGGGTTCATTTTCAAACCATACCGACGCATTTTATCAAAGGCTTTGCGCAAATCAGCTATATGAGAACTAAACTCAGCCGATTTGACTACAATATCATCAATGTAAACTTCCACAGTGTTTCCTAACAAATCATGGAAGATCAAATTCATAGCCCTCTGATAAGTAGCACCAGCATTTTTCAGAACAAATGTCATGACAACCCACTCAAATAAACCAATGAAGCCTGGACATATAAAGGCCGTTTTAGACGCATCTTCTTCGGCCATGAAAATCTGATTATATCTGGCATTACCATCAAGGAAGCAAATAATTCTATTTCCTGATGCATTATTGATTAATGTGTCGGCTATGGGCATGGGATATTCGTCTTTAGGAGTTGCTCTATTTAAATTGCGAAAATCAATGCATACTCTAAGCTTACCCGACTCCTTATTCTCCACCGGCACAATATTGGAGACCCACTCTGCGTATCTACACGGTCTGATAAAATCAGCTTCTAGCAGCCGGTGGATTTCGTCCTTAATGCGTGGGAGAAGATCTAGACGAAATGTTCTAGCTCTCTGCTTGAAAGGTCTAAAACCAGATTTAATAGGCAGCCGATGCTCTACGATCTCTCGGCTTAATCCAGGCATCTCAGTGTAATTCCAAGCAAAGCAATCTGAATATTCCTTCAATAGACCGATCATCTCATCTCTAGGATCGGTCTCCAGGGTCTTGTTTACAAAAGTCGGCCTTGGAGTTTTACCATCTCCTATGTCAATCTCCTCCAAAGGATCGGCTGATGTAAACCCCTGTCCTAGTTTATCAAGATCTCTGAATTCCTCTATCATGTCCCCCACAGAGGAATCAGATGATCTTTATGTGATGGCGGACTTTTCGGTCTCGGGGACCGGATCATCCGTAATACTGTCTTTTTGCTACGGTAGATGTTCGGTCTTAAAGTCCGAACTGTTTTGTGACAGACCAGACCATCTGGCTTTGAGAGCCGAACTGTCCGTGATCAAAGACTCATGAACTTTGTGTGTATTCATCATTTAAACTTTATTTAGGATTTAGCCGATTCTCCATTGTAAGGAAAATGGACCCCGGACCATTTGGCTAATTGAGTTTTGGTGTTTGATGATTAACACAACTTGTGGACTAATATGTTTGCTAGTGTTTATAATTATAGTTCACAGGATGCGAAGAGAATTGGACCAAGGCAATGAGGATGCAACACCTCAAAAGAAGACATAAAAAGATGCATAGGAGTCCAATACTCAAGAACTAAAGAAGCCCGAAGAAATCAGCAAAGGAATCCAAGATGCGGGCTGTCAGCCAGCGCCTGGTGGCGCACCGGACATTGATGTCCGGTGTGCACCGGACTGTCCGGTGTGCACCGGACTGTCCGGTGCGGCACCGGACAGTCTGCGCAGAGAGGCCACAGACATGCGCTCTCTGGCTGTAGCACCGGACTGTCCGGTGTGCACCGGACAGACGGCAACGGTCGGATCCAACGGTCGACTGCTACAGGCGCCAACGGTCGGCTGACGTGGCGTGCACCAGACACTGCACAGTGGATGTCCGGTGGTGCACCGGACTGTCCGGTGCACTCGACGACAGAAAGCTGCTGCTTTCTGTCCAACGGCTAGTTTGGGGTGTGGAGGCTATAAATATCACCCCAACTGGCCATTCTCAAGTGTGGGAGCCCAAGCAACATACCAAGACACATAATGCATATTTCCAAGAGCTCAAACACCCAAGTGCTTAATAGAATCACTCGGTGATTAGCGTAGGTGCTTTGCGAAGTGCTTAGGTTAGTTAGACCGCTTTAGCGCTTGCTCTAGGTGAACCCTAGTTAGTTGAGTGAGTTTTGTAAAACCACACAACCCCTTGGCTCTTGTGTGAGTCATTGTAATTGTACCGAGTGGGGCGAGAGTCTTGCGAGACCGTGACAACAGCGTTTGTGTCACGGCCGCCACCGTGTACCGGAGGGAACGAGGCCCGTGGTGTTTCGGCCGGAAGCTCGATAGTGGAGACGGCGGGGAGCGTCCGAGAGGAGCCGGAAGCGGAGCACCACTTGCGCGTGGAGAAGGCCCGCGGCTCTCTACGGAGTTACTCGTCCGTGGTGCTTGGCCCTCGCGTGGGCTTCCCTTTGCGTAGGGGCACCAACGAGGATTAGTCGGGACCTTGCGTGGTTCCGGATACCTCGGTAAAAATACCGGCGTCATCCACGAGAGTTTGCTTCTCTACTTTGCTCTTTAAGTTTCCGCATTTATATTAAGCATTTAAGTTTCAATCTTATATTCAAACTTATTTAGTGTAGATTGAAACTTAGCCTTTGCGGTAGAGATAGCAACACTTAGACAAAACCTAGATTGCACTCTCTAGTTTGATTATTTGCATAGGTTTTGCTCTAGGGATTTAATTGTGGCCTAGTTTAGTAAAAGTTTTAGAAGTCCTAATTCACCCCCTCTTAGGCGTCACCCATTTCCTACATCCATCGGCTCTAGCATTACCGGAATGAAACCTTTCTTATCTATACTTATGAACTGATAATCAGAAAAATCTACTCCTGTGAGACATGTAGCAGTCTCATAAGTCCAGAGTACAGGGGCATCAGCCATAGCGATGCAGGCCGATACATCAGCATGTACTTGTTCTACATCATCGCCTACCCATTGTATTAACATTTGATGTAATGTAGAAGGTATACATTGATTGGCATGAATCCAATCTCTGCCTAGAATTAAACTGTAATTTCCTTCTACATCAGCGACGAAGAATGCAGCAGCAAGGGTCTGAGTCCCGATGGTTAATTCAACGGATGTGACTCCCCTGGCTTTAATCGAACTATCCCCAACACCGCTGAGGGTCATGTTGGTCTTGACAAGTTCGTCATCCTGTTTTCCTAATTTTCTGTATAATGAATAAGGCATTAGATTTACAGTTGCCCCTCCATCTACCAACATCTTAGCAATTGGTATTCCATCAATGTGACCGCGCACGAAGAGCGGCTTTAAATGATTTACCGATTCCTTTGGTTTAGTAAAGGCGGCTTCTTTAGGACCGAAATCGAACTGGGCAACAATAGGTTCATCATCGCCGATAATAGTACAATCGGCAGAAAATGTAATAACATTTATATCCATACCTAGGCGTTCTGGAGAAGCCTCGTAGTCGACCAAGTCTTCTCCCAGCAGGTCATCTTCTTCCATTGATGTTGGCGTGTCGTTGGAGGCTTCCTGGTGTGGTGCGGACGGTCCGGACTCCGGGGGCAGACGGTCCGCGCCTGGTGCAGATTGCCCAGTCTTGCTGGCCAGGCTCCCTGCCATACCTGCAGGGTGCTGTACAAGTGTTGTTTCATTTTCTATTTTTGTGGCCGTTTGATTTTCCTCAACGGCCTTTGGTCTCCATTTCTTTTGCGGTGGCGGGTACTGTGGATGTGTGTCATTGAATATCTTTTCCGCCTCCTTTTCCTGGCTCTCCTTCGCTCTTAGGCGCTGTAATTTCCGCTTTTGGGACCGTGTCAATCCTGCTGGGCACCATCGAGGCATGGAGTATTTTGGATCGGCTGTTTTGATGGTAGCCGTATCTTCTTTTTTGGTTATGTTGGCCGATTCACCAAAAATCATCGGCCCTTTATTATCTTCCTGTATGACGACGTCTGTAGTACCTATGTTGATGACGTCCTTCTTTGTTGTCCTTTTGGTTGCTGCAGGTATATGCCCCCCTGTCGGATTGGTCGGCCTTGGAGGCCGAGTAGTC
This sequence comes from Zea luxurians, assembly GCA_029449295.1. Classification (NCBI taxonomy): domain Eukaryota; kingdom Viridiplantae; phylum Streptophyta; class Magnoliopsida; order Poales; family Poaceae; genus Zea; species Zea luxurians. The sequence goes on along the minus strand of JAOPSE010000082.1, from coordinate 5,612,004 downwards.
CGGCAATCCTGTTGGGTCTGTGCTTGGTGACCGAATTGAGCGGTGCTCAATCGATCTTGTACTGGTAGCGTCAACCTGTCAAAAAAAGATGTTTGGGGTGCCCCCCAGGCGGGGTACTGTGGCATCCCAAATGGATATGGTGGCACGCCCCACATTTGATTTGGGACATACGGTGAAGGTAAATATGTGTATGGATATGGCATAGGCGGATAAGGTGGAGGTGTCCATGTAGGTATGTTAGGTCTCAGTTGCACAGTATGACCTTTCATTTCTTCCGATTGGTGAGGTGGTCCAATCGGCCTTACCTGACGCTGCTCATGAATGGGTGAGCGAGGTCGCTTTGCTGGCCGGTCACTGGGGCCGGCCTTCTTTTTTACGTATTTAGACAATAATTGATCAAAAGTTGGGCTGGCTTTGACCAACCGACCAGCCGCCTTGAACGTATTTGTTTTCCACGTACCTATCTCTGGTCGTCGTGGTTTGAAAGTACGTGGTCGTTGTGAGTCTTGAGCACGGCCGGACCGTCCGCTGGAGTTCTCCGAACCGTCTAGCGGGGTCCCGGACCGTCCGCGCCTATGTGCCGGACCGTCCGGAATGCGCAGCACGGATTCCTGCATCTGTCTCCCTGTCTGCGCTTGCCCCCCAGTGCTAGAGGCTGTGATGGTCACTTTCAGGGTCTCCCCTCCACCGGGAGTCTTCTCGGCCACCACTTTCCTGCAAGAAACTTTACGACCCTCATCGGCCTCTTTAGCATCGTTGATGACTGTCTCTTTGCCTTTGCCTTTATCGGCTGTGTTCGGCCGAACCAGGACTTTCTTGCCCTCGAAGTCGATCATGTTCATCGGAAAGGGCTCTGTATCTACCTGCATTTCCTGAAATTTCAATCGTCCCTCGTTAATGGCCGATTGAATCTGTCGACGGAATACATTACAATCATTAGTGGCATGAGAAAATGAGTTATGCCACTTGCAGTACGCACGACGTTTTAGCTCGTCGGCTGATGGGACAGTGTGATTTATTTTAATGTTGCCATTTTTGAGTAATTCGTCAAATATTTTATCACACTTACCAACATTAAACGTAAACTTAACCTTCTCTTGTCATTTCTTTTGAGCTGGCTGTAAGGAGGAACAAGCCGAAGATTTGGCCTGCTTTGGCCAAACCATTTCAGCAGCATACACTTCTGCTGATTCGTCATCTGAGCTACTTTGGTCGCATTCTACTATATGTACGTTGTGACGAATTGTTTTAGCAGTTTCTTTGCTCCGGCTTTCACAAGCCAAAGCTCTCTGGTGTAACTGTGCTAGTGTAAAAAATTGGATGCCTTCTAATCTTTCTTTTAAATAATATCGTAGACCATTAAAGGCTAATCCTGCTAGCTGTTTTTCTGCTAAATGAATTTGGAAGCATCGGTTTCTTGTATCTCGGAATCTCCGGATGTAATCATTAACCGATTCATCTTTTGCCTGTCGCAATGACACTAAATCTACCAAATCCAACTCGTAGTCACCGGAGAAAAATTGTTCATGAAATTTTTGTTCTAGATCCCCCCATGATGAAATGGAATTAGGAGGTAAAGTGGCATACCATGCAAACGCGGTTCCTGTTAGAGATAATGAAAACAAACGTACGCGAAATGCCTCCGTGTCAGCCAATTCTCCTAATTGTGCTAAAAACTGGCCTATGTGTTCACGCGTGTTCTTTCCTTGATCACTCGAAAATTTTGCGAATTCGGGTATCCTGGTTCCCTGTGGGTATGGGTGGTGATCAAATCGGCTGTCATAAGGTCTCCGATATGATTGCCCCCTAGGGACCATGCTTACTCCGAGCTTATCTCGGAACGCCCCGGCTATTTCTTCTCTTACTATATCAATGGCAGCCGGTGCAAGACCACCGGCCCTCTGGTCAAACATAGGTGGGGTGGTTGTACGTTAGTATGTTGTCTTTCTCCCCATTGGTTTGAGCTACGTGGTGCATTGCCACTTGCCCTATATGGTTCATATGTTCGATCGTTCCTTCGTGGCCTTCTAGGTGGGGCCAGAAAGTTTTTCTGGCCTCTAGATCTTGAATTAATGGGTTGATGCATTGCATAGTGCGATGGGAAGTGTTGTTGGGACGGGTGAGGATTCAGGTAACAATCCTCCTCAAAAAGGTCATGCGCGGACTATCCGGACATTGGCCCGGACCGTCCGTGATTATATGCGGACCGTCCGTCGTTGTATGTGGACGGTTCGACTGGGTAGTTTAGATTCTGTGTCGTGCGTGGTGGCTCGGGCGCATATCTAGGTAACTCATTAAAAATATGCCCGACTGTTGCTGGCCCGGACGGTCTGCGCTCGCGTGCGGACGGTCCGGGCATGTGCAGATCGGCTGATTTGCTGCTGATTTGCGGTTGCTCAGGGTATGTGTCCATCGGTATCCCATAAAGGGATTGTGACTGGTCATGACAACTTATAGCCGATGTATTACGCGTGTTACCCCCTAACTCAACCTCGTGCGAAGGAAAATTTGTGATATTAGATTTATCAAATGCACGTACTAGTCTCTTAAAATCGCTTTGCATACCCCTATGATGTTCTGCATTTGTTCACGTTGCTCTTCTACATAATTTCTAAGAGATTGTAGCTCGTTGGTATTACTTACATTGGGGATATCTGGTGTGGGTTGGAGCGAAGCCGGATCCGTCGCCCGATGTCGGACGACCTTGTTGTTCCTGTCCACTTTAAAGTTGGCCAAGAATTTTGCTTTTGCCTCCTGGATCATACGCTCCTTGTGCTCCTCAAACTGAAGTTGTTCGTCAGCCGGCAAGGTTTCCCAAGTCGGCTCTATGATGTTGCTTGGGGAAATATCAGAGCTATCCCTTGAACCAGCCATTAAGGGTCGATTTGATGCGTCTATATTTATCTTCCCCAGCGGAGTCGCCAAAAAGTATGTTGACGCATTTTCGGAGCGCCAAACACTCAACAAGAACCATGGCGGTGCCCTATGCACAGGGGCGGACGGTCCGCGCGCAGGGGCTGGACGGTCCGCGGTCTGGTGCGAGGCGCGGTGGTGCTCTCTGCACAGGGGCGGACGGTCCGCGCGCAGGGACCGGACGATCCGCGGCCTGGTGCGAGGCTAGGGCTTCTCTGCCTGACGGCCGGACGGTCCGCGCCCTGGGGGCCGGACGGTCCGCGCGTACGTAGAGGCGGCGGAAGTCGCCGGCGGCGGCCTGGATCTCGCTCCCAGGAGGGACCCCGTCGGGGAGGAGAGATCCTAGGTGATGTCTATGCTCGGCAGGCCGATCTAGACTCTTCTAATCGGCGTAGAGTCGAAGAGAAGCGAGAATTTGGAGATCGAGAGGCTAAACCTAAACTAGACTAGAACTACTCCTAGGATAAAATTCGAAATAGAAGTTGTATTGATTCGATTGTTGATGATTACAAATCGGCCGTAGACCTCTCTATTTATAGAGGAGGGAGGCTGGACCCTTTACACAACTGATTCCGAGCTAATCCCGCGAATATAGCTAACAACCGTAGCACAAAACTCGGAACCATAAACTGCTCTGCGCATGCGCGGACCGTCCGGCCCACAGGCGCGGACTGTCCGGACCGCGGACCGTCCGACCCGCGGACCGTCCGGCCTCAGGGCTGGACCGTCCGCCAGCTCAAAACTGTGCTCAACAACGGTCACGCGTGGATTAACATAAATCTGACTATATATCCAAACATGACAATATTTTGAGCATAAGTCACGGACAAATTGTAAACATGGAACGCATAACACGGACGTTCTACGTAGACGTTACTTTCGTGTCACGCAGCAAGCAAGGCAAGTTCAAAGTCTCCCACGGGGTGGCGGCGCTGCTGAGCCGACGGCGGCGTGCCAGGTCAGTGTCATCTCTATCTCCGACGCGAAACGATCCATGGCTGGGCGTGGCAGCACGATTGGCACGGCCACGGCTTCCTTCCCGTCGCTGCCGCTAACGGGAACAAGGAAGCTTGCCCCAAACACGGTGGTCACGACGCCGCCGAACACGGGCACGCCCCACCCCAAGTCAACACGATGGAACCCGGCGTGCCGGGTGTCCGACACGGCGAAGACGTTAGCCATCGTCGCCAGCGCTGGCGGGCACCCGCGGCGCCGGGCGAGGAGGTCCACCGCCGACCGCACGTACTCGGCAGTCACCGCCGTCTTCGCCTCCCGCACCAGCTCCACCGCGTTGTCCAGCCCCAGCGCCAGCAGCGCCCCCGCGGCGGCCCGAGCCACCGGGTACGCGACCGCGTTGCCGTAGTAGCCGTCGGGGATCCCCAGGCCACGAACGCCCCTGCAGTTGGCGACGACCACGAGGCTCACCTCCTCGCCAGGCGCGAGCTCCAGCGCCGCCGTGCGTGCACGCCAGATGGCCGCCGTGAGGGCCTCGTAGCTCGTGGTCGTGTCCCGGAGGCGCGACGGGAGGCGCTTCTTGATCGCCGCGACGTCGCGCGGGCCGAAGGTGAATGTCCGCACGACCATGTCGCCGTCTCCGGGCGGCGGCGGGGGCTGCGGTACTACAGGCACGACGTCATGGTCGCGGCGATGGGGTTGGAGTATGCCGGCTGGCTCCGGTAGGCTGCGCGCTTCCAGGACCTCCCGGGACCACACGGGCGCAACGGTCGGCGCAGCGAGGCCGCGCGCGAGCTCGGCCACCGCGGACACGAACTGGGCGACGCCGTGGGCGTCGCACATGGTGTGGTTGAGGCGGAGCGCCAAGACGAAGCCGCCGCACAGGAGCCGTGTCACCTGGACGAGCAGCAGCGGGCAGCCGAGTACGCCGCCGCTGCCTTCCACGTCGAACAGCAGCTGGTCCACGCACGGGAACGGCGGCCTCAGCCCGCCCGTGGCCGCCTCCAGCTCCGCGAGGCGCACGTCGGCGTCGGCCTCCACGAACATCACCCCCTCGCCGGTGCAGTCGACGGCGAGCTTCCGCCCCTCCTCCACCTCCCGCAGCCGCCCCGCGAGCGGGTAGTACGGGACCAGCGCCTCGCTGAGCGCGCGGCGGACGGCGGCCGCCGGGTCGGCGTTGGTGGCCCGTGACCCGGACCTGCCGCGGTAGAAGAACATGAGCCGCTCGTGGCGCCGCAGAATGGCCTGGTCGTCCAGGTCCGACAGGCGTTTGGTGTCGCGGGGCGTCGGCGCGGCAGGACCGACGAGCTCCGCCTCGCGCCGGCGCACGGCGAAGGCGAGCGTCGACATGCCTGCGCGTGCTTCAGCCCTTCTTTCTTTGCGCAAAATGTCCGGAGCCAGCCACCGGTGGCTTTGAAAATGTCCTTTCCCTATAGCAAAGCAATCAAGAGCTTCGATGCATGGCTATGAAAGGTGCCTTGTTGGAAACATGCAACCAGCCAGAGAAATTTCGTGCATGCAGCTGACCATCCTGTGGTCTTCGAATTGATTGCAGTGGATCCCAAGTCAGACTGGTCACGTTGGTTGAGGTGACGTAGCGTGTGTTTCTTTGGTGCGGTTATTGTTCCGGTTCACGTTTTTTTTTCAAAAAAATCCTTTCAATTCCATCCAAACTTATACGAATCCCTTCAATACTATCAGAATTTATAGCTTCCATTAAATATCATAAAATTTAAATTTTAATCTCTTAAATATCATCACCGTTAGTTTGATGCTAATGCCATTAGTTCCATTTAAAACAAATCCCTCCAATGCCATCAAAATCTATACAAATCCCTTTAATACCATTAGAAATTAGTTCGATCTATTTAGGTTTTAAAATTTCTAGAATAAAAAAATATAGACCAAAATTTTAAAATTCCATGATTTTTAAAAACTTCAGTCTATATTTTTTGAAACTCCAAAATTACTTCGATATATTAGTTCAATCTATTTGCTTCCTAATAATTTTAGAAAAATATATATGAAAAAACGAATAGATCAAATTGGTATAAACGAATAACCACATAGTTTTCTGGGTTCTAAAAAATGTACTGAAATTTCACAAAAAATTATTTAAATATTTTTAGATCTTCAATCCACATTTTTAGAACCCAAAATTTTTGAAACACGAATATATCACATTGATTTTTAGAATTTACCTCACTTTGTCATCATTAGTGATTGTTGTTAGTTTGGAAAAAAATATTAGGAATCAAATAGACCGAACTGATATAGCGGAGTAATTTTTGGGGTTTACAATCGTGGAATTTTAAAAAGCTGGTTCATATTTTTTGATTCTGGATTTTTTAAAACCCAAATAGATCGAACCAATTTCTAGTGGCATTAAAGGGATCAATATAGATTTTAATGACATTGGAGAGATTGACTTTAAATAGAACTAACGACATTAGCTTCAAACTAATGGCAATGGCATTTAAGTGATTACAATTTAAATTTGATGATATTGAAAGGAAGCTATAAATTTTGATGACATTGAAGGAATTGGTATAAATTTGGATGGGACTGAAGAGATTTTCTCTTTTTCTACATGGAAGAGAGAAGAGCTTGTTCGCTGCTGCTTTAATATGTATGCGACTGTGACTTCTACAGTATTTCATCTTTATGGATTATAGATTTAGTAGTCTGAACAGCTGCAATAGCTATGACCGTAGAACAGCTAAATAAGCCGAGGACATGCATGCAAATGAAAAAGTAAGATAGCCAATATATAATAAATGTAGAAAAATAAAATGAAATAGACATAACGTGGGGCCTTTAAACTACTAACAATTTTCTTTTTGCCGTGTTGCCGTAGTCGCCGGCGGTGGTCACTGGTCAGCACGTGTTGCCGTAGTAGCCGGCGGAAGCGCCAGCCGCCAGGTCGGATCGGGCCGAATTTTTTTGCATTTTAACCTTTTTTAGAAAAAAATTTTACGTTTACACCTTAAAAAATTTTAATAGCAATTTTAGACTCTTTGCTCGGCGCCATAGGCTATGACACCGAGGTAACACAGCTCGGCGCCATAGCCTATGGCGTCGAGGTACGTGCTACGCTGGCACACCTGGATGCTGTGGCGCCGACGTGGCACCAAGCTCGGCGCCACAGATCTTGGCGCCGAGCTCGGTTGTGTTTTAACAGTTTTGTTGGAAAGCTATAAGCACAAATCTTGTCTAGCCCAGTTGGTAGAGCACAAGGCTCTCCACCTTGTGGTCCTAGGTTCAAGCCCCATAGTTTGCATTTCAATATTTTTTTTGTCTTTATCATTGATTTGTTTTTTTGTTTATGTCGCTGATGTGTCTATACAAATTTATTTTTGGATACCATGATCCTCGTTTTTTTTGGAGTAAATTAAAACACGAGCAGTATAAGCATGACACTTAAACCTGTCGATTCGCAGCAAGCATGCCCAGTGCCGCACAACCACCGTATCTCCCTCACAGTCTCACTCCCTGATGCTCGTTGCCTGCCAGCCTGCCTAATCTATAAGCTCATCGCCGTCGAGGTAGTGCTCAGCCGCTCTCTTCTATTTCTACAAGTGGTCAGGTAGTATTATTAGTATGTTGCATGGCTAATGGCCGATGGCCTGCGAGTATGGTTGGCTTTATGGGCGTATGGGCATGGCTGAGCACTGCTTATATTGAGCACTCTCTTCTATTTCTAAAGGAAAATACTAGCCATGCTTGCTGCGAATCGAGAGGTTTAAGTGTCATGCTTATACTGCTCGCATTTTAATTTACCAAAAAAACGAGAATCATGGTACCAAAAATAAATTTATATGAACACATCAGCGACATAAACAAAAAAACAAATCAATGATAAAAACAAAAAAATATTGAAATGCAAACTATGGGGCTTGAACCTAGGACCACAAGGTGGAGAGCCTTGTGCTCTACCAACTGGACTAGACAAGATTTGTGCTTATAGCTTTCCAACAAAACTGTTAAAACACAACCGAGCTCGGCGCCAAGATTTGTGGCGCCGAGCTCGGTGCTACGTCGGCGCCACGGCGTCCAGATGTGCCAGCGTAGCACGTACCTCGGCGCCATAGGCTATGGCGCCGAGCTGTGTTACCTCGGCGCCATAGCCTATGGCGCCGAGTAAAGGGTCCAAAATTGCTATTAAAATTTTTTAGGATCTAAACGTGATTTTTTTTTCTAAAAAAGGGCTAAAATGTAAAAAATTCGGTCGGGCACGCCCCTGAAGCCGACGAGGTTCGCGGCAGGCCCGGCCCGTTTGATTGCGGAGACGTGGGCTGCACCGAACGTGGGACGTATGATCATGTTGAATATTTGGTTTTTGACCCACCAAGATGAGGAGCTGAGGAGGAAAGCGGCGATTCCACATGCGCACTTGCAATGTGAGCTCGAGCAGAAATGCAGCCGGATGCTCTGCTTGGCGCAGTTTATTTCATAACTTTTTTTTTAATAAACGATGGTGAATAGTCTGTTAAAATCTAGTTTGTCTCGTTGTCGATAAGTATGTTTTTCCAAAGTCCACATATCGTCCATGATACTATTTTAAGTTCATATTTTTAGGTCTATATATGGTTACTACACTTGATAAACTCTATTAATACTAATAATAAGAAGTGATCAATATTCTGGAGGCAAATAACCAACATGAACAACTCCACCATAAAATCTCAACATCACCGTACCTCCAAACAATGGACGGATTAGCGGCGGACGAACAATAAGAAGATTCTTATGTGTGGCTACTGTACTAATGGACCCTGCTGAGGGCAATAAGAAGGGGCCAATATTCTAGGGCAAATAGCCAACACATACAACTACACCACAAAAGCTTTATGCCACCGTACCTTCAAGCAATTGAAGGATAAGTTATTGATGAACAGTAAGAAGATTACTCTTTTTAATGGCATCTACAGCAGCTTGTACGCGCCTTAGACGAGTGAAGCAAATAATGATATGCTGCTTGAAGCGGCCAAATAAAGTTTCCGCGACAAGACTGGAGAAATCGAGTTCAAGATGTGGCACGCTCATCACCATCAACCTAAGTGGTGCACAAACACATTGATGATGACTCAAGTGATTGGAGCAAAAAAAAATATGTCTTAACTTAGATGGCGATCATAGGCCAGTGTCAAAAAAATATGGACACACCACATTAGCTACAATAGGGCAAGAGCTCAACACAAGAGGAAGGGTCCAACAAGTAGCAGCGAGTCTCTATCTAAGCATACAGAAATATTAAAGAAGCTCTACAATATTAGCAAGAGGATTGCTCTAACTAAACTATTTGAACAAATTAACAAATTGGTAGATCATTCCACATAGGGATGAAAGTGAATAACCGAATTGTTAGGATATATTTAATATTTTAATATATATATATATATATAATTTGATGCCTATCTTTTCTTATATTATCAAACACATTATTATAAATAAGAATATTTTTTGTATAAATTGTGTTATGCATTGTTTTCTCTATACAACAAAAAGGTAAAAAATAACTAAATCTATATCCAAATTTTATGAATCATTTGGCAAGATATATGATAAATTTGAGATTTATATTTTATAAATCTTTACCATCTTAATGCTAAAAACAAGAATTATAAATTTACATTGCAGATCTTATATCCTATTTATCTGTAGTCAAAGGAAAAAATTGATATCTAAATAAGTATCTGTTTTCGTCCGTTTTCATCCCTTCCACCACCACTATGGACAAAGATAAAAAAGACTCATAAATTGGTCTTAAAAAAGTTGACAAAGCAACTTAAATTAGAGAATGAAGAAGTAACGAAAGAGGTGGAAGAAAAAGATTATGAAGAGAAGTAGTTTATTAGTTATATTTATGAATTATGTAATTTTGAATATTTCAATTATATATTTTTTGAACGTTTTTATGAATTATGTATTTTTAATTCTTAATTATATAATCAGATGCATTTTTATTTTGATAAAATATTATGTTTTATGTCAACTAAAAATGTGTAAATTAAAATTGATATGACACTAAAATGGATGCAAGGTAAGGTTAAAGGTTATACACTAAAGCAATGTGTACATAAGAGCTAAGAGGATCAATACTAGGATCAATAGTTAATGTGCGGGACCGAATTAGTCGGAATAACATCTCGCCTGTTTTCATTTTACATTTTATTTCGAAATCTGGACCATCGAAAGCTAGTCCCTATTTTTATTTTATATTTTATTTCAGAAACTGAACCATCGAAAATAGAACTAGCAGGATAATGAAAATAAACCAAAATGAACGAATAAATTGATAACGGGCTAGAATTTGACATAAAAAAGCAAAAACATCACCATATAAAATTATACATATAGAGTATAAAAATACAGTAGTATTGTGATCCATTGAAACATCTCATCTAGACACATAAAAATAATATATTATAATATACATATAGCTACTCAATAAAATAATCAATTATAGAATAGTTTGTTGCGATGTGAGTATATGACATAGTCGTATATGATTTGTTCTTTGTATTATCTAAAATAAAATATTATACATGGATAAAAACGAGTTATTCTGACTAGAAATGGGAAAGCAAAAACGGTCGGAAAAACATACATACCATTTTCATCCTATTTTCACATTGTCAAAAACGAAAAACAAAAAACGATTGAAATATCCATAAACACGAATTCAAACGGATTAATATTGAAATCAAAGCGAAATGGAACATATCGCAACCGTTTTTACCCCTATATGTGATATGATATACTACCTCCGTTTTTTAAGTAAAATTTGAGCTATACAGCGTCAGTAGATAAGATCCTCTATATTAAAAGCAGTCTTATACAGAATGGTAAGTTACTAAAGTTGTACTTCTACGGACCAACTCGCATGACACCGTTACGAGTACCCTGATTGAAACATGATTTTTTTCAGGGTCCTTTGTGTTGTTCACGGCCTTCAAATCACACAAGAGTGACAGCCCAAAAACAAAAACAAAAAAGAAAACTTCCTTGTAATGTGTTTCTCCAAGTGGTCTGAATTTGCTCAGTCTGCTTGCACCACAAAACGATCACCGCTCACGGCTCACCGGGGCCTGTCGGTGCATAGGAACCCCTGTCATCATCAGATTCTAAAAGCAGTCGGCTGCTAGCGGTTGGCGGTTGTTTCGACTTTATTGTGAATTCAGGATGAGGTTGGTTGCCGGATAGTTAGAACATAGATGTTCCTTGGTGTTCTTTACTGTCCCTCTAATTTTGAGGGATAATTGATGATAACACTAGGATAGTCTTAACCCTTGATCCTGAACCAAACAACCTTATTTGAGGGATCGTCCCATCCCGTCCTACCCTGTCATTACAACCAAACGTATGTGTAATACCTACTTTATAAGAAAAATCTAAAAAAATATATTTCTTTATACATATATGTGTTATCTATATTTATCATTTTATTTGAACATCACAATTAAACAAATAAATAAATGACAGAAGACATCCAAAAATAATATATGTATCATGCTGAGGTTTTATTTGGTGTGCATTTTGTGACAACATAAAATGACAAGAAATATATTAAAGCTCAAAGTGGAATTTAAATTCTAAAAGGAATTCTAGAATTTAGAAAAGAGAAGAAAACAAGTATGAAGTGGATATAAAAATAAGTAAATAAAAAATATATTACATCTGCACTAGGGTTTGAATTTGTGTAATTTACTCAAAAGAAACTCATAACAAGATTCAAATTCAAATTTGAGGTTTAAATGAAAAGAAAAAAGGGAATTAAAGGAAAAATATAAAAAGAAAAGGGTGAGAGAAACCCAATTGGGCTAGGTATCGCATTTTGGCCCATCAACACTCCCCACGCGCCCTCTCCGCGCGGCCCAACCGGGGATTCGCGCACACCTGGCATGCGGGCCCGGTCTGGTAGCCGCTGCACAGTCTCTCCCTCATCCCTGTGTCACTGTCACGTGGGCCGGTGATGTCAGCTCTTCCTTCAAAGGAAATGCGTGCATGGCGGAAGCTGCCATCACGTTCTGTTGCGTGGATCTCGCGCGGGGAATCTGCAGCCCCTCCTTCCGACCCGTCCGCGCGGAGGATAAAGGCTCTCCCGGGGACTCAGTCGCCGCGCATCCTCCATCTCCCTACCTTTTTCATGAACCGAGAAAGAGAAAGAGAGAGCTGAGAGCCGCCGCGGGGGAATCTCTGATTCGATCATCGTCTGGACCGTCGTGGGTGCCTGGGATCTTCCTTGGACTCGGGGAAGGGCTATCGTGACCGTTTCACCTAGGATTGGACGCTTGCGACGCCGGGATTGCTCGCCGGACTTTGCGTGAACCCGGAGATCCGTCGTCGCCGCGGATTAGCCTCTCTCGTCGCGCCAACTCGGGTAATTACTCCTCCCTACTATTCGGTATAATTGTGGCTTCGTGTAGCACTCGTCGAGGTTCACTTTAGGGCACGGTAGGGGCGAGGGGCATGTGGCTCCGGCAATCTGCCGCCGTGGTATAACGCGCGCGTGCTGTCGCTGGGTAGAAGAAGCACCGCGGCCGTAGGATGAGAAATGAATGGCGTAGATCAACCGGCTGTAGCTGAATCCATCACAGATGCGTGTGGACCGTCAATCTCTCGCGCAACGGTCGGGATTAGAACCTGGCACATTCGCTCGGGTTCGATAAGATCTACACCGTAGATTTTTGAATCCCGGGGTCGACATCAAGTACTAGTTCAAAGTTAACAGAGATCTAATCCGGGCCGTGTAGCTGTGATCGGACGGCTCGGATCTGCCCATACCCGTTCGGCCTGGACTAAATGCAGATTAGCCCCTCAGTTTTATAAAAACCAACCCGCCGTCCTGCGCCGTGGGGCTCCGTGTCTTAGGAACAATTACCCCATACCCCCTGTGTTCCTGTTTAATTGAGGCCCAGTCCAGAGCATTGTAAAATCAGAGAAATTAAATTTTAAATGGGTTTTAATATATAAATAAGTGCTAGAACTTATAAAATTCATAGAAAATTCATCTCTAGTCCAAATTACTCAATTCCATTTTCTAAAATTTTGTAATATTATTCTCTATCACTTAAAGTCTCTGTTTTGACATGAAAACAGTAAGAAAATAATTTCCTACTTAATCCTATTTCAAGCACATAAAACCTTTGGAAATTCATATCTTAAAATCTATAACTCCAAAATTAATGATTCCTGTTCCTAAGATTTTATTTTAATGTGTAGATTATTATTATGTATTTTGTTTACATGTTTGGTGTGATGTTAATTTTCTCTATATACTGTGCTTGTTTGTATTGTGGCGAGTAGAAAAACATGTGACTGAGGATTCTGGTGACCAACAGATAGAAGTAGCTGAGCATGAGCTCATTGAAGGCAAGTTGTGCCCTTGACCACTGTCGGGGACCATAATTAGGGGTACCCTCAAGATGCCTAATTCTCAGCTGGTAACCCCCATCAGCATAAAGCTGCAGAGGCCTGATGGGTGCGATTAAGTCAGGGATCAGTCCATACGAGCGACTCGATCACGCCTCGCCCGAGCCTAGCCTCGGGCAAGGGCAGCCGACCCCAAGGTGTTTCTGTCTCGCCCGAGGCCCCCTTTTTACGGCAGACACATCTCCGGCTCGCCCGAGGCCTTGCCTTCGCTAAGAAGCAACCCTGACTAAATCGCCGCGCCGACCGACCGAGTCGCAGGGGCATTTAACGCAAAGGTAGCCTAACACCTTTATCCTGACGCGCGCCCCCCGGCAGAGCCGAAGTGACCGCCGTCACTTCGCCGCTCCACTGACCGGTCTGACAGAAGGACAGCGTCGCCTGCGCCATTCTGACTGCAGTGCCACTTGACAGAGTGAGACTGACAGGCAGTCAGGCTTTGCCAAAGGCGCCATAGGAAGCTCCGCCTGACCCAGGGCTCGGACTCGGGCTAAGGCCCCGGAAGACGGCGAACTCCGCTCCGCCCGACCCAGGGCTCGGACCCGGGCTAAGGCCCCAGAAGACGGCGAACTCCGCTCCGCCCGACCCAGGGCTCGGACCCGGGCTAGGGCCCTGGAAGACAGCGAACTCCGCTCCGCCCGACCCAGGGCTCGGACTCGGGCTTAGGACCCGGAAGACGGCGAACTCCGCTCCGCCCGACCCAGGGCTCGGACTCGGGCTAAGGCCCCGGAAGACGGCGAACTCCGCTCCGCCCGACCCAGGGCTCGGACTCGGGCTAGGGCCCCGGAAGACGACGAACTCCGCTCCGCCCGACCCAGGGCTCGGACTCGGGCTAGGCCCCAGAGGACGACGAACTCCGCTTCGCCCGACCCCAGGGGTCGGACTCCGCCCTGGCCTCTGCCGAACGACCTCCGCCTCGCCCGACCCAGGAGCTCGGGCGCGGCCTCGGCCACGAAAGACAGACTCGACCTCGGCTTTGGAGGAGCCTCCACGTCGCCCGACCTAGGGCACAAGCCCGCCACGTCAACAGGAAGCGCCATCATCACCCTATCCCGACCCGACTCGGGCCGCAGAGAACAAGACCGGTGTCCCATCTGGCTAGCTCCGCCAGATAGGCAATGATGGCGCCCCGCTAGCCCCGTGACGATGGTGGCTCTCAGCTCACTTACGGAAGCAGGGGGACGTCAGCAAGGACCCAACCGCTCCGACAGCTGTCCCTCCGCCAGGCTCCGTTGCTCCTCTGACAGCCACGACACCACACCAGCTGGGTGCCAAGATCTCTCCGGTTGCCACGTTGGCATGTACTTAGGGCGCTAGCTCTCCCTCGCTAGACACGTAGCACTCTGCTACACCCCCATTGTACACCTGGATCCTCTCCTTACGCCTATAAAAGGAAGGACCAGGGCCTTCTTAGAGAAGGTTGGCCACGCGGGGACGAGGACGGGGCAGGCGCTCTCTTGGGGCCGCTCGCTTCCCTCACCCGCGTGGACGCTTGTAACCCCCTACTGCAAGCGCACCCGACCTGGGCGCGGTACGAACACGAAGGCCGCGGGACTTCCACCTCTCTCACGACCCGTCTCCGGCCACCTCGCTTTCCCCCCTTCGCGCTCGCCCACGCGCTCGACCCATTTGGGCTGGGGCACGCGGCACACTCACTCGTCGGCTTAGGGACCCCCCGGTCTCGAAACGCCGATAGTTGGCGCGCCAGGTAGGGGCACGCTGCGTGTTGACGAGCAGTTTCCCGTCAAGCTCCAGATGGGCAGTCTCCAACGACCTCTCCAACCCGGGACGGTGCTCCATTTCGGGAGTCTCGAGTTCATGTCTCTCGACGGCAGCTACGACATGATACTCCTTCCACCGCCGCGACGACGACAATGGCGGCCGACAGCCCGCCCGCCGGCGGCGGAATCGACGACGTCTTCCCCGCGTGGTGGAAGAACAACATTCGAGCTCGCCCCGTCCTCTCCCCCGCCATTGGAGGAGGAGGCGGGGCAACCAAGGCCGAGCGGGAGGCCGCGCTCCGTCGGCTGTCGAGCGAATCGACGTCCCCAGCGCCCCAACGGAGGGCGCGTCGGGCGTCGACCTCGCGTTTGAGATGAAGGCGAGCGCCGTCCCCCCGCGACACGCCGACCCTGAGCAAGTGGACGACGCCAGCACGCTCGCGGTGGGCCTACAGGACGTCGCCCTCGTACCCAAGACGACGGCGCAATCAGTCCCCGACGTGACTATGTCGCTCCTCGTCGACCAAAAGGGAGAGCTCAAGAATCTCCTGGAAGGCGCTGCGGCCCGGCGGGCCGAGAGCTCTGCCTCCCGAAGGCAGGGGTACCCCTCGGAGCCTCATGCCGCGACTTCCCGATTCATGCGGGAAGCCTCGGTCTACACCGGGCGCACGCGCAACACCGCGCCTGCGGCCCCGGGCCACCTCGGCAACGAGCACCATCGTCGCGACCGTCGGGCCCACCTCGACGAAAGGGTGCGCCGAGGCTACCACCCCAGGCGTGGGGGACGCTACGACAGCGGGGAGGATCGGAGTCCCTCGCCCGAACCACCCGGTCCGCAGGCTTTCAGCCGGGCCATCCGGCGGGCGCCGTTTTCGGCCCGTTTCCGATCCCCGACTACTATCACAAAGTACTCGGGGGAAACGAGGCCGGAATTGTGGCTCGCAGATTACCGCCTGGCCTGCCAACTGGGCGGAACGGACGACGACAACCTCATCATCCGCAACCTCCCCCTGTTCCTCTCCGACACCGCTCGCGCCTGGTTGGAGCACCTGCATCGGGGGCAGATCTCCAACTGGGATGATTTGGTCCAAGCCTTCACCGGCAACTTCCAGGGCACGTACGTGCGCCCCAGGAATTCCTGGGACCTCCGAAGCTGCCGGCAACAGCCGGGAGAGTCTCTTCGGGACTACATCCGGCGATTCTCGAAGCAGCGCACCGAGCTGCCCAACATCACCGACTCCGATGTCATCGGCGCGTTCCTTGCCGGCACCACCTGCCGAGACCTGGTGAGCAAGTTGGGTCGCAAGACCCCCACCAGGGCGAGCGAGCTGATGGACATCGCCACCAAGTTCGCCTCTGGCCAGGAGGCGGTCGAGGCCATCTTCCGAAAGGACAAGCAGCCCCAGGGCTGCCCGTCGGAAGAGGCACCCGAGGCGTCTACTCCGCGCGGCGCCAAGAAGAAAGGCAAGAAGAAGTCGCAAGCGAAACGCGACGCCGCCGACGCGGACCTTGTCGCCGCCGCCGAGTACAAGAACCCTCGGAAGCCCCCCGGAGGTGCTAACCTCTTCGACAAGATGCTCAAGGAGCCGTGCCCTTACCATCAGGGGCCCGTCAAGCACACCCTCGAGGAGTGCGTCATGCTTCGGCGCCACTTCCACAAGGCCGGGCCACCCGCAGAGGGTGGCGGGGCCCGCGACGACGACAAAAAGGAAGATCACCAAGCAGGAGAGTTCCCCGAGGTCCGCGACTGCTTCATGATCTACGGAGGGCATGCGGCGAATGCCTCGGCTCGGCATCGCAAGCGAGAGCGTCGGGAGGTCTGCTCGGTGAAGGTGGCGGCGCCAGTCTACCTAGACTGGTCCGACAAGCCCATCACCTTCGACCAAGCTGACCACCCCGACCACGTGCCGAGCCCGGGGAAATACCGCTCGTCGTCGACCCCATCATCGGCGACGTCAGGCTCACCAAGGTCCTGATGGATGGGGGCAGCTGCCTCAACATCATCTACGCCGAGACCCTCAGGCTCCTGCGCGTCGATCTGTCCTCCGTCCGAGCAGGCGCTGCGCCCTTCCACGGGATCATTCCTGGGATGCGCATCCAGCCCCTCGGACGGCTCGACCTTCCTGTCTGCTTCGGAACGCCCTCCAACTTCTGAAGGGAGATTCTGACGTTCGAGGTGGTCGGGTTCCGAGGAACCTACCACGCGGTATTGGGGAGGCCATGCTACGCGAAGTTCATGGCCGTCCCCAACTACACCTACCTGAAGCTCAAGATGCCGAGCCCCAACGGGGTCATCACCGTCGGCCCCACGTACAAACGCGCGTTCGAATGCGACGTGGAGTGCGTGGAGTACGCCGAGGCCCTCGCCGAGTCCGAGGCCCTCATCGCCGACCTGGAAAGCCTCTCCAGAGAGGTGCCAGACGTGAAGCGACACACCGGCAATTTCGAGCCAGCGGAGACGGTTAAGGCCGTCCCTCTCGACCCCAGTGGCGACACCTCCAAGCAGATCCGGATTGGTTCCGGGCTCGACCCCAAATAGGAAGCAGTGCTCGTCGACTTTCTCCGCGCAAACGCCGACGTCTTTGCGTGGAGTCCCTCGGACATGCCCGGCATACCGAGGGATGTCGCCGAGCACTCGCTGGATATTCGGGCCGGAGCCCGACCGGTCAGGCAGCCTCTGCGCCGATTCGACGAGGAGAAGCGCAGAGTGATAGGCGAGGAGATCCACAAGCTAATGGCAGCAGGGTTCATCAAAGAGGTATTCCATCCCGAATGGCTTGCCAACCCTGTGCTTGTGAGAAAGAAAGGGGGGAAATGGCGGATGTGTGTAGACTACACTGGTCTCAACAAAGCATGTCCGAAGGTTCCCTACCCTCTACCTCGCATCGATCAAATCGTGGATTCCACTGCTGGGTGCGAAACCCTGTCTTTCCTCGATGCCTACTCAGGGTATCATCAAATCAAGATGAAAGAGTCCGACCAGCTCGCGACTTCTTTCATCACGCCCTTCGGCATGTACTGCTATGTCACCATGCCGTTCGGTTTGAGGAACGCGGGAGCGACGTACCAGCGGTGCATGAACCATGTGTTCGGCGAACACATCGGCCGAACGGTCGAGGCCTACGTCGATGACATCGTAGTCAAGACAAGGAAAGCCTCTGACCTCCTCTCCGACCTTGAAGTGACATTCCGGTGTCTCAAGGCAAAGGACGTCAAGCTCAATCCCGAGAAGTGTGTCTTCGGGGTGCCCTGAGGCATGCTCCTGGGGTTCATCGTCTCCGAGCGAGGCATCGAAGCCAACCCGGAGAAGATCGCAGCCATCACCAACATGGGGCCCATCAAGGACTTAAAAGGTGTACAGAGGGTCATGGGATGTCTCGCGGCCTTGAGCCGTTTCATCTCACGCCTCGGCGAAAGAGGCCTGCCTTTGTACCGCCTCTTAAGGAAGGCCGAGTGCTTCACTTGGACCCCTGAGGCCGAGGAAGCTCTCGGGAACCTGAAGGCGCTCCTCACCAAGGCGCCAATCTTGGTACCCCCAGCTGATGGAGAAGCCCTCTTGGTCTACGTCGCCGCGACCACTCAGGTGGTTAGCGCCGCGATTGTGGTCGAAAGGCAAGAAGAGGGGCATGCATTGCCCGTTCAGAGGCCAGTTTACTTTGTCAGCGAGGTGCTGTCCGAAACCAAGGTCCGCTACCCACAAGTTCAGAAGCTACTGTATGTAGTGATCCTGACGAGGCGAAAGTTGCGACATTACTCCGAGTCTCATCCGGTAACTGTGGTGTCATCCTTCCCCCTGGGGGAGATCATCCAGTGCCGAGAGGCCTCAGGCAGGATCGCAAAGTGGGCGGTGGAAATCATGGGCGAGACAATCTCGTTCGCCCCTCGGAAGGCCATCAAGACCCAGGTATTGGCGGACTTCGTAGCCGAATGGGTCGACACCCAGCTGCCGACGGCTCCGATCCAACCGGAGCTCTGGACCATGTTTTTCGACGGGTCGCTGATGAAGACAGGAGCCGGCGCGGGCCTGCTCTTCATCTCGCCCCTCGGGAAACACCTACGCTACGTGCTGCGCCTCCATTTCCCGGCGTCCAACAATGTGGCGGAGTACGAAGCTCTGATCAACGGATTGCGAATCGCCATCGAGCTAGGGGTCCGACGCCTCGACGCTCGCGGCGACTCGCAGCTCGTCATCGACCAAATCATGAAGAACTCCCACTGCCGCGACCCGAAGATGGAGGCCTACTGCGATGAGGTTCGGCGCCTGAAAGACAAGTTCTACGGGCTCGAGCTTAACCACATCGCCCGGCGCTACAACGAGACTGCGGACGAGCTGGCAAAAATAGCCTCGGGGCGAACGACGGTTCCTCCGGACGTCTTCTCCCGGGATCTGCACCAACCCTCCGTCAAGATCAACGACACGCTCGAGTCCGAGGTACCCTCGGCCCAGCCCGAGGCGTTCTCGGTCCAGTCCGAGGTACCCTCGGCCCGGCCCGAGGCGTCCTCGGTTCAGTCCGAGGTACCCTCGGCCCAGCCCGAGGCGTCCTCGGTTCAGCCCGAGGTACCCTCGGCCCCCGAGGGCGAGGCGCTGCGCATCGAGGAGGAGCGGAGCGGGGTCACGCCTGATCGAGATTGGCAGACCCCGTACCTGCAATATCTCCGCCAAGGAGAGCTACCCCTCGACCAAGCCGAGGCTCGGCGGGTAGCGCAACGCGCCAAGTCGTTCGTCTTGCTGGGCGATGAGAAGGAGCTCTACCACCGCAGCCCCTCGGGCATTCTCCAGCGATGCATCTCCATCACCGAAGGTCAGGAACTCCTGCAAGAGATACACTCGGGGGCTTGCGGCCATCATGCAGCGCCTCGAGCCCTCGTCGGGAACGCTTTCCGGCAAGGCTTCTACTGGCCGACGGCGGTGGCTGACGCCACTAGAATTGTCCGCACCTGCGAAGGGTGTCAATTCTATGCGAAGCAGACCCACCTGCCCGCTCAGGCTCTGCAGACGATACCCGTCACCTGGCCCTTCGCTGTGTGGGGTCTGGACCTCATCGGCCCTCTGCAGAAGGCGCCCGGGGGCTACACGCACCTGCTGGTCGCCGTCGACAAATTCTCCAAGTGGATCGAGGTCCAACCCCTGAACAGCATCAGGTCCGAGCAGGCGGTGGCGTTCTTCACCAACATCATCCATCGCTTTGGGGTCCCAAACTCCATCATCACCGACAACGACACCCAGTTCACCGGCAGAAAATTCTTGGATTTTTGCAAGGATCACCACATCCGGGTGGACTGGGCTGCCGTAGCTCATCCCATGTCGAATGGGCAAGTAGAGCGTGCCAACGGCATGATTCTACAAGGGCTAAAGCCTCGGATTTACAACGACCTCAACAAGTTCGACAAGTAATGGATGAAGGAACTCCCCTTGGTGGTCTGGAGCCTGAGGACAACGCCGAGCCGAGCCACGGGTTTCACGCCGTTCTTCCTGGTCTACGGGGCTGAGGCCGTCTTGCCCACTGACCTGGAATACGGCTCCCCGAGGACGAGAGCCTACGACAATCAAAGCAACCAAGCTAGCCGAGAAGACTCGCTGGACCAGCTGGAAGAGGCTCGGGACAGGGCCTTACTACACTCGGCGCGGTATCAGCAGTCCCTGCGACGCTACCACGCCCGAGGGGTCCAACCCCGAGACCTCCAGGTGGGCGACCTGGTGCTTCGGCTGCGGCAAGACTCCCGAGGGAGGCACAAGCTCACGCCCCCCTGGGAGGGGCCATTCGTCATCGCCAAAGTTCTGAAGCCCGGAACGTACAAGCTGGCCAACAGTCAAGGCGAGGTCTACGGCAACGCTTGGAACATCCAATAGCTACGTCGCTTCTACCCTTAAGATGTTTCCAAGTTGTTCATATACCTCGCACCCACGCAAAGTTTAGTCAACAAGGAAGGGTCGGCCTTGCCTCGGCAAAGCCCGACCCTCCCTCGGGGGCTAAAAGGGGGGAAACCCCCTCTGCGTCAAAATTTTCCTCGAAAAAAAAATCTCTTCTACCAGAATATCTTTCGTGCTTTTTGACTACTTCAAAAAGTGGGTCCTGGAAACGACGGAGTACACGTAAGCAGCCAAGGCTGACCGAGCCGAGGGACTCCTACGCCTCTGGGATACGGATACCTCACTCATCACCTTCTGCGATAAGTAACTCGCGTTCGGATAAAGTGGCTCCACGGATCGGACAAGTCTTTACGTTCGGAAGCCTTTCTGCCGAAGCGATCCTTCGAGCCTTCTCGACCGAGTCGGTGACAGGGCCTCATGGACGGGTGAAAGTACGCGTAAGCGGCAAGGCCGACCGAGCCGAGGGACTCCCACGCCTCCGGGATACGGATACCTCACTCATCACCTCCCGCGAGAAGCAACTCTCGCTCGCACAAACATCCCTGTTACCGACAAAAAGTCTAGATACTCGAAACAAGAGGAAAAGAGACGCGGCTTTACAACGCAGCGAGGGTGTGTGTTCTGGCCTCGACGGCCGCACAAGGCACACGCTACAAGACAATCTGATCCAACAGGCTCGGGTCTTGACGCTGGAAGGGGGCAGCAACACCCTCGGCATCGACGGCACCTTCGGCGAGGCCCGACCTAGCCTCGGACGGCGACGCGGTCCGAGGGTCTCCGCTCCGAAGGACGATGTCATCACCACGCCCGGGTAATCGCTCCCAGGGACCTCTCCGGGAATTCGGCCCGAGCAGGCGGCTCGGCCGGTCACCCCTGGGGCCTCGGCCAACCATCTTCCGAGGGCGCCAGCCCGGTCCGAAGCCTCGGCAGATCAACTCCGACGTCGATCCTACCAACGGACAACCCGGCTAGGCTCCGGCCAACCAGGTTTCATTTTCGAGCCAACTCCGCCTCTGTTCATACTGATATCGCTACCCCTGGCCTCGGCTCGTCGAAGGGCGGCCGAGGGGTCTCTTTAACTAAGCTAGAGGAACCTCAGACAGCAAGGCCGACCGAGCCGAGGGACTCCTACGCCTCCGGGATACGGATACCTCACTCGTCACCTTGACACGGTGCGACTCATGCTGGGTGAAGCGGTTCAGATAGTCAACAGGCGAGTCTTAGTGCTCAAAAATGAGGAAAAAACACGGCTCCGTGCCAAAGTTACATACATGTTCAGGCCCCGAAAGCCGAAATGAACAAAAAACACCGACATTCGAAGTGCCGTTACAAACGGAACTCCGGTTCCCCCTCCGCAGGTACGAACAACCCCACTCGATAGGGGCGGGCCTGCGGGGCTACAGAAGACTAACGGGCGGCTCGCCGCCGCCCGCTCTGACTACGACGACAACGGCCCCCACTCCGGATGGCCGAACTACAGCAGCGTGGGCCTCAGGGTAGGCACTGCTGCAGTCTTGCCCTCGCCCACACCGACGCTCGAGGGGCGAGGACAAGTACAAAGAGCCGGAGGCCCGAAGCGCGGATGGTGGCGGTGATCCCGTCGGCGACGGGGACTTCTCGAGCCGCCTCCGCCTCGGCACCGACGGCAGGAGCCATCTGCCCTCCGGCAGATCCCCACTCAAGTCCTCCCAGATGAGTAGGGCACCAGCCTCCGCGTGAAGGCGCCGTCCCGGTACAAAGGCAGGACCACCCCAGAACACGAACGCCGCCCTAGCAGCGCGCGACATCTAGGGTGGTCCTCCCGTGTACACGGCGCGGCAGCCGCCCCCCTGCGGAAGCGGCCGCCGGGAGCCAAGCCGACGAACCCGACACGCTGGAGGTGATGACACCTGCCGTCGACCCGCCTCGCGTTGTCGAAGTCCGGGCCGCCCGCAGGGCCAGTGAGCGCCCTCTCCCTCGAACCCGTGAGGGAGGTAGAGCGTCGGCTCAGCCCGGCACCCGCCCCAGCGAGGATGATGAACATCCTTGAAGCTGAGGGTGGGACCGAGATCGCAGCCCGGCTTGCTCCTCCCCACCCAGGAGCTGGTGGTCACCGTCTCGGGTGACCACCAGCGGAGGGGAGCAACCGGGCCGCGTGATGAAAATCCTTGAAGCCGAACGATGGCTGAAAGGTACCAACTCCCACGGAGTTGTGTTCCTCCAACGACGAGGCGAAAAGACGGCGGTTTCCCCCATCCGGGGGCTTGAAAGGTGGAAAGACACGGTGCATAAGGGAGGAAGAAGACATGGTCGCCTTACGAAAGGGGTCGCCCTCCTTATAAAGGCGACTCTCCCTGCTTGCGCCCCCAACCGTCACGGGCTGAGTCTTCTCCAACGCGCTCCAAAGCCCACCCCTGCGGCGCGGGGGCTGGGTCCCGCATGTCATGCAGACCGGCTCCGAGCAGAAGAAGCCAAACCGCCGCGCGTGGTGCACGCAACCGCCCAGCGGTTACAAGTGACCCTCCGCTCTTGCCCAGACCAACGAGCGAAAGGGGCGGGCAGCCATGCAGGCGGCATGCAGCCGCGCCAAGTGGACGCGCTTCTCCGACTCCCGGCACGCAAGCATGGAGGCCCAGGCCCACGCGTCGCGCGACCAGCGCGCCGGATGCTGCATGCAAGCAACTGTACCACTTGCGCCACCACCGCGCCTCCTCAATTGCGGAACCAATACCGCGACTCGAGGCGACCCAGCGCGTGACCCAGCAGCGCCAGCCTGACGCAGCGGTCAACGTGGTCAAAAGTGGGCCGGCAGTGATGACGGTGGCAGGCGCGCGGGAGCAGCGGTCACGTCGTCAGCCAAGCTCACGTCCCATCCGGAGGCAGCGAGAGAACCCCCTCTCACGGCGTGAAGACAACGCGCCCGCGATCCGTTCCTCGAACGGCTCGCGCACGCGCGACGGCCGCCCTGCCAACTACTCGCCCTGTCGCATTAACTCCGCGGCTGGACAGGCGGCGCTTTTGGCAGGAGCAGCGGGCGACGCTTCGCCTTCGCCGAAACAACCGCGCCAAAAAAAGGTACGCCGCGTCGTTCGGTTTCGTATCCTTTTTCCTTTTTTCCTCTTTCTCTATCTCTTGCGACAGGGACCGGGAAAGGGGGATACCCCGAAAGGGATCCTTCCCCGCGAAGGAACTAGGCTCCGAGCCTCCTTACTGATCAGGGGTTCGAAGGCTGGCCCCCCGAAGGGTTCAACAGCCGCCTCAGATCGCGTGGGCCCTACACCCACTACTGGTCAGAGGTTCGAAGGCCGGCCCCCCGAAGGGTTCCACGGCCGCCTCAGGCTACTCGGGCTCCGCGCCCATTACTGATCAGGGGTTCGAAGGCTGGCCCCCGAAGGGTTCACAGTCGCCTCAGACACCGAGCAAGGGATGACCAGGGGTACGTTCGATACATAACCAAGGCTCGGGCTGCGCCCCCGAGGTACCCTAGGACATTTCCGAGACCAGCGGGAGCGATTTTGTAACGGAATCCCATCGGAGGGAGGCATCGAGCCCTCGGACCCCGTCGCCAGGGGACGGGGTCCGGCAGATCACCCGCAGGTACTTTTGGGCGTGCCTCTGGGCCCCTAGCCGACCCCCAACGAACGGGGCACGGACGTCCACTCGGATTACCCGCTTGCAGCTCACCGGAGACACCATGTTCGGTGCCCATCGAGGGTAACATGGCGCTCTCCCCCCTCCTCCTTGCGGAAAGGCGACGTAGGGGCGTATGTAAAAAAGCCGAGTCTGTCCCTGATCGCCCTCTCGCCCTGTGCGGAGGCTCGGGGGCTGCTCTCGCAAACCCGGCTCTGGCCGAACCGTTGACAGCGTCAACATACCAGCCCGAGAACTTGGGCCCCGACCGTGCACCCGGGCTACGGCCAGTTCGCATGAGGGAACCACCAGACCGGCCGAAGCATTACGCAAGGCATTAAGACCTCGAAGGAGTGAAACCACTCCTCCGAGGCCTCGGGGGCTACACCCGGCGGGTGCGCTCGCGCGCACCCACCCGAACAAAATGCAACCGAGAAAGGCTGGTCCCCTTGCAAAAAAGTGCGACGAAAGCCTCCAAGCGAGTGCTAACACTCCCTTCGAGGCTCGGGGGCTACTGCCGGGGACCATAATTAGGGGTACCCTCAAGACGCCTAATTCTCAGCTGGTAACCCCCATCAGCATAAAGCTGCAGAGGCCTGATGGGTGCGATTAAGTCAGGGATCAGTGCATACGAGCGACTCGATCACGCCTCGCCCGAGCCTAGCCTCGGGCAAGGGCAGCCGACCCCGAGGTGTTTCCGTCTCGCCCGAGGCCCCCTTTTTACGACAGACACATCTCCGGCTCGCTCGAGGCCTTGCCTTCGCTAAGAAGCAACCCTGACTAAATCGCCGCGCCGACCGACCGAGTCGCAGGGGCATTTAACGCAAAGGTAGCCTGACACCTTTATCCTGACGCGCGCCCCCCGGCAGAGCCGAAGTGACCGCCGTCACTTCGCCGCTCCACTGACCGGTCTGACAGAAGGACAGCGCCGCCTGCGCCATTCCGACTGCAGTGCCACTTGACAGAGTGAGACTGACAGGCAGTCAGGCTTTGCCAAAGGCGCCATAGGAAGCTCCGCCCGACCCAGGGCTCGGACTCGGGCTAAGGCCCCGGAAGACGGCGAACTCCGCTCCGCCCGACCCAGGGCTCGGACCCGGGCTAAGGCCCCGGAAGACGGCGAACTCCGCTCCGCCCGACCCAGGGCTCGGACCCGGGCTAAGGCCCCGGAAGACGGCGAACTCCGCTCCGCCCGACCCAGGGCTCGGACCCGGGCTAGGGCCCCGGAAGACGGCGAACTCCGCTCCGCCCGACCCAGGGCTCGGACTCGGGCTAAGGACCCGGAAGACGGCGAACTCCGCTCCGCCCGACCCAGGACTCGGACTCGGGCTAAGGCCCCGGAAGACGGCGAACTCCGCTCCGCCCGACCCAGGGCTCGGACTCGGGCTAAGGCCCCGGAAGACGGCGAACTCCGCTCCGCCCGACCCAGGGCTCGGACTCGGGCTAAGGCCCCGGAAGACGACGAACTCCGCTCCGCCCGACCCAGGGCTCGGACTCGGGCTAGGCCCCAGAGGACGACGAACTCCGCTTCGCCCGACCCCAGGGGTCGGACTCTGCCCTGGCCTCTGCCGAACGACCTCCGCCTCGCCCGACCCAGGAGCTCGGGCGCGGCCTCGGCCACGAAAGACAGACTCGACCTCGGCTTCGGAGGAGCCTCCATGTCGCCCGACCTAGGGCACAAGCCCGCCACGTCAATAGGAAGCGCCATCATCACCCTACCCCGAGCCGACTCGGGCCGCAGAGAACAAGACCGGTGTCCCATCTGGCTAGCTCCACCAGATAGGCAATGATGGCGCCCTGCTAGCCTCGTGATGACGGCGGCTCTCAGCTCACTTACGGAAGCAGGGGGACGTCAGCAAGGACCCAACCGCTCCGACAGCTGTCCCTCCGCCAGGCTCCGTTGCTCCTCTGACAGCCATGACACCACACCAGCTGGGTGCCAAGATCTCTCCGGCTGCCACATTGGCATGTACTTAGGGCGCTAGCTCTCCCTCGCTAGACACGTAGCACTCTGCTACACCCCCATTGTACACCTGGATCCTCTCCTTACGCCTATAAAAGGAAGGACCAGGGCCTTCTTAGAGAAGGTTGGCCGCGCGGGGACGAGGACGGGGCAGGCGCTCTCTTGGGGCCGCTCGCTTCCCTCACCCGCGTGGACGCTTGTAACCCCCTACTGCAAGCGCACCCGACCTAGGCGCGGGACGAACACGAAGGCCGCGGGACTTCCACCTCTCTCACGACCCGTCTCCGGCCACCTCGCTTTCCCCCCTTCACGCTCGCCCACGCGCTCGACCCATCTGGGCTGGGGCACGCGGCACACTCACTCGTCGGCTTAGGGACCCCCAGTCTCGAAACGCCGACAACCACTTTTATACCCAATAATGTTCTTTGATGTCATTACTCATGCATAGGTTTAATTCTGATGGGACCCAATAGGTCACCCTAGATTGTTTATCCATTTTACCTTGTTATCCCTGAATCACTTGAGTAGTTCTGCTATTGCTTTACATGGTTTTTGGATAATATTTCATTATATCCATGTTCCAGTTATTTTGTTATTCTATTTATTTTCATGTCAAGATCAGTAATATTAATTGGAACATGGAGCTTAACTTGAGAAACATGTGCCACCACAAGGGAGGAATGGGACCCCTTGACTAACTAATTAGGAAAGCTAGTGGAAGACTACCTTACCCGAAAGGGGCAAGGGTAGTAGGGGAGTTGCATGCAAGGAGGTTCTTGGGTTGATTTTGCTGCGATGGTGGTCAGACGGGGGATTCTTGCAAGTGCTCTTCTCATAAACTGTAGCGGGTTTTCGGAAGCTAGTGGAACTTTGTAAAGGCCTCATAGTGTTGCCCTGTCTCGCTTCCTTGGTAGAGGTGTATGGGGCCCGTACAACCCCGTGGCAGATGGGTAACATGACTTGTGGGTAAAGGGTACAACCTCTGCAGAGTATAAAACTGGTATACTAGCCGAGCTCACGGTCATGAGCAGCTCAGGACTCTCGCATGATTAATTTATGGAACTTAAATTTAATTTGCATTTGCATTTGCATGGGATTATTTATTAATTTTGTTCTATTACATTTATTAAGGTTTAGTATTTACTTACATCTAGTAACTGCTAATAAAATTTTGACCAACTGATTAAAAGCAATGCTCAGCTTTAACCCCTGTTGTTGATTAGCCTTACACATCACATGAACTCCCACCTTTGGTGAGTTCATGCCCACTGGTTTCCCCACAACATATTGAGCTATGATCATGTGTGAGCTCACCCTTCTGTCTCACACCTCCCCCAAAGGAGAAGAACATGTGGTTCAGGAGGAGCCATAAGGCGAGGAGTTTGATCTGATCTAGGTGGCGTTTTTCTAGTTGACTTCTGCGCCAAGGATGATCCTTAGTTCATTTTATATTTATTTTTTATTTTGTAATAAGACTTCCGCTATGTAATAAATACTCTGATGTTATTGTGACATTTATCTCTATACACTCTGTTATTATATATGTTGTCTTCTTTGGCGCATGTATGAGATGCACCCGACTTTGTTTTTTAAAGCCCAGATGTGACAACATGGACACCCAAGGACTACAATATGACCAAGGGTGATAAGGAGGCTAAGTGCGTGTTTGAAAATAAAGTATTTCAAAATTATTGTTTTAGAATACTACGGTTTTAAAATATCATGACATAACTGTAGTATTTTTTTACATTACTCTTACCAATATGTGTTTGAAGACAAAGTATCTTAAAACATGATATTTAGTATACATGTGCAAGACTAGTCATAGACAAAAAAACTTTTGGGTTGGAGTAAAGTTTTAAATACTTCAAAAATACTATGGTATCTACAAACCATAGTATTCAAAACAGAGTTTTTTTACAATGCAGCCAAACACCTATTGACAAAAAATATTATGGTATTCTCTAACACCATATTTTCACCTCAAAACTCCAAAAGTACTTTGTTTCCAAACACCCTCTAAGTGCTTAAGTGGAAGAAAGATAAGGAGAGAGAAGAAACGGGCCGTAAACTTATAGCCGGTTTAAACACGAAAACCAAGAAAGTTTATGAGAGAGATAAGTGAATTTCTATTTTAATAGTAAAGAGCTAACTATTATACGAGTGACTAATATATAGGCTGCAAAGGCTGGTAGTATTATTAAACTTGCTCTACAACTACAGAAATCACTTTAGCTAGGGTCATCGGGACCACTTTAGTAGGGTACTATTTTGCGTAGCTTTGACAAGTGGCTCAGCTGGGCATTGACAACTTTTGAGCACCATATGTGAACTATGATTTGGCTTATAAATCATTGAAATTTATGAAATGTCAGCTGTAGCTGACTTTATTGTAGAACATCAGATTGATGATACTCATGAACTAGACATGTCATACCTTACTGTTACTCCCTGGACTTTGTATTTTGATGGATCGGTTTGTAGTGAAGGGCAATGGATTGTCATCATGCTTATTTCACCAAGGAATGCCTCTTTTGACTTCTCTAGCCGATTAAAAACTTATTCCACTAACAATCAAGCCGAATATGAAGCTGTCTTATTTAGTTAGAACTTTTAGATTATATGGGAATGAAGCATGTGAAGGTATTTGGTGATTCTCAGCTAGTTGTCCAGCAGATTTTAGGAGTATCAATGTTTAGATGCTACTTTAAATAGTTACCTTGAAAATGTTGGGACATAATCTGTTCTTTCGACGAATTTCATATTCGACATATATCTAGAGCTAAGAATTACAGAGCCAATAACTTGGCACAAGATGCATCAGGTTATCAGATAAAGCGAGGGAAATTTCACAACTCTAAAAGTTCGATAACCGGTGCTGCACCAAGTTTCCAGGTCGTGGACCGTCCGGGTTATATAGCCAGACCATCCGCGGTGGGCTCGGACTGTCCGGGCAAGGAGTCCGAACCGTCCGACGGTACCAGAAACATCTCCTTGCTTAATTCCACTAACAATGCAGCTGATGCAATTGATTGGAGGATGCCTATAATTAATTACCTACATAATCCCAGTGGCAGGGTAGATAGGAATGTCCGACATATAGCTTTCAAGTATATTTAATTGATAATAAACTTTATTGTCGTACTATTGGTGATGTATTGCTCAAATGCTTAGGCCTTAATGATGCTATATTAGCTATGGACGAAGTGCATGAAGAGATTTTTGGTACTCATCAATCGACATCAAAGATGAAGTGGTTGTTGAGAATGTCTGGCTTCTATTGGCCCGACATGATAGCTGATTGTTTCAAGTACTACAAAGGATGCCAAGTGTGTCAGAAATTCGGCGATATGAAACTTGTTCCTACAGCTGAATTACATCCTATTATTAAACCATGGCCTTTCAGGGATGGGGATTGGACTTTGTAGGAGAAATTCATCTTTCGTCATCAAAAGGACATCGATTTGTGTTGGTCGCCATATATTATTTTACCAAATGGATTGAAGCGGTTGCTCTAAAAAATATGACACAAAGAGAGGTAATTGAGTTTATAACTGAGCATATCATTCATAGATTCAGTATTCCCTAGACTTTGACTACAATCTAGGGGACTTCTTTTATGTCAAAGTAGGTATATGAGTTTGCTAAATCATATAAGATCAAATTTCTCAATTCATCTCTGTATTATGCTGAGACCAATAGATAGACTGAGTCTAGTAATAGGACATTGATTAGCTTATAAAGAAGATATCTGATCATCCTAAGCATTGGTATAAGGTTTTGTTTGAGGCTTTGTGGGCTCATAGAATATCTAAACACCGCGATGCTAAAGTTTCTCCTTTTGAGCTTGTTTATGAACAGGAAGCTGATTTGCCTATGGAGATAAGCCTAAATGTTGTCAGGTTTGCCAGGCAGAATGATCTAGTTGTCGATGATTATTATAAATTGATGATGAACAACATTGGTGAAGTGATCGACAAAAGATTGGTGGCTCTGGGAGAGATCGAGAAAGACAAGATTATGGTTGCCAAAGCTTACAACAAGAAGGTCAAGGAAAAGTCATTCTAGGTAGGAGACCTGATGTAGAAGACCGTCTTGCCAATAAGAAGCAGGAACCGGAAATTCGGAAAATGGTCGCCAAGCTAGGAAGGCCCTTACAAGATCACATAGGCAATAGTTAGCAATGCTTATATGCTAGAAACTTTGCAAGGTGAGGACCTACCCAAGGCGCTAAATGGTCGTGTATTGAAGCAATATCATCCTAGTATGTAGCAAGATGTTTAGAAAAGTCGATGTTGTCACATCGAGTTGATTCCAGCCTACACCGGTGCTTTTGGTTCGCTCAGCTTCCCCCAAAAGGCAAGGGCATGTGTTGAGCACCATTTGTGGCACTAGGCACGACCAGACGGCCCGGCCTGCTGACGATCCACCCATAGGTGTGAACGGTCCGCGATAGGATTAGATTAGGCAGCTAAACTCCTTTCTCCTCGTATGTTTATCTCTCTAAACTCGTGGAAGTTGTTGGAGGACACCTAGAAACGGGTCTAGACCTCCCCCTTATATATGTGAAGGGGTACAGCCGATTGAAGACAACAATCGAACCAATCAATCAATTTATCATTCATTTACTTTTCATGCCCTATGAGTAGCAGTAACTTAGCCTTCTCATCTCTGCTTTCACCTTTAATCGGCTCTATGTCGTCTAGAGACGTCTTGGGTGGTCTATTGATCTTAAGACAAACACTATAATCTCTCTTCCTTGACGGGGTCCATCGGGAGGGGGGGTCAGATCCAGGTGCTGTTGGCGAACACCACCACCTCTGCGCACATGCGGACCGTTCGGCCACCAGCGCGCAGACTGTCTGGCTTCAACACAGAGAAGATTCAGCTTCTGTCGCAGGTCGCAAACCATCTGCCCTCCGTATAGAGCACCGCCGTCAGTACACCTCGCTAATGATTGGCGTCCTGATTAGCGCCAACACCAACCTTTTATTTTTGATTGCTTTAAAAATAGAGATAGTTATTTTTTACCTAGCTAAAGCTACACCCATATTAAGACTATCTGGAAGAGAATCTAAATCCCCAAAAGTGAATTTGAATCTAGAATTTAATTGAATTAACGGTAAAGCAGCTTCATGGGTGGAGTTTGGATTCATCAAGATGTTTGGTACAACTTCATCTTACTTACATTCGGGCCCACATGTCAACTCTTCCTCTCATGCTTTTCTCCCTTCTCCAGCATCCACCGGATCGAACCGGCCAGGCACGTCCATATAGTTGGCAAGGGCGGACCTAAAACAAAATAGAATTGAAAGTATTATTATAAGGACGAGCACTAAAATACTAGAACAGATATATCTAAATTGAGCTGAGTAGATGATCTTATGGTAAAAGTTTAGATTCTACTATTTATAACAGAGAAATGAGTGAGAGCGTGCCCTCGGCGTGCACCGTCGCTAGGCGCTGCCACCTGCCAGGGCGGGCATGTCCTCGACAGCCTCGGTCGGGCGGGCTCACGGTGCTCCACCGATTTGATGAATCTGGGGAATTTATTAGAGTAGCATGAATCCGAGGGATTTGTTGGAGTAACTCCACTAGAGCTGGTGGAGCTAGAGACACTTGGGTAAAGAAAACATAGATTTGAATCTGATTTTCGTAAACCTGGAGCAGATGGAGCTGTTCCAAACATACATTAAAAGCTATAATATATAATATCGGTACCGTAACATACTCATACATGTATCCATGACCTCAGAAGTCAGAACTAAGCTTCAAAACTCATGTTAGAAACCATGGCAGCCTTTTGCTAAACACTTTTCGTTTTTTTTTATTTAGAGTTAGTGTAGGATAACTCCATCGAGTATAGATTCATCAAAATTAACTTAATTCTACCAAAAGTTTAGCTCTAGATATAAGAAACTGAAATTCACCAGATTGGTGGAGGCCCATCATTTTTATGAATTTCATGAGGTGATCCACCAAGTGTTGTGGTGTATAATTAGTATTATGAGATTAATAGCTAATTCTCTACATCTATAAAGCACCAGTTTCCACGGGCACCTAACTATATATTTTTATAGCACACTAATTTAGAGATGCAAATATTATTATATCTTCTATATTTAATGAGATTTAAGAAAGTTTAATTTGCATAAAAATTTAAATTTATATAGTACGGTGTGTTTGGTTCAGCTTTTCGACATCTACTTCGAAAAAGCAGCTTTCCTATAGTACAAAACTGAATGTAACTTGAACCTTGCTTTTGTTGTTTATCCATGTTCGTCATGTTGATATGTTAATAGACACGATAAATAGAACTAAAATAGGATTAAAATAATTAAGTGTTATAATAAATAAAATAAACATATTTGTAATAAAAATTGTAAATTATTTTGAAAATTACTAAAATATATTTTTAATAAAAGATATTACCAATTGTTACATATATTGATTAGGAGATATAGTTGAACATAATGCATATAAACAATATACGGTTTGCTCAGTCGACAACTCATAGCAGTTTCAATCAAAAGACTCAGCTTTTATACAGAGATAGCCCACATTAACATTTTCACAGCAGATAGCTAAACCAAATGCACCCGGTTCTGCAACGGCTACGGTTGTAGCTAAAGCACAGCAAGACAATTGTTAGTATGCGTTGCTAATTTGCTATCAAAGGTTCAAGTGCGAGAGCTACGCGTACCTTGAACCTGAAGAACCTCCCCATGTCTTTTTTTCCCCTTGTACCGTCATTAGTACATTCGTCATTAGTAATACTTTGAGGCGCCTAAGACTTCCAAAGTCGAGCACTACTCCTTGCTGTCTCCGGCAACAAGACTTTGAGTTCTAATGTATTTTTCGTTTGGGTGCAGAGTAAACACGAACAGAGAATAGATTCAACTGTGTTTGCAAAGAAAACAAGACCAAAGGATAGATTCAACTGTGTGCTTTTGCTTTATTGATTTAAGTTAGAGGAGAAGAACGTACCAAAACATTCTCCACCCCCCCCCCCCCCCCCCCCCCCCCACACACACACACACAACCACCCCCAAACCCGTACAATTCAAAATAAAACCTTACACCTTGTTCTAGAAAGAAACCATGGCGATTCTGCATTCCATGGTGACCCTGCTGCTGCTGCTGCTTCTTCTACTCACAGCCCGGCCGGCGTCTTCCTCCTCCTCCATCGACAGGTACGAACAACACCATGACCGTGAAGCACTGCTGGTACTCAAAGAGGCTCTGATAGGAAGCTCGGGACTACTAAGCTCATGGAACAGCAGCAGCTCCGACGTGTGCCGTTGGGCCGGCGTGACATGCAGCCGCCGGCACGCGGGCAGGGTGGTTGCTCTGAGCCTGCGCCAGAGAAACCTGGGAGGCAGCATCTCCCCTGTCATCGGCAACCTCACCTTCCTCCGGTCGCTCGATCTCTTCGACAACATGCTGTCAGGGGAGATACCGCGCAATATGGCACGGCTGCGTCGCCTGAGCTTCCTTGAGCTGGCGTACAACTATCTTGCCGGTGAGATCCCTGCAGGCTTGGCCAACTGCTCCAACCTCGTGTACCTGAGCGTAGAGGTCAATCAGCTTCATGGCGGGATCCCTAGTGGTCTGGGCTTGCTGTCTCGGCTACAAGTCCTGTATGTTGGCGAGAACAGTCTGACAGGGCATGTACCGCCATCGCTCGGCAATCTCTCGGCGCTGCAGAGGCTGGCACTCTATCAAAACAAGCTGGAAGGAGCCATCCCAGACGGCCTTTCCCGTCTGAGGTATCTCCGGTACATCCAGGCGGCGAGGAACAGCCTCTCTGGCACGATTCCGCCTCGCTTCTTCAACATATCCTCTCTCCAGTACTTCGGTTTCAGCTCAAACAGGCTGCATGGTAGACTGCCACCAGACGCAGGCAGGCACCTGCCGGACCTCCAAGTGCTCCTTCTTGGTGGCATCGGGAACAACTTTTCTGGAACACTCCCGGCTTCCCTCTCCAATGCCACTAAACTACAAGAGCTGGGTCTTGCTCACAACAGCTTCGAAGGAAAGGTGCCGCCTGAGATAGGGAAGCTCTGCCCAGAGAGCGTTCAATTGGGGGGTAACAAGCTGCAAGCTGAGGACGATGCGGACTGGGAGTTCCTTAGACATTTCACCAACTGCACCCGTCTAGCGGTTCTAGATGTCGGTGGCAACGCCCTTGGAGGAGTGCTTCCACGCTTCGTAGCTAACTTCTCTGGGCCGGTGAATACTCTGATCATGGCGAAGAACCGGATGTCTGGATCAATCCCTCTGGGTGTCGGAAGCCTCGTTCACCTTGAAGACCTGGAATTCGGGGGAAACAACCTGCGTGGTGTTATACCTGAGGATATCGGAAGGCTTCGGAACCTCAAGTTTTTCACGCTGGAGGAGAATCTCCTGTCAGGAGGTATACCTACCTCCTTCGGCAACCTCACGCAGCTGCTCAGCCTTTTCCTGTCGAACAATAGGCTCAATGGCTCCATCCCTGAGAACCTTGGGAGCTTGCGCAGGTTAACGTCCATGGCATTGTCCTTCAACAGGCTCACCGGTGCGATCCCCGGAGCAATATTCAGCCTCCCGTCGCTAGCTGATTCATTGCTGCTTTCTCATAACTACCTTTCTGGTGTTCTTCCTCCACAAATCGGTAGCCTCAAGCATGCGACAACATTGGATCTGTCAACAAACAACTTATCTGGTGAAGTACCAGGAGCGCTTGGAGACTGTGCAAGTCTAGTATACTTGTATCTGGATGGCAATAGCTTCACTGGGAGCATCCCTCCATTGATTGGTAATCTGAAGGGCTTGAGCACGCTGAATTTCACAAGGAACGGTCTGTCCGGTAGCATCCCTCAGGAGTTGAGCCAGATTCATGGGCTGCAAAGGCTTTGCCTAGCTCACAACAACCTGTCTGGAGCCATTCCACATCTCCTCCAGAACTCGAGCGCTCTTGTAGAGCTGGATCTCTCCTACAACCATCTGGACGGTGAGGTGCCGTCGCACGGGGTGTTCGCTAACATGAGTGGGTTTTCTGCAACTGGAAATGATGGCCTTTGTGGTGGCGTTGCAGAGCTGAAATTGTCTCCGTGTGAGGTCAAGCCACACAGCCACCGGAAGCGGTTGCGACTGAAGATTTTTCTTCCAGCCATTGGCATCGCTATATGTTTATCTCTTCTATTGGTTGCGCTCCTTCTGTTCAAAGGGAGAAAAGGGTCGGACAGGATCAGTGCTACGCGAAACCATTTGTTGGAGAACAAGTATCCGAGAGTTTCATACCTCCAGCTCTTTGAAGCGACGGATGGTTTTGCCCCTGCTAATCTGATAGGAGCTGGAAAATATGGGTCTGTTTACAAAGGAAGACTGTCTCTTACAGGTGTTGGGGATTCTGTCGTGGCTGTCAAAGTGTTCACTCTTCAGCATCCTGGTTCTTCCAGAAGTTTTTTGGCAGAATGTGAGGCGCTACGGCAAGTCAAACATAGAAACTTGATCAATATTATCACCTGTTGCTCCAGTATAGACCCTAGAGGGAATGACTTCCAAGCTCTAGTGTTCGACTTCATGCCCAGGTACAGCTTGGACAGGTGGCTGCATCCAAGAAGCGACGAGGAGACACACAAGTTGAGTCTAACCCAACTGTTGGACATTGCGACTGATGTAGCAGATGCGCTAGACTATCTTCACAACAGTAGCTGTCCAACAGTGATCCACTGTGATCTGAAGCCTAGCAACATCCTCCTTGGTAGCGACTGGACTGCTTATGTTGCTGACTTTGGGCTTGCAAAGCTGATTAGTGAATCCATGGACCAACCAAATTTGAATATTGGGACTGAAAGAACTATTGGGATACGAGGAACCACTGGATACGTCCCTCCAGGTACGTCCACCATTCAGAAACCACATTTTTTTTTCTAGTCAATTAATAAACTGCCTTGATTTGGTGCCCTTACTGTATCATCTGTTTATGGCATTGTCAACTTGTCATAATATTTCCATTCCTGCAGAATATGGAGCAGGTGGTCAAGCATCAGTTGCTGGTGATGCCTACAGCTTTGGGGTCACTCTGCTTGAGATGTTCACCGGGAAAGCACCAACTGATGACATGTTCATAGAAGGCTTGACCCTGCACTTGTTTGCTGAGGCAGGGTTACCTGACAGGATATCAGAAATCATTGACCCAGAACTTTTCAATGCGGAGCTGTATGATCATGATCCTGAGATGCTCAGTTGCTTAGCTTCTGTGATACGAGTTGGTGTCTCATGTTCAAAGGACAACCCGTCAGAAAGAATGAACATGGAACATGCTGCTGCTCAGCTGCACAGAATCAAGGAGTGCATTGAAGAAATCCCTTAGGCCCCGTTTGTTTCGTTGGAATTGAATTCCATTTTAATAATTATAATTGAGACAACTAATTAAGTTCATATATTTATATATGTAATATATTTATATATTATCCTAAATTATATGAGAGAGAGAGTTATATACTACATTTATGTTATAGCGAAACAAGTAGAAGAGTGTGTTATAAGTTGTACATCAGAAAAATAGTATGTAAATCTATAGAATCAATTTACATCTCTCACTCTATGAATTTGATATAGACTTATATGATAAGTTTGGAAAGTGGTGGAATGTCACATTCTAAAATAATAGCTTATTCTATTAGTAAGATTTCAATTCCTCAAAATGAAAGGAAACAAACGGGATCTTAGGGTTTAAATGGGTATAACTTGATATCCTTTATTTATTTTTCCAATGCAGAGCACTTCTAACAACGTCATTACCATTGAGGTGGCCCTTTTGAATGATATCCTGGCA
This sequence comes from Zea luxurians, assembly GCA_029449295.1. Classification (NCBI taxonomy): domain Eukaryota; kingdom Viridiplantae; phylum Streptophyta; class Magnoliopsida; order Poales; family Poaceae; genus Zea; species Zea luxurians. Next base: position 5,574,721 of record JAOPSE010000082.1, on the reverse strand, counting down.
TTCAGATGGGCTTGTGCAAATATATGTATCACCACATCAATGGAATAAGAATAGAGCATTGTCAGGTTTACCTACTTGTTCGTAAGCTTTTATTATGCATGTGCAATCTTCGTGGTTCCTGAATGCTCAATTATTATAAGCTGTCCAAAAATAACTTCCAAGATATATACAATTTTCACGTCATCTCATTTTCATCTCCAGTTGTTTTCCCCTTATGCATGGGTTCAACTTCACTTTCCACGGAAGACATTCTGACTAAGTGCTGTTGTACTGCATGTTTGTGTCAGCCCAGACTGCAGAAAGCCATGCAAAACAGATTAGGTGATTGTAAGATGTAGAATTGTAGATACAACCTAGGATCGCTGACAATTCTACTGACAAATGGCTGTCAGAACTTTATCGAGTTCAACTTAAGAGATTAAAATGTGAACATGTGTGGTTATGATTAGAAGTATCTTTTAGTCACATGTGATATTGTGATGCCTCTACAAACCAAGGAAAAGAAAAACAGATGAGACATAATGGACAAACCATCAGTCCCCAGGTTTCTGATACAATGTGCTTTCACGAACCCAATCCGAGTGCATGATCAGGTTTACAAAAAAATCATTCATGACTCTAAGGTCAGTCTATCGAATTTTTTTTTCTCGAAAGCGCAGGAGAACTGCGCGATATTATATTAAAGAAGAAGGACAATTACAGAAGAAAAAACAAAAGAGGCGCCTATGGCGGCCAGTAACAGGCATACAGAAACCCATCCATGTCTAAAGAAGAAACTAACACAAATAACCACAATGCTAGCTAACTAGCAGGGATGCCCGGAATGGGGGCGGTGAGCAAAGACAACTTTTTTGCACCAGCCATCTCCCATAGGTGAACCTCCAACTCAACTCTTCTAATAGCATCAACAATACTGGGGTTCTTATTGTCAAAAACACAGCCGTTGCGTTGCTTCCATAAGGTCCAAACTCCCAGAATGACTAGAGAATTGAGGCCGTCCCTTGCAATTCCAGAGACTTTGGTGCATAACATTCTCCACCATTCAAGAAAAGCACTATCCTCAGATTGGGGGGCAAGAAACTGCAGGTTCACTTGAAGAAGCAATTTAAACCAGAATTCTCGAGCAAAGACACATCCGATCAACATATGGTCCAAGGTTTCTTGATCCTGGTCACATAGTGGACATCTCTCTGGATGGTCCATACCTCTTTTCTGCAGCCTGTCTGCTGTCCAAACCTTCCTGTGAGCGACCAACCACATAAAAAACTTGGTTTTTGGAGGAGCCCAAGATTTCCATATTCTATGAAAAGGCTCAAACTCAGAAGATCCCAAAAAGAAACCCCTATATGCTTCCTTAGAGGAGAACTTTCCGTTTGCAGCTAGACGGAAGAAATGTTTGTCTTCAACTTGAGGTCTTAAAACAATTGAGTCAATTAAATCCCACAAAATGAGAAATTCATTGATAATTCCAACCGAAAGAGCTCCTTGAATGTCATAAATCCAGCTCTGATTAGAGATAGCATCCACCACTGTTCTCTTGCTAACCCGTCTCTTAGGGATGATCCCAAATAATCGAGGGACTAACTCCGCAATTCTGTGACCCGATAACCACCTATCAGTCCAGAAATATGTTGTAGCCCCATTACCAAGCTCAGTTTGCATAGCCATGGAGAAGAAATCTTTTACCTTTTTTGGAACCTGGATAGCAAGAGAGGCCCACGGGCGAGATGGCTCAGTTTTAGCCAGCCAAAGCCATCTCATTCTAAGAGACCAAGCAAGTTCTTTCATGCTGGAAATGCCTAGACCACCCAATTCGCGAGGCCTACAAACAATTCCCCAAGCCACGTGACAGTGGCCACCTTTTACATCTCTTCGACCACGCCACAGAAAACCTCGACGAATCTTATCAATGGCTTTAAGGGCCCAAGCTGGAAGGTCAACAGCCATGGCCAAGTAGATCACCATCCCTGTGAGGACATGCTGGACGTGCACCTTACGACCAGCTTTAGTCAATAACTCAGCCTTCCATCCAGAGAGTTGATTTGCAATCTTATCAATGATGGGTTGAACTTGGATTTTTGAAAGCTTTTTAATGGCAAGCGGTAAACCCAGATAGCGGCAAGGGAATTCAGCTAACTCACAAGGCAACATATTCTGCAGCAAAGCAAGGTCCTGATCTCCACATCTAATAGGGTACACGCTGCATTTCTGAACATTCGTACGTAAACCCGAAGCATCTCCAAACAGCTTAAGACAATCTAGAATAACATTGATATCCATGGCTGCCGGCCGAAGAAAGATCACCACATCATCCGCATAGAGAGAAACCCGGTGTTGCAATGCCCGAGGAGCAAGGGGCTGCAACAGTCCATCCTGTGCGGCCTTATTAATCAAGAAGCCCAAAGTATCCATGACCAAGATGAACAGAAAAGGAGACAGAGGATCCCCCTGCCGGAGACCACGACGATGAAGAATAGGTTGTCCAGGTAACCCATTAAGTAACACCTGAGTTCCATCATCTTAGAATAACACCTAATAACAAAGCTAAATAACTTGTCATGCTGGGAAAGTATAAGCTACTGCAAGCTTTTATGCACAATTTGTGCCCATGGCCCACAATGAGGATAATCACGCAAAAAAATACAAGTTGCTAACTGATAATGTACTCCCTCTTTCTGTTTGACATTTTTAGATACATTGTTTTTATTTACATCTAGACATAATGTATATCTAAGTGCATAGCAAAAGCGATGAGTCTAGAAAAGTCAAAACATACTATAATTTCGAACAGAGGGAGTAACATCCAAACAAATTCTAGCATAGTAAGACCTGGACTGCAGGCTGCAGCTGTAATATTCAATCATACATACTACCCCACCAAAACAAGCTTTATATATATGCAACAGTTAAAGTATTGTGATCAGTTAAACATTCAGACACCACCACATGAGGCAGTATAATGGATCAGGTTTTCCTCTGCACTATACGCAAATTAAAGTAGAGATTTCACAGTGCAAGTGCTTGCTAACATCAGTATATAGACCAGTTTTTTATGTCAAAAAATTGACTAGAACTTTTTCAGCGTAACATACATATGCCAATAAAAAGGTTTGGTATACAAGGCCATAGTGTACAAAAGATATATAAATCACCAAAGTTATCGCCTAGACCCTAGATAAATACATATATATCTCCAAAATAATGCCCAACCATGGCTGGCAGAGAGAACATGTGACTATTTAGAGTAGGAACGTGGAAATTTAGCACTCCGCAGCTCCATAAAATAGTAGCTCAAAAGCAACAGCTTTATGACTATTTGCAGGCACACAAATTCCACTTTTGACTAGGCTGTTATACTTTGACAAAAAAAAAAGATGTGGTGATGACTGGAGCAGGATGGTATCTCTTACCCCACACACACCCAAGGTGGTGGAGAACAATTGAAGCTGCAACTGTAACATTGAGAGGTGCAGTTCCATTGCCATACTGAGGGATGTAGACAAAGAAGTCACAGACATCGCACTCTTTTTGTGAGAGTCCTGCGCCCTATATATAGGATGAAAAAAACATAAATAAAAGGATTCAATTCGAACAAAAGGCGATTGTTAGCTATGCTCGTGTAATGCATATTAATAGAACTCAAATAGCATCTGTAGCTAACATCTTAGTTGTGTCCTAGGAGTTTTACTGTTAGAGCCCTTTTTGTAAGAGATGTAAGTTTCTCCAGAATCACGCTTTGTCCAAGCTAATCAATTATTGAATACTATGCTGATTTCATAATATATGCCTGAATGAAACATCAAAAGGAATGCTAATTTAACGTGTTTGGTGTTTGCACACGATTTAAAAAGTGCCCAATGCAAATACGTGAGTAAGTGAGTAACATGGGAGCGAACTTTTTTCCCTCGAATTAAAAAAAAATGGCAGTGAACTCGGTGACTGGGTTGAGCTAATTTCCATATGAGTCCACTAGACTCAGTCATACAGTAATTCACAATTTCCCCATTCAGCTTGCATACCGACCAGCGTTACTTCACGTACTGAATAACGAGAAACCCACCGACCTCATTGTCGGAAACCGGCTACGCATCGTCCATGATCTCCATGCCGCAGATGTCACACCCTCTCCCGTCCTGCACAAACAAATGAAGGGCAGGAGACTAGGGTTTAGGGGTCTGGTGAGGCAATGGCAGGATAGCTTGCCTTGAGGTAGGCGCGGGCTAGGGGTAGGGAGGCGAAGTGGCGGAGGCGCGAGGTGGCGCCGTGGCTGTCGGAGGCGCTGACGTCGTGGCGACCGACGTTGACGACAACCACCTCCACGACGCCGCGCTCCGCCCCGGCGTCCCCACGTTGCGGACCACCACCACGCTCTCGGCTCTCCACCGCGTCTGTGTCAGTGACCAGATGCATCAGGGGCTCAGGGCACTGACGAAGGAGACTGGTTGAGCACAGCAATGCGGTTCGCGAGGTATCGCTCTGAATCCCTGGTGGCGACTAGCGAGGTCGTTGGGAGGCGGGGTTCTCTCTTATCTGCGGGAATCACTCTCACTAGCGAAAATCCGTCACTGACAAAGTAGCTGACATGGCATTTTATATGCCATTTCACCTCCTATTGACAAATAGTTAATTTTGCCGACTGAGAAATAGCTTTGGCTGTTGTGGAATTCGATGATGATCAGTCTAAAAAGCTGCCTCCTAATGCAATTGAGAACTTGCAAAGCGAGAACGAATGTGTTCAGTCATCCAGTAGACCAGTACACCTTCCACGGTTCTACCGGTCAGGATTTATGACCATGCTGTACCTCTCTCTGTATAAAACTTATTCGTTGTGGCTTACTATGGTTTTAATATGACTATGATTACGGCTTCTATAATATTTTATCTGTATGGATTGCAGTAGCACTGTGACAGTAGTACGAACAGCTGCAGCACCTACGAGCTATAACTGCATGACAGACGAATAATGCTCGGGTAATTGTGAACCACCATATAGACATGTATAAGACTAACTCCAACAAGTACCTCCAAAGGGTTCTGTAGTCTTAATTTAGAGGATGTAGTCGTCCTCTACGTATTCAGCAGCGTTCTCTAAACGATCCTATAAATTTATTGGACGCTGTTGGATCCTCTATATATAGAGTTCCTCTCTCCTCTCCTCTATCCATTTTCATACTTTAAACAATAGACTTAGCAAAACTAAAATGTGTAATACATTTGAGTATGATAAATACGTATGTATAAAAATTAAAAGTAAAATATATCTATAATATCGTTATTTATGTATAAAATGCGAGATATAGAGGACGCTGAAAAAGATATGGAGAAAAGAATTTTTTAGAGGAGATAGTAAAGAACTGATATAGATGATGAATATGGATTGCGTTGGTGGAGACAATCTAAGTTGGAAACGTGGAATCGTTTGTTGGGCTTGTACCTCTACGTGTGCATCTCACGTTTCTGGCGGGATCTTCTCCTCCTACACCAGTACCAGTACACAACTACACACCACCACCCAAAAATTAGATTCAAAATCTCTCTCTTCCTGCCATTCTGGGTCCTCAGAAACGGACGCGTCTCCTCCCGTCTCGCACCTGCTCCTCCCGTGACAGCGACGGCGACGAGGTACGCGTGGATTCCCCATCCCCTGGAGATTAATTGCTTTGCAAGCTTCGACTGCTCCTCTTAATCGCGCCGATCTGCGCTGCATTCGCGGCGCTCGGTTGGTTAGTTTCGCTGGACATCAAATCGCTGGCGGGAATTGGGGTCAGGGGGAGCGAATTCAGATGGGACGCGTTATTTGCCTTGCTGTGTCCCTCGACCGATTGAAGCGTATTATTGGGTTCGATTGTGGGTTTGCCGCGCGAAATGGGGGCTTCGTTGGACGCAGGCATTCGGAAAATTGGCGTTCCTGGAGCAATCCGATTGCGAGCACGCTGGGAAGCATCGACGATCGGGAATTATTGAACTGCCACTACGTTGTGACATACATACAAGAGGGTTATGGAGTGTTACCTGACAGATATCTAGCTTTATGTCCCGGAGGTCTACCATGAACCTTTTTTTTAATAAGTGATTGTTGACACCTTTTTGGAGGCGCCAATCACTTCAAAAGAACCAGCGGCAGTGCTCTCTGGCCAAGCGCGGACAGTCCGCGGCACAGGGCCGGACGGTCCGCGACCTGGCGCGAGGCGAAGGTGCTCTCTGGTCAGGCGCGGACGATCCGCGGCACAGGGCCGGACGGTCCGCGACCTGGTACAGGAGCCCGGGTTCCCTGCCTGACGGCCGGACGGTCCGCGCCCTGTGGCCGGACGGTCCGCGCGTGCGCAGGGGCGGCGGAGGATCGCCGGCGGCGCCTGGATCTCGCTCCCGGGAGGGACCCCGTCGGGGAGGAGAGATCCTAGGAGTTGTCTAGGCTCGGGCAGGCCGACCTAGACTCCTCTACTCGACGTAGAGTCGAGGAGAGGCGGAGAATTTGGGGATCAAGAGGCTAAACTAGGGCTAAACTAGAACTAGACTAGAACTACTCCTAATGCATAAGGTAAAAAACGAGTAATAGACTGGATTTGATCGATTGTTGGGGGTTCAATCGGCCGTAGCCCTTCATCTATATAAAGGGGGAGGTCTGGATCCGCTTCCAACTGATTTCCGAGTTAATCCCGCGGTTTTAGGTAACAAATCCCGCGAGAAACTAGGAAACCTAACTAACTCTGCGCACGCGCGGACCGTCCGCGCCACCACCGCGGACGGTCCGGACCGCGGACCGTCCGGCCTCCGGGCCGGACCGTCCGCACGGTCATTTTTGGGTTCCAACATATGCCCCCCTGCCTTTTGGTGAAGGTTGACGAACCAAAAGCATATGAACTAAACCTGATGTAAGTCACCGGCTTTTCGATATGGAGATTATTCAATAAAGCACCAATATAAAGGCTGTTTCGGATTGTATCTTTCTCGGCCATGACCATTTGATCAATGGATCAAAAGGAATAGAATGGAGGTGCCCCCCAGACTGGATAGACGAAGGGACTATACATGTACCATGGATTCATCATCGTGTCATTCCATGTTTGAACAGGATAATATACCGACGATGAGTAAATAGATGGAAAGTACCCTGGTCTCATAAAATGAATAGGCGATGCTTGTTGTGTCGCCTTTCGGGCCGTTTTGTTTAACCGTTTTGTTTTAGCAGGTGGGCGGGGTTTCTTTGTTGACCGATCACGTGGAACAGTCTTTTTGCTAGCATCTTTGGAGAGCAACTGATCAAAAGTAGGATCGGCTTTGATCAGCCGATTATATGTGCTTTGACCTTGCGTCTTTTTCCTTGCTTTGTGTAGAGGTTGACGCCTTTGGTCATAGGGGGACTGTCCGGCTGAGTTAGCCGGACCGTTTGTTTGAGCACCGGATCGTCCGCACGTAGGTGCCGGACCATCTACGATGTTCGGGCTAGGCTGATGTGTTTGGTTCATTAACTGTGCCTGCCCCCCAGTGTCTTCGGACTTTTTAGCCTTCTCGTCCGAAGCCTTTCGAGCAATCTCCTTTTGTGATATATCTGACATGCGGGGATCGCCAATGACGATACCCTTGCCTTTGCCTTTATCGGCCATTTCGGGCCGAACCAAGACCTTTTTGCATGTGAGTTCTATTGTATTAACAGGAAAGGGTTGTGTGTCTACTTGCATCTCCTGAAAAGCCAATCGACCCTCATTTATGGCCGATTGTATCTGTCGACGAAAAACATTACAATCATTGGTGGCATGAGAAAAGGAATTATGCCACTTACAATAAGCACGCCTCTTTAATTCATCAGGAGGAGGAATAGTATGAGTTAATTTAATGTTGCCGTTTTTCAGTAACTCGTCAAATATTTTATCGCATTTGGCAACATTAAACGTAAACTTAACTTCTTCTTGTCGATTCTTTCGAATCGTCTGTAAAGCAGAACATGGTGAAGGTTTAGCCTGCCCTGGCCAAACCAGTTCGGCGGTGTATACATCCGTGGATTCATCGTCCGAGTTATCGTATCCCACTAGATGCATCTTATGGCTAGCCGATTTTGATGTTTCCTTACTTCGGCTTTCACATGTCATAGCCCGCTGGTGCAAGTGCACTAGCGAAAAGAATTGGGTGCCATCTAATTTTTCTTTTAAGTAGGGTCGCAACCCATTGAAAGCTAGCCCTGTCAGTTGTTTTTCTGCGACATGAATCTGAAAGCATCGGTTTCTAGTGTCCCGGAATCTCCGGATATAGTCATTAACCGATTCTTCAGGCCCCTGTCGGACTGAAGCTAAGTCAGCCAATTCTAACTCACGTTCTCCTGAGAAGAAGTGTTCATGAAATTTCTGCTCTAATTCTTCCCAAGAGTTAATAGAGTTTGGTGGCAAAGCTGCGTACCATGCAAATGCAGTATCAGTAAGGGACAACGAGAATAAACGAACGCGGTAGGCTTCCCCATCAGCCAATTCTCCCAAGTGTGCTATGAATTGGCTTATATGTTCATGTGTGCTTTTCCCACCTTCACCAGAAAACTTAGAGAAGTCTGGTATTCTAGTTCCCTGTGGATATGGCACGGTGTCGAATCGGTGGCTATAAGGCTTCCGATACGATTGCCCTGTACCTGACACACTAACACCGAGTTTGTCCCTGAACATCCCGGCTACCTCGTCTCTGATCCTCTCCGCCATATCTGGCGACCATCCATTGAGTTTGTGGGTGGAGATTTCAGGTTGCCTGACGTTACTCTGTCGGCTTTCCTCCCAGGGATGTTTGAGGTGTGTGTTAGGTGTCCTATTAATGTCACCAGCTCCTGCCCTATACCCCTCAGGCTCTCTTGTGGCCGAATAGTATTCAGCCCTATGTCCATGAGGTGGTATGGTATGATTATAATGTGTTGCTGGTGGGGCACCATAATGTTGCTGCGATGAATGCGGGAACTGCGCGTATTGCGTAGCTCTCGGCTCTGCGTATGCATATCCGGACGGTCCGGCGTAAGAGGCCGGATGGTCCGTGACCTGGCCAAATGGTCCGAAGGTATATCCGGATTGTCCAGTCGTATATGGTGCTACATGGGTAGTCTCGTACCCAGACCGTCTGTCGTAAAGAATAGGACGGTCCGCGATCGGACCGAATGGTCCAGGGCTGTACCTGGACGGATCGGCCATATATGGCGCGACTTGGGCAGTCTGCGCATGGACTCGTGTAGATTCGGATGGTCCAGCATAATACGTCGGCCGGTTCATGCCATATCCGGACGGTCCGGTGTAAGATGGCGGACGGTCCGGCGTGATGCACCGGACGGTCCGTGATGGGGCCTAAGTGTTCAGGGTTGTACCCTGATGGTCCGGCCATGTACGGTGCGACCTGAGTGTTTTGTGTGCGGGCCTGCATCTGATCGGACGGTCCAGCGAAATACGCCGGACGGTCCGCGGTATAACCGGACTGTCTGAGATGATGCTCGGACGGTCCGATCGCGTCCAGTACCTGCCGCGTGCCTAGTGGTTGCAGCTGTGATGGTGACACGAAAGCGTGCATCGGCATACCATATGATGGCTGGGTCAAAGGTGACCCATTTATAGCCGATGTGTTTGACGTGGGTGGCACTGTATTAGACTCTCGCGATGGAAAGTTAGGAGCAGCTGATTTCTCGTATGCACGTAAATGCATTTTAATAGATTCATCTACATATTGTTTTAACTGATCTCCTCGTTGATCCATGAAAGTCGTAAGAGATAGGTCTGGAGTACTTACAGCGGGACCCTGAAGTGGAGGTAGGAGAGATTCCATATCGATCTCCCCTTGACGGACGATCTTCTGGTGGCGATCTACCGTGAAGTGTGACAAGTACTTGTCCGCTGCCTCCTTGCGCCGTTCGGAGAGTTTATGCAGCAGTTCCGCCTCTTCCTTGTCGCGTTGTTCGTTCCATTGCCGCATCACCTCCTTCTCATCGCGTATTATGAGGTCTTCAAAGGGCCTTTGGTCATCAGCCGGAAGCGCCTCCATGGCCGGCTTGATGATGTTGGTAGTGGAGATCTTGGTGTGATCCTTAAAACCGGCCATTTATGGGCCGATTTTTAGCAGATCTAGACACCTAGTCCCCAGCGGAGTCGCCAAAAAGTATGTTGACACCTTTTTGGAGGCGCCAATCACTTCAAAAGAACCAGCGGCAGTGCTCTCTGGCCAAGCGCGGACAGTCCGCGGCACAGGGCCGGACGGTCCGCGACCTGGCGCGAGGCGAAGGTGCTCTCTGGTCAGGCGCGGACGGTCCGCGGCACAGGGCCGGACGGTCCGCGACCTGGTACAGGAGCCCGGGTTCCCTGCCTGACGGCCGGACGGTCCGCGCCCTGGGGCCGGACGGTCCGCGCGTGCGCAGGGGCGGCGGAGGATCGCCGGCGGCGCCTGGATCTCGCTCCCGGGAGGGACCCCGTCGGGGAGGAGAGATCCTAGGAGTTGTCTAGGCTCGGGCAGGCCGACCTAGACTCCTCTACTCGACGTAGAGTCGAGGAGAGGCGGAGAATTTGGGGATCGAGAGGCTAAACTAGGGCTAAACTAGAACTAGACTAGAACTACTCCTAATGCATAAGGTAAAAAACGAGTAATAGACTGGATTTGATCGATTGTTGGGGGTTCAATCGGCCGTAGCCCTTCATCTATATAAAGGGGGAGGTCTGGATCCGCTTCCAACTGATTTCCGAGTTAATCCCGCGGTTTTAGGTAACAAATCCCGCGAGAAACTAGGAAACCTAACTAACTCTGCGCACGCGCGGACCGTCCGCGCCACCACCGCGGACGGTCCGGACCGCGGACCGTCCGGCCTCCGGGCCGGACCGTCCGCACGGTCATTTTTGGGTTCCAACAGTGATGAATTAGTATAGGGAGGCACACTCTTTTCATCGATTTGAACAAGCCTTATGACAAAATACCAAAAAAAATGTTATATAGATTTTGGATTGGACTCATTAAAGACACATACAACAATGTTGTGACTAGTGTTCAAACAAGTGATAGAAACACAAAATAACTTCTTAATTAGAATAGGATTACGCCAAAGATCAGCTTTGAGTCCTTATATCTTTTTTTTTTGTCTTGGTAATGGTCTAATGGATGGGGTCATTTCTTGGTATATGCTTTTTACATGCGATATAGTGTTAGTTAATGAAAGCCATGCAGAGTAAATATGAAACTAGAGTTATGGCGGGAGGAGACTCTAGAGTCCAAGGTTTTAGACTCAATAAAACTAAAACCGAATATATAAGAGGTGATTTTAACACTACTGTACATGAGAAACGAGATGTTAATTTGGAAGGTCAAAACCGACTCCAGCCTTTAGTCACTGACGTTCAAATGATTTAATCTGTGATGAATACACATGGAAATATGAATTATTAACACAGATGCTCGTGAAATCGACAGAAAAGTTCAGCACATAACTGAGAAAACCAGCAGAGGAAGGGAACATTGGTAGAATACTTCAGACCATTTCCCCTTTCCTGTTCTACTCCCCCCCCAAATTATCTTGCAACTGCATCAGTGTCAATCAATAATATGCAGTATTTGGACACAGAACCAGCCAGACTGACTTTTATATTTTCCCCACCATCAATTGTAGTTAATAAGATGCTGCATTTGGGTGCCCAATTAGCCATATAAAGCTCTTGCATGATCCAGAGGTCTGTGATGTCTTCATTTTCGCTATGGTTACCTACAGTTGGTCAAGCACTCACATCTGCCCTTAGCCTGAAAAAATGTTGTGACGATCTGGTTTTAGGCACATTATCTGTCACGAGCCCATCAAAATTCAACCATGATATGTACACTGGCTGGTGGTTCAACTTGATCTGTGCCCTCTACAGTAGACTAGAATTTGTTAAAGCAGAACCAGATCCCGTCATTTTGAACCATAAAAAAACACGAGTGTTCCGTGATAGGTTTATATGCCCTGATTGTTTGTTAGGTTTATATGCGCTGATTGTTGAACGGAAAGGTTGCCAAGGAAGCCAGGCAACAAAGAAATGAGAACGATTGATTATGTTTTCTTCGCCGTTGATACTTTGTCAAAGTATTCCTTTTTTTCTTCTGCCAAAGATTAAACGGTGCTCTTAGTCCTTGTTCGCACCTTGCATTTTCTGATTCTCCCTCTCTCTTCTACCCTGGTTGCCGGCCTCTGTGATCTGGACGAGCTGCCGTCGCCTGGAGCCCAGAGAGAAGAGAAAGTGACCGAATTCATGGGAAGAAATCGAACCGAGGCTTCCGTGCAGTCCAAGCTAATAAGGGGGAGAAGACTGAAGACTTGATCCCAAAAGCTTTGCCTACCTTTGGTGGGAGACCAGAGAAAACTGGGGTACACGGCTGGACTGGACCTGCAGGTCCCTAGGTTTTGCATAGAACGGTTGGGTTCGATCAATTGGCAGTCTTACGTTGACGCTATCAGTGGTAGCTGACATCAATCTGGCCGGCCTTTGTGAGTTTTAAACTGGATTCTGTTGTCCTTGGGGAAGGTTAGGGCCTACCTGATCCATCTCCTCCATACCATAATTGCTTTGCCGAAGGCTTTGCTTTTGCATAATTCATGTTGCATGTTTTTTTGTTTGCACCAGACCTGCATATACATTGCATCGCTCCATGCATCAGCTCTATGGAAGCGGAAACCGTTTCGCCGTCTCGCGGTGCCGGGGGCAGGACCGCAGGAGCGCGGCTGCTTCTTGTGGCACTTGACCTTGCGGTGCCCATCCACCGACTCCTTGATACACACGGGAGACAAGGCAGCCCGCAGCCTCCGTGATCACGTGGCAGGCACGGGCAATACTTTCTCTCTCTCTCTCTCAGCGAGCAGCTCAGCTGACCACCTTATATTATATGAAAGGAAACTAAACTTAAACTTGCATTTTGGAAGTTAACTTCATCGCGTACTTGAGTTATCAATATACAATTCATTTACTATTTATGTCATGAAGACAGTGAAGGATCTCAATTGGAGTTGACAAAACTTGTAGCAATAGTTTTCTTCTTGGTGGCGGCGGCGGGCGGTAATCATACTTCAGAGCTGCTAATCTCCAGTCCCGCTCATTTGCTTGCAGTGAAAGGATTGGCTGCCAGCGAGGCCCCGAATCCCGTGGCTTGTTTGCAGCAGCCTCCCTCCATGGCTCCAGCTGGTGATCGGAGCGCCGCCGCTCGGAACCCCACAAAATAAAACAGCTCGTCGCTGCCCCACCCCACCCACCACCTCCTCCTCACCGGCTTTATAAATACACGCGCCGCGCACCCCGGCGCCAGCTACCCATGCCATGTCACACGACACGGCATCGCACGTCCACCACCACCCTGCCGCAGCAGAAGACCCCGGCGGCAGCGAGTGCCGGTTCTGCGAGATGACGCGGCAGCACCACCCGCAGTGCGCGCGGCGGCTGCCGAAGCGCATCATCCTGGTGCGGCACGGCGAGAGCCAGGGGAACCTGGACATGTCGGCCTACACCACCACGCCCGACTACCGCATCCCGCTGACGGCGCTGGGCGTCGAGCAGGCGCGCGCCGCGGGGCACCGCATCCGCGACGTGGTGGCGGCTGGCGGCGGCAACTGGAAGGTCTACTTCTACGTGTCCCCCTACGCGCGCACCCGCGCCACGCTGCGCGAGGTCGGCCGCGCCTTCCCGCGGGACCGCGTCATCGGCGCCCGCGAGGAGTGCCGCGTCCGGGAGCAGGACTTCGGCAACTTCCAGGTGGAGGAGCGCATGCGCGCCGTCAAGGAGACGCGCCAGCGCTTCGGCCGCTTCTTCTTCAGATTCCCCGAGGGCGAGTCCGCCGCCGACGTCTTCGACCGCGTCGCCAGTACGATCATCCGAGCCGAGCCATCTGCTCTTCCTCTCGTCTCCTCCACCACTGACGACGACACATGAATCCACCCATGGGTGATGCGTACGTTCCGCAGGCTTCCTGGAGTCGCTGTGGCGGGACATCGACATGGGGCGGCTGGACCAGGACCCCAGCTGCGAGACCAACCTGGTGATCGTCTCCCACGGCCTCACCTCGCGGGTGTTCCTCATGAAGTGGTTCAAGTGGACGGTGGCCCAGTTCGACCGCCTCAACAACTTCGACAACTGCGAGTTCAGGGTCATGCAGCTGGGCCCCGGCGGGGAGTACTCCCTCCTCGTGCACCACACCAAGGAGGAGCTGCAGCAGTGGGGCATGTCGCCGGAGATGATCGCCGACCAGCAGTGGCGAGCCACAGCCAGCCGCCGCAACTGGGCCGAGGAGTTCTCCTCCTTCGTCGACACCTTCTTCCAGGACCCCAACGACTCGTCGGACGAGGAACAAGAAGCACAAGACAAGGAGACGAACCTGCTGCTGGACCTGGAGTGACTACAACTATTCATCCGCCCACACCCCGTTTATTTCTTTATTTCTTTCTTTCAATGCCTCTTTGAAATTGTTTCCATTGGATTTGGATGACGCTTTCTGTTGCTGCTAGTAGGGGGGAAGAGCAGAGCAGGGAGTCATTGCTGATCTTTTTCTTCCTCAGCAGAGTCATTGCTAGCTGGAAAACTGACAAGGCTCGCAGTGCTTGGCTGTCTTTAACAGTTAACTAGTAGAATAAAGATGGCTTTTTTTTTTAATTTGCGGCTTTCTTCATTTATTATTTATTTATATAATCAAGACCCTTTCATAGTTCATACAGCACAGGGTACGTTGGCATTCTAATAACAACATTTGTAGCCCCTTTCTGAAAAAGACAGCGTGCTGGATGCTATATATATATATATATGTCTGTGCATCTTGTATGCTAGCGAACAGTACTAGCGGTACCGTTTTTTCATCAGCAGACACTTGTCACAATGCAAACGCAGAGATTCTTCTGCATGCGGCTGGCAGGCAGCAAAGCAGACTCGATTCTCCAAACAATCTCGTGCAAATAAAGCAGCACAAAGGCTACCTGTCCCAAGCTGCGCTTTTGGTGATTTTGGTCCTGTTCTTTTTAAAGACCTTTGGTGGTGGTGTCAAATCCAAGGGTAAAATCATGATTATGAAACAATCAAATTCAAAAGCAGAAACAAAAGCACAATTGTAAACGAAGAACAATTACAAAGAACAAGTCTAATCCAGCGTTATACTGTAAGAAGAATGATGGCCGATCGAGCCTCGCTTTCCCATAATACAGGAACCAACGTGGCTTTACACGGGGCGGGGGCAGCAGTAAAAGATGCCAATTGTACACACAACCTCTTCCAACAAAATTTGTGCAGCACTCCAATGGAGCCGTGACTCAAGTTGAGCGAGGCAAGCTCAAACTCTTAGGCCTTGTTCGTTTGTGTCGGATTGGTGGGTCGGAACGGTTCCTAACTGAATTGCTTATCTAATTTTGTCGGGGACCATAATTAGGGGTACCCTCAAGACGCCTAATTCTCAGCTGGTAACCCCCATCAGCATAAAGCTGCAGAGGCCTGATGGGTTTGATTAAGTCAGGGATCAGTCCATACGAGCGACTCGATCACGCCACGCCCGAGCCTAGCCTCGGGCAAGGGCAGCCGACCCTGAGGTGTTTCCGTCTCGCCCGAGGCCCCCTTTTTACGGCAGACGCATCTCCGGCTCGCCCGAGGCCTTGCCTTCGTTAAGAAGCAACCCTGACTAAATCACCGCGCCGACCGACCAAGTCACTGGGGCATTTGACGCAAAGAGTGAGACCGACGGGCGGCCAGGCTTGGCCAAAAGCGCCATAGGAAGCTCCGCCCGAACCAGGGCTCGGACTCGGGTTAAGGCCCCGAAAGACGGCGAACTCCGCTCCGCCCGACCCAGGGCTCGGACTCGGGCTGAGGCCCCGGAAGACGGCGAACTCCGCTCCGCCCGACCCAGGGCTCGGACTCGGGCTGAGGCCCCGGAAGACGGCGAACTCCGCTCCGCCCGACCCAGGGCTCGGACTCGGGCTGAGGCCCCGGAAGACGGCGAACTCCGCTCCGCCCGACCCAGGGCTCGGACTCGGGCTAAGGCCCCGGAAGACGGCGAACTCCGCTCCGCCCGACCCAGGGCTCGGACTCGGGCTAAGGCCCCGGAAGACGGCGAACTCCGCTCCGCCCGACCCAGGGCTCGGACTCCGCCCTAGCCTCTGCCGAACGACCTCCGCCTCGCCCGACCCAGGAGCTCGGGCTCGGCCTCGGCCATGCAGGACAAACTCGACCCCGGCCTCGGAGGAGCCTCCACGTCGTCCGACCTAGGGCACGAGTCCGCCACGTCGACAGGAAGCGCCATCATCACCCTACCCCGAGCCGACTTGGGCCGCAGAAAACAGGACCGACGTCCCATCTGGCTAGCTCCGCCAGATAGGCAATGATGGCGCCCCGCTGGACCCATGACGACGGCGGTTCTCAGCTCTCTTACGGAAGCAGGGGGACGTCAGCAAGGGCCCAGCCACTCCGACAGCTGTCCCCCCGCCAGGCTCCATCGCTTCTCCGACGGCCACGACGCCACACCAGCTGGGTGCCAAGATCTCTCCGGCTGCCACCTCGGCATGTACTTAGGGCACTAGCTCTCCCCCGCTAGACACGTAGCACCTTGCTAC
The DNA here is from genome assembly GCA_029449295.1 of Zea luxurians. Lineage (NCBI taxonomy): Eukaryota > Viridiplantae > Streptophyta > Magnoliopsida > Poales > Poaceae > Zea > Zea luxurians. The sequence continues at coordinate 5,558,181 of JAOPSE010000082.1, read as the reverse complement.
ACCCCCATTTGTACACCTGGATCCTCTCCTTACGCCTATAAAAGGAAGGACCAGGGCCTTCTTAGAGAAGGTTGGCCTCGCGGGAACGAGGGCAGGGGCAGGCGCTCTCTCGGGGCCGCTCGCTCCCCTCACCCGCGCGGACGCTTGTAACCCCCTACTGCAAGCGCACCCGACCTGGGCGCGGGACGAACACGAAGGCCGCGGGATCTCCGCCTCCCTCACGACCCGACTCCGGCTGTAACACCCAAATTCTGAATTTGGAATTTGTAGAAGAAATCTAAACAAAGTATCATTGGGAAATAAGAAAAATGAGGAGAAAAAGAATTTTTCTTTTAAAGGAAACCATTTACACATCTCATGAAATGAATAAACAAGGAGAATAAAACTTAAACTAGTAATAATGAAATAGTATGGTTTATGTTCACCCTTGGATTTCAATTGATACATTTAAAAAAAATATGAAAACTAAAATAGAAGTATAAATTTGAATTTGGAATAGAAAATAGAAAATAAAAGGAGAAGGGATGTAAAACAAAAATATAAAAAAATATATATATAAAAACAAGTATATTCAGAATTTGTATCCCTAACTTCACAAAAAAAATAAATTGAAATAATGAACCATAGAGATTTGAATTTAAACTTGAACTCAAATTGGATTTGAAAATGTAGAAAAGAAAATAGAAAATAAAAAGGAAAAGAAGAAAAACTTACCTGGGCCTCGGATCCCGTTTTTGGCCCACAACTGTTTTCACCCGCGCGCAGCCCACACCAGAAACCTGGCGCCGACAGACCGGGCCCGCGCGTCATCCTCACGCTTGCCGCGCTCCTGTCACCGCTGACGGGTAGGGCCCCCTGCTCAGTCGCTCTCACCCGCGCCCGCGTGTTCTTCTCTCGCTGACATCGCGGGGCCCGCTGCCCGGTCTCTCGCCCCGCGCTCGCCTGCGCTCGGACTCACTGCTCCGCGGGGCCCGCATGTCAGTCCGTTCTTCTTCGTCTTAACAAACCCGCGCGTGTTCGTCGCCGCGCGCGCCGTGGTCGCTGGGGCCGTCCCAACCACCGGCCGTGATTCCCTCGCGCTAGTGGATAAAAGGGGGATCCCTCGACCTCGCTCTCCATGCTCGTATCACCGCGGAATTTCCCAGCCACCATCACTGTTTCTCGCCGAGAGAGAGAGATCGGAAGAGAGAGTGGTGAGATCCGCCGCCACCGGTGTTCCCCCTCCTTGACGACGCCCGGGGATTCATCTTGTGGTCGTGGGGGATCGCCTGCATTCACCGCGCGTGTTGGTGGCCGTCCCGTGCCTGTTGGTGCGCTGGGGCTCCGTAAATCGCTCGTCGGAGCTGGGGCACCGTCGCGCGTCCGCCTCCTTCCGTGGGCAGACCACACCATAACGCCTTCCTCGGTGAGTCCCTAACCATTCTATTCTCCTCATTCTTCTCGACGTGTTGAACCAGTCGCCCATTGGGATTGGCCTCCCTGGCGTCTATCGCGCTTGTCGTCGGAGTGCTCCGCCGCGCGGAGTACTCGCGCCGCCGAGCCCGGCCACCACGGTAGAAGACAGCTTGGTAACCGTCGATCTCGTAGGTTGCGGCTCGGATTAGATCTGGCATAGGATGGCCCTCGTCCGTAGATCATGTAACAAGCGGTCGCGATTAGATGTGGATACCGGTTCGCGTTATTGAATCAGGACCGTTGGATCCTCGTTGGAGAGTGGGGATTTGATTTCACAGTTTTAAAATACCGGCCGTGGATCTCGGATCCAAGTGCCCACGTAGCGTACCGGTTCGGAGCGTTGATGATCTAATCTCGACCATCCATATCTGATCGGGCGGCCGATATTAGGCAATACTCTTTCGCTCGGGCATTTTGCTTATGAGCCCCTGGACGTTTGAAAATAGAACCCGCGGTCCATTGCGACTGTGCCCTGTGTCTCGGTAAACTTGCGCAGAGCCCCCTGCGCTTCTGATTAATTGAGGCCCAGTCCAGATCATAATAAAATCAGAGAAAATGATTATTAAATAGATTTTTAATAGGAAAATAATTGCTAAAACTTAGATAATTCATAGAAAATTCATTTTAGCTCCAAATTGAACCATTCCAGTTTCTAAAATTTTGTAATAATATTCTTCATCTTTTTGTGCCTCTGTTTTGGCATGAAAAGCTCATTTAAATTTATCTAACACTTAATCTTGTATTAAATACATAAAAGCTACAAAAATTCATAACTTAAAATCTATAACTCCAAATTTAATGATTCCAATTCCTGTGGTTTTATTTTAATGTGTAGATTATTACTGTGTATTTTGTTCTTATGTTTGGTGTAATGCTAAATTTGCCTATACTATGTACGTTTGTATTGCTACGACTAGCAGTGAGGTCACGAGGATCTGAAGAATCATCCTGGTACCTGGATTCTCAAGGCCCAGGCAAGTTGTGCCCTTGATCACTTCTTTTCACCTACTCATGTTCTAGTTAATCATAATGATCTGCATAGGTTAAATTTGATGGGACCTAATAGGTTACCTAGTTTGATTATCTTTATACCTTGTTCACCACTAAATTTCTGGGTAGTACTTGCTAGTGCTTTATGTGGTTTTGGGTATGGAGATACACTATTCATGATTACACTTTTTGTTATCAGTTGTTATTTATGGTTCATGTTAAGATCATTATGTTAATTGGAACATGGAGAACCACCCGGGAAAACAGTGCTACCACAAGGGTAGTATGGGATGCCCTTGGCTGATTAATTAGGAAAGCTAGTGGAAGACTACCTTACCCGAAAGGGGCAAGGGCAGTAGGGGAGAGGTCAGTGTAGGGAGGCCCTCGGGAGGATTTTGCTGCGATGGCGATCCTGCAAGGGATTCCTGTACTGGATCTTCCTATAAACTGTAGCGGGTTTTCGGAAGCTAGTGGAACTTTGTAAAGGCCTCGTAGTGCTACCCTGCCTCACTTCCTTGGTAGAGGTGTATGGGATTCATGACCCCTTGGCAGATGGGTAACACGACTTGTGGGTAAAGATGCGCAACCTCTGCAGAGTGTAAAACTGGTATACTAGCCGTGCTCACGGTCAAGAGCAGCTCGGACACTCACATGATTAATTTATGGAACTAAATTCAATTTGTCATATGCATTGCATTGCAGGTGGTGTTGTCCCTTTTGTTCTATTACTTAATTGGGTTTGGTATTTACTTATACTTAGTAATTGCTAATAAAATTTTGACCAACTTTAAAAGCAATGCTCAGCTCTAACCATCTTCTTTGGTAAGCCTTACACTTCACGTGAGCTCCCACCTTTGGCGAGTTCATGCACATTATTCCCCACAACTTGTTGAGCGATGAACGTATGTGAGCTCACTCTTGCTGTCTCACATACACCACAGGTCAAGACCAGGTACTGCAGGATGATGCTCATGGAGGATGCTGCGATGAGTTCGTGAGAGGTCTAGGTCGTCGTCTCCCAGTCAACTTTGGGTTGCTGGACCGTTGTCTCCTTATTATGTAATTATTTATTTTGTATAGAACTCCTGTTATATGTAAAGATGTGACATTCGATCCTGTGCCACTATACATCATATGTATGAGACTTGGTCCCAGCATACCTGGTGTTTATGTTAACCCCGGGTTTTGGACCCCTAGAATCCGGGTGTTACAGAAGTGGTATCAGAGGAATGTTGACTGTAGGACGAAACCTAGATAGAACTGGACAACCATTCTTTACTTACCTTACTCTGATTCTTTTCTAAACTCATCTTAATCTTTTCTCATCTAATTCCGCTTCACTCTGATTATTCTTACCTTTCATTTCTAAAGACAAATGTGGATTTCACACTTTGAAATCCTGTACCTAAAGAGACTTTAGGAATAGGAGACCTAATCCTAGGAACAAAAACAAAACTATTTTTATGGTTATCTATGCACTTGAATGTTTGTTCTTATGACACTTGTCTGATTTGATTCTTTAATTGAGTGTGATGGGTAGTGGAGTAATGTCCACAATTGCATCTACATATACACATAGGTATAAAAATATAATTGTAAGATAACTAGACAACCTAGATTATCCCCATTGGAACATATCTAGCATAAGAGATTTATCTTATCCTAAAAGATCTCATTCTAACCAATTCATCTTATCTTAAAAGATTCTCCCTTATCTTAATAGATTCATCTCATCTCAAGAGATTCTATCCTACACTCATAGATCTATCTTATCTCAAAAGGTCTTAACTTCTCCTAATGTATCTAGATCCATCTTATCTTAAGAGGTTCTCTCTTAATGGATTTATTTTACCCTGAAGGATTCATCTTATCCTAACCGCTTTACTTATCCCATCTTGATAGAACTAACTGACCTTAAAAGACTCTACCTTATCCTTATGGATTCATCTTGCCCTAATTAGCATATTGACCCCACTCTAGAATAACAACCATGATCTAATGCAAATTAATTAGATCTTATCTAGTCAAACTAGTCACACCAATCTAACATAGATCTGATCTAATCTAAAGTGACTTACTAAACATGTTAGATAATACTTGTGAAAGAGATTAGACCCCACTAGCCATGTATTAACTTATCTTAGCACATTGGATCAATTCAACCATGAGCTAACCCAACCCATAGAACCATGATGAATAGTATAACCTTTCTATTCCCACCTAATAACAAACAAACTTTTAACCTACATCTTGTAGCCTATCTCACCCATGTATATCTCTCATCTTGACAGATTCTATCTTACCCTTGGATATTCACCTTATATGATTGGTTACCCCAATCTGGACATAAATTAAGCCCTACCAAAGAATCTATAGATTATAACCAACTACTAGCTTATCCATTCCGCTTAGTAATTTCCTTTGCAAAACTATTACCACATGCTTCTAACTTTCATGGTCAATACCAGGAAAGGAAAGATTATCACGTAACAACAAACAGAAAATGAATTCTCCAAATCCTCCACCTGTTGACCTCAATCAAGTGGTTGCTACCCAAAGACTGGTAATACAACAGTTAACAGACATGGTGACCGAGATGCAGAATCAGATAAGACAACAACGCGAGGAAATACGTCAAGCCCGCCAAGAAATAAGGCAAGCACGGCTGGAGAGACAACAACAACAACCCTCACCACCACCAGCTTCACCAAGCTACATAGATATAAATTATGATGATTTGTAAGATCTAGAAGTTACTTTAGTTAGTAGTTGATAAGATACTATTTTAGTAATAATAATAAGGTCCATTTGACCCTGTGTTTTGCTAATAAGGTATGCATCATGCCGAGATTTTGTTTATGCATATGTGTTGAATCAATACGAACATGCACCCTTTTTCCTTACAAATCTCGTGGACGAGATTATTTTTAAGGGGGGTAGGATTTGTAACACCCAAATTCTGAATTTGGAATTTGTAGAAGAAATCTAAACAAAGTATCATTGGGAAATAAGAAAAATGAGGAGAAAAAGAATTTTTCTTTTAAAGGAAACCATTTACACATCTCATGAAATGAATAAACAAGGAGAATAAAACTTAAACTAGTAATAATGAAATAGTATGGTTTATGTTCACCCTTGGATTTCAATTGATACATTTAAAAAAAATCTGAAAACTAAAATAGAAGTATAAATTTGAATTTGGAATAGAAAATAGAAAATAAAAGGAGAAGGGATGTAAAACAAAAATATAAAAAAATATATATATAAAAACAAGTATATTCAGAATTTGTATCCCTAACTTCACAAAAAAAAAATAAATTGAAATAATGAACCATAGAGATTTGAATTTAAACTTGAACTCAAATTGGATTTGAAAATGTAGAAAAGAAAATAGAAAATAAAAAGGAAAAGAAGAAAAACTTACTTGGGCCTCGGATCCCGTTTTTGGCCCACAACTGTTTTCACCCGCGCGCAGCCCACACCAGAAACCTGGCGCCGACAGACCGGGCCCGCGCGTCATCCTCACGCTTGCCGCGCTCCTGTCACCGCTGACGGGTAGGGCCCCCTGCTCAGTCGCTCTCACCCGCGCCCGCGTGTTCTTCTCTCGCTGACATCGCGGGGCCCGCTGCCCGGTCTCTCGCCCCGCGCTCGCCTGCGCTCGGACTCACTGCTCCGCGGGGCCCGCATGTCAGTCCGTTCTTCTTCGTCTTAACAAACCCGCGCGTGTTCGTCGCCGCGCGCGCCGTGGTCGCTGGGGCCGTCCCAACCACCGGCCGTGATTCCCTCGCGCTAGTGGATAAAAGGGGGATCCCTCGACCTCGCTCTCCATGCTCGTATCACCGCGGAATTTCCCAGCCACCATCACCGTTTCTCGCCGAGAGAGAGAGATCGGAAGAGAGAGTGGTGAGATCCGCCGCCACCGGTGTTCCCCCTCCTTGACGACGCCCGGGGATTCATCTTGTGGTCGTGGGGGATCGCCTGCATTCACCGCGCGTGTTGGTGGCCGTCCCGTGCCTGTTGGTGCGCTGGGGCTCCGTAAATCGCTCGTCGGAGCTGGGGCACCGTCGCGCGTCCGCCTCCTTCCGTGGGCAGACCACACCATAACGCCTTCCTCGGTGAGTCCCTAACCATTCTATTCTCCTCATTCTTCTCGACGTGTTGAACCAGTCGCCCATTGGGATTGGCCTCCCTGGCGTCTATCGCGCTTGTCGTCGGAGTGCTCCGCCGCGCGGAGTACTCGCGCCGCCGAGCCCGGCCACCACGGTAGAAGACAGCTTGGTAACCGTCGATCTCGTAGGTTGCGGCTCGGATTAGATCTGGCATAGGATGGCCCTCGTCCGTAGATCATGTAACAAGCGGTCGCGATTAGATGTGGATACCGGTTCGCGTTATTGAATCAGGACCGTTGGATCCTCGTTGGAGAGTGGGGATTTGATTTCACAGTTTTAAAATACCGGCCGTGGATCTCGGATCCAAGTGCCCACGTAGCGTACCGGTTCGGAGCGTTGATGATCTAATCTCGACCATCCATATCTGATCGGGCGGCCGATATTAGGCAATACTCTTTCGCTCGGGCGTTTTGCTTATGAGCCCCTGGACGTTTGAAAATAGAACCCGCGGTCCATTGCGACTGTGCCCTGTGTCTCGGTAAACTTGCGCAGAGCCCCCTGCGCTTCTGATTAATTGAGGCCCAGTCCAGATCATAATAAAATCAGAGAAAATGATTATTAAATAGATTTTTAATAGGAAAATAATTGCTAAAACTTAGATAATTCATAGAAAATTCATTTTAGCTCCAAATTGAACCATTCCAGTTTCTAAAATTTTGTAATAATATTCTTCATCTTTTTGTGCCTCTGTTTTGGCATGAAAAGCTCATTTAAATTTATCTAACACTTAATCTTGTATTAAATACATAAAAGCTACAAAAATTCATAACTTAAAATCTATAACTCCAAATTTAATGATTCCAATTCCTGTGGTTTTATTTTAATGTGTAGATTATTACTGTGTATTTTGTTCTTATGTTTGGTGTAATGCTAAATTTGCCTATACTATGTACGTTTGTATTGCTACGACTAGCAGTGAGGTCACGAGGATCTGAAGAATCATCCTGGTACCTGGATTCTCAAGGCCCAGGCAAGTTGTGCCCTTGATCACTTCTTTTCACCTACTCATGTTCTAGTTAATCATAATGATCTGCATAGGTTAAATTTGATGGGACCTAATAGGTTACCTAGTTTGATTATCTTTATACCTTGTTCACCACTAAATTTCTGGGTAGTACTTGCTAGTGCTTTATGTGGTTTTGGGTATGGAGATACACTATTCATGATTACACTTTTTGTTATCAGTTGTTATTTATGGTTCATGTTAAGATCATTATGTTAATTGGAACATGGAGAACCACCCGGGAAAACAGTGCTACCACAAGGGTAGTATGGGATGCCCTTGGCTGATTAATTAGGAAAGCTAGTGGAAGACTACCTTACCCGAAAGGGGCAAGGGCAGTAGGGGAGAGGTCAGTGTAGGGAGGCCCTCGGGAGGATTTTGCTGCGATGGCGATCCTGCAAGGGATTCCTGTACTGGATCTTCCTATAAACTGTAGCGGGTTTTCGGAAGCTAGTGGAACTTTGTAAAGGCCTCGTAGTGCTACCCTGCCTCACTTCCTTGGTAGAGGTGTATGGGATTCATGACCCCTTGGCAGATGGGTAACACGACTTGTGGGTAAAGATGCGCAACCTCTGCAGAGTGTAAAACTGGTATACTAGCCGTGCTCACGGTCAAGAGCAGCTCGGACACTCACATGATTAATTTATGGAACTAAATTCAATTTGTCATATGCATTGCATTGCAGGTGGTGTTGTCCCTTTTGTTCTATTACTTAATTGGGTTTGGTATTTACTTATACTTAGTAATTGCTAATAAAATTTTGACCAACTTTAAAAGCAATGCTCAGCTCTAACCATCTTCTTTGGTAAGCCTTACACTTCACGTGAGCTCCCACCTTTGGCGAGTTCATGCACATTATTCCCCACAACTTGTTGAGCGATGAACGTATGTGAGCTCACTCTTGCTGTCTCACATACACCACAGGTCAAGACCAGGTACTGCAGGATGATGCTCATGGAGGATGCTGCGATGAGTTCGTGAGAGGTCTAGGTCGTCGTCTCCCAGTCAACTTTGGGTTGCTGGACCGTTGTCTCCTTATTATGTAATTATTTATTTTGTATAGAACTCCTGTTATATGTAAAGATGTGACATTCGATCCTGTGCCACTATACATCATATGTATGAGACTTGGTCCCAGCATACCTGGTGTTTATGTTAACCCCGGGTTTTGGACCCCTAGAATCCGGGTGTTACACCGGCCGCCTCGCTCTCTCCCCCCTTCGCGCTCGCCCACGCGCTCGACCCATCTGGGCTGGGGCACGCGGCACACTCACTCGTCGGCTCGGGGACCCCCCGGTCTCGAAACGCCGACAGTTGGCGCGCCAGGTAGGGGCCTGCTGCGTGTTGACGAGCAGTTTCCCGTCAAGCTCCAGATGGGCAGTCTCCAACGACCTCTTCAACCCGGGACAGTGCTCCGTTTCGGGAGCCTCGAGTTCATGTCTTTCGGCAGCAGCTACGACATGATACTCCTTCCACCGCCGCGCGACAGCGACAATGGTGGCGGACAGCCCGCCCGCCGGCGGCGGAATCGACGACGTCTTTCCCGCATGGGGGAAGGACAACTTTCGAGCTCGCCCCATCCTCTCCCTCGCCATCGGAGGAGGAGGCGGGGCAACCAGGGCCGAGCGGGAGGCTGCGCTCAGTCGGCTGTCGAGCAAATCGACATCCCCAGCGCCCCAACGGAGGACGCGTCGGGCATCACCCACGCGTTTGAGGCGAAGGCGAGCGCCGTCCCCCCGCAACACGCCGACCCCGAGCAAGTGGACGACGCCAGCGCGCTCACGGAGGGCCTGCAGGACGTCACCCTCGCACCCAGGACGACGGCGCGATCAGCCCCCGATGTGACTTCGTCGCTCCTCGTCGACCAAAAGGTACCGGCTGATTCCCATCCTACGTCATTTCGACTCGGCCTCAACCCGCCTAGCGACCTCGCTTTGGCGGGCGCTCACATTGAGGCGAGTGCAACCCCTCTGGGGTTTCGTGTGCGGTCGCCTTGGGACCGATTGACGGACGTCTCGACCTACGGGCCCTCTGGGTCCGAGGAAGATGACGGTCCCAGCATCTGCTGGGATTTCTCTGGATCTGGCAACCCCAGTGCCATGCGGGATTTCATGACCGCATGCAACTACTGCCTCTCCGACTGTTCCGACGGCAGCCGCAGCCTTGACGACAAGGACTGCGGCCCGAGCCGCGAATGTTTCCACGTCGAGCTAGGGGATCCCTCCGGAGGCAGCTGTCTCGGCATGCCGGAGGATGGTGATCCCCCTAGGCCAGCGCCTTGCGCCGACATCCCGCGGGAGCTAGCTGTGGTCCCCGTTCCGGCGGGGGGTCACGACCCACAGCTCGAGCAAGTCCGCGGGGCGCAGGCCGGGCTCGATGAGGGAGCAGGAGCGCTCGAGGCAATCCGCCGGGACGTCGGGCAGGTATGGGCGAGCCAGCCCCCGGCCGGAGAAATACGTCACCGGCCCCAAGGTCTCCAGCACCGCATCGCCAACGATGCCAGGGACAGAACGCCACCCGCATCCGACGGAACCGGTCAGGACCTGGCCGCCGCAGCGATGCTCCTCTGCGCGATGCCGGAGTCATCAACCACCGAGGGTCGGCGAATCCAGGGAGAGCTCAAGCATCTCCTGGAAGGCGCTGCGGCCCGGCGGGCCGAGAGCTCTGCCTCCCGAAGGCAGGGGTACCCCTCGGAACCTCGTGCCGCGACTTCCCGACTCATGCGGGAAGCCTCGGTCTACACCGGGCGCACGCGCAACACCGCGCCTGCGGCCCCGGGCCACCTCGGCAACGAGCACCCTCATCGCGACCGTCGGGCCCGCCTCGACGAAAGGGTGCGCCGAGGTTATCACCCCAGGCGTGGGGGACGCTACGACAGCGGGGAGGATCGGAGTCCCTCGCCCGAACCACCCGGTCCGCAGGTCTTCAGCCGGGCCATTCGGCGGGCGCCGTTTCCGCCCCGATTCCGACCCCCGACTACTATCACAAAGTACTCGGGGGAAACGAGACCGGAATTGTGGCTCGCGGACTACCGCCTGGCCTGTCAGCTGGGTGGAACGGACGATGACAACCTCATCATCCGCAACCTCCCCCTGTTCCTCTCCGACACTGCACGCGCTTGGTTGGAGCACCTGCCTCCGGGGCAGATTTCCAACTGGGAGGATCTGGTCCAAGCTTTCGCCGGCAACTTCCAGGGCACGTACGTGCGCCCCGGGAATTCCTGGGACCTCCGAAGCTGCCGGCAACAGCCGGGAGAGTCCCTTCGGGACTACATCCGGCGATTCTCGAAGCAGCGCACCGAGCTGCCCAACATCACCGACTCTGATGTCATTGGCGCGTTCCTCGCCGGCACCACCTGCCGTGACCTGGTGAGCAAGTTGGGTCGCAAGACCCCCACCAGGGTGAGCGAGCTGATGGACATCGCCACCAAGTTCGCCTCTGGTCAGGAGGCGGTCGAGGCCATCTTCCGAAAGGACAAGCAGCCCCAGGGCCGCCCGTCGGAAGATGCTCCCGAGGTGTCTACTCCGCTCGGCGCCAAGAAGAAAGGCAGGAGGAAGTCGCGAGCGAAACGCGACGCCGCCAGCACGGACCTTGTCGCCGCCGCCGAATACAAGAACCCTCGGAAGCCCCCCGGAGGCGCCAACCTCTTCGACAAGGCACTCAAGGAGACGTGCCCCTACCATCAGGGGCCCGTCAAGCACACCCTCGAGGAGTGCGTCATGCTTCGGCGCCACTTCCACCGGGCCGGGCCACCCGCAGAGGGTGGCAGGGCCCGCGACGACGACAAAAAGGAAGATCACCAAGCAGGAGAGTTCCCCGAGGTCCGCGACTGCTTCATGATCTACGGAGGGCATGCGGCGAATGCCTCGGCTCGGCATCGTAAGCAAGAGCGTCGGGAGGTCTGCTCGGTGAAGGTGGCGGCGCCAGTCTACCTAGACTGGTCCGACAAACCCATCACCTTCGATCAGGGCGACCACCCCGACCACGTGCCGAGCCCGAGGAAGTACCCGCTCGTCGTCGATCCCGTCATCGGCGACGTCAGGCTCACCAAGGTCCTGATGGATGGGGGCAGCTGCCTCAATATCATCTACGCCGAGACCCTCAGGCTCCTGCGCGTCGATCTGTCATCCGTCCGAGCAGGCGCTGCGCCCTTCCACGGGATCATCCCTGGGAAGCGCGTCCAGCCCCTCGGACAGCTCGACCTTCCTGTCTGCTTCGAAACACCCTCCAACTTCCGAAGGGAGACTTTGACGTTCGAGGTGGTCGGGTTCCGAGGAACCTACCACGCAGTGTTGGGAAGGCCATGCTATGCGAAGTTCATGGCCATCCCCAACTACACCTACCTGAAGCTCAAGATGCCGGGCCCCAACGGGGTCATCACCGTCGGCCCCACGTACAAACACGCATTCGAATGCGATGTGGAGTGCGTGGAGTACGCCGAGGCCCTCGCCGAATCCGAGGCCCTCATCGCCGACCTGGAAAGCCTCTCCCGAGAGGTGCCGGACGTGAAGCGACATGCCGGCAACTTCGAGCCAGCGGAGACGGTTAAGGCCGTCCCTCTCGACCCCAGTGGCGACACCTCCAAGCAGATCCGGATCGGTTCCGGGCTCGACCCCAAATAGGAAGCAGTGCTCGTCGACTTTCTCCGCGCAAACGCCGACGTCTTTGCGTGGAGTCCCTCGGACATGCCCGGCATACCGAGGGATGTCGCCGAGCACTCGCTGGATATTCGGGCCGGAACCCGACCGGTCAGACAGCCTCTGCGCCGATTCGACGAGGAAAGGCGCAGGGCGATAGGCGAGGAGATCCACAAGCTGATGGCAGCAGGGTTCATCAAAGAGGTATTCCATCCCGAATGGCTTGCCAACCCTGTACTTGTGAGGAAGAAAGGGGGGAAATGGCGGATGTGTGTAGACTACACTGGTCTCAACAAAGCATGTCCGAAGGTCCCCTACCCTCTACCTCGCATCGATCAAATCGTGGACTCCACTGCAGGGTGCGAAACCCTGTCTTTCCTCGATGCCTACTCAGGGTATCATCAAATCAAGATGAAAGAGTCCGACCAGCTCGCGACTTCTTTCATCACGCCCTTCGGCATGTACTGTTATGTCACCATGCCGTTCGGTTTGAGGAACGTGGGTGCAACGTACCAGCGGTGCATGAACCATGTGTTCGGCGAACACATCGGTCGCACGGTCGAGGCCTACGTCGATGACATCGTAGTCAAGACGAGGAAAGCCTCCGACCTTCTCTCCGACCTTAAAGTGACATTCCGGTGTCTCAAGGCGAAGAGCGTCAAGCTCAATCCCGAGAAGTGCGTCTTCGGGGTGCCCCGAGGCATGCTCTTGGGATTCATCGTCTCCGAGCGGGGCATCGAAGCCAACCCAGAAAAGATCGCAGCCATCACAAGCATGGGGCCCATCAAAGACTTAAAAGGCGTACAGAGGGTCATGGGATGTCTCGCGGCCTTGAGCCGTTTCATCTCGCGCCTCGGCGAAAGAGGCCTGCCCCTGTACCGTCTCTTAAGGAAGGCCGAGTGCTTCACTTGGACTCCCGAGGCCGAGGAAGCTCTCGGGAACCTGAAGGCGCTCCTCACCCAAGCGCCCGTCTTGGTACCCCCAGCTGATGGAGAAGCCCTCACCGCCCGAACCGGACGCGGGGTTCAAAAAACGCAAAGCAAAACAGCCGTTCCTCGAACGGCTCGCGCACGCAACGGCAGCCCCGCCGACCGCTCGCCCCGGCGCATTAACTCCGCGGCTCGACGGGCAGCGCTTCTGGCGGAAGCAGCTGGCGACGTTTCGCCTTCGCCAAAACGACCACACCAAAAAAGGTACGCCACGTCGTTCAATTTCGTATCCTTTTTCCCTTTTTCCTCTTTCTCTATCTCTTGCAACAGGGACCGGGAAGGGGGATACCCCCAAAGGGATCCTTCCCCGTGAAGGAACTAGGCTCCGAGCCTCCTTACTGATCAGGGGTTCGAAGGCTGGCCCCCCGAAGGGTTCAACAGCCGCCTCAGATCGCGTGGGCCCGACACCCACTACTGGTCAGGGGTTCGAAGGTCGGCCCCCCGAAAGGTTCCACGACCGCCTCAGGCTACTCGGGCTCCGCGCCCATTACTGATCAGGGGTTCGAAGGCTGGCCCTCCGAAGGGTTCACAGTCGCCTCAGACACCGAGCGAGGGATGACCAGGGGTACGTTCGATACATAACCAAGGCTCGGGCTGCGCTCCCGAGGTACCCTAGGACATTTCCGAGACCAGCGGGAACGACCCTGTAACGGAATCCCATCGGAGGGAGGCAACGAGCCCTCGGACCCCGTCGCCAGGGGACCGGGTCCGGCAGGTCACCCGCAGGTACTTTTGGGCGTGCCTCCGGGCCCCTAGCCGACCCCCAACGAACGGGGCACGGACGTCCACTCGGATTACCCGATTGCAGCTCACCGGAGACACCATGTTCGGTGCCCATCGAGGGTAACATGGCGCTCTCCCCCCCTCCTCCTTGCGGAAAGGCGACGTAGGGGCGTATGTAAAAAAGCCGAGTCTGTCCCTGATCGTCCTCTCGCTCTGTGCGGAGGCTCGGGGGCTGCTCTCGCAAACCCGGCTCCGGCCGAACCGTTGACAGCGTCAACATACCAGCCCGAGAACTTGGGCCCCGACAGTGCACCCGGGCTACGACCTGTTCGCATGAGGGAACCGCCTGACCAGCCGAAGCATTACGCAAGGCATTAAGACCTCGGAGGAGTGAAACCACTCCTCCGAGGCCTCGGGGGCTACACCCGGCGGGTGCGCTCGCGCGCACCCACCGGAACAAAGTGCAACCGAGAAAGGCTGGTCCCCTTGCAAAAAAGTGCGACGAAAGCCTCCAAGCGAGTGCTAACACTCCCTTCGAGGCTCGGGGGCTACTGTCGGGGACCATAATTAGGGGTACCCTCAAGACGCCTAATTCTCAGCTGGTAACCCCCATCAGCATAAAGCTGCAGAGGCCTGATGGGTTTGATTAAGTCAGGGATCAGTCCATACGAGCGACTCGATCACGCCACGCCCGAGCCTAGCCTCGGGCAAGGGCAGCCGACCCTGAGGTGTTTCCGTCTCGCCCGAGGCCCCCTTTTTACGGCAGACGCATCTCCGGCTCGCCCGAGGCCTTGCCTTCGTTAAGAAGCAACCCTGACTAAATCACCGCGCCGACCGACCAAGTCACTGGGGCATTTGACGCAAAGAGTGAGACCGACGGGCGGCCAGGCTTGGCCAAAAGCGCCATAGGAAGCTCCGCCCGAACCAGGGCTCGGACTCGGGTTAAGGCCCCGGAAGACGGCGAACTCCGCTCCGCCCGACCCAGGGCTCGAACTCGGGCTGAGGCCCCGGAAGACGGCGAACTCCGCTCCGCCCGACCCAGGGCTCGGACTCGGGCTAAGGCCCCGGAAGACGGCGAACTCCGCTCCGCCCGACCCAGGGCTCGGACTCGGGCTGAGGCCCCGGAAGACGGCGAACTCCGCTCCGCTCGACCCAGGGCTCGGACTCGGGCTAAGGCCCCGGAAGACGGCGAACTCCGCTCCGCCCGACCCAGGGCTCGGACTCGGGCTAAGGCCCCGGAAGACGGCGAACTCCGCTCCGCCCGACCCAGGGCTCGGACTCGGGCTAAGGCCCCGGAAGACGGCGAACTCCGCTCCGCCCGACCTAGGGCTCGGACTCGGGCTAAGGCCCCGGAAGACGACGAACTCCGCTTCGCCCGACCCAGGGCTCGGACTCCGCCCTAGCCTCTGCCGAACGACCTCCGCCTCGCCCGACCCAGGAGCTCGGGCTCGGCCTCGGCCATGCAGGACAAACTCGACCCCGGCCTCGGAGGAGCCTCCACGTCGCCCGACCTAGGGCACGAGTCCGCCACGTCGACAGGAAGCGCCATCATCACCCTACCCCGAGCCGACTTGGGCCGCAGAAAACAGGACCGACGTCCCATCTGGCTAGCTCCGCCAGATAGGCAATGATGGCGCCCCGCTGGACCCATGACGACGGCGGTTCTCAGCTCTCTTACGGAAGCAGGGGGACGTCAGCAAGGGCCCAGCCACTCCGACAGCTGTCCCCCCGCCAGGCTCCATCGCTTCTCCGACGGCCACGACGCCACACCAGCTGGGTGCCAAGATCTCTCCGGCTGCCACCTCGGCATGTACTTAGGGCACTAGCTCTCCCCCGCTAGACACGTAGCACCTTGCTACACCCCCATTTGTACACCTGGATCCTCTCCTTACGCCTATAAAAGGAAGGACCAGGGCCTTCTTAGAGAAGGTTGGCCTCGCGGGAACGAGGGCAGGGGCAGGCGCTCTCTCGGGGCCGCTCGCTCCCCTCACCCGCGCGGACGCTTGTAACCCCCTACTGCAAGCGCACCCGACCTGGGCGCGGGACGAACACGAAGGCCGCGGGATCTCCGCCTCCCTCATGACCCGGCTCCGGCCGCCTCGCTCTCTCCCCCCTTCGCGCTCGCCCACGCGCTCGACCCATCTGGGCTGGGGCACGCGGCACACTCACTCGTCAGCTCGGGGACCCCCCGGTCTCGAAACGCCGACAAATTTATATAAACTTTGATTAACTGGAACGATTCCGGGTGTAATCCGACGTAAACGAACAAGGCCTTAGGTGGACAAGATCCTATTCCGCATCATTGTCGATAGCCTGAGGTATCTTGTTCACACGCGCCCTAACATCACATTTGTAGTGGGCTACGTGAGCCGATTTATGAAGGTGCCCATAACCGAGCACTGGAGCGTTTGAAAGCCGCATAGAGGGGAGTGGATCGGCGAAACCTAAAAATTATAAACTTTGAATACAAACTTTGCATGGGGTTAGAGTTAGAATGAGTAATAATGAAATCAGAGTGCGAAAGAGAGTTCTTCTTGCTATAAGTTAATCAATGCGAATAACTTTGGGAGTTAACTCAAAGAGATTGCAAGCGAGAGAACTTTAGAGAGAGAGAGGAGAGAGGAAGAATCAAATCACAATACAAGATGAGCACAAAGACATGGGCGATTTGTTTCCCGAGGTTTGGTTCCAAAGAACCTACTCCCCGTTGAGGAGACCACGTAGGTCGGGTCTCTTTCAACCCTTTCCCTCTCTCAAGCGGTCACTCAGACTGGATGAGTGCTTCTTCTTAACCTTGAGGGTCACTTAGACCCCGCAAGTATCACCACACAATTAGGTGTCTCGTGATAGCTTTATAAGTTACTTGAAAGTTTAGAAGGAGACGAAGAAAGCACGATTAAGAAAGCCAAGCTTGAAAGCTTTGAATGTGCCTTGGGATGAAGTGCTTGCTTTTGTATTGAATGAGAGTTAATGGGATGCTTCGATTATGTGAATGGAGGTGGTTGGGGTTGTATTTATAGCCACCAACCAATTTCTAGTTGCTGCCCACTTTCTGCTAACTGCGGACGGTCCGTGCTCCTGGCCTCAACAGTCCGCCCCGACACATGAATGGGTGAAATCGCAATGGTCAGCAATAACGGCTATATCAACGGCTATAAGTGCATTAAATGCGTCGTCAGATAAAAACAGTCACGGACGGTCCGGCCGTGCACCCAGGATGGTCCGCGAGGACGCTATAATTCCTTTTTGCCGAACTTGGCACCTTTGGTTTTTTCTGATTTCCAACGGGTGGATGGTCCGCGCCTGAGGCCAAACAGACCGAGCTTGGTCCCGGACGATGTTCTTCTCTCCTTTGGACAGTTCGTAGTAGAAATTTGAGTTTTGCATAGTTCCTATCCGAGGCTCACCGAGTTATCGCGGATGGCACGCCGGAAGGGCCTGGACGGTCCGTGCACAGGTGAATTCTCTAAAAAGCTTCTCCTATCCGGAATAATCTACAGTATTTTTGACAGTCAACTTCAAATTGAGATGGATGGACTTATGCACCTGAGAATTAATCAACTAGGAAAACTAGTTAGTCCATTAGGTTGTGATGGTCATCAATCATCAAAATCAATTTAGAGAAAATGGTAAATGTCATTTCCCTTTCAATCTCCCCCTTTTGGTGATTCGTAAACCAAAGTAAGTATAAAGTGTTGAAAAGTAACTAGTTTGCAGATTTGACAAGAGTGCATAAGTGGAAAACACACATAGGGGGAGTGGAAACTTGCATGCGTGTGGGCCTCGCGACAGTTTCTTCTACCTCTCTCTCTTCTCCACATGAGGCAACTGCAGGGAGTTTCTTCTTCCTTGGGCCATCTCCATGGAGCAGGGGCAAGCTCACGCGAAGGGGAAGGCTCAGCTCGGACAGGGCTGACCGCTGACCGTGTCATCGCCTAGATGGCGGCGGGCCATGCCGAGGGGGGAGGGGGGCGTGCAGATGCTGGGCAAGTGGGTAGCACAAACCACAGATTTCGCAGCTCAACAACGCGAGCATGCACCTACGCGAGGACACGTCTAGGAGGTGGTTAGGTGTTGGCCGACGGTGGTTCATCGAAGCACGGTGGCATGGTGAGCGTGGCATGAGAAAGACGACAAAGGCGAGGCTCGCAGGGGGTAGACGAAGGGTTACTCACCTGGACGCGAAGCTCATCAGACGACAAGGATGGAACATGGACGACGACAAAGAACTTTGGCAACTCGGCAAGGCGACGTCGCGGCGAACCCCAAGTCCCCAACACGGATGACGAGTAATCTGGCAGAGCTCTGGCGTGACGGCTTGACGACGGTGAGTGCTGTGCAGCACTGCGACGCGACGAGGCTCCTAGGGCTGCTCCAACGAGGCTCAAAATAATTTTGGTTTTGAGCAGGTTGAGCTGCCCCTGAGGGTAGGCTCAACTGCTTTTGAGCAGGGAGGTTCTCTGACTCCCAAAACCTCACTCGAGTTGAACTCACAGAGTGTCTAAATAATTTTGGTTTTTGAAATACCTTTTGAAATTTAGAAACTTCAGCTTTGCAAGCACATTTACCTTAGCGAATCACACTTGAACGAAATTGAACCTTACGACTCAAGAAGTATAAAAATTATTTGCGATCGTTGAGGAATCTCGTCACGGTGCCATAGGATGTATATTCTTTGATCTTAGGACTTCCTTTTCCTTTTACTCTTAGAGTTGATACTCCTTCTGCCTTAACAATAACTGAATAAACATTGGGAGCAAACTTTCTTAGTAACCTTATTTGTTTTGTTATTTTAATAAAAAACATTCAATAATTAGGGTTGATTGTACTTACACTTCTTCCTTGTCCAGAACTCCTGGTGGTGCTATCGTCATGCGAGGTAGAGTATATTGACGGTGCTACCACGATGTGTTAGAGAGTGTGGCTGTCGCGCCTGTTCGTCGATCTAGAGTGTGTTTGGTTCCCATAGAAGTTGAGCCGGACTCATATGATCTTAGCCAATATTGATAGAACTAGAATGAGTTCATGCAAGCGTTTTTGTTTAGTTGCTTGTACAGATACGTGCAAACCGGGCACAAACTTTGTTTGGTTTGTTTGTACCAGAACGTGTACTAGAGAAAAAAAATTATAAATAAATCTTCATATATTATATAGTATGTGTGGTCTAGTTTTGTTCGCAAAAATATAAGGAACAAGAATATGAAATCGGTGTAGTGGTTAAATCTTTTAATTAAAAGATATAATAGAAAAACACACATAAACTCTGCATAGAAAAACACAAAGTCCGCGCTTGCTCTCGCTAAGAATCTGCTGGTGCTTCATAATCGAAGTAAGCACATTGACATTTGTTTTCACTTTCGTACGAGACTGCTTCAGCAACGAATAGTTGGAGACGGACTTCATCCGGACCAGGTGGTCAATTGGCGCACTTGCTCACGAAGCTGCTTCCACGCGAAGATAATCTGTTGCCACTAGTAGTGTCTATATATATATCTAAGTTTAGCATGGTGGTCAGCATGATGTCTTCCCTGCATATGCGAGTGCAGTCTTTTCCGTTTCATGCAGTCTTGTGAATTAATGGTGGAGCTTAGAGTCGAGAAATGGCGCCCGCATAGTTCTTGCGAGTTCATCGCAAGTTCATCGTGAGAGAGTATAGACTATATAGAGAGGGAGCGAGCGATCTAGTGACGATTGATCCTGAGCTAGCCGGTTAACACATCCCGTTGCAACCGATCGACAGGCATGCATGTTATATTCGTGGTAAATGAAATGAAAGGAACTATTGGTTTCAATGATCAAGTACCAACGGTATTCTATATATTATTATTGTACTTATACTATATATATGCGTTGGCTATATCCATAGTAATAGAGAATAATAATATCCATCCGTATACATATGCATACGATGATGATGGCGACGTCATCAGGCGGCCGGCGGAGACGGCCCGCCTGGCTTCTGGCGGTGGAACCACAGCCTCGTCTCCCGGATGAACCTCTCCGCCTTCTCGTTGATGTCGTCTTCCGCCCCTCGTGAAGCACGGCCGCCGTAGATGGCGGGCCTGTTGATCAGGCTGTGGAACTCGATCTTGCTCACCTTCTGCACCGGCACCTCCCCGACACCTGCAGCACCGGCGCCGCTGCGGGCGGCCGGGGCAGGGTTCTTGCTCTTGCCCCAACGATTCATCTCCGATTGTCCGCGGCTCTTGAGCTAGATGGGCGACGATGATGCGATTATACTGGCAACGGGGATAGATAGATAGATAGAGATGGCCTCCGATCCGTTTATATAGTCATATCAAAAGGCAGACACAGCTAGCGATACTCTATTATTGAGTTGGGCGATGCTGTAGCCATAGCCTGCACAGTTCTTGGACTTGGACGACGACGCACGTGTTCATTCTCACTTCTCACCAGGTCTCTCGGTCGTCTCTGCGGACGATTGTGTAGTGTGTCTTCGGATAAGCCAGGCATGGCCATCAGTGGCGAGCAAGGCATACATAGGTGGCAGCTTTGTTTTTGTGGAGTCGTCGCCGTCTCTCAGATGATGGCATGGCATGCAAGGGATTGGGATTCCATACATGCGATGCGAATGCGATCGAGCTTCGAGCAGCAAGGCTACGCTACCAAACCACGACAACCCTGGCGGTGCCACTTGCTAGCTAGGCAGCAGAGCGCCCAGGCGTGTTGCGCGTTGCGCACTAGCGAGGAGGATAAATATCTCCGTTGCACCACACACTGTTCGCACACGTACGCAGGCATGCGTGACGACGGCGATAATTAAGATGGGTACGTCACTACATCAGCGTCTCAAAATATATAGAGAGCATTTCTATCCTCTAAAAACACCAACTTAGCTGTTGATTGGTTCATAGATTTGTAACGTGATGGATAACGCATAACATTAAACTATATATTTGTTTTAAGTCCTACCGTAGTTAGATAGCGCGCTAGAAAGTAATACCAGCCTATTCAAAGTTATTAACAGCGGGTACTTGAGTGTGAATCATTACCGTTGACATCTACGTTACATTTAGTGAACACCTAACTTTTATAGATCGAGCCAACTCGAAATTAAAACTAACTTACTAGGGCCTGTTTGGATTCCGGGAGCTAAATCAAGAGTGACTAAAGTTTATGACTTTATGAGCTAAAGATTGATCAAATAGGAAGAGCTAAAAAGTTTTCCGCATGCCGCATTCCAAAAGTTGCTTTTTAATTAGACCAATTTGCCATTTTTTTTGATAGAACAGGAGGGGCGAGCCACTACTGAAAATTTTATTAAAACTTAAAAAGCGACCGAGTTAGGTGCAAACAAGAAGAAGAAAAAAATTACAAGAAGATAAATTACAGGAGGAACTAACTGCCGGTTACAATTGCCAAAGATGTAGCCATTCAGGAATTGCCGAGTCGAATCTGCCTTTCGCTCTACGAGTGACCAATTGTAATTCTTTTGTGAACTCATTCCTACATTGTTGCACAGTTGGGTCCTTATCCTGAAAAAGCCAGAAATTGCGACATTTCCAAATGCTCCACGTCATTAGAATGACTATTTCCATGGAGAAAGGAACATTGAGCTGCTGATCAATTTGCCATTATTATATTATTACTCTTCCTAGCTCCCTTATGTTGCTGCATGCATGCTGAGAATTTGTCAAAGAGTTATCCTGAGATAGAGTGGAATCTATGCTACCAAATTAGTTTGGTACATATATTAACAATACGCAACCTCGACTATGCGGATATACCACTACTAATTGCTGCTAGCTAGCCTAGCTGTCCGGCCGGTATTTGGCACGCTAGTCATATTAAATGTGTCATTTTCATCTTTCACAAGGAACATGAGGAAAGAGGAAACGAGTGCACATGTATGCTAATTTATTCTGGAAATTCTAATCTGGAAAGCACTATAGATGCTGTTTTTTTGTTGCAGCACAAAAACCATCCGGGCGTGATACACATGTACTCCCTAGAGATCATTATATTTTGTTATTAAGAGTATCTCTCCAATAATACCTTAAATCAGTGTCATATCTTAAAATATAGGGCTCAATACATAAACAAACAGCTCCAACAATACCCTATTTTATAATTTTTATAAAGAAAATATAGTGCATACTATACTATGAAGAGGCACAAATTTACTATACTTTGGACAAGTGACATATCCTTGTTTTCTACCTCATTCTCATCATTTTCTTTCCTAATAATATTATTTACTTCCTAAGATACATGGTTTAGGGCTTAACTCTTGGAGTGTAATTTGTTTTTAGTGCCCTAAACACTTTGAATGATGTAGTATTTTAATTTTTGGGGCACTATTTTAAGTCACCTTGTTGGAGATGCTCTAACTATAGAAATGAAAGGCATGCATTGTTTTTATTTATAAGATTGTCTTTTACTATTAAGTTTAGTCTAGAGATAGCAATGGGTATCCGAAACCTGAATACTTGACGAGTTTAGGGATGGATCCGGATATTTATTCGGATGTCAATTTTTTTGTCTTCTTTCTTCAATTATGAACAAATAACATATAGAATTTGCTATGTAAATTTATATTCTTGTTTTTAGCATTGATGCTATTAATCTTCACAAAAAATAAACATTAAATTCATTCTATATATTTTTAAATAATTGATATAAACTTCGGATGTCTATTCGAATACGGATTCGGATGTTTTTTCACCTTTTTGTTGTAGGGAGAAAATAATATACATAAAAAATTATATAAAAAATTATTTAAATACTTCATAATATTCTTAATAACATTGCCAAAAACTAGCTTTAAATTTTATGTATATCTATGCTAAAATATTAGATTTGTGATACAAGTTGGATGTTTTAGGAACATCCTAACGAGTTTTACCTAATATAAAGACGAGTATGGAATAATTTTCTTTACCCGTGGTTATTATGTTAATGGACAAAAATCTCTACTCGTCGAGTAGACGAGTACAGGTGGGTGCTACCCATACTCATGTACCTATAAGTAAGATATATTTACATCATAGCATCATTATCGTCTAATAAAGTCTTTCTTACACTAGTAGAAAAGAGCTCAAAGCCTGCGGCACCCATAAATTATCACTGGCGGTTTCAGTTACCGCGCGCCAGTAGAAAAAACCAGGTGGGCCCGGCTTGGGAACCGCCAGTGAAAACCTATTTCCACTGGCGGTTATCTTAACACAACCGCCAGTGGAAATATCCTATTTCCACTGGCGGTTGTGTTAAGATAACCGCCAGTGGAAATAGGTTTCCACTGGCGGTTTTTCAAGCCAACCGCCAGTGAACTATGTGTTATAAATACCCCTCTTCTTCTGTAATACCCAAATTATAAGACTTATAAAAGAGATGATCTCCTTATGTGATTTGCCATCTACTCCTTGAGACATGTGACTAAACCTAATTAAAAGAGAATAATTCTTTACAAAAACAAAAAAAGAAAAGCCATGCATCATGTTGGAGTTTTGTTTGTGCATTGATTAAATATAATGGTGACACTAATAAAAAATACATAGTAATGATTTGAGAATTTAGATTTATCCCAAAGGCACAATTTATAGAATTGGAAATAAGAAAGAAAGAGACAAATATTATACAACACAAAATAAAGTTATAAATAAATAAATTCATCACACTTTTAGGTATGTCCAAATGGTACTGTTAATCTGAGAGTGAATTTGCCACAAGTTGAAATTTAATTTGAATTGGAATTTGAATTTGGAAAAGAAGAAGAGAAAACAAAATAGGGAAATAAAAAGAAAAAGGAAAAAGAATAAGGTATTCCTGCGCTTGGGCCGTATTCGCTCTCGGCCCACTAGCACTATCGCGCTTCCAGCCCAGCTTCATTTTCCGCACCGCGCCACAGTATGACATGTGGGACCCATTTCCGCGGAACCAATAATCTTGCGCGCGCCTGAAGTTGCCGTTTCACCGCCACGTGGGGCCATCTCGTCAGTGGGCCGATTCTCTCTCGCGCTCGCGCTTTTCCTGGCGTCGTCCACGCTGACTGCAGTACGAGACCCACCGGTCGGCCCATCTCCCCACCTGGGCGCGACTGGTAATCCTCTCTGCGGCGCGTGCGCTCCGGGAGATGAAGTCCGCGCACCAGCCGCCGGGATCTCCACGGGCGATGGCTGACCGCGGCTCCTGCGGTAACTACCCAACCGGGTGCTACTGGGGATAAGATGGAGGGGGGGAAAACGCCACATCTGCACCTCCCCTCTTCCTTCTCTACTGCATGGCGACGAGAGAGCGACCGGGAGAGTGCGGAGGAGTGCATTGCCGCCATGAACTCTGGTGAGGCCGCGGCATGGGGTCTCAGTGCTCGGGTGAGGATGTTCGCTGGTGAATATCGGATGTGGGGGTCGTCGTTCGCAGGCGCATTAGGCCAAGACGGCGGGGGGATTGCTCATCGGAGCAGTCCTTCACCATGGGTCCGTCGCTCATCATGGTCTGCGTCACATGCGCGTCAATCTATGGTGAGACTCCTCCCCTCAGTTTCGTAATCATCTCTGTTGCATGCTGCGCTGTCCGCTCGCGTGCTCGATCGGGAATCAGAGCTTTCGTCTCTGCCTGCCATGGCGTCGCCGCAGATAGTGACGCGCGCCGCCGCCCTGGTCGCCGCGGGAATAGGTGAAGCGGCCCCTGGCCATCAGATGTTGCGGGAACGGCTGAGATTAGATCCTAGCTTACCCTTCGCGCTTTAGATCCGGACCGTCGATCGTGATCTGATGGACGAGATTAGATCTAGCAAAATTATATCGCGGTCGTTGATCTTAGATCGGACGGTGGGCGCTGCGTACCCTTTCATCGCATTAACAATCTAATCCTGACCGTAGATTTAAGATCCTGCGGTCCCGGTCGAAACCTACCCCTTCGGCCAGGTAAATTTATTAAAGAGACCCCGCACTTCATAAGAATCAACCCGCCATCCATTGGTGTTGTGCGCCGTGTCTTAGAATTATTCCCCTGAGGCCCCTGAGTTCTCTGTAAATAGTGCGCCCAGTCCATAGCTCTGTAAATTCAGTTATTTAATTTTAGAAATTACTTTTTAATACAAAAATAAGTGCTAAGACTTTAATAAATCATAGAAAATTCATATGAACTCCAAATTACTTTATTCCAGTTTCTAAAATTTTATAATTTTATTCTCTATCACTAAGGGTCTCTGTTTTGGCATGAAAACAGTAAGAAAAATAATCTCTCACTTAAACCTATTTCAAGCACATAAAACCTTTGGAAATTTGTAACTTAAAATCTATGACTCCAAATTTAATGATTCCAGATCCTATGATCTTAGTTTAATGTCAAGATCATTATTGTGTATTTTATTTACATGTTTGGTGTGATGTTAATTTTTGCTATACTATGTATGTATTGTGTTAATGCGAGTAGACGAGCAAGCCACTGTGGATCCTGAGGACCAGCAGATAGAAGTAGCTGAGCAGGAGCTCATTGAAGGCAAGTTGTGCCCTTGACCACTTTTTACCCAATAATGTTCTTTAGTGCCATTTATTCATGCATAGGTTAATTTTGATGGGACCCGATAGGTCACCCTAGATTGTTTATCTCATTACCTTGTTTACCCCTGATTCACTTGGGTAGTTTTGCTATTGCTTTACATGGTTTTGGGATAATCATTTATTACATCTATGTTCCAATTCTTTTATTATTCTATTTATGTTCATGTCAAGATCATTAATGTTAATTGGAACATAGAGCTTAACTTGAGTAACACGTGCCACCACAAGGGATTAATGGGACGCCCTTGGCTGACTAATTAGGAAAGCTAGTGGAAGACTACCTTACCCGAAAGGGGCAAGGACAGTAGGGGAGTTGCATGTAAGGAGGTTCTCGGGTTGATTTAGCTGCGATGGCGGTAAGACGGGGGATTCTTGCAAGTGCTCTTCCCATAAACTATAGCAGGTTTTCGGAAGCTAGTGGAACTTTGTAATGGCCTCGTAGTGTTGCCCTGCCGCGCTTTCTAGGTAGAGGTGTATGGGAGTCACGACCCCTTGGCAGATGGGTAACATGACTTGTGGGTAAAGGGTACAACCTCTGCAGAGTGTAAAACTGGTATACTAGCCGAGCTCACGGTCATGAGCAGCTCAGGACTCTCTGATGATTAATTTATGGAACCTAAATTCAATTTTGTCATTTGCATATGCATGGGTTTATTATTAATTTTGTTCTATTACTTTACTTAAGGTTTGGTACTTACTTACACTTAGTAACTGCTAATAAAATTTTGACCAACTACTTAAAAGCAATGCTCAGCTTTAACCCCTGTCATTGATTAGCCTTACACATCACATGAACTCCCACCTTTGTGAGTTCATGTCCACTGGTTCCCCACAACTTGTTGAGCTATGATCATGTGTGAGCTCACCCTTGCTGTCTCACACCCCCCACAGGAGAAGAACAGGTGGTTCAGGAGGAGCCACATGGCGAGGAGTTCGATCTGATCTAGGTGGCGTTTCTCAGTTGACATTGGCGCCGACGATCCTTAGTTCGTTTTATATTTATCTTTTATTTTGTAATAAGACTTATGCTATGTAATAAATACTCTGATTATTGTGACATTTATCTCTATACACTCTGTTATTATATATGTTGTCTTCTTGGCGCATGTATGAGATGCACCTGGCTTTGTTCCTTAAAGCCGGGTGTGACAGAAGTGGTATCAGAGGAAATGTTGACTGTAGGACGAAACCTAGATAGAAATGGACAAAACCCTTATCTACTTACCTTATCTTGATCCTGTCTCACCTTTTCCTGTTCTACTCTGATCATTCTTACCTTTTCTACTCTGAGACAAGATGGATTTCACACATTGGAATCCTACATTTATGAACTTTTGAAGAGATAGGAGACCCAAGACAAAAGTTAAAACTATTTTCTCTATTAAAAAAATGTTGGTTGATTATTCTGCTGGTAAATGCTTGATTTGCTTCTTTGATTGATTGAAACATTATAGTTGGGCATCTTAGCATGTACCACCATAAGGTAATGAATTAGCTTTAGTAGGCAACACACTTAGCTAATGAATCCCCCAAAGTAACATAATTCGTAATCATCTGCCTTGTCTACAATCCTTTCTTTCGTACCCTATGTTTCTAACGCAGATGGGCTACCCCTATAGTGTTAGAAGAGATCACTATAGACATGATCCTTGGTATTTCATGGTTAAGAAAGGCAAAGGAAGTTTATACACTGTGCTAAAGGAACCATAGAACTCACCAGCCCTAAAGGAGAAAGATTTCAAGTTCTAATTGCAGTAACCACCTCATCCAAACGTGCGATGTTCTTCATACCTGAGGAGTTTGATGGTGACAACATCCGTGTGGTTAGAGATTTTCCGGATGTCTTTTCAGAGGAGTTACCAGGGATGCCACCAGATAGGGAAGTTGAGTTTGTTATTGATCTCTTACTTGGAACTGCCCCTATTTCTAAACGGCCATACAAGATGTCCGTAGAAGAGTTAAAGGAACTAAAGAAGTAGTTAACGGAGTTACAAGAGGCTGGGTACATTCGTTCGAGTTCCTCGCCTTGGGGAGCGCCGGTTCTGTTTGTACAGAAGAAGGATGGATCACAGCGGATGTGTGTGGATTATAGATCACTTAACGATGTTACTGTGAAGAACAAGTATCCGTTACCCCATATTGAGGATTTATTTGATCAGATGAGAGGCGCAAGGGTATTCTCAAAGATTGATCTCCGATCGGGTTACCATCAGATGAGGATTAGACCATCGGATATTCCCAAGACAACATTCTTGACTCAATATGGATTATATGAGTTCACTGTTATGTCATTTGGATTAACCAATGCACCAGCTTATTTTATGAATTTGATGAATAAGGTGTTTATGGAGTATTTGGACAGATTCGTCATGGTATTCATCGACGATATTCTTATCTATTCCAAGAGTGATAGTGATCATGAGGAACATATGAGATTGGTGCTACAAAAGCTACGAGATAATCAACTCTACGCCAAGTTTAGCAAGTGTGAGTTTTGGATTGGTGAGGTGCCATTTCTTGGTCATATTATTTCTAATGGAGGAATTTCAGTGGATCCTGCTAAAGTTAAGTAGATAATGGAGTGGAGAGTACCCACTACGGTTACGGAGATTTGGAGTTTATTGGGACTTGTTAGCTATTATCGGAGATTTAATGAAGGATTTTCTAAGATTGCTAAGCCTATGACCTCACTTCTAGAGAAGGGAAGAGAGTTTAAGTGGGATGAGAAGTGCCAAGACAGCTTCGATCAATTGAAGAAAAGATTGATGTCACCACCAGTGTTGGTTATGCCAAATCTACAGAAAGGATTTGACATTTATTGTGATGCATGTGGCCAATGCTTGGGATGTGTACTTATGCAAGAAGGACATGTGATTGCCTACGTGTCTCGTCAGTTACAGAAACATGAATTGAACTACCCCACTCATGACTTAGAGCTGGCAGCTGTTGTGCATGCGCTTAAGATTTGGAGACATTATATCATGGGAACCAAGTGCCAAGTATACATGGATCATAAGAGTTTGAAGTATATATTCACTCAGAAGGATCTCAACCTTAGGTAACACCGTTGGTTGGAGCTTATTAAGGATTATGATTTGGAGATTCACTATCACCCGGGCAAGGCAAATTTGGTTGCAGATGCCTTGAGTCGAAAGGAGCATGTTCATTCAGCTATTGTTGCCCAGCTACCCGATGAGATTGTTGAGGATTTCAGGAGACTTAACCTGGGGATAGTTGCTCACACTGAAGGAGTTATTATTGATGTGGAACCTACCTTGGAGCAAGAAATCCACAGAAGGACAGACTGGTGATGCTAAGATACAAGAGATTAGGGATCTGATTACTGAAGGTCGAGGTCCGGAATTCACGGAAGATGAGCAAGGCACCGTATGGTTCAAGGACAGGATATGTGTTCCCGATATTGAAAACCTTCGTGAGACTATTTTAAAGGAGGCCCATGACTCGGATTATTCTATTCATCCTGGTAATACCAAGATGTATCAGGATTTGAAGCAAAAGTATTGGTGGTATGGATTGAAGAGAGATGTGGTCGCACATGTGGCTATGTGCGATGTGTGTCAAAGAGTTAAGGCTGAACACCAGAGGCCAGCTAGACTACTGCACCCACTGAAGATACCCGAGTGGAAGTGGGAAGAGATTGGTATGGATTTCATTACTGGATTGCCTCACACCCAGAAAGGATATGATGCTATATGGGTGATTGTGGATAGATTGACTAAAGTGGCTCACTTCATTCCTGTAAAGACTACTTATAAAGGTTCTCAGCTAGCAGAGTTATATATGGCTCGGATTGTGTGCTTACATGGAGTACCAAAGAAGATCGTGTCTGATCGAGGTTCACAGTTTACCTCAAGATTCTAGAAAAGTTTTCATGAGAATATGGATGCG
The DNA here is from genome assembly GCA_029449295.1 of Zea luxurians. NCBI lineage: Eukaryota > Viridiplantae > Streptophyta > Magnoliopsida > Poales > Poaceae > Zea > Zea luxurians. The sequence goes on along the minus strand of JAOPSE010000082.1, from coordinate 5,528,781 downwards.
AAGTTGAATTTTAGTTCGGCCTACCTCAGACTGATGGACAGACTAAAAGGACTAATCAAGCATTGGAAGACATGTTGAGAGCTTGTACCCTTCAGCATGGTAGTAGTTGGGACAAGAGTCTACCTTATGCTGAGTTCTCATATAATAATAATTAACAGGCCAGTCTGAAGATGTTAACGTTTGAGACTCTATATTGCAGGAAGTGCAGGACTCCTCTATTTTGGATCAGACTAGAGGAAGACAATTATTTGGGCCTAAACTTATTCAAGAGGCAGAAGAACAAGTTCGTATAATTCAAGAGAATTTGAGGGTAGCTCAAACTAGGCAAAGGAGCTACGCGGATAATAGAAGAAGACCACTGGAATTTGAGGAAGGAGATTATGTGTACCTCAAGGTGTCACCACTTCGTGGAATGAGGAGATTTAAAGTTAAGGGCAAATTGTCCCCTCGCTTTATTGGACCATTCATAGTTTTTAGGCGAATTGGAGAGATGGCCTATCAACTCGAGTTACCTGATAATCTATCGGATGTGCATAATGTATTCCATGTGTCTCAACTAAAGAAATGCCTCCGTGTCCCTGAGGAACAGTTACCAATGGAGGAGCTCAGTGTTCAGGGTGGTTTGACTTACACGGAGTATCCTATCAAGATTCTTGATACTTTGACTCGAGTTACAAGAAATAAGGTGATAAAGATGTGCAAAGTGCAATGGAGTCACCATGGAGAAGATAAAGCAACATGGGAAAGAGAAGAAGAGCTTCACATAGATTTTCCACATCTTTCCCTAGTTCTTCCTAAATCTCGAGGACGAGATTCTTTGTAAGGGGGGTAGGATTTGTAATACCCAAATTATAAGACTTATAAAAGAGATGATCTCCTTATGTGATTTGCCATCTACTCCTTGAGACATGTGACTAAACCTAATTAAAGGAGAATAATTCTTTACTAAAACAAAAAAAGAAAAGCCATGCATCATGTTGGAGTTTTGTTTGTGCATTGATTAAATATAATGGTGACACTAATAAAAAAATACATAGTAATGATTTGAGAATTTAGATTTATCCCAAAGGCACAATTTATAGAATTGGAAATAAGAAAGAAAGAGAGAAATATTATACAACACAAAATAAAGTTATAAATAAATAAATTCATCACACTTTTAGGTATGTCCAAATTGTACTGTTAATCTAAGAGTGAATTTGCCACAAGTTGAAATTTAATTTGAATTGGAATTTGAATTTGGAAAAGAAGAAGAGAAAACAAAATAGGGAAATAAAAAGAAAAAGGAAAAAGAATAAGGTATTCCTGCGCTTGGGCCGTATTCGCTCTCGGCCCACTAGCACTATCGCGCTTCCAGCCCAGCTTCATTTTCCGCACCGCGCCACAGTATGACATGTGGGACCCATTTCCGCGGAACCAATAATCTTGCGCGCGCCTGAAGTTGCCGTTTCACCGCCACGTGGGGCCATCTCGTCAGTGGGTCGATTCTCTCTCGCACTCGCGCTTTGCCTGGCGTCGTCCACACTGACTGCAGTACGAGACCCACAGGTCGGCCCATCTCCCCACCTGGGCGCGACTGGTAACTTACGTGTGGGGCCCCGTTGTCGGGGTTATCCTCTCTGCGGCGCGTGCGCTCCGGGAGATGAAGTCCGCGCACCAGCCGCCGGGATCTCCGCGGGCGATGGCTGACCGTGGCTCCTGCGGTAACTACCCAACCGGGTGCTACTGGGGATAAGATGGAGGGGGGAAACGCCACATCTGCACCTCCCCTCTTCCTTCTCTACTGCATGGCGACGAGAGAGCGACCGGGAGAGTGCGGCGGAGTGCATTGCCGCCATGAACTCTGGTGAGGCTGCGACATGGGGTCTCAGTGCTTGGGTGAGGATGTTCGCTGGTGAATATCGAATGCGGGGGTCGTCGTTCGCAGGCGCATTAGGCCAAGACGGCGGGGGATTGCTCATCGGAGTAGTCCTTCACCATGGGTCCGCCGCTCACCATGGTCTGCGTCACATGCACGTCAATCTATGGTGAGACTGCTCCCCTCAGTTTCGTAATCATCTCCGTTGCATGCTGCGCTGTCCGCTCGTGTGCTCGATCGGGAATCAGAGCTTTCGGCTCTGCCGGCCATGGCGCCGCCGCAGATAGTGACGCACGTCGCCGCCCTGGTCGCCGCGGGAATAGGTGAAGCGGCCCCTGGCCATCAGATGTTGCGGGAACGGCTGAGATTAGATCCTAGCTTACCCCTTCGCGCTTTAGATCCGGACCGTCGATCGTGATATGATGGACGAGATTAGATCTAGCAAAATTATATCGCGGTCGTTGATCTTAGATCGGACGGTGGGCGCTGCGTACCCTTTCATCGCATTAACAATCTAATCCTAACCGTAGATTTAAGATCCTGCGGTCCCAGTCGAAACCTACCCCTTGGGCCGGGTAAATTTATTAAAGAGACCCCGCACTTCATAAGAATCAACCCGCCATCCATTGGTGCTGTGCGCCGTGTCTTAGAATTATTCCCCCGAGGCCCCTGAGTTCTCTGTAAATAGTGCACCCAGTCCATAGCTCTGTAAATTCAGTTATTTAATTTTAGAAATTACTTTTTAATACAAAAATAAGTGCTAAGACTTTAATAAATCATAGAAAATTCATATGAACTCCAAATTACTTTATTCCAGTTTCTAAAATTTTATAATTTTATTCTCTATCACTAAGGGTCTCTGTTTTGGCATGAAAACAGTAAGAAAAATAATCTCTCACTTAAACCTATTTCAAGCACATAAAACCTTTGGAAATTTATAACTTAAAATCTATAACTCCAAATTTAATGGTTCCAGTTTCTATGATCTTAGTTTAATGTCTAGATCATTATTGTGTATTTTATTTACATGTTTGGTGTGATGTTAATTTTTGCTATACTATGTATGTATTGTGTTAATGCAAGTAGACGAGCAAACCACTGTGGATCCTGAGGACCAGCAGATAGAAGTAGCTGAGCAGGAGCTCATTGAAGGCAAGTTGTGCCCTTGACCACTTTTTACCCAATAATGTTCTTTAATGCCATTTATTCATGCATAGGTTAATTTTGATGGGACCCGATAGGTCACCCTAGATTGTTTATCTCATTACCTTGTTTACTCCTGATTCACTTGGGTTGTTTTGCTATTGCTTTACATGGTTTTGGGATAATCATTTATTACATCTATGTTCCAATTCTTTTGTTATTCTATTTATGTTCATGTCAAGATCATTAATGTTAATTGGAACATAGAGCTTAACTTGAGTAACACGTGCCACCACAAGGGATTAATGGGACGCCCTTGGCTGACTAATTAGGAAAGCTAGTGGAAGACTACCTTACCCGAAAGGGGCAAGGACAGTAGGGGAGTTGCATGCAAGGAGGTTCTCGGGTTGATTTAGCTGCGATGGCGGTCAGACGGGGGATTCTTGCAAGTGCTCTTCCCATAAACTGTAGCGGGTTTTCGGAAGCTAGTGGAACTTTGTAAAGGCCTTGTAGTGTTGCCCTGCCGCGCTTCCTAGGTAGAGGTGTATGGGAGTCGCGACCCCTTGGCAGATGGGTAACATGACTTGTGGGTAAAGGGTACAACCTCTGCAGAGTTTAATACTGGTATACTAGCCGAGCTCACGGTCATGAGCAGCTCAGGACTCTCTGATGATTAATTTATGGAACCTAAATTCAATTTTGTCATTTGCATATGCATGGGTTTATTATTAATTTTGTTCTATTACTTTACTTAAGGTTTGGTATTTACTTACACTTAGTAACTGCTAATAAAATTTTGACCAACTACTTAAAAGCAATGCTCAGCTTTAACCCCTGTCATTGATTAGCCTTACACATCACATGAACTCCCACCTTTGTGAGTTCATGTCCACTGGTTCCCCACAACTTGTTGAGCTATGATCATGTGTGAGCTCACCCTTGCTGTCTCACACCCCCCCATAGGAGAAGAACAGGTGGTTCAGGAGGAGCCACACGGCGAGGAGTTCGATCTGATCTAGGTGGTGTTTCTCAGTTGACATTGGCGCCGACGATCCTTAGTTCGTTTTATATTTATCTTTTATTTTGTAATAAGACTTTCGCTATGTAATAAATACTCTGATTATTGTGACATTTATCTCTATACACTCTGTTATTATATATGTTGTCTTCTTGGCGCATGTATGAGATGCACCTGGCTTTGTTCCTTAAAGCCAGGTGTGACATCTTCCCCCCGACAGGAGATTTATGCTCGCAGCCAACTTCCATTGGAGGCGATTTTGGAGGTCTAGATTTCACAAAATATAAGGGGGAGGTTTTGGTCTTCATTTTTTGGAAGAAGGTGGATAAGAAAGGTTGGTTTATGTTTCTTTGTCAATTTTTGTTTATTCTTGCTCAATTTTAGCCACATTTTGGATCTAGGGTTTTACATGTGAGAGAGAAGAGTATAGCTAGGTTATTTTCTCTATTTCCTCAAATGAGGTTGCTTAAGATGGTTAGATTTTGTCTATTCCCTCTCCTTTTTCATGTTTAGTTCTCAAATCAGTTTATCCATGACACATATTTAGTTGCTTAATGAATGGTGAATGTGTTGTATGGAGAGGGAGGATGATAGTTTTGGTAATTAAGATTGTTTTTATTAATTGTTATGAAAGGTTGGTTTAATTATGTTTCAATTGCCAATTATTGTTCATTTTTGCTCAATTTTAACTACATTTTGAAACTAGGCTTTCACCATGTGTTAGAGATAGGTTTGGGTATTAAGAGTTTTTGTTTATTAGTTGCTAGGAAAGTTTGGCTTATGTTTCTTTTGCCAAATTTTGTTCATTTTTCCTCCATTTTAGCCACATTTTGGATCTAGGGTTTCACCATGTGTTAGAGATAAAGTAGTTAGGTTGCCTAATCGATCCAACCGCCTATGACCTTTGTTGTATAAATACCCCTTCATCCTTCCCGACAAAAACTATGTAGCTCGCGCGTAGCCCAACTTTTATTGGAAGGCCAGATTTGACAAAATACAAGGGGAGGTTTTGATCTTTATTTTTTTGGAAGAAGGTCGCTAAGAAAGGTTGTTCATGTTTCTTTTGCCAATTTTCTTTATCCATGATATATTTAGTTGTTAGGAAATATTGGTATATGTTTCTCTTGCCAATTTGTGTGTCTTGTGTGTTTTATGTTACTTTTTTTTACAGGTGATGATGGAGAGGATATCCTGGATGTATAACTTATCAAGGCTAGATCCATCATACATATCTGAGGTCCATAAGTTTATTGTTGTCGCTACGAACCATGCTTGGAGAACAAAGACAAAGCACATATATTGTCCATGCATGGACTGCAAAAATGCTGTTGTATTTGATGACACAGAACAAATCATATCTCATCTGGTATGCCGAGGATTTGTGAAGGATTACATAATTTGGACAAAGCATGGAGAGGGTAGCTCTTCGCCTTATACAGCTGGAAACCCTGCGAACATCGACGACAGCTTTCAGTTCGTTCACGAGACACAACAACCTCTTCCACAGAGCGAACATGTAGTGCCAAATGTTACTGATCATGGTTACGCTAGAGGAAATAAACGTGAAAGAACCCATGTTCTGCCAAATGTTATGGACGAGGAAGATGCAGAGTTGTTAGAGGCAATGTTGCGTCGTCATACAGATCCATCGATGTTCTTCATGAAAGGTATGGAGTCCCTGAAGAAGGCAGCAGAAGAGCCTTTGTACGACGAGTCTAAGGGCTGTACCAAAGAGTTCACGACGCTCCGGTCTGTGTTAAAGCTGTTGATGTTAAAAGCTAGATATGGTCTGTCTGATGCTGGCTTCGATGCATTCTTGAGTATTGTCGCAGACATGCTTCCAAAGGAGAACAAAGTGCCTGCTAACACGTACTATGCAAAGAAACTAATCAGTCCACTCACTATGGGCGTGGAGAAGATCCACGCGTGTAGAAATCACTGTATCCTTTATCGAGGTGATGATTATAAAGACTTGGAGAGCTGCCCAAAGTGTGGTGCAAGTAGGTACAAGACAAATAAAGACTACCGAGAGGAAGAGTGTGTTGCATCTTTGTCTAAAGGGAAGAAGTGAAAGAAAGCCAAAAAGAAGACTTCAAAATCCACGAGCAAAGAAAAAGAAGAAGTAGACTATTATGCGCTCAAAAAGATTCCTGCTTTGATGATGTGGTACCTCCCCGTCGTCGATCGATTGAGGTGTTTGTTCGCTAACCCTGAGGATGCCAAACTTATGAGCTGGCATGCTTCTGATGAGCACAAAAACGATGGGAAGCTTCGACATCCAGCCGATGGGAAGCAGTGGCAAGATTTCAATGAGAACCACCAGGACTTTGCTGATGAACCAAGAAATGTTAGGTTCGCACTGAGTACTGATGGAATGAATCCATTTGCTGAAAGGAGCAGCAAGCATAGCACATGGCCAGTGATCCTCACCATATACAACCTTCCTTCATGGTTGATGCAGAAACGGAAGTATATTTTACTAACCATCCTTATTTCTGGACCTACACAACCTGGAGTTGATATGGATGTATTTTTAGAGCCCTTAATGGAGGATATGAAAATATTGTGAGTAACGGGTGTTCAAATGTTGGATGAGTATCGTAAAGATTCATTCACGCTGAGAGCAATTATTTTTGTTACGATCAAAGATTACCCTACACTCTTCACATTATCAGGCCAGTTTAAGAGAAAGGTTGGCTGCACAGTATGCATTGATGAATCTGCTTACGTGTCCCTTACTGCATCTAAGAAGATAGTGTACATGAGGTACAAACTCTTTTTATTGGAAGGACACAGGTACCGCATGCGAAAGATGGATAAGTACTCTGACAATAATGGTGAACTACATTCTACTGCTCCATCGGGTAACAATAGAGGTCATAGAGTTTTTGAAATAGTCAGGAATATCAAGTTTGTTTTCGGGAAGAAGACAAAAGACGGAAAAACAAGGAAGGATGCCAAACCAGCTCCGGGGGCTATATTCAAGAAAAAGTCTATTTTCTTCGAGTACTTGCCTTACTGGAAAGAGTTAGATGTGCGGCATGCGATCGATGGTATGCACGTTCAGAAGAACGTGTTTGAAAGCATAATTGGCACCTTGCTAGACATAAAGGGCAAAACAAAAGAAGGGCTCAATTCACGCATGGACTTGGTAAATTTAGGCATAAAAAAGGAACTACATCCTTTTCTTCGAGAAAATGGGAAGTACCATCTCCCAGCAGCAAGCTACAATCTCAATGTAGATGAGAAACATGCGATGTGTGTTTGGCTTAAGAATTTGAAAGTCCCATCCGGATTCTGCTCTAGCATACGGAGTATTGTGTCAATGAAAGACCTGATAGTCACCAACTACAACTCACATGATTGTCATGTCATGCTGACTACATTCCTACCTATTGCCATCAGGGCTATAAATCCTTTGTTTTTAAAGATGGCAATCACACGGTTGTGCTACTTTTTCAACAGAATTTCACAAAAGGTAATTGACCGTGATGAGTTGGCATCTCTTCAGGAATTCGCAGCGGAGACAATATCACAGTTTGAGATGTGTTTCCCTCCATCGTTCTTTGATATTATGGTGCACCTTGTGGTGCACTTGGTGCCACAAATAGAGGCATTGGGTCCTATGTACTTGCATGAAATGTGGACGTACGAGCATTTCATGTCAATACTGAATGGCTATGTATCAACCCGTGCTCGTCCCGAGGCATCCATGATAGAGGGGTACTGTACCGAAGAGGCCATTGAGTCCGGAGGTCCATTCTGCAATAGTATCCTAAAAGACCAGGTTGCAATAGGTCTGCCTCCGTCACGACACGAGGGTAGATTGTATGGAAGCGGGAGGATGGGATGGAAATCTTTCATCCCACCAGATTACAATACAGTACTTGAGGCACATCACAACATCCTACATCAGCTAGCGATAATAGAGCCATTTATCCAACAACACATCAATGAGCTTCACGAGCAAAATCCTAGGCATACGACTGATTGGGTAATGAAGCAACATAAGCAGCAGTTCAACACATGGCTAATGGTGAAGGACATTCCACGTGGAGAAACAATAGAAGAAAAAACCATCAAGGGGTTGGCATCTGGACCATCACGCTAGGTCACAACATGGCAAACCTATGCACATTAGTGGATTCACATTTTGTACCAAGTCCAAGGACAAAAAGAGCATGTCACAAAACAGTGGTGTTCGATGCGAGGCCATAGATGATGAAACTGGTGAGATTATTACATATTTTGGCTTTATTGAGGACATATGGGAACTAGACTATGGTACATTTCAGATCTCGGTTTTCTGATGTCAATGGGTTGAAGACAAACATGTCACGGTAGACAACTATGGGGTCAGAGTTCTTGATCTAAGTAAGGTAGGTTACAAAGATGACCCATGGATCCTTGCTAATCGTGCTGCACAGGCCTTCTATGCTGAACAGATCATTTCTAACAATGAGAAGAAAAGCACCGACAAACCAAAGCATGTAGTTTTTCTTGGAAAACAACAAGCTATAGGAGTTGATGGTGTATCTGATTTAGAGGATTTTAACCAGTTCAACGACATGTCTCTTTTCATAGACCATCCAACCAAGATAAGGAACGTTGAGCGAAGCATCCCACGCAATTCGATGCCCTGGGTACGCCACGATGGACAAGGCAGAACAATAGCTCCCTAGATTATATAGTTGTCATGTAATTGATTATTGTTAGGACATGTCATGTAATTGATTATTGTTAGCGACAAACCGAAGCATGTAATTTTACACGACTTTCTAGTGACTTTCTAGAGAGGAGAGGGAGAGGGAGAGAGAGCTATTGTTGCCAATGCGCTCGGAGCAGGTCCAGCACTTACCATCCGTGCGGATGCAGCACTTTGCACATCCAGAATGCCCGTTCTTCAGTGCGTCCTTCTCCACGGATAGTGTCACAGTCGCCTCTTCCTCATCCTCCAACCCCGCCTCTTCCTCATCCTCCACCACCACCTTGGCTTTCTTTGGAGTGCCGCCGTCAGAGGAAGCCGTGGTCTTTTTCCCGGTCATGGTTTATCACCTAGAACGCGAGGTAAAATAAAAGCAGGGAGGACTATTCGACTAATATATATATATATATATATCAGGCAGTAAGAAACAAGCATCTTCAAAGAACATGTTGTGAAAGAACTTGGAAAGATGTTTACCAGATCTGATACTTGTGAAAGAACTTCACACCAATGGTGACGAGAGACGCGAAGCCAGGAGACGACGTAGTATTTAAACACTACAAGAACGGGCATTCTAGTGACTTTCTAGAGAGGAGAGAGAGGGAGAGAGAGGAGAGAGAGATAGGAGAAAGAGAGAAGAGAGAAAGGAGAGAGAGGAGAGAGAGAGGAGAGAGAGAGAGAGAGAGGAGAGAGAGGGAGAGAGAGAGGAGGGAGAGAGAGGAGGGAGAGGGGAGAGAGAGGAGCTAGGGAGAGGAGAGAGAGGAGAGAGAGAGAGAGAGGAGAGAGAGGAGAGAGAGAGAGAGGGGAGAGAGAGGAGCTAGGGAGAGGAGAGAGAGGAGAGAGAGAGGAGGGAGAGAGAAGTAATATATAAATATATATATTATGTATACTAAATATATATATTTATATATTTAATATGTATAAAAATTTATATACTTAATATATGAATATACAATAAAAAATAATATACTAAAAATATTACTACTGGCGGTTCACAACGAAAACCGCCAGTAGAAATGGCCTCCACAGTCTGTGGAAGGCATTTCTACTGGCGGTTCTCGATGACAACGACCAGTAGAAATGGCCTCCACAATCTATGGAAGGCATTTCTACTGGCGGTTCTCGATGACAACCGCCAGTAGAAATGATCGAGAACCGCCAGTAGAAATATCTCCTATATAAAGGAGCGCGCGCGGGGCCGAAAATTTCGCTAAGTCTTTGGCGCCCAGTCTTTTACACTTCCCGCCGTCAGGCTGCCGAAATTTTGCCCCGGCGATCTTCTCCGCCGTGTGCCGCTGTCGTCCACGCCGTCGTCCCCGCGCCATAGGTACGTTCTCCTCTCTCTCTCTCTCCCTTCTTCGACTATGATCGCTCGGGCACGCCGCCGCCGCCGCGCGTGTAAACCCTAGGCCTAGGAAGAGTGAGAGAGTGCGAGGGAAGAGAGAGGGAAGAGTGTAAACCCTGTGCGCGTCTCTGCAGAGAATGAGAGAGAGGGAGAGGAGAGGAGAGAGGGAGAGGGAAGAGAGAGGAGAAGAGAGAGGGAAAGGGAGGAGAGAGGAAAGAGAGTGGAGGGAGGGAGAGAGAGAAGAGAGAGGAGGGAGAGGGAGTGTATATATAGGAAAGAGAGTGGAGGGAGAGGGAGAGAGAGGAGAGAGAGGGAAAGGGAAGAGAGAGGAAAGAGAGGGAGAGGGAGGGAGGGAAGAGAGAGGAAAGAGAGGGAGAGGGAGAGAGAGAGAGAGAGAGAGAGAGAGAGAGAGAGGAGAGAGCAGCGGAAAGCATGTTTTTTGGCTTCCACTCTCTAGTATAAAATGTAGACTAGATTCACTTCACTTCTGCCAAGGAGCAATTCAGTTTTTATCCGTTTAGCTTTATAGAGTTATGTGAGCTCTACCAGATGTCCCTGACTCATCCCTACTGCAAGCATGTGCGATGAGACATGCAGCTACATGTGGCACGACCTGGCAAATAGTTGTCTGATTGTCTCAAACAACGTATTCCATTGTAGTACTATTAGCTAGTGAAATTAGAAGACGACGTATGGCACACTTGCGTTGCTTCGATTAAGAGCAACTCATCAGAACCCCACTTGACCAGAGCGAGTTCTCATCACCTGTCCTTGGTCTCTCTCACACAAAGCAAAAAAAAAAATCAAAGCTTCATTAACAACGCCATTTCCTACGACTCTCCATCTCTCTCTCTACGTCCTATACGACTCCTCCTATATGTTCTATACGACTCTCCATCTCTCCCTCTCTACGTCCTATACGACTCCTCCTCTCTCCCTCTCTATACGTTCTATACGGCTCTCCATCTCTATCTCTCTATGTCCTATACGACTCCTCCTCTCTCCCTCTCTATACGTTCTATACGACTCTCCATCTCTCTCTCTCTCTCTACGTCCTATACGACTCCTCCTCTCTCCCTCTCTATACGTTCTATACGACTCTCCATCTCTCTCTACGTTCTATACGACTCTCCCTCTCTCCCTCTCTATACGTTCTATACGACTCTCCATCTCTCTATCTCTCTACATCCTATACGACTCTCCCTCTCTATACGTAACTCGATAATATCCATATCACAATATTAGGGGTTAGGGTTAGTGTTAGTGGTTAAGGGTTAGGGTATTTGTTAATATTAATTTAATTATTGCTTATGTTAATTATTGCTTATTTGTATATATATAGCTCAATGAGTTCTCCAACCAAGGACCAAGGATTAGGGCCCAACCACATGGACAAGAGTGTTGCTCAAGAACAATCCAGCAGTGAAGGATATGAAACGCCTAGCGACCCTTTTCCTACCACTAGCATAGATAGGGCCGCTGCGCGTGAGTTGCAACGTGACCCTACTTATGATCCACAAGACCATGAGGTAAATTACACATCCTTAATTTCGTGTGTGTACCTAATTAATTAGCTGATTTCACAATGTCTATTACACATGCATGATTTCTTGTGCATTTTATTACATGAATAGGAGGTCTTGTCTCAATTTCGTGCGATGCTCGAAAAAGCTACGGCACGATACCAAGACGCACCGAAACCAACCCAAGACGCACCGGAACCGACCCAAGGCGCACCGGAACCGACCCAAGGCGCATCGGAATCGACCGAGACAACCACCGAGAGGTCAAGGAAAAGGAAGCAGAGCGATCGGAACAGAGGTGACAGGGGGCTAAACAAGTTTCCTGACAAGACATATAAAATCGCAGACGTGAGCCCGAATGGTCAGCCCCTAGCTCCAGAAGAGGCACTGCCTAAGTTCCGGAATGCACTTGGGTTCTTCGTTAGAGATAATCTTGACATCACAATCCGACAGTGGAGAGATGTATCAAATGATGTCAAGAATCAAATGTGGAATAAGCTAATAACGAGGTTCGTTTTGCCTCGGGGTTCAGAAGAACTCGTGAAAAAATACACGATGAAGCAGTTTGCAATCAATTTCCGAAACTGGAGGTCTGAGATGAATACAAAGTTTGCAAAGAAAGACCTAGACCCGACGAAAAAATATAAAATCTCAGCAGGTCAGTGGGCAGTATTTCTAGAGCAGAGGAGCAGCCCTGATTTCATATCACTAAGTGAGGTAAATTCGGAACTATCTAAGAAGAACAAATACCGCCACCACCTTGGCACAGGTGGTTACAAGCGTCAGGTTCCTAAATGGAGACAAGAAGACGCCGAGAAGAGGGCTGCAGGGTTGCCGACGCTGTCCGAGCAACTTGGTGAAAGGACAGCTAATTGGATCCGTGCTAGAAAACCAAGGGAAACTGAGTCTGGTGTATCTTTTGATGATCCCACTGTCGAAGAAGCGGCAAAAAACATATATGTAATTGCAGCTAAGCAGAGCCAAGGAACATTTAAGCCGCAAAGGGAGAGAGACATTCTAACGGCTGGTCTCGGTAACCCTGAGCATCCTGGTCGTGTACGAGGAATCTCATCTAAGGAAGGATGGATGGAAGGATTCAGACCACAATGGGAAGGTCTGTACAAGAAATTTGATCGATACATGGAAGAGATGGCGAATTATTTTAAGGAGGAGGCCAAGAAAGAGTTCAAAGGCCTGGTGTCTAAAATGCTATCGAATCCTCCTCCAGAATTGATGCAGCAATTGGCAATGGCGAGTGTGATGTCTGTTCAATAGATGACCACTCCACAGATGCAAATAATTCCAGTAGCTCAAACGCCGGCTTCCACCGAGGGTACGACCATCCCAAGCTCTGTCGCGTCAACGGGAAATAAGGTCCGCTATCCAGTTGATGACATCACAAGGCCTGTGGCATGCACACTAGTTATAAGATATGGTATTAACAATCAGCGTATAAAGAAAGTAGCCACAGGCCTTGTGATCCCAGGACGCAAGTTCCATGGAAACGACATTCCAGAAGAATATTGCAGGCTAGAAGTGATGACAGTCGTCCAAGGATATGAGGACGACATGCTAGACATCCCTGGGCCCAAAGGTATCGAGACACTTGGACAAGCTATCAAGAATTTTATCCTTTGGCCTCGAAGGGATGTCGAATTGGTTGATCCACCACGACAGCCGTCGTCGCAGGCCCAACCGTCTCCGCCTTCTCAAATTGTTGTTCCTATTGTACATCCATCATCACCTCCTCAAACTTCACATGCTGCTCCTCATCCTTTTTTTGACCCTCCTTCTCCTCATCCTCATGGTGGCCCACCGTCTCCGCCACATACATCACCCTTCAGGGATCCACCTTCTCCATAGCCATCTCCACGACCATCAAAGAAATCTAAAGTTTCTATACCAAAATTAGTGTCCCCGTTGGAGAAGAAAAAGAAGAGTAAATCCACTGCTGGCACAGCTCGTTTTTTGAAAGGGATTGGACGGAGCCTCACGTCAGACACTGTTGATTTGGCCGATCTCGAGGAGTCCGCAAAAAAGGCTAAGGCAATGGCCACAAAGATAAAGAAGCCAACTAAGGCAGATTATAAAAACGTGCCTAAAAAATATGTGTCGGGCAGACCACTACTCACTTTTGAGAAACTAAGGAAGGTCCCGGCTAATATTAAAAGGTTGCATGATTGGTACATGCGGGCATCTTCAGTTGGCATCAACACCATCAGTGTTAATATACCAGCCCATGCTTTTATTGGTTCAAATCAAAAAGCCGTTGTTGCATTCGAGGACATGTGGTTAATGATGAACCTTCAGAGACTCGACGTGCAACTTGTAACCATATTTGCATTGTAAGTGTCACTCATACTCCACATATATGTGTTATTATTAGTGAGTTGTATAAATTTTCAATATCTGACATGCACGTGTGTGTTGCAGAATGCAACATGATCAGCAGGAGATCCTTTATGGTACCAATCCCAATGCTAGTGCCAGTAAAAGGGTTGGGTATCTCAACCTGAAAGGGAAATGTGCCCTTAGGCCATTTCTAAGTATTTTGGTGATTGAGTGCCAACACAAGTGTTTTTGTGTTTATCTAAGCAAAGTGGTGGACAAAATGCAAATTATGTCAAAAGGTATGTTTCTAGACTTAGTACATTGTTTTATGGACTAATGTATTGTGTCTAAGTGTTGGAAACAGGAAAAATTGAATTGGAAATGAGATGGCTCTGTTCAGCCAAAGTCAGCTCGGTCTGGGTGCACCGGACTGTCCGGTGGTGCACCGGACAGTGTCCGGTGGTGCAGACTGGCTCTGGCGAACTTGCTGCCCTCAGGACTTCGACGGTGGTGTACGGCTATAAATCACCGGACTGCCCGGTGGTGCACCGGACTGTCCGGTGAGCCATTCACAGGCGAACTCGTCGCTATCGGGAGATGATTAACGGCGTACGGCTATAATTCACCGGACTGTCCGGTGGTGCACCGGACTGTCCGGTGAGCCAACGGTCAGCCGGGGCAACGGTCGGTCGAGGATTCCGCGCGTGACGCGTGGCCGAGCCAACGGTCACATTGGGGCACCGAACTGTCCGGTGTGCACCGGACAGTTTCCGGTGTGCCAACGGCTCTGGATCTTCAACGGTCGACTGCGCCATAAAAGGAAAGAAATCCGCACCGGACAGTGTCCGGTGGTGCACCGGACTGTCCGGTGCGCCAGGCGACAGAAAGCAAGATCTGCCTTCCTGGAATGCTCTCAACGGCTCCTAGCTACCTTGGGGCTATAAAAGGGACCCCTAGGCGCATGGAGGAGGACACCAAGCATACTCAAAGCATTCCTAAGCACCGAGACTTCGATTCCACGCATTTGTTTCTTCGTGATAGCATCTAGAGCTCTATTAGAGTTGTGAACTCATCGGGTTGTGTTGCGAGCTCTTGTTGCGACTTGTGTGCATGTTGACATTCTGATTTTGTGTCTTGTGTGCGTTGCTAATCCCTCCCTTACTCCGTGCTTCTTTGTGAACTTCAAGTGTAAGGGCGAGAGACTCTTAGTTGTGGAGATTCCTCGCAAACGGGATAATGAAAAGCAAAGCAAAACACTGTGGTATTCAAGTGGGTCTTTGGACCACTTGAGAGGGGTTGATTGCAACCCTCGTCCGTTGGGACGCCACAACATGGAGTAGGCAAGCGTTGGTCTTGGCCGAACCACGGGATAAACCACTGTGCTATCTCTGTGATTGATCTCTTGTGGTTATTGTGTTTTGTTGAGACTCCTCTCTAGCCACTTGGCGATTATTGTGCTAACGCTTAACCAAGTTTTTGTGGCTTAAGTTTCAAGTTTTACAAGATCACCTATTCACCCCCCTCTAGGTGCTCTCAATTGGTATCGGAGCCGTTCTCTTCACGAAGGGACTAATCGCCCGAAGAGATGGAACCTAAGGGGAAGGGAATTGTGATCAACGATAAGGAGAAGGAGTCCTTCGTCAACGAGCCAAAGGATGACAAGCCTACCGACTCAGGCTCGGGCCACAAACGCAAAGATGGGAAGAAGAAGAAGACGAGACGCATCAAGGAGATCGTCTACTACGACGACAGCGATGAGTCCACTTCTTCCCAAAAGGACAACGACTACAACGACTACAACAAAAGAAAGACGGTTAACTCAAACTTTTCTTTTGATTATTCGTGTATTCCACATAGCTCAAATCCACATTTGCTCTCCATTCCTCTCGGCAAGCCTCCACACTTTGATGGGGAGGACTACGGATTTTGGAGCCACAAAATGCGTAGTCACTTGTTCTCTCTCCATCCAAGCATATGGGAGATTGTTGAGAATGGAATGAAATTTGATAGCTCAGATAGTCCTACATTTATTAATGAACAGATTCATAAAAATGCACAAGCTACTACTGTGTTGTTAGCCTCTTTGTGCAGGGACGAGTACCATAAGGTGAGCGGCATGGACAATGCCAAGTAGATCTGGGACACCCTCAAGATCTCTCATGAGGGGAACGACGTCACCTTGCTCACCAAGATGGAGTTGGTGGAGGGCGAGCTTGGAAGATTCGCGATGATAAGGGGCGAGGAGCCAACCCAAACATACAACCGGCTCAAGACCCTTATCAACAAAATAAGGAGCTACGGAAGCACGCGATGGATGGACCACGACGTCGTCCGCCTAATGCTAAGGTCATTCACTGTTCTTGATCCACATCTGGTGAACAATATTCATGAAAATCCTAGGTACACCAAGATGTCGCCCGAAGAAGTTCTTGGGAAGTTCGTAAGCAGGCGAATGATGATCAAGGAGGCGAGATACGTGGACGACGCGTTGAATGGTCTAATCCATGAGCCTCAACCCATTGCTCTCAAGGCAACGAGGAGCAAGGAGGCGCTACCTAGCAAGGTGGCGCAAGTTAAGGCGGCCGGGCTCAATGATGAAGAGATGGCCCTCATCATCAAGCGCTTCAAGACGGCGCTAAAGGGTCGCAAGGGACAGCCAAGCAAGACCAAGACAAAGGGGAAGCGCTCATGCTTCAAATGTGGTAAGATTGGTCATTTTATTGCTAACTGTCCCGATAATGAAAGTGACCAGGAAAAAGGGAACAAAAGGGAAAAGAAGAAGAATTACAAGAAGGCCAAGGGCGAGGCACATATCGGAAAGGAGTGGGATTCAGATTGCTCCTCCTCCGACTCCGACAATGAAGGACTCGCCGCCACCGCCTTCAACAAGTCATCCCTCTTCCCCAACGAACATCACACATGCCTCATGGCGAAGGAGAAGAAGGTGTGTACTCGGGATACCACTTATGCTTCTTCAAGTGATGATGATTCTAGTGATGACGATGAAATAGACTATTCTAGTTTATTTAAAGGTTTAGATAGAATTAAAATTGGCAAAATTAATGAGTTAATTGATGCCTTGAATGACAAGAATAGGCTACTAGAAAAGCAAGAGGATTTGTTGTATGAAGAACATGATAAATTTGTAGAGGCACAAAGATCTCATGCTTTAGAAGTTAAAAGAAATGAAATGCTTTCTTATGAACTATCTACTTGTCATGAAACCATTTCTACTTTAAAAGGTGTAAATGATGATTTAAATGCTAAACTAGAAGTAGCAAGTAAATCTAACTCTTGTGTAGAACATGTTAGGATTTGCAATAGGTGTAAAGATTTTGACATTGATGCTTGTAGTGAACACCTAGTTTCAATTTCCAAATTAAATGATGAATTGGCTAGTCTTAATGCCCAACTTAAGACTAGCAAAAGTGAATTTGACAAACTAAAATTTGCAAGGGATGCCTACACAATTGGTAGACACCCCTCAATTAAGGATGGTCTTGGCTTCAAGAGGGAAGCCAAGAACTTAACAAGCCATAAGGCTCCCATCTTCGCCAAGGAGAAAGGGAAGGCCCCTATGGCTAGTAGTGTGCAAAATAACCATGCTTTCATGTATCATGATAGGAGACATTCTAAGAATGCCTTTAGAAGTTATGATGCTTTTGATTTTCATGCTATGACTGCTTCTAGTTCCCATGTTATGCATGATAGGAATGTTGTTCATAATATGCCTAGGAGAAATGTTGTTAATGTTCCTAGGAAAGTTAATGAACCTTCTACAATTTATTATGCTTGCAATGCTTCATTTGCCATTTGTAGAAAGAATAAGAAGGTGATTGCTAGGAAGTTAGGGGCCAAATGTAAGGGAGACAAGACTTGCATTTGGGTCCCTAAGACAATTGTGACTAACCTTGTAGGACCCAACAAGAGTTGGGTACCTAAGACCCAAGCCTAAATTTGCCTTGCAGGTTTATGCATCCGGGGGTTCAAGCTGGATTATCGACAGCGGATGCACAAACCATATGACGGGGGAGAAGAAGATGTTCACCTCCTATGTCAAAAACAAGGATTCCTAAGATTCAATAATATTCGGTGATGGGAACCAAGGCAAGGTAAAAGGGTTAGGTAAAATTGCTATTTCATCCGAGCACTCTATATCTAATGTGTTTTTAGTTGAGTCTCTTGGATATAATTTGTTATCTGTTAGTCAATTATGCAATATGGGATATAATTGTCTATTCACAAATGTAGATGTGTCTGTCTTTAGAAGGTGTGATGGCTCACTAGCTTTTAAGGGTGTACTAGACGGCAAACTTTATTTAGTTGATTTTGCAAAAAAGAGGCCGGTCTAGATGCATGCTTAATTGCTAAGACTTGCATGGGCTGGCTGTGGCATCGCCGCTTAGCACATGTGGGGATGAAGAACCTCCACAAGCTTCTAAAGGGAGAACACGTGATAGGTCTAACAAATGTGCATTTCGAAAAACATAGACCTTGTGCAGCTTGTCAAGCAGGGAAACAGGTGGGAAGCTCTCATCACACCAAAAATGTGATGACCACATCAAGACCCTTGGATATGCTTCATATGGACCTCTTCGGACCCATCGCCTATCTAAGCATAGGAGGAAGTAAGTATGGTCTTGTTATAGTTGATGATTTTTCCCGCTTCACTTGGGTATTCTTTTTGCAGGATAAATCTGAAACCCAAGGGACCCTCAAGCGCTTCCTCAGGACAGCTCAAAATGAGTTTGAGCTCAAGGTGAAGAAGATAAGGAGCGACAATGGGTCCGAGTTCAAGAACCTTCAAGTGGAGGAGTTCCTTGAGGAGGAGGGGATCAAGCACGAGTTCTCCGCTCCCTACACGCCACAACAAAATGGTGTGGTAGAGAGGAAGAACAGGACGCTCATCGATATGGCGAGGACTATGCTTGGAGAGTTCAAGACCCCCGAGCGCTTTTGGTCGGAAGCCGTGAACACGGCTTGCAACGCCATTAACCGGGTCTACCTTCACCGCCTCCTCAAGAAGACTTCGTATGAGCTGCTAACTGGTAACAAACCCAATGTGTCTTATTTTCGTGTATTTGGGAGCAAGTGTTATATTCTTGTGAAGAGAGGTAGAACTTCTAAATTTGCTCCCAAAGCTGTAGAAGGGTTTTTATTAGGTTATAACTCAAATACAAAGGCGTATAGGGTCTTCAACAAATCATCGGGTTTGGTTGAAGTCTCTAGCGACGTTGTATTTGATGAGACTAATGGCTCTTCAAGAGAGCAAGTTGTTGATCTTGATGATGTATGAAGAAGACGTTCCAACGGCCGATATGCGCACCATGGCGATTGGTGATGTGCGACCACAGGAACAATTGGAGCAAGATCAACCTTCTTCCTCAACAATGGTGCATCCTCCAACCCAAGATGACGAACAGGTACCTCAAGTGGAGGCGCATGATCAAGGGGAAGCACAGGATGTTCAAGTTGAAGAGGAAGAAGCACCTCAGGCACCTCCAACCCAAGTTCGAGCAACGATTCAAAGGAATCATCCCGTCGACCAAATATTGGGTGATATTATCAAGGGAGTAACTACTCGTTCTAGACTAGTTAATTTTTGTGAGCATTACTCCTTTGTCTCTTCTATTGAGCCTCTCAGGGTAGAAGAGGCCTTGCTAGATCTGGACTGGGTGTTGGCCATGCAGGAGGAGCTAAACAACTTCAAGCGTAATGAAGTTTGGACACTGGTGCCTCGTCCCAAGCAAAACGTTGTGGGAACCAAGTGGGTGTTCCGCAACAAATAGGACGAGCACGGGGTGGTGACAAGGAGCAAGGCTCGACTTGTGGCAAAAGGTTATGCCCAAGTCGCAGGTTTGGACTTTGAGGAGACTTTTGCTCCTGTGGCTAGGCTAGAATCAATTCGTATTTTGCTAGCATATGCCGCTCACCATTCTTTCAGGTTGTTCCAAATGGATGTGAAGAGCGCCTTCCTCAACGGGCCGATCAAGGAGGAGGTGTATGTGGAGCAACCTCCTGGCTTCGAGGATGAACGGTACCCCGACCATGTGTGTAAGCTCTTTAAGGCGCTCTATGGACTTAAGCAAGCCCCAAGAGCATGTTATGAATGCCTTAGAGACTTTTTAATTGCTAATGCTTACAAGGTTGGGAAAGCTAATCCAACTCTTTTCACTAAGACTTGCAATGGTGATCTTTTGTGTGCCAAATTTATGTCGATGACATAATATTTGGTTCTACTAACCAAAAGTCTTGTGAAGAGTTTAGCGGGGTGATGACGCAGAAATTTGAGATGTCAATGATGGGCGAGTTGAACTACTTCCTTGGGTTCCAAGTGAAGCAACTCAAGGACGGCACCTTCATCTCCCAAACGAAGTACACGCAAGACTTGCTAAAGCGGTTTGGGATGAAGGACGCCAAGCCCGCAAAGACACCGATGGGAACCGACAGACACACCGACCTCAATGTGACGGAACCTCCCAAGTCATTAGGCCCACCTACAGTTGTCCTTGTCTAACAGACATCAGACAACCCTGTAGATGTTCCTGAACCACTTGACAAGTTCGGTATCTTTTCTTACCTTTCCAGGAACGTTTCACCCGTCTTGCAGACATTACAGAACATCGGAGATATCGAAATGCGAAAGTGATTACATAAACTTACATTTATTAAAAAGTAAGATCAAGTAGTTTATTACAGACCAGAGATATAAACGAGTGCAGAGTAGTATTATTACATAACCAAGGGAGGCAAAAACTCCTCCCGGTAAGTTTTTCATAAAAGTTTTCCTATGGAGGACCAAGTCCTCCCGCATCTTCACTCTTGCTTTTCCTCCTGAGGAACCACCTTGGTACAGAAGCAACAGAAATCTGCTGCTTCCTCACCTAAAAACAACGAGGGAATAAACCCTGAGTATGGAATTACTCAGCAAGTCTTACCCGACTAAAGAAAAGACTCTCAAGGGTATGCTGGACAAATAGGAATCAAGGAGAGGCTTTAGCAAAAATCAACTTAGATACTTTTGCAGAAATAGCTTACTAAAGTGAGGCCTTACTTTCAACATTTTAACGCCAGATTAAATATTAATAGACTCTGTTTGCCTGTAGTCTAATTTTATCATTTCATTAATACAATATCATTTTTATTCACGAAGTTCGCATCCTGACTTAGGTTGTAGGGAAGTGACCAAGTCTTCATAACCGCGAAGGTACGGCGATCCGAATCGATTATACTCAGCTGAGGATCTCCAATCACACGACATATGTAGCACTTAACCCTTGCATATGTCAACCCGCCACCAGGGTTCTTAAGACCAGATCAGGTTCGCGCAAACCGAGAGCATAGATACACCACCGTCCAGCCACTTGCCACGGTGGGTACACGCTACTCCCGCCACCGCTCCACGCCCATTTCGTGTTATCTTATTCTGGCCTTAGTCTGCCCGAGGCAAGGCTTACCCATGACGAGGCATGTGACCAGTTAAAGGGTCCTCGATCAGCACGCCTACATACGCATTCAATCCTTAACCAACTTGGGTAGAACATCACCTGTTCCTAACCTAAGTTTCGATTTAAGTACTCTCATCCTCAGGATTGTTTCTGTTCCTTAGGATGAAAAGAGCATCACAGGGAACTTTGCAGTAAGATCCCACCATTGCTCCCAAAAGAAAATATTCTTGCAGGTAGAAGCCATCCTTTCTCGAGCTAGGCTAAGGACAACCTCTATCCACAAGATCTAAGCAGGGCTAAGCATTTTTGTAAATCATATTTTGATACTTCACAGAAGTATCTATAAAGGTATGGATATCAAGGCAGGCAATGCATCAAAGGGTTTCAAGCAACTCCTGTAAACCTAATGCACATTTCACTAGACTTAAAGTGTGCGAAAATTATTTAAAAACACAAGGAAGGGGTTGCATGCACCGGGGCTTGCCTTCGTTAGTAGGTGAGTCTGGCTCAGGCCCGCAGATGTCAAAATAAAGACAAGATCCTGCCTGAGAGTCCGAAGGTGGTGGTGCCTTTTCTTCACTCATTTCAACTTCTTCTTCGTTTTCTAAACATAACCACATATATGTATAAGAATGAATGCCATGTAATGCTCATGAGAGTGCATAGATAATAGAAACTTATTATCTAAAGTCTTGAATACAACTTTCCTTCACGGAACTCCGAGAATTAGGGTTTCCGGAGTCAGTAAAGGAGTTCATAGAGCAGGGGGGTGTTTTAGGGTTTGGTGATCAAACAGGGTCCAAATCAATTCAAACTCTACCCAAAGCTTCTAATTAATGTGGGGAGTTTATATAAAAATTTTGAACATTTTTGGCATTACAATTAATTCTTTAAAATTCCAGAATTACTATCTTAAGCTATTTTAAATACCTTAAAATTCCCTGTTTAAACTAAAAATCATTTAACTATTTTTATTAAATTCTAGGGAAAATAAGAAACCTAGGAAAATTGGTTTCACAATTTTACCATTTTTCTACATTTTTCGACATATTTCTAAAGTTATGTCGAAAAAGAAAAAGGAAAATACTCAACAGCGTTGGGCTGATTCCGGCCCGAACCGACCCAACAACGCAGGAAACGCGCGCCCGCGCCCGCGCACGATGGCAGATTTGCACTGGGGTCCTTGCTGAAAGGGAATTAGGCTTACACCTAGTCCCTAAATAATTTTGGTGGTTGAATTGCCCAACACAAATATTGGACTTACTAGTTTGCTCTAGTGTATAAGTTATACAGGTGCAAAAGGTTCACACTTAGCCAATAAAAAGATCAAGTTTTGGATTCAACAAAGGAGCAAAGAGGCAACCGAAGGCACCTCTGGCTGGAGGCACCGGACTGTCCGGTGTACACCGGACAGTGTCCGGTGCGCCCAGAGGACTCCAGCTCGAACTCTTCGTCTTCGGGAATTCTCGGAAGCCGGCGTGCTATAATTCACCGGACTGTCCGGTGTACACCGGACAGTGTCCGGTGCTCCAGGAAGCGCGGCCTCCTCAACTCGCTAGCCTCGGGTTCGCGCGGCAGCCGCTCCGCTATAATTCACCGGACATGTCCGGTGTGCACCGGACTGTCCGGTGTACCAGCGGGGCAACGGCTATTTCGGCGCCAACGGCTACCTGCGGTGCATTTAATGCGCGCGCAGCGCGCGCAGACGTCAGGCGCGCCCATACCGGCGCACCGGACAATGAACAGTGGTTGTCCGGTGTGCACCGGACACCCAGGCGGGCCCAGAAGTCAGAAGCTCCAACGGTCAGAATCCAACGGCATTGATGACGTGGCAGGGGCACCGGACTGTCCGGTGTGCACCGGACTGTCCGGTGCGCCATCGAACAGACGCCTCCAGCCAACGGTCAAGTTTGGTGGTTGGGGCTATAAATACCCCAACCACCCCACCATTCATTGCATCCAAGTTTTCTAACTTCCAACCACTTACAAGAGCTAGGCATTCAATTCTAGACACACCAAAGAGATCAAATCCTCTCCAATTCCACTCAAGCCTTTAGTGACTAGCGAGAGAGATTTGCCGTGTTCTTTTGAGCTCTTGCGCTTGGATCGCTTTCTTTCTTTCTCACTTGTTCTTGTGACCAAAACTCAATTGTAACCAAGGCAAGAGGCACCAATTGTGTGGTGGCCCTTGAGGGGAAGTTTTGTTCCCGTTTGATTGAGAAGAAGAAAAGCTCACTCGGTCCGAAGGACCGTTTGAGAGAGGGAAGGGTTGAAAGAGACCCGGCCTTTGTGGCCTCCTCAACGGGGAGTAGGTTTGCGAGAACCGAACCTCGGTAAAACAAATCCGCGTGTCTCACTCTTCATTTGCTTGCGATTTGTTTTGCACCCTCTCTCGCGGACTCGTTTATATTTCTAACGCTAACCCGGCTTGTAGTTGTGATTATTTTTGTGATTTTCAGTTTCGCCCTATTCACCCCCCCTCTAGGCGACTTTCAATTGGTATCAGAGCCCGGTGCTTCATTAGAGCCTAACCGCTCGAAGTGATGTCGGGAGATCACACCAAGAGGGAGATGGAGACCGGCGACAACAAGCCCACTACAAGCCAAGGGAGCACTTCATCGGAAGAGTCCCGCACCAAGAGAAGGGAGAAGAAGAAGAACTCCTCCAAGCGGAAGGAGAAAAGATCTTCCTCTTCTCACCACAAGGAGAAGAAGGAAAAATCTTCTTCTCACAAGCCGCATCGGAGTGG
The DNA here is from genome assembly GCA_029449295.1 of Zea luxurians. Classification (NCBI taxonomy): domain Eukaryota; kingdom Viridiplantae; phylum Streptophyta; class Magnoliopsida; order Poales; family Poaceae; genus Zea; species Zea luxurians. The sequence goes on along the minus strand of JAOPSE010000082.1, from coordinate 5,504,661 downwards.
GGACAAGCACAAGAAGATGAGGAAGGTGGTCTACTACGAGACCGACACTTCGTCAACATCCACCTCCGACTCCGATGCACCGTCCGTAACTTCTAAGCGCCAAGAGCGCAAGAAGTTTAGTAAGATCCCCTTAAACTATCCTCGTACATCCAGACATACTCCATTACTTTCCGTTCCATTAGGCAAACCGCCAACTTTTGACGGCGAAGATTATGCTAGGTGGAGTGATTTAATGAAATTTCATCTAACCTCACTCCACAAAAGTATATGGAATGTTGTTGAGTTTGGAGTACAGGTACCATCAATAGGGGATGAGGATTACGACACGGACGAAGTGGCCCAAATCGAGCACTTCAACTCCCAAGCCGCAACCATTCTCCTTGCCTCTCTAAGCAAGGAGGAATACAACAAAGTGCAAGGGTTGAAGAATGCAAAGGAGATTTGGGACCTACTCAAGACGGCGCACGAGGGTGATGAACTCACCAAGATCACCAAGCGGGAAACGATCGAGGGGGAGCTAGGTCGCTTTCGTCTTCGCCAAGGGGAGGAGCCACAAGACATGTACAATCGGCTCAAGACCTTGGTGAACCAAGTGCGCAACCTCGGGAGCAAAAAATGGGATGACCACGAGGTGGTTAAGGTTATTTTAAGAGCACTTATTTTCCTTAACCCCACTCAAGTTCAATTAATTCGTGGTAATCCTAGATATCCACTAATGACCCCCGAGGAAGTTATCGGGAATTTTGTAAGCTTTGAATGCATGATTAAGGGCTCAAAGAAGATCAACGAGCTTGACGAACCTTCCACATCCGAGGCGCAACCGGTGGCCTTCAAGGCAACGGAGGAGAAGAAGGAGGAGTCTACACCAAGTAGACAACCAATTGACGCCTCCAAGCTCGACAATGAGGAGATGGCCTTAATCATCAAAAGCTTTCGGCAAATCCTCAAGCAACGGAGGGGGAAGGACTACAAACCCCGCTCCAAGAAGGTTTGCTACAAGTGTGGTAAGCCCGGTCACTTTATTGCAAAATGTCCTATGTCTAGTGACAGTGACAGGGGCGACGACAAAAAGGGAAGAAGAAAGGAGAAGAAGAAGTACTACAAGAAGAAGGGCGGTGATGCCCATGTTTGTCGGGAGTGGGACTCCGAGGAAAGCTCAAGCGACTCCTCCGACGACGAGGACGCCGCTAACATCGCCGTCACCAAAGGCCTTCTCTTCCCCAACGTCGGCCACAAGTGTCTCATGGCCAAGGACGGCAAAAAGAAGGTAAAATCAAGGTCCTCCACTAAATATGAAACATCTAGTGATGAGGATGATGATAAAAATGAGGAGGATAACTTGCGCATTCTTTTTGCTAACCTCAACATGCAACAAAAAGAAAAACTAAATGAATTGATTAGTGCTATACATGAGAAGGATGATCTCTTGGATTCTCAAGAGGACTTCCTTATTAAAGAAAATAAGAAGCATGTTAAGGTTAAAAATGCTTATGCTCTAGAAATAGAAAAATGTGAAAAATTGTCTAGTGAGCTAAGTACTTGCCATGAGACTATAGACAACCTTAGAAATGAAAATGCTAATTTGTTAGCTAAGGTTGATTCACATGTTTGCAATGTTTCAACTTCCAGTTCTAGAGATAATAATATTGATTTACTTGCTAGAATTAATGAGTTGAATATTTCTCTTGCTAGCCTTAAGACTGAGAATGAAAAATTGCTTGCTAAGGCTAAGGATTTTGATGTTTGCAATGCCACTATTTCCGACCTTAGAACTAAAAATGATTTATTACATGCTAAGGTTATTGAACTAAAATCTTGCAAACCCTCTACATCTAATGTTGAACATGTTTCTATTTGTACTAGATGTAGAGATATTAATGTTGATGCTATCCATGATCACCTAGCCTTAATTAAAAAACAAAATGATCACATAGCACAACTTAATGCTAAGATTAGTGAGCATGACTTAGAAAATGAAAAATTTAAGTTTGCTAGAAGCATGCTCTATAATGGGAGACGCCCTGGCATTAAGGACGGCATTGGCTTCCAAATGGGAGACAATGTCAAAATTAATGCCCCTCCAAAGAACTTATCTAACTTTGTTAAGGGCAAGGCTCCCATGCCTCAGGATAACGAGGGTTACATTTTGTACCCTGCCAGCTATCCTGAGAGCAAGACTAGGAAAATTCATTCTAGGAAGTCTCACTCTGGCCCTAACCATGCTTTTATGTATAAGGGTGAGACATCTAGTTCTAGGCAACCAACCCGTGCCAAGTTGCCTAGAAAGAAAACTCCTAATGCATCAAATGATCATGCCATTTCATTTAAGACTTTTGATGCATCTTATGTTTTAACTAACAAATCCGGCAAGGTAGTTGCCAAAATTGTTGGGGGCAAACACAAGGGCTCCAAGACTTGTGTTTGGGTACCCAAAGTTCTTGTTTCTAATGCCAAAGGACCCAAAACCGTTTGGGTACCTAAAATCAAGAACTAAAATTGTTTGTAGGTTTATGCATCCGGGGGCTCAAGTTGGATACTCGACAGCGGGTGCACAAACCACATGACAGGGGAGAAAAAGATGTTCTCCTCATATGAGAAAAACCAAGATCCCCAACGAGCTATCACATTCGGGGATGGAAATCAAGGTTTGGTCAAAGGATTGGGTAAAATTGCTATATCACCTGACCACACTATTTCCAATGTTTTTCTTGTAGATTCCTTAGATTACAATTTGCTTTCCGTATCCCAATTATGTCAAATGGGCTACAACTGTCTATTTACTGATACAGGTGTTACTGTCTTTAGAAGAAGTGATGATTCAATAGCATTCAAGGGAGTGTTAGAGGGTCAGCTATACTTGGTAGATTTTGATAGAGCTGAACTCGACACTTGCTTGATTGCTAAGACTAACTTGGGTTGGCTTTGGCACCGCCGACTAGCCCATGTTGGAATGAAGAATCTTCATAAGCTTCTAAAGGGGGAACACATTTTAGGACTAACAAATGTTCATTTTGAGAAAGACAGGATTTGTAGCGCATGCCAAGCCGGGAAGCAAGTTGGCACTCATCATCCACGCAAGAACATCATGACTAGTGACAGGCCACTGGAGCTCCTACACATGGACCTATTCGGCCCGATCGCTTACATAAGCATCGGCGGGAGTAAGTACTATCTAGTTATTGTGGATGATTATTCTCGCTTCACTTGGGTGTTCTTTTTACAGGACAAATCTTATACCCAAGAGACCTTAAAGGGATTCTTGAGACGGGCTCAAAATGAGTTCGACTTAAGGATCAAGAAAATTAGAAGCGACAATGGAACGGAGTTCAAGAACTCTCAAATCGAAGGCTTCCTTGAGGAGGAGGGCATCAAGCATGAGTTCTCTTCTCCCTACACTCCACAACAAAATGGTGTAGTGGAGAGGAAGAATCGAACTCTATTGGACATGGCAAGAACCATGCTTGATGAGTACAAGACACCGGATCGGTTTTGGGCCGAGGCGGTCAACACCGCCTGCTACGCCATCAACCGGTTATATCTTCACCGAATCCTCAAGAAGACATCTTATGAACTCCTAACCGGTAAAAAGCCAAATATTTCATATTTTAGAGTTTTTGGTAGCAAATGTTTTATTCTTGTCAAAAGAGGTAGAAAATCTAAATTTGCTCCTAAAACTGTAGAAGGCTTTTTACTAGGATATGACTCAAACACAAGGGCATATAGAGTCTTTAACAAGTCCTCAGGACTTGTTGAAGTTTCTTGTGACGTTGTGTTTGATGAGACTAACGGCTCTCAAGTAGAGCAAGTTGATCTTGATGAGATAGGTGAAGAACAGGCTCCATGCATAGCACTAAGAAACATGTCCATTGGGGATGTGTGTCCTAAGGAATCCGAAGAGTCTTCAAGTGCACAAGATCAACCATCCTCCTCCATGCAAGGATCTCCACCAACACAAATTGAGGATGAGGCTCAAGAGGTTGAACAAGAAGATCAAGAAGATGAGCCACCTCGAAATGACGGCAACGATCAAGGGGGAGATGCAAATAATGAAGACAAGGAGGATAAACAACCAAGGCCGCCACACCCAAGAGTCCACCAAGCAATACAACGAGATCACCCCGTCGACACCATCCTCGGCGACATTCATAAGGGGGTAACTACTCGATCTCGTATTGCACATTTTTGTGAACATTACTCTTTTGTTTCCTCTATTGAGCCACACAGTGTAGAGGAAGCACTTCAAGATTCGGATTGGGTGATGGCGATGCAAGAGGAGCTCAACAATTTCACAAGGAATGAGGTATGGCATTTGGTTCCACGTCCTAATCAAAATGTTGTAGGAACCAAGTGGGTCTTCCGCAACAAGCAAGACGAGCATGGTGTGGTGACAAGGAACAAAGCTCGACTCGTGGCCAAGGGGTATTCACAAGTCGAAGGTTTGGATTTTGGTGAAACCTATGCACCCGTAGCTAGGCTTGAGTCAATTCGCATATTATTAGCCTATGCTACTTACCATGGCTTCAAGCTTTATCAAATGGACGTGAAGAGTGCCTTCCTCAATGGACCAATCAAGGAGGAGGTCTATGTTGAGCAACCTCCCGGCTTTGAAGACAGTGAGTATCCTAACCATGTTTATAGGCTCTCTAAGGCGCTTTATGGGCTCAAGCAAGCCCCAAGAGCATGGTATGAATGCCTTAGAGATTTCCTTATTGCAAATGGCTTCAAAGTCGGCAAAGCCGATCCTACTTTGTTCACTAAAACTCTTGACAATGATTTGTTTGTATGCCAAATTTATGTTGATGATATCATATTTGGGTCTACTAACAAATCTACATGTGAAGAATTTAGTAGGATCATGACACAGAAATTCGAGATGTCAATGATGGGGGAGTTGAAGTATTTTCTAGGATTTCAAGTCAAACAACTCCAAGAGGGCACCTTCATTAGCCAAACAAAGTATACTCAAGACATTCTAAGGAAGTTTGGAATGAAGGATGCCAAGCCCATCAAGACACCCATGGGAACAAATGGGCATCTCGACCTCGACACGGGAGGTAAGTCCGTGGATCAAAAGGTATACCGGTCGATGATTGGTTCATTGCTTTATTTATGTGCATCTCGACCGGACATTATGCTTTCCGTATGCATGTGTGCAAGATTCCAAGCCGACCCTAAGGAATCACACCTTACGGCCGTAAAACGAATCTTGAGATATTTGGCTTATACTCCTAAGTTTGGGCTTTGGTACCCTCGGGGATCCACTTTTGATTTGATTGGTTATTCGGATGCCGATTGGGCAGGGTGTAAGATTAATAGGAAGAGCACATCGGGGACTTGCCAGTTCTTGGGAAGATCCTTGGTGTCTTGGGCTTCAAAGAAGCAAAATTCGGTCGCTCTTTCCACCGCCGAAGCCGAGTATATTGCCGCAGGCCATTGTTGCGCGCAATTGCTTTGGATGAGGCAAACCCTGCGGGACTACGGTTACAAATTAACCAAAGTCCCTCTTCTATGTGATAACGAGAGTGCAATCCGCATGGCGGATAATCCCGTTGAGCATAGCCGCACTAAACACATAGCCATTCGGTATCATTTTCTTCAGGATCACAAACAAAAGGGGGATATCGAGATTTCATACATTAACACTAAAGATCAATTAGCCGATATCTTTACCAAGCCACTTGATGAGCAATCTTTTACCAGACTTAGGCATGAGCTCAATATTCTTGATTCTAGGAATTTCTTTTGCTAAACTTGCACACATAGCTCATATGTATACTTTTGATCATGTCTCTTCTATATATGCTATGACTAATGTGTTTTCAAGTGTATTTCAAACCAAGTCATAGGTATATTGAAAGGGAATTGAGTCTTCGGCGAAGACAAGGCTTCCACTCCGCTCTACTACTCATCCTTCGCCGTCGCTCCACATCACCTCTCCAACGTTGGTATAATCTTCACTCATTTATTTTATAACCAATGGAGGAGAAAGTACTTCTAAGGGCTCTAATGATTCCGTTTTTGGCGATTCATGCCAAAGGGGGAGAAAAGATGAGCCCAAAGCAAAAGGACCGCACCACCACCCTAACTTTAAACTTGATAATTTTCAATTGGTAAATTTCAAAATTGGTATCTCTTTGTGTTCTAAAGGGGGAGCAAATAGTATTTTCCAAATTGATGTAAAACCCTCTTGAACGCTAAGAGGAGAATTTATTGAGGGGGAGTTTTGTTTAGTCAAAGGAAAAGCATTTCAAACAAGGGGAGAAAATTTCAAAATGCTTCACAAAATCTTATTCATTTACCTTTGACTATATTGCAAAAGGACTTTGAAAAGAATTTACAAAAAGAATTTGCAAAAACAAAACTTGTGGTGCAAGTATGGTCCAATATGTTAAAAATGAAGAAACAATCCATGCATATCTTGTAAGTATTTATATTGGCTCAATTCCAAGCAACCATTGCACTTACATTATGCAAACTAGTTCAATTATGCACTTCAATATTTGCTTTGGTTTGTGTTGGCATCAATCACCAAAAAGGGGGAGATTGAAAGGGAATTAGGCTTACACCTAGTCCCTAAATAATTTTGGTGGTTGAATTGCCCAACACAAATATTGGACTTACTAGTTTGCTCTAGTGTATAAGTTATACAGGTGCAAAAGGTTCACACTTAGCCAATAAAAAGATCAAGTTTTGGATTCAACAAAGGAGCAAAGAGGCAACCGAAGGCACCTCTGGCTGGAGGCACCGGACTGTCCGGTGTACACCGGACAGTGTCCGGTGCGCCCAGAGGACTCCAGCTCGAACTCTTCGTCTTCAGGAATTCTCGGAAGCCGGCGTGCCATAATTCACCGGACTGTCCGGTGTACACCGGACAGTGTCCGGTGCTCCAGGAAGCGCGGCCTCCTCAACTCGCTAGCCTCGGGTTCGCGCGGCAGCCGCTCCGCTATAATTCACCGGACATGTCCGGTGTGCACCGGACTGTCCGGTGTACCAGCGGGGCAACGACTATTTCGGCGCCAACGGCTACCTGTGGTGCATTTAATGCGCGCGCAGCGCGCGCAGACGTCAGGCGCGCCCATACCGGCGCACCGGACAATGAACAGTGGTTGTCCGGTGTGCACCGGACACCCAGGCGGGCCCAGAAGTCAGAAGCTCCAACGGTCAGAATCCAACGGCATTGATGACGTGGCAGGGGCACCGGACTGTCCGGTGTGCACCGGACTGTCCGGTGCGCCATCGAACAGACGCCTCCAGCCAACGGTCAAGTTTGGTGGTTGGGGCTATAAATACCCCAACCACCCCACCATTCATTGCATCCAAGTTTTATAACTTCCAACCACTTACAAGAGCTAGGCATTCAATTCTAGACACACCAAAGAGATCAAATCCTCTCCAATTCCACTCAAGCCTTTAGTGACTAGCGAGAGAGATTTGCCGTGTTCTTTTGAGCTCTTGCGCTTGGATCGCTTTCTTTCTTTCTCACTTGTTCTTGTGACCAAAACTCAATTGTAACCAAGGCAAGAGGCACCAATTGTGTGGTGGCCCTTGCGGGGAAGTTTTGTTCCCGTTTGATTGAGAAGAAGAAAAGCTCACTCGGTCCGAAGGACCGTTTGAGAGAGGGAAGGGTTGAAAGAGACCCGGCCTTTGTGGCCTCCTCAACGGGGAGTAGGTTTGCGAGAACCGAACCTCGGTAAAACAAATCCGCGTGTCTCACTCTTCATTTGCTTGCGATTTGTTTTGCACCCTCTCTCGCGGACTCGTTTATATTTCTAACGCTAACCCGGCTTGTAGTTGTGATTATTTTTGTGATTTTCAGTTTCGCCCTATTCACCCCCCCTCTAGGCGACTTTCACTTGCGTTTCTATTTAACTACGAACGGGTTCAGACACTATTCTAACGAGTCTCTGACGATCTGCAAATAGACCCCCCATCTTCTAATTCTTTACAGTGGGAGGTCCACGACGGCGTTCTCGCGCGGAGAAACTCCGGCGAGGTCCTGGACCGGCCGATTGAGGCGATGACCGGTGTTGAGGCTAAGACTAACCCAAATTCATGACCAGGGGAGCATTTTCCCCAAACTAATTGCATCAAAGACTAACTGAGCGGCTCTGGCCACGGTAACCGAGAACATGGCGGCTAGATCGTCGCGTTCCCGATGATTGGCGGTCCCCTAGTTCGAATTGAGGGCTCGGCAAGCAACACAGAGTCATCAGAGTGCTTAAATGAGGGAGAGGGAGCGATGAGCTAACCTGGAAAGGGCTGGCCGCGGTGAGGTTGGGTTTCGGGTGGCGGAGAACAGATTTGGGGCGAACGTGAAATTCCCGAGCTCCGGCGAACGATCGTGGCTAATTGGCGGTGGCTGGTTAGCTGATGACCCTACGGAGCTGGTTATGGGCTTAATTTATAGGCGGCTTCGTCGGTGGTGCTTAATTTGGCCGGGCCGTGCGGGTGATCGAAGATAAGGAAGAACGCGGGTTCGGTGAATCCGTGTCCACCGTCGTGGCAACCTCCCCGTCGACGATGGGACGGCTGCAGGGAGTCACGGCGAAGCGACGGCACGGTTAGGACACGCAGTGGCCAACGGCGAAGGCACGACGACGGTGAGCACTTTACCCGCGGGCGGTGAGCCAGGGGAGATGAACTACGGCTAGCCGGAGTGGCTTCCAGGTCACTGGCGGCGACGATCTTTTGACCCCGCGACATTATCCACTTACCCGAGCGTGAATCATGACGCCGACGACGCGAATCAGGGGGGGGGGGGTCACCGGCGGTGGGTCAGTCGCGCTAGCGATCTGATCTTCTTCAGTCGTGACACTGTACCATGGTGAACACTTCATCAGAGCAGCTGACAGAGCAACTTCAGAGCTCTTTTTCTCCAGATTTTCTATGGTACCAAGTCCAACCCTCTGCAGCAAAAGTGGAGTGCTACAAATCAGCTACAACTTTTCCATGGCAGCCCAAGGTAGATTTTCATTGAATCATGCTCAGAATTGAGTTTGAAGTCGGTGTCAGCCCACTGTCAGTCTGATTTTCAGACTTAAGCAGCCTGACAGCCAAAGTTTGAGCATGATTATCTCCAGATTACCCACAAGAACATGGCTTTCCCTCTTTAGCAAAATTGTTCTCCTATGATTGGGCTACAATTTTGATGTGGTGACCTAGGGCAAAAACCCTAGAATATGAAAGATACAGGACTCCAAAGTTGAGCCCTCAACACTGAATTTTAGACTTAGAATGAAACCTAAGTGAGGTCCATTTTGCATTTAAGTCCAAAACCCAATGTTTGGCTTACAAGTCCACACATTTGTGAACCAAATGACTTAAAATACTTATTTGACTTGGTTTTTGCACTTTAGTCCAAAAGTGGACTAATTTTGCACATAGGTCCCTAGGGTTTGGATTTAGGGTTTTCCAAGGTTCCAATTAGGGTTTCTGGTATCCCAGGGGTATAAATGTAATTCAACTTTGTTTTTGGGGACATTTCATGACTCTTTCCCTAAAGCCTTTAGATTTTCTTATTTTGGGTTAAGTTTTTACCCCTTTAATCCCTCTTTAGGGTTAAATTCCCTATCCAGGGTCCTGTTTGCAAAACACTAGAACAATACGACTTTTTTGAAATTTTTACCTAGTGAATGCACTCTAGGTAGGTCAAACATATGCAATGCCAATGTTTATGATGTCATGCTCAAGTTTTAGTTACAGTAACACCAGGGGTGTTACACTCAACAAAGGAGGTAAGTCCGTTGATCAAAAGGCATACCGGTCAATGATAGGTTCCTTGCTTTATTTATGTGCTAGTAGACCGGATATTATGCTTAGCGTATGCATGTGTGCTAGATTTCAATCCAATCCAAGGGAGTGTCACTTGGTGGCCGTGAAGCGAATTCTTAGATATTTAGTCGCTACGCCTTGCTTCGGGATCTGGTATCCAAAGGGGTCTAACTTTGACTTGATTGGATACTGAGATTCCGACTATGCTGGATGTAAGGTCAATAGGAAGAGTACATCGGGGACGTGCCAATTCTTAGGAAGGTCCCTGGTGTCGTGGAACTCTAAGAAACAAACTTTCGTTGCCCTATCCACCGCTGAGGCCGAGTACGTTGCCGCAGAACAGTGTTGCGCGCAACTACTTTGGATGAGGCAAACCCTCCAGGACTTTGGCTACAATCTGAGCAAAGTCCCACTCCTATGTGACAATGAGAGTGCTATCCGAATAGCGGAAAATCCTGTTGAGCACAGCCGCACAAAGCACATTGACATCCGGCATCACTTTTTGAGAGACCACCAGCAAAAGGGAGATATCAAAGTGTTTCATGTTAGCACCGAGAACCAGCTAGCCGATATCTTTACCAAGCCTTTAGATGAGAAGACCTTTTGCAGGTTGCGTAGTGAGCTAAATGTCCTAGATTTGCAGAACTTGGATTGATTTATAGCATACATGTGTTTATGCCTTTGATCATGTTCCTTATGCATTTTGTTGCTTACTGTGGTGCTCAAGTTGTACAATCACTTCCCGGACCTCACAAGTCCATTTGCAAGTGATGCACATATTTAGGGGGAGATGTGCTACAACTTGACCCTTTGAGACTAACCGTGTGCTTGAGTTTGCTTAATTTAGTCTCAAAGGAAGTTTGAAAGGGAAAAGGTGGACTTGGACCATGAAAGACTTCCACTACACTCCGATGAAAGGGTAACTTATTCCAAGTTCATCTCATGTACTCTTATTGCCTTTGTGTTCTTATTTGAAGATTTTGGTGAGGCAATGGGGTTTAAGGGCCAAGATTGATCTCGTTTTGGTGCTTGATGCCAAAGGGGGAGAAAATAAAGGCCAAAGCAATAAATGGATCAGCTACCACTTGAGAAATTTTGAAAATAGTAGAATAGAGCTTTTGGTTTGTCAAAACTCTCTTGTTGTCTCTTTTGTCAAAAAGTTGGCCTCTTGTGGGGAGAATAGTCGATTATGGGAAATAGGGGGAGTTTTTGGCACTGTGATCAATTTCTATTGGAACAACTCTCTTTATGTCTCTTCAAGTGTGTTTGACTTAGAGATAGGAAATTGAAGTTGATTTGCAAAAACAAACCAAGTGGTGGCAAAGTATGATCCATATATGCCAAGATTGAATCAAAACAATTTTGAGTGTTCATTTGCATTGATATTGAACTTGTTCTAGTTGCTTTATGTTGTGTTGGCATAAATCACCAAAAAGGGGGAGATTGAAAGGGAAATGTGCCCTTGGACCATTTCTAAGTATTTTGGTGATTGAGTGCCAACACAAGTGTTTTTGTGTTTATCTAAGCAAAGTGGTGGACAAAATGCAAATTATGTCAAAAGGTATGTTTCTAGACTTAGTACATTGTTTTATGGACTAATGTATTGTGTCTAAGTGCTGGAAACAGGAAAAATTGAATTGGAAATGAGATGGCTCTGTTCAGCCAAAGTCAGCTCGGTCTGGGTGCACCGGACAGTGTCCGGTGCGCCAGACTGGCTCTGGCGAACTTGCTGCCCTCGGGACTTCGACGGCGGTGTACGGCTATAAATCACCGGACTGCCCGGTGGTGCACCGGACTTTCCGGTGAGCCGTTCACAGGCGAACTCGTCGCTATCGGGAGATGATTAACGACGTATGGCTATAATTCACCGGACTGTCCGGTGGTGCACCGGACTGTCCGGTGAGCCAACGGTCAGCCGGGGCAACGGTCGGCCGAGGATTCCGCGCGTGACGCGTGGCCGAGCCAACGGTCACATTAGGGCACCGGACTGTCCAATGTGCACCGGACAGTGTCCGGTGCGCCAACGGCTCTGGATCTTCAACGGTCGACTGCGCCATAAAAGGAAAGAAATCCGCACCGGACAGTGTCCGGTGGTGCACCGGACTGTCCGGTGCGCCAGGCGACAGAAGGCAAGATCTGCCTTCCTGGAATGCTCTCAACGGCTCCTAGCTACCTTGGGGCTATAAAAGGGACCCCTAGGCGCATGGAGGAGGACACCAAGCATACTCAAAGCATTCCTAAGCATCGAGACTTCGATTCCACGCATTTGTTTCTTCGTGATAGCATCTAGAGCTCTATTAGAGTTGTGAACTCATCGGGTTGTGTTGCGAGCTCTTGTTGCGACTTGTGTGCGTGTTGACATTCTGATTTTGTGTCTTGTGTGCGTTGCTCATCCCTCCCTTACTCCGTGCTTCTTTGTGAACTTCAAGTGTAAGGGCGAGAGACTCCAAGTTGTGGAGATTCCTCGCAAACGGGATAAAGAAAAGCAAAGCAAAACACTGTGGTATTCAAGTGGGTCTTTGGACCGCTTGAGAGGGGTTGATTGCAACCCTCGTCCGTTGGGACGCCACAACGTGGAGTAGGCAAGCGTTGGTCTTGGCCGAACCACGGGATAAACCACTGTGCTATCTCTGTGATTGATCTCTTGTGGTTATTGTGTTTTGTTGAGACTCCTCTCTAGCCACTTGGCGATTATTGTGCTAACGCTTAACCAAGTTTTTGTGGCTTAAGTTTCAAGTTTTACAGGATCACCTATTCACCCCCCCTCTAGGTGCTCTCACAACCCAATAAAGATATGCGAGGATAACCACACTTTTAGAATCGGAAAAGGCAACGAAGCATTACATGGACTAACAGACGAAGAAATTGAGGTGCGTATCCAGGATATGAAGAAGGATTTTGAAGCAAGATACGCCACCTACATAGGACACGCAATGCTTCAATTTCAAGACAGGGAATCCATAGTGGCCCCGTACAACTTTAAGTAAGTGTGATTTTGCATAAATAAAATTAATAATTTCAATACACATGTATCACAAGTTTGATTCGTACAGGGACCACTGGATATGCTTCTTCATTTATCCTAAGGTTGGAAAGGTGCTGGTGCTCGACTCCTTGCACACCGAGCCTTCGGCCTATTCAAAATTCCTCGGCCTCTTAGAGCTGTAAGCCTTTTCTATGCATGCATACTTATATCGATGAGAATTGTAGAATAACATGGTGATTCTATTTGAGATCACAGGGCATTTAGGTTTTATAAGCTACGAGGTGGAAAGTACGACACGTCCAAAAAAGGCGTGCCACTAGACATCCATTATAACTGGCCGATAAGTATGTGAATTTATGAATACATATCATACATGTACGTACATAGGACAATGTTGCAACTAAATAACCAATCTCCCGTTATGTAGTGCCACAAGCAACCACCCGGATCGGTCCTATGTGGGTTCTACGTGTGCGAGTTCATGAGAATGAACGGACGATACATCACGAACCCTGGCAAGGTATTATTAGTAATAGTCACGTATGTATTTATGTCATTAAAGATGCAAATATGTTATTATTGAGTATAAATAGATAATGTTTATAAACTTCCTTTACAGCAATTTCAACAAGGAAGCTCGGAGAACTTGACTGAAGGTGCATTGTATGGCATAGTTGAGGACCTGTGCACATTCATATTGAAAGAGATCATTCCCGCAGAAGGGAAATATCACGATGCTTTCGGAACATTAGCTTTGCCAGAGTTTAGAATACTAACAGAAATTAGTAGACTATCTCTTAGCCGAGATAGTTATTAGAGCTTAAGTGAAAACTTTGATGTATATAATGTGTGATGCATACATGGTTGTAAACAAGACTTTGATGTATATAAATGTATGATAGAATTTAATTCCATGTTGCTTTTAATATCAATACTACATGTTTATCAATATATATATATATATATATGTTTGTGTGTGTAAATATATAAATTTCAGTACGAAAATTTAAAAAAAAGGCGGGAAAACTTTCCACTGGCGGCTAAATAAAACAAACCGCTAGTGGAAATAGCATTTCCATTGGCGGTTTTCTTAAGAAAACCGCCAGTGGAAATGGCGATTTCCACTGGCCCCTAGCACTGGCGGCACTAAAAAACGGCAGTGCAAACGTCTCTAGAACCGCCACTATAGAGGCTCTGTGTACTAGTGTTATCTAAAAGAAAAATCCTTCTCTAGCTTTTTGTTGCCGTGAGCAAAAAATATTTCTACAGTAGTTTGTGTGCGACGTTGTAAACATTGCTGTTAGAATCACGGCTATTATATTCCTCTTTGATTATTTAAGTTGTATTAATACCATAAGTTTCTACCGTACCATTTGGTTTGTTGGCAGTGGCATACATTAATTGACACAATCAGGGAAGGGAGACACGCCAACGCATATAAAATCAATAGTCTCATGCATCTGGCCGTGATGCTTCCTGTCTGCTAACTTGACAATTGACACGACAAGCGATTCAAATGAGCATTTTTCAAAGACTTAACCAATCAAGGGACATTAAAAGCTCAGTCAAAAGTATGTTGCTGCCAAACCCTTGTCAATTATTTATATATATATTACAATGTACGATTGAGAAGATAATTATAGGCTAGGGTTTAGGTTCACCCGTTCAGGGAAAGCCGTGAGAACTTGAGTTGGTGGTGGAGAAGGGCAGCATCGACCTTAGCTTGACCCACGTAGCACCGCGCGCGCATACCACTCGAAAATCACCCTTGAAAATTGTGAAAATAAAAAAGAATCTTCGATCACTCTGGCCAGCTTATGTACGGCGTGTTTGGAAATCATGCGATTTTTTTTTTTGAATCTGGACGTTGCAAATTACCCAAGGCTCAGTTTGGATGTAAACATTGAGAGCCATAGAATTGAAATGGATCCAATACCGAATCTACCTCGATATTGGAATGGACCTAATTATGTGCAAATCGGAGGGGTGACTCTCGGAATTGACGGTGTGTGTGCTGCAATTCCACTTTGGTATTGGCTTGCAATTCCACAGTCGAATTCCGGCGCCAATCAAACAACTATATTCGTCCAGATAAATACTAATTCCGAATTCAACACTGCAATACTGACATCCAAACGCCGCGCAAGGAAATTTAACAAAACTTGATAACTAAGATTCTATCATACAACACATTATTCAAGGTAGAAAAACTGAAGTGTTTAGATTTTTAGTAGATAAAATTTATCTCATCATGAGAATTCGTAGTAACCAAACGCGGCCGTAATTGATGAATAGTACCAACATTACCCAAGAGAATGGAAATTACTTTGGAGAAGAGGGGAGGAAGGGTGCATGGTGATGACCCAGCTTAGGACGTGTTTGGGACTATTTTGATCTAATTTTTGCTATTTCGCTCTATCAATTCTACCGTAGAGTAGCTTTAGCTTTACTAGAAGTTTTATGAGCAAGTGATACTGTTTGGCACACGATCAAACTCTAGCTCAGAAAATAGATTGTTTCCTAGTAAACCATATACTACCTTCATTCTTAAATTATTGACGCCGCTAGTTGATTCTTGAACTAAAAAGCGTCAAATAAATAAAAAACAGAGGGAGTATATTATGCCCCCTAATTGACGTTTGTTGTGTGCTTTGAGGCCTGTGGGGGCATATATAAGTGAATATTTATGGCCAAATAAAATATGATGTAAAATATAAGAAATAGAGCTTAATTTTTTGAGAAACAAAATATTTTGGTTGGATAATCACTATAGAAAAAAATGTTTTTTTTCTGGGTCAAAACAGTTTTCATGGACACCTAGGAACACTTATCAATTTCCGCCGATCATGGTTTAGCCAACAAAAATAACGTAATTTCCGTTGACCGAAATTAAACCACATAGCCAACAAAAACTACTAATTTCTGTCGGCCTGAGAAGCCAAAGAAATTAGTAGTTTTCGTCGCCTCTAGCACGTGACAGACAAAAATTGCGTCTCACACGCCAATCACACCAATCTCAACCACTCCTCTCTACACATTTTCCGCCACTGCCACACACATGCATGTCTCCCTTGCCTCGCACGTCAATCACCAATCTCAACCACGCATCTTCACCCATTCACCGCCACTCTCAGCTGTGCTTCCGCCCCTCCTAGTCGCGCCACCCCCATTCGGTTGTGCCGCCAAAGCTTGTCGCGGCCGCCGGCCCCATTGTTCTTCATTGCACCATAACTTGGCATGATAATGATATAAAGACCAGCGGGTTATGCTGCTGAAATCTCATTTGAAGTCTCTATGAACGAGTACAAAACTCTAAAATCTAGAGTATCTTTTGAGGTGCCCTATAAAAAAACCTAGAGCGGGCCTCTATCTCCACCTTTCTCTTGGAGCGAAGATTTTGGAGTTAGAAGTGTTTAACAATACAAAATTGGAGCCGAGCAGTCCGAAACATCCCCTTAGGTTGTGCTCAGTAGAGTGCGTATATAGCCGTGCAAAGAAAATATTTCGCATTGTTGGTTGAACTGTTTATACAGTGGAGTTTGAAATAGGGAGTGAGAGAGATTTGGATAGAAAAACTGTTCGAAATCGACTAAGTCATAACCATGCTCCACCCTTGATTTGGCGCACGAGAGCAGGACTTTGCCGAGTGCGACACTCGGCAAAGACTTCTTTGCCGAGTGACCGACAAAAATCACTCGGCAAAGCGCCGAGCACTCGGCAAAGAGTCAGATTCCGGTAGTGACAGAGCCCTTAAAAAGTATTTTTAGTAATGTTATAAGGGAAATGTTTACCTTTATCCAAAGTGAACATATGGATTGCGACACTTTATGGCGCCAATGGTCAGCAAACAGAAATATCATGGAACTTTCGGTTGCCCTGAAAAAGTCCGATGTAGACGACGGTGGAATCAGTGCCTTTTCCGATTTCAAATTTAAGCAGCAATGCAAGTGGAAAAACAAAGAAATCGATGCAAGAAATCAGCCCATTTGCTGATTAGTCTACAAATAACAGTTCATCTATGTATGGATATGATGCGTCCTGGAGATGAATTAAGCAAAAACTTGTCTGTTGCTTGACAAGCAAATCGCGCTCTTTCTTCTTGGAAAAAAAAGAGAGCTAAATATCGGAATCAAATCGATCACTGGCTCCCAAAAGGGGGGGGCCTAGCAAATTCGTTTCTGTTCTGATCTTGAATTGAGGGCTTGCAAAAAGATCTGTTAGCTTAGCTGGCTCAGCGATAAAAAGATCAAGCTAGCTCACGCATGCACACACTGTGCAGGGATCGATGCTGTGTTTGTTTGACTGATCGTGTACATATACGTTTGTCAATCACAATCGGAATAATGTAGTCGGAGTCAGGTACCAATCGATTTGATAGGAGCGCAATCAGGTACCAATGGTAATAACGTGATGTGCATGTATCTGTCCCGTCACGTTCTTGATCACCGACAGGCGCGCACTGAGGGGGTGTTTGGTTGCTCCTGCTAAAGTTTAGCCTGGGTTACATCAAACGTTTGACTTTTAAATAGGAGTATGAAATATAGACCCAACCAACTGGACTAGCTCGTCTTTTAATCTTCGGCTGACAAATTAGTTTTATAATCAGACTACATTTAATACCCGGAACGGAGGTTCAAATATTCGATGGGACAGGGGCTAAATTTTAGCGGGGTGTAACCAAACACCCCCTGAATTGTAATTTCTCCCTGATGTCATTATCGCATCAGTCCTATGTACCTTTGGCGTTGGAAGCAGACGAGGTTTGGCGACGTAATCGGGTCAGATACAGATACATATTACTTGTTCCATATCAGTTTTCGTAATTTTTTCGAATTCAGATCGCATACGGATATTATTGAGTTTTGTCGGATTAGATTTGAATAGATATTGACATTTTAAATATCTAAATTTGAATATACAGATATAAATCAGATACGGATTGAACACTGAATACCCGAATTTAGATATCGATCGATATGAATGAGCACGAAGAGGTACCAATGGTAATAACGTGTTGTCAATGTACTGGGTTTGTCATTTTGGGTCTATCCTAAGTCAATTACTATCAACTTTAACTGGTTATACTAGATATCTCATAAGATTTTATAATGTAAAATTAAAATTACTAGATTCATCGTGACTTTAACTATCGTAATATGTAATTTCTTTAGTTTAAAATAGTTTAACCTTATATATTTTGGTCAAAATTTAAATAGTTTGACACTTTGACTTACAAACCTAGAAAGACAAACTTATATGTGGATGGAGGGAGTGTATGTGTCTACCATGTTCTTGCTCACCGACAGGCGCGCGTTATTGAATTTAATTTCTCCATGATGTCATCGAATCAATCCTATGTACATGTGGCGTTGGAAGTAGACGAGGGTTGGGATTAGCTGTGTAATTAGACCGGATACTATCGGATTGTTTCATATTTGTTTTTAGACTGGATAGGTATTTTCAAGTTGTGACCGATGAGATTTGAATAAATATCGCCATCTTAGATATCTAACTTTGAGTTTATGGATACAAATATAGATTGGATCCCAATCAGATACTGAATATCCGGACTCAGATACAGATTGGATCTTAATCCTCTTAAACGGGTCGCATTCGAATACGAACAGATAATATCGATGCAATTGCATCCTTTAGTCGGAGTACGGTGTATGAGGGTGATGACGGTGGCAGTCTTCTCTGCACCAGTTGCATACAAATTAGATCGGCTATCTGGTGTGTATGTAAGAAAAAAGGTATGCTTCACGTGTTGGCCCACATTCCCATTTATTTACGTGGTGTCAAAGTAATTCCAACTAAGAGGTTGTTGCGTTCCCGATCCGGATGCAAGTTATTTTTTGGTTTGGTCTCCTAATCGAGCTAGACAAGATTAATGTAACATTCTCTCTCTTGATCTCATACTTAATTACTTGCTTGTACTAAGAACTTAACTTTCTAACTACTTAATCTCTTAACTTATAATCCTTACTTCTCAATAGATTAGTACACCAAAATCGAAGACTACTCGAGTCATACTATAAAAGACACCTTTTTATCTCAAAGTAGAGAACTTATTCTCAAGAAAGATGGTTGTATCAAATATCAATGACCCTTAATTTAGAATTATAGGTGTTCCATTAAACCCTTATTGTCTACCTATTTTTTTGAACACATTGCGTAGAAGTCCTTTCGTAAGTGGCACTACAGTAAAACTACAAAATTCCGACGGTCGTATTATGTCCGACGGCCCCATAGACAACCGTCGGACATAAGGGTATGTCCGACGGCCAACAGTGGCCGTCGCAAATAACAGAAAACAGCCGACGGCTGTCAGTCTGGCCGTCGGACATAACCTTATGTCCGACGGCCCGCCCCCTGGCCGTCGGACATAAGCTTACGTCCGACGGCCTCGTACCGAGCCGTCGGACATAAGGCTTTTTAACGCGCGGATCCGACCCGCGCGCCTTCAGTTTCACCCGGCCGTTTCTCTCTATCTGCCGCCGCCGCCGTCCGAGTGCACGCCGCCGCCGCCACGCTCGTCGCCGCCACGCTCGTCGCCGTCCCGCCCGGTCGCCATCCCGCCCGCCGCCACGAGCTCCGGCCGCCGCCGCCCCTTGGTCCGGCCGCCACCGCCCCGCGCTCGTGCTCCGGCCACCGCCACGCTCGTGCTCCGGCCGCCACGCTCGTGCCACCGCCGCCGCCCCGTGCTCCGGCCAACGGCCCCTGCGCCCGCCGCCCGCCCGTGCGCCCATCGCCGGCCGGCTCTCCACACCCGCTAAGTGAGTATACTTAATTAGCAATTTTGTTTATTAAAATTGTATGCTTGTATTAATGTATTTGATTAGAATTGTATGTTTGTATTAATGTATTTGATTAGAAATGTATGTATGAATGCATTTGATTGTTTAGTTTGTTATGTCCGACGGCCAAAATTTGATTACGTAATTAAAGTAGCCTGTTTTAGTTTATTTAGTGGTACTTTAGATAATTTAAATTTTTAATTTCCGAGGGTAATTATTATGCCCTCGGAAATAAGGTCATTTTATATGATTTGTCATTTATAACAATGTTATTTCGTATGTAATATTGTATTGTGGTTTATTAGTTTAATTATTTAATAATGCACGATGATTATAGTTAATCATAGTGTATCGTAGTGTGAACAAACGAAACCTAGGCGTCACCCGTTTCGGCCCAACACACCTTACAAGCGACGCATGTGAGGTATGTTGGGCCGGAATTGTCCCTTTATTGGACAGCCTCGGGGTGACCGACAGAGTCCGTGTTTATGACAAAAGCATGTGCTCCTGCTTAGTTTCGGCAGCATAACCTCTCTGTTCTCCAATTGCACCATTTTTAGGCGTGCGATTGGAGAACAGCGGGGTTATGCTGCCGAAATTTCGCACGACCACATGTCTTGTCATAAACACGGCCTCGTCGGTCACTCCTGGGTGGGTTTAGGACCTATCCTTTCCTACAGATGTAGGGGCGTGATTTCTTCGTAAAAACGGATGGTCCGTGCATTACTTATCTAATTAAGTTAACGTCTCGTATCTAGTATGGAGGAGAATCGTCGATGGATGTATGAAGGTTGGAAGAAAAGAGGTGCTCTATCAAGTGAGTGGGTTGCCAAGACTGATGCTTTTCTCGACCATGCTTTTGCTCGGTCAGAGACTGGAACCGATGTTAGGTGCCCTTGTAGCAAGTGTCGGAACATTAATTTCCTTGACAGGAGGACTATGTCTATACATATTTGCAAGAACGGTTATATGCCAGGCTATGAGGTGTGGGTGCACCACGGTGAGGACCCACCTCCTCGTACTGTATCGGAAGTTCAGTCACATGAAGAGGAGGACTACGATAGGATGCAAGAGATGCTTGACGATGTACGCCATGAGCTTCTAATCGTCGATTCGGAGAACCCCGGTCAACCCACCGAGTTTGAGGATCCAGCTACACCTGAGGTTCAGAAGTTCTTCGAGCTCCTTAAAGCTGCCGAAGAGCCATTGCATGAGCACACAAAAGTGACCGTCCTTGTATTTGTGACTCGACTTATGGCTATTAAGTCTAAGTTTGCATTCTCAAACAACTGTTACAAGGAACTTTTGAACTTGATCAGTGATGTACTTCCGGAGAATCACAAGATGCCAAAGGACATGTATCAGTCTAAAAAGCTGTTATCTGGCCTCGGTATGGACTACGAAAAAATCGATGTCTATGAAAATAATTGTATGCTTTTCTGGAAGGAGACCGCAGGTGAGAAGGAGTGTACTGTATGTGGTGAGCGTAGATTCGTTGAGGTTGAAAACGACGATGGTTTGACCGTGACTACGAAGATTGCACGTAAGCAGCTTCGTTACATGCCTCTTATACCTCGGTTGAAACGTTTGTTCATCTCCAAGAATATAGCCAGACACATGAGGTGGCACAAAGAAGGGGTACGTGAGAATCGAAATGTCATGGTGCACCCAGCTGATACAGATGCATGGAAGGCACTAGATGCTTTTGATTCCAGCTTTGCTGATGAAGTGAGGAATGTTCGCTTCGGTTTGGCAACAGATGGTTTCTCGCCATTCAATCTAACTGCAACGTCGTACTCATGTTGGCCCGTCTTTGCTGTTCCATACAACCTTCCACCAGCTCTTTGCATGAAATATGAATTTATTTTCTTGTGTCTTGTAATACCTGGTCCGGATCATCCTGGAACAAAGATCGATGTGATGATGAGGCCCCTGATTGAAGAATTGAAAATTTTGTGGGCAGGAGTCGAGGCGTACGATTGTTACAAGAAACAGAAGTTCAACCTGAGAGCCGCGTTTTTATGGTCTATTCATGATTTTATGGCTTATGGTATCTTTGCTGGATGGAGTTGTCATGGGATTTTGACATGTCCGATATGCGTTGAAGACACTTCATGCTTTCGACTAAAGTTTGGTGGAAAGATATGTTACTTCGATTGCCATAGATGTTTTTTGCCAGAGGATCACCCGTTCAGGTTCGATAGGAACGCTTTTAAAAAGGACACGATTGTGACGAGGGGACCACCCAAGCGTCTAAGTGGTCCAGAGATTCTCGCGAGACTTAATGATTTGAAACTAAACGAACATGGAAATCGTTTTGAAGGTTATGGAACCGAGCATAATTGGACTCACAAATGTGGTCTATGGGAACTCCCTTATATGAAAGCCTTGATTCTAATGCATAACATTGATGTCATGCACCAGGAACGAAATATGGGTGAAAGCATTATCAGCACTTGCATGAATATCACTGACAAAACAAAAGACAACCCTAAGGCAAGGAAAGACTTGGCCTTAATCTGTAGAAGACCAACTATGGAGATAGGAGAGAATCAGAAGAAGCCACGTGCTCCTTTCAGTATTAAACCTAAAAGGAAGAAACAATTGATGAAATGGTTGAAAAACTTAAAGTTCCCAGATGGTTACGCCGCGGGCTTTAGAAGGTCTGTGAATTTGAAGACGGGCAAGTTTTCTGGGTTGAAGAGTCATGACTACCACATAATAATGGAAAGACTCCTTCCTGTTATGTTTCGTGGTTTTGTAAAAAATGATGTATGGAAAGCATTAGCGGAGCTAAGCTACTTTTATAGACATCTTTGTGCCAAAGAAATAAAGAAAGAGATGATGGAGAAGCTTGAGCAACAAATACCGATTTTGGTATGCAAACTTGAAAAACTATTTCCACCAGGTTTCTTCAATCCGATGCAACATCTACTTGTTCACCTACCATACGAAGCTAAGGTAGGAGGTCCTGTGCAATATAGATGGATGTATCACATCGAAAGGACACTAAAGAAGCTACGTGCAATGGTTGGTAATAAGAGACGAGTTGAAGGGTGCATCGCTGAAGAATTCAAATATAAAGAGATAGCATCGTTCACGGGCCTGTACTTTGCAGAGGAACACAATGTCAATGCCCATACGTTGCGGTATCATGTCGACGAGCCCCCTATCAGTGATATTGAAATTTTTCAATGGAGGGGCAAAACTGTAGGACCCAGCACAACATACTGTTTCACCAACGACGAATGGAAGACTGCTTTACTCTACATGTATAACAACATGGAAGAGATGAGTCAGTTTCTCCTGTAAGTGTAAACTTTATTTTAGTCATTGCCGCTAGAATTTTTGTTGTGAGACTAAAATGTTTGTTTCCTTGTACTAACAGGGAATTTGATTCTCAAAATTGCATCTCTGGCTGTGAACGTGACCAGATTCGTCGAGAGGGAAAAGATGGGGGACTTAATTTCTTGTGTTGGTTTCGAGATTATGTAGATAAAAATGACAATATACACCCGGACCTTCGACAATTATCCCTAGGAGCAGTAACTGGCAGATGTTATGGTCGGTATGATGTCAATGGTTTTAGATTCCGTTCCACAAGGTTCGAAGATGATCATCCTCTAGCAGCCACGACAAATTCCGGAGTTGTAACTAGAGCTGTCGATGATGAAGGGAAGGTGACTAATTATTATGGAGTCATTAATGATATAATCGAGTACAAGTTTTTTGGAGATAAACAACTCAAAGTGGTGTTCTTTGATTGTGATTGGTTTTCTCCAAACTCAACGCGAGAAAATCAATATGGCATGGTGGAAGTCAAACACAACGACAGATTAAAAGGCCACGACACTATAATCCTTGCCCACCAATGCGAGCAGGTGTATTATATGACATATCCATCTAAGAAAAAGGGTTTGGTTGATTGGAGGGTAGTGTACAAAGTTAATCCTCGTGAACGACTATATGCTCCTGGTGAGGCTGGTTATGTTGAAAGTCAAATCGAGCACGAAGTGGGGGCTGCTGAGATTTTCCAAGACGAAGAACTTACAAGCACGTTTAATGTACAAACTGAAATGTTGGAAGAATCTTTATTAGGTGATCAAAATGATGTAGAGGTTCCTCCTAAACGAAAACGAGTGACGAGAAAGAAGAAAGCTACTTGGCGTCCATTAAATCGACGAAAGCAACTAGATCCTGATTTTGATTACGATTACGATTGACGAGTATGGAACATGATTTTATTGCATATTTTATTATTTTATTGCATATTTTATGATTTTGTTGCATATTTTATTGTCGATTTATGTACTAACTTGTTGTTGTTAAAATAGGATGTCAAAGAAAATGAAGTCTTTTGCTCGTAGTTTGCTTGGGACGATGAGTAGCTCGAGGAGCAGCTCGAGGGGTGAGGATTCAGTTTTTTCAGGGCACAGGTTCTACCATGAGCAGACGGAGAGCGCTGGCAGAACATTTGCCTCCACAAGATGTAAGTTAGTTGTTAAATTACATTATTTGAGTTACTTAATATTGTATGATGTAAGGTATTTGTTTCATAGGATGCTGAAATTGAGGAACCAGTGGTAGAGGATCATGCAAGAGATGATGTTGAAGATGATGATGGAGATAATGTGGGAGATGATGCTGGAGACGATGCTGGGGATTCTGGGGCTGGTGGAGATTCCGCAGCTGGGTCTGGAACTTCTCGAGTTAGGAGAATGAGGAAGCTGCATTTTGTTGGACCACCTCCAGAGCTTCCACCCGAATCTCGGGTTTTGATAAAGCCTAGTGGGAAGTGAGTGACATGTCTTTGCTTAAATGTTATTGAAAGTTATGTTTTAATTTCCACATTGTTTATACTATTTCCAGGTCTTGGATCGACGACTCGTTCACAGGCACAGGACACTACAGGCAGGTGAACATGGTCCTTGGTAATCTTGTTCGTCTGCACTGGCCTGGTGTTGTGACTTTGCCTACTGGCGAGTCTGTCCCCGCCACCACTTGGGAGCATTATCGCTATGGTGTCTGTAGAACGTTTGGCAACACACAGGCACTAGTTTGGGATGCATTCTGGGTATGAATTATTTATACTATTTTAGTTATTCCATACATGTTTGCTTTTATGATAACACTAATTTTTTTTGCAGAAACGGTACAAGTTGCCGGACGATGGATCATATGATATGAACGCTCGTTACGTGTTTGAGTATAACGCGAACGATGTCGTTGCAGATGCAATGTACTATGCACAAATTCAGGCTATAAAGGCATGGTACAGAGCAAATGCTGATGATCGACCGATGCCAAATACCAAGGCCGAGTGGTCATCAATTTACTTGACGGAGGAGCAATACCTAGAGGTAAACAGGTTCTTGCCTCTCAAATCGCACGAAGCCATGTATTTGCTTGCTTTATTTAAAAAATTTCATGTAGGTGTCGGTGCCGTGGATGGCCACCCGATCGGAGGGTTATCGGGCATTGTGCAGATGGTGGGCTTCCCCTGAGTTTCGTGCCATTTCCGAAAGGAACAGGGGAAACCGTGGGACCGAGTCGTTCCACAACTACGGTGGTGATGGTCATGTGCGCTTGGCTAAGCGAATGGTAAGTCACAGTTTGTTGTAACTTTTGAATTACATAGAAATGTGTCATTGTAACTTTTATGTACAGGAAGTCAAATCCGGTCGTACGCCCACGGATGTGGAGGTGTATATGCAAGGGCATAGGGGTTCTGATCCTCAGAATCCTGATGTGTTATGCACTCAGACGGCCACCGACCGTCTAGTGAGTTTTTGATACTCTATTATGTGTTTGATATTGTTTGCAAGGGCATATATAGGGGTTATGCACTTATATTTGATATTGTTTGCCTCCAGGCTTCGTATGGGGAGGAGATGGTTCAACGCCATGGGCAGGAGTACGATTGGAGGAGCCAGCCAATCGACCCTCAGGCAGCATATGCTAGCGGAGGAGGACAAGCCCACGGACGGTGAGATTATTTAATTTGGATTACAAAATTGCCATCATATGCTTGCGATTCAACTGAGGCATGAGTTACTATACTAAGTGCATGGTTCACTCTTGTAGGTTGGGTATTTTTGATTCTACGATTGATTCCAGAGAGCTAAGACGCCGTGGACGATAGTCCACATCGTCGTCTTCACAGTCGTCCCGTTCACGATCATCCGCCCACGACATAGAGATGGCAGTGTTGCGTCAACAGGCAGAGTACCATCAATCAGTCTTGAGGGAACAATTGGAGTACCAGAGGCAACAATCTGAGTACCAGAGGCAACAAGCCGAGTACCAGAAGAAGAGGGACGAGTATTATGCAAACCTCCAGGCCCAAAATCAAGCTCTTCTCTCGGTAAGCTGAAGTAACATTTTGTAGCTTATTTTGCAAAACACTTGATGTGTATCTTATTAGCTCAACAATGACTTGTATATAATTTGTAGCAACTAGCCCAACAAGCGGGCGTCCCGATGCCGACATATGGGATGCCGCCTCCGGAGTTTGCACTGCCAATGCCAATGTTGGCGCCTCCACCACCGCCTCCGCCTCCGTCACAATTCCCTATGGTATGTACACATATGCGTGTGTGACATGTTCATAGATGTCTTATGTGTTTAAATGAACAACTGAGTGGTTACTATTTCATGTGCTTGTGTTATAGGGATTTCAGACACCACCCGCTTCAGTTGCCGCACCTGGAGATGGGTCTGGTCAGGACGACACAACACATTCGTGGGTGAACAATCTTTTCAGCACGCATAGTCCAGCCGGAGGAGGTGGCGATGGATATGAGTGATACTGATGTAAAACACTTGTTGAAACCTTTCATGTGAAAGCCTACCAGTCGAATAATGTTCATTTTGGAGTTTGGACAACTATGTTTATGTAAACACTTATTGCAACCATTTGGAACTATGTTGTTATGTTAAATTTTGTGAATGTGAATGCTTATGTGATTATATTTGTGAATGTGTATACTTATGTGAGTATATTTGTTAATGTGAATGTGTATATGTGTATGAATTCTGTTTTGTATTTGCAAATGTCAGATTTTTTAAAATTCAGATTTTTGTGCAATTTCTGAAAAACGTTATGTCCGACGGCTTAGTGTAGACCGTCGGACATATGCTCTATGTTATGTCCGACGGCTTAAAGCCGTCGGACATAACATATAGCATATGTCCGACGGCTTTAAGCCGTCGGACATAGCAGTTGTGGGCCCAGACAGCGGTTAAAACGGTTACTCCGCCTTATCTCCGACGGTTGGATGGGGCCGTCGGACATAGGTTATGTCCGACGGCTGCCGTCGGACATAACGCTATTTCCGACGCGTTAACTCCGACGGCTTAAAACCGTCGGAGATAAGTTACTGCCGTCGGACATAGCTTATCTCCGACGGTTTAGTTCTTATGTCCGACGGTTTTAGCCGTCGGAAATTTCATCGTTTACTGTAGTGTGGATTAACAAGCATTTGGTCTATGTCCATATGCTCAGGTTAAATTGATTGATCCTAGACTTTCTCCTTTACAACATAATATTTAATGTCAATGTGCTTGGCAATAGCACATGACTTATTATAGAAGTAAAATACTACCAATTCATTATCGCAACATAAATTTAGTGGTTTGTTATGTTGTCTACCACTTTTGAATTTTTCGAGCTCTCCCTCAATCATATCTCTCTCGGTGATTTTGGTGACTTTTATCACCTTCGTGTGACGTCTTATGCATGTTCCAAATTTCCTTTGCGCTCTTCAATCCTTGCACCTTGTTATACTCCTCCTTACATAAGGAAGCGAGGAGTATGGTGGTGGCTTGAGAGTCGAAATGTCGGACATGGGTGGCTTCATCCGAATCATAGCCCTCATCTCCAACATGTGGTCCCTGTGCACTAAACTCAACAATATTCCAAATACTTTCGTAGAGTGAGGTTAAGTGATGTCTCATTTTACCACTCTACATAGCATAATCATCTCCATCAAATTGTGGTGGTTTGTCTAATGGGACCGAAAGTAATTGCGTGTGTTAAGGAATGTGAGGGTAACATAAAGTCTGACACGAATGGTCCCGTCATGCCTTCAGACTATTCTCTTATGCTCTATAATTTATTTTACCGAACCCGGCACCTTCAGGTTGTTCTGTCATTCGATGGTCGGACAGTTCGTGCATGGCGCTGGACGGTCCGCACATCGCGGCAGACGCTACGAATCTTTCCTTCGGACGATCCGTAGTAGAAATGTGCATTTGACATAGATTCTGTTCAAAGTGCATCGAGGCGTCACGGATGGTCCGCAGGAAGGCCTCGGACGGTCCGTGGATATTTGATATTTTCAAAAAGCTCTTGTCTGGAATAGTCTACGTTATGCCTGACGGTCCATCCCTACACATCAACGACTTGATTTGTAACGGCCAGTTACAACATCTATAATTGTATTAAATGTGTTGTCAGATATTAGATAAAGTCCAACATGAACGGTCCGGTCATACCTCCGAACGGTTCGCTTATGCATTATAATTCATTTTACCGAACCCGACACCTTTGGGTTGTTCTGTCTTTCATCGATTGGACGGTCTATGTCTAAGGCCGGACGGTCCGCACATGGCACCAGACGGTACTTATCTTTCCTTCGGACGATCCATAGTAGAAATGTGCATTTGACGACATAGCTTCTGTTCGAAGTGCATCGAGGTGTCACGATTGGTCCGTCGGAAGGGCCCGAACGGTTCGCGCATATGTGATATTTCCAAAAAGAGCTCTTGCCTTGAAAAATCTACGTTATTCCGGACGGTCTGCCCCTGCACATCAATGACTGGATTTGCAACGGTCAGTTACAACAGCTATATCAACGAATATAATCGTATTAAATGCGTAGTGAAATCAGATAAAGTCTGACGTGGACGGTCCAGTCATGCCTCCGGGTGGTTCGCGTGTGCACTATAATTCATTTTACCGAATCTGACACCTTCAGGTTGTTCGGTCTTTCATCGGTCCGAGGGTCCGTGCCCGAGGCCGGACGATACTTATCTTTTCTTCGGACGGTCTGTAGTAGAAATGTGCATTTGTCATAGTTTCTGTCCGAAGTGCATCGAGGTGTCGTGGACTGTCCGCCGGAAGGGCTCGGACGGTCCGCGCACATGTTATATTTCCGAAAAGAGCTCATGTCTGGAATAATCTACGTTATTCTGGATGATCCGCCCCTGCACATCAATGACTGGATTTGCAATGGTCAGTAACAACGACTATAATCTTATTAAATGCATCGTTGGATATCAGATAAAGTCTGACGCAGACACTCCGCTCATGCCTTCGGACGGTTCGCGTGTGCACTATAATTCATTTTACCGAACCTGGCACCTTTGGGTTGTTCTATCTTTTATCGCTCGGACGGTCCACGCCTGAGGCCGAATGATACTTATCTTTCCTTCGAACGGTCCGTAGTAGAAATGTGCATTTGACATAATTTTTGTCCGAAGTGCATCAAGGTGTCGCGGATGGTCCGCGGGAAGGGTCCAGATGGTCCGCGCACATGTGATATTTCCAAAAAGAGCTTCTGTCTAGAATAATCTCTGTTATTTCAGATGGTCCGCCCCTGTCCATCAACGATTGGATTTGCAACGGTCAGTAACAACGGCTATAATCTTATTAAATGTGTCGTCGGATATCAGATAAAGTCTGACACAGACGGTGCGGTCATGCCTCCGGATGGTTCGCTTGTGCACTATAATTCATTTTACCAAACCCGACATCTTCAGGTTGTTCTGTCTTTTATCGGTCGGACGGTCTGCGTCTGAGGTCGGACGATAATTATCTTTCCTTCGGAGACGATCCGTTGTAGAAATGTGTATTTTACATAGTTTCTGTCCGAAGTGCATCGAGGTCTCACGGACGGTCCGCTGGAAGGGCCTGGACAGTCCACGCACATGTGATATTTCCAAAAAGAGCTCATGTCTATAATAATCTAAGTTATTCTGGATGGTCCATCCCTGCACATCAATAACTGAATTTGCATCGGTCAGTTACAACGGCTATATAAACGACTATAATCGTATTAAATACTTCGTCACATATCAGATAAAGTCTGAAGCAAACCGTCATGTCATGCCTCTGGACGGTTCATCACGCATACTGACAAGCTTAGTGAAAACCGACCATTTGCGTCGTCAGATATCAACGGCTATATCAAGTTTGTTAAAACCGACCATTTGCGCGCATCAGGCATACTGATACTAAGCTTGTTACTCAACATTATGTTCTCTCTGTATGATACAGATAGCATGGATGGATACAACATGCACAATAGTAACATTTATAACTGAAGTAGTCTCTCTCTCTCTCTCACACACACATATATATATAATATCCCACATAGTAATATCAACTATATACATATAACCAAACCAATTACGTACATGGACGACACCAATTAATATCACCACGCCTTGCCATCACAGGAGGTTCATCAGGGTACTAGCTGCTAGCCAAGAAATCGTTTCTTCATCTCTGTGATGTACCTCTCAGACAGCTTGTTGATGTCATCTACCAGAACTGCACTTCTAGGCCTGCTGGGGTTCTGATCAACGGCCTTCTTCCAGCCTGCGACCTCATGACCAGCAGCAGTAGGATGCTTCCCGGTTGCCGCAGTAGGCTTGTACAGTTTTGGCTTGGAGAGTATGTTTTTGTAGACGACCTCAATCTTGTCAACTTTCTGAATCCTCACCTCGCCATCAGTAGGAGGAGGAGCCGTGGTGGTGGCCTTGGCGCGTCGAAACATCGTCACCTGCAGCTTTTCAGCTGGATGCTAGCTTAGCTAGAGATGTTTGGCCGCCTTGCGCTTGTTTGTTGCGGGTGGAAATGTGGTGGTCTCAGGTCTCAATTTATAGGCGGGTTGCGGATTCTTTTTCTGGTGGAGATTCCATAGCTTAGCTGTATTCTTTCTCATTTGTGCTTAGTTCGAGAAGCAATCAGTGTTCCCATTTGTTGTCTAAATTCTGTTTGCTAACTAGATGCTAAGGGATTGAGCGGATGGGTGTAAAAATCACGTTGGCATCTTTGTAGAGACCTGAACACATACACACATAAAATAGCTGCTATATGTTTCATGTGGAATGGGTTAAATGTAAAGTAGCTATTAGGTTTTAGGTTGGAGGGGTTAAATATAAATAACAGATATATACCGTTAGATTTTGATAGGATGCATCAAATCGCTTGATTGCACCAACAAGTCTAATTGCACAAGATATGTTCCCTTCTACAATAGTGTCTATTATCTAGAATATGTTGGCGCCAATCCGGGAGCCAAACACGGGAACAGACCGCCTGGCGGGGCTCTCTGCGGAGGCGCGGACAGTTCGCAGCACAGGGCCGAACAATTCGCGACCTGGTGCAGGAGTGGCTCCTCCTCTGCACACTTCCGGACGGTCCACGCCTGGGGCCGGACGGTTCACGATATCGCAGAGGGTCTTCTTCTCTGTGAAGAACCCTACAAATCGCCCCGGGAGAGATCCCGTCGAGGGGGAGAGTTCCAAGGGGTTGCTCCGGGTCGGTAGGACGACCGGTGCTCCTCTAATCGGCGTAGAGTCAAGTAGATATTGTAGTGGAAGACTAAACTAGATCTAATCCTAAGGATAAATTACTCATACTCCTAGGAATTGGAAGAACGAAAAGATAAAACTGATAAATAGATTTGATTTGATCGATTGTGGAGGCTTCAATCGGCCGTAGCCCTTCATCTATATAAAGGGGAGGTCTGGACCCGTTACAAGTCGTTTCCCGAGTTAATCCCATAGATTTAGCTAACAAATCCCGCAACAAACTCAGAACCCTAACTGATTCTGTACACGCGCAGACCATCCGCGCCACCACTGCGGACCGTCCGCACGGTCAATTTGTGTCCTCAACATATGCCCCTGCCTTTTGGTGGAGGTTGACGAACCAAAAGTATATGAACTAAGCCTGATGCAAGTCACCGACTTTTTGAATCCAATATGGTGATCATTCAATAGAGCACCAATGCATAAAGGCCGTTTTAGATTGCATCTTTCTCGGTCGTGACCATTTGATCAATGGATCAAAAGGAATAGAATGGGAGTGCCCCCCAGCCTTAATAGACAAAGGGTGTATGCATATACAATGGGTTCATCGTCGTACCATTCCATATCTTAACAGGATAATGCATCGACGATGATTAAGTGGGTGGAAAGTATGCTGGCATTATTAGATGAATCACTACCGGAATCCGGCTCTTTGCCGAGTGCTTTTCGTCGGGCACTCAGCAAAGAAGTCTTTGCCGAGTGCCGCACTCGATAAAGTCCTGCTCTTGGTAACGACCGTGTTTACCGAGAGCATGACTCTCGGCACAAAAATACACTTGGCAAAGAAATCTTTGCCGAGTGCCAAACACTCGGCGAACGGTGATGCTCGGCAAAGAGCCGTCAGCAGCCGTCTATAGCTGACGGTCGTTATCTTTGCCGAGCGTCGAGTTTTGGCACTCAGCAAAGAAGCTTCTTTGCTGAGTGTCCTGCGTTCGACACTCGACAAAGCATGCTTTACCGAGTGCCATCCTTGGACACTCGGCAAAGTATTTTTTTATTTTCCCAACCAAACTTTTTGTGGTATGTTCCTATACTATGTAGACCTACATGTACCATTTTGGCATAATTATAAAAGTGTTTTCTATAACTATTAGATTTAGTTCGTTTAATTGAATTTCTTCAGAAAATTCACGTTTGAACTGCAAGTCACTCGAAACATGTAAAATCGTGCATGCAAAAATGATATGCATGTTATTTAGCACAAGTTACGACTAATTTCAGGAACAGACCAGAATCTTCGAGCACCATGCTTACTAAACATGACCGTGAACTTGCCATTCAATTGGATAAAAATTGTATAAAACACAAACAAAGTCAGAAAATCATGAAACTTGTCCATATGTCATGATATCATATTTAAACAATTGAATGGCAAGTTCTCGGTCATGTTTAGTGAGCATGGTGCTTGAAGATTCTGGTCTGCTCCTAAAATCGGTCGTAACTTGTGTTACCTACCATGGATATCATTTTTGCATGCACGGTTTTTCATGTTTCGAGTGACTTGCAGTTCAAATCTGAATTTTCCGAGAAAATTCAATTAAACGAACAAAATCTAATAGTTATAGCAAACAATTTTATAATTGTGCTAAAATGGTATATGTAGGTCTACATAGTGTAGCAACATATCACAAAAAGTTTGGTAAGGAAAATAAAAAAAAATACTTTGCCGAGTGTCAGACGTGGGACACTCGGCGAAGATTTTTTAAAAACCCTAAATACATTCTTTGCCGACTGCTTGGCAGTGGGCACTCGACAAAGAAGTCTTTGCCGAGTGTCAGATCTAGGACACTCGGTAAAGTATATTTTTATATTAAAAAATCTTTGCCGAGTGCCCGCGATCTGGCACTCGGCAAAGTCGGTGAATATTACAACCGACGTCTTCTTTGTTCGCTCACTCTATCTCTCTCACTCCACACTATCTCTCTCAACTAGTTCTCATCCCCATCTTCTACGGCACCGCCACGACCTGCCTCCCCGCACCGCTGCCGCCGCGGCCCGCCTCCCCGCACCGACCACCGACGCCCCGGCCGTCACCACCGTCGCCCCGACCCCGATAAATAAAGTAGTAAGTTATGTTCTCTAAATTTGTTATAGTGGGAAGAATTATTTGGATTGGAATGATTACCATTACTATGAATAAAATCATATAATGTGATGGTGGATATGTTTAGTAAAATATAGTGGTAATGATGATTGGATGCCGATTAGATGTGATTCATGGCCATCATGTCATTTGTATATCTGTGTGTCGGCCATCATGCTGATACTTTTATTTGCAGGTTTTAAAACCTCCCGTGCAGGGGAGGTGCTGCCAAAATTTTCTATTGCTAGGCTTCTGTTAGACGATGGAGGACCATGAGTGGATGTACATGGGCCGTGTAGGAATGAATGACGTCACCCCTGAATGGATTAGAAAGACCGATGATTTCGTGGAACGGTCTTATGGTGAAGCTACTAAAGGAGCGAGTCTAGTCCCATGCCCGTACAACAAATGTGCCAACCGGAAAAGAAAATCAAAGAAGTCCATGGTAGAACATATTTGAAAGAATGGATTTACGCCGGGCTATACTCGGTGGATCTTTCATGGTGAAACGCATCGTACGAGAGAGGAGGTGTTGAGACAACGCGTCGAGCATTATGTTGCTGATGCGGGGGTAGCAGATATGTTGAACGACTATCACGAGGCATAGTACGCCGGAGGATGTACGGATGACGAGCAAGAGCCAAATGCAAAGGCGTTCTATGACATGTTTGACGTGGCACAGAAGCCCCTTCACGGCCAGACAAAGGTTTCTCAGCTAGATGCCATTGGACGTGTAATGGCGTTCAAGTCGCAGTACAGCATGAGTCGAGACGCATTCGATGGCTTGTTGACGGTTATTAGCAGCCTGCTTCCGGAGGACCATGGCTCTGTCCTTAGGGAGGTGACCAAGCAGCAAGCCAGAACCATGTCGTTGACCAGGGACCAGTACTTGCCGGTAAATACAACACTTTAATATACAACACTTTAATTTTTCCTTAATTTTATCTTCTAACATGCAGTGTACGTGTTTACTTTGTAGATGATTCCATACTGGTGCGTCGCACATCCTCTGTGCTGGGAGCAGATGGTAGATAGGTGGTGCTCTCTTGAGTGAGACGAGGCGCACAACGCTAGCCGGGAATGACGTCTGATGATGCAAGGTCCCTCCCACCATCAAGGTAGCCGCAGCCTAGGCTAATATGCAGAAGCATGGGTACGCCCTCTTTTTATTTAGGCATATAACACTTGATTAGATATAATTTCTAACTATTTTATTGGTTTTCTTGCAGTCAGCGTCACATGGTGGCCAGCCTTGCTCCATCTTCTCGGCCTATGCTATGGTCCATAAGGGCAAGGCTACGTCTGATGTCTCCTACAACCCGGATGATGGGTCCGAGGCATACAGCAACCCCATCGTCTACAGCCGCCTTCATGACTACACCGCCATGGCACAGGAGGTCCATGGGTTAAAATACGATCCGAGGATCGAGCAGATCGACCCTGATGTCCTCATGAGGGTCGAAGGAGGCAAGAGACATGGGCGGTACTGGATTGCCGACGGGGCAATCGACTCGTCGTCCACTCCCACTCTGTCTCAGGTGTGAGCAAGGAGCACGAGCTCGAGTCCAGCCATACGACCTCGGCAGGACAACTCACATCATCGCTTACAACAACTCGAGGTTAGTGCTTCTGTAACTCGTCATTCCCTGAGTTATATATCTTCTCTTTGAGTTACTATAACATTGGCTTGGAATATTACAAACCTAGCTAGAAACAGAGTGGAGGGAACGACAGGAGATGGAGGCGAGGATGGTAGAGATGATGTTCCAGTACATGTAGAGCCTTGGCGCCGCACAGGGTTTCGCTCCACCACCTCCATTGTTCCCTATAGTTGACCCTGCTCAGTTCCATACTCCTGTGAGTATCAAAATTCTAGTTAGATGTTGGTAATGCATATGGTATAACACATGCAATCTTTTCTCTGTGCAGGGACAATCTGGGGCGGTATCCAACAACCCTCATGGATCGCCCAGCCAATCACCGTACTAGTCCAGCCGCCCAACTAGATGAGATATTATCTTTCTTAGTGTTGTTCATACTTTGTGAGATAACCCGGTCTAAACTTGTTAGATGTTGGTAATGCTTTGTGAGATACTTGAGACTTATGTTCTTGAGTGTTGGATACTTATGTTTGTGTCCGAACATTTTGGTAATGCCGTGAGAACTTGTTTGATTTATGGTGTTTGTGAGATATGTGATGTATATGTGATATCTATGATGATTATGTGATATCTGTGATGTATATGTGATATCTTTTATTTGTTTGGATGGAATAGCAAAAACAAATAAAAAAGGTGTAACACTTGGCAAAGAGGTGCTTTGCCGAGTGTCAGGGCCATAGCACTCGACAGAGAAGGAACACCTGGGCACCGGTAAAACTTCTTTGCCGAGTGCTGTGGCCCTGGCACTCGGCAAAGAAGCAAGCTTTACCGAGTGCCTCCCAGAACACTCGGCAAAGAAACTGACAAAGGGCCCACTAGTGGACCCTTTACCGAGTGTATTAGGTGCCACTCGGCAAAGGCGTCGTCTCCATTACTAGTCGCCGTGACAGCGGCTTTTCTTTACCAAGTGTCGAGTGACACTCGGCTAAGTCTTTGCCGAGTGCCTGATAAAAAGTACTCAGCAAAGAAGCAGTTGCCAATGTACCGTTCGCCGAGCTCTCTTTGACGAGTGCTTTAGGCACTCGGCAAAGTGCCTGATTCCGGTAGTGAATAGGTGATGCATGCTACGTCACCTTTTGGGCTGTCTTATTCGGTCGTTTTGTTTGGGGTTTCTTTGCTGGCCGATTGCGTAGAATGTTCTTCTTGCTAGCATACTTGGAGAGCAATTAATACATGTGCTTTGCCCCTGCATCCCCTCCTTTGCTTTGTGTGGAGGCTGGTGCCTCTGTCCACGGATGGACTGTCCGGCTTGGTTGGCCGGAACGTCTTCATGAGGATCGGACCATCCACGCTTAGGTGCCGAACAGTCCGTGATACTCTAGGCTGGGACCTTTGCTCGACTGCTCGATTGAGCCTGTCCCCTGGCACCTCCGGACTTATTAGTCTTGTTGTCTGAAGCTTTCCGAGCAATTCCTCCTTATGATATATTCGACATGTGAGGATCACCAATGATGATGTTTTTTCCTTTGCCTTTATCAGCCACTTCTGGCCGAACCAAGACCCTTTTGCTTGTTAGTTCAATTGTATTGATAGGAAATGGTTGTGTGTCCACTTGCATCTCCTAAAAACTCAACTAGCCATCATTTATGGCTGATTGTATCTGTCTTCGAAAAACGTTACAATGATTGGTGGCATGGGAAAAAGAATTATGCCATTTGCAGTAAGCATGTCTTTTGAATTCATTAGGAGGAGGAATAATATGCATTAATTTAATATTGCCATTTTTTAACAGTTTGTCAAATATTTTATCACATTTGGAAATATTAAAAGTAAATTTAACTTCTTCTTACCGATTCTTTTGAATCGACTATAAGAAGAACTTGAAGAAGGTTTAGCCTGTGCTGGCCAAACAAGTTTCATAGTATATACATCTATGGATCCATCGTCTGAATTATCGCACCCTACTAGATGCATCTTATGGCTAGCCGATTTTGATGCTTCTTTACTTTAGCTTTCACAGGTCAAAGCCCGCTGGTGCAAGTGTACTAACAAAAAGAATTAGGTACCATCTAATTTCTCTTTTAAGTAAGGTTGCAACCCATTAAAAGCTAGCCATATTAGTTGTTTTTTCCGCGACATGGATCTAAAAGCATTGGTTTCTAGTGTCCCAAAACCTCCGGATATAGTCATTAACCGATTCTTCAGGCCCTTGTCGGACTAAAGCTAAATCAGCTAATTCTAAATCATGTTCTCCTGAGAAGTGTTCATGAAATTTCTATTCTAATTCCTCCCAACAATTGATAGAGTTAGGTGGCAGGGTTGCGTACCATGCGAATGCGGTACCGGTCAGAGATAGCGAGAATAAATGAACATGGTAGGCTTCCATATCAGCCAATTCTCCTAGGTGTGCTAAGTACTGGCTTATATGCTCATGCGTTCTCTTCCCGCCTTCACCGAAAAATTTGGAGAAGTCCAGTATCCTAACCCTTGCGGATATGGCACGTCGTCAAATCGGTGACCATAAGGTTTCCGATACGACTGCCCTATGCCTGACACACTAACACCGAGTTTATCTCTAAATAACCCGGCTACCTCATCCCTAATTCTTTCCACCACGTCTGGCAGCCCTCCATTAAGTTTGTGGGTGGAAATCTCAGGTTGCTTGACATCATTCTATCGACTTTCCTCCTAGAGATGTCTGAGATGTGTGCTAGGTGTCCTATTAATGCCACCACCTCCTCTTCTATATCTCCCAGGATCTCTGCTGACCGAAGAATATTTAGCCATGTGTTCATGAGGTGGCATGGCATGGTTATAATATGTCGCCGGTGGGGCACCATAGTGTTGCTGTGATGAGTGTGGGAACTGTGTATATTGTGCAACTCTCGGTTATGCGTACGCATACCCGAACGGTACGGCATAAGGTGTCGAGCGGTTCACGACCGGGGCGAACGGTCCGAGGGTATATCTGGACTGTCCGGCTGTATATGGTGTTGCCTGGGTAGTTTCATACCCGGACCGTCCGTCGTAAGGGGTCAGATGGTTCGCAATCGGGCATAATCGTCTAGGGTTGTACCCAGACGATCAGGTCATGTATCGCGCGACTTGGTCAGTTTGCGCGTGGACTCGTGTTGAGTCGTATGGTCCAGCAAAATACACTGGTCGGTCCATGACATATTCGGACAACCTGGCGTAAGGTATCGGACGGTCTGCGACATACCCATATGGTCCGACGAATGGTACCGGATGGTCCACGACAGGGCCAAATTGTTCGGGGTTGTACCCGAATGATCTAGCCATATATGGCGCGACCTGAGTGATCCGTGTGCGGGCCTGTGTAGGGTCAGGCGGTCCGGCAAAATACGCCAGACGGTTCGCAACATAGATGGACTGTCCGGTAAGACTCTCGGGCAGTTCGACTATGTCCAGAGCCTATCGCATTCCTGGTGGCGACGGATGTGATGATGACACGAACGTGTGCATCGACATGCCATATGATGGCTGGGCCAAGGGTGACCCATTTGTAGCCGATGTGTTTGGCGTGAGTGGCTCCGTATTAGACTCATGCGAGGGAAAAGTAGGAGCAGTTGATTTCTTGTATGAACGTATATACGTTTTAATAGATTCATCTACATATTGCTTTAACTGTTCTCCACGTTGTTCCATGAAAGTCATAAGAGATAGATCTGGAGCACTTACAACAGGAGCCTGAAGCGGAGGTATGAGAGATTCCATATCGATCTCCCCTTGACGGATGATCTTCTAGCGGTGATCCACCGTGAAATGTGACATGTACTTTTCTGTCGCCTCTTTGCACTATTTGGAGAGTTTATGCAGCAGTTCCGCCTCCTCCTTGTCGTGTTCGTTCCATTGCTGCATCACCTCCTTCTCATCGCGCATTACGAGGTCCTCAAAGAGTTGCTGGTCATCAGCCGGGAGTGCCTCCATGGCCGGTGTTGAGGCGAAGGCGAAGACACTACCCCTCGCTCGAAGCCTTCGCTAGTCTCGCTACATCAACCCCTCGCTCAAAGCCTTCGCCAGTCTCGCTGCCTCAACGGAGGCAAAACGACTGGCAGCTCCCACCCTTCGTCGAACACGTTGCAAGGCGAAGGCCCACGACGAGGTCGCCCCGCCCCGCATCCTCGTCGAACACGAAGGCCCACGTGGAATTCGGCCCATTGTAACAGGCCCCGCGCGGCCGCTTGTATTACAGGCCTGATTTGTAAACGCTTTTATGTAATGACGGTCTGTAACCCCGCTTTATGGGAATATTCCGGGAATGACCTAGGCGCTTGAGGGCACATGCGTCCTTAAACCGAGACGCTGGGCGCTCAGGCGCCTATAAATACCCCCGTACAGTGCCCTTGAGGGGCTAGATTAACAGAGCAATTGTTGCCTCCAATCAAACCGTGTTCCCACCTCACTCAACCCCCCTATTGGAAACAACCTAACCGGGAACGCGAGTTCCAACAGCTGGCTTGATGATGTTGGTGGTGGAGACCTTGGTGTGATCCTTGGAACCGACCATCTGTGGGCTGATTTTTAGCAGATCTAGACACCCTGGTCCCTAGCTGTCGGGTACCGTAATTAGGGGTACCCCCAACACTCCTAATCACGGCTGGTAAACACCTTCAGAGCAAAACCGTGAAGACTGACAGTTCAGGTCAAAGTCAAAGCTTCGTCTACCAAGGGACGCGGTCTCGCCTCGCCCGAGCCCGGCCTCGAGCGGAACAGTGGTCCCGGACGAATTCACGTCTCGCGCGAGGGTCTCCTCAGGCAGTGAGTGCACCCTCGGGTCAGCCGAAGGCAAGCCTTGTCGTGCAAGCGACCTTGGCCAAATCGCCTTACCAGCCGATCGTATTGCATGCGCATTTAATGCTGGGATCGCCTGACACCTTATCCTAACACGCGCGCCTCAGTCGGCAAGGTCGAAGTGACCGCAGTCACTTTGCCCTTTCACTGACCGATCTGACAGGAAAACAGCGCTGCCCGCCCCGCTCCGGCTGCTGTGCCAACCACCCGAGCGAAACCGACAACGGTCAAGTTCAGTCTCGGGCGCAATAGGAAGCTCCGCCTCGCCCGACCCCAGGGCTCGGCCTCAGCCTCAGGAGGAAATCTCCGCCTCGCCCGACCCCAGGGCTCGGCCTCGGCCTCAGCCTCGGGAAGAGTCACATCCTCGCCCGACCCTAGGCCTCGGCCCCAGCCTCGGCCTCGGAGGAGCCGCCGCCTCGCCCGACCTCAGGCTCGAATCAACCGCGCCATGAGGAATGCACCATTACCCTACTCCTAGCTATCTCAGGCTATGAAGGAACAAGACCAGCGTCCCATCCAGCTTACCTCGGTAACAGGCGATGGTGGTTTCCCGCATGCAACCATGACGTCGGTAGTTCTCAAGCCCCCTACAGAAGCAAGGAGACGTCAGCAGGATCCATGCAGCGCCAACAGCTGTACTGCTACAGGGCTCAAGGCACTTCTCCGACGGCCACGATACTACCTCTACAGGGCTCGAGACGCCCCTCGACGGCCACGTTATTATCTGTACAGGGCTCAAGGCACTTCCCTGCCAGCCATGTTAGCTCCCAACTACACCCCATTGTACAGCTGGGCATCTCCTTATGTCTATAAAAGGGGGTGTCCAGGGCCCCGCGAGGGGGAGGGGAGGGGAAAAACGAACAAAAATGTACGAGCATATGAACACACGAACACACGACAGGAGAGACGAGTAGACGCACGACAAAGGGACGGGAGAAGACGAGCGGGGGCCGGACCCTCCCTCTCTCTCTTTCGCTCTCTCCTACTCGCTCTCTCTCGCCCTCGCTCTCTCGCAACGCTTGTAACCCCTACTACGAGCACCCTGGTGCAGGATAATACAAGGTTCATTCCCCCACTTGTGTTCCATCTCGCACCAACCCATCTGGGCAGGGGCACGCAGCGACAAATTTACTCGTCGGTCCAGGGACCCCTCGGGTCCAAAACCCCGACAGTTGGCGCGCCAGGTAGGGGCCTGCTGCGTGTTAACAATCGCTTTCCCATTGAGTTCCAGATGGGGAGTCTTCAGCAACCTCTTTGGCCCAGGACGGTGCTCCGCTTCGGGAGCCTCGAGTTCATGTCCCTCGACGGCAGCTACGACATGGTACTCCTCCCTCCGCGGCACGACGACAACGACAGTCAACGGCTCGCCCGGCGGAGGTGACCTCCACGACGGCATCTCCTCGTGGCGGAAGAGGAACACTCAGGTCGTCCCCGCCACCCTCCTCGCCGGAGGAGGCGAAGACGGGGCAACCGTGGCCACGCAGGAGGCGGCACCTTATCAGATGTCGAATCGGATCGAGTCGACGACGCCGGCACTCCTCCGGGGGACATGTCGGGTGTTGTCCTCGCGCCTAAGACAACGACGAGCGCCGCTTCCCCGCAACGTGCTAGCCCCAAGCGGACTGACGACGCCAGCACCCTCGCAAAGGACCTGCTGGGCGTCACCCTCGTACTTGAGATGACGGTGCGTTTCGTCCCCGACCTGAGATGACGGTGCATTGCGTCACCCTCACAGAGGTACCATCCGTATTCCACCCTGTTCCCTTTCGATTTAGTTTCGATCCAGCTAGCGACCCCGCTACGATGAGCGCTTTCGCAAGGGCGTATCCAAACCTTCTGGGTACCATATGTGGTCAACCTAGGACCGACTGACAGCCGTCTCAACCTCC
The DNA here is from genome assembly GCA_029449295.1 of Zea luxurians. Taxonomy (NCBI): domain Eukaryota; kingdom Viridiplantae; phylum Streptophyta; class Magnoliopsida; order Poales; family Poaceae; genus Zea; species Zea luxurians. The sequence continues at coordinate 5,463,121 of JAOPSE010000082.1, read as the reverse complement.
GGACCGGCGGGTTCTGAGGAAGAGGACGACCCCGACTTCGGTTGGGATTTCTCTGGCCTCGATGATCCCAGTGCCATGTGGGACTTCATGTCCGCATGTGACCACTGCCTCTCCGGTTGCTCTGACGATGGCCACGGCCTTGGCGATGAGGGTTATGGCCCAAGTCGCGAATGTTTCCACGTCGATCAGGGAGATCACAGCAAAGGCAACCACCTTGGTATGCCGGAGGTTGACGATCCCCCTGGGCCCGCATCTCACGTTGACATCCCGCGAGAGCTAGCTGTGGTCCCGGTCCCTGCGGGGGTTCGGGACACACAACTCGAGCAAATCTGCGAGATGCAGGCCAAGGTCGATGAGGAAGCAGGCCGGCTTGTGCAGCTCCGACAGAACATCGAGCAGGAGTGGGTAGGCCGAACACTCGCCGGAGGAGCCCGTCATCAGGCCCGGGACGTCCAGCGCCGCATCATCGACAATGCCAGGGCAGCGCTGCCCCCAACCGTCAGCGGGTCCGGCTAGGACCTAGCTGCAGCGGCGATGCTACTTCGAACCATGCCGGAGCCATCCACCATGAGGGACGGCGTATCCAGGGCGAACTCAAGGATCTCCTAGAAGGTGCTGCAGTTCGACGAGCCGAGAGCTCTGCCTCCCGAAGGCGAGCTGACCCCTCGGAGCATCACGCGGCGTCCTCGCGACGCATGCGGGAGGCCTCGGTCCATCGTGAGCGCACGCGGGACGAGGCACCTGCCGCCCGGGATCACCTCGGCAACGAGCATCACCATCGCGACCATCGAGCCTGCCTCGAGGAGATGGTGCGCCGTGGCTACCATCCTAGGCGTGGGGGATGCTACGACAGCGAGGAGGATCGGAGTCCCTCGCTCGAGCCACCCGGTCCATGAGTCTTCAGCCGGGCCATACGACGAGCACCGTTCCCCGCCCATTTCCGAGCCCCGACTACCATCACCAAGTACTCGGGGGAGACGAGGCCGGAGTTGTGGCTCGCGGACTACCAACTGGCATGCCAGTTGGGAGGGGCGGACGATGACAACCTCATCATCCGTAATCTACCCCTTTTCCTCTCCGACGCCGCCCGGGCCTGACTAGAGCATCTACCTCCTGCGCAGATCTCCGACTGGGACGACCTGGTCAAGGCTTTCGCAGGAAATTTGCAGGGCACGTACGTGCGCCCTGGGAACTCATGGGATCTTCGAAGCTGCCGCCAGCAGCTGGGGGAATCCCTCCGAGAGTACATCCGGTGGTTTTCGAAGCAGCGCACCGAGCTGCCTAACATCACCGACTCGGATGTCATCGGAGCTTTCCTCGCCGGCACCACTTGCCGAGACCTGGTGAGCAAACTAGGGCGCAAGACTCCCACCAAGGCGAGCAAATTGATGGACGTCGCCACCAAGTTCGCTAAGGGTCAGGAGGCAGTCGAGACCATCTTCCGGAAAGACAAGCAGCCTCAAGTGGAGCCGAAGGAAGACGCCCCCGAGGCGCCCGCCCAGCGTGGCGCGAAGAAGAAGGCCAAGAAGAAGGCGCAAGCGAAGCACAACGCCGCTGACGTGAATCTTGTCGCTGCTGCCGAGCACAGGAACCTATGGAAGCCTCCTGGAGGAGCCGGCGTGTTCGACAAGATGCTCAAGGAGCCGTGCCCCTATCACCAGGGTCCCGTCAAGCACACCCTTGAAGAATGTGTCATGCTCCTGCACTATTTCCATAAGGCTGGGCCCCCGGCGGAAGATGGCAAGGGCCAAGGCAACAACAAAAAGGAGGGCGGCAAGGAAGGGGAGTTCCCGGAGATCCACAACTGCTTCATGATTTACGACGGGCAGGTGGCGAACGCCTCGGCTCGGCGCAGCAAGCAGGAGCGCCGGGAGGTCTGCTCGGTAAAGGTGGTAGCGCCAGCCTACCTAGACTGGTTTGACAAGCCTATCACCTTCGACCGAGGCGACCACCCCGACTTCGTGCCAAGCCCAGGAAGGTACCCGCTCGTCGTCAATCCGATCATCGACAACGTTAGGCTCTCCAAGGTCCTCATGGACGGAGGCAGCATCCTCAACATCATCTACGCCGAGACCCTAGAACTCTTGGGGGTTGATCGGTCTGAGGTCCGGGCCGGTGCGGCACCCTTCCACGGGATCGCACCCGAAAAGCGTATCCTGCCCCTCGGACGGATTGACTTGCCCGTCTGCTTCGGAACTCCCTCCAACTTCCGAAGGGAAACCCTCACCTTCGAGGTGGTCGGGTTCCGAGGGACCTACCACGCGGTGTTGGGAAGGCCGTGCTACGCCAAGTTCATGGCCGTCCCCAACTACACCTACCTCAAGCTCAAGATGTCAGGCCCCAACGGGATCATCACCATCGGATCCACGTACTGCCACGCATACGAATGCGACGTGGAATGCGTGGAGTATGCTGAGGCCCTCACCGAGTCCGAGGCCCTCATCGCCGACCTGGAACGCCCCTCCAAGGAGGCGCCCGACGCGAAGCGGCACGCTGGCAACTTTAAACCAGTCGAGGCGGTTAAGTCCGTCTCTCTCGACCCCAGCAACAACGCCAGCAAGAAAGTCTAGGTCGGCTCCGAGCTCGACCCCAAATAGGAAGCAGTGCTTGTCGACTTTCTTCGCGCAAACGCCGAAGTTTTTGCGTGGAGTCCCTCGGACATGCCAGGCATACCAAGGGATGTCGCCGAGCACTCAGTGGACATCAGAGCTGGAGCCCGACCCGTGAAGCAGACCCTACGCCGTTTTGACGAAGAAAAGCGCAGGGCCATAGGCGAGGAGATCCACAAGCTACTCGCAGCAGGGTTTGTCAAAGAGGTATTCCATCCCGAATGGTTAGCTAACCCTGTTCTTGTAAAGAAAAAGGATGGGAAATGGAGGATGTGCGTAGACTACACTGGTCTAAACAAAGCATGTCCGAAGGTTCCCTACCCTCTGCCTCGCATCGATCAAATTGTGGACTCCACTGCTGGGTGCGAAACCCTGTCATTCCTCGATGCCTACTCAGGCTATCACCAAATTAAGATGAAAGAGTCCGACCAGCTCGCGACTTCTTTTATCACACCTTTTGGCATGTATTGTTACACTACAATGCCATTTGGTTTGAGGAATGCAGGCGCCACCTACCAGAGGTGCATGAACCATGTGTTCGTAGAACACATCGGCAGAACGGTCGAGGCTTACGTCGATGACATCGTTGTCAAGACGAAGAAAGCCTCCGACCTCCTCTCTGACCTTGAAACGACATTCAAGTGTCTGAGAGCGAAAGGCGTGAAACTCAACCCCGAGAAGTGTGTCTTCCGAGTCCCCCAACGCATGCTCCTAGGGTTCATCATCTCCGAGCGGGGCATAGAGGCCAACCTGGAGAAAATCGCGGCCATCACCAACATGGGACCAATAAAAGATTTGAAAGGAGTACAGAGGGTCATGGGATGCCTTGCGGCTCTAAGCCATTTCATCTCACGCCTTGGCGAAAAAGGATTGCCCCTGTACCGCCTCTTAAGGAAGGCTGAGCGCTTCACTTGGACCCCCGAGGCCGAGGAAGCCCTCAGAAACTTAAAGGCACTCCTTACAAATGAACCCATCTTGGTGCCCCCCGCTGCGGGAGAAGCCCTCTTGATCTACGTGGCTGCAACCACTCAGGTGGTCAGCGCCGCGGTCGTAGTCGAGAGACGAGAAGAAGGGCATGCATTGCTCGTCCAGAGGCCAGTCTACTTCATCAGTGAAGTGCTATCCGAGACCAAAGTCCGCTACCCACAGATCTAGAAGCTGCTCTATGTAGTGATTCTGACGCGACAGAAGCTACGACACTACTTTGAATCTCATCCGGTTACTGTGGTGTCATCTTTCCCCCTGGGAGAAATCATCCAGAGCCGAGAGGCCTCGGGTAGGATAGTGAAATGGGCGGTGGAACTCATGGGCGAAACACTTTCATTTGCCCCTCGGAAGGCCATAAAATCCCAAGTCTTGGCCAACTTCCTCGCTGAGTGGACTGACACCTAGTTACCGATGGCCCCAATCCAACCCAAGCTTTAGACCATGTACTTCGATGGGTCGCTGATGAAAACCGGAGTAGGCGCGGGCTTGCTCTTCATCTCACCTCTCGAAGAACATGTTCGCTACGTGCTGCGCCTCCATTTCCCGGCATCGAACAATGTGGCCAAGTACGAAGCCTTGGTTAATGGCCTGCGCATCGCTGTCGAGCTAGGGGTTCGGCGCCTCGACGCTCGTGGCGACTCGCAGCTCATCATCGACCAGGTCATGAAGAACTCCCACTGCCGCGATCAAAAAATGGAGGCCTACTGCGACGAAGTTCGGCGCTTGGAAGACAAGTTCTACGGACTGGAACTCAACCATGTTGCTCGACGGTACAACGAAACTGCAGATGAGCTGGCGAAAATAGCCTCGGGGCGAACGACGGTTCCCCCGAACGTCTTTTCCAAGGATATATATCAGCCATCCGTCCAAATCGACGACGCGCCTAAGTCCGAGGAGGCCTCGGCCCAGCCCGAGGTACCCTCGGCCGCCGAGGGTGAGGCCCTACGTATCGAGGAGGAGTGGAATGGGGTCGCACCGGTCCCAAACTGGCAGACCCCGTACCTGGAATATCTCCTCCGAGGAGAGCTGCCCCTCGACAAGACCGAAGCTCGACGATTGGCTCGGCACGCCAAGTCGTTCGTATTGCTGGGTGACGAAAAGGAGTTGTATCACCGCAGCCCCTCGGGCATTCTCCAGCGATGCATATCCATTGCCTAAGGACAAGAGCTGTTACAAGAAATACACTCGGGGGCTTGTGGTCACCATGCAGCACCTCGAGCCCTCGTGGGAAATACTTTCCGACAAGGTTTCTACTGGCCAACCGCAGTGGCCGACGCCACTAGGATTGTACGCTCATGCCAGGGGTGTCAATTCTACACGCGACAGACGCACCTGCCCGCTCAGGCACTACAGACAATACCTATCACTTGGCCGTTTGTTGTGTGGGGTTTGGACCTCGTTGGTCCCTTGCAGAAGGCACCTGGGGGCTTCACGCACCTGCTGGTCGCCATCGACAAATTCTCCAAGTGGATTGAGGTCCGACCCTTAACCAGCATTAGGTCTGAGCAGGCAGTGGCGTTCTTCACCAATATCATCCATCGCTTTAGAGTCCCAAATTCCATCATCATCGACAATGGCATGCAGTTCACTAGGAAAAAGTTCCTGGACTTTTGCGAGGGCCACCACATCTGTGTGGACTGGGCCGCCATAGCCCACCCGATGACAAATGGGCAGGTGGAGCGCGCCAACGGTATGATTTTGCAGGGACTAAAACCGAGGATCTACAACGACCTTAACAAGTTTGGCAAGCGATGGATGAAGGAGCTACCCTCGGTGGTCTGGAGTCTGAGGACGACGCCGAGCCGGGCCACGAGCTTCACGCCGTTTTTTCTAGTCTATGGGGTCGAGGTCGTCCTCCCCACGGACTTAGAATACAGTTCCCCGAGGACGAAGGCGTACGATGACTGAAGCAACCAGACCAGCCGAGAAGATTCCTTGGACCAGCTGGAAGAGGCTCGGGACGTGGCCCTACTACACTCGGCACGGTATCAGCAGTCTCTACGACGCTACCACACCCGAAGGGTTCAGCCCCAAGGCTTCCAAGTGGGAGACTTGGTGCTTCAGCTGCGACAAGACGCCCGAGGGCGCCACAAGCTTGCTCCTCCCTGGGAGGGGCCATTCATCATCACCAAAATCCTGAAGCCCAGGACATACAAGCTGGCTAACGATCAAGGCGAGGTCTACAGCAACGCTTGGATCATCGAACAGCTACGTCGCTTCTACCCTTAAAATGTTTCAAGTCGTTCATGTTCCTCGTTTTTACACGCTTAAATAAAGTCTAACCTTCAAGGAAGGGTCAGCCTCGCCTCGGCCAAGCCCGACCCTCCCTCGGGGGCTAGAAGGGGGGAACCCCCTCTGCGTCAAAATTTTCTTCGGAAAAGTTTTCTACCAAGAAAAGTTTTCTACCGAAACAACTTTCGTGCTTTCGACTATATTGATAGCAAGGTCCTACAAACGAGTGAGAGAGCACGTAAGCGGCAAGGCCGACTGAGCCGAGGGACTCCTACGCCTCCGGGATACGGATACCTCACTCATCACCTTCCGTGAAAAGTGACTCACGCTCGGATAAGCGATCCTGCTACCGAACAAGTCCTAACGCTCGGGTAGAAAACGACTTTCGTGCATTTTTTGACTATATCAATAGCAGAGTCCTACGAATGGGTGAGAGAGCACGTAAGCGGCAGGGCCGACCGAGCCGAGGGACTCCTACGCCTCCGGGATACAGATACCTCACTCATCACCTCCCGCAAAAAGTGACTCTAGCTCGGATAAAGCGGTTCTGCTACTGACGAACAAGTCCAAATGCTCGAAATAAGTGGAAAGAAAACGCAGCTTTATAATCCGAACGCTAAATATGCTTAGGCCTCGACGGCCGTAAAAAACATACGCATGCTTCGGACAAACTGTTCCTACAAGATTCAGGCATCGGCAGGAGGAGGAGCGGCGCCCTCGGCGATGTTTCCACCCTCAACAGAATCTGGCCTGGCCTCAGACGGCGACTCGGGCGAGAGGATCTCCACCTCAAAGGAGGATGCCAGCACCGCGCTTGGGCCAGCGACGGCCGCGTCAAGCCTCTGGACCTCGGCTAAGGAGGCCTCATCCTCGTCAGGTAAGCAGTACCCCTCGCTGACCCGCTCCAGATCCACGTCATAGTGGGAAGCGAGCACGGCGAAGGCCCACCTAACACCGTGATGCAGCGCCCCATGGAGTCTCCCGCGCACATGGCTGCCCAAGGCCCATAGGTGACTCTGGGGGGAGCTACCCTAGGGGACGTCATCGAGGTCGAAGGCCCGACAAAAGGCCGAGATAGCCTCGGACATGGTCACACGGTCGGCCTCTTTCTACTCAGCCGCCTGGGCAAGCGCCTTGCGATCCTTGACGGACTCGCTAAGAGCCGTCTCCAACCCTGCAGACAGCCAAACAATACTCTTCAGACATGAGGTGAAGAATGAAGCTAAGTCAAAGCTACAAAGCGGGCGACACACACCTTCAGCCCGAGCGGACACCTCGGCTAGCCACCCCATAGCCTCAGCCAGCTGACCCTTAAGGGCCTCAGCCCAGCTCACGGCCTCGGTAGCTCGACTCTGAGATTGGTCCAGCTCACCAAGGACCTGGCCGATCTCCAGCCGTCGTTGCTGCATCTCCTCGGTCTGGGAAGCCGCCTGCTTCCGGGCCGACGCCGCCTCTGCCGACGCCGCCGCTGTCACCGACTTTAGCTCATCGCAGAGCAGCCGAAGATCCGCCACCTTGGTGCTCCGTTGGGCGAGGCACTCATTGGCCTCGGCAAGCACGGTCCTCTGAGATCGCAGCGAATCCCAGACGTCTCTCTCACGGCGAAGGAACAACGACTTGGTGGTGCTCACGTCTGCAAGATCCTGAGGAAGGAAAACAGGGCATTACAAAGAGTGCCCTGACCACGCAAGGTCTACACCTAAACCCTTACCTGGAAGACCTTGGGAACGTCCCTAGAAAGGGTCTCCACGGCCGACCGAAGTGACCTCGTTGTTGCCTCGATATACTCGCGGAAGTTATCCCGAGTCCTCTCCTCCAGCTCATCGTCAAGGGAGAGGAGGGGCTCTGGGTTCGTGGTGGCATGGCTCCAGAACCGGAGCGGCCGCCCAGACCACTCATCGAGGTTGAGCCGCGCGTGGATAAGGCCGTTGCTCCCCAAGACGGGCCATGGTTCTGCGCGCACCTCGACCAAGGCGTTGAGTCCCCCTGCGGCCAGCGCTTTGGGTACCGCCGCAATCAAAGTGTTGGGCCTCTCCTCGGCTAGGGAAGTGGGCCTCCGATCGCCGACCTCGACGACGATGGCTACCGCCTCCTCATGGCCGAGAACGGGGAGGTCGGGGACGACCACGGGCGGTGGCGCCTCAGCCATCCCGATGTCGGCAGCAACGGACAGATCCACGGGTAAATCAGCAACGGCCCTGGCGGGGGTCGGTGCCGGCACCGGCAACAAGTTAGTCGGGCTCGAGGCCACGGTTGCATCAGCAGCCTCCCCAGCATGATGACTGCCCCAGCAGAGGGGTCAGCCTGGGAGGCTAGCCCCCTAGCCGCTCGTGCTGCCTGGGCCCCCCGCTCGAGGGCGTCTTGTGCGGAAGCTAGCCAACAGACATGGCACGCTGCGGCTACGGAGGCCCGCCCCGTCTTAAGAGCCTTCCTGGGGCTAGACCAGCCGAGCCCTGCCTCCGCTTGCTGAGAGAAAGAGGGAGAGAGCAAGATCAAGACACACAAAAAAAACCAAAACAAAGGTATTCTCAGATACTTACCCGCTCCGAACCAAGGCTAGCCGCGCCTGCGGGGAGGCCCCTCGAGCCCCAGCCCCCGCAGGCGCTGCCGAGGGTTGCTCCGACGCTGGCTTCTTCGCCACTTCCGCCTCGGACGCCCGAGGCGCCGAAAGGGCGGCCTGCCCAGGCGTTGTCGTGGCTAGGGGACCAACCTCCTGTACAGCCGGTGCGGGCACTTGCTCTAGGAGGACAGGCAGATCGGCCTGACTCCCCGGAGTTGCCGCCGTCACCTCGGCCAAGGGGTCAAGTACCCCCTCGGCCTGCCTCCGCTCCTCGGACTAGGTCCTCGGTGTCCCGACCCCGGGCTCTGATGGTGCCAGCCCACCAGGAGGCTGGCTCGGCGACCCCTGGCCCAGCCTTGGCTCTGGGTTGAGGCCAAGGCAGGCTGCCATGTCATCGTCCTCGTCACCATCATCATCATCATCGTCATCGTCGTCGTCAGGCGTGCGACGGCTCCCTCGGGAGCCCTTCCCTCGCCTGCCTCCGACAAAGCTTCCCCAAGGCATCCCGAGCCCGCATCCGCTCGCGAGCCTAGGCCTTTTTTGCGTCCTTCCTCTCCTTTTCCTTCTCCGCGGCGATTCTCCGTGCGGCTCGGCCTACCGCGTTCTCCGGGACCAGTGGCCGGACGGGTTTATAAATCCTCAACCCCTGGGGACGAACAAAAATCCCAATAAGTAAGGATCGGAGGCATGAAGAACTCAGCGCAAAATAGGAAGGATCGGACACTTACCAGGGACACATACCCATGGTCGGGGCGCATCGCAGGCTGGGTAAGGGCCCCAGCGTCCTGCTTCCCTACCGTACTTGCTACCCGCTTGAGGAGGTCGTCGACGGAGAGGGAGGTCGAGGACATCTGCGAGCCCTCCAAATCGACCCCCGACTTCATCTCTGCGAGCCGCAATGGCCGCTCCGCCAAAGGGAGCACCCTCCAACGATGGATAGCGGCGACGACCCCTAAAGCAGTAAGGCCCCCATCTTGTAACTTCTGCAAGGCCTGCAGAATAGGCTGGAGTTTCTCCTGCTTCTCGCGCGTGGCCCCCCAGCACCAGTTGACGCCGGCGGCGGTCACCACTCGTTGAGAAAACGGCGGGAGCCTCCCGTCGTCGTTGCGAAGATAAAACCACCGGTTCTGTCACTGAAAGGGAATTAGGCTTACACCTAGTTCCTAAATAATTTTGGTGGTTGAATTGCCCAACACAAATATTGGACTAACTAGTTTACTCTAGTGCATAAGTTATACAGGTGCAAAAGGTTCACACTTAGCCAATAAAAAGACCAAGTGTTGGATTCAACAAAGGAGCAGCAAGGCAACCGAGGGCACCTCTGGCTGGAGGCACCGGACTGTCCGGTGTGCACCGGACTGTCCGGTGCGGCCAGAGGACTTCGACTTCGGACTCTTCGCCTAGAGGACTCTTCGCCCAGAGGACTTCGCTCTCGGGATTTCTCGGTAGACGGGGCGCTATAATTCACCGGACTGTCCGGTGTGCACCGGACATGTCCGGTGCTCCAAGGAATCGCCGTCTCCGGAACTCGCCAGCCTCGGGTTCGCGCGACAGCCGCTCCGCTAAAATTCACCGGACTGTCCGGTGTGCACCGGACTGTCCGGTGTACCAGCGGAGCAACGGCTCCCTGCGGCGCCAACGGCTCCCTGCGGTGCATTAAATGCGCGCGCAGCGCGCACAGACGTCAGGCACGCCCATACCGGTGCACCGGACATCAAACAGTACATGTCCGGTGTGCACCGGACACCCAGGAGGGCCCAGAAGTAAGAAGCTCCAACGGTCAGAATCCAACGGCAATGGTGACGTGGCAGGGGCACCGGACTGTCCGGTGTGCACCGGACTGTCCGGTGCGCCATCGAACAGACAGGTTCCAGCAACGGTCATTTTTGGTGGTTGGGGCTATAAATACCCCAACCACCCCACATTCATTGCCATCCAAGTTTTCCACTTCTCAACCACTACAAGAGCTCTAGCATTCAATTCTAGACACACCAAATAGATCAAGTCCTCTCCAAATTCTACACAACTCCATAGTGACTAGAGAGAGTGATTTGCTTGTGTTCTTTCGAGCTCTTGCGCTTGGATCGCATTCTTTTCTTTCTCACTTGTTCTTGAGATCATCACTCAATTGTAACCAAGGCAAGAGGCACCAATTGTGTGGTGGCCCTTGCGGGGAAGTTTTGTTCCCGGTTGATTGAGAAGAAGAGAAAGCTCACTCGATCCGTGGGATCGTTTGAGAGAGGGAAGGGTTGAAAGAGACCCGGCCTTTGTGGCCTCCTCAACGGGGAGTAGGTTTGCAAGAACCGAACCTCGGTAAAACAAATCCTCGTGTCACACTCTTATTTGCTTGCGATTTGTTTTGCGCCCTCTCTCGCGGACTCGTTTCTTTATTACTAACGCTAACCCGGCTTGTAGTTGTGATTATTTTTGTAAATTTCAGTTTCGCCCTATTCACCCCCCCTCTAGGCGACTATCAATTGGTATCAAAGCCCGGTGCTTCATTAGAGCCTAACCGCTCGAAGTGATGTCGGGAGATCACGCCAAGAAGGAGATGGAGACCGGCGACAAGCCTACTACAAGCCAAGGGAGCACTTCATCGGAAGAGTCCCGCACCAAGAGAAGAGAGAAGAAGAAGAACTCCTCCAAGCGGAAGGAGAAAAGATCTTCCTCTTCTCACCACAAGGAGAAGAAGGAAAAATCTTCTTCTCACAAGCCGCATCGGAGTGGGGACAAGCACAAAAGGATGAGGAAGGTGGTCTACTACGAGACCGACACTTCATCGACATCCACCTCCGGCTCCGACGCGGCGTCCGTCACTTCTAAACGCCAAGAGCGTAAGAAGTATAGTAAGATCCCCCTACGCTACCCTCGCACTCCTAAACATACACCTTTACTTTCCGTCCCATTAGGCAAACCACCAACTTTTAATGGTGAGGATTATGCTATGTGGAGTAATTTAATGCGATTTCATCTAACCTCTCTCCACAAAAGTATATGGCATGTTGTTGAGTATGGTGTACAGGTACCATCCGTAGGGGATGAGGACTACGACACGGACGAAGTGGCCCAAATCGAGCACTTCAACTCCCAAGCTACAACCATCCTCCTTGCCTCTCTAAGCAAGGAGGAATACAACAAAGTACAAGGATTGAAGAACGCCAAGGAGATCTGGGACCTATTCAAGACGGCGCACGAGGGTGATGAACTCACCAAGATCACCAAGCGGGAAACGATCGAGGGGGAGCTCGGTCGTTTCCGTCTTCGCCAAGGGGAGGAGCCACAAGACATGTACAACCGGCTCAAGACCTTGGTGAACCAAGTGCGCAACCTCGGAAGCGCAAAATGGGATGACCACGAGGTGGTTAAGGTTATTCTAAGAGCCCTTATTTTCCTTAACCCCACACAAGTTCAATTAATTCGTGGCAATCCTAGATATACACAAATGACCCCCGAAGAAGTCATCGGGAATTTTGTTAGTTTTGAATGCATGATTAAGGGCTCCAAGAAAATCAACGAGCTTGACGAGCCTTCCACATCCGAGGCGCAACCGGTGGCCTTCAAGGCAACGGAGGAGAAGAAGGAGGAGTCTACACCAAGTAGACAACCAATTGACGCCTCCAAGCTCGACAACGAGGAGATGGCCCTAATCATCAAAAGCTTCCGGCAAATCCTCAAGCAACGGAAGGGGAAAGATTACAAATCCCGTTCCAAGAAGGTTTGCTACAAGTGTGGTAAGCCCGGTCACTTTATTGCTAAATGTCCATTATCAAGTGATAGTGACAGGGGCGACGACAAGAAGGGCAAGAGGAAGGAGAAGAAGAAGTACTACAAGAAGAAGGGCGGCGATGCCCATGTTTGTCGGGAGTGGGACTCCGACGAAAGCTCTAGCGACTCCTCCGACGACGAGGACGCCGCCAACATCGCCGTCACCAAGGGCCTCCTCTTCCCCAACGTCGGCCACAAGTGTCTCATGGCCAAGGACGGCAAAAAGAAGGTAAAATCAAAGTCCTCCACTAAATATGAAACATCTAGTGATGAGGATGATGATAAAAATGAAGAGGATAATTTGCGTATTCTTTTTGCCAACCTTAACATGGAACAAAAGGAAAAATTAAATGAGCTAATTAGTGCCATCCATGAAAAGGATGATCTCTTGGACTCCCAAGAGGACTTCCTAATCAAGGAAAACAAGAAACATCTTAAGGTTAAAAATGCTTATGCTCTAGAAAGAGAAAAATGTGAAAAATTGTCTAGTGAGCTAAGTATTTGCCATGAGACTTTAGACAACCTTAGAAATGAAAATGCCAATTTGCTAGCTAAGGTTGATTCTCATATTTGCAATGTTTCAATTCCTAGAAATGATAATAATGATTTGCTTGCTAGGATTGAAAAATTGAACATTTCTCTTGCTAGCCTTAGAAATGAGAATGAGAAATTAATTGCTAAGGCTAAGGATTTTGATGTTTGCAATGCTACTATTTCCGACCTTAGAACTAAAAATGATTTGTTGCATGCTAAGGTCATTGAATTAAAGTCTTGCAAACCCTCTACATCTACTATTGAGCATGTGTCCATTTGCACTAGATGTAGAGATATTAATGTTGATGTTATCCATGATCACCTTGCCTTAATTAAAAAACAAAATGATCACATAGCACAACTTAATGCTAAAATTAGGGAGCATGACTTAGAAAATGAAAAATTTAAATTGGCTAGAAGCATGCTCTATAATGGGAGACGCCCGGGCATTAAGGACGGCATTGGCTTCCAAAAGGGAGACAATGTCAAAATCAATGCCCCTCCTAAGAACTTGTCTAACTTTGTTAAGGGCAAGGCTCCCATGCCTCAGGATAACGAGGGTTACATTTTGTACCCTGCCGGGTATCCTGAGAGTAAAATTAAGAAAATTCATTCTAGGAAGTCTCACTCTGGCCCTAATTATGCTTTTATGTATAAGGGTGAGACATCTAGATCTAGGCAACCAACCCATGCCAAGTTGCCTAGAAAGAAAACTACTAATGCATCAAATGATCATGCCATTTCATTTAAAACTTTTGATGCATCTTATGTTTTGACTAGCAAATCCGGCAAGGTAGTTGCCAAAATTGTTGGGGGCAAACACAAGGGCTCCAAGACTTGTGTTTGGGTACCCAAAGTTCTTGTATCTAATGCCAAAGGACCCAAAACCGTTTGGGTACCTAAAACAAAGAACTAAACTTGTTTTGTAGGTTTATGCATCCGGGGGCTCAAGTTGGATACTCGACAGCGGATGCACGAACCACATGACAGGGGAGAAAAGAATGTTCTCCTCATATGAGAAAAACCAAGATCCCCAACGAGCTATCACATTCGGGGATGGAAATCAAGGTTTGGTCAAAGGTTTGGGTAAAATTGCTATTTCTCCTGACCATACTATTTCCAATGTTTTTCTTGTAGATTCCTTAGATTACAATTTGCTTTCCGTATCCCAATTATGTAAAATGGGCTACAACTGTCTTTTTACTGATACAGGTGTTACTGTCTTTAGAAGAAGTGATGATTCAATAGCTTTTAAGGGAGTGTTAGAGGGTCAGCTATACTTAGTAGATTTTAATAGAGCTGAACTCGACACTTGCTTGATTGCTAAGACTAACTTGGGTTGGCTCTGGCACCGCCGACTAGCCCATGTTGGAATGAAGAATCTTCACAAGCTTCTAAAGGGAGAACACATTTTGGGACTAACCAATGTTCATTTTGAGAAAGACAGGATTTGTAGCGCATGCCAAGCCGGAAAGCAAATTGGCATCCCTCATCCACACAAAAACATCATGACTACCGACAGGCCACTGGAGCTCCTACACATGGATCTATTCGGCCCGATCGCTTACATAAGCATCGGCGGTAGTAAGTATTGTCTTGTAATTGTGGATGACTATTCTCGCTTCACTTGGGTATTCTTTTTGCAGGAAAAATCACAAACCCAAGAGACCTTAAAGGGATTCTTGAGACGAGCTCAAAATGAGTTCGGCTTAAGGATCAAGAAAATCAGAAGCGACAATGGGACAGAGTTCAAGAACGCTCAAATTGAAGGTTTCCTTGAGGAGGAGGGCATCAAGCATGAGTTCTCTTCTCCCTACACCCCACAACAAAATGGTGTAGTGGAGAGGAAGAATCGAACTCTATTGGACATGGCAAGAACCATGCTTGATGAGTACAAGACACCGGATCGGTTTTGGGCCGAGGCGGTCAACACCGCCTGCTACGCCATCAACCGGTTATATCTTCACCGAATCCTCAAGAAGACATCTTATGAACTCCTAACCGGTAAAAAGCCCAATATTTCATATTTTAGAGTTTTTGGTAGCAAATGTTTTATTCTTGTCAAAAGAGGTAGAAAATCTAAATTTGCTCCTAAAACTGTAGAAGGCTTTTTACTAGGATATGACTCAAACACAAGGGCATATAGAGTCTTTAACAAGTCCTCAGGACTTGTTGAAGTTTCTTGTGACGTTGTGTTTGATGAGACTAACGGCTCTCAAGTAGAGCAAGTTGATCTTGATGATATAGGTGAAGAACAGGCTCCATGCATAGCGCTAAGGAACATGTCCATCGGGGATGTGTGTCCTAAGGAATCCGAAGAGCCTCCAAATGCACAAGATCAACCATCCTCCTCCATGCAAGTATCTCCACCAACTCAAGTTGAGGATGAGGCTCAAGATGTTGAACAAGAAGACCAAGAAGATGAGCCACCTCAAAATGACGGCAACGATCAAGGGGGAGATTCAAATAATGAAGACAAGGAGGATGAACAACCAAGACCGCCACACCCAAGAGTCCACCAAGCAATACAACGAGATCACCCCGTCGACACTATCCTTGGCGATATTCATAAGGGGGTAACTACTCGATCTCGTGTTGCTCATTTTTGTGAACATTACTCGTTTGTTTCCTCTATTGAGCCACACAGGATAGAGGAAGCACTTTAAGATTCGGATTGGGTGATGGCGATGCAAGAGGAGCTCAACAATTTCACGAGGAACGAGGTATGGCACTTAGTTCCACGTCCTAACCAAAATGTTGTAGGAACCAAATGGGTCTTCCGCAACAAGCAAGACGAGCATGGTGTGGTGACAAGGAACAAAGCTCGACTCGTGGCCAAGGGGTATTCACAAGTCGAAGGTTTGGATTTTGGTGAAACCTATGCACCCGTAGCTAGGCTTGAGTCAATTCGCATATTATTGGCCTATGCTACTTACCATGGCTTCAAGCTCTATCAAATGGACGTGAAGAGTGCCTTCCTCAACGGACCAATCAAGGAGGAAGTCTATGTTGAGCAACCTCCCGGCTTTGAAGACAGTGAGTATCCTAATCATGTTTATAGGCTCTCTAAGGCGCTTTATGGGCTCAAGCAAGCCCCAAGAGCATGGTATGAATGCCTTAGAGATTTCCTTATTACAAATGGCTTCAAAGTCGGCAAAGCCGATCCTACTTTATTCACTAAGACTCTTGATAATGATTTGTTTGTATGCCAAATTTATGTTGATGATATCATATTTGGGTCTACTAACAAATCTACATGTGAAGAATTTAGTAGGATCATGACACAAAAATTCGAGATGTCGATGATGGGGGAGTTGAAGTATTTCCTAGGATTCCAAGTCAAGCAACTCCAAGAGGGCACCTTCATTAGCCAAACGAAGTATACTCAAGACATTCTAAGCAAGTTTGGAATGAAGGATGCCAAGCCCATCAAGACACCCATGGGAACCAATGGGCATCTTGACCTCGACACGGGCGGTAAGTCCGTGGATCAAAAGGTATACCGGTCGATGATTGGTTCATTGCTTTACTTATGTGCATCTCGACCGGACATTATGCTTTCCGTTTGCATGTGTGCAAGATTCCAAGCCGACCCTAAGGAATCACACCTTACGGCCGTAAAACGAATCTTGAGATATTTGGCTTTTACTCCTAAGTTTGGGCTTTGGTACCCTCGGGGATCCACCTTTGATTTGATTGGATATTCGGATGCCGATTGGGCGGGGTGTAGGATTAATAGAAAGAGCACATCGGGGACTTGCCAGTTCTTGGGAAGATCCTTGGTGTCTTGGGCTTCAAAGAAGCAAAATTCGGTCGCTCTGTCTACCGCCGAAGCCGAGTACATTGCCGCAGGCCATTGTTGCGCGCAATTACTTTGGATGAGGCAAACCCTGCGGGACTATGGTTACAAATTAACCAAAGTCCCTTTGCTATGTGATAATGAGAGTGCAATCAAAATGGCCGACAATCCCGTCGAGCATAGCCGCACTAAGCACATAGCCATTCGGTATCATTTTCTTCGGGATCACCAACAAAAGGGGGATATCGAGATTTCATACATTAACACTAAAGATCAATTAGCCGATATCTTTACCAAGCCACTTGATGAACAATCTTTTACCCGACTTAGGCATGAGCTCAATATTCTTGATTCGAGGAATTTCTTTTGCTAGTCTAGCACACATAGCTCATAAATATACCTTTGATCATGTCTCTTTTATATATATGACTAATGTGTTTCCAAGTATCTTTCCAACCAAGTCATAGGTATATTGAAAGGGAATAGGAGTCTTCGGCAAAGAAAAAGGCTTCCACTCCGTTCTACTACTCATCCTTCGCCGTCGCTCCGCATCATCTCTCTAACTTTGGTATAATCTTCACTCATTCATTTCATGACCAAAGGAGGAGAAAGTATTTCTTGGGCTCTAATGATTCCGTTTTTGGCGATTCATGCCAAAGGGGGAGAAAATATGAGCCCAAAGCAAAAGGACCGCACCACCACCTAATTTTATAAATTTCAAAATTGGTATCTCTTTGTGTTCTAAAGGGGGAGCAAGTAGTATTTTCAAAATTGATGAAAAACCCTCTTGAACTCTAAGAGGAGACCTTATTTGAGGGGGAGTTTTGTTAAGTCAAAGGAAAAGCATTTGAGCAAAGGTAGAAAATTTCAAAACTTGAAAATGCTTTGCAAAATCTTATTCATTTACCTTTGACTATCTTGCAAAATGACTTTGAAAAGAATTTACAAAAGAATTTGCAAAAACAAAACTTATGGTGCAAATGTGGTCCAATATGTCAAAAACAAAGAAATCATCCATGCGCAACACATAAGTATCTATATTGGCTCAATTCCAAGCAACCTTTGCACTTACATTATGTAAGCTAGTTCTTTTATGCACTTCTATATTTGCTTTGGTTTGTGTTGGCATCAATCACCAAAAAGGGGGAGATTGAAAGGGAATTAGGCTTACACCTAGTTCCTAAATAATTTTGGTGGTTGAATTGCCCAACACAAATATTGGACTAACTAGTTTACTCTAGTGCATAAGTTATACAGGTGCAAAAGGTTCACACTTAGCCAATAAAAAGACCAAGTGTTGGATTCAACAAAGGAGCAGCAAGGCAACCGAGGGCACCTCTGGCTGGAGGCACCGGACTGTCCGGTGTGCACCGGACTGTCCGGTGCGGCCAGAGGACTTCGACTTCGGACTCTTCGCCCAGAGGACTCTTCGCCCAGAGGACTTCGCTCTCGGGATTTCTCGGTAGACAGGGCGCTATAATTCACCGGACTGTCCGGTGTGCACCGGACATGTCCGGTGCTCCAAGGAATCGCCGTCTCCGGAACTCGCCAGCCTCGGGTTCGCGCGACAGCCGCTCCGCTAAAATTCACCGGACTGTCCGGTGTGCACCGGACTGTCCGGTGTACCAGCGGAGCAACGGCTCCCTGCGGCGCCAACGGCTCCCTGCGGTGCATTAAATGCGCGCGCAGCGCGCACAGACGTCAGGCACGCCCATACCGGTGCACCGGACATCAAACAGTACATGTCCGGTGTGCACCGGACACCCAGGAGGGCCCAGAAGTAAGAAGCTCCAACGGTCAGAATCCAACGGCAATGGTGACGTGGCAGGGGCACCGGACTGTCCGGTGTGCACCGGACTGTCCGGTGCGCCATCGAACAGACAGGTTCCAGCAACGGTCATTTTTGGTGGTTGGGGCTATAAATACCCCAACCACCCCACATTCATTGCCATCCAAGTTTTCCACTTCTCAACCACTACAAGAGCTCTAGCATTCAATTCTAGACACACCAAATAGATCAAGTCCTCTCCAAATTCTACACAACTCCATAGTGACTAGAGAGAGTGATTTGCTTGTGTTCTTTCGAGCTCTTGCGCTTGGATCGCATTCTTTTCTTTCTCACTTGTTCTTGAGATCATCACTCAATTGTAACCAAGGCAAGAGGCACCAATTGTGTGGTGGCCCTTGCGGGGAAGTTTTGTTCCCGGTTGATTGAGAAGAAGAGAAAGCTCACTCGATCCGTGGGATCGTTTGAGAGAGGGAAGGGTTGAAAGAGACCCGGCCTTTGTGGCCTCCTCAACGGGGAGTAGGTTTGCAAGAACCGAACCTCGGTAAAACAAATCCTCGTGTCACACTCTTATTTGCTTGCGATTTGTTTTGCGCCCTCTCTCGCGGACTCGTTTCTTTATTACTAACGCTAACCCGGCTTGTAGTTGTGATTATTTTTGTAAATTTCAGTTTCGCCCTATTCACCCCCCCTCTAGGCGACTATCAGTCACCCCTTGTTCGAAGACGCAAGGGAGGTGGGGATGTACTACTGCGCGCACCCCAGCCTCAGCTGGAGGGTGCAGCCACCGGCCCGCACCGCCATATGGACCTTCTTTGCCTCTGTTGTCAAGGCAAAGAATTCCGTAGTGAAGAGATGGAGCCACAGATCCCAATGGGGGTCAATCCCCAAAAAACCCTCGCAAACCGCCGCAAAGATGACCGCTTGCGCAATAGAGTTGGGGTTGAGGTTGTGCAGCTCCACCCTGTAGTAGTGCAGGAGCACCCGCATGAAGCTGCTCGCTGGCACGCCAAACCCCTGCTCGTGGAAGGGGATAAAGCTGACCACGTACCCCGGCGGCGGAGTCGGGGCGACCCCACTCCCGGGGGCCATCCACTCCGGCTGCGGCTTGCCGGAGAGGGGACGCAGCAAACCATCAGCGACAAGGGCCTCCAGGTCCCCCACAGAAACAGTCGAGAATGGCCACGGGTCGCGCGGCAAAACGACGGACACCTTGTCAGCCATCGCCGGACAGAAGCGGTGGCGGCGGAAGGGATGAGGTGCGCGGTTTTCTCTCCTCTGGCTACTCTCTTAGGTTGCGGAAACCAAAGCAGAAGGCAAGCACGAACCGCAGGGTGAAGAACCACCGTTGGCCCCTCTCCCCGATATATAAAGGCTCGGGCGAGGTTCATTCAAAACTTCGCCCGAATCCACTGCGAAATTCAAACTCAGAGGGGGAAATGGTCTTTCTGTTCCTCAAACGGCCCGCGCACGCAACAGACGCCCCGCGAATCGCCGGTCCTGTCGCATTAACTCCCTGGCAGAGCCAGCGACACTGTTGGCAGGCGAGGCAGGCAACGTTTCACCTCTGTCATGATCACCGCATCAAAAAAGGTGCGCCACCATTTTTAAATTCATATCCTTTTCCGTTTCCTCTCTCTCTCTTGCCACAGGGACCGAGAAAGGGGATATTTTGAAAGGGATCCTTCCCCGCGAAGGAAACGGGCCCCCGAGCCCTCCTACTGATCAGGGGTTCGAAGGCTGGCCCCTCGGAAGGGTTCGACAGCTGCCCCAGAGCACTCGAGCTCCACGCCCATTACTGATCAGGGGTTCGAAGGCTGGCCCCTCAGAAGGGTTCGACAGCCGCCCCAGAGCACCCGGGTTCCGCGCCCATTACTGATCAGGGGTTCGAAGGCTGGCCCCTCGAAAGGGTTCGACAGCCGGTCCAGAGCACTCGGGCTTCGTGCCCATTACTGATCAGGGGTTCGAAGGCTGGCCCCTCGAAAGGGTTCGACAGCCGCCCCAGAACACGTAGAGTGAGCGATGACCCTGGGTACGTCCGATACATGGCTGAGGCTCGGGCTACGCTCCCGAGGTACCCTAGGACATTTCCGAGACCAGCGGGAACGACTCATAATGGAATCCCACCGGAGGGAGGCATCGAGCCCTCGGACCCTGTCGAAAAGGGTCCGGGTCCAGCGAATCACCTACAGGTACTTTTGGAGCACGCCTCTGGGCCACAAGCCGACCCCTAACGAATGGGGCACGGGCGTCCATTCGGATCACCCGTTAGCAACTCACTGAAAACACCATGATCGGTGCCCTCCGAGGGTAACGTGGCGCTTTCCCCCCTTCCTCCTTGCGAAAAGGCGACGAAGGGGCGTATAATAAAAGTCGAAACAGTCCTTGATCATCCTCTCACTCCGTGCAGAGGCTCGGGGGCTGCTCTCGCACCTGGCTACGGCCAAACTGTTGACAGCGTCAACAAACCAGCTTCAAAACTCGGAACCTGATCGTGCACCCGGGCTACGGCCAGGCCGCATGAGGGAACAACAGGACCGGCCGAGGCATCACGAAAAGCGTTAAGACCTCATTGGAGTCAAACCACTCCTCCGAGACCTCGGGGGCTACACCCAGCGGGTGCGCTCGCGCGCACCCGTCGGAACAAAGTATAACCGAGAAAGGCCGGTCCCCTCACCAAAAATGCGGCAGAGCCTCGAAGCGAGTGCCTGCACTCCCTTCGAGGCTCGGGGGCTACTGTCGGGTACCGTAATTAGGGGTACCCCCAACACTCCTAATCACGGCTGGTAAACACCTTCAGAGCAAAACCGTGGAGACTGACAGTTTGGGTCAAAGTCAAAGCTTTGTCTACCAAGGGACACGGTCTCGCCTCGCCCGAGCCTGGCCTCGGGCGGAACAGTGGTCCCGGACAAATTCACGTCTCGCCCGAGGGTCTCCTCAGGCAGTGAGTGAACCCTCGGGTCAGCCGAAGGCAAGCCTTGTCGTGCAAGCGACCTTGGCCAAATCGCCTTACCAGCCGACCGTATTGCATGCGCATTTAATGTTGGGATCGCCTGACACCTTATCCTGACACGCGCGCCTCAGTCGGCAAGGTCGAAGTGACCGCAGTCACTTCGCTCTTTCACTGACCGATCTGACAGGAAAACAGCGTCGCCCACCCCGCTCCGGCTGCTGTGCCAACCACCCGGGCGAAACCAACAACGATCAAGTTCAGCCTCCGGCGCAACAGGAAGCTCCGCCTCGCCTGACCCCAGGGCTCGGCCTCGGCCTCAGCCTTGGGAAGAGTCACATCCTCGCCCAACCCTAGGCCTCAGCCCCAGCCTCGGCCTCGGAGGAGCCACCGCCTCGCCCGACCTCAGGCTTGGATCAACCGCGCCACGAGGAATGCACCATTACCCTACTCCTAGCTAGCTCAGGCTACAAAGGAACAAGACCAGCGTCCCATCCATCTTACCCCGGTAACAGGCGATGGTGGTTTCCCGCATGCAACCATGACGTCGGTAGTTCTCAAGCCCCCTACGGAAGCAAGGAGACGTCAGCAGGATCCATGCAGCGCCAACAGCTGTACTGCTACAGGGCTCAAGGCACTTCTCCGACGGCCACGATACTACCTCTATAGGGCTCGAGACGCCCCCCAACGGCCACGTTATTATCTGTACAGGGCTCAGGGCACTTCCCTGCCAGCCACGTTAGCTCCCAGCTACACCCCATTGTACAGCTGGGCATCTCCTTATGTCTATAAAAGGGGGGTTACAGGGCCCCGCGAGGGGGAGGGGAGGGGAAAAACAAACAAAAACGTACGAGCATATGAACACACGAATGCACGGCAGGAGAGACGAGTAGACACACGACAAAGGGACGGGAGAAGACGAGCGGGGGCTGGACCCTCCCTCTCTCTCTTTCGCTCTCTCCTACTCGCTCTCTCTCGCCCTCGCTCTCTCGCAACGCTTGTAACCCCTACTATGAGCACCCTGGTGCAGGATAATACAAGGCTTATTCCCCCACTTGTGTTCCATCTCGCACCAACCCATCTGGGCAGGTGCACGCAGCGACAAATTTACTCGTCGGTCCAGGGACCCCCAGGTCCGAAACCCCAACACTAGCGGAGTCGCCAAAAAGTATGTTGGTGCTGATCCAAACACCAAACACAGGAACGGACCGTCTGGCGGGGCTCTCTACGGAGGCACAGATGGTCTGCTGCACAAGACCGGACGGTCCACGACCTGGCACAGGAGCGGCTCCTCCTCTGCACACTTCCGGATGGTCCGAGCTTGGGGCCGAACGGTCCGCGATAATGCAGAGAGTCTTCTTCTCTGCGAAGAACCCTAAAACTCGCCCTAGAAGAGATCCCATCGAGTGGGAGAGTTCCAAGGGGTTGCTCTGGGTCGGCAGACCACCCGATGCTCCTCTAATCGGTGTGGAGTCGAGTAGAGATTGTTGTGGAAGATTAAACAAGATCTAATTCTAAGGTTAAATTACTCCTACTCCTAGTAATTGGAAGAACGAAAAGGTAAAACTGATAAATAATTTTGATTTGATCGATTGTGGGGGCTTCAATCGGCCGTAGTCCTTCATCTATATAAAGGGGAGGTTTGGACCCGTTATAAGTTGTTTCCCGAGTTAATCACGCAAATTTAGCTAACAAATCCCGCAAGAAACTCGAAACCCTAACTAATTCTGTGCGCGCGAACCGTCCACGCCACCACTACGGACCGTCCGGTCTCCGAGCCGGACGGTCCGCACGCTCAATTTGTGTCCTCAATAGAATGATATATGATTGTCTATTGTCTTGAATGGTGTATGATTGTCCGGAATGAAATTTGTAGGGCTTGTTTGAGAGCAAGGATATATATAAGGAGATTTGAGAGACTAAAATGAATATTTTAGTTCCTCTAATCCCGTTGGCATCCTTGCTCCTAAACAAACCCGTAGTGATTGATGCTCTGCATCACTAAAATTATAGATGCGATAGACCTTATTTGTCTGTGCTTTGCATTTCAGTGACTATATATATATATGGTATACATGACAAGTTATGATCATGAACCAATCATGCTCTGAATCTTCAAGCTAATAAAAAAGCAAAAGTGTATCATGATCATTCAGACAAATTAATATCTTATGCATATAGTTAGGTGTCTGGTAACTTGACAGCTCAAGCAAACCAAATTAATTAACATTATATTGTTCTCTAAACAAAAGCAGTGGAAAAAGGACCTGATACTGGACCCTGTTAGTTACAAGCAGGTCATCTATTATATTGAGAGCATATATAGTAGTAGTAGTAGCAGGGTTCAGGAAAGTACTGTGAGAATGAAAGCAATTAGCCCATGTGCTAATTAATTCGTGATTGTTGCGGGCCAAGCAGGGGGTATGCAGGCACCGAAGGGTTTGCACATGCATCCTACACGAGGTCCTCATCAGACAATGAATGGGACCGCCCGCGTGAAGAAAACGCAGGACCCTGATCCCCGAAGACCACGGTACGGTGAGGTGAGGCCTCCGGATGCGCGCGGACAGGAAAGCCTTCGGTGATCCTGCAAATGAAGGCCATTCTGTCTGTCAACACAGACGACAGAGAAGCCAGCAGCCAGAAAAATCGGCAAAGAAAGGCGGTTGTCGATGGCGACTCTACATTGGACGACGGATATATATGTGTATTCTAGCATATATATTCTCTAGTACGCAGGGGCGGATCTGCGACCGGGGCTGCCTGGGCTGCAGCCCCGGTCGCGGCCCAGTACAAGTGAATAGGTCTACGACAAGCAGACGGGCAGACCGCGTCTCTACCGCTAGCCGCCGCTCGCCGTCTTGGCCTCTCAGGGTCTCGTCGTCTCGCTGTATCTGCCTCCTCTCTCCCTCTCCGGTCGTGGATTCGTGGCGGCGCTGGCCCCGTAGGCCGCAAGCTACCGCAGGCCCGCCTCCGGTCGTGGCCAGGTGCCCAGGTCCTGTCCTCTGTCCTGCTCAGCCGCCAAGCCGCGTGTGGTGTATAGGAAGCCGCAGCGGCTGCCTGCCTCACCCTCACCGGTACCCAGCTAACGAGCCCAGCAAGCAGCAGCCCCATTGTCCAAGCCACCGGAGACATGGAGCATCGCAGAGACGAACAGGAAGCGGAGCAGCGCTGCGTCGCTGCCTGACCAAGCACAAGGTAAATCATGTTTTATTTATTGATTACGTATTTATTTTATTAGCAACTATCAAAATCACAGGAACCAGAGATATACGACCTTCTGTTTAGAAAACTCTAATAAATCATCATCAATAATTAGTAGTAGGTCCTTGGTTCAAGTCTACTTTGGCTTGCGCAGACCAACTGTCCCTAGCTTCGCTGTGGGTTGGGTTGACAGATTGAATGCTGAAAAGGGAGTTGGGCCGACAGGGCATCCATGGTCCAAATCTTGTCTGTCCATCCATCAGAAACATCTGCATCGTCCGCGGTCAAACAATGGAGTCTAGTTCAGTACAATCCCAAGCAAGAAGAAAGTGTGGGTCTAGCCCACAATTCATGCCAAAAAAATCCAAAAGGTTAGTAGCCCCCCTCTTGAATCAATTCTAGATCCGCCACTGCTAGTACGTACATTGGATGGATAGGTACGTATATATATTCTAGCATTTTCTGTACTACTACCCCACTTGCCATGCAATGCAAGAGTGCATAATATATGGATTTCAATATATTTACTATACTAACATATATCATGTGTGTATGTGTGTGAATATTTATATAAAAAAGATTGGCTCCAGTGACATAAAATATTGACTCAGTGATATAAATTTTGATATAATGACTTTAGTAATATACTGTTTATATATGAATTTTCATTTATGAAAATATTAACTTTATCGATATAATTTTTGATACATTGTATATAGATATATGTATATGAATTTTGATCTATTGACTTTAGTGATATGAATTTTGATACATTGTTTGAATTTAGTGATATAAAATTTTTCTCTTGACCACGTATGTGTGTCTAGTGTTATCGTATGTCATGTCATGTGCCATATACCCGAATCACTAGCCCACACACGCCCGTTAAACCATGAGGGTTGGCTCTGATACCATTTGTAACATACCCACTCCTGGACCAGTGATACTCCTTCCAGCCCTATAAAACCATAGGTCATCTCCATGGACCAACACGAGACTGTATGCGTCTGAGAAGACTTCAGGGTTGGTCACTCATCCTAACATTGCTCTAGACCAAGCACGCTTAACATAGAGGTTTTTTTTTGAGACAGACTTCCAAAAACCTTGTTAATATAAGTACTTTGTTATTAATTCTATTATAAGCCTTGGATCAAGACATATCACACACGTTCTTTCTGACTCACGATATTTAAGATTATATGTTAGATCTAAGTCTGCCAATACAATGTTGAATAACGAGTAGGTATCACAGTGGTAGATCAGACCCATTTTACCGGATCTAAAATACAGACTACGTTCCGTCCAGACCCGGCCGGATGATAAACTATAGCGTTGCCCTGCCCTGTTATTTACGTGTTCACAAGTCACAGACTTTTACAGGAAATCAGCAACGTTATTTACGTGTTCAGAAGGGATATATTATATTCCTTGTTATTTTTAGATACTTGGATTCATGGATATCTATGAGTATATTCACTACCGGAATCCGGTCCTTTGTCGAGTGCCGACGGCTTTGCTGAGTGCTTTCTATCGGGAACTCGGCAAAGTAGACTTTGCTGAGAGCCGCACTCGACAAAGTCCTGCGCTCGGTAAAGAGCTTGTTTACCGAGTGCAGGACACTCGGCACAGCGAAGCACTCGGCAAAAACTGCTTTGTCGAGCGTCAAACACTCGGCAAAGATGGCTCTCGGCAAAGGGCCGTTAACGGCCGTTCTAAAGCTGACGGCCGTCAGCCTTTACCGAGGGCCGAGGTCGGCACTCTGCAAAGGACCTTCTTTGCCGAGTGTCAAATATGGCACTCGGCAAATAGTATCTTTACTGAGTGTCTTCTGTGGACACTCGGCAAAGTACATTTTTTTGGCCACTAAACTTTTTGTGGTATGTTCCTACACTATGTAGACCTACATGTACCATTTTGGAACAATTATAACAGTGTTTTCAATAGCTAGTAGATTTAGTTCGTTTATTTGAATTTCTTCGGAAAATTCAGATTTGAACTGCAGATCACTCGAAACTTAGAAAACCGTGCATGCAAAAATAATATCCATACTAGTTACCACAAGTTACGACCGATTTCAGGAGCGCACCGAAAACTTCGAGCACCATGCTCACTCAACATGGCCGTGAACTTGCCATCCAGCTGTTTAAAAATTGTATAAAACACAAAAAAAGTCAGAAAATCATGAAACATGTCCACGTGTCATGATATCATATGTAGAGGCTGTGATAAAAATTTGAAAAAGTTTCGAGAAAGCTGTGATGCACTATGTGTACAAACCTAAGGGATCCACGTTGAAACTCTATGATTTCATGTGTAGTTCTCTTAGGTTTCTACACATAATGTCTCACAACTTTTTTTAAACATTCTAAATTTTTTATCACAGTCTCTACATATGATATCATGACACGTGGACAAGTTTCATGATTTTTCTGACTTTGTTTGTATTTTATACAATTTTTAAACACCTGGATGGCAAGTTCACGACCATGTTGAGTGAGCATGGTGCTCGAAGTTTCCGGTCCGCTCCTGAAATCAGTCGTAACTTGTGCTAACTAGCATGGATATCATTTTTGCATGCACGGTTTTCCAAGTTTTGAGTGACCTGCAGTTCAAATTTGAATTTTCCGAAGAAATTCAAATAAACGAACTAAATCTACTAGCTATTGAAAACACTGTTATAATTGTCTCAAAATGGTACATGTAGGTCTACATAGTGTAGGAACATACCACAAAAAGTTTGGTGGCCAAAATAAAAAAAATAAAAATGTACTTTGTCGAGTGTCAAGGAATGACACTCGGCAAAGTAGCCTTTGCCGAGTGTCACCCAGGGGACACTCAACAAAGAATAGTAAAATAGTCTTTGCCGAGTGTCGCCCAGAAAACACTCGGCACAGTCGTCTTTGCCGAGTGCCCCCGATCTAGCACTCGGCAAAGCGTATTTTAAAATTAAAAAAAATCTTTGCCGAGTGCCCGATCACGGGCACTCGGCAAAGCACGCGTACATAGCACTGGTAAGGACTTCTTCTTCCTCACTCTCTCACTCTCTCCATCGCTACCCATGCCGCGCCGCCGCCATTGCTGCGCCACCGCCAGCCCGCGCCCAAGCCCGCGCCCGTGCTCGTGCCACGCCGCCGCAGCCGTGCCCGTGCCCGCGCCCATGCCCGCGCCCAAGCCATGCCCCGCACCGCCGCAGCCGTGCCTGCACCCAAGCCGTGCCCCGCGCCGCCGCAGCCATGCCCGCACCCAAGCTGTGCCCCGCGCCGCGCCCCGCCGTGCCCAAGCCGTGCCCGCGCCGTGCCCACGCTGTGCCACCGTCGTGCCCACGCTGTGCCCCCACCGTGCCTGCGCCGTGCCCCCGCCGTGCCCCCGCCGTGCCTCCGCCGCGCCGTCGTTCGCCCGGCCGCCGTGCCCTCGCCCGCCCGCCGTCTCGCCCGCGACCCGTCGTCTCGCCCGCGATCCGCCGTCTCGCCCGCAACCAAACCTCCAAGGTGATTGCTTGCTTTCGTTTTATATTGATTTATATGAAATGATTATGTTTAATATTGAGTTAATTATATACGTGTATGATTAGGTTAATATGTAGTCTTGTTGTGTTCAATTTATGTATGTGTATGATTAGGTTAATATGTAGTATTGTTGATTGCCGGCCATCGTGCCGTTGAATTATGTGTGGATGTCAGCCATCGTGCTGATAGTTTTATTTGCAGGATTTCAAAACCTCCCTGTGCAGGGAGGTGCTGCCGAAATTTTCTGTTCCTAGGCTTCTGTTAGAGGATGGAGGACCGTGAGTGGATGTACACGGGCCGTAGAGGAAGGAACGATGTCACCACTGAATGGATTAGAAAGACCGATGATTTCGTGGAACGGGCATATGGTGAAGCTGCTAAAGGAGCGAGTCTAGTCCCATGCCCGTGCAGCAAATGTGCCAACTGGAAAAGAAAACCAAAGAAGGCCATGGTAGAACATATTTGGAAGAATGGATTTACGTCGGGCTATACTCGGTGGATATTTCATGGTGAAGCGCATCGTACGAGTGAGGAGGTGCTGAGACAACGTGTCGAGGATTATGACGCGGATGCGGGGGTAGCGGATATGTTGAACGACTATCAGGAGGCACAGTACATGAGAGGATGTATGGATGACGAGCCAGAGCCAACTGCAAAGGCATTCTACGACATGTTCGACGCGGCACAGAAGCCCCTTCACGGTCAGACAAAGGTTTCTCAACTGGATGCCATTGGGCGTGTAATGGCGTTCAAGTCGCAGCACAGCATGAGTAGAGACGCATTCGATGGCTTGTTGACGGTTATTGGGAGCCTGCTTCCGGATGATCACGTTTTGCCAAAAAGCATGTACGAGGCACAGAAACTCCTTCGTGCACTCAAGATGACGTATGAGCAGATTCATGCTTGTCCGAAGGGCTGCGTGCTATTTAGGAAAGAATACGTGGAGGCAAAGTACTGTCCCAAGTGTAAATCGTCTAGGTTCATGGAGGTAGACTCTGGTGATGGACAGAAGAGGCAGCTCGACATCCCCTTGACAATCCTACGACACCTTCCGTTCATACCAAGGATCCAGCGTCTGTACATGACAGAGGAATCCGCGAAACAGATGACATGGCACAAAAATGGAAAACGATACAATCCTGACAAGATGATGCACGCATCCGATGGTGAAGCATGAAAACACTTTGATGCCATTCACCGTGAGAAAGCCAAAGAGGCTCGTAATGTACGTGTTGCGTTGGCCACAGATGGGTTCAATCCCTATGGAATGAGCGATGCCCCGTACACATGTTGGCCCATGTTTGTTATCCCAATCAATCTCCCCCCTGGTGTGTGCTTTCAAAGGTAGAATATATTCGTGTCGTTGATAATTCTCGGACACCCGGGGAATAAAATGGGTGTGTACATGGAGCCTTTGATCGATGAATTGGTACGTGCCTGGGAGGAAGGGGTATGGACGTATGATCGAGCTACAAAGACAAACTTCAGAATGCATGTTTGGTACCAATACTCCATGCATGACTTACCGGCGTATGGGCTATTCTGCGCCTGGTGTGTTCACGGTAAGTTCCCATGCCCAGTTTGCAAGGAAGCTCTTAGGTTCATTTGGTTGAAAAAGGGTGGCAAATATTTGTCCTTCGATAAACATCGACAATTTCTCCCTCCTGACCATCCATTCTGCCTAGACATCAAGAACTTTACGAAAGGTGTCGTAGTGACAGATCGCCCACCTGCAACGATGACTGGTGCCGAAATTCGTCAACAGATAGATGGGATCGTGGCCAATACAGAAGGTGGTTTTGTGGGATATGGTGAGCAGCATATGTGGACACATAAGTCTGGCTTGACTCGGCTCCCCTATTTTGATGACCTGCTCCTTCCACACAACATTGATGTGATGCACACTGAAAAGAATGTTGCCGAGGCACTGTGGGCAACAATTATGGACATTCCTGATAAGTCAAAGGATAACGTGAAGGCAAGAGTGGATCTGGCAGCGTTATGTGATAGACCACACCTAGAGATGAAGCCGCCAAGTGGCGGAAAGACGTGGAGAAGGCCTAAGGCCAATTTCGTCCTAAGCAGGGCCCAGAGAAAGGAAGTACTTCAATGGATCAAGATGTTGATGTTCCCTGATGGGTATGCAGCTAACCTGAGTAGGGGTGAACTTATCTACTATGCGAGTCTTAGGGATGAAGAGTCATGACTTCCACATATGGATTGAACGGATTCCTTCTGCGATGGTTCGAGGCTATGTCCCTGAGCAAGTCTGGCTAGCGCTTTCAGAGTTGAGCTATTTCTTCCGTCAGCTTTGTGCAAAAGAGTTATCTCGGACCGTGGTTGCAGACTTGGAAAGATTGGCACCCGTGTTACTGTGTAAGCTTGAGAAGATATTTCCACCCTACTTGTTCAATCCAATGCAGCATTTGATTCTTCATCTCCCCTATGAGGCACGAATGGGGGGGGCGTGCAGGGATGTTGGTGCTATCCAATCGAGAGATGTCTAAAGACTATTCGAAAGAAATATAGAAATAAATGCAAAATCGAGGCTTCCATTGCATAGGCATACATTCTAGAGGAAATCTCTCCGGGCGGGTGGCGGATTGAACCCGCCCTAAATCCTAAGAAGAGGAGGGGCCTAAGCGTTTTGCTTGTTACGAAACTGGTGGATGAACACACAAGAACACGCGAGGGTTTAGAGTGGTTCGGGCCGCCAGAGCGTAATACCCTACTCCACTGTGTGATGTATTGCTTGAGAACTTGTAAGAACTTGTGAGTGTCTGTGTGAGCCTAAGATTGGATCTCCTTGTAACGCCGCATGCCTCCCCTTTTATAGGGGAAGGGGGCATGCACAAAGGTACTGAGCCCTGACATGCGGGCCCAGGGACATAGCGAATACAACACATGGAGCCACAAATGTCCGCTGCTGGGGCAATCTTCTAGTATCCTGACACCCGAGATCTGCATATCCTCACCGTGCAGGGAAGGCTTCTTGTAGAAGGGATGATGAGTACAGTGCGCCGCTCGGCACGGGCGTACTGTTCACCAACAGACCGGTCAGGCGTGCCGTCTGCTGGATGACCTTGACGTCGTCTGCCAGCGAATTGGACAGGTCGCATTAAATGCTAGGAGGGCACGTCACCCGTTAGCGTGGTTGCAGGCGACGCATCCTCTCCACAATAAATACAGAGGCTGCATGGCTTAATGGGCTTTACGTTAGGCTCGGCCCGTTGGCTTATGTCACGGGCCACAAGCCACACGTCAGCAGCGGGGAGCGCAGGGCAAGGCCTGGACATGTGCCAGCACCGGACCCCTACTCATGCCAGGGTCCTCATCCCGGGACCTTGCTAAGGCTCGGACCTTACTCAGAGGGGGACTAGGGCCCTCCCAAGGGACCCGGCGTGCCTTCTTGGGGGCTCTGGACTTGCACGCATAGGGGTCCGATGTCCTTCTGTGGAGGTCTGGACCCAACGATGAATACTAGGATGGACTACCTTTCCTTGCCATGTGGCGCCCTTGGACCTGCCCATGTGGTGGGGCTGGGCGCCATTCTCCGCGTGGCCTTGAGGTGTTGCACGGGTGCGCGGCTACTTTATACTGTAGTAGAGGGTACCCCTGATTGAGGGTACTGACAGTGGCCCTCGGGCCTACCTCAGGGGAGGATGCGAGCCTGCAGGTGGGGCCAGAGTCTGATTGGCAATCTGCCTGCTGCTCCTGTGGGCTTGTTGGTGCAATTACTACTGGCCCGCCTATGGCTATGCCGACTGTCACGCTCGTTCCTACGGCTGACTGGCTCGTGTCCTTCGTACTTAATGTCATTGTTGGGCCATGCGTGGGGTGCCTCGAGTCGCTGCATCGGTTCTGAAAACTTATCTTTTTAGTCTTCTGCGACGGTCCCGAGGGGACGCGGCATTGGCGCAAGTGGCGGTGCGATTTTCCCGCACCCAGTAACCGGCGCGCCGGTGTCATGACATGTGGGCCTGGGTCCGCATGTTGGACCGCCGATTGTAGCGAAGCTGAGGGAGCGCACAACCATGGGGCGGTTGTTCGCTTCCTGTGTGACGGTTCGCCTTCTTGACCGCCGGTTTTGGCGAAAATGAAGAGGTGCCTAACCGTGGGGCGATTGCACGCTCCCTGTGTGGCGGTTCGTCTTTC
The DNA here is from genome assembly GCA_029449295.1 of Zea luxurians. Taxonomy (NCBI): domain Eukaryota; kingdom Viridiplantae; phylum Streptophyta; class Magnoliopsida; order Poales; family Poaceae; genus Zea; species Zea luxurians. The sequence goes on along the minus strand of JAOPSE010000082.1, from coordinate 5,431,034 downwards.
CGGCCGCTGGTTGCTCCGAAGGTGCAGGGGCGTATAACCACGGGGCGGTTGCGCGCTCCTTGTGTGGTGGTTTGCCTTCTTCGTGCTTCAGGCCAGCCTATATGACGCGTGGGGCCTGGCCCCCGTGTCATAGGGTGGGATCCTCGGTGTGCACCGAGGGAGACTTTGCCCGTGACGCTCCAGGGCGCAAGAGGGGAAATCTCCCTTTAAAAAGGGATCGATCTCTCGGGTAGTAGTCATGCCTTGCTCCTCTTGCATCCTTCGCAACCTTCCGCCTTCTGGGCCTCTGGATGGGGCGCGCCGGTATTCGCTAGAGGGAAACGCGTTAGAGCCATCCCCTCCGGCGGTCTCATCGTCGGGGAGCCTGCGCTCGCAGTGGGGCTGTCGATCTTGTCTTTTTCTTGCTGCTGTTAGAGGAGCACAACCCTGTGGGGGTCGATGCTCTTCCGCCATTGCTCGGCTTCAAGGATTTTCATCATGCAGCCCGGCTGCAGTCCCCCGCCAGTGGCCATCCAGAAGGATGACCACCAGCCTCGTGGTGGGGAGAAGCAAGCCGGGCTACGGCCTCCCCCCACCCTCAGCTTCAAGGATGTTCATCATCCTCGCTGGGGTGGAGGGCGAGCCAAGTCGAGGCCCTACCCTCCGCGTGGGCTGGTGATCCGCTTCTTCCTCCAGCATTCGGAGGAGAAGGATGTTCACTAGCCTTGCGGAGGAGGCGAACCTCGGCTACGCGGGGCCGGCTGGCTGCAAGCCGTCAGCTGCAGCATGTCTGGCCCTTTGGGCTGGATGGCTTCAGCGCCGCCTCCGACATTGCCTCCTGTCGTCTGGCTGGGGCGTGGCTGTCCGTCCACCACACGAGCGACGGTCGCGCCGTGCGTGGGTCCGCCACATCCACAGCTTCTCCTGCCCGCCGGCCGCACTGGGGGTCGTACAAGATGTCGTACACCGCGAGGGTGGCGGCTGCGTGCTTGGATGGTCTTGTCCTCACTCCCGTGGGAGGACGGGAGCGAGGACCCCTTCGTGCGTGCTGAGGCAGCCGCCACCGACCGGTGCAGAGGTGGTCGCTGTCATCGGTGCTGAGGTGGTCGTCGCCGCTGGTGAGGCTGCCCGTTGCAGAGGTGGTTGCCTCCGCTGGCGAGACCATCAAAGCCACCTACCGCCGAGTCCCCGACTCTTTGGCTTTAATGGCCTCGTTGTCACCCCCCGTAGTAGGACGGGGGCGAGGACCTCCTCGCAATGGCGCACACCCAGAGGTGGTCGCCTGCTGCTGGCAAGCCGCTCGGAGCGGAGGTGGTCGTCGCTGCTGGTGCAGAGGTGGACGCTGCCGCCGGCAATCCGTTGATGCAGAGGTGGTCGCCGCTGCTGGTGAGGCTGCCCGGAGCCAGCTTCCAGCGTGACTCCTGCTGGTGCAGCGTAGTCCATTCCTGCAGAAATGGAACTAGGGCCCCGCTTGTAAGGGAATGTAGTAACATATGTTTGCATGAAAGCAGAATGTAATATAACATATGTACGCAGGACTTTAGTCTGGGAAGCCAAGTTGTGTGTCCGGACCCCCTGGATGGTGGTTCTAGGTACTAGGACACCTGCTGCAGGGTGGTGGAGCGTGCAGGCCCACAGTACGGGACCAGGTGAAAGTCGCCTAGAGGGGGGTGAATAGGGCGAAACTGAAATTCTCAAAAATAATCACAACTACAAGCCGGGTTAGCGTTAGAAATATAATAGAGTCCGCGAGAGAGGGTGCAAAACAAATCGCAAGCGAATAAAGAGTGAGACACGTGGATTTGTTTTACCGAGGTTCGGTTCTCGCAAACCTACTCCCCGTTGAGGAGGCCACAAAGGCCGGGTCTCTTTCAACCCTTACCCTCTCTCAAACGGTCCCTCGGACCGAGTGAGCTTTCTCTTCTCAATCACTTGGAACACAAAGTTCCCACAAGGACCACCACAAGATTGGTGTCTCTTGCCTCAATTACAAGTGAGTTTGATCGCAAGAAAGAATCAAGAAAGAAAGAAAGCAATCCAAGCGCAAGAGCTCGAAAGAACACAAGCAAATCTCTCTCACTAATCACTAGGGCGTTGTGTGGAGTTTGGAGAGGATTTGATCACTTTGGTGTGTCTAGAATTGAATGCTGGAGCTCTTGTAAGTAGTTGAGAAGTGGAAAACTTGGATGCAATGAATGGTGGGTGGTTGGGGGTATTTATAGCCCCAACCACCAAACTAGCCGTTTGGTGAGGCTGTCTGTCGAATGGCGCACCGGACAGTCCGGTGCACACCGGACATGTCCGGTGCGACAGCCACGTCACCAGACCGTTGGGTTCTGACCGTTGGAGCTCTGACTTCTGGGCCCGCCTGGATGTCCGGTGGCGCACCGGACATGTACTGTAGAGTGTCCGGTGCGCCAGCATGGGCGTGCCTGCCCTCTGCGCGCGCTGGCACGCATTTAATGCGCCGCAGGTAGCCGTTGGCGCCAGAAGTAGCCGTTGCCCCGCAGTTACACCGGACAGTCCGGTGTACACCGGACATGTCCGGTGCATTATAGCGGAGCAGCCGAAGCGAATTCCCGAGAGTGGCGAGTTCGGAGCCGCGACTTCGTGGAGCACCAGACACTGTCCGGTGTACACTGGACAGTCCGGTGAATTATAGCGCGCCGGCTTCCGAGAATTCCCGAAGGTGAAGAGTTTGAAGTCGGTCTTCCCTGGTGCACCGGACAGTCCGGTGCGCCAGACCAGAGATGCCTTCGGTTGTCCCTTTGCTCTTTTGTTGAACCCAATATTTGGTCTTTTTATTGGCTAAGTGTGAACCTTTGGCACCTGTATAACTTATACACTAGAGCAAACTAGTTAGTCCAATGATTTGTGTTGGGCAATTCAACCACCAAAATTAATTAGGGACTAGGTGTAAGCCTAATTCCCTTTCAATCTCCCCCTTTTTGGTGATTGATGCCAACACAAACCAAAGCAAATATAAAAGTGCAGAATTGGACTAGTTTGCAAAATGTAAGTGCAAAGGTTGCTTGGAATTGAGCCAATAAATATTACTTACTAGATATGCATGGATTGTTTCTTTATTTTTTTTAACATTTTGGACCACGCTTGCACCACATGTTTTGTTTTTGCAAATTCTTTTTGTAAATCCTTTTCAAAGTCCTTTTGCAACATAGTCAAAGGTAGATGAAAAAGATTTTTGCAAAGCATTTTCAAGTTTGAAATTTTCTCCCCTTGTTTAAAATGCTTTTCCTTTGACTAAACAAAACTCCCCCTCAAATAAATTCTCCTCTTAGTGTTCAAGAGGGTTTTAAGATATCAAATTTGAAAATACTACTTTCTCCCCCTTTAGAACACAAAGAGATACCAATTTGAGATTTACCAATGAAAAATCATCAATTTTTAAAATTAGGGTGGTGGTGCGGTCCTTTTGCTTTGGGCCAATACTTTCTCCCCCTTTGGCATGAATCGCCAAAAACGGATACTTGGAATGAAATATAGGCCCTTTCCTAATTATTTTCTCCCCTTTGGCAAATAAAACATATGAGTGAAAATTATACCAAAGATGGAGGGTGATGCGGAGCGACGGCGAAGGATGAGTAGTAGAGTGGACTGGAAGCCTTTGTCTTCGCCGAAGACTCCAATTCCCTTTCAATATACCTATGACTTGGTTTGAAATACACTTGAAAACACATTAGTCATAGCATATATCAAAGAGACATGATCAAAGGTATACTTATGAGCTATGTGTGCAAGTTTAGCAAAAGAAGTTCCTAGAATCAAGAATATTGAGCTCATGCCTAAGTTTGGTAAATGTTTGTTCATCAAGAGGCTTGGTAAAGATATCGGCTAATTGATCTTTAGTGTTAATGTATGAAATCTCGATATCCCCCTTTTGTTGGTGATCCCGAAGAAAATGATACCGAATGGCTATGTGTTTAGTGCGGCTATGCTCAACGGGATTATCCGCCATGCGGATTGCACTCTCATTATCACATAGAAGAGGAACTTTGGTTAGTTTGTAACCGTAGTCCCGCAGGGTTTGCCTCATCCAAAGCAATTGCGCGCAACAGTGGCCTGCGGCAATATACTCGGCTTCGGCGGTAGAAAGAGCAACCGAATTTTGCTTCTTTGAAGCCCAAGACACCAAGGATCTTCCCAAGAACTGGCAAGTCCCCGATGTGCTCTTTCTATTAATCTTACACCCCGCCCAATCGGCATCCGAATAACCAATCAAATCAAATGTGTATCCCTGAGGGTACCAAAGCCCAAACTTAGGAGTATAAGCCAAATATCTCAAGATTCGTTTTATGGCCGTAAGGTGTGATTCCTTAGGGTCGGCTTGGAATCTTGCACACATGCATACGGAAAGCATAATGTCCGGTCGAGATGCACATAAATAAAGCAATGAACCAATCATCGACCGGTATACCTTTTGATCCACGAACTTACCTCCCGTGTCGAGGTCGAGATGCCCATTTGTTCCCATGGGAGTCTTGATGGGCTTGGCATCCTTCATTCCAAACTTGCTTAGAATGTCTTGAGTATACTTCGTTTGGCTAATGAAGGTGCCTTCTTGGAGTTGCTTGACTTGGAATCCTAGAAAATATTTCAACTCCCCCATCATAGACATCTCGAATTTTTGTGTCATGATCCTACTAAATTCTTTACATGTAGATTCGTTAGTAGACCCAAATATAATATCATCAACATAAATTTGGCACACAAACAAATCATTGTCAAGAGTTTTAGTGAATAAAGTAGGATCGGCCTTGCCAACTTTGAAGCCATTAGCAATAAGAAAATCTCTAAGGCATTCATACCATGCTCTTGGGGCTTGCTTGAGCCCATAAAGCGCCTTATAGAGCCTATAAACATGGTTAGGGTACTCACTGTCTTCAAAGCCGGGAGGTTGCTCAACATAGACCTCCTCCTTGATTGGTCCGTTGAGGAAGGCACTCTTCACGTCCATTTGGTAGAGCTTGAAGCCATGGTAAGTAGCATAGGCCAATAATATACGAATTGACTCAAGCCTAGCTATGGGTGCATAGGTTTCACCAAAATCCAAACCTTCGACTTGAGAATACCCCTTGGCCACGAGTCGAGCTTTGTTCCTTGTCACCACACCATGCTCATCTTGCTTGTTGCGGAAGACCCACTTGGTTCCTACAACATTTTGATTAGGACGTGGAACTAAATGCCATACCTCGTTCCTTGTGAAGTTGTTGAGCTCCTCTTGCATCGCCATCACCCAATCCGAATCTTGTAGTGCTTCCTCTACCCTATGTGGCTCAATAGAGGAAACAAAAGAGTAATGCTCACAGAAATGTGCAACACGAGATCGAGTGGTTACCCCCTTATGAATGTCACCGAGGATGGTGTCGACGGGGTGATCTCGTTGTATTGCTTGGTGGACTCTTGGGTGTGGCGGCCTTGGTTCTTCATCCTCCTTGTCTTGATCATTTGCATCTCCCCCTTGATCATTGCCGTCATCTTGAGGTGGCTCATCTCTTGGATCTTCTCCTTCATCAACTTGAGCTTCGTCCTCAATTTGGGTTGGTGGAGATGCTTGAGTGGAGGAGGATGGTTGATCTTGTGCATGTGGAGGCTCTCTGGATTCCTTAGGACACACATCCCCAATGGACATGTTCCTTAGCGCTATGCATGGAGCCTGTTCTTCACCTATCTCATCAAGATCAACTTGCTCTACTTGAGAGTCGTTAGTCTCATCAAACACAACGTCACAAGAAACTTCAACAAGTCCTGAGGACTTGTTAAAGACTCTATATGCCCTTGTGTTAGAGTCATATCCTAGTAAAAAGCCTTCTACAGTTTTAGGAGCAAATTTAGATTTTCTACCTCTTTTGACAAGAATAAAACATTTGCTACCAAAAACTCTAAAATATGAAATATTTGGCTTTTTACCGGTTAGGAGTTCATAGGATGTCTTCTTGAGGATTCGGTGTAGATATAACCGGTTGATGGCGTAGCAGGCGGTGTTGACCGCCTCGGCCCAAAACCGATCTGGTGTCTTGTACTCATCAAGCATGGTTCTTGCCATGTCCAATAGAGTTCGATTCTTCCTTTCCACTACACCATTTTGTTGTGGGGTGTAGGGAGAGGAGAACTCATGCTTGATGCCCTCTTCCTCAAGAAAGTCTTCAATTTGAGAGTTCTTGAACTCCGTCCCATTGTCGCTTCTGATTTTCTTGATCCTTAACTCGAACTCATTTTGAGCCCTTCTCAAGAATCCTTTTAAGGTCTCTTGGGTATGGGATTTTTCCTGCAAAAAGAACACCCAAGTGAAGCGAGAATAATCATCCACAATAACTAGACAGTACTTACTCCCGCCGATGCTTATGTAAGCGATCGGGCCGAATAAATCCATGTGTAGGAGCTCCAGTGGCCTGTCACTTGTCATTATGTTCTTGTGTGGATGATGAGTGCCAACTTGCTTCTCGGCTTGGCATGCACTACAAATCCTGTCTTTCTCAAAATGAACATTTGTTAGCCCTAAAATGTGCTCTCCCTTTAGAAGCTTATGAAGATTCTTCATTCCAACATGGGCTAGTCGGAGGTGCCAGAGCCAACCCATGTTAGTCTTAGCAATTAAGCAAGTGTCGAGTTCAGCTCTATCAAAATCTACCAAGTATAGCTGACCCTCTAACACTCCCTTAAAAGCTATTGAATCATCAATTCTTCTAAAGACAGTGACACCTACATCAGTGAATAGACAGTTGTAGCCCGTTTGACATAATTGCGAAACGGAAAGCAAATTGTAATCTAAAGAATCTACAAGAAAAACATTGGAAATGGAATGGTCAGGAGATATAGCTATTTTACCCAAACCTTTGACCAAACCTTGATTTCCATCCCCGAATGTGATAGCTCGTTGGGGATCTTGGTTTTTCTCGTAGGAGGAGAACATTTTCTTCTCCCCTGTCATGTGGTTTGTGCACCCGCTGTCGATGATCCAACTTGAGCCCCCGGATGCATAAACCTACAAAACAATTTTAGTTCTTGACTTTAGGTACCCAAACGGTTTTGGGTCCTTTGGCATTAGAAACAAGAACTTTGGGTACCCAAACACAAGTCTTAGAGCCCTTGTGTTTGCCCCCAACAAACTTGGCAACTACCTTGCCGGATTTGTTAGTAAGCACATAAGATGCATCAAAAGTCTTAAATGAAATGTCATGTTCATTTGATGCACTAGGAGTTTTCTTTCTAGGCAACTTAGCACGGGTTGGTTGCCTAGAGCTAGATGTCTCACCCTTATACATAAAAGCATGGTTAGGGCCAGAGTGAGACTTCCTAGAATGAATTCTCCTAATTTTGCTCTCGAGATAACCGGCAGGGTACAAAATGTAACCCTCGTTATCCTGAGGCATGGGAGCCTTGCCCTTAACAAAATTAGACAATCTTTTAGGAGGGGCACTAAGTTTGACATTGTCTCCCCTTTGGTAGCCAATGCCATCCTTGATGCCAGGGCGTCTCCCATTATAGAGCATACTTCTAGCAAATTTATACTTTTCATTTTCTAAGTTATGCTCGGCAATTTTAGCATCTAATATTGCTATATGATCATTTTGTTGTTTAATTAAAGCCATATGATCATGAATAGCATCAATATCAACATCTCTACATCTAGTGCAAATAGAAACATGCTCAACAGTAGATGTAGAGGGTTTGCAAGATTTTAATTCTACAACCTTAGCATGTATTATATCATTTTCACTTCTAAGGTTAGAAATAGTAACATTGCAAACATCAAGATCTTTAGCCTTAGCAATCAATTTCTCATTCTCATTTCTAAGGCTAGCAATAGAGACATTCAACTCATCAATCCTAGCAAGTAAATCAACATTATCATTTCTAGGATTGGAAGTTGAATCAATACAAACATGAGAATCAACCTTAGCAATTAATTTAGCATTTTCATTTCTAAGGTTGGCAATAGTGTCATGGCATGTGCTTAGCTCACTAGATAATTTCTCACATTTTTCTACCTCAAGAGCATAAGCATTCTTAACCTTAACATGTTTCTTGTTTTCCTTAATTAGGAAGTCCTCTTGGGAATCCAAAAGGTCATCCTTTTCATGAATAGCACTAATTAACTCATTTAATTTTTCCTTTTGTTCCATGTTAAGGTTGGCAAAAAGGGTACGCAAATTATTTTCCTCATCACTAGCATTATCATCACTAGAGGACTCATATTTAGTGGAGGATTTAGATTTAACCTTCTTCCTTTTGCCGTCCTTTGCCATGAGGCACTTGTGGCCGACGTTTGGGAAGAGGAGTCCCTTGGTGACGGCGATGTTGGCGGCGTCCTCGTCGTCGGAGGAGGAGTCGGTGGAGCTCTCGTCGGAGTTCCACTCGCGGCACACGTGGGCATCGCCGCCCCTCTTCTTGTGGTACCTCTTCTTTTCTCTCCTCTTGCCCTTCTTGTCGTTATCCCTATCACTGTCACTTGATAATGGACATTTAGCAATAAAGTGACCGGGCTTACCACACTTGTAGCAATCCTTCTTGGAACGGGATTTGTAGTCCTTCCCCTTCCGTTGCTTGAGGATTTGGCGAAAGCTTTTGATGATTAAAGCCATCTCCTCATTGTCGAGCTTGGAGGTGTCAATTGGTTGTCTACTCGGTGTAGACTCCTCCTTCTTCTCCTCTGTCGCCTTAAATGCCACCGGTTGTGCTTCGGATGTGGAGGGTTCATCAAGCTCGTTGATCTTCTTTGAGCCTTTAATCATACATTCAAAGCTCACAAAATTCCCGATTACTTCCTCGGGAGTCATTAGTGTGTATCTAGGATTACCACGAATTAATTGAACTTGAGTGGGGTTAAGGAATATGAGAGATCTTAGAATAACCTTAACCACCTCGTGGTCGTCCCACTTCTTGCTCCCGAGGTTGCGCACTTGGTTCACCAAGGTTTTGAGCCGGTTGTACATATCTTGTGGCTCCTCCCCTTGGCGAAGACGAAAACGACCGAGCTCCCCCTTGATCGTTTCCCGCTTGGTGATCTTGGTGAGTTCATCACCCTCGTGCGCGGTCTTGAGTAGGTCCCAAATCTCCTTCGCACTCTTCAACCCTTGCACTTTGTTATATTCCTCTCTACTTAGAGAGGCGAGAAGTATGGTTGTGGCTTGGGAGTTGAAGTGCTCGATTTGGGCCACTTCGTCCGTATCATAATCTTCATCCCCTACGGATGGTACCTGTGCTCCAAACTCAACAACATTCCATATACTTTTGTGGAGTGAGGTTAGATGAAATTTCATTAAATCACTCCACCTAGCATAATCTTCGCCATCAAAGGTTGGCGGTTTGCCTAATGGAACGGAAAGTAATGGAGTATGTCTAGATGTACGAGGGTAGGGTAAGGGGATCTTACTAAACTTCTTGCGCACTTGGCGCTTAGAAGTTACGGACGGCGCGTCGGAGTCGGAGGTTGATGTTGATGAAGTATCAGTCTCGTAGTAGACCACCTTCCTCATCCTCTTTTTCTTGTCCCCACTCCGATGCGGCTTGTGGGAAGAGGATTTTTCCTTCTTCTCTTTGTGGTGAGAAGAAGAAGATCTTTTCTCCTTCCGTTTGGAGGAGTCCTTCTTCTTCTCCTTCCTCTTGGTGCGGGACTCTTCCGATGAAGTGCTCCCGTGGCTCGTAGTGGGCTTGTCGCCGGTCTCCATCTCCCTCTTGGTGTGATCTCCCGACATCACTTCGAGCGGTTAGGCTCTAATGAAGCACCGGGCTCTGATACCAATTGAAAGTCGCCTAGAGGGGGGTGAATAGGGCGAAACTGAAATTCTCAAAAATAATCACAACTACAAGCCGGGTTAGCGTTAGAAATATAATAGAGTCCGCGAGCGAGGGTGCAAAACAAATCGCAAGCGAATAAAGAGTGAGACACGTGGATTTGTTTTACCGAGGTTCGGTTCTCGCAAACCTACTCCCCGTTGAGGACGCCACAAAGGCCGGGTCTCTTTCAACCCTTACCCTCTCTCAAACGGTCCCTCGGACCGAGTGAGCTTTCTCTTCTCAATCACTTGGAACACAAAGTTCCCACAAGGACCACCACAAGATTGGTGTCTCTTGCCTCAATTACAAGTGAGTTTGATCGCAAGAAAGAATCAAGAAAGAAAGCAATCCAAGCGCAAGAGCTCAAAAGAACACAAGCAAATCTCTCTCACTAATCACTAGGGCGTTGTGTGGAGTTTGGAGAGGATTTGATCACTTTGGTGTGTCTAGAATTGAATGCTAGAGCTCTTGTAAGTAGTTGAGAAGTGGAAAACTTGGATGCAATGAATGGTGGGTGGTTGGGGGTATTTATAGCCCCAACCACCAAACTAGCCGTTTGGTGAGGCTGTCTGTCGAATGGCGCACCGGACAGTCCGGTGCACACCGGACATGTCCGGTGCGACAGCCACGTCACCAGACCGTTGGGTTCTGACCGTTGGAGCTCTGACTTCTGGGCTCGCCTGGATGTTCGGTGGCGCACTGGACATGTACTGTAGAGTGTCCGGTGCGCCAGCATGGGCGTGCCTGCCCTCTGCGCGCGCTGGCGCGCATTTAATGCGCCGCAGGTAGCCATTGGCGCCAGAAGTAGCCGTTGCCCCACAGTTACACCGGACAGTCCGGTGTACACCGGACATGTCCGGTGCATTATAGCGGAGCAGCCGAAGCGAATTCCCGAGAGTGGCGAGTTCGGAGCCGCGACTTCGTGGAGCACCGGACACTGTTCGGTGTACACCGAACAATCCGGTGAATTATAGCGCGCCGGCTTCCGAGGATTCCCGAAGGTGAAGAGTTTGAAGTCGGTCTTCCCTGGTGCACCGGACAGTCCGGTGCGCCAGACCAGAGGTGCCTTCGGTTGTCCCTTTGCTCTTTTGTTGTACCCAATATTTGGTCTTTTTATTTGCTAAGTGTGAACCTTTGGCACCTGTATAACTTATACACTAGAGCAAACTAGTTAGTCCAATGATTTGTGTTGGGCAATTCAACCACCAAAATTAATTAGGGACTAGGTGTAAGCCTAATTCCCTTTCACCAGGCTAAGCGGCTACACGGCTCCGGACCACCCCAGGAGGCAAGCGTCTCTTCTCTAGTTCCGGACCCCAAGTTGTCGGACGTACATGACTTATAGCTCTAAATACTAGGGCACCCGTCACGGAGTGGTGGAGTGTGCAGGATTTTGGGCACGGAACCAGGCTAACCGGCCACACAGGCTCCGGACCATCCCATGGAACGGGTACCCGTTCTTTAGAATCGGTCTCTAGGCTTTTTCCTGTTTTTTGTAGGGTACTTTTGAGTATTAAAGCAGTGTTTAATACTTATCTGTTTATCGCTCGTTTCTGCTGTGTGCGACGTTACGTTGTTGACTCCCCCTGGTACCTGGCCCCCCGCCTGGGATGCAGGCTTGATGTGTCGAGATTGGATACCAGCGCGTCTGAAAGAGTTGTCAACAATCCTCGGGAGGCAGTTTCGCCGAGACCTGGATCTGTACACAGCTTTAGCTAAGGAGCGTTAGCAGTACACATGTAGGACCCGTCATCTGACACTAGCCATCCTTTGATAAATGCTCGGGACTTGCAGGGTCTAGCCTGGGGGAGCCAAGTTGTGCGTCCAGACCCCTGGATGGTGGTTCTAGGTACTAGGACACCTGTCACAGAGTGGTGGAGCATGCAGGCCCACGGTACGGGACGAGGCTGAGCGGCTACACGGCTCCGGACCACCCCAGGAGACAAGTGTATCTTCTCTAGTTCCGGACCCCAGGTTGTCGGACCCACAGGACTTATAGCTCCAAATACTAGGGTACCCGTCACGGAGTGGTGGAGTGCGCAGGGTTTCGGGTACGGAACCAGGCTAACCGGCCACACAGGCTCCGGACCACCCCATGGAACGGGCTCCCATTCTCCAGAGCCGGCCCCTAGGTTGTCGGGCCCTCCTGCTTTCGTATAGAGGTTCTAAACTGTAAGCCTGGTTGTTCAATTCAGATGTCATCATGCCTGATAGGATGGGAACTGATCGGATGGGTTAGATAAAATACAATCCGGAGACTGCAGGATAAGACCTTGGAGTAGTAGGATAATACTATCATAGAGGTACACCTGAGAGGGTAGTTTTCCTTTATAACTTATCATGCATGGGTGCGGACCAACAGGCTGGGTTTATGGGGATAGATCCCACCGGGTTGGCGTACACGTATGCATTACCTAGTTACAAAAGGGAAACACTTCGACCCCTCAGACTTGCTCTATAGATAAAACTTACAGAGATGTTCCGGCACCGGGGGAGGCACTCCTTCAGTCGTAGCTAGACAGCTGCCCTCGGGTCGGAGTATTCCCGTTACCTTGAAGGGTCCTTCCCAGCTGGGGGAGTGTTGCGGAGCCCTAATTTGGTTTGTACTTCCGTAAGATTAGGTCCCGACCCCGGGTTTCCATCTGCGTTTGACGAAGGAGCCGCCGTCTTTGGCTGTAGTCATTCCTGGATGAACCTGTCAGAAGTCTGGACCCGTGGGAAATCCAGAAGGGTTTCCGAAGGAAGGCAGGCTTCAGCTTCGTAGGCCGGGGGACATGGGGTCCCACCGGTGGTCCGTCTAGTTGTCGCCATCGGAGTGGGAGTCCCTAGTGAAGACATCCTTTAGGTCCCCTTCGGGTGACTGATACCCGAGGTCTCGCTCAACCGCGACTACCTCGCTGTCGTCGACCTTTTCCTTGCCAGGGCAGCGATGAGGTGGGGAGCCGTCCTTGGAAGACTGCTCACGCCGCTCGCTGATGCGTTCGCTGACACGTTTTGTGAGATCAATGATCTCGCGACACTCCACGGCGCTATGGCGACCGTTGGGGTGTACAGGGCATGAGCCGCTGTTACCCCTTTGCGGCCGTGGGCGTTTGTTGCGATCGCCCTAGCCACCGGTCGTAGCTGCAATGACCAGCGCGGTAGACTGCGGCCTTTCGTAGCCGCGGGCCTTCCTTTTCTTTTTGCCGTCCTAGGGCGGCACCCGAGCCACCCGTTTGGGTAGTCTTGGCTTGCGGGGCTGAGTGCCATGCACGGCCCTCGGTGGCTCTGGCGCACTTATCAGCCAGAGCGAAGAGCGTGGGGGACAGTCTCCACGTCATGTGTGGCCAACTTCTCCAACATTTTCTTATCACGTACCCCCTGTCGGAAGGTCGTGATGATGGAGGCATCGGAAATATGAGGTATAGTACCTCGTACCTTGGTGAAGCGGGAGATAAACGTCCAGAGGGTCTCTCCGGGCTCCTGCCTCACTACGTGTAGGTGGGCCTCCACGTCGTATTGCTGGTAAGCGCTGGCGAAGTTTGCAACGAACCGTGCGCAGAGCTCTTCCCAGGTGTAGATTGACCCTGGGGCGAGGTTTATGAGCTAGGTCCGGGCAAGTCCAGACAAGGCGACATGAAAATACGTTGCCATCACAGCGGTGTTTCCACCTGCTGTCGTGATGGCGGTGACGTACACCTGTAGGAACTCCGATGGATTTGATGTTCCATCGTATTTTTCCGGCAGGTGTGGCCAGAACTTGGGCGGCCATGACGCCGCACGAAGATGGTCCGCGAGGGCGGTGCAACCCACGCCAGCCAAGGGGACACCCGTTTGGGACCGGGTGCCCATTGGTGTCTGCGGTGCTGTCGCAGCAAAGTCTTGATCGAGGCTACGACCCTCGATGTTTTGGCGGCGTTCGCGCGCCCTTTCCAAAGAGATCCGGGCATCCTCTCCCGTACGCCTGCGGTTGAGTTCTGCCCGGAGGTCGTCGGTCTGTGCACCCCTTATGAAGGGCAAGCGCACAGACGTCGTCGCCTCACGTTGGCGTCGGGATGACCGAGGCCTGGACCTGGTCAAAGTGGAATACGCCATGCCGAGTAGCCAGTCGACGTCATCACGCCACTGCTTCATGGCTCCTGGTGAGGCCGTGGAGCTAGGGGGTGGCGTAGCAACTCCCTGGCTGCAGACAATGCCGTAGGCGCTGCCCTTGACGGAGTCTGGGATGCTTGTGCAGGCGTGCACTGCTGTACGGCGTGTACACCAGCAGTCCCAGAGTCAGGGCGGTCGGGTACTCGTGGCGCAGAGGATGCGACTTCCTGCTCCATCGCAAAATCTTCCAAAGTTTCGGCGCGGTGCTCGATGATCCGCACCATCATGCTGAGCGAGAAAACAAGCAAAAACTTCAAGTCTAGCGCCCCCTACCTGGCGCGCCAAATGTCGGAGAGGAAATCTCTTCGGCCGGGTGGCGGATTGCACCCACCCTAAATCCTAAGAAGAGGAGGGGTCTAAGCGTTTTGCTTGTTACGAGACTGGTGGATGAACACACAAGAACACGTGAGGGTTTAGAGTGGTTTGGGTCGCCGGAGCATAATACCCTACTCCACTGTGTGATGTATTGCTTGAGAGCTTGTAAGAACTTGTGAGTGTCTGTGTGAGCCTAAGATTGGTCTCCTTGTAACGTCGCATGCCTCCCCTTTTATAGGGGAAGGGGGGCATGCACAAAGGTACTGAGCCCCGACATGCGGGCCCAGGGACATAGCGAATACAGCACATGGAGCCACAAATGTCCGCTGCTGGGGCGATCTTCTAGTATCCTAACACCCGAGATCTGCATATCCTCGCCGTGCAGGGAAGGCTTCTTGTAGAAGGGATGATTAGTACAGTGTGCTGCTCGGCACGGGCGTACTGTTCACCAACAGACCGGTCAGGCGCGCCGTCTGCTGGATGACCTTGACGCCGTCTGCCAGCGGATTGGACAGGTCGCATTAAATGCTGGGAGGGCACGTCACCCATTAGCGTGGTGGTAGGCGGTGCGTCCTCTTTGCAATAAATGCAGAGGCTGCACGGCTTTATGGGCTTTACGTCAGGCTCGGCCCGTTGGCTTATGTCATGGGCCACAAGCCACGCGTCAGCAGCGGGGAGCGTAGGGCAAGGCCTGGACACGTGACAGCATCGGACCCCTACTCATGCCAGGGTCCTTCTCGTCCCAGGACCTTGCTAAGGCTCGGACCTTACTCGGAGGGGGACTAGGGCCCTCCCAAGGGACCCGGCGTGCCTTCTTGAGGGCTCTGGACTTGCACGCATAGGGGTCCGATGTCCTTCTGTGGAGGTCTGGACCCAACGATGAATACTGGGATGTACTACCTTTCCTTGCCACGTGGCGCCCTTGGACCTGCCCATGTGGTGGGGCTGGGCGCCATTCTCCGCTTGGCCTTGAGGTGTTGTATGGGTGCGCGGCTACTTTATACTGTAGTAGAGGGTACCCTTGATTGAGGGTACTGACAACTGCCAAGCGTGCATAATCTATCCCCTCGTTACAATGATGGCGACAATGAATCGAACCTTAGCATATTTCGAGGCCAACTCGGAAGCGCAAGTGGCTCGACCACCAAGACCATGACACATGAAGAGTGGCGACATATCATGCTACATATATTGACCAACCTTGAAGAGGTGACGCCATACATGGAACAATTTCTTCATGAATTCTGGCGTCGATCAAGGGACCCCACTCCACAGGAATATGACACTCTTCTTAGAAAGGGTGCGAGGAATGGGTTGCCCGATTTCATTTCCTGGTTCAAACGTAAGGTACGTGCTTAGTTTGTAAAAGAGATACGTCTTTGAACTCAATTCAGCGTCTTTTAACTTGCGAATACTTGCAGGGCCAAAGAGATCCGTCTATGATTGCCGAGTTGAGACAAGTAGCCAACGGCTTTGCTTATAGGGTCAAGAAATATTCTGGGTATGACGTCAATGGATACCGTTTTCGCACAACAAACTACGACAAAAGTCGGCCCAATCGGAAAACAACGTGTTCTGGAGTCTTTACGCCTGGCCTTGACAATGTCGATTATTTTGGACGAATCGAAGAAATATATGAGCTCAATTTTTATGGTTCCAAACCTCTTACTCCAGTGATATTCAAATGTCATTGGTTTGACCCTCAAGTGACGAGACGGACACATTCTAATCTTGGGATAGTCGAAATTCGACAAGCTTCCACCTTACCAGGAGACGATGTCTATATCGTGGCCCAACAGGCCACACAAGTGTATTATCTCCCATATGCGTGCCAAACGAAAGAACATCTTAAGGGTTGGGATGTTGTGTATAAGGTATCACCGCACAGGAGGTTACCTGTTCCTAACGATGAAGATTACAACTTAGACCTGGACACATATGATGGAGAGTTCTTCTAAGAAGATGGGCTAGAAGGGCGGTTTGAGATAGACTTAACCGAAGCTATCGGAATGGACGTAGATATTGAAATGGTTGTTGATGAGGAGGATGATGAGGTGCAAAATGATAATGACTTAGTTATCCTTGAAGGCAATGACATTAATGACGAACTTGCGTCTTCCGATGGTGTTGAGATTGAAATGGTTGATACTGATGATAAGAGTTATGATCCGGCTAACCCTGACACATATGAAGATTATTTTTAATCGATGTAATGCTATATGACTTTTTATTTCGCACCTGTTTTTAAATACATCTTTTTATATGTGCTTATTTGTTTACTCTTAATTGCAGGTTTTTGGACAAATATGGTCGACGGTAATTGGCTGAGGAGGAGGGGGAGGAGGAGTAGGACGGCGGACGAGGCAGAGCAGGCGGCGCCTCAGGACGACCTTGTCTAGCAGCAGGCGGCGCCTCAGGACGACTTAGACCAGCAGCAGGACGACGACGACCAGCACCAGGACGCCTCAGGTTCTAGCGGCTCAGGTTCGAGGAGCATCTACCTGCGAGGTCCCGCGAGTCTCCCTCAGCGTCCCATACTTCGGGACAGGCGACCGCTGAATCGGCCGAATGGGGAGAGGTATGTAACTTTATGTTCTTCATTCTTGTTCATATTATGTGTTCAAAATCATAATATAAACTAATACTTTTTATTTATCACTTGGACAGGTCTTGGACGGTTGTGAATTATGTTGGGGGTCATCGTCGCCTCCCCAATGGCATCCTCGGGCTGCTGTGCAGGGAACACTTCCCTGGACTGGTTGAGTACGCCGGAGTGACGGGCCCAGCCTACACCTTCGACCACTACGCCGTCGCCCCCAATGCAGTAGACCGGGACGGCCGGGAATTCAATAATAAGGCGGAGCGGGTGAAGCAAAAGCTGTGGGTAAGTCTTAGTATAATGTAAAATATGTCGCATTCGTTGCAAATTATTGAAATAATGTATGGATACATCGTATTTGTATGCATGATTTCTTCAGATGCGAGGCTGGATACGAGGCTAGGGCGGATGTGGTGGCCACCACGAGTTGTAAGAAGCTCGTCGTGGACATGCACTATGAGGCCCGAATCCAGGCCATCGTCACCTACCACGGCTCCGTCCTTGGGGAGAGGGTGACCAAGCAGCAAGCCCGAACCATGTCGCTGACTAGGGACCAGTACCTGCAGGTAAAGTCATGCATGTTTGGTACCAGTACTCCATGCATGAATTTTATTTTATCTTCTGATATGCACTTTACGTGTTTACTTTGTAGGTGATTCCACATTTGTGCGCCACACATCCTCTGTGCTGGGAGCAGATGGTGGATAGGTGGTGTTCGGCTGAGTGGGACGAGGCGCACAATGCTAGCCGGGAACGGCGTATGATGATGCAAGGTCCCTCGCACCACCAAGGCAGTCGGAGCCTGGGCCAATATGCAGAAGCATGGGTACGCCCTCTTTTTTATTTAGGTATATAGCACTGGATTAGATATTATTTCTAACTATCTTGTTGGTTTTCTTGCAGTCGGCGTCACATGGTGGCCGGCCTTGCTCCACCTTCTCGGCCTATGCTATGGCCCATAAGGGCAAGGCGACGTCCGACGTCACCTACAACTCGGATGACGGGCCCGAGGCCTACACCAACCCCGCCGTCTACAGCCGCCTTCATGACTACACCGCCATGGCGCAGGAGGTCCATGGCCGAGACTATGATCCGAGCACCGAGCCGATCGACCTCGATGTGCTCATGAGGGTCGGAGGAGGCAAGAGACATGAGCGGTACTGGATTGTCGACGGGGCAATCGACTCGTCCTCCACTCCCACTCTGTCTCAGGTGAGAGCAAGGAGCACGGGCTCGAGTCCAGCCATACGACCTCGACACGACAGCTCACAGCATCGTATACAATAACTCGAGGTTAGTGCTTCTGTAACTCGTCCTTCCTTGAGTTATATAACTTCTCTTTGAGTTACTATAACGTTGGCTTGTAATATTACAGACCCAACTAGAAGAAGAGAGGAGGGAACGTCAAGAGATGGAGGCGAGGATAATGGCGGAGCGGGAGGCGGAGCGGGAGGCTCGCCTGGCGGCTGATCAGAGGATGGCGGAGATGTTCCAATACATGCAGAGCCTTGGCGCTGCACAGGGTTTCGCTCCGCCACCTCCATTGTTCCCTCCCGTTGACCCTGCTCAGTTCCATACTCCTGTGAGTATCAAAATTGTAGTTATATGTTGGTAATGCATCTGGTATAACACATGCAATCTCTTCTCTGTGCAGGGCCAATCTGCGGCGGCATCCAACAACCCTCCGGAAGGGTTCAGCCCAACGCAGCACCAGTCGAACCGCCCACCTCCATGAGTGTTATGTTTGAGTGTTTAGACTTCAGAACTTGTGTTGAATACTTATGTTTGTGTTGGATACTTATGTCAGAGCTTGAGACGTATGAGACTTATGTTTGTGTTGGATACTCGTGTTGAACACTTAAGTTTGTGATGGATATTTATGTTTGCGTTGGCTATTTATGTTTGTGATGATATCTGTGATGTATATATGTGATGTATATGTGATATCTTTTGTTTGTTTGGATGGAATATAAAAAACAAATAAAAAAGGTGCATACTGCTCACTTTGCCGAGTGTTACACTCGGCAAAGAGGTTCTTTGCCGAGTGTCAAGGCCATAGCACTCGGCAAAGAACCAAGACCTAGGCACCGGTATAAGTTCTTTGCCGAGTGCAATGTCTCTGACAATCGGCAAAGAATCATTCTTTGCCGAGTGCCGTACTGAGCACTCGACAAAGAGTCTGACATGGGGACCCTCTCTGACGGGTTCTTTGCCGAGTGTCCCAGGTGGCACTCGACAAAGATTGATTCTTTGCCGAGTGCTGTCTGGCAGACACTCGGTAAAGTGAACTTCTTTGCCGAGTGTCGCCCGGGACACTCGGCAAAGACTCCGTCTCCGTCACCCGTCGCCGTAACGGCTGCTTTTCTTTGCCGAGTGCCCTCTGGCACTCGGCAAACCTCTTTGCCGAGTGTCCGAGAAAAAGTACTTGGCAAAGACGGCTTTGCCGATGCACTGTATGTCGAGCCCTCTTTGCCGAGTGCCACACTTGACAAAGAGTTTGCCGAGTGTTTTTAAAGCTTTGCCGAGTGCATCAGGCACTCGACAAAGCATGCGATTGCGATAGTGATTGTAGTATTTATATGCAAATTAATATTGCGCGGCCACGTCGCACAAGCCCATCCACAAATTTTTTAAAGGCTGCTGCTAGCCCAGGTCCCAGGAGACTTGACTTGACTCTCCCATCGACTGCCTCTTGTGTGAACCCATCTGACTCTTGACGGTCTCGTTAGAATAATATGGTGAAGAAACTTGACTTGACCCATCTATTTTAGCCGTCTGGGAATGCTTGGAGAAATGGAAATAAAAGGATCGAGCTCTCAAAGACCTGATACAAAAAAGAAAGAATATGATGAAACCGAAATACTGGAATTAATTAGAAAAATAATACATGACATTAACTATATATATATATATATATATATATATATATATATATATATATATATATACTCAAAGCAAATTAACATATTCCTATACCAAAGTTCTGAACAGGACATTAACATATGGCTAGACACCGATTAATGTACCTCCTTTGTAATAAACCGTCTCCCTTCTCGTGCTATGTTCGTGCTGGCGTTGGTTGAAGCACACTAATAAAAGTTCGAGAATCCAAATCACACAACATATTAATTTCGAAGACATAAATGAAATATCATGCCAAGTTTGAAAACTTGGCACGTCATGTGGGCATTTGGTTTGAACAAAACCTGGTTTTGAACGTTTCCAAATGGACCGCAGCTACCATTTTTCTGGATTTGAGAGTTGGGGAACACGAGTGAGACAACATACCAAGTTTGAGAACCGCTGATCCATTTTACTTATAAAATCTACTAAACTAATCACGAAAACCGACTAGATTCCTAACCTCATAGAGGGAATATATACATGTACATATACTTTTGCAGATGCATATACCCCATGACAGCAATAGAGCACTTGAGCTAGTGTCACCGTGTACACTACTACCAGCACTGCCACTTTTCCCCGTCTCATTTGCTCAGCGAAAGTGCCATCATATATATAGTATAGTAAATATAGCCGCAAGCAAAATTCATTGGATATTATTACTTGCAACAGCAAGCTAGGGTACAGCAAGTGCCGTCACATATTTTTTAATCTGAATCTTTCGTACGTGGTTAGCATTACAATACAAAATGAATTAAAATTCCCGCACTTGTCATAATTAATTTTGTAGCAGTGGCATTCTTTTAGCTGGGGGGTTGTCCTGGATATTTAGTTTCAAATCTGAACTGAACCCTAGGGGATTTGCTGCGCGAAATTTTCATATCAGAAACGATCTACATGCAAAGCAACTTATTCGTCTTGATTTGTATTCCTTTCTTTTGGTAATGTACAGTACAAGCGATTGAATGAGAGCGAGAAATTGCACCTTGCTGCTAATTAAGATTAGAAATTGCACCAACCAAGATATTTTGGATTGTTCAGATCATCAAGTCAGTATCATCGATTAGCACAGAGACAGGTTGCTATCTCCATTATCAGTGTGGTCCATATAGCTAGAGTGAAAAGAGCAGGAGGAATTTGTTCCAAGTCCCATTCTTTGTTTGGGAGACTACAGACCAACGACGTCCTGAAGTTGGTATAAATAATGCTTCGTCATCGAAATTGATGCGATACTCTATATATAATACTCCTATAAGCATATATGTACTTTCGTCTTCATCATCTGCTGATGAACTTTCGCTGCTCAAGCTAGTGTCAGGCCATTCAGAGTTTGAAATAGTTGATGACCAGTAATGTCTCTTGGAACCATGATGATATAGATAAAGATTTTTTTTTTTTATATCAGGAACAACTAATACACATATCATAAAGCAAACACCTCACATAGTACATATATATTTTGCAGCAGCATGCATAACTCACAACACTAAAATGAGGAATTTTCGACGGCTTAAACCCTCGGAAATAGGAAATAAGGTCTAAACCTGTACTCTCTGAGTACATATATAGATACATATAGAGGGCTTAATTGTAGGCTTTTTATCTCTTCTCAAACTATATATGTAAACACCCTAGGTACTATATGGGATCTCCCCGGCAAACTGCTTCTTCTTTCTCGCGATGTAGTCGTTGATGATCTCTTGCTCTGACAGCGCCCTCTGGAACACCTTCTTCTGGCCTGATGAGGCGACAGAAACCCCGGCACCCGGCGGCGGCCTTGCCAGCACCGTCACCACACTCGGGTTGCTGAACACCCAGGGTCTGGTGACTAGGTCGTAGTCGTAGACAGGCTCGATCTTCTTCACCTTCTGCACGCTCACGTCACCCTCCGCCACTAGAGAGTTCTTAGCGCGAGGAGGCATGGCGTTCGATTTGTTGCAAGGGATCGGAGCGAGGAAGCTATAGCTGTACCAGGACACGTTGTTTGAGCTTGTTTTGTTTGCCTTCCAATGGCGCTGGTGATGGCCTCCATTTATAGGCCTCAGGCGGCGTTGTCTGTGGTGTTGATAGTATATACTAGCAGAGAAGAGAGAAGAGAGAACTAATTAAAGGTGGCATGCAGCACTGCTGTTTCTCATCTGATGTGCATGCCTTTGTTGTTTATTTATTTCACGCCGTACGTAGGTGTGTGTGTCTAGCTTGCATGGTATCACATACTGACACTCGATCCAGTGGATCCTGCAGCTAGCTAGCTAGACTGAACACATCTCATCATCAGCATCCTGAATTTTCATCGCACACTAGAAAAAAAGCTTAAAAAACAGCAGCAAAGGCAAAAGTTCGATGCATGGAAGGGAAGAGTAACCAGCTGATCCTTTTCTCTAGCTATTTGTCTCTGAACCGCCAATATAATGGACCATGCATGATCTGATAAGCGTATAGCCACAGATCCATTACTTTTCGTATATATTTAGCTTAATTAGCAACTTATTCATCTTTGTTGTCATTCATAATTCATCGTCATACATGTACCACATGCAACATGAGCGAAATTTTCCTGAACAAAATTCAAGCTTTGGTTGTCAAGACTCCCACTCTTTCCCCCAGAGATTATATTGGTCGTCAATTAAGCGAGAGCAACCATCCCATCTGATGCTGAAATTTATCTCAAACACGAAAGCAGGAGCGAGAATAGAGTCCGGTCACCAGAAAATAGCGGAATAAATACAACGCATCACGAATATATATATAAACAAAGTTGCTTGCAAAGAGAACTCTTGGCATGATTTGGCAGAAGGGAATCTACTCATGGCCGTGTTCGGTTGCTTTTGGATCGAAGGGGATTGACGAGGATTAAATCTCTTTTCTATTTAATTATATTTTGACTAGTGATTTAATCTTCTATAGTCCTCTCCGTTATATCTCTGTTGGGGGCCTTCGGCTTCCGAAGGACCTCAAAAACGTAATTTAACAAAGTTTCTGGAGTATAATGCATGAACAGATATCTTCGGACTTGGGTTAAAACCACGGTGTGAAGAAGCACAAAAGGAATACGAAGGATGGCGCGGAGCCGAAGCTGTACGCAGGAGAGCTTCGGCAAGATAGCGGAAAAGGAAACCGACTTAAAGATGAAAAGGCTATTCAGACCCCGGCGGATTACTACAGAGTTATTAGCAAATGTAAGGGCATGGATGTAATTTTACATGGGCTGCGTCCCGTGCCTATAAATAGATAAACAGTATTCTCGTACTGTTTACGCTGACTGGGCATTGGCTTTAGCGTCACACTTGTACTTTTATCTTCCTTCAAGCCGAAGGTACATTTGTAATCTGCGATCATTTCTATTTTCTCATGTTAACAAAATAGAAATGATCTAATAACAATGTTTGTATTAAACTTTATACCCTATATATATTCTTCATCATTGTCTCTTGTGCTTACGAAGGTATGTCTTTCATGACCTTCGTCCGAAATTCATTATATCCCGAAAGGAAATAATGTTTCAAAGGACGAAGGACTTTAGCATTTAATACTTTTTATGTTGCCTTGTTCTTAACTCTTAGCGTTTGAGAACAAGACCCCAACATTGGCGCCCACCTCCGGTGAACTCACTTCCACTTTTTGAGTCTCGAGCACCTTCGGCAAGCCGAAGACCTTCGTCATGGCGCCGAAGAAAGCTTCAGCAACAGGGGCTGCAGCACTGCAACCACTGGACCCCAATCAGGAAAATCTCTCTCTTCGGGAGGCCCGAAGCCAGAAGAGGAAGGTTGCCAGTCCGACGCCTCAGGAGGACGAACTAGATCAAGAAATCAGAGATATGGAGATGCTTCATCAACAGGTGCAAAGGAAGAAGGAAAAGATGGCCAGGCTAGTTGAACTGCAAAGGCAGATAGACGAAGCCTCCGAAGAAGTTCGCCATCTTACTCAAGATGAGCAGAACCGAAGGCCCCAGCGCAAAGAGCTTCATCAGGAGGGTTTCTTCAACGAAGATGACTGGTATGAGAATTTCCATCATGGAAATTTTGCTTTTGATGATGCTTCTCCTCTGTCAGCTAAGTTGCAGGCTACACCCTGGCCTCCGTCCTACAAGCCACCCCAGCTTCCCATGTACGACGGCCACTCAGATCCGAAGCAATTTCTGATGAGCTACAAAGCAACAATATCTTCGTATGGTGGCAATACTGCAGTCATGGCAAAGTCTTTCGTCATGGCTGTCAGGAGTGTTGCCCAAACCTGGTACTCCTCTCTTAGGCCAGGGACAATTACATCATGGCAAAAGCTGAAGGATATGTTGATAACCAGCTTTCAAGGCTTTCAGACGAAGCCAGTCACGGCTCAAGCTTTATTCCAGTGCATCCAAGATCACGAAGAATACCTTCAGGCATATGTCCGAAGGTTCCTACGTTTGAGGGCATAGGCACCAACAGTGCCCAATGAAATCGTCATTGAAGCCATGATTAAGGGACTTCGGTCGGGACCTTCAGCTCAATACTTCGCCAGGAAGCCTCCTCAAACTTTGGAGAAGCTGCTCCAGAAGATGGACGAGTATATCCGAGCTGACAATGACTTCCGCCAAAGAAGGGAAGAAGCATACATGTTCTCTGAGATGACCAGGGGCTTCGGAGGAAGACTTCATCCGAGGCACGTTAGGTCAATTCACAACTCTACTCAGACTGATGATAGAGGGAGTCAACAGCAAAGGCCACAGTACTCTTCGCAGGCTTCGGGACAACAGCAGCAGGCTTCGGGGCAACAGCAAAGCTCTTTCCGGTCGCCAGCTCCAAGGGGCAGAGGCGCCAGGGGCTTCGGAGGAAGATTCAGGGACCAGCCAAGAAAAATTTATTGTCTGTTCTATGGTGAGGACAAGGGCCATACCACCAGGATGTGCCATGTTACCATCCAGAAGCAAAAGGAGATAGCAGAAGCTGCAGCACAACAGAGTCAGCCGAAGCAAGTCATGCACACTGCTTCGTATCATTCACCCTACATTCCAGAATATATAGGCAACCACCCTGCAGCTTCTGTTGCTTCGGCAAGTCAACCCCAGGCATCTTGGCAACAGCTTCCGCCCCCACCACCGTTGCAACGAGGCCAGCAGCCAGAAGGGAGTCAGCATACCCAACACCAAAGGGACTTCAGAGAAGAGTCCGAGGCTCGCACAGTCAATAGCACTATGCCAGAGTCGAAGCACATTTACTAACAAATATCCTACCTTGATAGCAGTCTTTTGCATTCAGTATTATTTTCTTTTTAATAAGGAACACTTATGGAAGATTAGAGTGCTTTTTGCCATTTTCAATCTTTTGTAATAGTTTCCCTTTTTACCACAAGGAAAATATGTTTTCTCCACAGGCTTAAGTCGCCGAAGCACAAAAATTTGCGGTAGCAAGGAGGACCTTCGAATTATCAAAAATTTATTTAAAAGGCACGCAGTGTGAATTTTTTAAAGCAACAAAAAGTCGTTCTAAGGAACGCAGTGTAAGTTTGCCGAAACTACAAAAGTCGTTCCTAAGGGAGCGCAGCGTAAGTTTTCTGCTCAAAAGTCGTTCCTAAGGGAATGCAGAGCATACAGCGAAAAATAAACGCTGATACCGCCTAAGTAAAAGGCGAAGCGCGAAAAGTCAACGCGAATACCGCTGAAAGTAAAAGGCGAAGAAGCTCCTAAGGGTGGCTTACAGCGAAAAATAAACGCTGATTCCGCTGAAGTAAAAGGCGAAGAAGCTCCTAAGGGAGGCTTACAGCGAAAAGTCAGCGCTGATACAAAAAGATTGTGTGTTCTACTACGGGGATGTGTGTGTATCTTTGGCACAAATATCATTATGCATAACATGACATCATCACATCATTTCACATAACATAAGCATCATACATCATATTGCATATGGCACAAGAAGGGGATACAATATTGATCTTTGGAGAACGCTATAAAAAAGTGAAAAAGTGTAGCTTAATCGGAAAGGTAACATAAGACTTTTTTAGCTTCGGAGAATAACTTTACGAAGCTCGGGTATTCTTCATCAAAGCAATGCGGAAACTGTTGAGATATATAAACCTTTTTCTTCACGAAGCATGAAAAGAAGGGAAGGTGTTTTTTCGTCGAAGGCTCAAAAACGGTATGTATGTAAAATTTCATGCATCGTAAAGAATTCAACCATAAAAAGCTCGTATATTACATGCAAAGTTACAAAATATTACACAAATTACATTGCAAATGTTTTTACAATAGCATCTAGTTTTCCCTAAGTACTACTTCTGCAGCTTCATTTAGTAGTTGTTCAACAACTTTATCCATGATGGCTTCGGCCATTTGTCTAATTTCGTCATCCCCCTTCGTGTGGGGGCCCGCGGATGATTCAGCAGGTTCTGAGGGAAGAATAGATACGGACTTATTACTATTACAAACCGTCATCAAGTTTGAAATCGAAAAATTACAACAAAGAGACAAAAACCACTAGTTAATACCTATTTGCCCTTCGGGCCCTACGCTTTTCTCAGCAGCCTCTGCTACTTTTCTAGCATCATGGATGCCTTTTTCGCTTTTTTGAATAATCTCTTGGGCCATTTCCCGACCACCATTATCCCAGATGTCGGTGAAAAAGTTTCCACCAACCATGCTAGCTTCGGCCGAGGGGTCTTTTATATCTTCGGAGGATAAGGCAGTTTCGGATTGTGCTAAAATTTTTACATGCTCGCATCCTTTCCTCTCCAAAATAGTAGCAATCCCCCTGGCACCCGAGAAAGCACATATGTCTCCACGGCTATTCAAAATTTCCTCAAAGGCCTCAGCTTCGTGATTAATCCATTCGATTGGACCTTCGGGGTTGCCCCTTGTGAAGTTTTCCTCGCTCGAGAACACGCCAACGCTGGCGAAGCTAGCTTTTATTTTCTTAACGCATTCTATAGATTTATCATAGCATCTTTTCTTGGATGAACGAAGCTCTTCAACGGTTCCTTCTAAATGATTTGCCCATTGATCACTAAGTTCTCGCTTTGTTTCTTCAAGTATGCGTTCTTCTTTAGCTCGGGCTAATTGTTTCCGAAGATCTTCAATTTCGCGCTTCTGAGCTTCGGCCTGAGTTTTAGAAGTAGCTTCGTCTTCCTTTATCTTATCCACTAATGTAAGCAGGATTTTGTCCTTTTCCAAGGCTTCGTTTTTTAGCTTGATAAGCTCTGTTCGAAGGTTACTGAGAGCAATAGTGCAGCTCTCATCTTCAGCATTCTTTTGTGCCCTTAAGGCATTGCT
Organism: Zea luxurians; assembly: GCA_029449295.1. Classification (NCBI taxonomy): domain Eukaryota; kingdom Viridiplantae; phylum Streptophyta; class Magnoliopsida; order Poales; family Poaceae; genus Zea; species Zea luxurians. The sequence goes on along the minus strand of JAOPSE010000082.1, from coordinate 5,404,065 downwards.
GAGTATTAAGCCCTATTCAAAAGAATGAATGGATTTACATAAGAACAAAAGACATTCAAAATTCATAAGCTTCAAAATTCACAATTTTTGTACCTTCAGACTATTGTATGCAAGGCTATCCGCAAGATCGTCCTTCGTCATCGCGCAGAGGCCAGCCTCAAGCTTCGGGAACCCCATGCTTCTAGCCATCTCCCGGCAGACGGGTAATTCCTTGTTATCTGGGAGACAGTATAAGAAGTCATCTTCGTCTGTGCCATTGAATACTAAGGCCCCTTTTGGATACCTCAGTTCTTGGGCATAGTGATTGGCTTCAAAAACCTCTTCTTCAGATAATCTTTTTCCCGATGCATGTCGAACAATGTAATCGAGGGCTTTGGAGGATGCTTCGGGGGCAGCAATGCCAGTTTCTTCAACTAAAATCGGCTCTGTCATTTTTGCTTCTTCGGCTTCCAAGGATTTTACCTTGGTGGGCTCTGAAGGCCCAGCTTCAGTCTCAAATTGTTGCCTTGGAGCTTCGGCAACAAGGACTTCAGTGTGCACTTCGGAAGTTTCAACAATTTTCTTTGGAGTTGTGCTTGAAGACTTAATTGTCTCCAAAACATCTAGCACATTAACCATTCTTTTTCTTTTCGGGGTCACCGCTGGGCCCCTTTGGTTTTTTGCTGTCTCCATTTTTGCTGAAGGACTTAAAATTTTTAATATTTTTGTTTCTTCAGTCCTCGGTTCTTCTGCTTTCTCTGTCGTTGGTACTTCGGCCATTTCATCGATTCCCGGCACTAGGTAATGGTAGTCGGGGTAGACAAACCCAATTCCATCAAATACTCGGTTAAGCCTCTTCTTCTTTCGGCCTCCGAAGGCCGCTGATAATGCAGTATCTTCGGCCTTCGAGTATATCCCAAGCAATTCGTCACTTACGGCCTCAATACTTTTTAACCAGTCATCATCTGGTTCAACAAACTTATCTCCGTATTTGAATGTGTATTTTAGTCTAACTAGCCCGCCTTCGTCAGGTTCCTTGACGGTCTCCTTCGGCATTTCCCACTTTTCTACAAGTGGCCAAACTCTGAAGGCAATATGCTCTTGGACCAAATCCCTTGTTCCAATAAAGGAGCAAATCACGCCGAAGGCTCTCTGGCATTCTTCGGCTGCTTCATCCATTTCCACCCTCGGCTTTCGGAGGCCGAAGCGTTGCCAGATAGGGCGTATAATGATACCTTTAATATCCTCCCGTGCTATCAAGTCATTCCTCACATAGAACCATTCTGTCATCCAGTCTCCGGGCCACCTCTTCCGAAAGGTTGGCACTGGACAGCTTGACCCAGAGCGGGCGCCGAAGCTGTAACAACCAAAGTTGTTGTGATATTGTTCTTTCCCTCAGGGTTTCGTCTCATATACTAGCTCATGAATATTACAAAAGCTTTTAGCATTTGGTTCCAAGCCTTGGCTTCTCACAGCCCAGACAAAGATTCCCATTCTTATAATGGCTTCGGGGGTAATCTGGTGGAGATAGATTTGGAATGTTTTCAGAACTTCAACAACAAAGCTGCTCAGGGGGAACCGAAGTCCAGCCTTGAAGAAGCTTCGGAAAATCACGACCTCATTTACCTCGGGAGTAGGAGAAGTTTTATCTCCGTCATCAGCCCTCACAATAGACACATCTCGAAAATATCTCCCCCTCATATTGTCAAGATGACTCTGTCTAATAGTTGACTTTCCGAAAACCGTGTGGCTTGGTCGCCATGGTCGGTCTTCGGACTCTTCCCCGCCACTTTCTACATCATAACTGTCGCTATCACCAGTATCTTCAGATAAACCTTCCAAAATCTCTTTGGTAATCTTCTCTGTATTGGTCTTCGCCATTGATTCAAGAAAGCCGAGGTGCATTTCCTCAGAAAGGCTTCGCTTCGGATCAGCAGCAACTTTCTTGTCTCCAGACATCTTCGCAAGCACTAGGAAAGTACTCTCAAAACCGAAGCTTAAAAATTTAAGCAAGTTTTGTTGCGCAGGCTAAAGGTCAAGTGAGCAGGAGCAGATGGCAAAAAAGGCGTACCAAATAAACCCGTGGTGCGCTCTTATTTATACACCTAGTGCGTTAAAGATTGGAAGACCCCGTTTGTCAGTGACTGTTGCTATTCTAGCAAAGGGAAGGTGTTTTTTTCGGACCTTCGGCTTAGGGCCTTCGTCCGTATCGCAATCTGAATTTGTCTTTTTAACAAATTAATATTGTGAGGAGCTACTATTGGGGGCCTTCGGCTTCCGAAGGACCTCAAAAACGTAATTTAACAAAGTTTCTGGAGTATAATGCATGAACAGGTATCTTCGGACTTGGGTTAAAACCACGGTGTGAAGAAGCACAAAAGGAATACGAAGGATGGCGCGGAGCCGAAGCTGTACGCAGCAGAGCTTCGGCAAGATAGCGGAAAAGGAAACCGACTTAAAGATGAAAAGGCTATTCAGACCCCGACGGATTACTACAGAGTTATTAGCAAATGTAAGGGCATGGATGTAATTTTACATGGGCTGTGTCCCGTGCCTATAAATAGATAAACAGTATTCTCGTACTGTTTACGCTGACTGGGCATTGGCTTTGGCGTCACACTTGTACTTTTATCTTCCTTCAAGCCGAAGGTACATTTGTAATCTGCGATCATTTCTATTTTCTCATGTTAACAAAATAGAAATGATCTAATAACAATGTTTGTATTAAACTTTATACCCTATATATATTCTTCATCATTGTCTCTTGTGCTTACGAAGGTATGTCTTTCATGACCTTCGTCCGAAATTCATTATATCCCGAAGGAAAATAATGTTTCAAAGGACGAAGGACTCTAGCATTTAATACTTTTTATGTTGCCTTGTTCTTAACTCTTAGCGTTTGAGAACAAGACCCCAACAATCTCTAACCGAACAAGCTCTCATTAATGAAGTGTAAAGATTGTTAGAGTTAGTGGAAATCGAGCTGGGCGTATAGTAACTTTATTTGTTTGTTAGCTAGTAGTAGCAGGTAGATTAATTAATCAGGGAACCTTCCGCTTCGAACACGACTAACTCACGAATTGCCTGCCTGCCTGCCTGCCTAGGGTCTCAGCTAGATTCTTGTTGCTGGAATTATATATTTATTTACGCCTAGATGTTTGCCCATTATTCTACCGCGCGCGACCGTGCATGCATGTTTGTCATTACCCAGCTCACTAAAACCAAAGAAGACACTTAATTGTCATTATATTGTACGACCATCACATTGATATGATGATGCATGCAATTAAACGACACCATCATGTTTAGCAAAACCTCTTATTACTATGTATTTTCATACTATTGGGACATACATGCGTGGCACACGAGAATTATTAATCAATAGCAGCATATATATATATATATATATATATATATATATATATATATATATATATATATATATATATATATATATATATATATATATATATGCATGTGCTACACACATCAGCTGCTACTACAGTATACTATTGGCTGCAACATATTATCTAATATCTGTACCATCTTAATTAAATTCCAGATAAAGTCTAGCTAAATAGGTAAAAGTGTCAGCAACAGAGGAGATATTTGATAAAGGTACCAGATGAGAACACAGGAAGGAAGGTGCCTTGAAATTCCACCAGGCCAGGGGTTGCGTGGACGGAGTTGTCCTCGATCGGATTCCTTCGTAGAATTCGCTCAAATAAAGCAGCTCTGCTTGCATGCCCCGCATCGGAAAGAAGTTTCTTGCAAGTGGAGAAGCCCACACAGCATGATATTGATATACTATGATCGATGCAAGCACGTAGTAGTCACTACAGTAAAACGTAGAAACTCCGACGGCCGCATTATGTCCGACGGCCCCGTAGACAACCGTCGGACATAAGGGTATGTCCGACGGCCAACAGTGGCCGTCGCAAATAACAGAAAACAGCCGACGGCTGTCAGTCTGACCGTCGGACATAACCTTATGTCCGACGGCCCGCCCCCTGGCCGTCGGACGTAAGCTTATGTCCGACGGCCTCGTACCGAGCCGTCGGACATAAGTCTTTTTAACGCGCGGATCCGACCCGCGCGCCTTCAGGGGGCGGGCCGTCGGACGTAAGCTTATGTCCGACGGCCTCGTACCGAGCCGTCGGACATAAGTCTTTTTAACGCGCGGATCCGACCCGCGCGCCTTCAGTTTCACCCGGTCGTTTCTCTGTATCGTCTCCCGCCGCCGCCGTCCGTCTCCACGCTCGTCGCCGCCACGCTCGTCGCCGGCCCGCCCGGTCGCCATCCCGCCCGCCGCCACGAGCTCCGGCCGCCGCCGCCCCTTGGTCCGGCCGCCACCGCCCCGAGCTCGTGCTCCGGCCACCGCCACGCTCGTGCTCCGGCCGCCACGCTCGTGCCACCGCCGCCGCCCCGTGCTCCGGCCAACGGCCCCTGCGCCCGCCGCCCGCCCGTGCGCCCATCGCCGGCCGGCTCTCCACACCCGCTAAGTGAGTATACTTAATTAGCAATTTCGTTTATTAAAATTGTATGCTTGTATTAATGTATTTGATTAGAATTGTATGTTTGTATTAATGTATTTGATTAGAAATGTATGTATGAATGCATTTGATTGTTTAGTTTGTTATGTCCGACGGCCAAAATTTGATTACGTAATTAAAATAGCCTGTTTTAGTTTATTTAGTGGTACTTTAGATAATTTAAATTTTTAATTTCCGAGGGTAATTATTATGCCCTCGGAAATAAGGTCATTTTATATGATTTGTCATTTATAACAATGTTATTTCGTATGTAATATTGTATTGTGGTTTATTAGTTTAATTATTTAATAATGCACGATGATTATAGTTAATCATATTGTATCGTAGTGTGAACAAACGAAACCTAGGCGTCACCCGTTTCGGCCCAACACACCTTACAAGCGACGCATGTGAGGTATGTTGGGCCGGAATTGTCCCTTTATTGGACAGCCTCGGGGTGACCGACAGAGTCCGTGTTTATGACAAAAGCATGTGCTCCTGCTTAGTTTCGGCAGCATAACCTCTCTGTTCTCCAATTGCACCATTTTTAGGCGTGCGATTGGAGAACAGCGGGGTTATGCTGCCGAAATTTCGCACGACCACATGTCTTGTCATAAACACGGCCTCGTCGGTCACTCCTGGGTGGGTTTAGGACCTATCCTTTCCTACAGATGTAGGGGCGTGATTTCTTCGTAAAAACGGATGGTCCGTGCAGTGCATTACTTATCTAATTAAGTTAACGTCTCGTATCTAGTATGGAGGAGAATCGTCGATGGATGTATGAAGGTTGGAAGAAAAGAGGTGCTCTATCAAGTGAGTGGGTTGCCAAGACTGATGCTTTTCTCGACCATGCTTTTGCTCGGTCAGAGACTGGAACCGATGTTAGGTGCCCTTGTAGCAAGTGTCGGAACATTAATTTCCTTGACAGGAGGACTATGTCTATACATATTTGCAAGAACGGTTATATGCCAGGCTATGAGGTGTGGGTGCACCACGGTGAGGACCCACCTCCTCGTACTGTATCGGAAGTTCAGTCACATGAAGAGGAGGACTACGATAGGATGGAAGAGATGCTTGACGATGTACGCCATGAGCTTCTAATCGTCGATTCGGAGAACCCCGGTCAACCCACCGAGTTTGAGGATCCAGCTACACCTGAGGTTCAGAAGTTCTTCGAGCTCCTTAAAGCTGCCGAAGAGCCATTGCATGAGCACACAAAAGTGACCGTCCTTGTATTTGTGACTCGACTTATGGCTATTAAGTCTAAGTTTGCATTCTCAAACAACTGTTACAAGGAACTTTTGAACTTGATCAGTGATGTACTTCCGGAGAATCACAAGATGCCAAAGGACATGTATCAGTCTAAAAAGCTGTTATCTGGCCTCGGTATGGACTACGAAAAAATCGATGTCTGTGAAAATAATTGTATGCTTTTCTGGAAGGAGACCGCAGGTGAGAAGGAGTGTACTGTATGTGGTGAGCGTAGATTCGTTGAGGTTGAAAACGACGATGGTTTGACCGTGACTACGAAGATTGCACGTAAGCAGCTTCGTTACATGCCTCTTATACCTCGGTTGAAACGTTTGTTCATCTCCAAGAATACAGCCAGACACATGAGGTGGCACAAAGAAGGGGTACGTGAGAATCGAAATGTCATGGTGCACCCAGCTGATACAGATGCATGGAAGGCACTAGATGCTTTTGATTCCAGCTTTGCTGATGAAGTGAGGAATGTTCGCTTCGGTTTGGCAACAGATGGTTTCTCGCCATTCAATCTAACTGCAACGTCGTACTCATGTTGGCCCGTCTTTGCTGTTCCATACAACCTTCCACCAGCTCTTTGCATGAAATATGAATTTATTTTCTTGTGTCTTGTAATACCTGGTCCGGATCATCCTGGAACAAAGATCGATGTGATGATGAGGCCCCTGATTGAAGAATTGAAAATTTTGTGGGCAGGAGTCGAGGCGTACGATTGTTATAAGAAACAGAAGTTCAACCTGAGAGCCGCGTTTTTATGGTCTATTCATGATTTTATGGCTTATGGTATCTTTGCTGGATGGAGTTGTCATGGGATTTTGACATGTCCGATATGCGTTGAAGACACTTCATGCTTTCGACTAAAGTTTGGTGGAAAGATATGTTACTTCGATTGCCATAGATGTTTTTTGCCAGAGGATCACCCGTTCAGGTTCGATAGGAACGCTTTTAAAAAGGACACGATTGTGACGAGGGGACCACCCAAGCGTCTAAGTGGTCCAGAGATTCTCGCGAGACTTAATGATTTGAAACTAAACGAACATGGAAATCGTTTTGAAGGTTATGGAACCGAGCATAATTGGACTCACAAATGTGGTCTATGGGAACTCCCTTATATGAAAGCCTTGATTCTAATGCATAACATTGATGTCATGCACCAGGAACGAAATATGGGTGAAAGCATTATCAGCACTTGCATGAATATCACTGACAAAACAAAAGACAACCCTAAGGCAAGGAAAGACTTGGCCTTAATCTGTAGAAGACCAACTATGGAGATAGGAGAGAATCAGAAGAAGCCACGTGCTCCTTTCAGTATTAAACCTAAAAGGAAGAAACAATTGATGAAATGGTTGAAAAACTTAAAGTTCCCAGATGGTTACGCCGCGGGCTTTAGAAGGTCTGTGAATTTGAAGACGGGCAAGTTTTCTGGGTTGAAGAGTCATGACTACCACATAATAATGGAAAGACTCCTTCCTGTTATGTTTCGTGGTTTTGTAAAAAATGATGTATGGAAAGGATTAGCGGAGCTAAGCTACTTTTATAGACATCTTTGTGCCAAAGAAATAAAGAAAGAGATGATGGAGAAGCTTGAGCAACAAATACCGATTTTGGTATGCAAACTTGAAAAACTATTTCCACCAGGTTTCTTCAATCCGATGCAACATCTACTTGTTCACCTACCATACGAAGCTAAGGTAGGAGGTCCTGTGCAATATAGATGGATGTATCACATCGAAAGGACACTAAAGAAGCTACGTGCAATGGTTGGTAATAAGAGACGAGTTGAAGGGTGCATCGCTGAAGAATTCAAATATAAAGAGATAGCATCGTTCACGGGCCTGTACTTTGCAGAGGAACACAATGTCAATGCCCATACGTTGCGGTATCATGTCGACGAGCCCCCTATCAGTGATATTGAAATTTTTCAATGGAGGGGCAAAACTGTAGGACCCAGCACAACATACTGTTTCACCAACGACGAATGGAAGACTGCTTTACTCTACATGTATAACAACATGGAAGAGATGAGTCAGTTTCTCCTGTAAGTGTAAACTTTATTTTAGTCATTGCCGCTAGAATTTTTGTTGTGAGACTAAAATGTTTGTTTCCTTGTACTAACAGGGAATTTGATTCTCAAAATTGCATCTCTGGCTGTGAACGTGACCAGATTCGTCGAGAGGGAAAAGATGGGGGACTTAATTTCTTGTGTTGGTTTCGAGATTATGTAGATAAAAATGACAATATACACCCGGACCTTCGACAATTATCCCTAGGAGCAGTAACTGGCAGATGTTATGGTCGGTATGATGTCAATGGTTTTAGATTCCGTTCCACAAGGTTCGAAGATGATCATCCTCTAGCAGCCACGACAAATTCGGGAGTTGTAACTAGAGCTGTCGATGATGAAGGGAAGGTGACTAATTATTATGGAGTCATTAATGATATAATCGAGTACAAGTTTTTTGGAGATAAACAACTCAAAGTGGTGTTCTTTGATTGTGATTGGTTTTCTCCAAACTCAACGCGAGAAAATCAATATGGCATGGTGGAAGTCAAACACAACGACAGATTAAAAGGCCACGACACTATAATCCTTGCCCACCAATGCGAGCAGGTGTATTATATGACATATCCATCTAAGAAAAAGGGTTTGGTTGATTGGAGGGTAGTGTACAAAGTTAATCCTCGTGAACGACTATATGCTCCTGGTGATGCTGGTTATGTTGAAAGTCAAATCGAGCACGAAGTGGGGGCTGCTGAGATTTTCCAAGACGAAGAACTTACAAGCACGTTTAATGTACAAACTGAAATGTTGGAAGAATCTTTATTAGGTGATCAAAATGATGTAGAGGTTCCTCCAAAACGAAAACGAGTGACGAGAAAGAAGAAAGCTACTTGGCGTCCATTAAATCGACGAAAGCAACTAGATCCTGATTTTGATTACGATTACGATTGACGAGTATGGAACATGATTTTATTGCATATTTTATTATTTTATTGCATATTTTATGATTTTGTTGCATATTTTATTGTCGATTTATGTACTAACATGTTGTTGTTAAAATAGGATGTCAAAGAAAATGAAGTCTTTTGCTCGTAGTTTGCTTGGGACGAGGAGTAGCTCGAGGAGCAGCTCGAGGGGTGAGGATTCAGTTTTTCAGGGCTCAGGTTCTACCATGAGCAGACGGAGAGCGCTGGCAGAACATTTGCCTCCACAAGATGTAAGTTAGTTGTTAAATTACATTATTTGAGTTACTTAATATTGTATGATGTACGGTATTTGTTTCATAGGATGCTGAAATTGAGGAACCAGTGGTAGAGGATCATGCAAGAGATGATGTTGAAGATGATGGTGGAGATGATGGTGGAGATGATGCTGGAGACGATGCTGGGGATTCTGGGGCTGGTGGAGATTCCGCGGCTGGGTCTGGAACTTCTCGAGTTAGGAGAATGAGGAAGCTGCATTTTGTTGGACCACCTCCAGAGCTTCCACCCGAATCTCGGGTTTTGATAAAGCCTAGTGGAAAGTGAGTGACATGTCTTTGCTTAAATGTTATTGAAAGTTATGTTTTAATTTCCACATTGTGTATACTATTTCCAGGTCTTGGATCGACGACTCGTTCACAGGCACAGGACACTACAGGCAGGTGAACATGGTGCTTGGTAATCTTGTTCGTCTGCACTGGCCTGGTGTTGTGACTTTGCCTACTGGCGAGTCTGTCCCCGCCACCACTTGGGAGCATTATCGCTATGGTGTCTGTAGAACGTTTGGCAACACACAGGCACTAGTTTGGGATGCATTCTGGGTATGAATTATTTATACTATTTTAGTTATTCCATACATGTTTGCTTTTATGATAACACTAATTTTTTTTGCAGAAACGGTACAAGTTGTCGGACGATGGATCATATGATATGAACGCTCGTTACGTGTTTGAGTATAACGCGAACGATGTCGTTGCAGATGCAATGTACTATGCACGAATTCAGGCTATAAAGGCATGGTACAGAGCAAATGCTGATGATCGACCGATGCCAAATACCAAGGCCGAGTGGTCATCAATTTACTTGACGGAGGAGCAATACCTAGAGGTAAACAGGTTCTTGCCTCTCAAATCGCACGAAGCCATGTATTTGCTTGCTTTATTTAAAAAATTTCATGTAGGTGTCGGTGCCGTGGATGGCCACCCGATCGGAGGGTTATCGGGCATTGTGCAGATGGTGGGCTTCCCCTGAGTTTCGTGCCATTTCCGAAAGGAACAGGGGAAACCGTGGGACCGAGTCGTTCCACAACTACGGTGGTGATGGTCATGTGCGCTTGGCTAAGCGAATGGTAAGTCACAGTTTGTTGTAACTTTTGAATTACATAGAAATGTGTCATTGTAACTTTTATGTACAGGAAGTCAAATCCGGTCGTACGCCCACGGATGTGGAGGTGTATATGCAAGGGAATAGGGGTTCTGATCCTCAGAATCCTGATGTGTTATGCACTCAGACGGCCACCGACCGTCTAGTGAGTTTTTGATACTCTATTATGTGTTTGATATTGTTTGCAAGGGCATATATAGGGGTTATGCACTTATATTTGATATTGTTTGCCTCCAGGCTTCGTATGGGGAGGAGATGGTTCAACGTCATGGGCAGGAGTACGATTGGAGGAGCCAGCCAATCGACCCTCAGGCAGCATATGCTAGCGGAGGAGGACAAGCCCACGGACGGTGAGATTATTTAATTTGGATTACAAAATTGGCATCATATGCTTGCGATTCAACTGAGGCATGAGTTACTATACTAAGTGCATGGTTCACTCTTGTAGGTTGGGTATTTTTGATTCTACGATTGATTCCAGAGAGCTAAGACGCCGTGGACGACAGTCCACATCGTCGTCTTCACAGTCGTCCCGTTCACGATCATCCGCCCACGACATAGAGATGGCAGTGTTGCGTCAATAGGCAGAGTACCATCAATCAGTCTTGAGGGAACAATTGGAGTACCAGAGGCAACAATCTGAGTACCAGAGGCAACAAGCCGAGTACCAGAAGAAGAGGGACGAGTATTATGCAAACCTCCAGGCCCAAAATCAAGCTCTTCTCTCGGTAAGCTGAAGTAACATTTTGTAGCTTATTTTGCAAAACACTTGATGTGTATCTTATTAGCTCAACAATAACTTGTATATAATTTGTAGCAACTAGCCCAACAAGCGGGCGTCCCGATGCCGACATATGGGATGCCGCCTCCGGAGTTTGCACTGCCAATGCCAATGTTGGCGCCTCCACCACCGCCTCCGCCTCCGTCACAATTCCCTATGGTATGTACACATATGCGTGTGTGACATGTTCATAGATGTCTTATGTGTTTAAATGAACAATTGAGTGGTTACTATTTCATGTGCTTGTGTTATAGGGATTTCAGACACCACCCGCTTCAGTTGCCGCACCTGGAGATGGGTCTGGTCAGGACGACCCAACACATTCGTGGGTGAACAATCTTTTCAGCATGCATAGTCCAGCCGGAGGAGGTGGCGATGGATATGAGTGATAATGATGTAAAACACTTGTTGCAACCTTTCATGTGAAAGCCTATCCGTCGAATAATGTTCATTTTGGAGTTTGGACAACTATGTTTATGTAAACACTTGTTGCAACCATTTGGAACTATGTCGTTATGTTAAATTTTGTGAATGTGAATGCTTATGTGATTATATTTGTGAATGTGTATACTTATGTGAGTATATTTGTTAATGTGAATGTGTATATGTGTATGAAATCTGTTTTGTATTTGCAAATGTCAGATTTTTTAAATTTCAGATTTTTGTGCAATTTCTGAAAAATGTTATGTCCGACGGCTTAGTGTAGGCCGTCGGACATAACATAAACATTATGTCCGACGGTTTAAAACCGTCGGAGATAAGCTATATGTTATGTCCGACGGCTTTAACCCGTCGGACATAACAGCTGTGGGCCCAGGCGACGGGTAAAACGGTTACGCGGCCTTATGTCCGACGGCTCGATAGGGCCGTCGGACATAGTGTATGTCCGACGGCCGCCGTCGGATATAACGCTATTTCCGACGCGTTATCCACGACGGCTTAAAACCGTCGGAGATAAGCTAATGCCGTCGGACATAGCTTATCTCCGACGGTCCAAGTCTTATATCCGACGGTTTTAGCCGTCGGAAATTTTGGCGTTTACTGTAGTGAGTTTTCTCTGAACTCTATCTTTCAGGCCCAGTTTTAATTTTCAAAAAAAAATATGTTTGTGTTAGTATGCATGCCTTGCGACAACCTACAAGTACAAGATTATGTTGTGTATATATATGCTTGCGAAAACAACATGCTATATATCGCGCGCTATCGGCCACAAAAGCGGTCGTGCCAGTAAAAACCGAGGCCCCGTACGAAATTATTGAATAGAGACCCTTATCACAAAATCTCTAAAATATAAAAAGTATAAAAACATAAATACTGCAATCTATTACATAGAAATGGAATTTATGAAAATTATACATATTAAACTCTTGGTTATATAAATTTTACTTGAACAATTTTATTTTTTTGTGTTCCTTGCAATAAATTCTTAATGGTATGATCATATTCAATTTTATCCAACAATCCACTCTCAAAGCTTTTAGTAACCAGAATCATATTTTCAAAGACCAATTGGTCAAAGTCATGACATCGATAATTGGACCTTAAAATACTACAATATTTAATATACATGTATACAAGATAAATAGAACAATCAATAAATTATTTCATTAACAAAGTTAGCAAATAAATATACGAGTATACATTAGTTCTTACTTTCTCTGGTTCAGTGAATTAATCTTGGGTTCTTTCTTTCACAACATGTTTTTTAATCAATATGCTTGACATCAACATTTGATGTGTTACTCGAAATAATATTGCGACTCAAATGTAGCAGCGTACTAATACTCAACTTTGGGATAGTATCTCTTAAGTCACACATGGTCTACCATATTCTTTCTTAAGCATGTCACTAATTGAGGGCACGAATCTAGGTTCTTTGGACATCCAAGACAAGTTATTAGGTGTTGACGCCTTTTTGGAGGCGCCAAACACTTCAAAAGAACCAGCGGCGGTGCTCTCTGGTCAGGCGCGGACGGTCCGCGGCACAGGGTCGGACAGCCCGCGACCTGGCGCAAGGCGGCGGTGCTCTCTGGTCAGGCGCGGACGGTCCGCGACACAGGGCCGGACGGTCCGCGACCTGGTGCAGGAGCTCAGGTTCCCTGCCTGACGGCCGGACGGTCCGTGCCCTAGGGCCGGACGGTCCGCGCGTGTGCAGGGGCGGCGGAAGATCGCCGGCGGCGCCTGGATCTCGCTCCCGGGAGGGACCCTGTCGGGGAGGAGAGATCCTAGGAGTTGTCTAGGCTCGGGCAGGCCGACCTAGACTCCTCTAATCGACGTAGAGTCGAGGAGAGGCGGAGAATTTGGGGATCGAGAGGCTAAACTAGAACTAGACTAGAACTACTCCTAATTGTACAGGAAATAAATGCGAAATAGAAGTTGTATTGATTCGATTGATTATTACAAATCGGTCGTAGACCTCTCTATTTATAGAGGAGGGGGGCTGGACCCTTTACACGACTTGATTCCGAGCTAATTCCGCAAATCTAGCCAACAAACATAGCATAAAACTCGGAACCCTAATCTACTCTGCGCAGGTGCGGACCGTTCGGCCCACAGGCGCGGACTGTCCGGGCCGCGGACCGTCCGGCTCCAGGGCCAGACCGTCCGCTGGCTCTTTTTGGTGCCAAACATATGCCCCTTGCCTTTTGGTGGAGCTAGGCAAACCAAAAGCATCTTAACTCGATGTGATCACATCGGTTTTCTTTAAGCATCTTGCCACATACTAGGATGGTACTGATTGAGGAAACGCCCATTCAAAGCTTTGGGTAAATCCTTGTCTTGTAATGTTTGTAGTAAATAGGCGTTACTAGATATTACCTGTTTTACTTTATAAGGACCTTTCCAGCTCGACGACCATTTTCCAAACTTTCGGTCTTTATTCCTTAGAGGCAAGATGGTCTTCCACACCAGGTCCCCTATTTGGAATGATTTTGCTTTGACCTTCTTGTTGTATGCCCTGGCTACCATGATCTTGTCCTTTTCTATTGCTCCCAAAGCTATCACCCTCTTGTCGGTCACCTCATCAATATTATCCATCATTGAATTGTAATAATCAGTGATGGTTAGATCATTTTGTCTGGCGAACCTGACAGCATTCAAACTTATTTCCACAGGCAACACTGCTTCCTGCCCATAGACAAGCTCAAAAGGAGACACTTTAGTAGCACTATGTTTAGATATTCTATGAGCCTATAAAGCTTCGGACAAAATCTTATGCCAATACTTAGGATTATCAGATATCTTCTTTTTTATCAAGTTGATCAATGTCCTATTACTAGACTCGGTCTGTACATTGGCCTGAGCATAGTATGGTGATGAATTAAGCAACTTAATTCTATATAATTCAGCAAATTCACGTACCTCCTTTGACATAAAAGAAGTCCCTTGATCTGTAGTCAAGGTCTGGGGAATGCCAAATCTATGAATAATATGCTCAGTTATGAACTCAATTACCTCCTTGTGTGTCATGTTCTTCAGAGCAACGGCTTCAGTCCATTTGGTAAAGTAGTCAGTGGCAACTAACACGAACCGATGCCCTTTTGATGATGACGGATGAATTTCTCCAATAAAGTCTATCCCCATCCTCTGAAAGGCCAAGGCTTGATGATAGGATGCAATTCGGCTGCAGGGACCAACTGTAGGTCGCCGAATTTTTGACACACTTGGCAACCCTTGTAGTACTTGAAACAATCAGCTATCATACTAGGCCAATAAAAGCCAGACCTTCGCAACAACCACTTCATCTTTGGAGCTGATTGATGAGTACCACAAATTCCTTCATGTACTTCGGCCATGGCTAATATAGCATCATCTGGGCCCAAGCATTTAAGCAGGACGTCATTGACTGTTCGGCGGTACAGTTCATCACTCATCAAAACATACTTGAAAGCGGTTCGCCGAATGTTCTTATCTGTCCTGATATTGAGATTCCGTAAATAATTAAGTATAGGTGTCCTCCAATCACTTGCATCGGCTTCATTGTCAGCCGAATTGATCAAGAAAACATTTCTGGTAACCCCGGACGGTCCGGTGTCATCACTCGGACGGTCCGCGACCTGGGAATTTGGCTCTGCACTGGTTATCAGATTTTCAGTTTTGTGAAATTTCCCTCTCTTTATCCGATAACCTGATGCATCTTGTGCCAAATCGTTAGCTCTATGATTCTCAACTCTAGAGATATGCCGAATATTGAATTCATCAAAAGAATGGATTACGCTCCAACATTTCTCAAGGTAACTATTTAGAGTACCATCAAAACATTGATATTCTTCTAACACCTGTTGGACGACTAGCTGAGAATCACCAAATGCTTTTACATGTTTTACTCCCATACCATTTAAAAGTTCTAAACCGAACAAAAGTGCTTCATATTCGGCTTGATTGTTAGTGCAACAAGTTTTCAATCGGCTAGAGAAGTCAAAGGAGACATTACTTGGTGAAACAAGCACAATGCCAATTCCTTGCCCTTCATTGCAAACCGATCCATCAAAATATAAAGTCCAAGGAGTAATAGTGAGGTATGACATGTCTAGTTCATGAATATCATTAACCCGATGTTCTACAATGAAATCCGCTACGACTTGGCCTTTCATAGATTTCAATGGTTCATAGGCCAAGTCATATTCTATGAGTGCATGAGCCCACTTAAAAATTCTACCACTCATAATTGGGTTATGCAACATGTATTTGATCACATCAGCTTGACCAGAAACAGTGCAATGACTAGACAGTAAATAACATCTACATTTGGTGCATGCATAAAACAAGCATAAGCATAACTTCTCAATAAAAGTGTACCTTGTTTTAGCATCCACCAACCTTCGGCTTAGATATGTCACCACATGCTCCTTCCCCTCAGTTTCTTGTGTCAGAACAGCCCCAATGACCTTATCTTCAGCTGCAATGTATAATCGGAATGGTACTCCTGCTCGGGTGCTTTTAATACGGGAGCCGAAGATAAGTATTTTTTGATGAGATCAAATGCTTCTTGCTGTTCTGCCCCCCAAGCGAATTCGACATCATTCTTAAGCCGAAGAATAGGGGTGAACGCATCAATCTTCCCGGCTAGGTTAGAAATAAACCTTCGTAAATAATTCACCTTGCCGAGAAACTTCTGTACCTCGACCTTACAGGTCAGAGGTCCCACATTCCGAATAGACTTGATTCGGTCAGGGTCTATCTCTATACCATGTTCATGTATGACAAATCCTAAAAACTTATCAGCCGACACTCCAAAAGCACATTTACGTGGGTTCATTTTCAAACCATACCGACGCATTTTATCAAAGGCTTTGCGCAAATCAGCTATATGAGAACTAAACTCAGCCGATTTGACTACAATATCATCAATGTAAACTTCCACATTTTTTCCTAACAATTCATGGAAGATCAAATTCATAGCCCTCTGATAAGTAGCACCAGCATTTTTCAGACCAAATGTCATGACAACCCACTCAAATAAACCAATGAAGCCTGGACATACAAAGGCCGTTTTAGACGCATCTTCTTCGGCCATGAAAATCTGATTATATCCGGCATTACCATCAAGGAAGCTAATAATTCTATTTCCTGATGCATTATTGATTAATGTGTCGGCTATGGGCATGGGATATTCATCTTTAGGAGTTGCTCTATTTAAATTGCGAAAATCAATGCATACTCTAAGCTTACCTGACTCTTTCTTCTCCACCGGCACAATATTGGAGACCCACTCTGTGTATCTGCAAGGTCTGATAAAATCAGCTTCTAGCAGCCGGTGGATTTCGTCCTTGATGCGTGGGAGAAGATCTGGACGAAATGTTCTAGCTCTTTGCTTGAAAGGTCTGAAACCAGATTTAATAGGCAGCCGATGCTCTACGATCTCTCGGCTTAATCCAGGCATCTCATTGTAATTCCAAGCAAAGCAATCTGAATATTCCTTCAATAGACCGATCATCTCATCTCTAGGATCGGTCTCCAGGGTCTTGTTTACAAAAGTCGGCCTTGGAGTTTTACCATCTCCTATGTCAATCTCCTCCAAAGGATCGGCCGATGTAAACCCCTGTCCTAGTTTATCAAGATCTCTGAATTCCTCTATCATGTTCCCCACAGAGGAATTAGATGATCTTTGTGTGACGGCGGACTTTCCGGTCTCGGGGACCGGATCATCTGTAATATTGTCCTTTTGCTATGATATATGTTTGGTCTTAAAGTCTGAACCCTTTTGTGAAAGACCAGACCATCCGGCCTTGGAAGCCGAACTGTCCGTGACCAGAGACTCACGAACTTTGTGTGTATTCATCATTTAAACTTTATTTAGGAGTTAGCCGATTCTCCATCGGCTCTAGCATTACAGGAATGAAACCTTTCTTATCTATACTTATGAATTGATAATCAGAAAAATCTACTCCGGTGAGACATGTAGCAGTCTCATAAGTCTAGAGTACAGGGGCATCGGCCACAGCGATGCAGGCCGATACATCAGCATGTACTTGTTCTATGTCATCGCCTACCCATTGTATTAGCATTTGATGTAATGTAGAAGGTATACATTGATTAGCGTGAATCCAATCTCTGCCTAGGATTAAACTGTAATTTCCTTCTACATCAGCGACGAAGAATGCAGCAGCAAGGGTCTTAGTCCCGATGGTTAATTCAACGGACGTGACTCCCCTGGCTTTAATCGAACTATCCCCAACACCGTTGAGGGTCATGTTGGTCTTGACAAGTTCGTCATCTTGTTTACCTAATTTTCTATATAATGAATAAGGCATTAGATTTACAGCCGCCCCTCCATCTACCAACATCTTAGCAATCGGTATTCCATCAATGTGACCGCGCACGAAGAGCGGATTTAAATGATTTATCGATTCCTTTGGTTTAGTAAAGGCGGCTTCTTTAGGACCAAAATCGAACTGGGCAACAACAGGTTCATCGTCGCTGATAATAGTACAATCGGCAGAAAATGTAATAACATTTACATCCATACCTGGGCGTTCTAGAGAAGCCTCGTAGTCGACCAGGTCTTTCCTAGCAGGTCATCCTCTTCCATTGATGTCGGCGTGTCGTCGGAGGCTTCCTGGCGAACGGCGGACGGTCCACGCGTGGGGGCCGGACGGTCCGCGTCTGATGCAGGTTGTGCAGAGGCTTCCTGGTGAAGGACGGACGGTCCGCGAAGAAGACGGACGGTCCGCGCCTGGTGTAGATTGACTTTCTATTTCTGTGGTCGTTTGTTTTTTCTCAACGGCCTTTGGTCTCCATTTCTTTTGCGGTGGCGGGTATAGTGGATGTGTGTCATTAAATGTCCTCTCCGCCTCCTTCTCCTGGCTCTCCTTTGCTCTTAGACGCTGTAATTTTCTCTTTTTGGACCGTGTCAATCCTGCTGGGCACCATCGAGGCATGGAGTATTTTGGATCGGCTGTTTTGATGGTAGACGTATCCTTTTCGGTTGTGTTGGCCGATTCGCCAAAAATCATCTGCCCTTTATTGTCTCCCTGTATGACAACATCTGCAGTGCCTATTTTGATGATGTCCTTTTTTGTTGTTCTTTGAGTTGCTACAGGCATATGCCCCCCTGCTGGATTGGTCGGCCTTGGAGGCCGAGTAGTCCGGCAATCTTGTTGGGCCTGTGCCTGGTGACCGGATTCAGCAGCGCTCAATCGGTCTTGTACTGGTGGCGCCAACGTGTCAAAAACGGATGTTTGGGGTGCCCCCCAGGCGGGGTACTGTGGCATCCCAAATGGATATGGTGGCATACCTCACATTTGATTTGGGACATATGGTGGAGGTAAGTATGCATATGGATATGGCATAGACGAATAAGGGGGTGGAGGTGTCCATGTTGGTATGTTAGGTCTCAATTGTACAGTATGACCTTTCATTTCTTCCGATTAGTGGGGTGATCCAATCGGCCTGACCTGACGTTGCTCATGAATGGGTGAGCGGGGTCGCTTTGCTGGCCGGTCACTGGGGCCGGCCTTTTTTTTCACGTATTTAGACAACAATTGATCGAAAGTTGGGCCAGGCTTGACCAGCCGACCAGCTTCTTTAAATGTATTTGTTTTCCACGTACCTATCTCTGGTCGTCGTGGTTTGAAGGTACGTGGCCGCTGCGAGTCCTGAGTATGGCCGGACTGTCCGCTGGAGTTCGCCGGACCGTCCGGAGAAGCGTCAGACCGTCCGCGTCTGGATGGCGGACTGTCCGCGATGCGCAGCACGGGTTCCCGCAACTGTCTCCCTGTCTACGCTTGCCCCCTAGTGCTAGAGGCTGTGATGGTCACCTTCAGAGTCTCCCCTCCATCGGGAGTCTTCTCGACCACCACTTTCTTGCAAGAAACTTTACAATCCCCATCGGCCTTTTTAGCATCGCCGATGATCGTTTCTTTGCTTTTGCCCTTATCGGCTCTGTTTGGCCGAACCAGGACTTTCTTGCCCTCGAAGTCGATCATGTTCATCGGAAAGGGCTCTGTATCCACCTGCATTTCCTGAAATTTCAATCGTCCTTCGTTAATAGCCGATTGAATCTGTCGTCGAAACACATTACAATCATTAGTGGCATGAGAAAATGAGTTATGCCACTTGCAGTACGCACGACGTTTTAGCTCGTCGGCGGATGGAACAGTGTGATTTATTTTAATGTTGCCATTTTTGAGTAATTCGTCAAATATTTTATCACATTTACCAACATTAAACGTAAACTTAACCTCCTCTTATCGTTTCTTTTGAACCGGCTGTAAGGAGGAACAAGCCGAAGATTTGGCCTGTTTTGGCCAAACCATTTCAGCAGCATACACTTCTGTTGATTCGTCATCTGAGCTACTTTGGTCGCATTCTACTATATGTACGTTGTGACTCATTGTTTTAGCAGTTTCTTTGCTTCGGCTTTCGTAAGCCAAAGCTCTCTGGTGTAATTGTGCTAGTGTAAAAAATTGGATGCCTTCTAATCTTTCTTTTAAATAATATCGTAGACCATTAAAGGCTAATCCTACTAGCTGTTTTTCTGCTAAATGAATTTGAAAGCATCGGTTTCTTGTATCTCGGAATCTCCGGATGTAATCATTAACCGATTCATCTTTTGTCTGTCGCAATGACACTAAATCTACCAAATCCAACTCATAGTCACCGGAGAAAAAATGATCATGAAATTTTTGTTCTAGATCTCCCCATGATGAAATGGAATTAGGAGGTAAAGTGGCATACCATGCAAACGCAGTTCCTGTTAGAGATAATGAAAATAAACGCACGCGAAATGCCTCTGTGTCGGCCAATTCTCCCAATTGTGCTAAGAACTGGCCTATATATTCGCGCGTGTTTTTCCCTTGATCACCCGAAAATTTTGCGAATTCGGGTATTCTAGTTCCCTGTGGGTACGGGTGGTGATCAAATCGGTTGTCATAAGGTTTCCGATATGATTGCCCCCCAGGGACCATGCTTACTCCGAGCTTATCTCGGAACGCCCCGGCTATTTCTTCCCTCACTATATCCATGGCAGCCGGTGCAAGACTACCGGCTCTCTGGTCAAACATAGGTGGGGTTGGTTGTATGTTAGTAGGTTGTCTTTCCCCCCATTGGTTTGAGCTATGTGGTGCATTTCCATTTACCCTATATGGCTCATAGGTTTGATCGTTTCTTTCCGGCCTTCTAGGTGGGGCCGGAAAGCTTTCCTGGGCTCTAGATCCTGAATTAATGGGCTGGTGCACTGCATAGTGTGATGGGAAGTGTTGTTGGGACGAGCGAGGATTCAGGTAATAATCCTCCTCAAAAGACTCATGCGCGGACTGTCCGGATACGTACCCGGACCGTCCGTGGTTATATGCGGACCGTCCGTCGTTGTATGCAGACCGTCCGACTGGGTAGTTTGGGTTCTGTGCCGTGTGTGGTGGCTCGGGCGCATATCTAGGTAACTCATTAAAAATAGGCCCGACTGTTGCTGGCCCGGACGGTCCGCGCTCACGTGCGGACGGTCCGGGCATGTGCAGATCGGCTGATTTGCTGCCGATTTGTGGTTGCTCAGGGTATGTGTCCATCGGCATCCCATAAAGGGGTTGTGACTGGTCATGACAACCTATAGTCGATGTATTACGCGTGTTACCCTCTACCTCAACCTCGTGCGAAGGAAAATTTGCAATATTAGATTTATCAAATGCACGTACTAGTCTCTTAAAATCGCTTTGCATACCCCCTATGATGTTCTGCATTTGTTCATGTTGCTCTTCTACATAATTTCTAAGAGATTGTAGCTCGTTGGTATTACTTACATTGGGGATATCTGGTGTGGGTTGGAGCGAAGCCGGATCCGTCGCCCGATGTCGGACGACCTTGTTGTTCCTGTCCACTTTGAAGTTGGCCAAGAATTTTGCTTTTGCCTCCTGGATCATACGCTCCTTGTGCTCCTCGAACTGGAGCTGTTCGTCAGCCGGCAATGTGTCCCAAGTCGGCTCTATGATGTTGCTTGGGGAAATATTAGAGCTATCCCTTGAACCGGCCATTGAGGGCCGATTTGATGACTCTGTATTTGTCGTCCCCAGCGGAGTCGCCAAAAAGTATGTTGACGCCTTTTTGGAGGCGCCAAACACTTCAAAAGAACCAGCGGCGGTGCTCTCTGGTCAGGCGCGGACGGTCTGCGGCACAGGGCCGGACGGTCCGCGACCTGGCGCAAGGCGGCGGTGCTCTCTGGTCAGGCGCGGATGGTCCGCGACACAGGGCCGGACGATCCGCGACCTAGTGCAGGAGCTTGGGTTCCCTGCCTGACGGCCGGACGGTCCGCGTGTGTGCAGGGGCGGCGGAAGATCGCTGGCGGCGCCTGGATCTCGCTCCCGGGAGGGACCCCGTCGGGGAGGAGAGATCCTAGGAGTTGTCTAGGCTCGGGCAGGCCAACCTAGACTCCTCTAATCGACGTAGAGTCGAGGAGAGGCAGAGAATTTGGGGATCGAGAGGCTAAACTAGAACTAGACTAGAAGTACTCCTAATTGTACAGGAAATAAATGCGAAATAGAAGTTGTACTGATTCGATTGATTATTACAAATCGGCCATAGACCTCTCTATTTATAGAGGAGGGGGGTTGGACCCTTTACACGACTTGATTCCGAGCTAATTCCGCAAATCTAGCCAACAAACATAGCATAAAACTCGGAACCCTAATCTACTCTACGCAGGTGCGGACCGTCCGGCCCACAGGCGCGGACTGTCTGGGCCGCGGACCGTCCAGCTCCAGGGCCGGACCGTCCGCTGGCTCTTTTTGGTGCCAAACACTAGGCACGGATCTGGGTTTTTGGATGCCTCTTAGATTATAATCAGCAGTTAGTGTTGACAACATTAGACCTAGGTTTTGGTTTAGATCAGTCTAACAGTCGTTGTCGTTATCTGTTGCGAAAAATCAACTTCGAGTGCTTAATTACACACACACACACACATATATATATATACTTTTAATGAGATACATACTTCAAGTTCTTGCTTGTTTTCTTCATTTCGTAGGCATAAATTAGCCATCTTAGCTAGGTCACTACCTGTCGGCGTTTCAACCCCGGGGGGTCCCTGGACCGACGAGTAAAATTGTTGCTGCGTGTCCCAGCCCAGATGGGTTGGCGCGAGATGGAACACAAGGGGGGAAAACTACGGCTCGTGTTATCCTGCGCCAGGGGGGATGCACTTGCAGTAGGGGTTACAAGCGTTCGCGAGGGAGAGAGAGAGCGAGCCTGTTCGTCAGCCCGTCCTCCCGCGCGACCACCCTCTCGCATGAGAGCCCTGGACCTTCCTTTTATAGATGCAAGGAGAGGGTCCAGGTGTACAATGGGGGTGTAGCTATGCGCTAATGTGTCCGGTAGAGAGGTGCCAGAGCCCTGTGTACATGCCAACGTGGCTGGCGGAGAGGTGCTAGAGCCCTGTGTGCGCGGTGTCGTGGCCGTCGGAGGAGTGCTTGAGCCCTATAGAAGCACAGCTGTTGGTGCTGCTGGGACCTTGCTGAGGTCTCCTTGTTGACGTAGGGGACTGAGAACCACCGTCGTCATGGACGCACGCGGGGATCCATCATTACTTGTTACCGGGGCAAGCCTGGATGGGACGCCGGTCTTGTTCCCGTAGCCTGAGCTAGCTAGTGGTAGGGTAATGATGTATCCCCCACGGCGCGGTCGGTCCGAGCCCAAGATCGGGCGAGGCGGAGACTCCTCCTGAGGCCGAGCCCGGGGTCGGGCGAGGACGCGATTCCTCCTGAGGTCGAGGTCGAGGCCGAGCCCTGGGGTCGGGCGAGGCGGAGACCACCTTCCGAGGTCGAGGTTGAGGTCGAGCCCTAGGGTCGGGCGAGGCGGAGACCACCTCCTGAGGCCGAGGTTGAGGCCGAGCCCTAGGGTCGGGCGAGGCGGAGACCACCTCCTAAGGCCGAGGTGGGGGCCAAGCCCTGGGGTCGAGCGAGACGGAGACCTCCTCCTGAGGTCGAGGCCCAAGGTCGGGCGAGGCGGAGCTTCCTGTTGCGCCTGAGGTTGGACTTAGCTGTTATCAGCCTCACCCTGGCGGGTGGCACAGCAGTCGGAGGGGGGCGAGCGGCGCTGTTTTCCTGTCAGGTCGGTCAGTGGAAGGGCAAAGTGACTGCGGTCACTTCGACCTTGCCGACTGAGGCACGTGTGTCAGGATAAGGCGTCAGGCGATCCTTGCATTGAATGCGCCTGCGATATGGTCGGTTGGTGAGGCGATTTGGCCAAGGTTGCTTCACAACGAAGCTTGTCCGAGCTGGGCTTCGGGCGAGTCGAGGGTGCGCCTGTTGCTTGAGGAGGCCCTCGGGCGAGGCATGAATTCGCCTGGGACTACTGTTTCCGCCCGAGGCTGGGCTCGGGTGAGGCGAGATTGCGTCCCTTGAGTAGACGAAGCCTTGACCTGAATCGTGCCCATCAGTCTCTGTAGCTTGCGCTGATGGTGGTTACCAGCCATGTTTAGGAGTGTTGGGGGTACCCCTAATTACGGTACCCGACAGTAGCCCCCGAGCCTCAAAGGGAGTGTTGGTACTCACTTGGAGGCTTTGTCACACTTTTTTGCAAGGGGACCAGTCTTTCTCGGTTACACTTTGTTCCGGTGGGTGCGCGCGAGCGCACCCGCCGGGTGTAGCTCCCGAGGCCTCGGAGGAGTGGTTTGACTCCTCTGAGGTCTTAATGCCTTTTGTGACGCCTCGGTCGGTCTGGTTGTTCGCTCATGCGATCTGATCGTAGCCCGGGTGCGTGGTCAGGTTCCGAGTTTTCAGGCTAATTTGTTGACGCTGTCAACGGTTTGGCCATAGCCGGGTTTGCGAGAGCAGCCCCCGAGCCTCTACACGATGCGAGAGGACGATCAAGGACTGTCTCGACTTTTATCATACGCCCCTTCATCGCCTTTTCGCAAGGAGGAAGGGGGGAAAGCGCCATGTTGCCCTTGGAGGGCGCCGAACATGGTGTCTCCAGTGAGTTGCTAACGGGTGATTCGAGTGGACGCCCGTGCCCCGTTCGATAAGGGTCGGTTAGTGGCCCAGAGGCGCGCTCCAAAAGTACCTGCAGGTGATTTGTCGGACCAGGTGATTCCGTTACAAAATCGCTCATGCTGGTCTCAGAAATGTCCTAGGGTACCTCGAGAGCGTAGCCCAAGCCTCGGCCATGTAACGGACGTACTAGAGTCATCCTTCGCTCTGCGTGCTCTGAGGCGGCTGTCGAACCCTTCTGAGGGGCCAGCCTTCGAACCCCTGATCAGTAGTGGGCGTGGAGCCTGAGTGCTTTGAGGCGGCTGTTGAACCCTTCTGAGGGGCCAGCCTTCGAACCCCTGATCAGTAATGAGCCTGAAGCCCGAGTGCTCTGGGGCGGCTGTCGAACCCTTCCGAGGGGCCAGCCTTCGAACCCCTGATCAGTAGGAGGGCTCGGGGCCCGCTTCCTTCGCGGAGAAGGATCCCTTTCGAAATATCCCCTTTCCCAGTCCCTGTAGCAAGAGAGAGAAAGGGGAAGAGGAAAAGGATATGAATTTAAACGGTGTGGCGTACCTTTTTTGACGTGGCCATCATGGCGGAGGTGAAACGTCGCCCGCTTTGCCTACCAAAGGTGTCGCTTGCCCTGCCGCGGAGTTAATGCGACGGGACAGGTGGTTCGCGGGGTGGCCGCGTGCGCGAGCCGTTCGAGGAACGGAACACGGGCGCGTCGTCTTCACACCATGGGAGAGGGCTCCCCTGCTGCTCAGGAAGGGACGTGAACCTGCAGACGATTTGACCGCCGCTTCCGCTCGTCTGCTGCCGCCATTACTGCTGGTCCACTTTTGGCCATATCGGTCGTCGCGCCTCCTCCCGCGGCTGATTGACCCGCGGTCGATGCGCTCGATTGGCACTGTTGGGACATGCGCATGGTTGCCTCGAGTCGCGGCACTGGTTCCGCAGTCGAGAAGGCGCGGCATTAGCGCAAGTGGCGGTGTAGTTTCTTGCACGTAGTAACCGGCGCACCGGTTACATGACTTGTGGGCCCGGGCCTCCATGCTGGATGCGACGAGCCCTCGGCTGCTCTGCGATGAGCCGGAGCTGGAGGCAGCGGTGTCAGCGTGGACAAAGGGGGCTTCGTCGGCCCAGGAGCAGGTGGCCTCCCAGGCTAAGGAGGTGCAGCAACGGCGACTGGAGCTTGACCAGATCGTCCGCTAGCGGGACTAACCTCGGGGTCACACTGCCGAGGCCGTGAGCCGGGCTGATGTCCTCGGGGGACAGCTGGCTGAGGCTACGAAGTGGCCGATCGAGGTGTCTGCTCGGGCCGGGACCCTGGAGGAGACCCTGGCTATGATGGCCCAAGCACGGTGCTGACGTCCTCCTTCGAGGTGGAGATCCTTCCGCCCGTGTCGCCGTCCGAGGCCGGGCCAGATTCTGCTGAAGGTGGAAACAACACCGAGGGTGCTGCTGCTCCCTCTGTCGATGTCTGATCCTGCAGGAACAGTTTGTCTGTAGTATGCGTATGTTTTTTGCGGCCGCCGAGGCCCAAACATATTATTGTCGTGTTATAAAGCTGCATTTCTTTTCCTCTTGTTTCGAGTATCAAGACTTGTTCGTCGATAGCAGAATTGCTTATCCGAGCGGGAGTTACTTTTCATGGAAGGTGATGAGTGAGGTATCCGTATCCCGGAGGCGCAGGAGTCCCTCGGCTCGGTTGGCCTTGCCGCTTACGTGTACTCTTACTCATCCGCAGGATTTTGTTATCGATATAGTTGAGAAGGCATGAAAATCGTTCTGGCAGAAAATTTTTCGAGCGTTAAGACTTGTTCGGCAGCAGAATCGCTTATCCGAGCGTGAGTTACTTATCGCGGAAGGTGATGAGTGAGGTATCCGTATCCCGAAGGCGTAGGAGTCCCTCGTCTCGGTTAGCCTTGCCGCTTACGTGTACTCCGTCGTTTTCAGGACCCCGCTATCGAAGCAATCGAAAAGCGCGAAAAATGTTCTGGTAGAAAGACTTTTCCGAGGAAAATTTTGACGCAGAGGGGTTTTCCCCCTTCTAGCCCTCGAGGGAGGGTCGGGCTTTGCCGAGGCAAGGCTGACCCTTCCTTGACGGTTAGACTTTATTTTTGTATGTATAGAAAATGAGGTATATGAATGACTTGAAAACATCTTAAGGGTAAAAGCGACGTAGCTGTCGGATGTTCCAAGCATTGCTGTAGACCTCGCCCTGATCGTTGGCCAGCTTGTATGTTCTTGGCTTCAAAATCTTGGCGATGATGAACGGCCCTTCCCAGGGAGGAGTAAGCTTGTGGTGCCCTCGGGCGTCTTGCCGCAGCCGAAGTACCAAGTCTCCCACCTGGAAGTCTCAGGGCCGAACCCCTCGGGCGTGATAGCGTCGCAGAGACTACTGATACCGCGCCGAGTGTAGTAAGACGACGTCCCGAGCCTCTTCCAGCTGGTCCATTGAGTCTTCTCGGCTGGTCTGGTTGCTTCGATCGTCGTACGCCTTTGTCCTCGGGAAACCGTATTCTAAGTCTGTGGGCAAGATAGCCTCAGCCCCATAGACTAGAAAGAACGTCGAGAAGCCTGTGGCTCGGCTTGGCGTCGTCCTTAGACTCCAGACCACCGAGGGTAGTTCCTTCATCCATCGCTTGCCGAACTTGTTGAGGTCGTTGTAGATCCTTGGTTTAAGTCCCTGCAGAAGCATACCGTTGGCACGCTCTACCTGCCCATTCGTCATGGGGTGAGCTACGACGGCCCAATAAACACGGATGTGGTGGTCCTCGCAGAAGTCCAGGAACTTCTTCCCAGTGAACTGGGTGCCATTGTCGGTGATGATGGAGTTCGGGACCCCAAAGCGATGGATGATGTTGGTGAAGAACGCCACCGCCTGCTCGGACCTGATGCGGGTTAGGGGTCGGACCTCGATCCACTTGGAGAATTTGTCGATGGCGACCAGCAGGTGCGTGAAGCCCCCGGGTGCCTTCTGCAAGGGACCAACGAGGTCCAGACCCCACACAGCAAATGGCCAGGTGATGGGTATCATCTGCAGGGCCTGAGCGGGCAGGTGCGTCTGTCTTGCGTAGAATTGACACCCTTGGCAGGAGCGTACAATCCTAGTGGCGTCGGCCATCGCGGTCGAACAGTAGGAACCTTGTCGGAAGGCGTTCCCAACGAGGGCTGGAGATGCTGCATGGTGACCGCAAGCCCCCGAGTGTATCTCTTGCAATAGCTCCTGTCCTTCGGCGACGGATATGCATCGTTGGAGAATGCCTGAGGGGTTGCGGTGATAGAGCTCCTCTTCATCACCCAGTAAGACAAACGACTTGGCGCGCCACGCCAGTCGTCGAGCTTCAGCCTTGTCGAGGGGTAGCTCTCCTTGGTGGAGATATTGCAGGTACGGGGTCTACCAGTTTCGATTAGGCGTGACCCCATTCCGCTCTCCCTCGACGCGCAGTGCCTCACCCTCGGCGGCCGAGGATACCTCGGGCTGGGCCGAGGCCTCCTCGGGCTCGGGCGTGTCGTCGGTCTTGACAGAGGGTTGATGTATGTCTCTAGAGAAGACGTCTAGGGGAACCGTTGTCCGCCCCGAGGCTATTTTAGCCAGCTCATCTGTAGTCTCATTGTACCGTCAAGCGACGTGGTAGAGCTCGAGCCCGTAGAACTTGTCTTCCAAGCGCCGAACCTCATCGCAGTAGGCCTCCATCTTCGGGTCACGGCAGTGGGAGTTCTTCATGACTTGGTCAATTACAAGCTGCGAGTCACCACGAGCGTCGAGGCGCCGATTCCCTAGCTCGATGGCGATGCGCAACCCATTAACTAGAGCCTCGTACTCGGCCATGTTGTTTGACACCGGGAAATGGAGGCGCAGCACGTAGCGGAGATGTTTCCTGAGGGGTGAGATGAAGAGCAGGCCCGCGCCGGCTCCTGTTTTCATCAGCGACCCATCGAAGAACATGGTCTAGAGTTCCGGTTGGATCGGAGCTGTTGGTAGCTGGGTGTCGACCCATTCAGCCACGAAGTCCGCCAAGACTTGGGACTTGATGGCCTTCCAAGGAGCGAACGAGATTGTCTCGCCCATGATCTCCACCACCCACTTTGCTATCCTACCCGAGGCCTCTCGGCACTGGATGATCTCCCCTAGGGGGAAGGATGACACCACAGTCACCGAATGAGACTCGAAGTAGTGTCGCAACTTTCGTCGTGTCAGAATTACTGTGTACAGTAGCTTCTGAATTTGCGGGTAGCAGATCTTGGTCTCGGATAGAACTTCACTGATGAAGTAGACCGGCCTCTGGACGAGCAGTGCATGCCCTTCTTCTCGTCTCTCGACTACGATCGCGGCGCTGACCACCTGAGTGGTTGCGGCTATGTAGATCAAGAGGGCTTCTCCCACAGTGGGGGGCACCAAGATGGGCGCGCTTGTAAGGAGCGCCTTTAAGTTTTCGAGGGCTTCCTCGGCCTCGGGGGTCCAAGTGAAGCGCTCGGTCTTCCTTAAGAGGCGGTACAAGGGTAGGCCTTTTTCGTCGAGGCATGAGATGAAGCGGCTCAGAGCCGCAAGGCATCCCATGACCCTCTGTACTCCTTTCAAGTCTTTGATAGGCCCCATGTTGGTGATGGCCGCGATTTTCTCCGGGTTGGCCTCGATGCCCCGCTCGGAGACGATGAACCCCAGGAGCATGCCTCGGGGGACTCCGAAGACACACTTCTCGGGATTGAGTTTCACGCCCTTCTCTCTCAGACACTTGAATGTTGTTTCAAGGTCAGAGAGAAGGTCGGAGGCTTTCCTCGTCTTGACTACGATGTCATCGACGTAAGCCTCGACCGTTCGGCCGATGTGTTCTCCGAACACGTGGTTCATGCACCTTTGGTATGTTGCACCTGCATTCCTCAAACCAAATGGCATAGTAGTATAGCAGTACATGCCAAAAGGTGTGATGAAAGAAGTCGCGAGCTGGTCGGACTCTTTCATCTTGATTTGGTGATACCCTGAGTAGGCGTCGAGGAATGACAGGGTTTCGCACCCAGCAGTGGAATCCACAATTTGATCAATGCGAGGCAGATGGTAGAGAACCTTCGGACATGCTTTGTTTAGACCAGTGTAGTCTACGCACATCCTCCATTTCCCACTTTTCTTTTTCACAAGCACATGGTTGGCTAACCATTCGGGATGGAATACCTCTTTGATGAACCCTACAGCCATCAGCTTGTGGATCTCCTCGCCTATGGCTCTGCGCTTTTCTTCGTCGAAACGGCACAAAGGCTGCTTCATGGGTCAGGCTCCAGCTCGGATATCCAGCGAGTGATCGGTGACATCCCTCGGTATGCCAGGCATGTCCGAGGGACTCCACGCAAACACCTCGGCGTTCGCGCGGAGAAAGTCGATGAGCACTGCTTTCTATTTGGGGTCGAGCTCGGAGCCAATCTGGACTTGCTTGCAGGCGTCGTCGCTGGGGTCGAGAGGGACGGACTTAACCGCCTCTGCTGGTTCGAAGTTGCCGGCATGGCGCTTCGCATCAGGCACCTCCTCGGAGAGGCATTCCAGGTCGGTGATGAGGGCCTCGGACTCGGCGAGGGCCTCAGCGTACTCCATGCACTCCACGTTGCATTCGTACGCGTGTCGGTACGTGGATCCAACGGTGATGACCCCGTTGGGGCCCGACATCTTGAGCTTGAGGTAGGTGTAGTTGGGGACGACCATGAACTTGGCGTAACACGGTCTCCCCAGCACCGCGTGGTAGGTTCCTTGGAACCCGACCACCTCGAACGTGAGGGTTTCCTTTCGGAAGTTGGAGGGAGTTCCGAAACAGACGGGCAGATCGAGTTGTCCAAGAGGCTGGACGCGCTTCCCGGGGATGATCCCATGAAAGGGCGCTGCACCGGCCCGGATCGTGGACAGATCGATTTCCAAGAGCCCGAGGGTCTCAGCATAGATGATGTTGAGGCTGCTGCCTCCGTCCATGAGGACCTTGGTGAGCCTGGTGTTGCCGATGACGGGGTCGACGACGAGTGGGTACTTTCCTGGGCTTGGCACGTAGTCAGGGTGGTCGCCCTGGTCGAAGGTGATGGGCTTGTCGGACCAGTCTAAGTAGACTGGGCAAGCCACCTTTACCGAGCAGACCTCCCGGCGCTCCTGCTTGCGGTGCCGAGCTGAGGCGTTCGCCACTTGCCCACCGTAGATCATGAAATAGCCGTGGACCTCGGGAAACTCCTCTGCCTTGTCGCCCTCCTTCTTGTCGTTGTCTAGGCCTTTGTCACCTTCCGTCGGGGGCCCGGCCTTATGGAAGTAGCGCCGAAGCATGACGCAATCCTCAAGGGTGTGCTTGACGGGGCCCTGGTGATAGGGGCACGACTCCTTGAGCATCTTGTTGAACAGGTTGGCCCCTCCGGGAGGCTTTCGAGGGTTCCTGTGTTCGATGGCAGCAACAAGATCTGCGTCGGTGGCGTCGCGCTTTGCTTGCGACTTCTTCCTGGCCTTCTTCTTCGTGTCGTGCTGGGCGGACGCCTCGGGGACGTCTCCCTACTGGCGTCTCTGAGGCTGCTTGTCCTTCTAGAAGATGGCTTTGACTGCCTCCTGACTAGAGGCGAACTTGGTGGCGATGTCCATCAGCTCGCTCGCCCTGGTGGGAGTCTTGCGACCCAGTTTGCTCACCAGGT
This sequence comes from Zea luxurians, assembly GCA_029449295.1. Taxonomy (NCBI): domain Eukaryota; kingdom Viridiplantae; phylum Streptophyta; class Magnoliopsida; order Poales; family Poaceae; genus Zea; species Zea luxurians. The sequence continues at coordinate 5,373,091 of JAOPSE010000082.1, read as the reverse complement.
CGCGGCAAGTGGTGCCGGCGAGGAACGCCCCGATGACATCCGAGTCAGTGATGTTGGGCAGCTCGGTGCGCTGCTTCGAAAACCGCCGGATGTAGTCTCGCAGGGATCCCCCTGGCTGCTGGCGGCAGCTTCGGAGATCCCAAGAGTTCCCAGGGCGCACGTATGTGCCCTGGAAGTTTCCAGCGAAGGCTTTGACCAGGTCGTCCTAGTTGGAGATCTGCGCAGGAGGCAGATGCTCCAGCCAGGCTCGGGCGGCGTTGGAGAGGAACAGGGGGAGGTTGCGGATGATGAGGTTGTCATCGTCTGTTCCACCCAGCTAGCAGGCCAGCCGGTAGTCTGCAAGCCACAGTTCCAGCCTCGTTTCCCCTGAGTACTTAGTGATGGTAGTCGGGGCTCGGAACCGGGTCGGGAACGGCGCCCATCGTATGGCCTGGCTGAAGGCTTGCAGACCTAGTGGTTTGGGTGAGGGGCTCCGATCCTCCTCACGGTCGTAGCGTCCTCCACGCCTGGGGTGGTAGCCTCGGCGCACCTTCTCGTCGAGGCGGGCTCGATGGTCGCGGCGGTGGTGCTCGTTGCCGAGGCTACCCGGGGCTACAGGCGTTGCGTCCCGCGTGCGCCCGGTGTGGACCGAGGCTTCCCGCATGAATCGGGAAGTCGCCGCATGATGCTCCAGGGGGCACCCTTGCCTTCGAGAGGCAGATCTCTCGGCCCGTCAGACCGCGACGTCCTCCAGGAGATTCTTGAGTTCTCCCTGGATACGCCACCCCTCGGTGGTGGATGGCTCCGGCATCGCTCGGAGTAATATTGCCGCTGCAGCCAGATTCTGGCCGACCCCACTGGAGGCTGGGGGCAGCCTTGCCCTGGCATCATCGGCGATATGGCGCTGGACGTCCCAGGCCTGATGACGGGCTTCTCCGGCGAGTGCTCGGCCTTCCCACTCCTGCTCGATGTTTTGCCGGAGCTGCACAAGTTGTCCTGCTTCCTCGTCGAGCTTGGCCTACATCTCGCGGATTTGCTCGAGCTGTGTGTCCTGACCCCCCGCAGGGACTGGGACCACAGCTAGCTTCCGCAGGATGTCAACGCGAGGCGTAGGCCTAGGAGGATCATCATCCTCCGGCATACCAAGGTGGTTGCCTTCGTCGTGACCCCCTAGATCGACGTGGAAACATTTGTGACTTGGGCCACAACCATCATCGTCAAGGCTGTGGCCATCATCAGAGCAATCGGAGAGGTAGTAGTCACATGCGGTCATGAAGTCTCGCATGGCGCTAGGAGCGCGGAGCCCAAAGAAATCCCAACCAGAGTCGGGCTCGTCTTCTTCCTCGGAACCCGGGGGCCCGTAGGTCGAGAAGGCTCTCAGTCGTCCTAGGTTGACCACATATGGTACCTCGGAAGGTTAGGATATGCCTTAATGAAAGCGCTCACCGAAGCGGGGTCGCTTGGTGGATTGAAGCTGAATCTAAAAGGCACAGGGTGGAAAACAGACGGTACCTCTCGATCGATGGACGGTGACGAAGTCGCGTCGGGGACGAATTGCACTGTTATCTCAGGTACGAGGCTAACGCCCAGCAAGTCCTCCGCGAGAGTGATGGCGTCATCTGTCCGCTTGGGGTTGGCACATTGTGGGGAAACGACACTCGTCGTCGTCTCAGGCGTAAGGTCAACGCCCAACATGTCCCTCGCTGGGGTGCTGGCATCGTCGACTTGCTCGACAGCCGACGAGATACCGCCTCCTGCCTGGCCACGATTGCCCCGTCTCCTCCTCCTTCGGCGAGGGAGGCAACGGGACAAACCCGAATGCTGCTCTTCTGCCACGGGGGAAGACGTCGTCGAGTCCGCCGCCATCGGGCGAGCTGATGGCCGTCATTGTCGCTGTCGCGCTGCGGGGGAAGGAGTACCATGTCGTAGCTGCCGTCGAGGGACATGAACTCGAGACTCCCAAAATGGAGCAACATCGCGGGCTGAAGAGGTTGCTAGAGACTACCCATCTGGAACTCAACGGGAAGTTGTTCGTCAACACGCAGCAGGCCCCTACCTGGCGTGCCAACTGTCGGCGTTTCGACCCCGGGGGGGTCCCTGGACCGACGAGTAAAATTGTCGCTGCGTGTCCCAGCCCAGATGGGTTGGCGCGAGATGGAACACAAGGGGGGGAAACCGCGGCTCGTGTTATCCTGCGCCAGGGGGGATGCGCTTGCAGTAGGGGTTACAAGCGTTCGCGAGAGAGAGAGAGAGAGAGCAAGCCTGTTCATCAGCCCGTCCTCCCACGCGACCACCCTCTCGCATGAGGGCCCTGGACCTTCCTTTTATAGATGCAAGGAGAGGGTCCAGGTGTATAATGGGGGTGTAGCTATGCGCTAACGTGTCCAGCAGAGAGGTGCCAGAGCCCTGTGTACATGCCAACGTGGCTGGCGGAGAGGTGCTAGAGCCCTGTGTGCGCGGTGTTGTGGCCGTCGGAGGAGTGCTTCAGCCCTGTAGAAGCACAGCTGTCGGGGCTGCTGGGACCTTGCTGACATCTCCTAGCTGACGTAGGGGGCTGCCGAGCCCTAGGGTCGGGCGAGGCGGATACCACCTTCCAAGGTCGAGGTTGAGTCCGAGCCCTAGGGTCGGGCGAGGCGGAGACCACCTCCTGAGGCCAAGGTTGAGGCTGAGCCCTGGGGTCGGGCGAGGCGGAGACCACCTCCTGAGGCCGAGGTTGAGGCTGAGCCCTAGGGTCGGGCGAGGCGGAGACCACCTCCTAAGGCCGAGGCAGGGGCCGAGCCCTGGGGTCGAGCGAGGCGGAGACCTCCTCCTGAGGTCGAGCCCAAGGTCGGGCCAGGCGGAGCTTCCTGTTGCGCCTGAGGTTGGACTTAGCTGTTGTCAGCCTCACCCTGGCGAGTGGCACAGCAGTCGGAGAGGGGCGAGCGGCGCTGTTTTCCTTTCAGGTCAGTCAGTGGAAGGGCGAAGTGACTGCGGTCACTTCGACCTTGCCGACTGAGGCACGTGTGTCAGGATAAGGCGTCAAGCGATCCTCGCATTGAATGCGTCTGCGATACGGTCGGTTGGTGAGGCGATTTGGCCAAGGTTGCTTCACAACGAAGCCTGCCCGAGCTGGGCTTCGGGCGAGTCGAGGGTGCGCCTGTTGCTTGAGGAGGCCCTCGGGCGAGGCATGAATTCGCCTGGGACTACTGTTTCCGCCCGAGGCTGGGCTCGGGTGAGGCGAGATTGCGTCCCTTGAGTAGACGAAGCCTTGACCTGAATCGTGCCCATCAGTCTCTGCAGCTTGCGCTGATGGTGGTTACCAGCCATGTTTAGGAGTGTTGGGGGTACCCCGGTACCCGACACTACCGGAATCGACGGCTTTGCCAAGTGCCTCAAGTACTCGGCAAAGCCTTAAAAACACTCGGAAAACTTTTTGCCGAGTGTCACACTCGGCAAACTCTTTGCCAAGTGTCGCACTTGGCAAAAAGGGCTCGGCACACAGTGCATCGGCAAAGCCTTCTTTGCTGAGTACTTTTTCTTGGGCACTCGGCAAAGACTTTGCCGAGTGTCAGGAAGTACTCGGCAAAGAAAAGCAGCCTTCACGGCACCGGGTGACGGAGACGGCGTCTTTGCCGAATGTCCTAGGTGACACTCGGCAAATGAGTTACCTTTGCCGAGTGTCTGCCGGCCAGCACTCGGCAAAGGAGTTACCTTTGCCGAGTGTCTGTCGGCCAGCACTCGGCAAAGAAGCCGCCAGCGGGGTCCCCATGTCAGGTTCTTTGTCGAGTGCTTTGTATGGCACTCGGCAAAGCCGCCAACAGGGTCCACATGAAATCATAGAGTTTCAATGTAGTTCTCCTAGGTTTCTACACATAGTGTCTCACAACTTTCTCGAAACATTCTCAAATTTTTATCACAACCTCTACATATGATATCATGATACGTGGACAAGTTTCATAATTTTCTGAGTTTGTTTGTGTTTTATAAAATTTTGAAACAGTTGGATGGCAAGTTCACAGTCATGTTGAGTGAGCATGGTGCTCGAAGTTTCCGGTCCGCTCCTAAAATCGATCATAACTTGTGCTAAATAGCATGGATATGATTTTTGCATGCACGGTTTTCCAAGTTTCGAGTGATTTGCAGTTCAAATGTGAATTTTTCGAAGAAATTCAAATAAACGAACTAAATCTACTAGCTATAGAAAACACTTTTCTAATTATCCCAAAATGGTACATGTAGGTCTATATAGTGTAGGAACACACCACAAAAAGTTTGGTTGGGAAAATAAAAAAAATAAAAATGTAATTTGCCGAGTGTCCAGAAATGACACTCGGCAAAGAAGCCTTTGTCGAGTGCCAACGCTCGGTTCTCGGTAAAGGTTAACGGCCGTTAGCTCTAGACGGGCGTTGATGCCCCTTTGCCGAGAGCCGACTTCGCCGAGTGTTCGACACTCGGCAAAGGCTTCTTTGCCGAGTGTATTTCTGTGCCGAGAGTCCGGCTCTCGGTAAACAGGTTCGTTACCGAGAGCAGGACTTTACCGAGTGCGGCACTCGGCAAAGGCTTCTTTGCCGAGTGTCCGACAAAAAGCACTCATTAAAGAGCCGAGCACTCGGTAAAGGGCCTGATTCCGGTAGTGGGTCTACCGAATTAGTGACGATATGGTTGATAACTAGAGTAGTCATGGTGCTAAGTTTATAGGGTTCGAGTCTTTTAATCTGAATTCGTATCAGTATGTCGTGGTCTACCAAAACAAGAGTTATCGTGAATTTGAGGGAAGATCGAGAACCTCGTTCCCATTATTAGTGTGGGCCAAGGTACCGAACCCTAGAGAACTTATGATTACAACCTCGTTCCCATTAGTCTAATTTATTTATTGATGAACATTAACAGACAGATAGACCAAACACTTAAACTTTAATTAATCTTATAGCTAATCTTAGGATTAGCCGAGATCATATATATTTGAACACAGTTTAGCATGCCTCTCCCAAATTCACCAAGCTAAGGGAAACACAAACATTACACAAGATATAGATGATAGCGTAGGTCCTAGCCATTTTGTAGGAAAGGAACCCTTTTGTATGTAGATATGTTAGTGGCACATTGAAAAGAGCTCATACATGATCTATATATATATAGCAGGTATAACGGGAGCCCTGGGCTTTCTAATAGTTAAAGTAAGCCCAGGCCGACCACCCTGCAACGTGGTTCAACCCAACGCGCCTCAACCAGGTTGTTGGGTGCGGCACCCGCCCCATACGTGCAAAAAAGGAATGCATGCATGAGTCAAACACGTTTCCTTGCATGCACGTAAATTTAGGAAAGATATGTGTGACGTTTCTATTTTTAAATGCTTTATTTCCTCCATAAATTTAGAACCGCTGCAACAGCCATGCAGATAGACTCGTAAGGACCATTTTATGATATATACTAATACTAAATATGCTACACTGTGTAGATAATTATGCAATTAGGTATACTGCATAAAAATCTGTTACCAGCTGCATGTGCACGAATTTATGATGGAAAGAATGTGCAATGAAAGGAAATAAATTGCACGTATAGAAACAAAAAATCGTATTTAATGTTTTATTTCCTTCATAAATATAGGATCCCTCCAACAGCCATGCACCTAAACACATTATAACTAGTTTATGATATATACTGATACAAATTATACTACACGGTGTAGGTATTTATGCAATTCGGTACACTGCGTAAAAATCTGGCATGTTGTTCACTTGTGGACGCATCTCCAGGTTGGAGCGTAAAAACTTTAAGTTTTGAGCATAAAATCCCTCAATTATAAGCGTAAATACCGAGCCAATGTGAGAGATTTTGATAACTCTAGTAAGTTGTTATTATGATCCTAATTTTATGGCAGATCTGAAAAACATGAGAGTCGCATGCATGCGGTTTCTATTTTTATATAGATCCAAAAATTATGATAAAATGCATGCATAAGTCAAACATGTTCCCTTGCATGCGCGTAAATTTAGGAAAGATATGTATGGCCGTTTCTATTTTAAATGCTTTATTTCCTCCATAAATTTAGGATCGTTGTAATAGCCATGCAGCTAGACTCGTAATGACCATTTTATGCTATATACCGATACTAAATATGCTACACTGTGTAGATAATTATACAATTCGATGTACTGCATAAAAATCTGTTACCAGCTGCATGTACACGAATTTATGATGGAAAGAATATGCAATGAAAGGAAATGAATTGCATGCATAGAAACAAAAAAAATCGCATTTAATGTTTTATTTTATTCATAAATATAGGATCCCTCCAACAGCCATGCAGCTAAACGCATTAGAACTAGTTCATTGGTACAAATTATACTACACGATGTAGATATTTATGCAATTCCTTACACTGCGTAAAAAATCTGACATGTTCATTGGTGGACGCATCTCCGGGTGGAGCGTAAAAATCTTAAGTTTTTAGCATAAAATCCCTCAATTCTAAGCGTAAATAGCGAGTCAATGTGAGAGGTTGATAGCTCTAGTAGGTTGTTATTACGATCCTATTTTTATGACAGATCCGAAAACATGGCAGCCCCATGCATACGGTTTCTATTTTTATACAGATCCAAAAATTATGGCAAAATCGTGGGAGTTTCCATTGCATGCACGCAAATTACGAACAACATAAATCAAGGAATTGCCTTTCTAATGTGCATGCAGTAAACTGACATACGAACTCCATATTCAAGCATAAAATTGTACAGTTTTTAGCGTAAATAATATATATGGTAAGCATAAAACACAATAATCGAAAAGAAAACACGAATCGAAGGAGGTAGTGGCCAGAGGACGTCGTCGATGACACAAGCACAAATGTAGGTCGTCACTCGGGCCGCCCAAACTGCACCGGATCGGAGGATGTCACGCGCGATCATCGCTGCGCGCATCTCACGCCGTCCGTGACGCCGCTTGCTTGAACATCGCACCTCATGCTTCGTCGTCGCTACTCGCAAGTCGACGGGCGTCGCTTGCTCGCCGACCATGGAAGTGCTTCCTCCTCAGGGCCTCGGGGACGCCGCCGCTTGCCCGCACAAGAACCCAGCTGTCGCTCGCCCTCTGGATCGGGGAGCCACTGCCACCGACCTGGGAACCGCCGCCACTACTCTGGATCGAGGAACCTCCGCCACCGTGCATCAAGGTCATGGAGATACGGCCACCGGCTAGGGGTCCACCGCCGCGCACGCTCTGGGGCAACCGTCATCGTCGCACGAGGCGTCGCTAATGAATCGGGGTGGAGCGTAAAAAACTAAACCCTTGCACTCCGGGTCCTATTTTATAGACGTTCGGCTCTGGTCTGACTCGACCGGATTGCACCGTCCGACGTGGGCTTCCTCTAGTTATTGGAAGGCTAGGGCTCTTTATATATATATATATATATATATATATATATAACCATGTTGCATTTCAGGATGATACATTGAAAGGGACAACAAATTCTGGAACTGATCCACCCCTTACAGAGCACGAGTGCGTTCGTTCTCTGTGGATTTAATTTGTTCCAAGGACATTGACCAAAGCAGGTACATGTTACACAAATTACGAATACTGTATTTATAAGTTTGGTTCATTTATGCAATATGAATATATAACTATGTTCATCATACAGGGTTGTCATAGATTACGGTGAATACAGTGCAAACTGTATCGATATTTATGAATCTTTCGCAGAGGGCAAATGTCTTGAGAATGTCTTCATGCAGTGTTTCATTGAGTGTGTTCGTGATGATTCCAAAAATCATCGTCGAACTATGACATCTAACAGATTAGTACTTGATGTCAATGTTGGGGTAGGTTCTTCTTCACAGTTATTGTAACTATACACAGAATATACTTGCACACTCTATTTTTGGTTTTTTAGGCTCTGTTAAATTTTGAAGAGCAGGAACGTCATAGCAAGAATCCTCAGCTGTTTGATCAAAATGTGTTACAGAATTGCTTGCACAACACATTGCCTCCTTTGGTAAATCTGGATAAATGCAAGTCGGTAAACCTCAGTAACATTTTGTTCCCAGGTTCATTAGCATATTAACTGTAGCTTTTAATCATCATGACATTGTAATAGCAACATGTAACCTATTTTTACTTTTCTCATCAACAGATATTAGTACCTATGCTTAGTAGGGGACATTGGACACTGTATGTAATCAACCTACACCATCGGTGTATACACATTTTAGATTCGAATCCGTATGGTATAGAACTTGGTAGCACCACATGGAAGGACTACCATTATGACCCAATCTATTTAGGTGGAAGGAAATTCCCATGGGCTAGGGTTATAATGAGTAGGCTGAGCAAAGCGTTACAACATGTTTGCCCTAATGCAGCCTTTCCTAAATTTGGTAATTTTCCAATGGATATGTCATCTAATTGCCCAACAATGAGAACAGGGTCAAACGACTGTGGCTTTTTTGTAATGAGTTACATGAAGTTTTATGATCACATTGCAGGTGTCATAACTTTTTTCAATCAACCAGTAAGTTATTATGCTAACTCTTTTACATTCCGGTTGCCATCATTGTACATGTTAGCTATATACGTGTATAATACATGCTATGCTTTTATTGCAGGACAATTCCCGAGACCTACGTGCTCATGCCCTTCATCAACTCACATTCCATCGCATGAACAAGGCGCTGCTACTTCCATTAGATATCCAGAGATTTATGTTTGCGCGCAAGTAGTTAACTAGGTGTCAGAACTAAGCAATGGTGTGGGCAATGTATCGTACTGTGGTATTTTAGCCATGATTGTTAGTTAACAATGTAAGGAAGCTTCCTTATATGTGCTGTTTTAGAACAATTGTTATGCTACCTTGTCTTAGGTTGTTACACAGGTACTTTCTGTGAACATTAGTTGGTTGGATACTTATGGTTATGCTGTGATGATGTGAACATCAGATGTTTTCACTTCTGTGGGCTTAAATATGATCTTTTTATATGTTATGAAGATCTTATATGAATACCTCATTTCTTAATATTACGATCAGTTCATTTAAGTTTATACTTTTTTGGTTAATATGTATATAAACTTATTGGTATCCCTATCATTTTTATACTATTTATTATACTGTTATTCTCGAATCATATTGCGCATCCACCACATTACTGTTCATATAGTTTACGTATTATACGATTATCATACAGGTTATATACGATGTTTCCTACTTCAAATTATGCTACATTAGTAAGCAATATATGCTATATTTATTAGATTTCAACAACCATCTGTATATAAATCATTTGTCACTCATCCAATTTTTATTGCAAAAAACAGATTATTCGTATCACATACAATAGACTACTCACTGCCTGACTCACTGCTATCAAAATCAACAGACTAATTACTGGTCATATAGTTTACGTATTATACGATCATCATACATGTTATATACGATGTTTTCTACTTCCAATTATGCAACATTATTAAGCAATATAGGCTATATTTATTAGATTTCAACAGCCACCTGTATATAAATCATTTGTCACTCATGCAATGTTTATTACAAAAAACAAATTATTCGTATCACATACAACAGACTAATCACTGTCTGACTCACTGCTATCGAAATCAATTGCGTGTTTTTTTGATGTTGTTGTCTCATTCCAATCAGGAGCTTTACTTCCACCCTTGTTCCTAGATCCAGGAGGTCGTCCTCTCTTACGTCCAGCAAGGCTAGCCAACCGTAATCTATTTTCCTCCATTGACAAACATGTCCTACTGTTGTGACCATCAGCAATTCCACACTTCTGGCGTTTCCTGGTCATTTTCTTTGTACCTTTTGCTCCCAATTTAATAACCTTTTGTTCACTCCCCTTTATTGTTCTTCCTTTGGGTTTTGAGTTATTTGGTCTTGCCAAGCTTATCCCATCGACTGCAAAATCTAGTTTTTGCAATTCAAAAGTAAATATTTCTCAGCATATAATATTATGCAGTCCAACATTCAGTATAATACCATTATTACCTTTCTGGCATGATCATTTTGTTCATTGTCACCACTCTCATTCATATTTGCGTGATCCTGCAAATTAACATGTACCTGCCAACACATTTTAAGCTCAATCATAAGCCAATAACTCAAACCTATAAATCATTTATATGTATAACCGCAAATCAATATAGTTGTTAAAGATATTACCTCTTCTAATGGACGTATCGGTATAGGTATTTGAACATTGTCCACACCCCGTTCAAGTATATTAGATACGTCTTGAATTTCCTGAAAAATTGGTTGAAAGCTCAGTATACATCATTTACAAATAAACATTCACAACAATATGATCAAAACCTTGTTATTCCTTTCATCGAATTCACCATCCTTTTCGATGTCTCTATTGTCTTCATCATCGTCCTGAGATTTTATTGTTTCATACCTCATCAATATATTATGATGAATAATATGTTACAAAATACATATTAAAACATTACATACCTGTATACCATCTCCTTCACTAGTTCCACATGTCTCCTCAACTTCTATATCTGTCTCCAAACACGAAAGTACCTCGAGAAGCTCATCCATTACTGCTAGGGCTCTATCATTTCCTGCTTTGGATAAACTAGCATGATGCACTACTTTCATTGCCTTTTTTAGCAACATCTTCTGTCTATATGATTTTGTTTCTCCATCCTTCCCCTTCAAATTTCTATCATCTCTTGAAAACGGAACATCTTGCCTTGCAGAGTAGGTGTATCTTTGTAAAATGTATTCCTTCGGTATCCGTTCAATCTGAAGATGCATAAACGCGCGTAGTACATGTACACAGAATAGCCCTATAAAAACAATAACGATCATAAGAATTTTGTATATATGTTTTCAATGTATATATTTACTATTTAGTACTCCATACCTGTATGTTCCCAATGTTTGCATTCACAAGTATACTTCTCTGCATCTTCATCATCTGTCACTTTGAATTGGTGTTGTCCCCACACAATTTTATTCGATCTTGTTGTATGTTGCACTACCTAATCATTTGCACCCCCTTCTTCGTCATGCATTATCTTGAATGCAGTTGCATATTTCAAAGTTTCCTGGAATTTATTCATCACAGTCCTTGTGTATGCTCTTGCAACCCTTATCTCAAACATATATAGCGTGTTCGTTTCCTTTTGACTCTGTGGCATATATAATGCAAATTAGATGACACTTATATTAAGGTATAAATATACAACATAACAATTTATCCTCACCATGCTTCCCACTACTTCTTTTGACTCTTTCATCTTTCTACTGTGTAGAAGCTTCATCATTTGCTTGGCGAATTGATGAAGCGGAGTGTTTGCATCGACATGTGCACTTTTCACAAGCTTGTTCATGCTTTCACTACGCTGTGTAGACAACATTAGGCCACAATAATGATTCTTGAAAAAAGCAGGCACCCAATCCTTACGTATTCCATACATCTTATTGAGAGTAATGTTATCGTGGAGATGGAAATCTTCAAGTAGCATTGACCATGCAGTCTCAAACTCCAACTCAGTCAAAGGATGATGTATTATAGATTGGAACCGTGTCTTAAAGTCCATTTCCTCAAACCTTGCATACAACTCGTTTAGAAAAGGCATATACCTATTTTGCACATGCCATAGACACAATCGATGTATTGTGTGTAGGAAAACCCTCTCGAGTGCTACTGCCATTGCAGGATCTTGATCTGCAATCATATATGACAAAATTGTATGAATCTTATTCCATGTTATAAAGAAAATAAGATCAAATTTAAGACATATTTTATGTATATACATTTCCTTCATTATTATCAGTCGTACCTGTCAACATCACTCGTGGCCCTTCGGTTCCCATGCATGTTTTGAAGGCAGTTGAATACCCATTCAAATGTATCAACGGTTTCATCCCCCAACAATGCGAAAGCAAATATAGTGCAATGGAGGTGGTGATTTGAACCAACAAACATACCTAGTGGTTTTTCATACAGATTAGTCTTGTGTGTTGTGTCAAATGTAACTGCATCACCAAAATCCATGTAATCCCCTTGCTGGCTTGCATGTGACCAAAATATGCTCAAAATCTTTCCTTCTTTATCCAATTGGAAGTCAGAGAAAAATTGTGGATTATCCTTTTTGCATGATGCAAAAAAAGATAGTAGCTTTGCCACATCATTTGCATTTCTTTCTCATTGCTTTGCCTTTTCCTAAAATTATTGTCAACATTTAGCATTAGGCGAAACCAACATTTTGCAAATTTCAATTCTGAATAACAATCTAAACCTATTATAAACTTACAGGTTATACATGTCCTGTGCTGTTACATGCACACTCTCAGGACCACCGTGCATTTCTGATACATAATCTATAATACAATGTTGCGGGATTCGACTCTCCTGCATTGAACTTATGAACTCCATGTATTCAGGATCATGCGTTTTGTTGCATTGTAATTGATTCTTTTCGATATCCTTCTTAAAAAATTCATGATTATGATCCAAGTGCAACAGATCAATACGCACTGATATAACTGTCTCTTTTGCATCATCATAAATTTTTTTTAAGTTTCATACCGGCCTTCCATTGTGTCCGCTTCGAGCTGGTATTACGTACTTTTGGGTTTGATATTCCCCTTACTGCACTCTTGCCTTCCATCGAGCAATTCAACCACTTACAATTTTTCCGTTCCCTATACTTTTTCAATGGAAATCCAACTTCATACGCATACCTACTATAAAATTTATATGCTTCATCCACACCACTGAATGTCATACCAACTTTAGGTACCAACCTCGGATCAATTGTAACTTCCTGTGCAAAAAAATAAAATATATATGTATGTTCATATATTCCATAACTTGTATCATGTATGGTGTCCTACATAATTTTACATCGCATGCACAATATAACATTTTTCACATCATCTAGCTGCATTCTATCGTATACAATTTAACCTACAATACTGAAAATCCAAATCAGTTAAATAGTACTTACATGTCTCTGCAGAATCACTGGTGTGTCCTGTTCATGCTCACTAATAGTACGCATAGTATTAAGGTGTTGTCCTACTTGATTTACTGTCATCCTCGATGCCTCAAATGTGGTCTGATCATCAACCTCGGGGCCCTCAAAGCTGTTGGTGGAGTAATTGCCTCTACAGTAATAGCTGTTTGCATATGCGCACTTGCATCTGAGGTAAACTGGTTCCCTCCTTGTTGTTCTTCCTGCACCATTGTTACGATATCCAAGCATGGATTTGTTCGATGAACTGATATCGGTGTCGTATACTCACTGATTGACTCGTTACCCCATGGCGCCGCCATCTTCTAGATTAGATTACGCCCTTCAGCCAGCCACGCCCTAACAAATGATTCGTACTGTCTACCTTTTTTGGAAGCTTATGAATATTTCCTCTTGACCATGCGCATATCCATTATCGTGGACGCGATATTCACGGCGCATATCCTTTATCCGCTGAACTCTAGGATCGTGGGGGCGCTGATCGTGGGCGTAACAGCCATTTATGCAATTTATACATAGGTTTATGATGTCGTAATTGTATATTTAAATGCGCTTCCCCAATTTTCGGGTTACACGTCACCGGCCCACGTTCGGACAAATGGCCCACGTTTGGTTACGCATTTTTGTACTAACTATTATACTTGCGTAAATGCAGTGCAGAAATGCGGGCCGCCTGGATCGGCCCATTCGGTGCGACCAGGCTCGGCTCGTCTACGTAACCTGGCCGGGGCTCCCCCGCACCTATCTGAAGCCCACGGTTGGTGGTTGAATCCTATGGCGCAAGAATACTTATAGCTATCCATGGTTGATTCTTCCTAGGAAAACTAGCAAATAGCGGTTGTTGGATGGTCTACAGATCGCTATACCTCTTTTAAATTTGGACTCCAGAATGCAAGATCTTTACACACACCAGTCTATATATAGCTTGCCTCTCCCAAATTAACCAATAGAAACACAGGCACTACACGATAGCCTTATAGATAGTAGCCATTTGGTAAGACAAGAGATGCCTAATTTTTGGAAGCAGATATAAAGGTTGAAGAATATATTCTAGATATTTGTCTCGTGTACGTGCTTATCCACGCGCTGAATTCAGAGACAGGGTACAATTGCAGTGGTCGAACTCAATTCAGAGAGCTAGAAAATCGAAAAGTTGCATATATAAGGTTATTTAATTATACAACAAGAAACAAAAACGGCTTTACTATATGACAGACAGACAGACAGACAGACAGACAGGAGCGGTGGTGGTCACTGATTAATTAGTTAGGTATGCGCAGCAATAGGCACCGAGACAAAGCTGCTGTGGCTGTCGTCGGGCATTTCGTCCACGTCCCCGACCCGGACAACGCTGACGGTCAGGCTCCTGGTCACCTTGGTCTGCGACGGCTTGGGCTTGCTGGCCAGATTGTTCGCCTCGATCCTCTCCACCTTCTTCACCCTCACCACGCTCTCCACTGGCAGCTCGTAATTGCTCTTGGTTGCTGATGACCCAGCCCTGCTACTAGGGTTGTTGTTGCCGCGGAACATTTTCGACATCGATCCCGGCCGGCCGGCCGGCCCCTTTCTAAGTTCTTTCTTTGCTAATCGATGCTGATGATTTTCTAGCTATAGATTAATTGCTCGATATGTCTCCTCTGCTGAGCTAGCTTCGGTGTGTGGCCTCTCCATTTATAGGCTGCTGCTAGCTAGGTTGCAAGCAAGCAAGCAAGAGAGAGAGAGAGAGAGAGGAGTGTTCTTGAGGGCCGGGACTCTCTGCAGGTGCAGATGCCGATGCGCACGCAGTTGGCCCATCGAGAGCAATCAATCGATCGATCAGCTGCAGTGCTCTGATCAGCTAGCTCCTGCAGCTTTGCTTTGCATGATGCTGTCCAGCAAAGTATGTTCGCTGGTTCCTGTGCATGCAGATAATAGTGAGTGATATATACACTAATTCCGCAGCATCTTTTTTCTTCTTCTAGAACCACCTCTCACACGCATCCACGAGTAAGAAATATCATTGCCGAATTCGCATCGGGTACTCATCAAAAAGGTTTAAGAAAAAAAAAGAAGGCGCGCGGATCTTAATCGAACGCATGCAGCTAGCAGCCACCCTAATAGTGCACGTAGCCTGGAATATAATCTGCTGTACTATTGACGCCGATTGCAGAAAAAAGATGCGAATTTCTCTACCGCTGGTGAAATACAGAGAAAAAAAAACGAAGGATGCTAAAATTCAGACACTAGAGATCTAGTTAGGTTAGGCGGAAACAGTGTGCAGAACCAGATGTTCTGAAATATGCTTCCTGGTCGATCAAGGTTATTGGTCATCAGTTAGCTGTGTGCATCAAAATCCTTAATAAGAAAATGATCAAAACCTTCAGCAAGCTTATCAGTGCTGAATTTTTATACATATTGCTGGATAGTTTGCAAACTTAAAGTAGCTGATCGAATATCCTAGGGACTAAAGTTTAGTATTAGTTTCTGTTTTAATTCTTCCGTTTGGTAAAATAGAAACTAATAAAAACTATGTACTAAAGATTAGTTTCTCTAACCAAACCGAGATCTAATTGTTCAGTTCGTGCGTGCACGTGACGCGCGTGTGCTCATCATCATGGACCTCAGCAAGAACTGAGGTCTTAAAGCAAGGGGCTAGCTAGCTAGCGTGCTGCATGCCATGCTAAATAATTCAAAAGAGCCGGAACACTAATTGGCATCTCGAATCTGGATGGGCTCAATATGACAAAAAGAATGGTTTTTTTGGAGGACGATGTGATCCATGCAGGCCCCTAACCGAGACCACACCTTGAGATAGTAGGTTTATTCGTTATTCCTACACGTGTATCACCTCGATAGATTAAATCCATGCATATAGGAGCATATATATCAAGTGCATATGAACGAACATTTGTTGTACATTGATGCGCGTATATATATTAATTGAATTATGGTTATCTATCTTAGATCTAACATTTTTCCGTCTCTCTTTTTTTTCCTACACAAACAAAGGTGATGTTATTCGTAAAATATACATGTCATGAATGGAAAATATAGGAGGACGTCAAACTTGAGATAAATGGTCACGGTTTAATATGTGCTCTCTAAATCCATATACTTTGGCTACTTCATCTACAAGCATGTGTGAGAAAACTCAAGTAAACAAAGTACTCACTTGGTTCGTAAATATATGACACACTATTGACTTTTTAAGAAAACTTTAACCATCCGTCTTATTTAAAAAGAATAATGAGTTATCATTTATTTTTTGTGATTTGTTTTATCAATTAAGATAGTTTATGCTTGAGTTAAATTTTTATATTTTGAATAAATATCTTGAATGAGACGGGTGATCAAAGTTCTCGAAAATATAGGGTAGGTAGGTTAATCAAAGTTTTACTTTTCTTTTGGGATAAATAGGTTGGGCAACCTATAACATAGACGAGGTCGTGGTTTCACAAACAAGTTGGTCTAAGACACCAATTTAGGTCTCAAACACATTTATCGGAATATGATTTAGTTAATACTTGAGGTAGATCAGAATTTTTCGTTTATATTAAAACAGAGGAGCTATGCAACCATCGGATAGTTAAGGTAGTTGCATAAGGCTGAGTTGGTCAGTTACTCAATTTAATGTCGAGTGAATCACGTTAGAACAGGTGGATAGGGTCTAATCCATGTTACAAGTATTAACTAACCTGTTTGAGTGGGTCACATTGGGTTAGTTCAGATTAGATGGAAACTAGATTAGTTTAGCATAACTAGATTTAACTAAATAAGACCTAATTAATTTTGGATCAGTTTAGGTTAAATGGGGTCTAGGCATGACCAGATTAATCTAGATAAGATCTACTTAGTTTATTTTAGAATAGATTATGTCGGTCACACCATTATGAGATAAGCAAAGTGGTGGAGATAAGTATGCTTATTAGAACAAGATGAATCTCTAAGATTATGGTAGATTCTTTTGAGGTTAGTTAGATCTATTAGGATAAGATGAGAATCTTTTCGAGATAAGATGAATCTATTAAGGTAAGAATCTTTTAAGATAAGATGGATCTATCAAGATAAGAGAGTCTTTAAGATAAGAGGGATCTCTATGAAATAGATACATTTTAGTGGAGGATAATCCAAGTTGTTTAGTTATCGTATGAATTCTATTTATGCCTATACGTATATGCAGATGTAATTGTGGACATTACTCCACAACTAATCACACTCAATCAAAGATCCAAATCAAACATATATCATAACAACAAACACTTAAGCGTATAGGTAACTATTGTGGGGGATAGATATCCCCCGGGTCCACTAAAAGAGTAAAGGACCTCACGAAAGGCCCAAGGGCCCAATAAATCGTAAGGTCATTCTTTCGTGGGCCTGGGGAGAAACAACCAGCAAAACAGAACGACATGAGGCCGGATTGGTGTAAACCCGGACGGCCCACAGCATCGAGCGAATGACCGCAACAGAGATCCGACTCTCCCGCGCTGGAGCCTCCATGCAACGAAGCCATGCGAGGATAAGTCGGCGAGGGTTACGTAGGGATAATCTCAAGAGGTTCACTATCTTTTAGCTACTTGTTGTTATCTTATCCACGTGTACTGCCCCACGGTCGAGTATATAAGGCCTAGGGGGCACCCCTTCAGAACGATCGACCCTTTACTTAGCCACCCACATCAACTCTCTGTATTCTCAATCCAGAGAGCTCTCTTGTAACCACATTCACCAAGCAAACTCACCAGGACGTAGGGTGTTACGCATCTCCAAGCGGCCCGAACCTGTAAACCTTGTCCACCGTCCCTCGTGCGATCTGCACGAACCATTTTGCTACAGTTGTTGACACCGTCCTACTCCTAAAACACCTTGAGGGGCAACCCCGGGTGTGCGGTCGGACCCAAAACACCGACAGCTGGCGCGCCAGGTGTGGGGTGTGTTGACAATCCAAGCTAGCTCAATGGTCGTCACCTTCTACAGCAAGATCACCCTGCGCCCCGGATCCGTGTTCTGCTTCGGAACAATCTCATTTGTAGCAGATGAAGAAGGAATTCTGCACCGTATCGCGGATCCGCCGGAAAAGAAGTCTCCCCCAACGAACTCCGAAAATACCGGAGAAGCTCAACCTCCAACTCTCCGGATGAGGATCGTCTCCGGAAAGCCGGGGGCCGAGGGCTCGCTGACCCGGAGAACTCCACTGCCTACTTTTCCGGCAAAAGAGTGGACACAGATCGCAAGGAAGAAGGTCACCACAACAGCAGCACCCTTCTACCCCGACGTCCTCTTCATCGGGAGAGCGGAGTCGCCTATCGTCTCCGACGACGAGCCGACTGTACCCGGGGAGGAACCGCCTCAACGAGAGTCCCGTCGACAGAGGAACCGGCGCAGGAACGTTCGACGACATCATGCCGCCGGGGAGCGGAATCCGGAACAGCCTGTCTCGCGAGACGAGGTCTCGGAGGTAGGAGAAACCCCGGAAGAACGCGTCTTCAGAGAACGAAGGAACTCCCGACGACGTGATCGCCGACGAGCTCAGGAACAGGCTGAACAAGATACAAGGCAGCGTCGGGAGAATCCATTCTTCGGGCGCAACCTGAACCCCGACTTCGCCCGAGCTATGAACACGCCGAGCGAAGTCGGAGGGGTACTGGCTCGGATAGCTGAGGGACTTCCTCGGACTCCTGACGCCGATGGCTACCGACGACTGTTCACCCAGGCGGCCAACCATCTTCTACCGCTTGCTCACCCGCCGAACGATCTACGACACGCCATCAACAGTCGCCGAGACGCGCGAAGCTCCATCAATGCTTCACGCGAGCGGCGGCATGAGAACGAGATTCGCCGTCGGGAGGAGTATGACAGGGATCACGGCCTCCCGACTCAGAGCCAAGCTACCAGAACTGAGTCGGCAACGGCCTCAACTAGCGGAACCACCCGGGGACGGTCGAGGAACCACAATCACAACTCCCCTCCCCGGGACAGACATCGTCCCCGACGATAGGAGGACACATGCGGAGTGTCCGCTCTTACTCCGCGCCTTAGGGCCATCCAATGGCCTCCCAACTTCAAGGTATCCAATGTTGACAAATATGAACCTAAGCAGGATCCATGGGGTTGGCTAGCCGTCTACACCACCGCTGCTCGAGCTGCTGGGGCGTCCGAAGATGTGATGACCGCGTACTTACCCATTGTCCTTGGGCAAGACGCGCTGCAATGGCTGCGACATCTACCCCGACACTGCATCAACGTCTGGGGCGACTTCAGTCGACGCTTCACCGCCAACTTCCAGTCCCTCTCCGACAAGCCGGCACAACCGTGGGACCTCAAATCCATCAAGCGCCGGGGAGACGAGACTCTTCGGTCGTACCTCAAAAGGTTCCAGACCATGAGAAATCGTATCCTCGAGGTCACGGAGGCGGCCGTGATCGAGGACTTCTACAGAGGCTCCAATGACTCGGTTTCCGTCCGAGCCATACTACAGAGGGCACCGACTACCTCTGAGGAGCTGTTCCGGGAAGCCGACCTCTACATCACCGCCGACGAGCGAGCCCAGGACCTCATCGGAGGAGCAAAGCCCGCACCGGCAGCACCACGACGCGACACGAACCAGCAACCCGACAAACGATGGGAGAAGAGGCCTCGCGAAGAAGTGCACGCCGCCGGACCCCCTGCCTCTCGTGCCCGAGGAGGACCTCGTGGAGGCGAACGCACGTTGGACGACATCCTCGACGCCCAGTGCCTGTACCACAAGGACATGCGTCACACTCTTCGTAACTGCCGAGACTTCAAGCATTCCGTCGGACACGGCCGACCCTTCCAACCTCTACCTCCTCCTCCGCCGAGGGGAAGACCGGATGAACCACGACAACCCCATCAGCAGGAGGAGGGAGGAGGAGGAGCTTTCCCACGCGTTGACAGGGAGGTCAACGTCATCTTCGGCGGACACGGGTCGCAGGAGAACAGAAGACAGCAAAAGCTCAACGATCGCCAGATACTGATGGCGGCCACCAGCCCTCCCGCCCCATACCGGTGGTCGGAGCACCCGATCACCTTCACTCGGGCAGATCAATGGCTCAACTTCAACCATCCGGGCAAATACCCGCTTCTCGTCGATCCGGTGATCCGAGAGAGCCGGGTGAAGAAGGTGTTAGTGGACGGGGGGAGCAGCATCAACGTCACCTTCCCCCGGACACTCCAAGGCTTGGGAGTTCACCTCAAAGAGCTCCACGAGTCGGACACTCCTTTCTTCGGCATCGTGCCGACGGAAGGGGAATACCCACTGGGCCACATCTACATGCCAGTCACCTTCGGAACTCCGGAGAACTACAGAACCGAGTTCCTGAGGTTTGAAGTGGCGAACTTCGACTGCGGGTACAACGCGATCATCGGGAGGCCGGGATTGGCCAAGTTCATGGTCATTCCGCATTACACATACATGATACTGAAGATGCCAGGACCGCAAGGGATCATAACCGTGCGCGCCAACTTCCAAGGCGCCGCAGAGTGTTTCCGAGTGGCTATCCAAGCAGCCCTCACCGCCAAGCCGTCGACGGCTCCCTCCACACTGGCGAACTCTAAGCCTGAGGAGGACCTTGCAGTACCAGCAAGTGAGGCTCAGACCGCGACCTCTATGCGGCCGACTGAAGAAACCAAGAGAATCAACCTGGGGTTCGCTGATGAGCGCAAGACGGCTATCATCAGCTCCAACTTGAATGATAAATAGGAAAACGCGCTCGTCCGGTTTCTGCAAGATAACCGAGATGTATTCGCATGGCAACCTGCGGATATGCCGGGAGTCCCAAGAGAACTGGCCGAGCACAAATTGAAGGTTTATCCCCAGGCAAGGCCGATTCGGCAAAAATTGCGTCGTTTCACGCCTGACAAGAGAGAAGCCATTCGCACTGAGCTAGCTCGCTTGGTTGCAGCTGGATTCATTAGAGAAGTGTTACATCCCGAGTGGTTAGCCAACCCCGTTCTTGTACTCAAAAAGAATAAAGTGGATTGGCGCATGTGTGTTGATTATACTGATCTCAACAAACACTGTCCGAAGGATCCTTTCGGGCTCCCGAGGATAGATCAGGTGGTGGACTCCACCGCTGGATGTTCTATGCTGTCTTTCCTGGATTGCTATTCTGGATACCATCAGATTAGTCTGGCAAAGGAAGATGAAGAAAAAACGGCATTCATTACTCCGTTTGGTGCTTTCTGTTATACCTCCATGCCGTTTGGCCTCAAAAACGCTGGAGCAACTTACCAGAGAGCCATTCAAACATGCTTAGCCGATCACTGGGGCAAGCGTGTGGAAGCCTACGTGGATGATGTGGTAATCAAAACACAGGACTCAAAAGACTTCATCGAAGATTTGCAACTGGTTTTCAACAGTCTGAGGCGGTATAGATGGAAGCTTAATCCCGAGAAATGTGTTTTCGGGGTACCAGCCGGAAAGTTGCTCGGGTTTATTGTCAGCCACCGGGGAATTGAGGCTAATCCAGATAAGATTGAAGCTATCATGAAGATGGAAGCACCTCGATCGCAGAAGAAGGTTCAGCGACTTACTGGATGTATGGCAGCTCTAAGCAGATTTATATCCAGGCTAGGAGAAAAAGGTCTGCCATTTTACAAGTTACTCAAAAAGGTGGATAAGTTTCAATGGACTTCAGAAGCGCAAGAAGCTCTAGATGCTCTAAAAAAATTCTTGACAACACCACCAGTACTGAAACCACCTCGGCGAGCCACGTCAACTCAACCAGCTGAAGATTTGCTACTGTATATCTCTTGCACGACTCACGTGGTAAGCACCGCGTTAGTAGTCGAGCGAGTAGAAGAAGGACATGCCTATCCAGTACAACATCCTGTCTACTTCATTAGTGAAGTCCTAGGCCCCTCGAAGAAAAAGTACCCTCAAGTTCAGAAGCTATTGTACGCAGTACTTCTAACTGCCCGCAAGCTGCGTCACTACTTTGACGACCACAAAGTCATAGTAGTTACAAGTTTTCCAATAGGGGATATTCTTCACAACAAGGAAGCCATCGGTCGAATAGCCAAGTGGGCTTGTGAGCTGGGATCTCATGACATCGAGTTCCGACCTCGCACTGCCATCAAAACTCAAGCACTGGTTGATTTCGTATCGGAGTGGACTGAACAACAAGTACCAGACAACCCGGAGACTGCAGAAGTATGGCGAATGTATTTTGATGGCTCACTGAAGCTGCAGGGAGCAGGAGCAGGGATTCTCTTCACTGCGCCTGGAGGCGAACACCTCAGGTACGCCCTCCAGTTGCTATTCCCAGCCTCCAACAATGCAGCCGAGTATGAAGCTTTGATCCATGGATTGAACATTGCCATATCGTTGGGCGTCAAAAGATTAATGGTATACGGAGACTCTCTGGTAGTCATCAGCCAGATAAACAAGGAGTGGGATTGCTCAAGCGATTCAATGGGAAAATACTGCACTGCCGTCCGAAAGCTGGAAGATAAATTCGAGGGTCTGGAATTTCATCATGTAGAAAGAGATCGGAACACAGCAGCCGATGTACTGTCCAAACTAGGGTCCGGTCGAACTCAGGTCCCACCCGGGGTTTTCGTGCAAGAAATTCTGCGGCCAAGTATCTCAATGGATCAGACAGAAGAATGCAACATCATAGATCAACCCGAGTCAGACCCTAATGACTGGAGGAGGCCGATCATTAAGTATATAAAGAATGAAGAGGAACCAGACGACAAAAATTTGGCAGAGCGCATTGCAAGACAGTCGGCTCACTATACACTTATTGAGGAGACATTATACAGAAGGGGTGCATCAGGTGTCTTCATGAAGTGCATTCTCCCATCCACTGGGAAGCAACTTCTGGAGGAAGTCCATGCTGGGCAATGTGGAATACATGCAGCCTCCAGAACACTAGTCGGGAAGGTCTTCAGGTCAGGATTCTATTGGCCAACAGCAAAGAACGATGCAGCCGAGTTAGTTCGAAGGTGCGAAGCCTGCCAATACTTGTCAAGGCAACAACACATGCCAGCACAGCAACTGCAGACCATACCAGTAACTTGGCCTTTCGCATGCTGGGGACTGGATATGATTGGACCTTTCAAGAAAGCTCAAGGGGGATACACTCATGTATTGGTAGCAATTGACAAGTTCACTAAATGGATAGAATTCAAGCCCATTGCCTCCTTAACCTCTGCTAAGGCCGTGGAATTCATACAAGACATAATATTCAGATTCGGGATACCAAACAGCATCATAACTGATTTAGGATCCAACTTCACAAGTTCAGAATTCTTTGACTTCTGCGAGCAAAAGAGCATTCAGATCAAGTATGCATCTGTAGCCCATCCAAGAGCCAACGGGCAAGTTGAGCGAGCCAACGGGATGATATTGGATGCACTCAGGAAAAAGATCTTCGATAAGAATGAAAAATTCGCAGGAAAGTGGATAAGGGAATTACCCTATGTTGTTTGGAGCCTAAGAACCCAACCTAGCCGAGCTTTGCATGGAAACACTCCTTTCTTCATGGTCTATGGGTCGGAGGCAGTGCTACCTGCTGATCTCAAGTTTGGGGTGCCAAGGCTGATCTTTGAAAGCATAGCAGAAGCTGAGACCACCAGGCTGGAGGACATAGATGTACTTGAGGAAGAACGGTTAAACGCAGTAATCCAATCAGCAAGGTACCAGCAGACTCTAAGGCGCTATCACGACAAGGCTGTGCGACAACGATTCTTCTCAGTAGGAGATCTTGTCCTCCGCCGAATTCTAACGGGGGAGGGACGACACAAGTTATCACCCTTATGGGAAGGACCCTTCGTGGTAGCAGAAGTCACTCGGCCCGGATCGTATCGCCTCACTCAGATGGATGGCACAGAAGTTGGGAACTCCTGGAACATAGAACACCTCAGAAAGTTTTATCCCTAGCTGTACCTCAAAACTGCTGTGATGATGATGTACTCTGTAAAGTGGAAATATGTCATCAATAAAAAAGAGGTTTCAAGGATACTCAATTCATTTACGATTGACTTGCATTCTTACTCAACTCAGGGTGACCACTATGCCCTGCTAACGGAGCAATCGACTTAAGTCGGCAACGACTTAAGGCGGTGCAACATGCTCACGCTTACTTAACTCAGGGTGACCACTATGCCCTGCTAACGGAGCAATCGACTTAAGTCGGCAACGACTTAAGGCGGTGCAACATGCTCACGCTTACTTAACTCAGGGTGACCACTAAGCCCTGCTAACGGAGCAATCGACTTAAGTCGGCAACGACTTAAGGCGGTGCAACATGCTCACGCTTACTTAACTCAGGGTGACCACTAAGCCCTGCTAACGGAGCAATCGACTTAAGTCGGCAACGACTTAAGGCGGTGCAACATGCTCACGCTTACTTAACTCAGGGTGACCACTATGCCCTACAAACGGAGCGATCGACTTAAGTTGTGTCGGTGACCATAATTAGGGGTACCCTCAAGACGCCTAATTCTCAGCTGGTAACCCCCATCAGCATAAAGCTGCAAAGGCCTGATGGGTTTGATTAAGTCAGGGATCAGTCCATACGAGTGACTTGACCACGCCACGCCCGAGCCTAGCCTCGGGCGAGGGCAGCCGACCCTAAGATGACTCCGTCTCGCCTGAGGTCTCCTCTTTCACGGCAGACGCATCTCCGGCTCGCCCTAGGCCCTGCCTCCGATAAGGAGAAACCTTGACTAAATCACCGCACCAACCGACCGAGTCACCAGGGCGTTTAACGCAAAAGGTAAGACCGACGGGCGACCAGACTTCGCCAGTGGTGCCATAGGAGACTCCGCCCGACCCAGGGCTCGGACTCGGGCTAAGGCCCCGGAAGACGGCGAACTCCGCTCCGCCCGACCCAGGGCTCGGACTCGGGCTAAGGCCCCGGAAGACGGCGAACTCCGCTCCGCCCGACCCAGGGCTCGGACTCAGGCTAAGGCCTCGGAAGACGGCGAACTCCGCTCCGCCCGACCCAGGGCTCGGACTCAGGCTAAGGCCTCGGAAGACGGCGAACTCCGCTCCGCCCGACCCAGGGCTCGGACTCGGGCTAAGGCCCCGGAAGACGGCGACCTCCGCCTCGCCCGACCCAGGGCTCGGACTCCGCCTCGGCCTCTGCCGAATAATCTCCGCCTCGCCCGACCCAGGGCTCGGACTCTGTCTCTGTCTTGCAGGACGGACTCGGCCTCGGCCTCGGAGGAGCCTCCACGACGCCCGACCTAGGATACGAGACCGCCACGTCAACAGGAAGCGTCATCATCACCCTGCCCTGAGCCGACTTGGGTCGCAGAGAACAAGACCGGCGTCCCATCTGGCCAGCTATGCCAGATAGGCCATGATGGCGCCCCGCTAGATCATGACGACGGCGGCTCCCAGCTCCCTTACGAAAGCAGGAGAACGTCAGCAAGGACCCAGCCACCTCGACAGCTGTCCCCCCGTCCGGCTCCGTTACTCCTCCAACAGCCACGACGCCACACCAACAGGGTGCCACGATCTCTCCGGCTGCCACCTGGGCATGTACATAGGGCGCTAGCTCTCCCTCGCTAGACACGTAGCGCCTTGCTACACCCCCATCTTGTACACCTGGACCCTCTCCTTACAACTATAAAAGGAAGGGCCAGGGCCTTCTTAGGGAAGGTTGGCCTCACGGGGACGAAAGGCAGGGGCAGGCGCTCTCTCGGGGCCGCTCTCTCCCTTCACCTCGTGCGGACGCTTGTAACCCCCTACTGCAAGCGCACCCGACCTGGGCGCGGGACGAACACGAAGGCCGCGGGAATTTCTCCGACTCCCTCACGACCCGGCTCCGGCCACCGACTCTCTCTCTCTCCCTCTCTGTTCCCCCCTTCGCGCTCGCTCCACGCGCTCGACCCATCTGGGCTGGGGCACGCGGCACTCTCACTCGTCGGCTCGGGGACCCCCCGGTCTCGGAACGCCGACAGTTGGCGCGCCAGGTAGGGGCACGCTGCGTGTTGACGTTCGATTTCCCGTCAAGCTCCAGATGAGCAGTCTCCAACAACCTCTTCAACCCGGGACGGTGCTCCGTTTCGGGAACCTCGAGTTCATGTCCCTCGATGGCGACTACGACATGATACTCCTTCCACCGCCGCGCGACGACGACATTGGTGGCGGACAGCCCGCCCGCCGGCGGCGGAATCGACGACGTCTTTCCCGCGTTGGGGAAGGACAACGTTCGAGCTCGCCCCATCCTCTCCCTCGCCATCGGAGGAGGAGGAGGCGGGGCAACCGGGACCGAGCGGGAGGCCGCGCTCCGACGGCTGTCGAGCAAGTCGACATCCCCGGCGCCCCAGCGGAGGACACGCCAAGCGTCGCCCTCGCGTTCGAGGCAAACGCGAGCGCCATCCCCCCGCAACACGTCGACCCCGAGCAAGTGGACGACGCCAGCACGCTCACGGAGGGCCTGCAGGACGTCGCCCTCGTACCCAAGACGACGACGCGGTCAGCCCCCGACACGACTTCATCGCTCCTCGTCGACAAAAAGGTACCGACTGCTCCCCATCTTTCGTTATTTCGACTCGGCCTCAGCCCGCCTGGCGATCTCGCTTTGGCGGGCACTCACATTGAGGCGAGTGCAACCTCTCTGGGGTTTCGTGTGCGGTCGCCTTGGGACCGATTGACGGGTGTCTCGACCTACGGACCCTCTGGGTCCGAGGAAGATGACGACCCCAGCATCTGCTGGGATTTCTCCGGATCTGGCAACCCTAGTGCCATGCGGGACTTCATGACCGCATGTGACTATTGCCTCTCCGACTGTTCCGACGGCAGCCGCAGCCTTGGCGATAAGGACTGCGGCCCGAGTCGCGAATGTTTCCACATCGAGCTAGGGGATCCCTCCGGAGGCGGCTGTCTCGGCATGCCGGAGGATGGTGATCCCCCTAGGCCAGCGCCTCGCGCCGACATCCCGCGGGAGCTAGCTGTGGTCCCCGTTCCGGCGGGGGGTCACGACCCACAGCTCGAGCAAGTCCGCGGGGCGCAGGCCGGGTTCGATGAAGGAGCAGGAGCGCTCGAGGCAATCCGCCAGAACATCGGGCAGGTATGGGCGAGCCAACCCCCGGCCGGAGGAATACGTCACCTGCCCCAAGGTCTCCAGCACCGCATCGCCAACGATGCCAGGGACAAACCGCCACCCGCATCCGGCGGGACTGGCCAGGACCTGGTCGCTGCAGCAATGCTCCTCCGCGCGATGCCGGAGTCATCAACCACCGAGGGTCGGCGAATCCAGGGAGAACTCAAGCATCTCCTGGAAGGCGCTGCGGCCCGGCGGGCCGAGAGCTCTGCCTCCCGCAGGCAGGGATACCCCTCGGAACCTCGTGCCGCGACTTCCCGACTCACGCGGGAAGCCTCGGCCTTCACCGGGCGCACGCGCAACACCGCGCCTGCGGCCCCGGGCCACCTCGGCGTCGAGCACCCTCATCGCGACTGTCGAGCACGCCTCAACGAAAGGGTGCGCCGAGGCTACCACCCCAGGCGTGGGGGACGTTACGACAGCGGGGAGGATCGGAGTCCCTCGCCCGAACCACCCGGTCCGCAGGTCTTTAGCCGAGCCATTCGGCGGGCGCCGTTTCCGCCCCGATTCCGACCCCCGACTACTATCACGAAGTACTCAGGGGAAACGAGACCGGAATTGTGGCTTGCGGACTACCGCCTGGCCTGTCAGCTGGGTGGGACGGACGATGACAACCTCATCATCCGGAACCTCCCCCTGTTTCTCTTCGACACCGCTCGTGCCTGGTTGGAGCACCTGCCCCCGGGGCAGATTTCCAACTGGGAGGATCTGGTCCAGGCTTTCGCCGGGAACTTCCAGGGCACGTACGTGCGCCCCGGGAATTCCTGGGACCTCCGAAGCTGTCGACAACTGCCGGGAGAGTCCCTTCGGGACTACATCCGACGGTTCTCGAAGCAGCGCACCGAGCTGCCCAACATCACCGACTCCGATGTCATCAGCGCGTTCCTCGCTGGCACCACCTGCCACGACCTGGTGAGCAAGCTGGGTCGCAAGACCCCCACCAGGGCAAGCGAGCTGATGGACATCGCCACCAAGTTCGCCTCCGGCCAGGAGGCGGTAGAGGCCATCTTCCGAAAGGACAAGCAGCCCCAGGGCCGCCCGTCGGAAGATGCTCCCGAGGCGTCCACTCCGCGCGGCGCCAAGAAGAGAGGCAGGAGGAAGTCGCAAGCGAAACGCGACGTTCCCGATGCAGACCTTGTCGCCGCCGCCGAGCGCAAGAACCCTCGGAAGCCCCCCGGAGGTGCTAATCTCTTCGACAAGGCACTCAAGGAGACGTGCCCCTACCATCAGGGGCCCGTCAAGCATACTCTCGAAGAGTGCGTCATGCTTCGGCGTCACTTCCATCGGGCCGGGCCACCCGTAGAGGGTGGCAGGGCTCACGACGACGACAAAAGGGAGGATCGCCAAGCAGGAGAGTTCCCAGAGGTCCGCGACTGCTTCATGATCTACGGAGGGCATACGGCAAACGCCTCGGCTCGGCATCGTAAGCAAGAGCATCGGGAGGTCTGCTCAGTGAAGGTGGCGGCGCCAGTCTATCTAGACTGGTCCGACAAGCCCATCACCTTCGACCGAGACGACCACCCCGACCACGTGCCGAGCCCGGGGAAGTACCCGCTCGTCGTCGATCCCGTCATCGGCGACGTCAGGCTCACCAAGGTCCTGATGGATGGAGGCAGCTGCCTCAACATCATCTACGCCGAGACCCTCCGGCTCCTGCGCGTCGACCTGTCATCTGTCCGAGCAGGCGCTGCGCCCTTCCACGGGATCATCCCCGGGAAGCGCGTCCAGCCCCTCGGACAGCTCGACCTCCCTGTCTGCTTCGGAACACCCTCCAACTTCCGAAGGGAGACTTTAACGTTCGAGGTGGTCGGGTTCCGAGGAACCTACCACGCAGTGTTGGGAAGGCCATGCTACGCGAAGTTCATGGCCATCCCCAACTACACCTACCTAAAGCTCAAGATGCCGGGCCCCAACGGGGTCATCACCGTCGGCCCCACGTACAAACACGCCTTCGAATGCGATGTGGAGTGCGTGGAGTACGCCGAGGCCCTCGCCGAGTCCGAGGCCCTCATTGCCGACCTGGAAAGCCTCTCCCGAGAGGTGCCGGACGTAAAGCGGCATGCCGGCAACTTCGAGCCAGCGGAGACGGTTAAGGCCGTCCCTCTCGACCCCAGTGGCGACACCTCCAAGCAGATCCGGATCGGTTCCGGGCTCGACCCCAAATAGGAAGCAGTGCTCGTCGACTTTCTCCGCGCAAACGCCGACGTTTTCGCGTGGAGACCCTCGGACATGCCCGGCATACCGAGGGAAGTCGCCGAGCACTCGCTGGATATTCGGGCCGGGGCCCGACCGGTCAGACAACCTCTGCGCCGATTCGACGAGGAAAGGCGCAGGGTGATAGGCGAGGAGGTCCACAAGCTGATGGCAGCAGGGTTTATCAAAGAGGTATTCCATCCCGAATGGCTTGCCAACCCTGTACTTGTGAGGAAAAAAGGGGGAAAGTGGCGGATGTGTGTAGACTACACTGGTCTCAACAAAGCATGTCCGAAGGTCCCCTACCCTCTACCTCGCATCGATCAAATCGTGGACTCCACTGCAGGGTGCGAAACCCTGTCTTTCCTTGATGCTTACTCAGGGTATCATCAAATCAAGATGAAAGAGTCCGACCAGCTCGCGACTTCTTTCATCACGCCCTTCGGCATGTATTGTTACGTCACAATGCCGTTCGGTTTGAGGAACGCGGGTGCAACGTACCAGCGGTGCATGAACCATGTGTTCGGCGAACACATTGGTCGCACGGTCGAGGCCTACGTCGATGACATCGTAGTCAAGACGAGGAAAGCCTCCGACCTTCTCTCCGACCTCGAACTGACATTCCGGTGTCTCAAGGCGAAGGGCGTCAAGCTCAATCCCGAGAAGTGCGTCTTCGGGGTGCCCCGAGGCATGCTCTTGGGATTCATCGTCTCCGAGCGGGGCATCGAAGCCAACCCGGAGAAGATCGCAGCGATCACAAACATGGGGCCCATCAAAGACTTAAAAGGCGTACAGAGGGTCATGGGATGCCTCGCGGCCTTGAGCCGTTTCATCTCGCGCCTCGGCGAAAGAGGCCTGCCCCTGTACCGCCTCTTAAGGAAGGCCGAGTGCTTCACTTGGACTCCCGAGGCCGAGGAAGCCCTCGGGGGCCTGAAGGCACTCCTCACACAGGCGCCCATCTTGGTACCCCCAACTGATGGAGAAACCCTCCTGGTCTACGTCGCCGCAACCACTCAGGTGGTCAGCGCCGCGATCGTGGTCGAAAGGCAGGAAGAGGGGCAT
Source organism: Zea luxurians (assembly GCA_029449295.1). Lineage (NCBI taxonomy): Eukaryota > Viridiplantae > Streptophyta > Magnoliopsida > Poales > Poaceae > Zea > Zea luxurians. Next base: position 5,342,816 of record JAOPSE010000082.1, on the reverse strand, counting down.
GCTTTGCCCGTTCAGAGGCCAGTTTACTTCGTCAGCGAAGTGCTGTCCGAGACCAAGATCCGCTACCCACAAGTCCAGAAGCTGCTATACGCTGTGATCCTGACGAGGCGAAAGCTGCGACATTACTTCGAGTCCCATCCGGTGACTGTGGTGTCATCCTTCCCCCTGGGGGAGATCATCCAATGCTGAGAAGCCTCGGGACGGATCGCGAAGTGGGCGGTGGAAATCATGGGCGAGGCAATCTCGTTCGCCCCTCGGAAGGCCATCAAGTCCCAGGCACTGGCGGATTTCGTAGCCGAATGGGTCGATACCCAGTTGCCAACGGCTCCGATCCAGCCAGAGCTCTGGACCATGTTTTTCGACGGGTCGCTGATGAAGACGGGAGCTGGCGCGGGCCTGCTTTTCGTCTCGCCCCTCGGAAAACACCTGCGCTATGTGCTCCGCCTCCATTTCCCGGCGTCCAACAATGTGGCTGAGTACGAGGCTCTGATCAACGGACTGCGAATCGCCATCGAGCTAGGGGTCCGACGCCTCGATGCGCGCGGCGACTCGCAGCTCGTCATCGACCAAGTCATGAAGAACTCCCACTGCCGTGACCCGAAGATGGAGGCCTACTGTGAAGAGGTTCGACGCCTGGAGGACAAGTTCTACGGGCTCGAACTTAACCACATCGCCCGGCGCTACAACGAGACTGCGGACGAGCTAGCGAAGATAGCCTCGGGGCGGACAACGGTTCCCCCGGACGTCTTCGCCCGGGATCTGCACCAACCCTCCGTCAAGATAGGCGACGTGCCCGAGCCCGAGGTACCCTCGGCCTCGTCCGAGGTAACCTCGGCCCAGCCCGAGCCGTCCTCGGCTCAATCCGAGGAACCTTCGGAGCCCGAGGGCGAAGCGCTGCACATCGAGGAGGAGCAGAACGGGGTCGCGCCAGATCAAGACTGGAAAACCCCGTACCTGCAGTATCTCCGCCGAGGAGAACTGCCCCTCGACCGAGCCGAGGCTCGGCGGGTAGCGCGACGAGCAAAATCGTTCGTCATGCTGGGCGATGAGAAGGAGCTCTACCACCGCAGCCCCTCGGGCATCCTCCAGCGATGCATCTCCATCGCCGAGGGTCAGGACCTCCTGCAGGAAATACACTCGGGGGCTTGCGGTCATCATGCAGCACCTCGAACCCTCGTTGGGAATGCTTTCCGCCAAGGCTTCTACTGGCCAACGGCGGTGGCTGACGCCACTAGAATTGTCCGCGCCTGCGAAGGGTGCCAATTCTATGCGAAGCAGACCCACCTGCCCGCTCAGGCTCTGCAGACGATACCCATCACCTGGCCCTTCGCTGTGTGGGGTCTGGACCTCGTCGGCCCGCTGCAGAAGGCGCCCGGGGGCTACACGCACCTGCTGGTCGCCATCGACAAATTCTCCAAGTGGATCGAGGTCCGACCCCTAAACAGCATCAGGTCCGAGCAGGCGGTGGCGTTCTTCACCAACATCATCCATCGCTTCGGGGTCCCGAACTCCATCATCACCGACAATGGCACCCAGTTCACCGGCAAAAAATTCTTGGATTTTTGCGAGGATCACAACATCCGGGTGGACTGGGCCGCCGTAGCTCACCCCATGTCGAACGGGCAAGTGGAACGTGCCCATGGCATGATTCTACAAGGGCTCAAGCCTCGGATCTACAACGACCTCAACAAATTCGGCAAGCGATGGATGAGGGAACTCCCCTCGGTGGTTTGGAGCCTGAGGACGACTCCAAGCCGAGCCACGGGTTTCACGCCGTTCTTCCTGGTCTACGGGGCCGAGGCAATCCTGCCCACGGACCTGGAATACGGTTCCCCGAGGACGAGGGCTTACAACGAAGAAAGCAACCAAGCCAGCCGAGAAGACTCGCTGGACCAGCTGGACGAGGCTCGGGACAGGGCCTTACTGCACTCGGCGCGGTATCAGCAGTCCCTACGACGCTACCACGCCCGAGGGGTCCGACCCCGAGAACTCCAGGTGGGCGATCTGGTGCTTCGGCTGCGGCAAGACGCCCGAGGGAGGCACAAGCTCACGCCCCCCTGGGAGGGGCCGTTCATCATCGCCAAAGTTCTGAAGCCCGGAACGTACAAGCTGGCCAACAGTCAAGGTGAGGTCTACGGCAACGCTTGGAACATCCAACAGCTACGTCGCTTTTACCCTTAAGTTGTTTCCAAGTTGTTCATATACCTCGCACCTGCGCAAAGTTTAGTCAACAAGGAAGGGTCGGCCTCGCCTCGGCAGAGCCCGACCCTCCCTCGGGGGCTAAAAGGGGGTTAACCCCCTCTGCGTCAAAATTTTCCTCGAACAAAAAACCTCTTTCACCAGAACATCTTTCGTGCTTTTTGACTACTTCGGAAAGTGGGTCCTGGAAACGACGGGGTACACGTAAGCAGTCAAGGCTGACCGAGCCGAGGGACTCCAACGCCTCCGGGATACGGATACCTCACTCATCACCTTCTGCGATAAGTAACTCACGTTCGGATAAAGTGACTCCGCGGATCGAACGAGTCTTTATGTACGGAAGCTCTTCTGTTGAAGCGGTTCTTCGAGCCTTCTCGACCGAGTCGATGACAGGGCCTCAGGGATGGGTAAAAGTACGCGTAAGCGGCGAGGCCGACCGAGCCGAGGGACTCCCACGCCTCCGGGATACGGATACCTCACTCATCACCTCCCGCGAGAAGCAACTCTTGCTCGCACTAACATCCCTGCTACCGACAAAAAGTCCAGATAATCGAAACAAGAGGAAAAGAGACACAGCTTCACAACGCAACAAGGGTGTGTGTTCTGGCCTCAACGGCCACACAAGGCCCACGCTACAAGACGACTTGACCCTGCAGACGCGGATCTTGACGATGGAAGAGGGCGACGACACCCTCGGCATCAACAGCAACTTCGGCAAGGCCCGACCTAGCCTCGGGCGGCGACGCGGTCCGAGGGCCTCCGATCCGAAGGACGACGTCGTCACCGCGCTCGAGCAATCTCCGCCAGAGACTTCCCCGAGATCCCGGCCCGAGCGGACGGCTCGGCCGGCCACCTCCAGGGCCTCGGCCGACCACCTTCCGAGGGCGCCAGCTCGGTCCGAGGTCTCGGCTAATCAGTTCCGGCGTCGATCCTGCCAACAGACAACCCGGCTAGGCTCCGGCCAACCAGGTTTCATTTCCGAGCTAACAACGCCTCTGCTTGTGCTGATATCGCTACCCCTGGCCTCGGCTCGTCGAAGAGCGGCCGAGGGGTCTCTTTAACTAAGCTAGAGGAGCCTCGGACAACAGGTCCGACCGAGCCGAGGGATTCCTACGCCTCCGGGATACGGATACCTCACTCGTCACCTGGACACGGGGCGACTCATGCTTGGTGAAGCGATTCAGACAATCGACAGGCAAGCCTTATTGCTCAGAAATGAGGAAAAAGCACGGCTCTGTGCCGGAGTTACATACATGTTCAGGCCCCGAAAGCCGAAAATGAACAAAAAACCCGGCACTCGAAGTGCCATTACAAACGGAACTCTGGTTCCCCCTCCGCAGGTACGAACAACCCCACTCGATGGGGGTGGGCCTGCGGAGCAACAGAAGACCGACTCCAAGCAGAGAAAGCCGAACCGCCGCGCACGACGCACGCAACCGCCCAGCGGTTACAAGTAACCCTCCACTTTTGCCCAGACCAACGGGCAAAAGGGGCGAGCGGCCATGCAGGCGGCATGCAACCGCGCCAAGTGGACGCGCCTCTCCGACTCCTGACAGGCCAGCGCGACGGCTCAAGCCCACGCGTCGTTCAACTGGCGCGCCGGGCGCTGCATGCGAACCGCCGCGCCTCTCGCTCCACCACCGCACCTCCTCGATTGCGGAACCGATACCGCGACTCGAAGCCGCCCAGCCTGCGATCCAGCGGCGCCAGCCTGGCGCAGCGGTCAAACGCGGTCAAAAATGGGCCGGCAGTAATGACGGTGGCAGGCGCGCGAGGGCAGCAGTCACGCCATCGGCCAGGCTCACGTCCCATCCGGAGGCAGCAAGAGAACCCCCTCTCACGGCGCGAAGACGACGCGTCCATGACCCGTGCCTCGAACGGCTCGCGCACGCGCAACGGCAACCTCGCCAACTACTCACCCCGGTGCCTTAACTCCGCGGCTCGACGGACAGCGCTACGAGCGGGAGCGGCTGGTGACGTTTCGCCTTCGCCAAAACGACCACGCCGAAAAAGGTACGCCACGACGTTCAATTTCGAACCCATTTCCCTTTTCCTTCTTTCTCTATCTCTTGCAACAGGGACCGAGAAGGGGGATAACCCCAAAGGGATCCTTCCCCGTGAAGGAACTAGGCTCCGAGCCTCCCTACTGATCAGGGGTTCGAAGGCTGGCCCCCCGAAGGGTTCAACAGCCGCCTCAGATCGCGTGGGCCCGACACCCACTACTGGTCAGGGGTTCGAAGGTCGGCCCCCGAAAGGTTCCACGACCGCCTCAGGCTACTCGGGCTCCGTGCCCCCTACTGATCAGGGGTTCGAAGGCTGGCCTGTCGAAGGGTTCACAGCCGCCTCAGACGCCGAGCGAGGGATGACCAGGGGTACGTTCGATACATAACCAAGGCTCGGGCTGCGCTCCCGAGGTACCCTAGGACATTTCCGAGACCAGCGGGAACGACTCTGTAACGGAATCCCATCGGAGGGAGGCAACGAGCCCTCGGACCCCGTCGCTAGGGGACCGGGTCCGGCAGATCACCCGCAGGTACTTTTGGGCGTGCCTCCGGGCCCCTAGCCGACCCCCAACGAACGGGGCACGGACGTCCACTCGGATTACCCGATTGCAGCTCACCGGAGACACCATGTTCGGTGCCCATCGAGGGTAACATGGCGCACTCCCCCCCTCCTCCTTGCGGAAAGGCGACGTAGGGGCGTATATAAAAAGTCGAGTCTGTCCCTGATCGTCCTCTCGCTCCGTGCGAGGGCTCGGGGGCTGCTCTCGCAAACCCGGCTCCGGCCTAACCGTTGACAGCGTCAACATACCAGCCCGAGAACTTGGGCCCCAACAGTGCACCTGGGTTACGCCCTGCTCGCATGAGGGAACCGCCAGACCAGCCGAAGCATTGCGCAAGGCATTAAGACCTCGAAGGAGTGAAACCACTCCTCCGAGGCCTCGGGGGCTACACCCGGCGGGTGCGCTCGCGCGCACCCACCGGAACAAAGTACCTCCGAGAAAGGCTGGTCCCCTTGCAAAAAAGTGCGATGCAAGCCTCCAAGCGAGTGTTAACACTCTCTTCGAGGCTCGGGGGCTACTGTCGGGGACCATAATTAGGGGTACCCTCAAGACGCCTAATTCTCAGCTGGTAACCCCCATCAGCATAAAGCTGCAAAGGCCTGATGGGTTTGATTAAGTCAGGGATCAGTCCATACGAGTGACTTGACCAGGCCACGCCCGAGCCTAGCCTCGGGCGAGGGCAGTCGACCCTAAGATGACTCCGTCTCGCCTGAGGTCTCCTCTTTCACGGCAGACGCATCTCCGGCTCGCCCTAGGCCCCGCCTCCGATAAGGAGAAACCCTGACTAAATCACCGCACCAACCGACCGAGTCACCAGGGCGTTTAACGCAAAAGGTAAGACCGACGGGCGACCAGACTTCGCCAGTGGTGCCATAGGAGACTCCGCCCGACCCAGGGCTCGGACTCGGGCTAAGGCCCCGGAAGACGGCGAACTCCGCTCCGCCCGACCCAGGGCTCGGACTCGGGCTAAGGCCCCGGAAGACGGCGAACTCCGCTCCGCCCGACCCAGGGCTCGGACTCAGGCTAAGGCCTCGGAAGACGGCGAACTCCGCTCCGCCCGACCCAGGGCTCGGACTCAGGCTAAGGCCTCGGAAGACGGCGAACTCCGCTCCGCCCGACCCAGGGCTCGGACTCGGGCTAAGGCCCCGGAAGACGGCGACCTCCGCCTCGCCCGACCCAGGGCTCGGACTCCGCCTCGGCCTCTGCCGAATAATCTCCGCCTCGCCCGACCCAGGGCTCGGACTCTGTCTCTGTCTTGCAGGACGGACTCGGCCTCGGCCTCGGAGGAGCCTCCACGACGCCCGACCTAGGATACGAGACCGCCACGTCAACAGGAAGCGTCATCATCACCCTGCCCTGAGCCGACTTGGGTCGCAGAGAACAAGACCGGCGTCCCATCTGGCCAGCTATGCCAGATAGGCCATGATGGCGCCCCGCTAGATCATGACGACGGCGGCTCCCAGCTCCCTTACGAAAGCAGGAGAACGTCAGCAAGGACCCAGCCACCTCGACAGCTGTCCCCCCGTCCGGCTCCGTTACTCCTCCAACAGCCACGACGCCACACCAACAGGGTGCCACGATCTCTCCGGCTGCCACCTGGGCATGTACATAGGGCGCTAGCTCTCCCTCGCTAGACACGTAGCGCCTTGCTACACCCCCATCTTGTACACCTGGACCCTCTCCTTACAACTATAAAAGGAAGGGCCAGGGCCTTCTTAGGGAAGGTTGGCCTCACGGGGACGAAAGGCAGGGGCAGGCGCTCTCTCGGGGCCGCTCTCTCCCTTCACCTCGTGCGGACGCTTGTAACCCCCTACTGCAAGCGCACCCGACCTGGGCGCGGGACAAACACGAAGGCCGCGGGAATTTCTCCGACTCCCTCACGACCCGGCTCCGGCCACCGACTCTCTCTCTCTCCCTCTCTGTTCCCCCCTTCGCGCTCGCTCCACGCGCTCGACCCATCTGGGCTGGGGCACGCGGCACTCTCACTCGTCGGCTCGGGGACCCCCCGGTCTCGGAACGCCGACAAGTTGGCAACAACTTAAGACCGGTGCAACATGCTCGCACCTATATAATTCAGGGGATGACTTCCATATCCCGCAAACAAATTTCATAATCATCATGCGTCATTACTGCCAACTCATTAACTAATAAATTCTAATACAATGAGAGAGTAATTATGTCATTCGAATGATAAACTGATGTCCTCTAACAAATACTCGATCATGCTAACCGCGCGCTTGGAGCACGCAAAATGTTTTTCTATTTTACAATGTCTTTCTCAGGAGCGACCGACGAAGAAGGGCGACTCGAGGAATCAGGGGCGGCGTTCACGTCAGCCCTTATGTCTTCAGGAACAACCACGCCGGGTCTCCTCATCAAGATTCGTCCCGCCCGAATAGCCTTGTCCAGGGCTTTGTCGCGTTGGGCCTTGAGAGTAACAGAAGTTTCTTCAGCAGCTTTAGCAGCCAGTCGAGCGCTCTCTAACTCCTGGACAATGGATTTTTTGGAAGCTCGGAGTCCTTTGATAGTAGCATCCTTCGCTGATATCAACTGCTTAAGCCGGGTTACCTCATCCATGGATTCCTGCAGCTTACGACGTTGGAGGTCTAATTCTTCCATGGTGAAGCGATGACTTCTCTCCAGGATAGTCAGCGAATTGCTAGAATCACGATACAACCTGTCAAGATTGTCACGAGAAGCAGCAAGGATACGCTTTTCTTCCTGCGAGCAAAAGTCAGCTCCCTCAAAAACCAAGCATGTAACAGGAGCACAGCAAGGCAAGGCACAGTTTTGTATGATACCTTTTCAGAATCAAGCTGAGAATGAAGGGAAGAATTCAGGGCATTGGCGTCGTCTAAAGCAGCAGAAACTTGACCCAGTTCAATTTGGCCCTGAGAGTACTTCTCCTTAAAGTCAGTGCACCGCTGAGCCAATTCAGCCAGATCTTGGGAGTGTTTTTCCTCAAGAAGTGAAATCTGCCGAGTCACTCCTAGCGAGAGATAATAAAACAAAATGGGGTCAGAAAGTAAGGCAGTCCACAGCGAAGGCAGAGAGAAGTAAAAAAGCACTAACCAGCATTGGTTGCCTCCAATTCAGAAACGCGACGTTGAAGCGACACTGGGTTCCAACGTGCAAGAGATGAAGCTACCTCTGGGGTGGAAGCACCCTGAAGCCTCAGCTGGCCGGCCATTCCATCCACCAAAGCCTGATGAGGAAAACAGACGAGTGTGACGACAGCAGCTCAGGCAATATACAAGTCAAATTAAAATACATCACAGTACCTGAAGGTTGGAGAAGAACGAAGGGATCCCCAAATCAGGAGAAATCAGTTGATAAGCAGATGTAAAACCACCACCCGGAGCAGTTTGCAACGAATCAGCGGAGATCAATTCAGTACCTTCAGCAGAGCCCAACACTCGGTCAGCAGGGGCGCTGCCCTCTAAAGCGATTCCCTGATCCAAATTTTGGGTTACCACCATACAGCCAGAGTGTGGAGGAGATCCCGCATGAACGTCCATGGAGGTACAGGAAGGAGACCCTGCTCGGGCATCCTCGGGGGCTGGGTCATAGTTGGCACTGCCCATTTGAGCCGGATCATCCCCGGCAGTACCCTCGGGGGCTGGGCAGTGGCTTACACTCTCCACCCGAGCTAAGTCATCCCCGGTGACACCCTCGGGGGCTGGGCATATGACAGCACCACTCTTGAGGTCCAAGTTCTCTGCGATAACCACTTCTAAGATTGATGGGCCCTCATCTACCTCCAAAGGACCAGGACGATTCAAATCAGTCTCTCGGCCCTCAAGATCGCGCTCTAAGGTCGACGAGGCACGGGATGACCTCAACCCAGCATCGGGCATGTCAGCACAAGCATCCATTGCACCATCATCCACTGGCTCCAATAACAAGTCTTCTGGGACCATATCCTCAAGAGTTTGATCAAAGTTGGCCAGAGACAATTCTTGTAGACCAATGAGGGCAGACAAAGCAGGAGAGGGAACTCCACTACTTTCACCACTGGCGATGAATTGTCGGCTGTTCTTTCGAGTCAAAGGAACCTCATTCTCCTCCCCCTCGTCATCTACAACGACAACACAAGCAGCACACCCATTGGGATCCGCAACAGGTGGAGCATCCACATTAGGATCGGTAGCAGTTTGGGTACACCCATTGGGGTCAGTTGCAGTAAGTCCAGTCGCAGGCATAACTTCAGCAGCAGGAACTGAGGTACCAGCGTCTTCATTAAAACTGGATACTCGCCGAACACGTCTTCTTTTCTTCTTTTGCTCGTCAGCAGAAGGCAAAGGCTGATTGGTTCGGCTAAGGCGCCTCGGGCGAGTACTGACAGGTTTCTGAACACCCGAAGTTGTATCAACCTCTGGGAGGGGCACTACTGCTAATGTACCAGCAGGAGCAGCGTCGGAGGAATCCTCAGTTAGCAGATCAAGCATGGCATTTATATCTGCATCACTAGGGTTCAGGGGCACCTCAAAATGGACTTGTCGTTCGTCATCAGGAATCTCCCCAAGCGAGGCAACCAAAGCACTGACTTCTTCATCAGAGGGTCGCGTTCTAAGGCCCAAATTGCCATCAGTCGCAGGTGGATTTGACACGAAAAGAGTGAAGACTTTGGCAGGAGGCAAATTCCAGGCCGAGTACGCCACCGGAGCACCAACATTGGACACCTTGCCCCTGAGAATCATTTCCAGTCGGCTCACCAAGTCTGCAGAAGGGATTCTCCTGTTGGTAACCCGAGTTGAGTCGGCTAGCCCTCGATACAGATAAGCTGGGTATACCCTATCTTTTAGTGGCTGAATGTTCTTGAAAACGAAGTCAGCGACCACAGCTTCAGCAGTTAGACCTCTCTCTTTTAGCAGTCCAACTTCAGCTAGCAACGCACCCGCTTCAGCTGCCTCCTCATCTGTGGGAGACTCGGTCCAGCTTGGGGTGCGAACGTCTGGCTGCCTTCCCGACCGGGAAGGGAGAGAATTTCCATAATTATCGACTATGAACCACTCTAGATGCCATCCCTTAATACTATCTTTAAGGGGAATCTCAAGGTATTCAGTCTTCCGTCCACGGCGCATCTCCAAACTGGCACCTCCGACCAACTGATGTTGTCCCCCGGCCATCCCAGGGCGACAATGATACAGGTATTTCCATAAGCCGAAATGCGGCAGCACGCCAAGAAAGGCTTCGCATAAGTGAACAAAGATGGAGATTTGCAGAATTGAGTTAGGGTTCAAATGGGTCAGGTTAATGTGGTAGAAATCAAGGAGACCGCGGAAAAAGGGAGAGATGGGAAGGCCAAGGCCGCGGAGAAGAAAAGGAGCGTAAACTACAGACTCGTGGGTATCCTCTATCGGGACAGTAGTCCCGTGGCAAATCCGCCAAGAACAGAGTTCCCGCGGAGGAAGAACCCCGATGGACACGAGGTGGAGGAGTTCAGCTTCGGAAATGATGGACATGTGGTTACCTGCAAAAGGCAACTGGCTGTTGGGATCGATTGGAGGAATCACCGCAGCGGACGAGCTCGCGGTTTTCCTCTTGGGCGCCATCTCGATTCTACCAGCGAACAGAGTGGAGGCGAGCAGCAGAGAGGATTCGGAAGCGGGAATGCAAGAACTAGGGCACGGAAAGCAAAGGCGGCTAAAAGCGCAGCTCTTATGGGATATTCTCGAGCCAGATACCGTTTCAAAAAGTGCCCAGTCATCACCCGGCGGTTATTTCCAAAACCAGCGTGCTACGTGGTCACCCGGCAGTTATCCCCAGAACACCAATGCGCCACCTCATCACTCGGCCACCATCCTCAAAGTGGCTCAGGCGGCCTGCCGTCACTCGGCGTTGCTTCTAAAACGCTGATTTCGTATTCAGTTGCTCGGCATTACCTCTAAAATGCCGACACCGACCTGCCGTCACTCGGCGTTGCTTCTAAAACGCTGATTTCGTATTCAGTTGCTCGGCATTACCTCTAAAATGCCGACACCGACCTGCCGTCACTCGGCGTTGCTTCTAAAACGCTGATTTTGTATTCAGTTGCTCGGCATTACCTCTAAAATGCCGACGCCGACCTCCCGTCACTCGGCGCTACTTCTAAAACACTGATTTCGTATTCAGTCGCTCGGTATTACTTCTAAAATGCCGACGTCGACCTCCCGTCACTCGGTGTTGCTTCCGAAACACTGATTTCGTATTCAGCCGCTCGGCATTACTTCTAAAATGCCGACGTCGACCTCCCGTCACTCAACGCAATCTTCAGTTACTCGGCAGTTACTTCTACAAGCCGCCGGCGCCACCCACAAAGTTACTCGGCAACCATTTCAGAAAACATCAGTTCAATGCTTGAGTATTTCGCTTACTCTTTCAAAGGAACTACACTCACAAGCAAACGGGAAAGTCATCAAAAGAGAAGCCAAACGTCATTCTTTCATTCAAAGGGAAGTTAATAAACTTACAAATCAACTCTTCGCGAGTTGATACTCCCCTACTATTACTACATTACATTACTACTACTACACTACGCTATACTACTCTACATTACTACTACATTATTCTAACTATACTATACTATACTAATATCTAAGAAGACCAGTGGCGTCTAGCCACTGGCCCTGCCCCTGCCGCCGCCGCCGCCGTCCTTGGTGCTACCCTTGCCGCTGCCGCCTTTGGTGCTGCCCCTGCTGCCGCCGCCGTCACCATTCCTGCCGCCGTCGCCGCTGCCCCTGCCGCTGCCGCTGCCGTCGCCGTCGCCACCGTCGTCATCGTCGCCGTCGTCATCGTCGTCGTCCTCGTCCTCGCCGCCGCCGTCCGAGTCCTCCTCATCCGAGGAGTACTCCGACTCATCCGAGCCCTCGAGCCCGGAGCGCTCGACGGCCCGGATGTATGTCCAGACTTCCGCGGCTATCCCCTGGGAGTCGTCCGAGTCATCGGACGACGCCGGGGGAGAGACGGGAGCCGGAGATCCCTCGGACTCGGAGGAGAACTCCTCCTCCGAGTATTCCGAGTCACCGAAATCCTCCGATGGAGGAGTCGGTTCGCGCTTGCGCTTGTTGCTCTTGCCCATGGCGGAAGCAGACAGGAGAGAAGAGAAGGAAGCAGTAAAAAACAGCGAAGAGGTGTGAAAAAACCAGAGGGGCAACAACGTTATTTATAGAAGAGAAAGGCAACCGCTCACCTCCAACCGCGGTCACTGAACAGTCGCAAAGCATTCAATAAGCACTTCCACCCGTCTGGAGACACGTCAGGCGGCTGACGCCGTTTCATGCAACACTACACCCATTGGGACTCCAGTCAACAGCGCAAAGGATATGATTACACTCGCCGTCCCATCACATTACTACTCAGAAGCAGCCGGCTAAAACACTCAGCGTACCAAGCCGTCCCTCGCCCACACCCATTGGGGGGGACGCCCAGGAATTATCAGTATATTTTTTCAAAATGGTCACATCTGTGCAGAGCACGCAGTGAATGCCTCAAGACAAAAATGAGATATCAGCGAGAGTTAGAGGGAAGCCAAATATAGCCAGTAGAGTGCAAAATATGGTCGACAGACACGACTTGAAGACTAGACAGAGAACGTCCATCAAATGTCCAATCAGTCACAGAGCAAATAAATTACACTACCTAGCAAGATACGGATGGATTTCGAACTAGGCTGCAAAAGACAAAATACATGCTGACCTCTGAAGCATAATATTGATGACATAGCGCGGATGACATCATGCCAACTTTTTTACAGGCAGAAAGGATAATCTCCAGCAAAAGGACATAAAAAGAAGACCTTCGAGTGAATTATTCTCAAAAATCCACTCGAAGCTCGGGGGCTACACCCATTGGGTGCACCTCCGGTGCACCCCATGGATTATCATTCCAAATCGAGATAGAGCTGACTTCTAAAGCGTGGGACTAGATTAAAGAAGCCAACCCTCAACCAAAATGAAGGAACACAAATGGAAATAATCCATACTGAAGACCTTCGAGTAGATTATTTTCTAAAATCTACTCGAAGCTCGGGGGCTACACCCATTGGGTGCACCTCTGGTGCACTCAATGAAGTTCAGAATCCTACAAATTGGAATGCCAACCTCTAAGGCACAGACACGAAACTAGACTTTGGTCAACGAGTGATCGGAGCAGGAGAAGACAACAGGAAGCCATCTTTCTTCAAATCACCCGCAAGCTGGACCTGGGATCTTCGGGTTGATTACCTCTAAATTAACCCAAAGATCGGGGGCTTGTGGGGGATAGATATCCCCCGGGTCCACTAAAAGAGTAAAGGACCTCACGAAAGGCCCAAGGGCCCAATAAATCGTAAGGTCATTCTTTCGTGGGCCTGGGGAGAAACAACCAGCAAAACAGAACGACATGAGGCCGGATTGGTGTAAACCCGGACGGCCCACAGCATCGAGCGAATGACCGCAACAGAGATCCGACTCTCCCGCGCTGGAGCCTCCATGCAACGAAGCCATGCGAGGATAAGTCAGCGAGGGTTACGTAGGGATAATCTCAAGAGGTTCACTATCTTTTAGCTACTTGTTATCTTATCCACGTGTACTGCCCCACGGTCGAGTATATAAGGCCTAGGGGGCACCCCTTCAGAACGATCGACCCTTTACTTAGCCACCCACATCAACTCTCTATATTCTCAATCCAGAGAGCTCTCTTGTAACCACATTCACCAAGCAAACTCACCAGGACGTAGGGTGTTACGCATCTCCAAGCGGCCCGAACCTGTAAACCTTGTCCACCGTCCCTCGTGCGATCTGCACGAACCATTTTGCTACAGTTGTTGACACCGTCCTACTCCTAAAACACCTTGAGGGGCAACCCCGGGTGTGCGGTCGGACCCAAAACACCGACAACTATAAAAAATAGTTTTGTTTTTGTTCCTAAGAGTAGGTCTTCTATTCCTAGAGGTCACTTTAGGCACAGGATTTCAAAGTGTGAAATCCACATTTTGTCTTTGGAAGGAAAAGGTAAGGATAATTAGAGTAAGCGGAATTAGATGAGAAAAGATTAAGATAAGTTTAGAAAAGTTCGGAGTAGCAAAGGTGAGACAGGATCCAGAAAAGTATAGAAAGAATCGGAGTAAGGTAAGTAGGTAATGGTTATGTCCATTTCTATCTAGGTTTCGTCCTACAGTCATCATTCCTCTGATACCACTTCTGTCACACCCCAGGCTTTAAGGGACAAAGCCGGGTGCATCTCATACATGCGCCAAAGAAGACAACATATATAATCACATAGTGTATAGAGATAAATATCACAATATAATCAGAGTACTTATTACATAGCGGAAGACTTACAAAATAAAAGATAAATATAACAGGATCTAAAATCCATCCTTAGCGCTAGAAAGTCAACTGGGAGACGCCACCTAGATCGAATCGAACTCCTCGATGTGTGGCTACACTGAAACCACCTGTTCTTCTCCTGTGGGGGGTGTGAGACAGCAAGGGTGAGCTCACACATGTTCATCGCTCAACAAGTTGTGGGGAATAATGTGGCATGAACTCACCAAAGGTGGGAGTTCATGTGAAGTGTAAGGCTTATCAACAAAATAAAGGTTGAAGCTGAGCGTTGCTTTTATAAGTTGGTCAAAATTTTATTAGCAATTACTAAATGTAAGTAAATACCAAACCTTAATAAAAGTAATAGAACAAAATTAATAAATAATCCCATGCAAATGCAAATAACAAATTGAATTTAGGTTCCATAAATTAATCATGTGAGGGTCCGAGTCGCTCACGACCGTGAGCACGGCTAGTATACCAGTTTTACACTCTGTAGAGGTTGCACATCTTTACCCACAAGCCGTGTTACCCATTTGCCAAGGGGTCATGAATCCCATACACCTCTACCAAGGAAGCGAGGCAGGGTAACACTACGAGGCCTTTACAAAGTTCCACTAGCTTCAGAAAACCCGCTACAGTTTATAGGAAGCTCCAGTGCAGGAATCCCTGGCCTGACCGCCATCGCAGCAAAATCAACCCAAGGACCTCCCTACACTGACCACTCCCCTACTGCCCTTGCCCCTTTCGGGTAAGGTAGTCATCCACTAGCTTTCCTAATTAATCAGCCAAGGGCGTCCCATTAAACCCTTGTGGTAGCACTGTTTTCCCGGGTGGTCGCTCCATGTTCCAATTAACATAATGATCTTATCATGAACATAAATAACATAACAAAAATATTTGGAACATGGATGTAATGAAATATTAATCCCAAAACCATATAGAGCAATAACATAACTACCCAAATTGATTCAGGGATAAATAAGGTAAAAGAATAATCAGTCTAGGGTGACCTATTGGGTCCCATCAAAATTAAACCTATGCATTGATAAATGATAATAAAGAACATTATTGGGTAATAAATGTGATCAAGGACACAACTTGCCTGGCACTTAAGATTCCAGGTACCAACTTGCTCTTTAGATGACACGTGTCCTCAACGCTAAACGTAGCAATACAGACAAACATGTATAGGCAAAATTAACATCACACCAAACATACGAATAAACTACGTAATAATAATCTACGCGTCGTAACGAGATCGTGGGAACTACTAAATTCGGAGTTACAGTTACCGAGTTACGATTTACGGAAGATCTATGTTAAGTTGTATTATAAATTGATTATTATACATCATATGAGAAAATATACTCTAAATAATCAATTCAATTTTAATCTAGGTTATACTTGACTAGAGATCATGCTTTATTCACAATGTAATTATGATCATGTTAGTTTTGATTTAGAAGAGCTAATCTAGTAGACATAGGATAAATAAATATCTAATTATAAAATTATGCAATATGGTATAACTAATACTATTACTGCATAATAAATATTCATATGAATCTAGCGCAACTTGAATGGATCCAATCGGAATCAGAATGAAGAAGTTATGAATTTCCCAAGTTCGTATGTGCTTGCTACAAAATTAATTGAGTAATCAATTCTGGTATGGTTTTCATGCTAAAACAGTGTTACCAAGTAATAGACAATATTAACACAAAATTATAGGAACTGGAATGGATTAAAAAGGAGTAAAAATGAATTTTCTAGGAATTAAACAAATTCTATGTTTAATTTTATACCAGGAAAGTATTTTCTATATTCATTTATTCAATTCCTTCGAGTTCTGGCCTGCTCACACTATTTCTGAGAAGTACAGGGTCTATTCTGTAAACATCAGGACCTTTCTGTATTTACTTTATAACTAGATTGGATGGCGGGTTCATTTCGCATATTTCTAGGGACTCTTTAGAAAGAAAGCTAGGGCCGAAGGGGTATCAGACGATCTGAGCCGTAGGATCGGAGTTCTATGGCTGATATTAGATCTGGCGCTTAATGAACTGGTATGTGATTACGGCCGTCGGATCAGAATCGAACGGCGCTCGCAATCCCTACTGAACCGATACGCCATGAGGACCACCGGATTAAAGATCGTCGGTCTAGATTAAAAAATGACTATGATCAAACCTTGTTCGCTTGATCTCATATCTACGACCCAAATTCTATCGAGCGAAGGGGCATGCGCGGTTAGATCGGGGCCGTCCGTGGCTAGATCCACGGCAGCGTGCCTGATCCCCCACCTTTGGTGACCCGACGGCGGCGCGATTTTCTCCCCGCGGCGGACGATCACCGGCGCCACGCAAACCTCAAGTGTACACGCTCGAACATCGCTCGGCTTAGGTCTACACGACGAGGAAGCGATTACGAATGTTTGGGTGAGACTCATACCAGTATTCCAATGATGTGTTGTCCTGCCCACGGCGTGCGGCGGATCTACGAAATCAGTTGAGTTTCGGTGAGCAATTAGGCCGGCATCCAACGGCTGATGCGCCGGCCCACACTCGCCAAGGTTTCTGTTGTCGCAACCGAGTTCCCCCGGTGATGGCCGAAGCACAGCGCGGCTGGAAGGTGGACGGCAGTGGACCAGTCGCGGCGGCGCACCATTTACAGTGTCTCCCACTCTCCCTTTCTACGCGGTCGGTTGGCTATGGTGAGACGCAGGCGAATCTACGGTCAGGTGATGGACTAGTTGGGTGGCGAGCAGAGGAGAGGGAAGAGGATGAGCAGCGCGCGGCGAAGGGACGCGGCAGAGAAGCTCGCCATGGGGAGGAACCAGGGAGACACGACGTCGAGTGCCGAAGAGAAAAAGGGGCGCCCGGCTTAAATGCACGCGAGGTTGGCGTAGCAATCGGGGTGCAAGGGTGTTCGCTTCCCAGGGTCTGCGGGTTCGGTTCCGTGGCCACCGGAGGTCCGTTCATCCCATAGAGCACGGATGGCAGAAAAGTCGTTGGGGAAGAAGGAGACTCGGCCACAGGAATCTACGGCGGTGACCACGGGTTGAGCTCGAGATTCTATTGTGCTTACGGTCCGATTCTTACGCCGAGGTGGGAGAACGAGCTGCGCAACCGATCAAGGCGGGGGTCGTTGCGGCGAACTGCGAGAATCGCGGCGGAAGAACGGCGCCCAGCAGAATTGGTGCCGCACGAGGAAGAGGAGATTTCCCCCCTACATCCCGGGCCCAAGCACCGGTGACCGAGCATCCGTGAGCGGTAGGGAATTCGGATGACGCGAGGACCCCACACGTCAGTGCGATCATACGCGTGTGCTTGCGCGAAGTCAACCTGGAGCTACGGCTGGTATATGTTGGAGCCTCCCCTGGGTCCATCTGTAGGTGAACGTGGGGTTCATATAGATGACATCAGGGATGACCTCGTAATGACATCATGCCCGGCAGGATGAATATAATAATCATAGAATCAATAAATAAAATGAAACAAAAGAAACCTCCCACAACTTGCACGGTCGTGCAGCCCATCAAGTGTGGTTGGCTGGAGATTTTTGGCCTAGCATGGTTTTGCATTTTGTTTATTTTTTTTTCTTCTAATTTTTGAACGAATTCCAAATGTAAATAGAGTTTTGATTCTCAGTTTCCAACCTAATGCAACACATAAAATAAAATCCAGCATTATGCATATTTTTTAATTTACCTTATTTCATTACTTATTAGTTAATTTAATCACTTGAACATGATGGTTTTATTTATGCTAAATAAGAACATCCACAAAATAAAATTTTATAACCCTTTCTTTTATTCAGCAAGAATTTGGGTATTACAAAGGGCGGCAATGCCCATGTTTGCCGGGAGTGGGACTCCGACGAGAGCTCCACCGACTCCTCCTCCAACGAGGACGCCGCAAACATCGCCGTCACCAAAGGGCTTCTCTTCCCCAACGTCGGCCACAAGTGCCTCATGGCAAGAGACGGTAAAAAGAAGGTAAAATCTAGAGCCTCCACTAAATACGTAACATCTAGTGATGATGAGGATAATTTGCTCACCCTTTTTGCTAACTTAAACATGCAACAAAAAGGAAAATTGAATGAATTAATTAGTGTCATTCATGAGAAGGATGAACTCTTGGATAGCCAAGAGGACTTCCTTATTAAAGAAAATAAGAAGCATGTTAAAGTTAAAAATGCTTATGCTCAAGAAATAGAAAATTGTGAAAAATTAACTAGTGAGCTAAGCACTTGCCATGATATCATTTCCAACCTTAGAAATGAGAATGCTAAACTAATTGCTAAGGTTGAGAAGTTAGATAGTTGTGATGATTCAATTGTTAATCTTAGAAATGATAATACTATTTTGATTGCTAAGATTGAACATTTGAATGCATCTCTCTCTAGCCTTCAAATTGAAAATAAAAAATTAATTGCTAAGGCTAAAGATTTAAATATTTGCAATGTTTCTATTTCCAATCTTAGAGATGAGAACACTATTTTACATGCTAAGATTGTTGAATTAAATACTTGCAAACGCTCTACATCTACCGTTGAACATGTCACTATTTGTATTAGATGTAGAGACATTAATGTTGATGCTATTCATGATCACCTAGCTTTAATTAAGAAACAAAATTATCACATAGCTCAACTTAATGCCAAAATAAATGAGCATGACTTGGAAAATGAAAATTTTAAATTTGCTAGAAGCATGCTCTATAGTGGGAGACGCCCTGGCATTAAGGATGGTATTGGCTTCCAACAGGGAGACAATATCAAGCTTAATGCCCCTAAGAAATTGTCCAACTTTGTTAAGGGCAAGGCTCCCATGGTTCAGGAAAACGAGGGTTACATTTTATATCCTGCCGGTTATCCCAAACACAAAATTAGGAGAATTCACTCTAGGAAGTCTCACTCTGGCTCTCATCATGCTTTTATGTATAAGAGTGAGGCATCTAGTTCTAGCCAATCAACCCATGCTAAATTGGCTAAGAAAAAACTCATATTGCATCAAATGAACCTAACATTTCATTTAAAACTTTTGATGCATCATATGTTTTAACAAATAAATCAGGCAAAGTAGTTGCCAAATATGCTAGGGCCAAACACAAGGGCTCCAAGACTTGTGTTTGGGTAACCAAGGTGCTTGTTTCTAATGTGAAAGGACCCAAGACCGTTTGAGTACCTAAGAACAAGGCCTAAAGTTGTTTTGTAGGTTTATGCATCCGGGGGCTCAAGTTGGATCATCGATAGCGGGTGCACAAACCACATGACAGGGGAGAAGAAGATGTTCTCCTCCTACGAGAAAACCATGATCCCCAAAGAGCTACACATTCGGGGATGGAAATCAAGGTTTGGTCAAAGGACTTGGTAAAATTGCTATATCTCCTGACCACTCTATTTCCAATGTTTTCTTGTAGATTCTTTAGATTACAATTTGATTTCTGTTTCTCAATTATGCAAAATGGGCTACAACTGTCTTTTTACGGATATAGGTGTTACTGTCTTTAGAAGAAGTGATGATTCATTAGCATTTAAGGGAGTGTTAGAGGGTCAGTTATACTTAGTAGATTTTGATAGAGCTGAACTCGACACTTGCTTAATTGCTAAGACTAACATGGGTTGGCTCTGGCACCGCCGACTAGCCCATGTTGGGATGAAGAATCTTCATAAGCTTCTAAAGGGAGAGCACATTTCGGGACTAACTAATGTTCATTTTGAGAAAGACAGGGTATGTAGCGCATGTTAAGCAGGAAAATAAGTTGGTGTTCATCATCCACACAAGAACATCATGACGACCAACAAGCCGCTTGAGCTACTCCACATGGACCTATTCGGCCCGATCGCTTACATAAGCATCGGTGGAAGTAAGTATTGTCTTGTTATTGTGGATGATTATTCTCGCTTCACTTGGGTGTTCTTTTTGCAGGAAAAATCTCAAACCCAAGAGACCTTAAAGGGATTCTTGAGACGGGCTCAAAATGAGTTCGGCTTAAGGATCAAAAAGATTAGAAGCGACAACGGGACGGAGTTCAAGAACTCACAAATAAAAGGCTTTCTTGAGGACGAGAGCATCAAGCATGAGTTCTCTTCCCCCTACACGCCACAACAAAATGGTGTAGTGGAGAGGAAGAATAGAACTCTATTTGACATGGCGAGGACCATGCTTGATGAGTATAAGACTTCGGACCGGTTTTGGGCAGAAGCAATCAACACCGCTTGCTACGCCATCAACCGCCTCTACCTTCACCGAATCCTCAACAAGACATCATATGAACTCCTCACCGGTAAAAAGCCCAATGTTTCATATTTTATAGTCTTTGGTAGCAAATGCTTTATTCTTGTTAAAAGAGATAGAAAATCTAAATTTTCTCCTAAGGCTGTAGAAGGCTTTTTACTAAGATATGATTCAAACACAAGAGCATACAGAGTCTTTAACAAGTTCACTGGACTAGTTGAAGTTTCTTGTGACATTGTGTTTGATGAGACTAACGGCTCTCAAGTAGAGCAAGTTGATCTTGATGAGCTAGATGATGAAGAGGCTCCATGCGTCGCGCTAAGGAACATGTCCATTGGGGATGTGTGTCCTAAAGAATCCAAAGATCCTCCACAAGCACAAGATCAACCATCTTCCTCCATGCAAGCAACTCCACCAACTCAAGATGAGGATCAAGCTCAAGATGATGATGATGAAGATCAAGAGGAGCCACCTCAAGAGGAGGACAATGATCAAGGGGGAGATGCTAATGATCAAGACAAGGAAGATGATGAGGGTCCAAGACCGCCACACCCAAGAGTCCACCAAGCAATACAACGAGATCACCCCGTGAACACCATCCTCGGCGACATTCATAAGGGGGTAACCACTCGATCTTGTGTTGCTCATTTTTGTGAACATTACTCTTTTGTTTCCTCCATTGAACCACACATGGTAGAGGAAGCACTTCAAGATTCGGATTGGGTGCTGGCGATGCAAGAGGAGCTCAACAACTTCACGAGGAATGAGGTATGGCATTTAGTTCCACGTCCTAACCAAAATGTTGTAGGAACCAAGTGGGTCTTCCGCAACAAGCAAGATGAGCATGGTGTGGTGACAAGGAACAAAGCCCGACTTGTGGCCAAGGGATATTCACAAGTCAAAGGTTTGGATTTCGATGAAACCTATGCACCCGTAGCTAGGCTTGAGTCAATTCGCATTTTACTTGCCTATGCTACTTACCATGGCTTCAAGCTTTATCAAATTGACGTGAAGAGTGCCTTCCTTAATGGACCAATCAAAGAGGAGGTCTATGTTGAGCAACCTCTCGATTTTGAAGATAGTGAGTACCCTAACCATATTTATAAACTCTCTAAGGCGCTTTATGGGCTCAAGCAAGCCCCAAGAGCATGGTATGAATGCCTAAGAGATTTTCGTATCGCTAATGGCTTCAAAGTCAAAAAGTCGATCCTACTCTTTTCACTAAAACAATTGCAAATGATTTGTTTGTATGCCAAATTTATGTTGATGATATCATATTTGGGTCTACTAACAAATCTACTTGTGAAGAGTTTAGTAGGATCATGATTCAAAAATTCGATATGTCTATGATGGGGGAGTTGAAGTATTTCTTAGGATTTCAAGTTAAGCAACTCCAAGAGGGCACTTTCATTAGCCAAATGAAGTACATTCAAGACATTCTTGCAAAGTTTGGGATGAAGGATGCCAAGCCCATCAAGACACCCATGGGAACCAATGGGCATCTCGACCTCGACACGGGAGGTAAATCCGTAGATCAAAAGGTATACCGGTCGATGATAGGTTCTTTACTCTATTTATGTGCTTCATGACCGGATATTATGCTTTCCGTATGCATGTGTGCAAGATTCCAAGCCGATCCTAAGGAAGTTCACCTTAGGGCCGTGAAACGAATCTTGAGATATTTAGTTTATACTCCTAAGTTTGGCCTTTGGTGCCCCAGGGGATCCACTTTTGATTTAATTGGTTATTCCGATGCTGATTGGGCAGGGTGTAAGATTGATAGAAAGAGCACATCAGGGACTTGTCAATTCTTGAGAAGATCCCTGGTGTCTTGGGCTTCAAAAAAGCAAAATTCTGTCGCTCTTTCTACCGCCGAAGCCGAGTATATTGCCGCAGGCCATTGTTGCGCGCAATTGCTTTGGATGAGGCAAACCCTTAGGGATTATGGTTACAAATTAACCAAAGTCCCTCTCCTATGTGATAATGAGAGTGCAATCCGCATGGCGGATAATCCCGTTGAAAACAGCCGCACTAAACACATAGCCATTCGGTATCACTTTTTGAGGGATCACCAACAATGGGGAGATATCGAGATTGCTTATATAAATACCAAAGATCAATTAGATGATATCTTTACCAAGCCACTAGATGAGAAAACTTTTATCAAACTTAGGCATGAGCTAAATATTCTTGATTCTAGGAATTTTGATTGATATTTTTGCACACATAGCTCATTTATATACCTTTGATCATATCTCTTTCATGTGCTATGACTAATGTGTTTTCAAGTGGATATTATGCTAAGTCATAGATTGAAAGAGAAATGGAGTCTTCGGCAAAAACAAAAGGCTTCCACTCCACTCCATCGAATTATTCATCCATCGCCGTCGCTCCACAACGCTCTCAAATTTGGTATAATCTTCACTCCTATATTATTTACCAAAGGGGGAGGAAGTTTGAAAAAAGGGCTTATATTTCACTCACAAGTATCCGTTTTTGGCGATTCATGCCAAATGGGGAGAAAGTATTAGCCCAAAGCAAAAGGACCGCACCACCACCAATTTCAAAAATGTAGTCTTTCAAATTTAGGTTAAGAAAAGATTTTTCAATTGGAATCTTATCTTTTATATAATTTTGTAAGGAAAATGGACCCTGGGACATTTGGCTAAGTAAGTTTTGGTGTTTGATGATCAACACAATCTGTGGACTAACAAGTTTCCTAGTGTTTATGATTATAGTTCACAGGATGCAAGAAGTACTTGGACTAAGGAATTGAGGAAAGAAACACCTCAAAAGAAGACATTGAGAAGATATAAGAGAAGTCCAAGAAATGGAGGCATGCTGCCTGCGGACTGTCTGTGCGTGGAGCACCGGACTGTCCGGTGGCACACCGGACTGTCTGGTGCCCACACGCCGGACTATCCGGTGCACCAGGGAACAGCAGCCCAACGGCTAGTTCCAGGTGGCACCTAGAGAGAAGACCACCGGACTGTCCGGTGTGGAAAGCCTGCAGCGCCAACGGTCACCTACTCTGACAGGGCAACGGCTAGGCGCACCAGACAGGCTACAGTGTGCTGTCCGGTGCACCACCGGACTGTCCGGTGTGCCGCAGAGAGCAGCAGCTTTTCTCCAACGGCTACAATTGTGTTGGGGGCTATAAATACACCCCCAACCGGCCATTCTCAAGTGTGGGAGCCCAAGCAACATAACAAGGCATATAGTAGACATTCCCAAGTGCTCTTACACCCAAGTGCTTAATAGAATCACTCGGTGATTAGCATAGGTGCTTTGCGAAGTGTTTAGGTTAGTTAGACCGCTTTAGCGCTTGCTCTAGGTGAACCCTAGATTGTTGAGTGAGTTTAGATAAACCTCACAACCCCTTGGCTCTTGCGCGGGCCGTTGTAATTGTACCGAGTGGGGCGAGAGTCTTGCGAGACCGTGACAACCGTGTTTGTGTCACGGCCGCCACCGTGTACGGAGGGAATGAGGCCCGCGGCGTTTCGGCCAGAAGCTCGATAGTGGAGACGGCGGGGAGCGTCCGAGAGGAGCTGGAAGCGGAGCACCACTTGCGTGTAGAGAAAGCCCGTGGCTCTCTACGGAGTTACTCGACCGAGGTGCTTGGCCCTCGCGTGGGCTTCCCTTTGTGTAGGGGCACCAACGAGGATTAGTCAGAACTTTGCGTGGTTCCGGATACCTCGGTAAAAATACCGGCGTCATCCACGAGAGTTTGCATCTCTACCTTGCTCTTTAAGATTCCGCATTTATATTAAGCATTTAAGTTTCAATCTTGTATTCTTACTTATATAGTGTAGATTGAAACTTAGCCTTTGCGGTAGAGATAGCAACACTTAGACAAAACCTAGTTTGCACATTCTAGTTTGATTATTTGCATAGGTTTTGCTCTAGGGATTTAATAGTGGCCTAGTTTAGTGAAAGTTTTAGAAGTCCTAATTCACCCCCCCCCCTCTTAGGTGTCACCCATTTCCCACAAGTGGTATCAGAGCCCGGTTTGGCTCATTTGAAACACTTTAGCTTCACCTCTAAAAGAGCTGACGCTTTTTAGAGGAAGGGATGGATACCCATAGGCCACCACACTTCGACGGCACTAACTTCCCATATTATAGTGCTAGAATGGCTTGTTATCTAGAGGCCATTGATCTAGGTGTTTGGTGAGTCACTCGTGACGGGATGAAACCCTCCAAGAATCCCGAGAAACCCACCACGAGTGAGGAAAAAGAAATTCATTTAAATGCTAGAGCCAAAAATTGCTTGTATGAATCTCTTAGCATGGATATTTTTAATCAAGTATTTACCTTGAAAACTGCTATTGAGATTTGGCTAAAGTTGCATGAGCTTCATGACGGCACATCCAATGTCCGTGAGCAAAAACATTGCCTAGTCTTAAATGAGTATAATTCTTTTGCTATGAAAGATGATGAGCTTGTTAGAGATATGTATTCTCGTTTGAATCTAATTATAAATAAGCTCGACTCTATTGGCATTAATAAGCTAGGTGATGCGAACATTGTGAGGAAGATTATCTCCCTTCTACCACAACGAAGATATGGGAGCATCATCACCATTCTTCACAACATGGAGGACTTGAGTAATATGACCCCGACCATTGTGATTGGGAAAATCGCGACTTTTGAAATGTCGCGAAAAATGTGTCGGAGAGAGGAGCCAACTTCCTCAAGGCCATATGCTTTTGCATGTGATGAGAGGAAGGGTAAAAAGAAGGCTTCCACACCAAGTTCCTCAAGTGAAGAAGAGGAAGAAGAAGAAAGTGATGATGCTGAAGATAATCAACCATGCACATCATCCTCCGAGGACGAAGAAACAATCCGACGCATCGGAAAGGTAATGGGGATGATCCGCAAGATTAATCTAATGGGTGTGCCTCTGCAGGTCGAAGATATTCTCTTTAACATTGAAAGGAAAAAGCAAAGAAAGAGAGGATGCTTCGCATGTGGAGAGAAGGGCCACTTCAGGGATGTCACACTCGGTTTTAGAAGGCAAACCGAATGCGAACCATGTACGTGCCAGGATCAGAAATTCACGTACATAGCGATTACATAAATGACTCATCATAGCACAATGCTTCGAATAACAATAAAGAGTAAGTAATAATGTTACAGACTAGAGCCATTTACATAATATAAATCAAAGTACACAGAATCGAAACGTAGCCCAACGTAAACAACCCACCACAGGCAGCTGACTGGGGGAGGTCGCTAGCCTAATCCTCGAACTCGTCGAAGTCCCAGAACTCCTGGAGATCCACCTCGACGCCTTCTTCTTTACCTGAGCATAGATTGCACCAAAGGCAACCTGGTGTTTTGTGAAAGCAAGGGTGAGTACACATCAACGTACTCAGCAAATGTCATGTTTGGCTGAGGTGGACTAGCTTTATGTGGAGTTGAGTCAAGCAGTTGCTTTTAGTTGGTCAGGTTATTATTACTAGTAGAAAGCCAGGTTTTAGCATTAACCCAAATTATTAACCCAGAGTACCCTTTCCAAACGGAAAGAATACCACTTACCATTACCATAAGCATAATCATAACCATCCTCCTCATCATCATCTGTAAACAAACCATCTCTGATCAAGTATCTCTAATCAATGGAGCTCCCTTGGCCGCTCATAACCGTGAGCACGGCTGATATATCAGTTTCATAACACTCTGCAGAGGTTGCGCACTTTACCCACAAGCCGTGTTTCCCTTTTGCCTCGGGCCGATCAAACCCTTAAACACTACCAAGGTGAATAGGCAGGGGTTTCACTACGTAGCCTTTACAAAGATTCTCCAGAGCTGTAGCCACCCGTTAGGTTTCCTAAATGTACCGCACTCCTCCCCAAGGGACAAATCAACCTTGCTAGAGCGAGCCGCATACATCGAGCCCCATTGACGGCACGACGGCTAAGCGAACTACACCCCGGTTCCTCTAATTATTCAGCTAAGGGCGTCACATTCCACCCTCATGGTTGCACTGTTTTCTCGGGTGGTCATCCAACGAACAGGTCCTTACGAAGAGGCACTCGAGAAACAGCTCGAGTCCCCTAAAGTATCACCAGTCCGACATCATGATCATAATGACAATATCGTATCATAAGTGTTCACATCATGTTCATTGATTAAAGTAAAGCAATAGCATGAAGCTAACCATAGTAACCCAAAAGGTAATCAAGGACAAGGTAAATACAAAGCTAGTCAATCCTTAGGTTGATCATGGTATGCGGGTTGATGAATTATAAAGTAAATGGGACATAATAGGTCAGAGGACACTTGCCTTCACCAAATAGATGCTCAGGATCATCAGCCTTGTAGAACTCGAAGAGCTTGATCTCGGGACCAGTGGTTCACCAAATCTTGATCGTCGATTCCTCGAAGCTCAGGAACAGACCGCAATCTATTCGCGACGCGCAATGAATACAAACCGGTACAAGCAAACATATACTTGCATAAGAACATTACACCATACAAGATAAAATATTATCAAAACGAGCAATATAAAATATAGAGCGCTTCTATGGTTAAGCGGGGATAAGGAGCGCGACGGTCGAAGCTACGGTCGAGAAGTTATAACGTTTACACTGAACGAGAATTCATTATAATATTAGTCAAGTGAACTTTAAGTTAATTATCTAGCATATATGACTTGATGAACTAATGTCACTAACACGAGTGTTTACGAGTGAAAATAATTTATTATCACATGCAGATGTCGCATGACACACGTGGCGAGACACGCGACAGCACGAACGGCGCGTGACAACATGTGCAAATAGCACGCGTGACGCTCGCAAACGACACGTGACGACCCGTGTGACACAGCACGAAGCAGACGCACGAACAACTTGACGACGATGAGCTCTACGCGTGCGAACAGCGCGTAGACAGCACGCAACATGCGACTATCATCAGATTATAAAATTAGATATACGAAACTATATTTCTAAGTTGATTTTTAGTTAATATAAATTATTTACGTAGAACATTTTAGATAAATTGAATTAACAATCAGTCAGCGATTAATAAGATCTCATTACTAATTATGAACGATTAAAGCGAAAAGATTAACTAATGTGTGCGGATCGCGTGCGCGACGTAGCGCGAACGGACGGTGACGACGCGCATAGTCCGCGCACACGAAAGGCAACAACGACACGTGCGAACGATGCGAACTTGCGCACGCGAAGGGGGGGTAGACAGGAGTCGTCTAGGGGGTAGACGGATGTCGTCAGGACCCTGACGACGCGCTGCGCACAAGACACGTAACCCGCTAAACAAGGTGCGCAGAAAGGCGCATGCGACAGCGCGCGTCAACAAACGAGGATCACTAACTGATGTCGTGATTAATCATGTTAATGTAAATTTATAAAAGCGCACTTAATACTATAACCTAGTCTTATGCAAAAAGTTATTTTAATACCCCACCGATAAGCAAATAATTAATGAGACCATGTGTTGCGACAAAGAATAAAGCTACTAACGTGTAATCAACGTTAATATAAAGTTAACGCAAGTGAAGCACATCGAGACATGACTATGGCGCAAAATTCATTAAATAACCAACGATTCATGGATTTAAACGACATGGCGCATTTCTATTGGACGAAAACGAAGCTATACCGGGAGTCGCAGAGGGCGCAACCGCAGAAGATTTGGATGCTAGGATTTCCTGTGCTCTTCTTCAACCCGCAGAAACTACGCGCACGCAGGAGAAGACTGACCTGCTGGAGCATGGACGCCGGCACGACACACCACAGCGCGGCCAAAGCAGGTGCTCGGCACGGGTACCACGACGCCGGGCCTGGCTTGCACGCATCGCGGCATGAGGGTTGGCCAAACTCGCCAAGGCACGCGACGGCTGGGGGGAGCTGCTGCGCACGTGGCTAGACGGGCACACTAGGGCGAACGCGCTTGTGCGCGTTGAGTTGCGCGGCTGCGCCGGCGAGCGCGGGCTAGGACGTGGGGCACGCGAGCGGCGCTGCTGGGCGCTGCGCAGGGGGCCGGGCCACGCCACGCCATGGCCGCGAGGCGCACCAAGGGCCGCTGCTGCGAGCGCGCCATGGGCGGGCTGGCCGCGCCGCAGACCATGCCTGGCCGCCAGGAGAGCCATTGCGCCGCGCGAGGCCGCGCCACGAGCCGGGGTCTCGCCCGCATGCCGCCGGGCGCCAAACGCCCGCGCCAGGAGCGCGCCGGGGCACCGAGGACCGTGCCGGGCCGCCAAGGCCGCGCGCCCACGCCAGAGCAGCGCGCCCGCGCAGGGGCCACGCCCGCACAGGGGCAGCGCGCCCGCGCAGGGGCCGCGCCCGCGCCGGGGCCACGACTAGGGGAGGTGGAGGGAGATGGGCGCCGTCGGGGCAGGCCACCGCGTTGGGCCGCCACGCCGGGGTCGCGCGCCCACGCCGGGGCCACACCTGCGCCGGGCAGGCTGGCCATGTCGCGGGCGCCGCGAGCGCGCCACGCCGGGCAAGCTCCGGCCGCACGCGCGCAAGGCCGCGGCCGCGCCAACCGAGCACGGGGAGGAGGGGGACGAGGAGGAGGTCGGTGCTAGCGGTTTGGGAGAGGAGAGAACGAGCGTGTCCTAGTGCCGGAGTTGGAGATCGTGGGGAGCAGGGAGAGGAGATGAGAAAGGGAGGGAGAGATGGGTGGGCGAGCCCGCACGGAATCCGGAGTGGGCGGCGACGCTAGGGCAGCTGGAGCAGGGGTGGGCGGCGACACTAGGGTTTGGGGGGGAGGGGCACGGTGGGCCGCGGGTGGGCCAGGGGAGCTCGGCCACGTGGGGAAGAGGGGGTGTGGGCCGGCCAAGGGGGGCTAGGGAGAGGTTGGGCTTTTTCCTTTTTATCTATTTTCCTTTCTTTTCTCTCTCTATTATGTTTCTAATTCCTCCAATTTAATTTCAAGCTCGAGCGCAATCCCACAAATGAGAAGAATTCACAACAAGCAAATTCATCAATCAAGAGAAGAATGTACTCTAGCATGATGCAACAATCGAGACTTCCCTAGGGTTTTATTTCACTAGGCTTGATATTTATACAAAACGATTTAACTCTCTATTATTTAGAAAAAAGAGAAGAAGAGCATGTAAAGAAATGAGAGGGTAACGCCTAAATTTGGTGGATATTAGAAAAGAAATTTTCTACCCCCAAATTCAGGGTGTTACAAGGGACAACTGTCCAACTATGGCCAAACCCAAAAAGGAGAGGAGCAAAGGCAAGGCACTAACAAGTGTTAGAACTTGGGATGACTCTTCAAGTGAAGATGAACATCCAAGGACACGCAGCCACCGATCCTCATCACGCTCATCACGATCATCACACAAATGCCTTATGGCAAGAGGTAAAATGAACATTCCATCCTCTAGTGATGATAGTAGTAGTGATGATGATGGTGAGGGAAAGCCCTCCGTAGATGAACTTGCGGAAGCCGTTAAATTTTTCCAGGATGTTTGCACTAAGCAAAAAGCTCAACTTAAAACTTTGAAAAATAAGTTGATTAGCTCCCAAAATGATTATAAAGGTTTGCTAGAAAAATTTGAAACTTTTGCAAACTTAAATTGCGAGCTGTCAACTAAAATTGAGCTATTAGAGTGTGCTCCATCCACTGCTACCGATGATGGCCTTATTAAAAAGAATGAAAAACTTAAGGCTAAGTTAGCTAGCTCCCAAAATACTATTGAAAATTTGCTAGAGAAAATGGAAATTCTTAGCATACACAACAATGAGCTAACTACTAAGCTAGAAAACATTGGTAGCACCCCAGAAGCATCTTTAGTTGAAATTCCTGAAATTATTAAAAAGGATGCTTCTACTTCTTGCTTTGATTTAATTGATGATTTTAACCCATGCAACCAAGTTCTTGTTGAGAATATTGTTGTAGAAACATGTTCGGATGAGGTTGCAAAGGAAAATGAATAATTAAGGCAAGAAGTGGCTCGCCTTGGCAAGGCTTCGTATGACAAGAAAGGCAAAGCCAAACAAATCCAACCTCCACACGATAACATCACTGCGGGAGTGAACAAGCCTATGGAGGGAGAAACTGTGATTTGTAGGTTATGCCACATGGAAGGCCATAAATCCTTCCAATACAAGGCGATGACCGGGGATAAACAAAGGCAAAAGATCAAGCAAAAGCCATCAAGCAAAATCTCCAACACCTACATCAAAAAGGTGGACAAAAAGGCTGCTACACCATATTTGATCAAGAAGAAAAAGAATGGAAAGGTGATAGCAATCAAGGCCAACAAGCAAGCCAACAAAGGAAAAGGGGCCAAATGCATCTGGGTGCCAAAGGAAATAATTTCAACCATGAAAAGCACCAAGAAGGTTTGGATCCCGAAAGGGAAGTGAGTGGACCGAAGGTCAACTGGAAGTTTAGAGACTTGGCAAAGTTGGGATGTATATCATGGGATACATCATATTGGATCAAGTTTATTGCCAAGTGGGGTTAGTGAATATCTTGGACCCAAATTTCCCCACCCATGACTAAGGTAACTAGATTTATTGTATTTCTTATCTTTAGATATGCGTATCTATTCACCTTGTATCTAGCTTACCTTTCATGCCTAGTATTTACTTTTGTTTTTAAATTATGCATACTAGGTAAATCACATGGTAGTATTGCTTGCTTTCAATTAAGCAAACCTACATGGCTTAAAATGTTTAATTAAACACGGCACATAGCTTATTTAATATCCCTAAGTAAATGACACTAATGCATCAAAAGCTTATATCCTACAATTGGTATCATTTAACTTATATGTGCCAAAGTTTGGATTATAGATAATTTGCCCCTCTTGATATCAAATCAAAGTGCATGTCTCCTGCAAGTATTCAAAACTTGTATGCACACTTTCAGGGGGAGATTACTCTATAATCTAATACTTTGAGACTAACACCTTTTCAAGTCTATTTCATGTGATAGTCTCATTGTAAGGAAAATGAGGTCCCCGGAGAAAGACAACAATCTTCCACTGCAAATCTCCAAGAACTATCATTTTACATCATTTATATGTCTTCTCCGATATTTGGTTAGACTACTATTTCACAACTCATACTTCCTTGTTGCTATACATGCACAAGTGATTCAATCATATTCTGTTACCTATGCATAAGGGAAGTTAGTCTATTCAAATCATGTCTTGCACCTCTTATTTTCACATGCTTTTTCCTAAGTAAAAGAGAACACTCATTTAGGGGGAGTTTTCATATGTTTTTTTCTACAAGTGTTTCAATTCCTTATGAGGGCAAGTTTTATTTACTTCCTACATGCTTTTAATGTCTTCCTTTTCGGTAGTTGATGCCAAAGAGGGAGAATTTTAGGGACCAAAGTAATGAAAAATGTATCAAACACCAAACACCACCAATTTAAAATTTTAAAATCTGCAAGTGGCTTTTCAAGTGGTTTTGGTTATTTGGTCCAGAATAGGAAGTAAGTGAATTATGGATTTAGGGGGAGGCTTAAGTCCATAACATCACATTGTGGGGACAATCATGCATCCTAGCAAGTAGATTGCATATGTTCATTCAAATACGTGTATTATTTGCTTGCTTTGGTTGTGTTGTCATCAATCACCAAAAAGGGGGGAGATTGTAAGGAAAATGGACCCCGGGCCATTTGGCTAAGTAAGTTTTGGTGTTTGATGATCAACACAATCTGTGGACTAACAAGTTTCCTAGTGTTTATGATTATAGTTCACAGGATGCAAGAAGTACTTGGACTAAGGAATTGAGGAAAGCAACACCTCAAAAGAAGACATTGAGAAGATATAAGAGAAGTCCAAGAAATGGAGGCGTGCTGCCTGCGGACTGTCTGTGCGTGGAGCACCGGACTGTCCGGTGGCACACCCGACTGTCCGGTGCCCACACGCCGGACTGTCCGGTGCACCAGGGAACATCAGCCCAACGGCTAATTCCAGGTGGCACCCGGAGAGAAGACCACCGGACTGTCAGGTGGCACACCGGACTGTCCGGTGTGGAAAGCTTGCGGCGCCAACGGTCACCTGCTCTGACAGGGGGCCTGACAGGTCAACGGCTAGGCGCACCGGACAGGCTACAGTGCGCTGTCCGGTGCACCACCGGACTGTCCGGTGTGCCGCAGAGAGCAGCAGCTTTTCTCCAACGGCTACAATTGTGTTGGGGGCTATAAATACACCCCCAACCGGCCATTCTCAAGTGTGGGAGCCCAAGCAACATAACAAGGCATATAGTAGACATTCCCAAGTGCTCTTACACCCAAGTGCTTAATAGAATCACTTGGTGATTAGCATAGGTGCTTTGCGAAGTGTTTAGGTTAGTTAGACCGCTTTAGCGCTTGCTCTAGGTGAACCCTAGATTGTTGAGTGAGTTTAGATAAACCTCACAACCCCTCGGCTCTTGTGCGGGCCGTTGTAATTGTACCGAGTGGGGCGAGAGTCTTGCGAGACCGTGACAACCGTGTTTGTGTCACGGCCGCCACCGTGTACGGAGGGAACGAGGCCCGTGGCGTTTTGGCCGGAAGCTCGATAGTGGAGATGATGGGGAGCGTCCGAGAGGAGCCGGAAGCGGAGCACCACTTGCGTGTGGGGAAGGCCCGCGGCTCTCTATGGAGTTACTCGACCGAGGTGCTTGGGCCTCGCGTGGGCTTCCCATTGCGTAGGGGCACCAACGAGGATTAGTCAGAACCTTGCGTGGTTCCGGATACCTCGGTAAAAATACCGGCGTCATCCACAAGAGTTTGCATCTCTACCTTGCTCTTTAAGATTACACATTTATATTAAGCATTTAAGTTTCAATCTTGTATTCTTACTTATATAGTGTAGATTGAAACTTATCCTTTGTGGTAGAAATAGCAACACTTAGACAAAACCTAGTTTGCACATTCTAGTTTGATTATTTGCATAGGTTTTGCTCTAGGAATTTAATTGTGGCCTAGTTTAGTGAAAGTTTTAGAAGTCCTAATTCACCCCCCCCCCCTCTTAGGCGTCACCCATTTCCCACAAATTTCAAATTGGTATACCCTCTTAAAAATTAATATCTAAAACCCTCTTGAACACTAAGAGGAGGATTTCATTAAGGGAGAGTTTTGTTTAGTCAAAGGAAAAGCATTTGAAACACGGGGAGAAAATTTCAAAATCTTGAAAATGCTTATCAAAATCTTATCCATATACCTTTGACTATTTGCAAAAAGACTTTGAAAAGAATTTCCAAAAGAGTTTGCAAAAACAAAACGTGTGGTGCAAGCGTGGTCCAAAATTTTAAATAAGAAGAAAGCCATCCATGCATATCTAGTAGAAATAATTATTGGTTTCATTCCAAGCAACCTTTGCACTTACATTAAGCAAACTAGTTCAATTCTGCATGTTGGGGGCCTTCGTCCTCCGAAGGTCCTCAAAAACATGATTTGACAATGTTTTCCGAGTGGATTATGTGAACAGGTATCTTCGGACTCAGAATTATGAACATGAAGCACGGTCAGGACGAAGCCTGAACTAGACGAAGGACGAGCTGATTACCAAGCTCTACGAAGGATGGTGCACAGCCGAAGCTGTGCGCAGGGAAGCTTCGTCGCGATAGCAGAGGGGGGAACCGACTTAGAGATGAAAAGACTACGTGGACCTTGACAGATTTTCATAAGTCATTGACAAATGTAATGGACATGAATGTAATTTTACGTGGGCTGCGTCCCACGTCTATAAATAGATGAACAGTACTCCCGTACTGTTCACGCTGACTTGGCATATGCTTTTGCGTCACGCTTGTACTTTTTACCTTCTCTCAGGACCGAAGGTACATTTGTAATTTGTAATCATTTCTATTTCTCCATGTTAATAAAATAGAAATGATTCTATGATGATGTTTATATTTCATGCTTTATATGAATCCTTCGTCATTACTTGTTATATTTACGAAGGTATGTCTCTTGTGACCTTCGTCCGAAACTCATTATTTCCCGAAGGGACATAATGCTTCGAAGGACGAAGGACCTTAACACTTAACATTTTTTATGTTGCCTTGTTCTTAACTCTTAGCATTTGAGAACAAGTTCCCAACATTGGCGCCCACCTCCGGTGAACTCACTTCCACTTCGAGTTTTTTGAACACCTTCGGAAGCTATAGACCTTCGCTATGGCGCCGAAGAAAGCTTCAGCGACTGGAGCTGCAGCATTGCAACCGCTGGATCCCAACCAGGAGACCATCTCTCTTCGGGAGGCCCGAAGCCAGAAAAGGAAGGCCGTCAGCCCGACGCTTCAGGAGGATGAACTAGATCAAGAGATCAGGGATATGGAGATGCTTCATCAACAGGTGCAGAGGAAAAAGGAAAAGATGGCCAGGCTAGCTGAGCTGCAAAGGCAGATAGACGAAGCTTCTGAAGAAGTTCGTCATCTTACCCACGATGAGCAGAACCGAAGGCCTCAACAAAAAGACCTTCGTCAGGAGGGCTTCTTCAACGAAGATGACTGGTATGACAATTTCCATCATGGAAATTTTGTTTTCGATGATGCCTCTCCTCTGTCCGCTGAGCTGCAGGCTACACCCTGGCCTCCGTCCTATAAGCCACCCCAGCTTCCCATGTTCGACGGCCACTCAGACCCGAAGCAGTTCTTGATGAGCTACGAAGCAACAGTGTCTTCGTATGGTGGCAATGCTGCAGTTATGGCGAAGTCTTTCGTCATGGCCGTCAGAAGTGTTGCTCAGACCTGGTATTCCTCCCTTCGACCAGGAACAATCACTTCATGGCAGAAGCTGAAGGATATGTTGTTAACCAGCTTCCAAGGATTTCAGACGAAGCCGGTCACTGCTCAAGCCTTGTTCCAGTGCACTCAGGATCATGAAGAATACCTTCAGGCGTATGTCAGAAGGTTCTTGCGTTTGAGGGCACAGGCACCAACGGTGCCCAATGAAATTGTCATCGAAGCCATGATCAAGGGGCTTCGTCCTGGACCTGCAGCTCAATACTTTGCTAGGAAGCCTCCTCAGACTCTGGAGAAGCTGCTCCAAAAGATGGACGAGTACATTCGTGCCGATAATGACTTTCGCCAAAGAAGGGAGGAGGCCTTCAGATTTTCTGAGATGACCAGGGGCTTCGGAGGAAGATTCTATCCGAGGCATGTCAGGTCCATCCACAACTCCACTCAAAATGATGATAAGGGGAGTCAGCAGAACAGGCCGCAGTGCTCTTCACAGGCTTCGGGGCAACAGCAAACTTTCTTCCGGCCACCAGCTCCAAGAGGCAGAGGCGCCAGGGGCTTCGGCGGAAGATTTGGAGATCAACCAAGGAGGACATTCTGCTTATTCTGTGGTGAAAACAAGGGCCATACCACCAGGATGTGTCATGTCACCATCCAGAAACAAAAGGAGCTAGCAGAAGCTGCAGCGCAACAGGGCCAGCCGAAGCAGGTCATGCATACTGCTTCGTACCATCAGCCTTACATCCCGGAATACGTGGGCAACCACCCTGCAGTTTCCGTAGCTTCGGCGAGTCAGCCTCAAGCTTCATGGCAACAGCCCCCGCCTCCACCTCCGCTGCAACAAGGCCAACAGCCAGAAGGGAGCCAATATGTTCCTCACCAAAGGGATCTCAGAGAGCAATCTGAAGCTCGCACAGTCAATAGTACTGTGCCAGAGTCGAAGCACATTTACTGACAAATATCCTACTTTGATAGCAGTCTTTTCCGTTTAAGTTCTATTTTCTGTGTAATAAAGAACATTTCAGTTTTCATATAATAGTTTCGTGGTTGGTTATGAGGAAAATCTATCTTCTCCACAGGCTTAAGGTGCTGAAGCTTAAAAGTTTGCGGTAACAAGGAGGACTTTCGAATTATCAAAATTCCTTCGAAGCAACAAAAAGTCGTTCTAAGGAACGCAGAGTAAGTTGTCGAAGTTACAAAAAGCCGTTCCAAAGGGAGCGCAGTGTAAGTTTTTGCTCCAAAGACGTTCCTAAGGGAATGCAGAGCATACAGCGAAAAGTCAACGCTGATACCGCCTAAGTAAAAGGCGAAGAAGCTCCAAAGACGTTCCTAAGGGAATGCAGAGCTTATACCGCCTAAGTAAAAGGCGAAGAAGCTCCAAAGACGTTCCTAAGGGAATGCAGAGCTTATACCGCCTAAGTAAAAGGCGAAGAAGCTCCAAAGACGTTCCTAAGGGAATGCAGAGCTTACAAATATATTTTGTGTGTATCTTCGGAACAAATGTCATTTGCATAACATAACATCATCACATCATTTTGCATAGCATAAGCATCATACATCATGTTGCATATGGCAAAAGAAGGGGACACAGTATCAACCTTCGAAAGGATGCTTTGAGAAAGAGCAAATTGTGTAAAGTCACGAGGAAATACAATGATAATCTTCGGAAAATAGCTTCGGAGAATGTTTTTACGAAGCATGGATGAGCTTCATCAGAGTAATATCAAAATTGTATAGCTTCGGAGAATGTTTACACGAAGCATGGATGTGATTTATCAGAACAGTTTTAACGGAGAATGTTTTCTTCACGAAGCATGAAAAGAAGGGAAGGTGTTTTTTCGCCGAAGGCTCAAAAATGGTATGTATGTAGAATTTCATGCATCGTAAAGAATTGAATAATGAAAAGAGACTTGTATATTACATTCAAATGTACAAAATATTACAGAGATCACACTTCCAATGTTTTTTCTAATAACATTTAGTCTTCTCTTAGTACTGCTTCGGCGGCCTCATTTAGAAGTTGATCAACAACTTTATCCATGATAGCTTCGGCCATTCGTTTAATCTCGTCATCTCCTTTTGTGTGAGGGTCGGCAGTCGATCCAGCAGGTTCTGAGGGAAGAGAACATTTCTTCATTACTATTACAAATCGCGAACAAAGTTTGAAATAAAAATTACAACACAATAAGAATGACTAATTAATACCTAATTGCCTTTCGGGCTCTGTACTTCTTTCGGCAGCTTCTGCCACTTTCCTAGCATCATGGATGCCTTTTTCACTTCTTTGAATTATTTCTTGCTCCATTTCTCGGCCGCCATTGTCCCAGATATCAGTGAAGAATTTACCGCCAACCATGCTTGCTTCGGTCGAGGGATCTTTGATGTCTTCAGAGGACAGGGCAGCTTCGGACTGAGCTAAGGATTTTATATGTTCACAACCTTTTTTCTCCAAAACAGCAGCAATTCCTCTGGCGCCTGAAAAAGCGCAGATGTCACCGCGGCTGCTCAGGATTTCCTCGAAGGCTTCTGCTTCGTGACTGATCCAGTCCAGTGGACCTTCGGGATTGCCTCTTGGAAAATTCTCTTCACTAGAAAAGGCGCCAACGCTGGCGAAACTGGATTTTATCTTTTTGACGCATTCTACAGATTTAACATAGCATTTCCTCTGAGATGCACGAAGCTCTTTAACACTTAACTCTAAATTATTGACCAAATGATCACTAAGTTCTCGTTTTGTTTCCTCAAGCACACGTTCCTCTTTAGCTCTAGCTAGCTGTTTCTGAAGATCTTTAATTTCACGTTTTTGGGCTTCCGCCTGGGTTTTTGAAGCAGCTTCGTCCTTCTTTACCTTATCTACCAGTGTAAGCAGAATTTTATCCTTCTCCAGAGCTTCGTTTCTCAGTTTAATAACTTCTGATCGAAGGTTGTTGAACGCAATTTCATAGCTTTCATCTTCGGCACTCTTTTGTGCTCTTAGTGCGTTGCTCAGGATCAAACCCTATACAAAAAAGAATCCATATAAAAATAAAGGAATGAATTACGTATTGTAAAATTTTTTCAAACGTCTAATTCCTATACCTTCAAGCTATTATACGCAAGACTGTCCGCGAGATCTTCCTTCGTCATAGCACATAATCCAGCTTTGAGCTTCGGAAAACCCATACTTCTGGCCATCTCCCGGCAGACAGATAATTCTTTGTTATCGGGGAGGCAGTATAGGAAGTCGTCTTCATTTGTCCCATTGAACACTACTGCCCCCTTCGGATACTTTAACTCTCTAGCATAGTGATCGGCTTCATAAGTCTCTTCTTCAGATAATTTCTTCCCCGAAGCATGTCGTATGATGTAATCGCATGTGCTGGCAGGAGCTTCGGGGACGGCAGTGTCAATTTCCTCAACCAAAAATGGTTCTAATGTTTTTATTTTCTCGGTCTCCAGAGATTGTTCCTTGGTGGGCTCTGAAGGTCCAGCCTCAGTTTCAGCTTGTTGTTTCGAAGCTTCAGTAGACGCTTCAGCAAGTTCAACAGTCTTTTTTGGAGTTGTGCTTGAAGACTTAATTGTCTCCAAGACATCTAGTACGTTCACCATTCTTTTTCTTTTTGGGGTCACCAATGGGCCCTTTTGGTTTTTTATTGTTTCGACATTTACCGAAGGACTTAAGATTTTCGATATTTTTGGCTCTTCAACCTTCGGTTTCTCTGCTTTTTCTACTGAAGGCGCTTCAGTCTTTTCTTTCATCTTCGGCACTGGAGCTGGTTCGGTAGCTTCAGAGGCCAAAGAGACTTCACCAATGAATTCTGGCACTGTGGCCGGCTCAATAAAACGCACTGGGTGGGTGAGCACCTTCATCTTTTTCCTTTGCGGCACTGACTCACTAGTAGCACTCGTCGTAGCTTCCGCCGCAGTAGAAGTATTTTTTCTTTTGCGACTCAATACCGGATAGTGGTAGTCAGGGTAGACAAACCCGACTGCGTCGAATACCCGGTTGAGCCTTTTCTTTTTTCGGCCTCCGAAGGCTGCTGATAACGCAGTGTTCTCGGCCTTCGAATATGCCCCAAGCAGTTCGTCACTTAATGTCTCAATGCTTTTCAACCAGTCATCATCAGGTTCAACAAATTTATCTGCATATTTGAATGTGTATTTCAGTCTGACCAGTCCGCCTTCGTCGGACTCTTTGATGGTCTCCTTCGGCATCTCCCACTTTCCTGCAAGTGGCCACACCCTGAAGGCAATATGCTCTTGGACCAAGTCCCTTGTCCCAATGAAAGAGCAGATTACGCCGAAGGCCCTTTGGCATTCCTCGGCCGCTTCATCCATTTCAACCTTCGGCCTTCGAAGTCCGAAGCGTTGCCAGATGGGGCGCATAATGATACTCTTGACATTTTCTTGCGCTGTTAAGTCATTCTTTACATAGAACCATTCAGTCATCCAGGCTCCGGGCCACCTCTTCCGAAAAGTTGGCACAGGGCGGCTTGACCCAGAGCGGGCACCGAAGCTGTAACACCCAAAATTGTTGTGATATTGTTCTTTTCCCCAGGGCTTCGTCTCATATAACAACTCATGAATGTTGCAAAAACTTTTAGCATTTGGTTCTAAACCTTGGCTTCTTGCAGCCCAGACAAACATCCCCATTCTTATGATAGCTTCGGGAGTAAGTTGATGAAGGTAGACTTGAAATGTTTTCAGTACCTCAACAACAAAGTTGCTCAGGGGGAATCGAAGCCCAGCCTTGAGAAAGCTTCGGAAGATTACAACTTCATCTTCTTCGGGGGTGGGAGAAGTCTTTTCTCCAGCGTCAGCTCTCACAATAGATATATCTCGAAAATACCGCCCCCTCATATTATCAATATGGCTCTGCTTAATAGTAGTTTTCCCGAAAACCGTGTGACTTGGTCGCCATGGTCGATCTTCGGATTCTTCCCCACCACTTTCTACATCAAAACTGTTGCTGTCATCAGTATCTTCGGACAAACCTTCAAGAATTTCCTTGGTGATTTTCTCTGTGTTGGTTTCCACCATCGCTATAAGGAACCCCAAGTTCTTCTCTTCGTCGAGGCTCAGCTTCGTCTCGGCAGCGATCTTCTTACTTTCAGACATCTTCGGAAATGCTAAAAAACTGTTTTTAAGGCCGAAGCTTCAAAATCAAAAAGACCAGCAAATCTTAGTGCACAAGAGCTAAAAATTTAGTGGGCCGAAGCAGATGGCATCTGCACTTATATATTTGTTTTGGTTTGTGTTGGCATCAATCACCAAAAAGGGGGATATTGAAAGGGAAATAGGCTTACACCTTTTCCTATATGAATTTTGGTGGTTGAATTGCCCAACACAAATTAATTGGACTAACTAGTTTGCTCCAGATTATAAGTTTTACACGTGCCAAAGGTTCACAACAAACCAATAAAAAGACCAAGAAAGGGTTCAAATAAAGAGAGCAAAAGACATCCCAAAGGCAGCCCTGGTCTGGCGCACCGGACTGTTCGGTGTGCCACCGAACAGTGTCCGGTGCACCAGGGAACCCAACTCCAAACTTGCCACCTTCGGGAATTCTGGAAGCCACTCCGCTATAATTCACCAGACTGTCCGGTGTAGCACCAGACTGTCCAGTGTAGCACCGGACTGTCCGGTGTGCCAGCGGAGTAACAGCTATACAGCGCCAACGATCGTCTGCAAAGGAACAGTAAAACGCTACAGTGCGCGACTGCGCGTGTAGAAGTCAGAGCAGGCGCAGAAGGCGCACCGGACAGTGAATAGTGACTGTCCGGTGGCCCAGTTGTCAGAAGCTCCAACGGTCGGAACCCAACGGCCTGGTGATGTGGCTGGCGCACCGGACAGTGTCTGATGCGCCATACGACAACAGCCTCCACCAACGGTCATTTTGGTGGTTGGGGCTATAAATAACCCCCAACCACCACACTTCAATGCATCCAAGTTTTTAGCCATCAAACCTCATACAAGAGCTCTAGACTTCATTCAAAGACACAATCAAAGAGATCAAATCCTCTACCAAGTCCGGAATCACTCCAAAGAAATTAGTGACTAGAGAGAGAGACATTTGTGTTCATTTGAGCTCTTGCGCTTGGATTGCTTTTCTTCTTCCTTCTTTCTTGTTTCTAACTCAATTGTAATCAAGGCAAGAGACACCAATTATGTGGTGGTCCTTGTGGGGACTTAGTGTCCCGATTGATTGAGAAGAGAAGCTCACTCGGTCTAGGTGACCGTTTGAGAGAGGGAAGGGGTTGAAAGAGACCCGATCTTTGTGACCACCTCAACGGGGAGTAGGTTTGCAAGAACCGAACCTTGGTAAAACAAATCATCGTGTCATCCGCCTTATTTGCTTGTGATTTGTTTTTCGCCCTCTCTTTCAGACTCGACTTTAATTCTAACGCTAACCCCGGCTTGTAGTGTGCTTAAACTTTATAAATTTCAGATTTTCCTATTCACTCCCCCTCTAGGCGACTTTCACATAGCAAATGTATCTTAGTTATTGAAAAAATCAGTACATTTGCTAGTTCATCTTAGATTTAGTTTGGATTACTATATTTTCCATAACTAAAGCTTAAAGTACTCATATTATACTTAACTTATTGTTCCTAGCGATAGAGGTAACTGTGTCGGCCATGGAACATATCCCCATCGCATTTGCACCTGCCCTATAGGAGGATATCCCATGACTATATACTTCTACCTTATAGCCATTACTTACCTCCGGATGGAGGGGCACTGGACGTGAAAACCTAGTGCAGGGGTGCGATGACCGGTCGGGTGGCCTCAGGGCGTGGGGCGTCGAAGAGAGGGGTGAGGAGTTGGTCGCAGCTTGTTGCATGGAGGTGGGCGGTGAAGAGAGGATAGGGCGTCGACCATGGCTTGCCAGAGGGAGGTAGGGCGACGAAGAGAGGGGCGGGGCGCTGACCACGGCTTGTCGGAGGGAGGGGCGCTGGCCACGACAGCCCACCGGTGGGAGAGGCATCGATTGTGGCTTGACAGAGGGAGAGGCATTGACCACGATGGCCTGTCGCGTGGCATCAATGTCCAGGGCCACAGGCAGAGGGCGGGGCGGGGCGGTGGACCGCCGGAGGGAGGATCCCCCGAGCGTCGAAGAGAGCTAGGCGGAGAAGGAGTGAGCGATGGGCGAAGAGGAGAGCGAGATGGTGGAGCGTGTAGTGTAGAGGAGAGGAGAGAAGTGGGGCATGATGAATTGATTCCAGCGATTAAGTATGTGTATGTTTATTTGTGATATCGACGTACCTAACATTAAGTATGTCTCTGAACCGACTTATTTAACATTAAGTACTTTGGGGAACCAGACGACATACATATATTCAAGTATGTCATGGCAGGGACCCAACGAACGTACTAAAAATTTAAGTACTCAGGAGCTCGTAGCCGACATACTTGTTTGAAATAGTTTAACCCATGTTCTTCTATAATGTGTGTATATATATATATATATATATATATATATATATATATATTATTTTTGCTACATTTTTAGATATACACTATATATATATGTAATAAAAATAATATATCTAAAAAGGTCAAAATGTCTTATTGTACTTGCGAAAAAAAATCTTGAATTGTAATTTCATGATAGTATAGTTTTTGTATTACCAATAATACTATACATTTTATGGTTAGGCTTTTAAACCTGCTTTTGCATTTTTAAAAGCCAAAAGCCAAGTAAAAAGATGAAAAACAACGGCTGATTTGGGCCAAAAGTTGCGTTTACTCTAGCACAAAATCGAAAACAACTCTCTCCCTGCTTGTATGTGCTATCAAGGTGGACAACTTTGAAGATTACTTATCTGCCACTAGTTTACTTTTTTTTTCTTCTTTTCTATCTTTGACCTCTTTCCTTTCGTGACACCGTGGCCTCTTTCTCTTTTCATACGGCGTCTCCAACCGCTAGCGACGCTCCCTTCCTCTCCCAAGTTCGTGTTCTTGTTGACGTGTATATTTTGCATCCATTTCAAATTACCTCCCTATCTTAGTTAAAACTAGATTTGAGCGGTTTTCTTTTAAAAAAATTGTTGATAAAATATTTGGTTTTAGAATTTGAGAAGAGAAATAAAACCGCGATAATAATCATTTAGGTCTACATACACTCAGTCCGTACCAGTGCCCTTCCCAAAACATCAAACAAAAGAGAAACCGCCGCCTCCGCGTCCTCCTCCCGTGCGCGCTCAGAGCAGAAGCCCACCCAGCCGCCGATGGCTGACGCGGCGGCGCAGAACAGTACCGAGCAGCTGCTCCACCTAAAGCTCGCGTTCCTCGCTGGGGAGCCTCCCTCCTGCGTGCTCGCGCTCGCCAGGTACGCGCCGCCGCTGCCAGTCAAATTCGCAACGGTACCCAGAGATCTCTCGCTCTGGGGTGCCCTTTTCCGAGTGATTCGTGATTAGGGAAAGCATGGGGTATGGTATCTAGGTGACCTGCTGGTCTTGCAATTGTAGTGCTGATGGCTAGTTCAAAGGAGAAATATATTCAGAAGCTCTATATTGCTTCATATTTATGTATGATTTTATTTCATTTGCAGAGAAGCTGGGGGAGGTTCTATCACACCGCATGTCCAAATTTTCCTTTTGGAGACTTGCACTGGCTCAAACGTAAATGATTTACTTTCTTGTTGCCTCACAAAATTTACTCAACTAATACAAAAAAACACTAATACAGTTTTGTTATTTAAGTTCTTGTTAATATGTATCTTCACGTCTTATTACATTTGTCATTTCATTGTATTGATGCAGGTAGAAAGATGTCAAGACTCTACTTATACAACAATTATTTTTAAAAAGATTATATCTGAGGTTGAATTATCTTCAAATGTTGTGATTGATGAACTTTATGAGGAATTTGCTCAACGTATGTTGTCCGAAGCAGTATGTAGATTTTATCTATATTGTATCTTGATAGATGACAATCGTTGACATTATCATAAAAGAACCTATTGTTGCACGCAGAAAGTTTCATTTTTAGACAAGGCAAGTCATATTTATAAAGAAATATCTTTTCTATCTCCTACATGTAAGTTGTCAAT
The DNA here is from genome assembly GCA_029449295.1 of Zea luxurians. Classification (NCBI taxonomy): domain Eukaryota; kingdom Viridiplantae; phylum Streptophyta; class Magnoliopsida; order Poales; family Poaceae; genus Zea; species Zea luxurians. The sequence continues at coordinate 5,298,816 of JAOPSE010000082.1, read as the reverse complement.
TCGAACTATTTAAATTTCTTTAATGAATATTATCATAATTATGCTATTAATTATAAAGATCTATTGTGACCTTAAACCCAGTTTACATATGCAGATGATAATATTTTCCCAAAGCGAGTAAGTGTTGTGGCCCGACTATCATGTTCTTCTAATATGCTTGAAGGTGATACAGGGTATGGCTTCATTAAACGCTCTAGGATCCAGTGGTCAAATATTTTACCATACAAGTTTCATATATTATTTTGATATATTGTTGACTTTTTGCTATTTTAGGTGTTCAATTTGGCCATCAAGTTTATTCTTGTCTGAATTTGTTCTTTCATACCCTAAAATTTTCTCCACAAAGTGTTGCTTCGAGGTAAGTCATTAATTGTATGATTAGTGATTTAGTGTGAGATACATTAACAGTATAACTTCATGTAAGAAAGATAATGTAAATATGTTCAGCCCATGCTCCAATAATTAAATTCTATCAAATAATAATGCAATTTTATTTGGTCCATTTTTGTTTGCTACGAGGCTAACTAGAATTTAATAGAAGGATCACTATTTGTATAAGTGTTGTTATATGCTCTGTGCACCACCATTTGAAATCTTGGGATTATTTGTATACATGCCACTCTACTTGAGGAAGACACTTTGTTTATGTGTAAAATTACCTAGATTTTCTTTGCACAAATAGTTAGGTAGTGGTGTTTACTGTTTTTCTTTGCAATTGAGGGGTATCCTTTCTTTGCAATTGAGGGGTATCCTCAGATTTTGTTAATTGTGGTTATTGCTCTAACATTTTGCATGATAAGCAGCTAGGTTCCGGTGTCGGTCTCGTGGGCATTTGTCTTAATCATGTTGGTGCCTCTAAGGTATATAAGTCTATTATGCCACTCCATTTGACATATTGTCTAGGGTGAAGAACTGAATCATGTATGGTTTTCTAACTCTGAAGTGGGGGTGTGTATGCACATTTTCAACTGCTTAATTTTGACTGTACTTGTGGAGCTAAGAGTGGCAATTAAGCATGAATTATTCAGATCAATTATGTTCATAAGTTTCTTCTGAAATCAAAAGATTGTTTATAAATATAATATGCCACGCGGAATTCATTAATATGCAGGTTATTCTTACTGATGGTGACCCATGTACACTCAGAAACATGAAGGAAAATATGGAACTGAATAACTTATGCATTGAGCAGGAAGATTCTAGAGCGCTAAAAGAAAGCAAGAATAAGGTGAGTTAGTTTCCTTGAATAACTCAGAGTGTTGTGTGCAGATGGTTCCTCTTACATCATTTAGCATTCAACAGTTGGATCACATGGCGCTTCATGAGCATTAGATAAATGCATTATTATATTAAATCTAACCTGGTGATAATGCATTGTGGCATGCAGGTCGAGTGCAAATATCTTTCTTGGGAAGAAGTGTCCGAAAGTGATTTATGGGGCTACCAGCCGGACGTAGTGTGAGTATAGAACTGTACTTTTTCACTATTTCTTTGTACGGTTGTACACAAAATCATAATCATGGGAACTGGGAACCATGCTATTCATTTAAAATTGGATTCCTACAGCTCCAAATGACCCCCGGTAAACCGTAGTCTTTTTTCTGAGTAAGATACTCACACAGTACAAACTTCAGTAGCTTAGTGTGCCAATCATTATCAAGGTCTGTTCAGCTGGCCTTTACCTCAGTTGCTATTTCTAGATTTTTCATATTAAATAATGGAGCCGTTTGCAGTTTTGCCATTATCATTTGTGGGTTTCGCCAATTTACCATCAGACCCACAAATCATAGACACAGATGGTCCCACAAAACATAGACACGGGATGACATAATAGCAAATAGGCAAAACTGTGAGTGGCACATGAGGGCGAATTTTATTATGTGGTTAAGAAAATCCATTCGTCTGTCACTACGTCAAAGCACAGATCTAAGACCCTGGTCCGGTCGTGGTCATTCTCACGTGAGCTATGGTGCCGCTCTGTATGGGTGAGGATGGTCTTATTCTTAATACAATATTTGGAAGCTCTCTTACCCGCAGGTTGAGGTTTTTTTAACTCATACATATTGTGTTGTAGAGGTAGGGGTATCCCACTCCTACGATGGGCAGGGAATGCTTTGTGAACTGTTGTGGCCTGAGATAAAAGATTAAAGCCCCATTTGATTTGAGAGACTAAAGATTAGTCCCTCTATTTTAGTCTCATTTAGTCCCTAATTTGCCAAACTGTGGTACTAAAATACGGGCTAAACTGTTTTAGTCTTTATTTCCTCAAGGTTTGACTAAAAGGGACTAAACTATATTGATTCTACCTTTTGCCTCTCCTTTATTTTAGTTACACTGATGGCATAAGAATGCTAAGAGATATTTTGGTCTTCTTATGATTCATTTAATGTTTTATAAATATTTTTAGTCCCTAAAATCAAACAGTGTAGGAGACCAAACTTTAGTCTCCTAACTAAACTTTAGTCCAACATCGTGTTTGGTTAGTGGAATGATGCCGTGCAGAATTATCCGACCCAGAAACCAAACCTCCTCAAGCTGTTTGGTTTGTCATGGATTCACTTTGTTTGTCACAATGTAGTACTAGGTAGTGATACCGCAGCGAGATGACTTCATTCCGCAAAAAATGCCGCATGAACCAAATCGCACTGGAAAGGAACCAAACTGGCCCTAACTTGTGGCCACTGATGTTTCAATGTTTTCCTCCCTTCTTTCATCTGACCACTTTCTTTTGACAGTCTTGGCGCAGATATAATCTATGATCCGGTTTGTGTGCCACACCTTGTCCGAGTGCTCTCAATGCTGTTGAGACGAGATGGTAGACAAGGGGGAACCAACGGAACATCTGTTGACGAATTTGTATATGAAACGGAGGCTCCGGTCGCCTACATTGCCATGGTGGTTCGAAATCCGGAGACTTTCGACTGCTTTGCCACAGCAGCTGCCGATACAGGGTTGTCCGTCTTGAACATCACCAGTAGCACGGCTCCTTCAAGATTTCTCCCTTACATGCTGTCTTATGATAGGTCTAGTGTGCAGCTTCTTAGAATTAGTTTGTTGTCATAGAACAGCTACAGAAAGTTGATGTGTGCTTCCAGTATTTGTCGTTACGAGACTCGTTGTAAGGGCATCAATCATGTCATTTGCATTTTAAATGCCTAGGGCTAGTTTGGAAACCCCGTTTTCTCATGGGATTTCTATTTTCCCAAGATAAATTAGTTTATTTTCCCTTAGAAAAATAGGAATCTCTTGGAAAAAAAATATAGTTCTCAAACTAGCCCCTAACAGTTTTCTTTCCCTACTTTGCTTCTACTACTGAGCATGTAACTCAACTTGAGTCTTGAACAAGTTTTTTTTAAGTTCCAAAGCGTCAAGGATTCAACCAGGCATCAAACAGCTACTAAGGTTCTGTTTTGTTTAGGATTATAATCTATCCAAATTATATAATCTAATTTATTTTGAACTTAACTTAATCTAGACAGACTATGATCCTAAATAAACAACCCCTAAATGGAAGAAAAAAAGAAACGGTGCAGCAGCTATTAAGTAGATAAAAATATAAATAAGCTCTGGGCATCAGATTATCCAATGTTCACAGAGTTAAAATATCCATCATCCACAATATACACCGAGTTTCCTGCAAAATTCTGTACAATTTACAACTTGGCTCATTTTCTACGAGATCAATGAGAACTGAGAAGCTATAACCATGGTTTGGGCAGGTGGAACTTGGTCCTACAGAAAGCAGTACTGCAGCAAATACTACACTCCTGAACCACATAGACATAGGTGAGTATATCACAACTGCATCGACAAACCTATAAAATCGTGATGACTGCTCATGCGAACTTCAGTGCAGTGATTGCCAGGAGAGTTAATGCCCTGAAGAGGATCTCGTTCACACTTTTTTCTATTTTCACTGCGACCTCGTCATCCTCGATATTCATGCTACTTCGGCTTCTGAAAATGCTGGCGATGGTGTCACGCAATCCATTGACTGCCCAGGATAGCCAGAAGAGTCCGAATCCGACGCTGGTGCTAAGCAGTCGGGCAGAAGCAAAAGGAGTCCTCATGCCATTAGACATCTTGCACATAACTGACAGGAGAATAGCCAGTCCAGTTCCAGCAATGCCGATAGAGCATTGCGTTAGAAGTTCAGTGATCTCAGGACCAGCCTTTTTCAGCGAGAGGATTGTCGAGCTGCTCCTGTCCTTGTCCAGCAGGATGGATAAAATAACCTCGCTAGCATGTATGTAGTTTCTCTGATACGAGTCACGTTCTTTGATGTTTTTCACTTTATGTTTCTTCTTTGACAAAGATTTTGAATTAAAACCAGTACTGCACATTTAAAAAAAACAACAGAACGTATCAATATCTTGTCTGTCTAAAAAGGTGGAAACAACAATCTAAAATGTAGCAAGAACATAAAAGTTAAATGTCCAAATGTAAATTTAAAGAATTCATTTAGAACATTACATATCAAGGTTAAATGAAGACCTTCCACAATTAAAGGTCTTTCATGCATGTTTAAGCCCCAAAATGATGACTTACGCATACTTCTGGCACAGACAAAACTTTATAACCACTTAAAAATGTTCAAAATAACAACAGTCCCCTCTGCTTAGTGTTTAGCTGTTTGCTAACTTTCATAGAAACTTCCTAAATTCTATAACATGCAGAATAAAGATAGTTACAAAAAAATGCCAACTACTACTATCTGTGCTGCAAATGAAAAGGTCACACCCCACTAGAATCAGAAAGATATACGCTGTGCTGACAATTGGCATAACACTAAGCACTGCAGTACTCAGTATCAAAACTTCTAAAATAAGTGAAATGAGAAAATAGCATGGGAGATGGCATAACTAATAATGTTTGAAAGCAGCAACATGAAGTAACATATGCCTGATCATAAAAAGGAAGCAAAAAGAATGCAGTACCTTTTTGAAACATCAGCAGTTGTGCCTGCTAATTTTAAATTGGATACTTGGCTGTTAGCCCGAGAACGTCTTTTCCTGTTTATGCAAAAAGTACCATGCCATGTAAATGTGATAAGTGGAAGTGTACAGGCAATAACAATTACTAATACATAAATGAACTATAATGTTCAAACTTCAAAGATCACAAGTTGACATCTAAACCAGTGGACAACAATCCGTAACTTATAAACAAATCATTGGCATAGAAACTACATCCTCTATGTTGAAGGGCAACTTAGGAGACTTCCATGCTCCTCGCATTTCTTACTACCTAGCTATGCATTGCTATTATTCATGCTTCTTGCCTGTTAATCATGCAAGACCATCTAGTTCTGTACTAGCTCATCCATGGGTTCTTAGAAGTTAATGGATAAATTATAAATCATTATATCATATTAATCCATGTGAGGCTCAAGGAAGATTTCCAATACACCATCTTGCTCTACCATGATTTATGGAAATTAATGGGTAAGCTGCAGCAAGTTATTAGTTCAAACATTTTATCTTTAACAGAAAAATAACTATCGCCACATATCAGAAGCAAAGTCACCTAGAATAATCTGTGTCTGTAATCTTACTAACATCATGTGTACTCAGGTCATTAGGCAACTTTTAAATAGCAGTTCAGAGATAAACAATCAGTAATCATGCTTTGTAGTATTACCTCTCAAAGTATGGAACAAGAAATGCAGCCTTGCAGCCACCTGTTTCTCGTCTCGACATGTTGAACGCCAGGAAAATTGAGAGCAAGTCTCTCATCTCATCACCATTGCCAGCTAAGAGGACCCGACCACTTTGATCAATAGTAAGAGCAGCACCATGGGACTGGATGAAGTGCAGAAGAGGATCTGGGATGACAAGTTCTTTCTCTGGCAGATAGTGTTGGGGCTCATTCAACACGAATTCAGGAATTGATAGCTTATCATCCGGCATATATGGATGAGTTCCCATGTTTATTGCTAGAGTCTGTTGCCCCGTGAATTCAGCTAGCAAGGATTCATCAAGTTCCTTTACATCAGATCCTGACACCAGAAACTTGAGGAGTTTCTCTTGCCTTGCACACTGCTCCGCAATCCCAAGGCTAAGTTGAACCGAGTCAGGGTGAGAATCTGTTCCAAAGGCATTAAGATGAGATATGAGATGATTGGGGTCATCCATAAGATGCTATAAAAAGATAAGCATAAACACCTTACTCATAAATTCTTGACCATGCAACAAAGTAGCATCCTACTGATGTTGGTTTTCAAGGTTAAGCATGCATAGAATGAAACCAACTGCACATTCATCTTTTTTTTGCAAACACAGAAGATGCCATGGATGTGTAAGTAGATGGTCTTTCAATCCCTGACTTAGGGGGGGGGGGGGGAGGGGGGAGGAGGCTAAGGCTCATGCATGTTGTCTTTTCTGTTTTTACCAATAAAAAAACGACCTGCGGGGGTAAGACCGCCCCACGGTATTATATTAAGAAGACCTTCTCACGCGGGTCGAAAAAAACCCCGAACCTCTGCCCCACCCATACACAGCAACACCGAAGCCTATGTGAGAACGACCGCGACAGGGGCCGGACCTTAGACTGTGTCCAGCAGTTCACCCATATGGTCATCCTTTTGGATGACTCATCCAAAACATTGTTTTGCACTGTATACTGCACTGTTCGCAGAGTAAAGTTTGAATATGGGTATATGTGAAAGCTCTCTTGTGAGTTTTGGTGTTTGGATGACAACTCAATTAAAGGACTAACAAGTGTACTAAGTGTTGAATAGGTGCTTAAGGTAAAGCCTACAGGGTTCAACACAAGTGAACAAATGTGATGGTCCAAGAACTGGATTATGGATATATGATGGACATCACAAGTAAGATGGACATTGCATAAGTGAGACTCGGGTGCGTAGCTCGGAGACAACTGATCAAGCCAAGGACGGAGGCAAGAAAAGCTTCGAGGTACCAAGTGCACGGGAGAAGGTCAAGGAGGCTGAGGAACCCAAATCCAAGGGTGAAGAAGAAGGCTTGCAAAGTCAAGGGTGATCGAGTTGAGAACAGCTACGGCACATCAAGGATCACTACATAAGAACGTGACTTACAGCCAATGAGGTAACAGCTACAATTATGTGGTGTAAGTCATAAGGCTCAAGATCAAGCTCTAAGAAGGAGATCAAGGTCACTAGAAGGAGAACAAGTGTCAAAACCAGAACTGGAAGCAGCCCAAAAGAGCTAAGTTCACCTTAATCTTTAGTTTGGGTTGTTCCTATGTTTGGAGATGTTCTATGTGACCTTTGCAGGATGTTGGAGCCAAGAAATGTCAAACTAGATCAAGCCAAGCCGACTTGATGATTTATGAGTCCAACATCAAAGCTCAAGCATGTGAAATACTATGGATATAATAATTAAGAGAAGGTATGTTTCTAGACTTAGTACATTGGTTTTAGTGTACTAATATACTTGTCTAAGTGTTAGAAACAGAAAGAAGAACAGGAACGAGGTGCAAAAGGCTTGGCCGTGTACAGCCAAGACTTAGTTCAGTCTGGCACACCGGACTGTCCGGTGGCGCACCGGACAGTGTCCGGTGCGCCAGGCTGAACTCTGGCGAACTGTTCGCTCTCGGGAATTCACCGGCGACGTACGACTATAATTCACCGGACTGTCCGGTGAGCACCGGACTGTCCGGTGAGCCAACGGTCGGCCGGGCCAACGGTCGGCCGCGCGATCTACGCGGGACACGTGGCCGAGCCAACGGCTAGATGGAGGCACCGGACTGTCCGGTGTGCACCGGACATGTCCGGTGCGCCAACGGCTCCAAGACTGCCAATGGTCGGCTTCGACGTAGAAGGAAAGAAATCGGGCACCGGACAGTGTCCGGTGTGCACCGGACTGTCCGGTGCGCCACCCGACTGAAGGCAAGATTTGCCTTCCTGGATTGCTTCCAACGGCTCCTAGGCCCCTTGTGCCTATAAAAGGGACCCCTAGGCGCCTCCAGCAAGATAGAAGTGCAGCCAACAAGTGTAGACTTCATTGGAATCAATTCTCGCTCTCCCTCTTGTGTGTAACTCTATAGTTTGTGTAGAAGGCACAGCTATAAGCCTTTAGAGAGAGGAGTAGTGCTGCTAAGAGCTAGAGCAAGGTCTTGAGCGTATCGTTACTCTGCCGGGGTGCTGCCAAGAAGTTTGTAAGCAGCCGCGGTTCTGTTGTAACCCCACTCAATAGTGAAAGGCTCTATCTGTCATACTGACAGATCTGAGCAAACGGAGGAAGGAGTTGAAATAGACTCCAAGCCCAGGTGTGGCTAACTCCAACGAGGACTAGGCAAGCATTTCAGGCTTGGCCGAACCTCGGGATAAATCCTTGCGTCTGTGTGCTCTATTCTGTATTGTATCCTGACTCTCTGTCTTACTCGCCTTTATATCTGCACTTCAATACTTATCTGTGGTATAAGCTTGATTTGAAGTGCAGGACATTTTGAGACAGGATCTTCCATTCCGCTGCAACCTACTCGAAGAGTCTTCTCATTCCACTGCGTACTAAGTCTTCGAGTAGAGTAAGAATTTAAGTTTTAAAGTAATAAGTTTTATTCGCCTATTCACCCCCCCTCTAGGCGACATCCAGATCCTGTTCCCGGGTCAAAGGGAACTTTCAATATGGATGGGTAAGTTGCTGGAGATAGCCTTAGACTTGTGCTTTGACGTGGGACAAACAAGGCAATTTTTTAATAGCGGCCTGAAAATTCGCTCCCACGAGGAGTCAAACCCAGGACCTGAGGAGTGCTACTCAGACCACTAAACCAACTCGGCTAGAGGCCGTTTTGCACTATTTTTACCAATGAGTAACAACTTCACCCCGCCCCCCTTATGAACTTTGATGGAAATCAACTTCTTTCAATCAGGTACTAAGGTTGGTTCCAACCCTTCCAACCTTCATCGACCGCCATATCAGCTATCGACTGCACTATCGACCCTTATCTACCACAGTGCTCCACAGCACAACCTTTACCGTCAACCTAGCCACCTCAGCGTCACATCACTTTTTCTTTTACAGACATTTAGTTAAAATGAAACATGACGTTTTATTGAAAAAAATTCATCCAATTATATAATTAAGCAAATAAAAGTTGCATAATTCATAAAAACAATTAAAATGTAAAAACTTTTAAAAAATAAAAATTGCATAATTCATAAAAATAACCAATACACTACTACTACTCTTCGTCATCTTCCTTTTCCACCTCTTCTGCATCTTCTTTTTCATTTAATTTAAATTGCTTTGTCAACATTTTAAAGGACAACTTGTAGACCCTTTTCGTATCTTCGCCCATATCAATGATGAAGTGATCCAACAACCTATTGAATTGCTCAAACAATTTAGATTGAGCCTTCATCTGACTAGTCTTGTAGAGCTTGTTCAACATCCTCTTCCTCTTCTCTATGACTGGAGACTCGTTGTTACTTGTTCCTAGCCCCTTCCCCTTGCGTTGAACTCTTGCCTTATCGCAACCAATAGGGTGCGGTGCGCTCACACTATTCGGTGATGCGGAGATATAATCATCGTCCAAGTTGAAACAATATCTTTTGCTTCCATCGATGAAGTCATCATCACTGTGCCTCGTGCACCACGTGCTCTAGCTTAAAGTCAGTTTCGCCGGGCATGTTGCGAAAGCTCCCTTGACCGTTTTAAGCAACATAGCATCATCTACTCCACTAGGTCGGTCCGCGTACATGCAATTGTAGATGTCATTGAAGAGGGTAATCTTTCGGTTGCTTGTCGGCCACCGACCATTCAGCTGCTTGAGGGTGCGGTTGCGAGAAACTTCCATGGTGGAGTTGTAGGTACAGACTATTTGGCCTCAGAAGGTCGATCCCTTCTTGTCGTTGCCATCAACGGGTCCACGGAGTGCAGTAGCCACACAAGGACCTGTAAATTTATGAATTCAACGGACTATTGTTTTTAGGGGAAAACTGTAGGGGAATCCCCTACAGTGAGCATTTTTCATTTTTATTAGGCAAAAAACGGATGTACATGTAAGAAAAGAGAGAGGAAGAAATAAAGAAGGAATAGAGAAAGAGAACCGGACTAAGGGCCTGTTTGTTTACCCCCATGGATTATATAATCTGGATTATTTTTGGAAGATTATATAATCTGGATTATATAATCTGGATTATATAATCTGGAGTAGTCATGTTTGTTTACCCAGATTATTTGAGTTGTTAATAGGATTCTTTTGTTGAGCGGCGGGCTTCTCCGATCCGATAGGCGCAAAAACGATTCGGTGGATTATAATGGCAATGGTGGGTAATTTCTAGGAAACTTGAAAGGGTAGTGGGGAAGTGGAAAAAAATAATCTAAAATAAGCACCTCCTCACTTGCTTATGGATTATCATAATCCAAGGGGTTAGATTATATAATCTGGGCAAATAAGCTGGACTGTTTGTTTGCCTCTTAGGATTATTTAATCCAGATTATATAATCTGGGGGGTAAACAAACAGGCCCTAAAAGCATCTCAAGCTATAATTCCTGCATCCATGAAGAAACGAGCAACTTAAGGCTCGGACTAAATCTAGACCAACGGACTATAGTCGACCTAAAATTATATCAAATTCATAAAAATGTGTGTACTTACCATCCTTTCGTCTAGTCCCTTTGATGTTGGAATTGAGGAGCACCAAAGCAGATTGGTTCAAAGCTACATAGTTGTGGCTGCTTGGAGGCACTATCGTGCCTATAGGAGGACGAAATGGAGGGCAAGCACCATATGAGGGAGGAACACCAAACAGAGGAGCAAACGAAGGAAGAGCACCATATGATGCATATAGAGGAGCACACTATAGATACTCATACAAGTATGGAGGAGGTATGAATAAGTGAAAGGTTGAGGAGAAGCGTCAGTGATAGGAGTTCTAGTGGTGGTAGGAGGAAGAGCATCCACGAATGGTCAGTAAGGATATGGAGGATATAGTTACGGGAACAAAGGTTGAGGACTTAGAAAAAAAGACAAGCAAGCACATCCTCCCAACGACGATGTATTGGAGAAAGAACGTCAAAGAAGACCAGCCTCACACCGGTAGGGGTCTCGGGATATTGTAGAGATTGCTTATTAGGAAAGTCGGGGAAGGTTTCAAAGTCCGAACTCCACTTGGGATCCATATTAAAATAGAAACTGGGAGACTCCAATACAAAGGAAGACAGGTGAATTGGAGAGTGCGGGTGTGAATGAAACCAAACACCGCCCTCTAGTTACAGGGTGGATCTAGAATTTTTTTGAACTTCAAACGTTCAAAATGGCATGATCCAATTAGGAGATGGCACGTGGCAACAAGCGTTCGATATCGTCCGATTCTCTAGCATGCAGGTCGGTACTGACCAGTTCGACTCTAACACGATCGTGGGATGCCCATCGATTGACTGGTCGAACCGACCCGTGTTGGAATCGAGCCCGTTAGTACCCATTGCCTGCTCCACCACGGTCGTTAACAACCAAACTTAGACCCACCCTAACACACATCAATTTATTCTAGAAGTCCTAGGCTCCTAAGCTGAAGCTGACATTCAGATCACTCAATTGCGAAAGAAGGTACTATGGACCTGTTTGGCACAACTTATTTTCAGTTTCTTCGTATATTTTCTTCACAGATTTAAGCAGAAGTTGTATAAAACAGGGAGCTTCTACAACAGCTTATTAATTCAGCTGCTTATCAGAATGAACTAAAAGCAGACAATAAGTAGAAGTTGCTTTTCACCATATTTTATCAGATAAGCTGCTTTTTTAGCAGGCAGCGGTTGTGCCAAACAGGGTTTATGTAAGGATATGATAATGTGCAAGAGAAGCCAGCACTCCAGCAGCCGCAATAAGTACACGAACCTTGCACGTCGATGAGCATGGCCGTGTCGGGCATCGTGATGGCTTGGTAGGCCGCCGGGAGGGCTTGTCCCTGATGGTTGCCGGGCACGACCATCTGCACGGGCTGGCCCTGGTGGTAAGGCACCGCCTCTAGATGGTGGGGCGTATGCTGCTGCAACGGCGCGCAGAGCTGCACGCCGGCGTCCTGCGGTCTCTTACCCTGGAGAGGAAGCACGCCATGGAGCTCCTGTTTCATCGTGACACCACGAATCCCGGAATCCATCAGCCACAGCGAACCGAAATCGCAACTGGTAAGCCATAGCCGAACCAGTCAGGAACCAGGCGGCCATCGCCCGCCCCACCGGCACAGGCAGTTGACCGACGGCAGCCCGGGCGCGAGGGGGGGGAGGGGGGAGGAGGCCCGCGCGCGTACCTTGGAAGGCGGGAGGACGACGGGGGAGGCGGAGGCGACGGCGAGGAGGGACAGGTCCCCCACCATCGATTGCTGCTCGCGGCCGTGGAGAGATGCGACGATAGGAGGAGGCGAGCGGGCGTGCGGGGTGGTAGGACGGATAAAAACGGGTGTTACCGGGGACGAACGTGTGGAGGCGGCGATGCCGGGGTGGCGTGGAGCGACGGTGGCTTGGGGAAAACCGGGCGATTTAGCCCCGCCGCGGCGGTGGAAAACGAGCGATTGGGGAATTTTTGGCCGGGGCGTGCGGACGGACCGGAAGTCGAGGGCGTTTCTTTTCTTTTCTTTTCTGTGATGGGCGAGAAAGATTCGGGGAATCGGCTGGGGCCGTGGCCCGTGGGTGTGCGTGGACGCTGGACGGTGGACCAGCAATCCACCACCACCGGCGTCTGATATTTTTTCCAGCCTACCAAGGAGGCAGGGAGAGATCAGGACCAAGGCGCGAGACCACAAGGACTGGATTGTGACCGTGACTCGTGGGTCCCACCTCAAAAGACGGGGCCGCGACCCGAACCCGATCGAGTTCAACCAACCTACCAGGCCCAAAAAAAGAAGACAAAAAGGCCCAGGTAGCATACTAATCAAGCCCAACTTGAGTTTCGCTGAAAAATAAAAAACAGAGAGAGATGGCGAGTTTCCCGCGGTCTCTTCGCGCGCGCGCCCCCAAATTCCCGCCAGGAGCCGCGCCTGCAGGCTGCTTGTACTGAACTGACAGTGCCGCCGCCCGCCGAGTAGTCGGCATCAGCATCTGAGCCGCCAGCGAGAGAGTGACACACACAGGGGGAACAAGACGACCATGTTCTCCTGGGACGACGACGAAGACTCTGCTGCTGCTGCGGCGGCCACGGACGTCGAGCTGCTCAAGCGGGCGTGGCGCAACGAGAAGGCCCCGCCGGAGATCCTCCGCTTCGACTTGCCCCTCGTGTCCCGCGTCCGAGAGCAGATCCAGCTCCTCGTACGCTCTTCTCCCTACCCGTCTTTGCAGTGCCGGAGCCTGAGCTGGACACCTTCGTCTTCTGCAAGACCAAGAGCGACGTAGGCGCGTTCCAGCTAGATGACATGTAAGTGGCCCCGGCCCCAAACACGCGTCGTCCACCCACCTCTTTGCCTTGCACCCTTTCTTCAAGCTCTGCTGACCTTGACGCTCCCCCTTCTTGAAGAGGCGAGGAGGTCGTGGACTTGGTCGCCGATGACCTCTACGTTCTTCGGTACAAGTCCATCAAGGGACTCGTCGAGAGCAACCGGATCGACCTTGTTTGATGTCAGTGGCGCCGCGAGTCGTCAGGGTCTGCAGGACACAGCATGCGAGCATGGGAGATGCGACGGCAAAGGCTTGTAAGTTGTAACATGTCATGAACCTTTTGGTTCAGGATTCTTTTGGAGCCGTGGAAAGTAAGGGATCAATGGAAGAAAAATACTAAGCGCCATCGCAGAGGTAAATCTCAGTTGAAAGCCGATGTCTATGTGCCATTCGCATATGGCTTAGGCTTTCCATGTATCTCATAACTTGTGTTAGAGAATTTGGGTCTGGCCCAAATAATAGATCTTGTAAATCCCAAAGATCTATTCACACATGCATGATATAGCGATAGCTTTAGCGCCACGTTGCTGTTAGAAATATAGACATTTTTCATATTATTTTAATTGCATAAATTAATATTATGATGATAACATATAAAAGATAAATAATCATACAAAATCATGATATCAAATATATCCATAACAATATGTAACATGAGAATATAAAGCATATAAATCATATAAATATAATAAGCATATAAACATGATACATGTATCTAGGGATGGCAATGGGTACGGGTATTGGGTAAATAACCGCGGATAACTATCCATTGAATATGGGTACGGTGGAATTTGATATCCACGGGTACGGTTATGGATATAATAAGGTATCCGCGGATATTTTTTTCGCGGGTATGGATATCCAGTATCTATACCCGTTACCCAATGGATATCTAACATGTGGGCCATCCGGATTTATATATTATCATAAATTCTTATTTATCAATTTTTATCCATAACATGTTGTTTGATGCTGAAATTATCATTTAATGCTATTGGAATGATAATTATTTTGAAATGTAATAAAAGTGTTGTTTAGTGTTTAATGCTAAAATTGTAGTGGGCGGGCGGGTAACGGGTATCCACTGGATAGCGGATACCCAGTGGGTACGGGTATGGATACAGATCCATATCCACGAACGTTTATGAGTACGGGTATGAGTTGAGTTTTGTCTTGCGAGTATGGATTCACGAACTATATATCCGTGTACTACCCGCCCGATTGCCATCCCTGATGTATCATGACGGAATAACTGAAAATAAACATATAGCAACATAAACAACATGACTGTAAAATTAAAACAAACAGATATAACATATTACTAGCATGAACAGACATCAGACATGTCATGATATAATATGACAGAACAGATGAAATAAATTTATGGTTACATACGAAACAGTAGAGATGAACATATGAAACATATATAATCTGGAGATATGCAAAACAGTAATTGAATCGATCATACCCTCCCATGCGCTCCGAGAATCCAGATCCTTGTCCAACTTCTCTTGTCATTCCGTACGAGGTGAAGACGCCAGGAAGAAAAAGATGTTTACCATAAGGATATTCGGGTAGTCACGTAGACGCTCCCCAAAAACTTAATTGCCGATTCCCCGTGCAAGGTCTTGATCGGCAAGGGCTTTAGAGGCACCTGCCCTCTCGCTCCTCTATGCGCGCAGAGTTACGAGATGGAAATACTTACTTGCGGCTGGACTCATGGTTCTGCTAAAATTCTCGTACCAAGCGACAGGAGTTCTCCCCTTTTAACCTTTCAACGCTGGAAGGGAAGGTGAAGGGGAAGGGTCTCGCATGCGGCTAATCAAGAGACGAGCATCTAAAAGGTTTAACCCGGAGTTGAAACTCCCGCGGTTAATGAGTGCTAAAAATTAACACAACCACTCTACGCCTCGCCCACTCGCCGCCTGCCTGCCTCGCCTCGCCACGCCACGCCCGGCCCGGCCCGAGCCCGTGCCCGTGCCCGGCCCAGTCAGCCGGCGGCGGTGCGTGCGCGTGTGGCACGCCTGGTTCGTTTCTTAACTCCTTAAATTAAGTGGAATAATTCCCACCATATAAGTCAAGCCAACGACCCTTGGAATTCCAATATGGTACTATTAGTATTGTCCACAATTACACACCATAGAGTTCTATTGATTAAATTTAAATGGGCAAAGCCCATAATAAATCCAACAATCCCCACCAAACTCTCAGGTTTGTAATGATGAAGTATCAGAATCACAATCCTTTGATATACCAGTGTTTCAATGGAGACTGTTAAATTAAACATCCATCTAGAATAAGAGTTTCACTCATTCACAACTGAACAATGGACTAAGCCTTGAATTGACAGTTTTGTGCGAGATGAGATTCGCTCAAATCCTTTGTTGATACTAGGCTGCAAAAAGGCATTCCCGCTATTTAGAAGCATATAAGTCACACTTCAGTGCCTTTCATGAGTATTTAGGGATTACCCAAGTTCCATAGACTGTGACCAGCAGTCTGACTCATATATGTGTACTCCTCAGAAGATGTTCTGTAGGACAACATCTCACCTTTATAAGACTCTTGGAATACATTAAGGTAAATACCATCCTGCCTTACAGATAGAAAAGATGTGCATCAGAAATGAGTTAAGGAAGGGATCTTTCCTCACAATATACTCCTAGCTTGTTTCTCCACTCTACTTCACGGGATCTCCGATCACATAGAGCAGGTTACCACTATAGTAGATTTCACATGGGTCTCATACCCATTTCTCTCGATGCACTTTTTATCACATTGCGTGACAGACCCTTAGTGAATTGATCTGCCAGATTATTCGATGTGTGGACATAATCCACCGTTATAACTCTAGAGTTTTTCAACTTTCTGACAGATTTTAATCTTCTCTTAACATGCCTTGTAGACTTCATGTTATTCCTAGAACTGTTAACCTTTGTAATCACAGTTTGGTTGTCACAGTTCATGGAAATAGCCGGTATCGGTTTTTCAACTACCGGTAAATCCAATAGGAAACCTCGGAGCCACTCGGCCTCAGCCCCAGCAGTGTCTAATGCTGTGAGTTCTGCTTCCATGGTAGACTTCGTTAAGATAGTCTGCTTGCAAGACTTCTAGAAAACAGCGCCACCTTCAAACAGAAACACATATCCGCTTGTGGCATAGAGCTCATCAGCATCAGAAATCCAGTTGGCATCACAATAGCCTTCCAACACTTTTGGGTTTCCAGTATAATGAATACCGTATGTCATAGTACCTTTCAAATACCGCAACACTCTCTCAAGAGCATGCCAGTGATCATCTCCTGGTTTTGACACAAAGCGACTCAGCTTACTCACAGCATATGAGATGTCCGGTCTTATTGCACTTGCAAGGTACATGAGCGAGCCAATGATGTGGGAGTATGTCAATTGATCCATTGCTATTCTCCGATTCTTTCTCAATAGCATGCTAGGGTCATAAGGTGTTGGAGCAGGATCACAGTCACTAAAACCAAAGCGACTCAATACCTTTACCACATAATGAGATTGTAACAAAGTTACCCCACCATCACCTTCTCTAACAAGCTTGATGTTTAGAATGACATCAGCTTCTCCCAAATCTTTCATTTCGAAATTGCTCGATAGAAGATTTTTTTACTTCATCAATCACATTGAGATTTGATCCAAAGATCAAGATGTCATCAACATAAAGGCACAGCATAACAGACTCACCCCCACATACCGATAATATACACACACGTGTCAGCTTCATTTACAGCAAAACCAGCAGCTGTAAGGGTATTATCAAACTTTTCATGCCATTGTATAGGTGCTTGTTTTAGGCCATACGATGATTTTATCAACCTGCACACCTTGTTCTCTTGACCATCCGCAATGAACCCTTCTGGCTGATCCATGTAGATCTACTCATCCAACTCTCTATTTAGGAAAGTTGTCTTAACATCCATCTGATGAATGATAAGACCATAAGAGGCTGCCACAACTATTAATGTGCGAATTATAGTCAATCAAGCAACTGGTGAGTAGGTATCAAAAAATCTTCACCCTCCTTTAGGGTATATCCTTTGGCCACAAGCCTTGCCTTGTACCTTTCGATTGTACCATTAGGCCTAAGCTTTTTCTTAAAGATCCATTTGCAGCCTATAGGTTGACAACCATAAGGAGGTCAACGACCTCCCAAGTTCCATTAGACATAATAGATTCCATCTCACTCCTTACTTCTTCCTTCCATAAGTCAGCATCAGGAGAGGAATATGCCTCACTAATGGTAGTTGGTGTGTCTTCCACAAGGTACACTATAAAGTCATTACCAAAGGATTTTGCAACCCTCTTTCTCTTGCTCTTTCGAGTGACTATAGTGTCATCCTCCTTAGGGATGTGTACGTGAGGATCCTCAGCATGATCTATAGTAATAGATAGTTCGTGCTCATGGGGAATTAAGTCTCATGACTTGTATCACTAGGTGTATTCTTCACGGGAAACTCATTCTCAAAAAATGTGGCGTCTCTTGATTCCATGATAGTATCAACATACATATCAGGCACATCAGATTTTATAATTAAGAACCTATATCCAGTGCTGTGAAAAGAGTACCCAAGGAATATACAATCAACAGTTTTAGGCCCAAGTGTTGGGGACTTGTTCTCAAATGCTATGAATTAAGAACAAGGCAACACAAATGTCAATGGTTAAAGACCTTCGTCCTTCGAAGCATTATCTCCCTTAGGATATAATGATCTTCAGACGAAGGTCATGAGGGGCATACCTTCATCATTTCAATATATAATGGAAAGTAGAAGCATGAGTTACACATAAAGAATATGAATAAATTCATTAGATCATTTTTCCTCTTGTTGAATAACTATGAATGAACATTAATGATATTGAATTACTTTTGTACCTTCGGCCTGACAGAAAGCAAAAGTCTGAGTGACGTGTGGGTGATTACAAGTCAGCGTGAACAGTACGGTGTTACTGTTCAACTATTTATAGGCACAGGACGCAGCCTGTGTAAAATTACATCCATGCCCTTGACATTTATTATTGACTAAGGTTAATCTATCGAGGACTAGACAACCTTTTCCTTTTTAGGTCGGTTCCATTTTCCGCCGCTAAGCCGAAGCTTCTCCGTTCGTAGCTTCGAAACTGGTTCGTCCTTCGTCCGTGTGCACCTTCATTTCAAGGACGAAAGTTCCTGTGAGTATATTATACTTGGAAAACATGTTAGTCGTGTTTTTGAGGACCTTCGGAAGATGAAGGCCCCTAACACCAAGTTTACGCTTTTTGTTGATTAGCACATTCACTTTAGCCAAGCAACCCCAAGTGCGCAAATATGAGAGATTTAATCTTCTCTTTTCCCATTCCTCAAATTGTGTGATCTCTTTGTTCTTTGTTAGAACTCTGTTCAGGACATGACACGCCGTCAAAATCGCCTCACCCCACCATGCCTTGGATAATCCCGCTGTACTCAACATGGCATTCACCAAATCTGTTAGAGTGCGGTTTTTCCTTTCAGCAATCCCATTGGATTGTGGTGAGAATGGCGGTGTCCTCTCATAAATGATACCATGTTCCACGCAGAACACATCGAACACATTAGAGAAATATTCTCCACCTGGATCGGACCTTAACCGTTTTATTTTCCTCTCAAGTTGGTTCTCAACTTCAGCTTTATAGGTCTTAAAATAATTAAATGCTTCATCTTTTGTTTTTAAGAGATACACATAGCAAAATCTGGTGGAGTCATCTGTAAAAGTGAGAAAGTATCTTTTACCACCTTTGGTTAAAATTCCATTCATCTCGCATAGCTCAGAATGAACAAGTTCTAGAGGTGCCAAATTCCTCGCCTCAGCAGCCTTGTGAGGCTTGCGGGGTTGTTTTGATTCAACACACACATGGCACTTAAACTTTTTGACCAAGTTAAATTTAGGAAATAGATTTAGATTTGCTAATCGCATAAGACAGCCAAAGCTTGCATGACAAAAATGTGAATGCCATAAATCTGACTCATTAGAAATATTAACAGAATCCACCATTTTATTACACACATCATGCAGTGATAAGCGGAACAAGCCTCCGCAGTCATATCCTTTACCAACAAAAGTACCATGTTTCGACACAACACATTTATTTGACTCAAGAACAACTTTGTACCCATCTTGACATAGCATAGAAGCACTAACAAGATTCTTCTTGATAGAGGGCACATGTTGCACGCTCTTCAATGGCACCGTCTTTCCCGAAGTAAACTTCAGAATGACCGTACCAACACCAAGAACATGAGCACGCGACCCATTTCCCATTAACAAGGCGCCAGACCTCCCGACCTGGTAGGAAAAGAACATAGAGACATCAGCACACACATGAATATTTGCACCACTATCCATCCACCACTCAGGTGAATTACAAACTGAAAGAACAAATGGTAAAGAATTACCATACCCAGATGTTCCATCTCCAGTTTCAGTAGTTACAACATTAGCTGATTTCTTGTCCTATGTGAACTTGCGATCAGGGCACTCTCTAGCCCAATGTTGATCACTGCCACAAACAAAGCATCCTCCATTTCCCTTGTTATTGTTGTTGTTCTTCTTTTTAAATTGTGCTGTTTGGACAGATTTATTTGTGTTCTCTTGTTTGTTCTGGTTTTTCTTTTTGTTAAACTTGCGGAAGTTTCTCTTTCGCACCACATTAGCCGTAGAGGTCTCAACACCTTTTCCATTGTCCTTTGTTCTAGCCCTTTCCTCAACATCAAGAGTACCTATGAGCTCTTCCACATTGAACTCTTGTCTCTTATGTTTGAGAGAGGTAGCAAAGTCCTTCCAAGAAGGTGGCAGCTTGGCGATTATACCGCCAGCCACAAACTTGTCAGGCAAAGGACAAGGAAAAAGCTCAAGTTCCTTAGCTAGTGCCTGAAACTCATGACCAGTTCCACTACAGATCGATTCTCAACCATCTTGTAGTCATACAGCGGCTCCATGAGATAAAGCTCGCTACCAGCGTCAGTTACTCCAAACTTTCCAACAAGTGCATCCCACAGTTCTTTCCCTGTAGGAAGGATGATATAGCTTTTCTGGAATTTTGTATCAAGTGCGCTAATCACTGCTCCTCGAAAGAGGTTGTCATTAGCCTTAAACTTAGCCTCATCCTCAGGAGGTAAGTTGGCAGGCTTGCCCTTAGCGACATGATAACAAGACATTGCAGTAAGCCATAATTCCATCTTAGCTTTCCAAATCAAGAAGATTTTACCATCAAAGGGATCAGGCTTTAATTCAGCAGCAAAACCTCTGACAGAAAAATGCCTAAAATTAGGTTTTTGGATTGTTAGAAATATAGGCATTTTCCATATTATTTTAATTCTAGAAATTAAAATTATGATGATGACATATAAAAGATAAATAATCATGAAAATCATGATGTCAAATATATCCATAACAATATGGAACATGAGAACATAAAGCATATGAATCATATAAGCATAATAAGCATATAAACATGGTACATGTATCATGACAGAACAACTGAAAATAAACAGATAGCAACATAAACAACATTACTATAAAATTAAAACAAACAGATATAACATATTACTAGCATGAATAGACATCAGACATGTCATGATATAATATGACAGAACAGATGAGATAAATTCATGGTTACATACGAAATAGTAGAGATGAACATATGTAACATATATAATCTGGAGAATGTAAAACAGTAAGTGAATCGATCATACTCTCCCATGCGCTCCGAGGATCCAGATCCCTGTCCAACTTCTCTTATCATTCTGTACGAGGTGAAGACACCAGGAAGAATAAAATCTTTACCATAAGGATATTCGGGCAGTCGCATAGACGCTCCCTAAAAACCTAATTGTCGATTCCCCGTGCAAGGTCTCGATCGGCAAGGGCTTCGGAGGCACCTGCCCTCTCGCTCCTCTGTGCGCGCAGAGTTACGAGATGGAAATACTTACTTGCGGCTGGACTCGTGGTTCTGCTAAAATTCTCGTACCAAGCGATAGGAGTTCTCCCCTTTTAACCTTTCAACGCTGGAAGGGAAGGTGAAGGGGAAGGGTCGCATGCGGCTGATCAAGAGACGGGCATATGAAAGGTTTAACCCGGAGTTGAAACTGGCGTAGTTAATGAGTGCTAAAAATTAACACAACCACACCACGCCTTGCCCGCTCGCCGCCTGCCTGTCTGCCTACCTGCCTCGCCACGCCACGCCCGACCCGAGCCCGAGCCCGTGCCCGTGCCCGACCCAGCCGGCCGGCGGCAACGCGCACGCGCGCGTGTGGCACACCTGGTTTGTTTCTTAACTTCTCGAATTAAGTGGAATAATTCCCACCATATAAGTCAAGCCAACGACCCTTGGAATTCCAATATGGTACTATTAGTATTGTCCACAATTACACACCAAAGAGTTCTATTGATTAAATTTAAATGGGCCAAGCCCATAAATCCAACAGTTGCTACTTCAGATAGAGTGAAGCCAACTTAAATAGTTCAATTGCCTCCACCTGGTTGAAGCTATTGAGGAGTAAATAGAGAACGCTCGCTCGCCTCGCCTCGCTGGGTGGGGCGGGCAATGGGCGCAGGCGCATGGTGTTGAGCCCCTAAACAGACGGTTGGATGGTCCACGTGCGCGCAGAGCCAATTAGGGTTCCGAGTTTCTTGCTATGGTTGTTAGCTAAATTCGCGGAATTAGCTCAGGAGATTGGTTTGTAAACGGGTCCAGCCCCCCTCCTCTATAAATATAGAGGAATACGGCCGATTAATCATCAACAATCGAATCAATAATCAGTTTATCTTTTGTTTTTACCTTATGCATTAGGAGTAGTTCTAGTTTAGCCTCTCAATCCCTAAATTCTTCACTTCTCTTCGCCTCTACGTCGATTAGAGGTGTCTAGGATGGCCTGCCGATCCTAGACAACCCCTAGAATCTCTCCTCCCTGACGGGGTCCCTCCCGGGAGCGAGATTCAGGCGCCGTCGGCGAACTCCGCCGCCCCTGCACAGGCGCGGACCGTCCGGCCTGTCAGGCAGGGAACTCTAGCCTTGCTCCAGGTCATGGACCATTTGGCCCCTGGTCGTGGACCGTTCGCGCCTGTGCAGAGAGCATCGCCGCTGGTTTTCAACGCAGTGATTGGCGCCCGGATCGGCGCCAACACACTTTTTGGCGACTCCGCTCGGGAAACCACATATAGACCTATCAGATCGGCCCTCAATGGCCGGTTCAAAGGATAGCTCTGAAGTTTCCGCCAGCAATATCATCAAGCCAACATGGGAAACCTTGCCGGCTGACAAATAACTCCAGTTTGAGGAGCACAAGGAGCAGCTGATCCAAGAAGCGAAGGTGAAGTTCCTGGCCAACTTCAAGGTGGACCGAAACAACAAGGTCGTTCGGCAACGGGCGACTGATCTGGCTTCGCTCCGACCCACAATGGATACCCCAATGTAAGTAACACCAATGAGCTCCAATCTCTTAAAGCTTATATAGATGAATAGCGAGAGCAAATGCAACATATCGTAGGGGGTATACAAAAGGATTATAAAAGGCTAGTACATGCGTTTGATAAATCCATTGTTGCAAATTTTTTTTCGCACGAGGTTGAATTGGGGGAAAACACACGTAATTCATCAGCTACAGGTTGTCACGACCAGTCACAACCCCTTTATGGGATGCTGATGGACACATACCCTGAGCAATCACAACCTCCTACGGACATCGACAATAAATTAGCCGATCTGCACATGTCTGGACCGTCCGCATGTAAGCGCGGACCATCTGGGCCAGCAATGGTCGGTCCCATTTTTAATGAGTTACTGAGATATGCGTCCGAGCCGCCACATGTTACACAAGCCCTAAACCACCCAGATAGACCGTTCGCATATGATCACGATGGTCCGCATATCCGACCGGACGGTCCACGTATTCGATCGGACGGTCCGACACAGGGTTGTTTGAGGAGGATTGTTACCTAAATCCTCGCCCGTCCTAGCAACACTTCCCATTGCACTATACAATGTACCAGCCCATTAATACAGAATCCCAAGCCTACGGGGGCGAGTACTTTCCGGCCCCGCCTAGAAGGCCGGAAAGGAATGGTCAATCCTATGAACCATATAGGGCAAATAGTAATGCACTACAGAACTCAAACCAATGGGGGGGAAGACAACAAACTAGTGTCCAAACAACCTCACCTATGATGGGACAAAGAGACAATGGTCTCCCACCGGCTGCTATTGATATAGTAAGGGAAGAAATAGCCAGGGCATTCCGAGATAAGCTCAGAGTAAGCATGGTCCCTGGAGGACAATCATATCGGAGACCTTACGACAGCCGATTTGACCATCACCCATACCCACAGGGAACCAAGATACCCGAATTCACAAAGTTTTTGGGTGACCAAGGAAAGAGCACACATGAACACATCGGCCAGTTTTTGGCGCAATTAGGAGAATTGGCCGACATAGAGGCGTTCCGTGTGCGTTTATTTTCATTATCTTTAACAGGAACCACATTTGCATGGTATGCCATATTACCTCCTAATTCTATTTTGTCATGGGGGGATTTAGGACAAAAATTCCATGATCACTTCTTTTCCGATGACTATGAGTTAGATTTGGTAGACCTAGTGGCCCTGCAACAAGGAAAAGATGAAACGGTTAATGAGTACATCCAGAGGTTCCGGGATACAAGAAATCGATGCTTTCAAATTCATTTGGCAGAAAAACAGCTAGCGGGGTTAGCCTTTAATGGATTGCGATATTATTTAAAAGAAAGATTAGAAGGCATCCAGTTTTTTACGCTCGCACAATTACACCAGAGAGCTTTGGCCTGTGAAAGCCGAAGCAAAGAAACTACCAAAACTACTCGTCACAATGTCCATATAGTAGAGTGCGACCAAAGTAGCTCGGACAACGAATCAATAGAAGTATACGCTGCTGAAATGGTTTGGCCAAAGCAGGCCAAATCTTCGGCTTGTTCCTTCTTATAGTCGGTTCAAAAGAAACGGCAAGAGGAGGTTAAATTTATATTTAATGTTGGCAAATGTGACAAGATATTTGATGAATTGCTCAAAAATGGGAACATTAAAATAAATCATACTGTTCCACCCGCCGACGAACTAAAACGTCGTGCATATTGCAAGTGGCACAACTCGTTCTCTCATGCCACTAATGATTGTAATGTATTCCGACGACAAATCCAATCGACCATTAACGAGGGACGATTGAAATTTTAGGAAATGCAGGTGGACACAGAGCCCTTCATAATAAATGTGATTGATTTCGATGGCAAAAAAGTTCTGATTGGGCCTAGCACGACCGATAAGGGCAAAGGCAAGGAGGTCATCATCAATGACACGCGGAAGGTTGATGAAAATAACAAAACTTCTTGCTGGAAAGTGGTGACAGAAATGACTCCTAATGGAGGGGAGACTTTGAAGGTTACTATCACTACCTCCAACACTGGGGGCAGGCGCAGGTAGGAAACCGGGCGCTAGCCCCTGTTCTACGCATCACGGATAGTCCGACGCATAGACGCGAAAGGTTCGGGACACCGCCAGACAGTCCGGATCATTACAGCGGACGGTCCGGCAACACCCAGGAACCACGACGACCACGTACCTTCAAACCACGACGACCAGAAATAGGTACGTGGAAAACTAATACAATTAAGGCAGTTGGTCGGCTGGTCAAATCTGGTCTGACCTTTGATCAATTATTATCTAAATATGTAAAAAGAAGGTCGGCCTAAGTAACCGGTTAGTGAAGCGACCTCGCTCACCCACTCAGGAGCGACAACAGATAAGACCGATTGGACCATCTCATCAATCGGAAAAGACGGAAGGTCATACTGTCCAGTTAAGACCTAACGTACCTGCATGGACACCTCCACACCCATATCTACCTATGCCATATCAATATGCCTTGAATCAAATGTGGAGCATGCCACCATATCCATTTGGGATGCCACAGTACCCCGCTTGGAGGGCACCCCAAACATTTGTATTCAACAGGTTGGCACCTCCAGTACAAGACCTATTGAGCGCCACTCAATCTGGTCACCAGGCACAAGCCCAACAAGATTGCCAGACCACTCGACCGCAAAGGCCGACCAATCCGACAGGGGGGCATATACCTACAACAACCAAGAGAATGACAAAAAGGGACATCATCAAAATAGGTACAACAGATGTCGTTATACAGGGAAATAATGAAGAGCCGATGATTTTTGGTAAATCGGCCAGTACAAGCAAAGAGAGAGACACGACTGCCATCAAAACAACCGATCCAAAATACTCCATGCCTCTATGGTGCCCATCGGGACTGACACGGTCTCAAAAGCGAAAATTGCAACGCTTAAGAGCAAAGGAGAACCAGGAAAAGGAGGCGGAAAAGATATTCAATGAAACACATCCACAGTACCCGCCACCACAAAAGAGATGGAGGCCAGAGGTCATTGAGGAAAAGCAAACGACCACAAAAATGGAATATAAAGCAACAATTGTGCAACACTCTATAGGTATGGCAGACAGTCCGGATATAAAGGCCGGACAGCCTGCACAAGGCGCGAACCGTCTGCACCACACCAGGACACCTCCAACGATGTGCCAACACCCATGGAGGAGGACAACCCTACTGGGGGAAGACCTGGTTGACTATGAAGCTTCTCCAGAGCACCCGGGTATGGATATAAATGTTATTACATTCTCCGCCGATTGTACTATTGTCGGCAACGATGAACCTATCGTTGCTCAGTTCGACTTTGGTCCTAAAGAGGCCGCCTTCACTAAACCAAAAGAATCGGTAAATCGTTTAAAGCCGCTCTTCGTGCGCGGTCACATTGATGGGATACCTATTGCTAAAATGTTGGTAGACGGGGGGGTGGGGGGGTGGGCAGCCGTAAATCTAATGCCTTATTCATTGTACAGAAAATTAGGTAAACAGGACGACGAACTTGTAAACACCAACATGACCCTCAGTGGCATTGGAACTGATAGTTCGATCAAAGCCAAGGGAGTCACGTCCGTTGAGTTAACCATCGGGACTAAGACCCTTGCTGCTGTATTCTTCATTGCTAATGTAGAAGGAAATTTCAGTCTAATCTTAGGCAGAGATTGGATTCATGCTAATCAATGTGTACCTTCTACGCTACATCAAATGTTACTACAATGGGTGGGCGACGATGTAGAACAAGTACATATTGATGCATCGGCCTGTATTGTCATGGCTGATACCCCTGTACTTTGGACCTATGAGACTGCTATGTGTCTCACAGGAGTAGATTTTTCTGATTATCAATTCATAAGTACAGATAAAAAGGGTTCATTTCTGTAATGCTAGAGCCGATGGAGAATCGGCTGAATCCTAAATAAAGTTTAAATGATGAGTACACACAGAATGAATGAGTCCCTAGTCGTGGACGGTCTGGCCTCTGAGGCCGGATGATCCGGTCTGTCGCAGAACAGTTCGGCTTTTAAGGCTGAGCGACCGCCACAACATAAAACCAGTGTCGCGGACGATCCGGCTCTTGAGACCGAACGGTCCACCATCACACAAAGATCATCTAATTCCTGCATGGAAGACATAATAGAGGAATTTAGAGATCTTGACAAATTAGGACATGGGTTTACGTCGGCCGATCCTTTGGAGGAAATCGATATAGGAGATGGTAAAACTCCAAGGTCGGCTTTTGTGAACAAGACCCTGGAGACCGATCCTAGAGATGAAATGATCGGCCTATTGAAAGAATACTCTGATTGCTTTGCTTGGAGTTACACTGAGATGACAGGATTAAGCCGAGAGATAGTAGAGTATCGACTGCCTATTAAGTCCGGTTTCAAACCTTTCAAGCAGAAAGCTAGAACATTTCGTCCAGACCTACTCCCACGAATAAAGAACGAAATTCACCGGCTGCTAGAAGCTAATTTTATTAGATCTTGCAGATATGCAGAGTGGGTCTCCAATATTGTGCCGGTGGAGAAGAAAGAATCAGGTAAGCTCAGAGTATGCATTGATTTTCGCAATTTGAATAGAGCAACTCTTAAAGATGAATATCACATGCCCATAGCCGACACGTTGATCAATAATGCGTCAGGAAATAGAATTATTAGCTTTCTTGATGGTAATGCCGGATATAATCAGATTTTCATGGCAAAAAAAGATGCGTCTAAAACAGCCTTTATATGTCCAGGCTTCATTGGTTTATGTGAGTAGGTTGTCATGACATTTGGTCTGAAAAATGCTGGTGCTACTTATCAGAGGGCTATGAATTTGATCTTTCACGAGTTATTGGGAAACATTGTGGAAGTCTACATTGATGGTATTGTGGTCAAATCAGCTAAGTTTAGTTCTCATATAGCTGATTTGCGCAAAGCCTTTGATAAAATGCGTCGGTATGGTCTGAAAATGAACCCACGTAAATGAGCTTTTGGAGTGTCGGCTGATAAGTTCTTAGGATTCATCATTCATGAACATGGTATAGAGATAAACCCTGACCGAATTAAATCCATTCAGAATGTGGGACCTCCGACCTGTAAGCTTGAAGTGCAGAAGTTCCTCGGCAAGATAAATTATTTACGGAGGTTTATTTCTAACCTAGCTGGGAAAATTGATGCCTTCACTCCTATCCTTCGGCTTAAAAATGATGCCGAATTCACCTGGGGGCAGAACAACAGGCAGCGTTTGATCTCATCAGAAAGTATTTGTCTTCGGCTCCCGTGTTAAAAGTGCCACAGGTAGGAGTACCGTTCAGATTATACATTGCAGCTGAAGATAAGGTTATTGGAGCTGTCCTGACACAAGAGACCGGAGGAAAGGAGCATGTGGTAACCTACCTAAGTCGGAGGCTGGTGGATGCTGAAACGAGGTACACTTTTATCGAGAAGTTATGCTTATGCCTGTTTTATGCATGCACCAAGTGTAGATGTTATTTACTGTCTAATCATTGCACCATTGTCGGTCAAACCGATGTGATCAAATACATGTTGCAAAACCCGATTATGAGTGGTAGAATTGGTAAATGGGCTTATGCACTCATAGAATATGACTTGGCCTATGAACCATTGAAATCTATGAAAGGCCAGGTCGTAGCAGATTTTATTATAGAACATCGGATTGATGATACTCATAAACTAGACATATCATACCTCACTGTTACTCCCTGTACTTTATATTTTGATGGATCGGTTTGCAATGAAGGACAAGGAATTGGCATCGTGCTTGTTTCACCAAGTAATGTCTCCTTCGACTTCTCTAGCCGATTGAAAACTTATTGCACTAACAATCAAGCCAAATATGAGACCCTTTTGTTTGGCTTGGAACTTTTAAATTGTATGAGAGTAAAACATGTGAAGGCATTTGGTGATTCTTAGATGGTTGTCCAATAGGTATTAGAAGAGTATCAATGTTTTGATGGTACTCTAAACAGCTACCTTGAAAAAATGTTGGGGCATAATCCATTCTTTTGACGAATTCAGCATTCAGCACATCTCTAGAGTTGAGAATCAAAGAGCTAATGTAACACCCGGAATTTGGGGTATAAAATTTCTTTTCTAATATCCACAAAATTTAGGTGTTACCCTCTCCGTTTTTTGTTTTCTTCTCTTTTTTTTAAATAATGGAAGAGTTATTTTGTTACGTATATATATAGGTGTTAGGTGTAGTATACTGAAACCCTAAAAGAGTTTTGATTATTGCATCATGCTGGAGCATCTATTTTTTATGATGATTGTTCTTTGTTGTGCATTCATCTAGATTCATAAGGCATGGTATATTTGGAATTCAAAACTAAAACCAAATTTAAATAGAAAGGGAGGAAAAGAAATAGATAAAGAAAAGAAGAGGAGCATAAAAGAAAAAGCCCAGCATTCTTTTTTTCTCTCCCTAGCCCATCTCGGCGACCCACCTCGCTGCCCCCGCGGCCCAGCAGCGCCCTCCCCTAGCAGCCTGCACGCGCGGCCTGCCCTGTGTCCCCGGCCCATCACGCTCGCGCTCTCGCAGCCCGGCGTGTGCGCAGCCCAGCCGCGCCCCCGCAACCCTAGCGCGTGCGCTGCCCAGCCGCCGCCGCGCCCAGCTCACCCACGCGCGCAACCGCTCGTCCAGCCGCCGGCGCGCTGCTCTCCCTCCGCGTGCTCCTCGCCGCACCCTAGCGCGCGCAGCAGCAGGAGCACCGCCACCTCGCCCAGCCCCGACGCGTGCGTGCTCGCCTAGCCTCGGCGCGTGCGTGCCCTAGTGCTGTCGCCACCGCTGGCTGTGGGGGCCCACCCCGCCCAGGTGGGTCCATGTCGTACTATTCATCCTCCCCAACTGCCCACGCCCACGATCTCCCACTCAAGCACTGGGACGTGCTTATCCCCTCCTCCCACTAGTAGAAAAAGGCTCAAAGCCTGCGGGGACGATATATTTTTACAGGCGGATTCGGTTATCCACCGACTGTGTTATTTCTAGTGGCGGTTCCTTATGAAAACCGCCACTAGAAATCGTATTTCTACTGGTGGTTCCTTAAAAAAACCGCCAGTAGAAATCCATGATTTGTAGTGGCGGTTTTCTTAAGGAACCGCCAGTAGAAATACGATTTCTAGTGGCGGTTTTCTTAAGGAACCGCCACTAGAAATCATTTTTATCCTTAATTTTTCGAGTTTTTCAAACGGCCTCGTATGACAAAACCACCAAAATAAAAGTTGTAGATCTCTAAAAGTTATGAAACTTTGTAGTTGACAACTTTTTTATTTGAACTCATTTCGGTTCTCAAAAATTGAATCTAAGTATGTCAAATTTAAAATTCAAATTTTGCAAACTACCTCGGATGAAAAAAGTGTCAAAATAAAAGTTGTAGAACTTCAAAAGTTATTTATCTTTGTAGTTGACAACTTTTTTATTTGAATTCGTTTAGTGTCTCAAATAAGCAATTTACACTCAAATGGTTGTAATATGTGGAGAAAACAACTACAAACTAGACACAAGACATGTCATAGACGGAGTGGTAGGGAAGGGTACGCGCGAGGGTGAGGTCGACGGTTCGAATACTAACAACCGCGTAGCGCGCGAATTTTGCGCAAAAAATGCCGCGACTTTATTTTTAGAGACGGGTGGGGTGGGGTTTGGCCCCCCTAATAAAAATAAATTTTTAACTATTTTTAAAATATGTTTTATGTTTCCTGGAAACGATTTGCACTGGCGGTTTTATTACGTCGACCGCCAGTGAAAATCGATTTTCACTGGCGGTTTTATTACGCCGACCGCCAGTGAAAATCGATTTTCACTGGCGGTCCTCAGTTACCCGCCTGTAAAAATGATGATTTCTACTGGCCCCTAGCACTGGCGGTTACGAAAAACGCCACTATAAATAGGTTTACAACCGCCACTATAGAACTTCTCTGTACTAGTGTCCTTTCCCAAACTGCCGGCCCCGCTCCCTTCGCCCCTCCCTGTTGGCCGAGCTGCGAGCATGGAGCATGCCCGACGCCGTGCCCTCCTGCCTCTCCAAACCACTCGCGCCCGAGCCCTTTCCTCCGTGCATTAGTGTCGACCAAGCTGCGTCGTCGTACGTCGCCACCCGGGCTCTGGTCGGCCGGTGGGCACCGGAGAAAGGATAGCGTCACCGCTCCTCCGTTGGTGCTGCGTGTGCGCGACGGTGGGGATTGTGTCCCTTCCTCCCTGTCAACCCTTCTCCAACCCCATCATCCCGTGCGAGATCGAGGTCCCGTTCCCAGCCGCTGGTGGCATATGACGTCCGATCGTTCCTGCTGGCTAGCACTGCGCGACCGGCTCTGGCACTCGTCTCCAAGTTTGTAGCAGTGCACAAGCTACTTTCGTGGTTTGTTGTTCTCCTACACGAAGGAGCAGGGATAAATCTTGGATCGACGCTGAGGCTACTAGGCATACCAAGGATTCATCGTTGACATTGGGTGTTCGATTCCAGTTTGGTTGTGCGGAGGCACGTTGTATGACTACCTCCAGATCTGTGTTGCCGATGTGTTGCTCCATCACGACAATAGGAAGGTATCCTTCCCCTATTTTCCTTGTCTTTGTGTTGCTGATATTGTATGTCATGTGATTGGTAAATAAATATGTCAAAAGAAATTAAATTAACTAGTACATACACGTAGTGTAATTTAGGTGGCTCTTCATTTGTGTGACGTAAGAATTAGAGTAAAATGCAAGGATGTTAAGTAATTTCTAGGTGTATGCGTGGTGTGATTAATGTCAACTCGCAGGTTCTGAATTATCACTCGTTTATAATAAACACGATATTTGTTAGTGATCCTCGTGTGTCACGTGCGCTGTTGTGCGCGTTGTTTCGCGGAGGCGCAGCGCGTCGTCAGGGTCCCGACGACATCCGTCTACCCCTAGATGACGTTCGTCTATCCCTAGACGACTCCCGTCTACCTCGTCTATCCCCTGTGCTAATTAATTTCCTATTTAACTGCCGGTCAGTAAACTGAATACTCCATTGGATTAAAATTATGATTTTAGTTAGGCGATTGTAAATATGTGGTAATGTGATTTTAACAATTTAGATGTGGTATTTAATACCTATTTAGTGTTTAGTATAAACACGATGTCTGTTAGCGACTCTCGTGAGTCGTGCGCGTCGTCGCACTATCTACGCGTTGTTCGTACGTGTGGCGCTCGTCGTCGTCGTGTTGTTTGTACGTATAGTTCGTGTGTTATTCTCGTGTTGTCGCGCGTCGTTCGCGCGTGTCACGCGTGCGGTTCGCACGCGTTGTCATACGTCGTTTGCGTGCGTTGCGTGTGCCATTTACACATGTCGTTCGCCTTGCCGCGCATTATTCGCACGTATCTCGCGTGTCGATGACGCGGGTCGCACGACGTCTGCTCGTGGTAATAAATTATTTTTGCTTATAATCACTCATGTTAATAACAATAACTTATCAGGTCACACATTCTAATTAATTTATTTAATGGTTGCTCGACTAATGTTTATTAGATTAGTATTCCAATTAAATTAAATATACAGTTGTCAACTTGCGTTTTTATAAATAAATATTAACATGGTTAATATCGACTTAAATACTTTTTATTTGATACTTGTATAGTTTAAAAACGACATCTAATTAGTTTTTCTCTGCCTATCGCGTGGGCTGTTCCGCATGCGGTGGCCTGCTGTTTCACGTGTCGTTCACGTGCTACTTGTATGTCGTCGTCGTTCGTTCACGCGTTCGCGCCTCACGTATGGTTCGCGTGTTGCCGCGTGCTGTTCGCGCATGTCGTCACGCGTCAGTCGCACATGGTCACGCGTTGTCGTGCGCGCTGTCCGTGTACTCCTTCGCGCGTGCCGTTCAGCACGTGGTGACATGCTGGTTCGCGCGTCGTTCGCGTTGTTTGCGCACGCTGTTTCGGGTGTCGCCAGCATGTTATGCCGCACGTGTCCGCGCGTCGTTTGCACGCTGTCGTGATGTGTTACACATGTATTTCGTCTCGCTCCGCTAATTCGTCCCGCTTAGAGTCACTGATATTTAATTTACTTATTTAACTAAGAATTATTAGTGTGGTCAGCTAATTAAGACTGTGCGATAGCTCTAATTTTATTTTAAATAAATATCGATTAATATAATCAGATCAAACTAAATGTTATGATTAATATTTGTTTAGTGTAGACGTGATAGCTTCTCGACCGTAGTTCCGACTGTCGCGTTTCTTCTTCCTCGCAGAACTCTAGAAGCGCTCTCTATTTTATATTGCTCGCTTTTATAATGTTTTATCTTGTATAGTGTAATGTTCTTATGTGTATATATATATGTTTGTTTGCTTGTGCTTGTTCGTCTTCGCTTCGCGTTGCGAATAGATCGCGATCTGTTTCCGAGCTTTGAGGGATCGAAGATCAAGTGTTGGTGATCAAGTGATCTGGTTCTTCGAGTTCTGCAAAGTTGAAGATCCACATCTGTTTCGTGAAGGCAAGTGTCCTCTGACCTAGTATGTCCCATTTACTTTATAATTCATCAACCCGCATACTATGAACAACCTAAGGATTGACTAGTATTCTGTTTTCCTGTCCTTGTTTACCCTTTGGGAATTGGTTACTATGATTAGTATTATGCTACTGCTTTACTTTAATCAATGAACATGATGATATACAATGATGATACTACGATTTTATTCTGGATATGATGATATACTTATGGCATTTTAGCGGTTTCTCGAGTGCCTCTCCGTAAGGACTGGTTCGTTGGATGACCACCCGGGAAAACAGTGCAACCATGAGGGTGGTATGGTACGCTCTTAGCTAATTAATTAGAGGAACTGAAGTGTAGTTCGTTTCGCCATCGTGCCGTCAATGGGGCTCGGTGTATGCGGCTCGCTCTGCCGAGGGTGGATTGCCCCTTAGGGAGGAGTGCTGTACATTTAGGAAACCTAACGGGCGGCTACAACCTCAGGGAATCTTTGTAAAAGCTTCGTAGTGAATCTTTGGCCATTCACCTCGGGAGTGAATAAGGGTCTTGCAAGCCCGGGCTAGAAAGGGAATCACGCTTGTGGGTAAAGTGCGCAACCTCTGCAAAGTGTTATGAAACTGATATATCAGCCGTGCTCGCAGTTATGAGTGGCCAAGGGAGCTCCATTGATTAGAGACACTTTGATCAGAGATGTTTGGTTTATAGGTGATGACAAGGATGATGGTTTTGATTATGCTTATGGTAATGTTTTCTGGTATTCTTTCCGTTTGGAAAGGGTACTTTTGGGTTAACAACTTGGGTTAATGCTAAAACCTGACTCTCTACTAGTAATAATAACTTGACCAACTAAAAGCAACTGCTTGAGCTTAACCCCACATAAAGCTAGTCCACCTCTGCTAAACGGGACATTTGCTGAGTACGTTGATGTGTACTCACCCTTGCTTTCACAAAACACCAGGTTGCCTTTGGTGCAATCTATGCTCAGGTAAAGAAGAAAGCGTCAAGGTGGATCTCCAAGAGTTCCAGGACTTCAATGAGTTCGAGGATTTGGCTAGCGACCTCCCCCAATCAGCTGCCTATGGTGGATTAATTTACGTTGGCTACATTTCGATTCTGTGTACTTTGATTTATATTATGCAAATGACTCTAGTCTTTAATATTATTACTTACTCTTTATTGTAATTCGAAGCATTGTGCTATGATGAGTCATTTATGTAATCGTTGTGTACGTGAATTTCTGATCCTGGCACGTACATGGTTCGCATTTGGTTTGCCTTCTAAAACTAGGTGTGACATAAGTGGTATCAAAGCCGTGCTGACTGTAGGACCGTTAACCTAGAGTAGCATTGGCCGTTTTAAGGACTTATTGACTATTACTTCACCTCATCCTTGATGCTGCTTCAAAATATTAGTCATATTGACTAATTCTATGTTGTGCTCCTATAAGCCTCCTTGCTAAAAAGTATTTTATTCTAGTATGGTCTATACTTCTCTCAATCTATTAGATCTGACCTCGCTTGCTTGCGACATCTTTGTAGATGCCCCCTAACCATAACTTCTTTTCTTTCGGGATTCTTTCCTTTTCTATCATTAAATTCCTAACCTTTGATAATATCTATTCCATTGGTATTGACATGCTCGTACCCCTAGGTTCTTAAATACTCTTGTTTCAAATACTTGACTCTAAATTTCTACTGCCTACTTAGACATTTCAGTTTATATGTCCATGACCTTCCTGTCTTTTGAGACCCTTTCCTCTTCTGTTGTTAAGTCGCTATCTTTTGACAATTTCTTGTCTCTTGGTATTTGTATGCTCATCTACTTGAAATCTTTCATACTCTCATCTTTTTATGCTTACCTTTATATCCCAAGGTCTGTTTAAGATATTTCATTTTACAAGCCCTTGACCACCCTTGTTTCTTAATGATCCATGAGCATTCATTTTATTTCGCACATCCTTGGTGATCTCGCTAATTCCTCGTAACTTCTCTTGGTAATGAATTTTTACTTCAACCCTTCTGTTGGAACCATGCCTATCTTACCCTTGATTATTCTCTCCACTTCGCCACTTTGCAAGTCTTGCCCTAACTCTGTCCATGGATTATACTTTTCATCATCACCACCTTTATCCTTATCACCTCTATATCTTACATTGAGGTTTATCTTATACCTGCCCTTTAAAATCTCCTCTTTTCCATCTCAATTGAGCATTGTACTGTACCTACTTTTCCCTTGGTCGTATCCTCTTCTTTGTCACTTGCGAGTTTTTAACTCCATCCCTTGCCTACTTGTTTTTGTTATTACCTTTACCTTTCCCATCCCTCGACCATACCTTGGTGATGACATTATGTTTGTTATCTAAAATCTCCAATCTCCTATCCCAATTTGAGAGCGATGTTTTACTTATCCTACCCTTGGCAATATCCTCTTCTTTATCGTGTGAAGGCCTAGACATGACCCCATTCTTTGTTGTACTCATACCATTGGCTATTCAATGCCTTCATCTTTTCTCTCATACCCTTGTCCATTATCGCCTTTGACCCTTGCGTTATAGATATCTTCTACCTAAATGCTTACCTTGAACTTATCCTTTAAAAGCCTCCCCTTTCTTTCGACCAAGTTTGAGAGTTGCGAGTTACCTATCTCTTCCTTGATTTCTTTTCACTTCTTGTCGCCTTACAAGTTTTGTGTTAATTCCATCCCTTGCCGTAGTTTTATTTGCTATCACCCTCACCTTGTCATCCATCGATCTTGCCCTGATACTCATCTTTATTCCTACTCTTCAAAAATCCCCTCTCTTCCACCTCACTTTGAGAGTGGCAATTTACCTATCTAGCCCTTGGACGCACCCTCTCCTTTTTCCATTTGTAGATCCTGTCTTAACTCCATCCTTTATGGTACTTATATCCTTTGTCTTATGCCTATTTACCTCCTCCCCTACATCCTTGTCCGTTATTACCTTTAAAACCCTCGTGATATCTATGCCCTTGCCTTCCTGCTTACCTTGAACCTACCCTTTGGAGCCTCCTCTTTTCCATCCCTGTTCGGGGATAAAGCCTCATCTATTTCATCATTGACTGCTCCCTCTTCTTTGACACCTTGCAAGTTTTGTCTAAAATACATCCTCTGTTTTGTGTTTGCCCATTATCACTTCAACCCTTGTCATCCCTTGATCTTTTACCTTGATGCTTGTCCTGCACCTTCATTTTAAAGCCTCCTTTCCCATTTCGGTTCAAAAGTGTTGTCTTACCCCCAACTCGCTCTTGTTCGTTCCCTTTTCCTCTGTCGCATTGCAAGTCTTAGCTTTTGCTCGATATCAATCTTACCTTCCTAATATCTAGATCTTTCCATGATGCTTATCTTATTCCTACCTTTTGAATCATCATCTTTCCCATCTTGATTTGAGAATGGTGTTTTACCTATCCTGACCTTAGTTGCATTCTCTCCCTGTCGATTACAATCCTTGCTTTAGCCCCATCCTTTATTATGCTCATGTCTCTATCCTGCATGTCTTATTATTCCCCTTGCCTTTCGATGGCCTTAAAGTAGTTTCCACATTGTAAGAAAAGACCACCATTTAATTAAAAGGAACATATAGCAACGAGATGTTTGTTGCTGTGTGCTTATGATGTTTGTCCTTCTGCTATGACTGATTTGCTTCTTTGGTGTAACACCCCTGGTGTTATTGTAACTAAAACTTGAGCATGACATCATAAACATTGGCATTGCATATGTTTGACATACCTAGAGTGCATTCACTAGGTAAAAATTTCAAACAAGTATATTGTTTTTGGTGTTTTGCAAATAGAACCTTAGGTAGGGAACTTAACCCTAAATAAGGATTAAAGGGGTAAAACTTCACCCAAGATGAGAAAACCTAAAGGCTTTAGGGAAAGAGTCATAAAATGTACCCAAAAACAAAGTTGAATCACATTTATACCCCTGGGATACCAAAAATCTCAATTAGAACCCTGGAAAACCCTAAATCCAAACCCTAGGGGCATATGTGCAAAATTAGTCCACTTTTGGACTAAAGTGCAAAAACCAAGTTAAATAAGTATCTTAAGTCATTTGGGTCACAAATGTGTGAATTTGCAAGTTAAACCCTAAGTTTTGGGCTTATTTGCAAAACTCACCTCTTAAGTCCTTTATAATCTAAGTCTGATTTTCAGTGATATTGGCTCAACTTTGGAGCATTGTATCTCTCAAATTCTAGGGTTTTTGCCCTAGGTCACCACATCAAAATTGTAGCCCAATTATAGAAGAACAAGTTTGCTTGAGAGTGCAAGCCATGTTCTTGTGAGAAATTGGAAGATAATCTTACCCAAAGTTGGACTGTCAGGCTGGTATAGACTGAACTTCAGATGGACAGTGACCTTGATCCAGGATTGAGAGCCATTTAGACTAAGATCCAGTGGGAATCTACCTTGGATTGCTATAACAAAGTTGTAGCCGATATGTAGCCTTACAACTTTGATGCAGAGCTTGGGTTATGTTGTCATTCAAAATTGAGAGAAAACTAAGCTTCAAAGTGATCTGTCAGAGTGTCTGAACCTCTTCGCCATGGTATAGTAGACCAAGTGGATCTGGTTGCCAGCGCGGCTGGCTCGTCGCCGGTGAATCGTCGCCGGTGATCGATCCCTTGCTGCGATTCGTGCACCGTGTACAACAGATAAACTTGACCGGGTAAAAATCCGAGTTCATCGTCGGCTTCCTTGATCATTCGCCGCACTTCACCCCCCCCAGTTCATCGTCGGTTGGATGACCTCGTCGCCGATAAGCTACCGCCGTTGCGCACCACGTGTCTCAGCGTGGAACTTCCTCACGGTGACTCACCGGTTGCATGCCCGGCGATCACCGGAGTCACTGCCACGGTGAAAGCCACTTTTCCCCGGATTGAGCTCACCTCCCCTCTCCGGCCGTCCGCACCCCTCGACCAAATTCTTCACCGTCGTTCGATGCGCCTATAAATTGCGTGTGCCACCAGCTCCGTAGGGTAGTAAGCTGTCCAGCCACCACGAATCAGCCCCGG
Organism: Zea luxurians; assembly: GCA_029449295.1. Classification (NCBI taxonomy): domain Eukaryota; kingdom Viridiplantae; phylum Streptophyta; class Magnoliopsida; order Poales; family Poaceae; genus Zea; species Zea luxurians. The sequence continues at coordinate 5,260,510 of JAOPSE010000082.1, read as the reverse complement.
TCATTCACTAAACTCCACGAATTTGGATTTCTCCCCAAAACTGTTTCCGCCACCGTAGGATCAAGGTCACCGCGGCCAGCCCTTTCCAAGTTAGCTCATCGCTCTCTCTCCCTTGTTTGAGCACTATGGTTACTCTACGATGCTTGCCGAGCCACTGAATTGAATTAGGAGACCACCAGTCGCCGGGAACACGACGATCTAGCCGCCATGCTTTCGGTCACCGTGGCCAGAGCTCCGTAGTTAGTCTTAGATGCAATTAGGTTGGGGAAAATGATCAAGGAAGCCCCGATTTCATATCTGTTGCTCGGAGAACCCTGCCGTTGCCCCAAACGGCCGGTCTGCGTGCTCGCCGGAGTTCATCCTCCGCGCGACGCCGTCGGGGACCTTCCCCTGTGAAGGATTAGAAACCTGAGGGGCTTTCGGTAAACCGTCAGCGGCACATAGAAATAGTAAAGAAACTTATTTCCTGATACCCAGAACCCCGAGGGCCCCGGTGCAAAATTGCCGCGCGGGCGCGTACGCGGGCGCGCTTCTGCGTGAAGTTGGGCCGCTCGGGCCAGTTTGAGCCCAATACTGTTGAATATTTTCCTTTTTCTTTTTCAGGAGAACTTTAAAAATATGTAGAAAAATGTAGAAAAATGGTAAAATTGTGAAACCAATTTTCCTAGGCTTCTTATTTTCTCTAGCAATTAATAAAAATAGTTTCATGATTTTTAGTTTAAACAGGGAATCTTAAGGAATTTAAAATAGTTTAAGATAATAGTTCTGGATTTTTGAAAGATAAATGGTAATCCCAAAAATGCTCAAAATTTTTATATGAGCTCCTTGTATTATTTAGAAGCCTTGGGTAGAAATTGGGTTGATTTGGACCTTGTTTGATCACCAAACCCCAAAACCCCCCTGCCCTGTGAACTCCTTTACTGACTCCGGAAACCCTAAGTTCTCGGAGTTCCGTGAAGGAAAATTGTATTCAAGACTTAGATAATAAGTTTATATTATCTTTGCACCCTCATGAGCATTACATGGCATTCATTCTTATACATATGTATGGTTATGATTAGAACACGAAGAAGAAGTGGAAGCCACTGAAGAGCAAGTACCACCACCTTTGGAGACACAGGCTGAGAACTGTTTCTACTTCGATATTTGTGGATCTGAGCCTGACTCACCCATAAACAAAGGCAAGCCCCGGTGCATTTGCCACCCCCCTTGTGTTTTAAAATCTTTCTCACTTGCTTGATGCACTAGGTGATAGGTGTTGTTTGCTTAAACAATTCCTGCATTACTTTCCTTGAATTTGATTACCTTCCTTGAAACCCTGTTTTTATAAAAAGGTTTTTCTATGCTTAGTATTGCTCTAGAAAAGCAAAAGGATTTGTTTTACAAAAGATGTTTGGCAAAGTGGGAAGGTTGTTTTCAAAATAAAACTGGATGGTGAATCTGTCAAAGGCCTTGATGGATTCAACACCAGAAAAGATGTACCTTTGCTAGGTACCAACCTTTGGGGTTAAATGATTAAGCTGAGGCCGGGCGCGTGACTTGCACGAGAAAGAGAGTCTCGGTGTAGTGTCTCCGTCTGAGTCGATTAAGGACCTTGTCGATGTAGGCCTGCTAACCGAGGACCCTTTAACTGGTCACATGCCTCGTCATGGGTAAGCTTTGCCTCGAGTGGACTAAGGCCAGAATAAGATAACACGAAATGGGCGTGGAGCGGTGGCGAGAGTAGCGTGTACCCTCCATGGCAAGAGGCTGGACGGTGGTGTATCTGTGCTCTCGGTTTGCGTGAACCTGATCTGGTCTTAAGAAACTCGGTGGCAGGTTGACATATGCAAGGGTTAAGTGCTACATATGTCATGTGATCGGAGATCCTCAGCTGAGTATAATCGATTCGGATCGCCGTACCTCCGCGGTTATGGAGACTTGGCCACTGACTTACACGTAGCAAGCCAGTGAAGGTGAAAGGTTGATAAGAAATTGGCTAGTGCAGGTCAAGTGATTGAACTAGGGTAGAAAGAACTCTAGCTGCAGGTAATTTTACTTAACCTGACAATAAAATTGGATTTTAAGGATCCACTTTAGTAAGCAATTCTGCAAACAGAGTCTTTGATTATTGAAAGGCCTTACCTTGACTCCCATATAACCAGCATACCCTTGAGAGTCTTTTCCTTAGTCGGGTAAGACTTGCTGAGTAATTCCATACTCAGGGTTTATTCCCTCGTTGTTTTTAGGTGAGGAGACAACAAACTTTTGTTGTTTTTGTACCAAGGTGGTGAAAAGTGAAGATAACCAAGAATGAAGCTGCCGGAGGACCGAGTCCTCCTTAAGAACTTTTATGTAAAGAACTTAATGGGAGGAGCTTTTACCTCCCAGGTATTGTAATAATACTTTTCTGCACTCGCTTATACTCTGGTCTGTATTATATAACTTACTCCTACTTTATAAATAAATGTAAGTTTATGTAATCACTTCCGCATTTCCGCATCTCCGATGAACATATTGTCTGTCAGACGGGTGAAACGTTCCTGGGAAGGTAAGGATAAAGATACCGAACTTGTCAAGTGATTCAGGAACATCTACAGGGTTGTCTGATGTCTGTTGGACAAGGACAACTATAGGTGGGCCTAATGACTTGGGAGGTTCCGTCACAGCTGGTATCGGAGCGTAGCCCTTCTTGGCAGATACTATATAGCATCTTCAAAAGGATTTTCTTAGACTTATCTAGAAAATTTCTTCTCTTCTTACCTAAGCATCTATGAAGAGTTTATTTCAAAGACCAGATAGAAAGAGTGCAATGTACAGAAGGTTGAATCGACTAAGGTTGATTCTGTAATTATTCATGCATCATGCTGAGAATTATACTAATAAATTTTCCCCCTTAGAAAATGCCGCCGCGTACAAGGAAAATGGCGCGAAAACATACTGGACCTATCGGTGTACCTCGACACCAACTTGTCCCACGGGAACAAGATAGCAGTAGTGGGAGCAATGATCCAATCGGTGATCTCAAAGCTCGCGTAAATCAACTTCAAGCAGAGTTACAATGCAGGACCAATTTATGGGTTGCGGATGGTGACCGAATAAATGAACTAAGAAGTTACATCCGCACCCTGCAAGATCAACTAGCTGATCGAGATTTGGCGCTTGATTGGGCAGTACAGTCTCGTTCAGTAGCTTGGGCTAAGGTAGCGAAGGCTCGAGCACGAGTCAACGAACTTAGCGCTGCTATTGACAACTTGCAGGTATATTGCAATACTTTACATGAGGAAGTTCATGTACTGTATTCGCAATTACACCCACATGTTCCTGCGGATCCTATCAGGTCAGAAGCTGGACCCTCGCATAATGCGGGAGAAGCGCTTGGTGGGGAGTTAGACCTTTTTAGGCCCCCTCCTTCTATGAGGCTGGTCGACGTATGGTCTCCCACACCTGACGATGAAGCTGCCAAAAGCAATCAGAAGCAGGAGTAGTAGTATAGCTTGTAGAAATAGAAGTAGTATGTTGTATAATAGGTTGAACTATTGTATAATGGGTAATGTATCCTGTTGTATAACATCGAGTCTGTATCATTACTTTTTATAGTAATGTAAAATGGAAGGTTTCTCTGGCATATTATGTTTACTTCAAATATTCTTTGCCTCAGATGCCTACCAGGACTCGAGGACAGGATGCAGCAGGAACTTCTGGGGGGAGGGATGTTACCCCAAATCCACCTCTGGTTCCTCCCACATTGGCCGAGGCGATTGCCGCCTTGGTGAACGCAACTGCAGACAATACCCGCTTTCTTAGAGAAATGGCGGGCCAACAATTCCAGCAGCAGGGAGGAAGGGGTTATCAGCAAGGCCCCCGTGAAACCACATATCTGGATTTCTCTGAAACCCGTCCACCACTATTTGTCAAGGCTGAGGACCCGTTGGAAGCTGATGAGTGGATACGGGTTATTGAACAAAAATTTGGTCTTCTCCGCTGTTCAGAGACGCAGAAGTCGTTGTTCGCAGCGCAACAACTGCGCGGCCCTGCCAGTACTTGGTTGGGGAATTTTGTGGCTATTCAACCCGCCAACCATCAAGTCACATGGGAAGAATTTAAAGTGGCCTTCCGTGAGCACTACATACCCGAAGGTGTTCTGCATATGAAGCAAGAAGAGTTCATGAAGCTGAAACAAGGAGGAGATTCTGTCAATCAATATCTCAACAAGTTCAATCACCTGTCGCAGTATGCCATTGATCAGGTGAACACTGATTTAAAAAGAAGAACTGCTTTATGAGAGGGCTAAATGATCGATTGCAGAGAAAAATGGCCACCTGCATAGATCTCACGTATGGAAAGACTGTCAGCACAGCCCTATCTGTTGAAGAAAAATATGCAGGTTCCGGGAAGAACAAGGGATTTGGTGGTGAGAAGCCTAATCAGGGCCAGGCAAAGAGGCAACGGTTTGTGATCCGGCCTTCTAGCCAAAATCGTTCTTTTTCTCGACCGCCCTCATTCCCTTTCAAGCAGCCAATCATTATTCGCCCCAACAATGCCCCCACTACCCCAAATCAGCCGGGTGCCCCGGGCACTCGATTCCCTGCTTTGCCCAGCTCCTCAACCGGGTGTTTTAATTGTGGCAAGTCGGGACATTTCATCAAGGATTGCCCATATCCCAAGCAGAATCAATCAAATGCTCAGCAAGGATCTAGGAAATCAACTCAGCCCAAGGGAAATAATGTGGGGAAGAATGCGAAGAAGACGGGGCGGGTATACTATACTCAAGTGGCCACTACACCGGAAGGTGAACCGGTGATGATGGGAATGTTTCTCGTGGCCAGTCACCCTGCAATTATTCTTTTTGATTCTGGTGCTTCGCATACATTTATTAGCAAGACATTTGTGGAGCAACATCACATTTCATGCCATGAATCAAAAGAAGGATTTAAAATTCATTCACCTGGGGGACACATTTTTACTAGAGAAGTGGCCTATCATGTGCCAGTAACAATGGCGGACGGAACTTTCCTGCTAACATGATTGTTCTGAAAGGCCAGGATATAGATGTGATTTTGGGTATGAATTGGTTAACCCAACACAAGGCAATTCTCAACACTGAACTCAGAACCGTCAGGTTGAGCTATAATCAAGAAGAGATTCTTTTATCTATCCCCGTAACCAATCCAGCCAAAGCTTCTGGTAGAATATATGAAGCCATTGTACCGGAGATCAAGGATATTCCGGTAGTATGTGAGTTTCCAGATGTATTTCCGGAAGATTTGCCTGGACTGCCCCCAGAGAGAGATGTAGAATTTGTAATTGAGCTAAAGCCCGGTACGACTCCCATTTCCCGAAGATCGTACCGTATGCCCCCTAATGAGTTGGCGGAATTGAAGATTCAATTACAAGATCTACTGAATAAAGGATTTATCCGGCCAAGCTCGTCTCCATGGGGTTGCCCCGCCATTTTTGTTAAGAAGAAGGATCAAACCTTGCGAATGTGCGTGGATTATCGACCCCTGAATGAGGTCACCATCAAGAACAAGTACCCTCTTCCAAGGATCGACATCTTATTTGATCAACTGACTGGGACGAGGGTATTTTCCAAAATTGATCTCAGGTCGGGCTATCACCAAATCCGTATTCGGCCCGAGGATATACCGAAGACCGCGTTTACTACACGGTATGGTTTATTTGAATATTTGGTAATGTCCTTTGGGCTAACAAATGCTCCTGCCCATTTCACCTATTTGATGAACTCGGTGTTCATGCCCGAGTTGGACAAGTTTGTGGTGGTCTTCATTGATGATATCTTGATATATTCCAAAAATGAAGAGGAGCATGCTCAACATTTGTGGATTGTATTGACACGCTTGAGGGAACATCAGTTGTATGCCAAGTTCAGCAAATGCACGTTCTGGCTGGAGGAAATTCAATTTTTAGGGCACGTGTTATCTGCCAAGGGAATTGCGGTAGATCCTAGCAAAGTCAAGGATATTCTGGAGTGGAAACCCCCAACCACTGTTCACCAAGTCCGGAGTTTTCTTGGACTAGCTGGATATTATCGCAGATTCATACCAGATTTTTCTAAGCTTGTGAAACCAATCACAAGTTTATTGAAGAATGACATTAAATTCAATTGGTCTTCTAAGTGTAATGAAGCCTTTGAGCAATTGAAGACATTATTAACCACTGCTCCGGTATTGGCTCAACCGGACATCACCAAGCCTTTTGATGTATATTGTGATGCGTCAGACAGTGGACTCGGCTGTGTATTAATGCAAGAGGGCCGAGTAATTGCATATGCTTCAAGGCAGTTGCGCCGACATGAGGAGCATTACCCAACTCATGATCTGGAGCTAGCTGCTGTGGTTCATGCCCTAAAAATTTGGCGTCACTATCTGCTGGGAAATATCTGTCATATTTATACAGATCATAAAAGCCTGAAGTATATCTTCACCCAGTCAGAATTAAATATGAGGCAAAGGCGATGGCTTGAGCTTATTAAGGACTATGAACTAGAAATTCATTATCACCCAGGCAAAGCCAATGTTGTGGCAGATGCACTGAGCCGTAAGGTTTCCTGCCACTGTCTTATGGCGAAGACCTCTGACAATACTTTATGTCAAGAGATGGAAAAGCTAAACCTAGGGATGGTCCAACAAGGGACCCTGAATCAGCTAAAGCTTGAGTCAATCATCTTGCAAAGAATAATTGATGCTCAAAAGGATAATGTGGGTATGAAGCACATACGGGAAAAGATAAGGGCTGGAACAGCCAAATGTTTCAAAGAAGATGATCAAGGTGTGATATGGTTCAATGACCGCATAGTAGTGCCGAAAAATGAAGAACTCCGCCAGCAAATTTTAGATGAAGCGCATCTTAGTCGCTATTCTATTCATCCGGGAAGCACTAAGATGTATCATGATCTAAAGCAGCACTACTGGTGGACGAAGATGAAAATTGAAATTGCACGCTATGTGGCTAAGTGTGACACTTGCAGACGTGTCAAAGCCATACACATGAAAACTGCTGGTCCATTACAATCTTTGCCGATCCCAACATGGAAATGGGAAGATATAAGTTTGGACTTTATCGTGGGATTGCCCAGGACTGCAAAAGGGTATGATTCTATCTGGGTTATAATTGATCGGCTTACGAAGATTGCTCACTTTTTACCGGTCAAGACGAATTACCCGGTTACTGTCTATGCCCAACTGTATATTGCTCGTATTCTTAGTCTGCATGGTGTTCCAAAGACCATCGTGTCGGATCGTGGACCTCAATTTGTAGCCAAGTTTTGGGAAGCACTTCACAAATCCTTGGGTACTAAGTTGCTCCATAGTTCGACATATCATCCACAAACCAGTGGACAGACTGAGAGGACTAATCAAATACTCGAAGATATGTTGCGAGCATGTGTTCTGGACTTTTCCCCAAAATGGGATGAATGTTTGCCTTTGCGGAGTTTTCATATAATAACAGCTATCAAGAAAGTATCAAGATGGCACCTTTTGAAGCCTTAAATGGGAGACGGTGTAGAACTCCGCTGAACTGGTCTGAACCTGGAGAAAGGTATTTCTTTAGGCCTGATATAGTGAAGGAGGCCGAGGAAAAGGTTCAGAAAATTATTCATAACATGAAGAAAGCACAAGCCCGTCAGAAGGGTTATGCAGACAAACGGCGAATGCCCTTATATTTTCATGAAGGGGACTATGTCTACCTGAAAGTTTCACCCATGAAGGGAGTATCGCGTTTCAGGGTTAAAGGGAAACTTGCACCCAGATACATTGGTCCATTCCCGGTACTTGAACAATGTGGACCAGTGGCATATCGACTGCAGCTCCCCGAAATTCTGTCTGCTATCCATAATGTGTTCCATGTGTCGCAATTGAAGAAGTGTCTTCGGGTTCCCGATCGAACCATTGAAGTGACAGATGTTGTCCTGGAACCAGATTTAACATACTCGGAACATCCTATTCGAGTTCTGGATCAAAAGGACAGGGTTACCCGGAGAAAGACTCTCAAGTTCTATAAGATACAATGGAACCAACATTCTGAAGAAGAGGCTACATGGGAAACTCAAGACTTTCTAGATAAGAATTTCCCAGGCTTTCTAGCCTCATGTAATTTGTAAAGTATATTTAGTGTTGTAATAAAGAAGTGACCCCCACACCACCCCTGCCTTGTACCAGAAATAAGGGAATAAAGATATGGCACATTTCCTTTTCCATTACTCACCCTAGGACCTTTAATCTCGGGACGAGATTCTTTTATGGGGGAAGGATGTAACACCCCTGGTGTTACTGTAACTAAAACTTGAGCATGACATCATAAACATTGGCATTGCATATGTTTGACATACCTAGAGTGCATTCACTAGGTAAAAATTTCAAACAAGTATATTGTTTTTGGTGTTTTGCAAATAGAACCTTAGGTAGGGAACTTAACCCTAAATAAGGATTAAAGGGGTAAAACTTCACCCAAGATGAGAAAACCTAAAGGCTTTAGGGAAAGAGTCATAAAATGTACCCAAAAACAAAGTTGAATCACATTTATACCCCTGGGATACCAAAAATCTCAATTAGAACCCTGGAAAACCCTAAATCCAAACCCTAGGGGCATATGTGCAAAATTAGTCCACTTTTGGACTAAAGTGCAAAAACCAAGTTAAATAAGTATCTTAAGTCATTTGGGTCACAAATGTGTGAATTTGCAAGTTAAACCCTAAGTTTTGGGCTTATTTGCAAAACTCACCTCTTAAGTCCTTTATAATCTAAGTCTGATTTTCAGTGATATTGGCTCAACTTTGGAGCATTGTATCTCTCAAATTCTAGGGTTTTTGCCCTAGGTCACCACATCAAAATTGTAGCCCAATTATAGGAGAACAAGTTTGCTTGAGAGTGCAAGCCATGTTCTTGTGAGAAATTGGAAGATAATCTTACCCAAAGTTGGACTGTCAGGCTGGTATAGACTGAACTTCAGATGGACAGTGACCTTGATCCAGGATTGAGAGCCATTTAGACTAAGATCCAGTGGGAATCTACCTTGGATTGCTATAACAAAGTTGTAGCCGATATGTAGCCTTACAACTTTGATGCAGAGCTTGGGTTATGTTGTCATTCAAAATTGAGAGAAAACTAAGCTTCAAAGTGATCTGTCAGAGTGTCTGAACCTCTTCGCCATGGTACAGTAGACCAAGTGGATCTGGTTGCCAGCGCGGCTGGCTCGTCGCCGGTGAATCGTCGCCGGTGATCGATCCCTTGCTGCGATTCGTGCACCGTGTACAACAGATAAACTTGACCGGGTAAAAATTCGATACTGGATTGAGCTACGGCTAAGGCCGCCGCACTTCACCCCCCCAGTTCATCATCGTTGGATGACCTCGTCGCCGATAAGCTACCGCCGTTGCGCACCACGTGTCTCAGTGCGGAACTTCCTCGCGGTGACTCACCGGTTGCATGCCCGGCGATCACCGGAGTCACTGCCACGGTGAAAGCCACTTTTCCCCGGATTGAGCTCATCTCCCCTCTCCGGCCGTCCGCACCCCTCGACCAAATTCTTCACCGTCGTTCGATGCGCCTATAAATTGCGTGTGCCACCAGCTCCGTAGGGTAGTAAGCTGTCCAGCCACCACGAATCAGCACCGGTCATTCACTAAACTCCACGAATTTGGATTTCTCCCCAAAACTGTTTCCGCCACCGTAGGATCAAGCTCACCGCGGCCAGCCCTTTCCAGGTTAGCTCGTCGCTCTCTTCCCTTGTTTGAGCACTATGGTTACTCTACGATGCTTGCCGAGCCACTGAATTGAATTAGGAGACCACCAGTGGCCGGGAACACGACAATCTAGCCACCATGCTTTCGGTCACCGTGGCCAGAGCTCCGTAGTTAGTCTTAGATGCAATTAGGTTGGGGAAAATGATCAAGGAAGCCCCGATTTCATATCTGTTGCTCGGAGAACCCTGCCGTTGCCCCAAACGGCCAGTCTGCGTGCTCGCCGGAGTTCATCCTCCGCGCGACGCTGTCGGGGACCTTCCCCTGTGAAGGATTAGAAACCTGAGGGGCTTTCGGTAAACCGTCAGCGGCACATAGAAATAGTAAAGAAACTTATTTCCTGATACCCAAAACCCCGAGGGCCCCGGTGCAAAATTGCCACGCGGGCGCGTACGTGGGCGCGCTTCTGCGTGAAGTTGGGCCGCTCGGGCCAGTTTGAGCCCAATACTGTTGAATATTTTCCTTTTTCTTTTTTAGGAGAACTTTAAAAATATGTAGAAAAATGTAGAAAAATGGTAAAATTGTGAAATCAATTTTCCTAGGCTTCTTATTTTCTCTAGCAATTAATAAAAATAGTTTCATGATTTTTAGTTTAAACAGGGAATTTTAAGGAATTTAAAATAGTTTAAGATAATAGTTCTGGATTTTTAAAAGATAAATGGTAATCCCAAAAATGCTCAAAATTTTTATATGAGCTCGTTGTATTATTTAGAAGCCTTGGGTAGAAATTGGGTTGATTTGGACCTTGTTTGATCACCAAACCCCAAAACCCCCTGCCCTATGAACTCCTTTACTGACTCCGGAAACCCTAAGTTCTCGGAGTTCCGTGAAGGAAAATTGTATTCAAGACTTAGATAATAAGTTTATATTATCTTTGCACCCTCATGAGCATTACATGGCATTCATTCTTATACATATGTATGGTTATGATTAGAACACGAAGAAGAAGTGGAAGCCACTGAAGAGCAAGTACCACCACCTTTGGAAACACAGGCTGAGAACTGTTTCTACTTCGATATTTGTGGATCTGAGCCTGACTCACCCATAAACAAAGGCAAGCCCCGGTGCATTTGCCACCCCCCCTTGTGTTTTAAAATCTTTCTCACTTGCTTGATGCACTAGGTGATAGGTGTTGTTTGCTTAAACAATTCCTGCATTACTTTCCTCGAATTTGATTACCTTCCTTGAAACCCTGTTTTTATAAAAAGGTTTTTCTATGCTTAGTATTGCTCTAGAAAAGCAAAAGGATTTGTTTTACAAAAGATGTTTGGCAAAGTGGGAAGGTTGTTTTCAAAATAAAACTGGATGGTGAATCCGTCAAAGGCCTTGATGGATTCAACATCAGAAAAGATGTACCTCTGCCAGGTACCAACCTTTGGGGTTAAATGATTAAGCTGAGACCGAGCGGGTGACTTGCACGAGAAAGAGAGTCTCGGTGTAGTGTCTCCGTCTGAGTCGATTAAGGACCTTGTCGATGTAGGCCTGCTGACCGAGGACCCTTTAACTGGTCACATGCCTCGTCATGGGTAAGCTTTGCCTCGAGTGGACTAAGGCCAGAATAAGATAACACAAAATGGGCGTGGAGCGGTGGCGAGAGTAGCGTGTACCCTCCGTGGCAAGAGGCTGGACGGTGGTGTATCTGTGCTCTCGGTTTGCGTGAACCTGATCTGGTCTTAAGAAACTCGGTGGCAGGTTGACCTATGCAAGGGTTAAGTGCTACATATGTCGTGTGATCGGAGATCCTCAGCTGAGTATAATCGATTCGGATCGCCGTACCTCCGCGGTTATGGAGACTTGGCCACTGACTTACACGTAGCAAGCCAGTGAAGATGAAAGGTTGATAAGAAATTGGCTAGTGCAGGTCAAGTGATTGAACTAGGGTAGAAAGAACTCTAGCTGCAGGTAATTTTACTTAACCTGACAATAAAATTGGATTTTAAGGATCCACTTTAGTAAGCAATTCTGCAAACAGAGTCTTTGATTATTGAAAGGCCTTACCTTGTCTCCCATATAACCAGCATACCCTTGAGAGTCTTTTCCTTAGTCGGGTAAGACTTGCTGAGTAATTCCATACTCAGGGTTTATTCCCTCGTTGTTTTTAGGTGAGGAGACAACAAACTTTTGTTGTTTTTGTACCAAGGTGGTGAAAAGTGAAGATAACCAAGAATGAAGCTGCCGGAGGACCGGGTCCTCCTTAAGAACTTTTATGTAAAGAACTTAATGGGAGGAGCTTTTACCTCCCAGGTATTGTAATAATACTTTTCTGCACTCGCTTATACTCTGGTCTGTATTATATAACTTACTCCTACTTTATAAATAAATGTAAGTTTATGTAATCACTTCCGCATTTCCGCATCTCCGATGAACATATTGTCTGTCAGACGGGTGAAACGTTCCTGGGAAGGTAAGGATAAAGATACCGAACTTGTCAAGTGATTCAGGAACATCTACAGGGTTGTCTGATGTCTGTTGGACAAGGACAACTGTAGGTGGGCCTAATGACTTGGGAGGTTCTGTCACATTTGGAATGAGTGTTGATGTGTTGTGGCCCTTGGTTCGCAATGGCATCTGTCATAGAGTTAAGTAGTTGGGTTCTCCCCCTGCTCTCTCTAATCCGTCTATACTTACCTTTTCTCGCTATTCTTTCCTCTTACACCTGTCCATTTGGCAATCTCCAACTCCTCCAAATCAGTCAAGATTAGAGTCAACAACATCTTCACCAAGTGCATATCAACGCTCCTGTTAAGGAGGTTAGCCGCTAACCCCAATGAAGACAATGCGATCAACATCAACCAACAAGATCAAAGAGGTGCAACAAAAGCGTGTGTGGGTCCTAACCCACAGGTCCAAGAGATCCTCAAGAATTGCATCGATCGGTCTCAAGCATTTGAAGACCAAAGCAAACAACCCACAAGTTAAAGTTGCCAAAGTCAAAGTCAACTCAAGAAAGCCGTGAACAACCAATAAATCAATCTCATTTTTGTGCTAGCCTCTTCTTGAATCTCGAGGGCGAGATTCCTGTTAAAGGGGGTTAGATCTGTAACACCCAAAATTTGAGGGTATAAAATTTCTTTTCTAATATCCACAAAATTCAGGTGTTACCCTCTCTGTTATTTGTTTTCTTCTCTTTTTTTAAATAATGGGAGAGTTATTTTGTTACGTATATATATAGGTGTTAGGTGTAGTATAGTTAAACCCTAAAAGAGTTTTGATTATTGCATCATGCTGGAGCATCTATTTTTTTATGATGATTGTGCTTTGTTGTGCATTCATCTAGATTCATAAGGGATGGTATATTTGGAATTCAAAACTAAAACCAAATTTAAATAGAAAGGGAGGAAAAGAAATAGATAAAGAAAAGAAGAGGAGCATAAAAGAAAAAGCATAGCATTCTTTTTTCTCTCCCTAGCCCATCTCGGCGGCCCACCTCGCTGCCCCCATGGCCCAGCAGCGCCCTCCCCTGGCAGCCTGCGCGTGCGGCCTGCCCCGTGTCCCCCAGCCCATCCCGCTCGCGCTCTCGTGGCCCAGCGCGCGCAGCCCAGCCGCGCCCCCGCAACCCTAGCGCGTGCGCTGCCCAGCCGCCACCGCGCCCAGCTCGCCCAACGTGCAGCCGCTCGTCCAGCCGCCGACGCGCTGCTCTCCCTCCACGCGCTCCTCACCGCACCCTAGCGCGCACAGCAGCAGGAGCGCTGCCACCTCGCATAGCCCCGGCGCGTACATGCTCGCCTAGCCCCGGCGCGTGCGTGCCCTAGTGCTGTCGCCACCGCTAGCTGTGGGGGCCCACCCCACCCAGGTGGGTCCGCATCGTACTATTCATCCTCCCCAACTGCCCACGCCCACGATCTCCCACTCAAGCACTGGGACGCGCTTATCCCCTCCTCCTTTCCCAAACTACCGGCCCCGCTCCTTTCGCCCCTCCCTGTTGGCCGAGCTGCGAGCATGGAGCACGCCCGACGCGGTGCCCTCCTGCCTCTCCAAACCACTCGCGCCCGAGCCCTTTCCTCCGTGCATTAGTGTCGACCGAGCTGCGTCGTCGTACGTCGCCACCCGGGCTCTGGTCGGCCGGTGGGCACCGGAGAAAGGATAGCGTCACCGCTCCTCCGTTGGTGCTGCGAGCGCACGACGGCAGGGATTGTGTCCCTTCCTCGTTGTCACCCCTTCTCCAACCTCGTCGTCTCGCGCGAGATCGAGGTCCCGTTCCCAGCCGCTGGTGGCATATGACGTCCGATCGTTCCTGCTGGCTAGCACTGCGCGACCGGTGGCCGGCTCTTGCACTCGTCTCCAAGTTTGTAGCAGTGCACAAGCTGCTTTCGTAGTTTGTTGTTCTCCTACACGAAGGAGCAGGGATAAATCCTGGATCGACGCTGAGGCTACTAGGCATACCAAGGATTCATCGTTGACATTGGGTGTTCGATTCCAGTTTGGTTGCGCGGAGGCACGTTGTATGACTACCTCCAGATCTGTGTTGCCGATGTGTTGCTCCATCACGACAATAGGAAGGTATCTTTCCCCTATTTTCCTTGTCTTTGTGTTGCTGATATTGTATGTCATGTGATTGGTAAATAAATATGTCAAAAGAAATTAAATTAACTAGTACATACACATAGTGTAATTTAGGTGGCTCTTCATTTGTGTGACGTAAGAATTAGAGTAAAATGCAAGGTTGTTAAGTAATTTCTAGGTGTATGCGTGGTGTGATTAATGTCAACTCGCAGGTTCTGAATTATCACTCGTTTATAATAAACACGATATTTGTTAGTGATCCTCGTGTGTCACGCGCGCTATTGTGCACGTTGCTTCGCGAACGCGCAATGCGTCGTCAGGGTCCCGACGACATCCGTCTACCCTCTAGACGACGTTTGTCTACCCCTAGATGACTCCCATCTAACCCCCCTCCCCATCTACCTTGTCTATCCCCTGCGCTAATTAATTTCCTATTTAATTGTCAGTCAGTAAACTGAATACTCAATCAGATTAAAATTATAATTTTAGTTAGGCGATTGTGAATATGTGGTAATATGATTTTAACAATTTAGATGTGGTATTTAATACCTATTTAGTGTTTAGTATAAACGCGATGTCTGTTAGCGACTCTCGTGAGTCGTGCCTGTCTTCGCACTGTCTACACGCTGTTCGCACGTGTGGCGCTCGTCGTCGTCGTGTTGTTCGTACGTATAGTTCGTGTGTTATTCTCGTATTGTCGCGCGTCGTTCGCGCGTGTCACGCGTGCGGTTCGCACGCGTTGTCACACGTCGTTTGCGTGCGTTGCGTGTGCCATTTACACATGTCGCTCGCCTTGCCGCGCATTATTCGCACGTATCTCGCGTGTCGATGACGCGGGTCGCACGACGTCTGCTCGTGGTAATAAATTGTTTTTGCTTATAATCACTCATGTTAATAAGAATAACTTATCAAGTCACACATTCTAATTAATTTATTTAATGGTTGCTCGACTAATGCTTATTAGATTAGTATTCTAATTAAATTAAATATACAGTTGTCAACTTGCGTTTTTATAAATAAATATTAACATGGTTAATATCAACTTAAATACTTTTTATTTGATACTTCTATAGTTTAAACACGACATCTAATTAGTTTTTCTCCGCCTGTCGCGTGGGCTGTTCTGCATGTGGTGGCCTGCTGTTTCACGTGTCGTTCGCGTGCTGCTTGTACGTCGTCGTCGTTCGTTCGCGCGTTCGTGCCACACGTATGGTTCGCGTGTTGTCGCGTGCTGTTCGCGCGTGTCGTCACATGTCAGTCGCACATGGTCACGCGTTGTCGTGCACGCTGTCCGTGTACTCCTTCGCGCGTGCCGTTCAGCACGTGGTGACGTGTTGGTTCGCGCGTCGTTTGCGTTGTTTGCGCACGCTGTTTCGGGTGTCGCCAGCATGCTATGCCGCGCGTGTCCGCACGTCGTTTGCACGCTGTCGTGTTGTGTTACACGTGTGTTTCGTCTCGCTCCGCTAATTCGTCCCGTTTAGAGTCACTGATATTTAATTTACTTATTTAACTAAGAATTATTAGTGTGGTCAGCTAATTAAGACTGTGCGATAGCTCTAATTTCATTTTAAATAAATATTGATTAGTATAATCAGATCAAACTAAATGTTATGATTAATATTCGTTTAGTGTAGACGCGATAGCTTCTCGACCATAGTTCCGACTGTCGTTTTTCTTCTTCCTCGCAGAACTGTAGAAGCGCTATCTATTTTATATTGCTCGCTTTTATAATGTTTTATCTTGTATGATGTAATGTTATTATGTGTATATATATGTTTGTTTGCTTGTGCCTGTGTAACACCCCGTGATCCACAAATACCCTAGAATGCTACTGTCGGGGGCCATAATTAGGGGTACCCCCAATGCTCCTTAATCTGGCTGGAAAATATCTTCGGAACAAACCATAAACGACTGATAAAGCGCGGGCTTCGTCTACCAAGGGTTGCGACCTCATCCGAGCCCAGCCTCGGGCAAGGACGGTAGTCTCGGACGGATTCACGCCTCGATCGAGGGTCCCCTCAGTCAGCAGACGCACCCTTGGCTCGCCCGAAGCCCAGCTCGGGTAGACTTTGTCGTGCAGCGACCTCGCCCAAATCGCCTTACCAACCGACCGTATCGCATGCGCATTTAATGCGGGGATCGCCTGACACCTTATCCTGACACGCGCGCCTCAGTCGACAAGGTCGAAGTGACCGCAGTCACTTCGCCCCTTTACTGACCGTTCTGACAGGAGAACAACACTGTTATACCTGCCCAGGCTACTGTGCCAACCACCAGGGTAAAACTGAGTCATGATCTCCCACGAGTTCGGCCTCGAGCGCAACAGGGAGCTCCGCCTCGCCCGACCCCAGGCCTCGGCTTCAGCTTCGGTCTCTGGAGAAGGACTCCGCCTCGCCCGACCTCGGCCTCGGGAGAAGGATTCTGCCTCGCCCGACCGCAGCCTCGGCCTCGGAGGAGTCGCTGCCTCACCCGACCTCGGCCTCGGACCGACTACGCTACAGGGGATACGTCATTACCCTACCCCTAGCTAGCCGCTTCAGGCTTCAAAGGAACAAGACCGGTGTCCCATCTAAGTTACTCCGGTAACAGGTAATGATGGTTCCTCGCGTGCGCCCATGATGTCGGATTACTCCCAACCTCCTATGGAAGCAAGGGAACGTCAGCAGCCTCCATGCCGCACTGCCAGCTATGCTTCTACAGGACTCAAGGCACTTCTCCGACGGCCACGTTGGTACATGTACAGGGCTCAAGTCTCTTCCCCGCCAGCCACGTTAGCACGTAGCAACACCCCCATTGTACAACTGGGCATCTCCTTGTATCTATAAAAGGGGATGTCCAGGGCCTTCCTAAGGCACGGGAAGAAGACGGGGGAAAATGGGGGGGAGATGAAACGTACGCGCTACGTACGAACAGGCGAAGGCAGGCGAGCAGAGGCAGGCAGGGTAGGAGAGACGCGGTAGAGGCAGACTCATATAGCTCACCTCAAGGCCGAACCCTCTCTCTCTCTCTCTCTCTCTCTCGCTCCCTCGCAACACTTGTAACCCCTACTACGAGCACCCCAGTGCAAGATAACATAAGCCTCATTCCCCTCTTGTGTTCCATCTTGCATCAACCCATCTGGACAGGGACACGCAGTAACAAATTCACTAGTTGGTCGAGGGTCCTCGCGGGTCCAAAACACCGACAATTGGCGCGCCAGATAGGGGCCCGCTGCGTGTTAACGAATACTTTCCCGTTGAGTTTCAGATGGGTAGCCTTCAGCAGCCTCTTCAGCCCAGGACGGTGCTCCGCTTCGGAAGTCTCGAGTTCATGTCCCTCGACGGTGGCTATGACATGGTACTGCTCCCTTCGCAGCACGGCAACAACGACGGCCGTCGGCTTGCCCGACAGAGATGAACTTGAGGACGGCGACGACATCCCCATGTGGCGAAAGAGGAACACCTGGGTCAACCCTGCCACCCTCCTCACCGGAGGAGACGGAGATGGGGCAACCGTGGCCAGGCAGGAGGCGGCACCTCATCGACTGTCGAACCAGAGCGAGTCGACGACACTGGCACCCCTGCGGGGGACATGTTGGGTGTTGCCCTCGCACCTGAGACAATGACGGATGTCGCTTCCCCGCAACGTGCCAACCCCAAGAGGACTGATGACGCCAGCACCCTCGCGAAGGACTTGCTGGGCGTTAGCCTCGTACCCGTGATAACGGTGTAGTCTGTCCCTGACGCGACTTTGCCACCGTCCATCGACCAAAAGGTATCGTCCGTTTTCCACCCTGTCCCTTTTAGATTCAGCTTTGACCCACCAAGCGACCTCGCTTCGGTGAGCGTGTTCATGAGGGCATATCCTGACCTTCCGGGGTACCATATGTGGTCAACTTGGGACCGACTGGCCGCCGTCTCAACCTCCGGACCTGCGGGTTCCGAGGAAGAGAACAACCCCGAAGTCAGTTGGGATTTCTCCGAACTCCGTGATCCCAGTACCATGCGCGACTTCATGTCCGCATGTGACCACTGCCTCTCCAGCTGCTCTGATGATGGTCACAACCTTGACGACGAGGGTTGCGACCCAACTCGCGAGTGCTACCACATCGATCAGGAAGATCACGACGGAGAAACCCACCTTGCTATGCAAGGAAGTGACGGCGCCCTTGCACCTGCGCCTCGCGCTGAGATCCCGCGGGAGCTAGCTGTGGTCCAAGTCCCTGCGGGGGGTCAGAACACACAGCTTGAGCAACTCCGCGAGGCACAGGCCAAGCTCGACGAAGAAGCGAGGCGACTTGTGCAGCTCCGACAAGACATAGAGTAGGGGTGGGTAGGCCGGGCACTCGCCGGAGGAGCGCGTCATCAGGCCCAGGACGTCCAGCACCGTATCGTTGACGATGCCAGGACAGGGCTGCCCCCGGCCTTCAGCGGGGCTGGCCAGAACCTAGCCGCAATGGTGATGCTACTTTGAACGATGCCGGAGCCGTCCACCACCGAAGGGCGACGTATCCAGGGCGAGCTCAAGGGCCTCTTGGAAGACGCCGCTGTCCGACAAGCTGGGAGCTCTGCCTCCCGGAGGCAAGGAGACCCCTCGGAGCATCACGCAACGCCCTCCCGACGCATGCAGGACGCCTCGGTCCACACCAGGCGCACACGGGACGGGACGCCTGTGGCCCCAGATCGCCTCAGCGATGATCAGCGCCATCGCGACCGTCGAGCCTGCCTCGAGGAAAAGGTGCGCCGAGGCTACCACCCCAGGCGCGGGGGACGCTACGACAGTGAGGAGGATCGAAGTCCCTCGCCCGAGCCACCAGGTCCGCGAGTCTTCAGCCGGGCCATACGACGAGTGCCGTTCCCGGCCCAATTCCGAGCCCCGACCACCATCACCAAGTACTCGGGGGAGACAAGGCTGGAGTTGTGGCTTGCGGATTATCGGCTGGCATGCTAGTTGGGAGGAGCGGACGATGACAACCTCATCATCCGCAATCTCCCCCTTTTCCTCTCTGACGCTGCCCGGGCCTGGCTAGAGCATCTGCCTCCTGCGCAGATCTCCGACTGGGACGACCTGGTCAAGGCTTTCACTGG
Organism: Zea luxurians; assembly: GCA_029449295.1. Classification (NCBI taxonomy): domain Eukaryota; kingdom Viridiplantae; phylum Streptophyta; class Magnoliopsida; order Poales; family Poaceae; genus Zea; species Zea luxurians. The sequence goes on along the minus strand of JAOPSE010000082.1, from coordinate 5,241,199 downwards.
AAACTTCCAGGGTACGTACGTGCGCCCTGGGAACTCATGGGATCTCCGAAGCTACCGCCAGCAGCCAGGGGAATCCCTGCGAGAGTACATCCGGTGGTTTTCGAAGCAGCGCACCGAGCTGCCCAACATCACCGACTCAGACGTCATCGGGGCATTCCTCGCTGGCACCACTTGTCGAGACCTGGTGAGCAAACTGGGATGCAAGACTCCCACCAAGGCGAGCGAGTTGATGGACATCGCCACCAAGTTCGCCTCTGGTCAGGAGGTGATCTAAGCCATCTTCTGGAAGGACAAGCAGCCTCAGGGAAGACAGAAGGAAGATGCCCCCGAGGCAACCGTCCAGCATGGCACGAAGAAGGCCAAGAAGGCCAAGAAGAAGGCGCAAGCAAAGCGCGACGCCGTTGACGCGGATCTCGTCGCTGCTGCCGAGCACAGGAACCCTCGGAAGCCTCCCGGAGGGGCCAACGCGTTTGACAAGATGCTCAAGGAGTCATGCCCCTATCACAGGGGTCCTGTCAAGCACACCCTTGAGGAGTGCGACATGCTCCGGCGCTACTTCAACAAGGCTGGACCCTCGGCAGAAGGTGGAAAAGACCAAGGCAACAGCAAGAAGGAGGGCGACAAGGAAGAGGAGTTCCCGGAGGTCCACAACTGCTTCATGATCTACGGCGGACAGGTGGCCAACGCCTCGGCTCGGCATCGCAAGCAAGAGCGCCGGGAGGTCTGCTCGGTGAAGGTAGCGGCGTCGGTCTACCTAGACTGGTCCGACAAGCCCATTACCTTCGACCAAGGCGACCACCCCGACTATGTGCTGAGCCCAGGGAGGTACCCTCTCGTCGTCGACCCAATCATCGGCAATGTTAGGCTCTCCAAGGTCCTCATGGATGGAGGCAGCAGCCTCAACATCATCTACGCCGAGACCCTAGAGCTCTTGGGGGTTGATCGGTCCGAGATCCGGCCTGGTGCAGCACCCTTCCACGGGATTGCACCCGGAAAAGCGTATCATGCCCCTCGGACAGATTGACTTGCTCGTCTGCTTCGGAACTCCCTCCAACTTTCGAAAGGAAACCCTCACCTTCGAGGTAGTTGGATTCCGAGGGACCTATCATGCGCCGTGCTACGCCAAGTTCATGGCCATCCCCAACTACACTTACCTCAAGCTCAAGATGCCTGGCCCCAAGGGAGTCATCACCGTCAGACCCACGTACCGCCACGCTTACGAGTGTGACGTGGAATGCGTGGAGTACGCCGAAGCCCTCGCCGAGTCCGAAGCCCTCATCGCCGACCTAGATTGCCTCTCCAAAGAGGCGCCCGACGTGAAGTGGCACGCCGGCAACTTCGAGCCAGCCGAGGCAATTAAGTCTGTCTCTCTCGACCCCAGCGACGACGCCGACAAGAAAGTCAAGATCGGCTCTGAGCTCGACCCCAAATAGGAAGCAATGCTCGTCGACTTTCTCCGGGCAAACGCCGAAGTCTCTGCGTGGAGTCCCTCGGACATGCCGAGCATACCGAGGGATGTCGCCGAGCACTCACTGGACATCTGAGCTGGAGCCCGACCCGTGAAGCAGTCCCTGCGCCGTTTTGATGAAGAAAAGCACAGGGCCATAGGCAAGGAGGTCCACAAGCTGATGGCTGCAGGGTTCATCAAAGAGGTATTCCATCCCGAATGGTTAGCTAACCTTGTGCTTGTAAAGAAAAAAGGTGGGAAATGGAGGATGTGCGTAGACTACACTGGGTTAAACAAAGCATGTCCAAAGGTTCCCTACCCTTTGCCTCGCATTGATCAAATTGTGGACTCCACTGCTGGGTGCGAAACCCTGTCTTTCCTTGACGCCTATTTAGGTTATTACCAAATCAAGATGAAAGAGTCCGACCAGCTCGCGACTTCTTTTATCACACCTTTTGGCATGTATTGTTATACTACTATGCCATTTGGCTTGAGGAATGCAGGTGCAACCTACCAAAGGTGCATGAACCATGTGTTCGGGGAGCACATCGGCAGAACGGTCGAGGCTTATGTCGATGACATCGTTGTCAAGACGAGGAAAGCCTCCGACCTCCTCTCCGACCATGAAGTAACTTTCGAGTGCCTGCGTGCAAAGGGCGTGAAACTCAACCCCGAGAAGTGTGTCTTCGGAGTCCCCCGAGGCATGCTCCTAGGGTTCATCGTCTTCGAACGGGGCATCGAGGCCAACCCGGAGAAAATTGCGGCCATCACCAACATGGGGCCCATCAAAGATTTGAAAGGAGTACAAAGGGTCATGGGATGCCTTGCGGCTCTGAGCCGCTTCATCTCGTGCCTCGGCGAGAAAGGATTGCCCTTGTACCGCCTCTTATGGAAGGCTGAGCACTTCACTTGGACTCTCGAGGCCGAGGAAGCCCTCGGAAACTTAAAGGTGCTCCTTACTAATGTGCCCATCTTGGTGCCCCCGCTGCGGAAGAAGCCCTCTTGATCGACGTAGCCGCAACCACTCAGGTGGTCAGCGCCGCGATCGTAGTCGAGAGACGAGAAGAGGGGCGTGCACTGCTCATCCAGAGGCCGGTCTACTTCATCAGCGAGGTGCTATCCGAGACCAAGATCCGCTACCCACAAATCCAGAAGCTATTGTACGCAGTGATTCTGACACGGCGGAAGCTGCAACACTACTTCGAGTCTCATCCGGTTACTGTGGTGTCATCTTTCCCCCTGGGAGAGATCATCCAGTGCCGAGAGGCCTCGGGTAGGATAGCAAAATGGGCAGTGGAACTCATGGGCGAAACACTTTCATTCGCTCCTCGGAAGGCCATAAAATCCCAAATCTTGGCTGACTTCCTGGCTGAATGGACTGACACCCAGTTGCCAACGGCCCCAATCCAGCCCAAACTTTAGACCATGTACTTCGATGGGTCGCTTATGAAAACAGGAGCAGGTGCTGGCTTGCTCTTCATCTCGCCCCTCGGGAAGCATGTGCGCTACGTACTGCGCCTCCATTTCCCAGCGTCAAACAACGTGGCCGAGTATGAGGCCTTGGTTAATGGACTGTGCATCGCCGTCGAGCTAGGGGTTCGGCGCCTCGACGCTCGTGGCGACTCGCAGCTCGTTATTGACTAGGTCATGAAGAACTCCCACTGCCGCGATCGAAAAATGGAGGCCTACTGTGACGAAGTTCGACGCTTGGAAGACAAGTTCTATGGGCTAGAGCTCAACCATGTTGCTCGACGATACAATGAGACTGCGGATGAGCTGGCAAAAATAGCCTCGGGGCGAACGACAGTTCCCCCGGACGTCTTCTCCAGGGACATATATCAACCATCCGTCAAACTCGACGACACGCCCGAACCACAGGAGACCTCGGCCCAGCCCGAGGTACCCTCGGCCCAGCCCGAGGTACCCTCGGCCGCCGAGGATGAGGCCTTGCGCATCGAGGGAGAGCGGGATGGGGTTGCGCAAAATCAAAACTGGTAGACCCCGTACCTGGAATACCTCCTCCGAGGAGAGCTGCCCCTCGACAAGACCGAAGCTCGGCGACTGGCTCGACGCGCCAAGTCGTTCGTTTTACTGGGTGATGAAAAAGAGTTATACCACCGCAGCCCCTCGGGCATCCTCCAACGATGCATATCCATCGCCCAAGGACAAGAGCTGTTACAAGAAATACACTCGAAGCCTTGCGGTTACCATGCAGCGCCTCGGGCCCTTGTGGGAAACGCTTTCTGACAAGGTTTCTAATGGCCAACCGCGGTGGCCGACACCACTAGGATTGTACGCTCCTGCCGAGGGTGTCAATTCTACGCGAGACAGACGCACCTGCCCGCTCAAGCCCTGCAGACAATACCCATCACTTGGCCATTTGCCGTCTGGGGTCTGGACCTCGTCGGTCCCTTGCAGAAGGCACCTAGGGGCTTCAAGCACCTGCTGGTCGCCATCGACAAATTCTCCAAGTGGATCGAGGTCCGACCCTTAACCAGCATCGGGTCCGAGCAGGCGGTGGCGTTCTTCACAAATATCATCCATCGCTTTGGGGTCCCGAACTCCATCATCACTGACAATGGCACGCAGTTCACTGGGAAAAAGTTCCTAGACTTCTGCAAGGACCACCACATCCGTGTGGACTGGGCCGCCGTAGCTCACCCAATGAAAAATGGGCAGGTGGAGCGCGCCAACGGTATGATTTTGCAGGGACTAAAACCGAGGATCTACAACGACCTCAACAAGTTTGGCAAGCGGTGGATAAAAGAACTACCCTCGGTGGTTTGGAGTCTGAGGACGACGTCGAGCCGGGCCACGGGCTTCTCGCCGTTTTTCCTAGTCTATGGGGCCGAGGCTATCTTACCCACGGACATGGAATACGAATCCCCGAGGACAAAGGCTTACGACGACCAAAGCAACCAGACCAGCCAAGAGAATTCATTGGACCAGCTGGAAGAGGCTCGGGACGTGGTCTTACTACACTCGGCGCGGTATCAGCAGTCTCTGCGACACTACCACCACCGAAGGGTTCGGCCCCGAGGCTTCCAAGTGGGAGACTTGGTACTTCGGCTGCGACAAGACGCCCGAGGGCACCACAAACTTACTCCTCCCTGGGAAGGGCCGTTCATCATTGCCAAGATTTTGAAGCCCGAGACATACAAGCTGGCCAACGATCAAGGCGAGGTCTACAACAACGCTTGGAACATCGAACAACTACGTCGCTTTTACCCTTAAAATGTTTCAAGTCATTCATGTACCTCGCTTTCTTTACATGCATCAATAAAGTCTAACCATCAAGGAAGGATCGACCTTGCCTTGGCAAAGCCTGACCCTCCCTCGGGGGCTAGAAGGGGGGAACCCCCTCCGTGTCAAAATTTTCCTCGGAAAAGTCTTTACTAGAACGTCTTTTCGCGCTTTTCGACTGCGTCGATAACAGAATCCTAATGACGAGCAAGAGAGACCTTGAGCGGCAAGGCCGACCGAGCCGAGGGACTCCTACGCCTCCAGGATACAGATACCTCACTCATCACCTTCCGCGAAAGGTAGCTCACGCTCGAATAAGCGATTCTGCTACCGAACAAGTCCTAACGCTCGAAAACTTTTCTACCAAAACGACTTTTTGTGCTTTTCGACTATATCGATAACGGAATCCTAAAAACAACGAGAGAACACGTAAGCGGAAAGGCCTATCGATCTGAGGGACTCCTACGCCTCCGGGATACGGATACCTCACTCATCACCTTCCGCAAAAAGTAACTCACGCTCGGATAAGCGATTCTGCTACCGAACAAGTCCTAACGCACGAAACAAGAGGAAAGAAAACGCAGCTTTATAATCCGACGATTAAAATGTTTAGGCCTCAGTGGCCGCAACAAACATACGCATACTTAAAACAAACTATTCCTGCAGGATCAGACATCGGCAGGGGGAGGGGCGGCACCCTCGGCGTCGTTTCCACCCTCGGCAGAATCTGGCCTGGCCTCGGACGGTGACACGGGCGAAAGGATCTCCACCACGAAGGAGGAAGCCAGCGCCGCGCTTGGGCCCTCGACAGTCGCGTCAAGCCTCTAGACCTCGGCTAAGACAGCCTCCTCTTCATCGGGTAAGCAGTACCCCTCGCTGACCCGCTCTAGATCCACGTCGTAGTGGGAGGCGAGCACGGCGAAGGCCCACCTAACGCCGTGGTGCAGCGCCCCACAGAGTCTGCTGCACACATGGTCGCCCAAGGCCCGCAGATGACTCTTGGGGGAGCTACCCGAGGGGACGTCGTCGAGGCCAAAGGCCTGGCAGAAAGCCGAGATGGCCCCAGACATGGCCACACGATCGGCCTCCTTCTGCTCAGCCGCCTGGGCAAGCGCCTTGCAGTTCTTGACGGACTCGTTAAGAGCCGTCTCGAACCCTGCAGACAGCAGGACAACATTCTTCAGACGCAAGGAGAAGAATGGAGACATAAACAAAGTCACAGAGCGGGCTAAAACATACCTTCGGCCCGGGCACGCCGCTGCGAGGCCATGGCTCGGGCAGACCCAACGACCACAGCCAGGCCCTTCGCAAGGGTCCCAGCCCGAGCGGTCTCCTCAGGTCTAGAAAGAAGGGAAGAAGGGGGAAACCCCCTCTGCCTCAAAATTTTCCTCGAAAAGGTTTTCCGCCAAAACAACTTTCATGCCTTTTGACTGCGTCGATAACGGAATCCTAATGATGAGCGAGAGAAACCTTGAACGGCAAGGCCGACCGAGCCGAGGGACTCCTACGCCTCCGGGATACGGATACCTCACTCATCACCTTCCGCGAAAGGTAGCTCATGCTCGGATAAGTGATTCTGCTACCGACGAACAAGTCCTAATGCTCGAAACAAGAGGAAAGAGGCATGGCTTTATACCCAAATGTTTAGGCCTCAGCAGCCACAAAGAACAAACACACGTACTTGGGGTAACAATGGTACCTAGACTTAGACGTCGGCAGCGCCCTCGGCAGTTGTCCCGACCTACGGCAGATGTCTTAGTACTTAAAGCTATTACATCTCGCTCTCAAGAAGGTACCATTACAAACGGGACTCCGGGTCCATTCCCGCAAGAATGAACAACCTCCACACCAGAAGGCCTGCGGGATAACAAACCCCAAGTGGCTCGCCGGCAACCACTGCACCAGCAGCGCGACAACGACCTCTGCCTCGGGCGGCTAGACAGCAGCAGCAATGGCCTCAGGGCAAACGCCACTGCTGAAAGGCCCTTGTTCTTGTCCTCTCACGGGGGATGAGAACCAGCCATTAAAGCCAAAGAGCCGGAGGTCCGGAGCGCAGGTGGCACCGACGGTCTCGTCGGCGGAGGCAACCGCTTCGGTAGAGGAAGCCTCACCTATGGCGACCACCACCTCAGCACCGACGATGGCAGCCACCTGCGCACGGCACGACCGTCGCTCGGGTGGAGGACGAACAGCTACACCCTGACCAGGCAGCAGCAGTTCGCCTTCCCCCGCATAGCTGGAGGACGTCTCCTCCACAGGGCTGGAGGATGCCCTTCTCCCCCGAATGCTGGAGGAAGAAGCGGGTCACCGGCCCACATGGAGACGGGCCCCAACTCGGCGCGCCCTCCTCCCCAGCCCGGATGATGAACATCCTTGAAGCTGAGGGCGGGGCGGAGGCCGCAGCTCGGCTTGCTTCTCCCCACCACAAGGCTGGTGATCATCCCTATGGATGACCATTGGTGAGGGACTGCAGCCGGGCTGCATGATGAAAATCCTTGAAGCCAAGCGATGACTAACGAGCGCCAACTCCCACGAGGCCGTGCTCCTCCAATAGCAGCAAGAAGAAGGCAAGACCACCGGCATTGCCACGGGCGCAAGCTCTCCGGCGGTGAAGTCGCCAGAAGACATCGGCACACCTCATCTGGAGGCCCGGAAGGCGGAGGGGCGCGATGAAGTCGAGAGGAGCAAGGCATGGCTACCGCCCAGGGGGTCGATCCCTTTTTAAAGGCAGATCTCCTCACTCGCACCCCCAAGCGTCATGGGCAAAGTCTCCACCGACGTGCGCCAGGGTTCCCACCTCACGACACGGGGGCTAGGTCCCACACGTCATGCGAGCTGACCCGAAACGCGAAGAAGGCAAACCGCTGCACGCGAAGCACATAACCGCCCCGCGGTTATAAGCATTCTCTCATCCTCGCCGAAACCAGCGGTCGAAAGGGCGGAGCGCCGCGCAAGAAGCATGCAGCCACACTACGGTTGTGCACCCTTTCAGCTTCGCCGCATCCAGCGGTCCAGCCTGGAGGCCCGGTCCCACATGTCATGTAACCGGCGCGCCAGTCACTACGTGCGAGGAAACCGCACCGCCACTTGCGCCAATGCTGCGTCTTCTCGACTGCAGAACCAGCACAGCGACTCAAGGCAGCGCTGCGCATGACCCAACAGTGCCCATTAAGTGCGACGATCACGGGTCACTCAGCCGCGGAGATAGGCACGACGGTCGATATGATCAGAGGCAGTTGCAGCAACAGGCGTGCGGAAGCAGCGGTCCAATCACCTATAGGTTCGCATCCTCTCCCGAAACGGCAGGGGAGCCCTCTCCCACAGCATAAAAGACGACGCGCCCGTGTTCTGTTCCTCGAACGACTTGCGCACGCGCAACAGACGCCCCGCGAATCGCCCGTCCCATCGCATTAACTCCTTGGCAGGACAAGCGACACCTCTGGCAGGCGAAGCAGGCGCCGTTTCGTCTCCGTCATGATGACCGCGTCAAAAAAGGTGTGCCACATTATTTAAATTCATATCCTTTTTCTTTTCCTCTCTCTCTCTCTCTTGCCACAGGGACCGGGAAAGGGGATATTTCGAAAAAGGATCCTTCCCAGCAAAGGAAACGGGCCCCGAGCCCTCCTACTGATCAGGGGTTCGAAGGTTGTGCCCTCTGGGGTTCGACAACCGCCCAGAGCACTCGGTCTCCGAGCCCGCTACTAATCAGGGGTTTGATGGCTGGCCCCTCGGAAGGGTTCGACAGCCGCCCCAGAGCACGCAAAGTCAGGGATGACCCTGGGTACGTCCGTTACATGGCCGAGGCTCGGGCTACGCTCCCGAGGTACCCTAGGATATTTCCGAGACCAGCGGGAGCGATTTGTAATGGAATCCCACCGGAGGGAGGCACCGAGCCCTCGGACCCTATCGAATGGGTCCGGGTCCAGCAAATCACCTGCAGGTACTTTTGGAGCGCGCCTCTGGGCCACTAGCCGACCCTTATCGAACGGGGCTCGGGCGTCCACTCGGATCACTCGTTAGCAACTCACTGGAAACACCGTGTTCGGTGCCCTCCGAGGGTAACACGGTGTTTCCCCCCTTCCTCCTTGCGGAAAGGTGACGAAGGGGCGTACAATGAAAGTCGAGACGGTCCTTGATCGTCCTCTCGCTCCGTGCAGAGGCTCGGGGGCTGCTCTCGCACCAGGCTACGGCCAAACCGTTGACCACGTCAACAAACCAGCTTGAAAACTCGGAGCCTGACCGTGCACCCGGGCTGCGGCCAGGCCGCATGAGGGAACAACGAGGCTGACCGAGGCATCACAAAAAGGATTAAGACCTCAGAGGAGTCAAACCGCTCCTCCGAGGCCTCGGGGGCTACACCCGGCGGGTGCGCTCGCGCGCACCCACCGGAACAAAATATAACCGAGAAGGGCCGGTCCCCTTGCAAAAAATCCGACAGAACCTCCAAGCGAGTACCTACACTCCCTTGAAGGCTCGGGGGCTACTGTCGGGGGCCGTAATTAGGAATACCCCCAATGCTCCTTAATCCGGCTGGAAAACATCTTCGGAACAAACCATAAACGACTGATAAAGCGCGGGCTTTGTCTACCAAGGGACGCGACCTCATCCGAGCCCAACCTCGGGCAAGGATGGTAGTCCCGGACGGATTCACGCCTCGACCGAGGGTCCCCTCAGTCAGCAGACGCACCCTCGGCTCGCCTAAAGCCTAGCTCGGGCAAACTTTGTTGTGCAGCGACCTCGCCCAAATCGCCTTACCAACCGACCGTATCGCATGTGCATTTAATGCGGGGATCGCCTGAAACCTTATCCTGACACGCGCGCCTCAGTCGGCAAGGTCGAAGTGACCGCAGTCACTGTAGGAAACAGGTGACGCCTAAGAGGGGGGGGGTGAATTAGGACTTCTAAAACTTTTACTAAACTAGGCCACAATTAAATCCCTAGAGCAAAACCTATGCAAATAATCAAAACTAGAATGTGCAAAGAAGGTTTTGTCTAAGTGTTGCTATCTCTACCGAAAGGCTAAGTTTCAATCTACACTAAATAAGTATGACTACAAGATTGAAACTTAAATGCTTAATATAAATGCGGAATGTAAAGAGCTAAGTAGAGAAGCAAACTCTCGTGGATGACGCCGGTATTTTTACCGAGGTATCCGGAACCACGCAAGGTCCCGACTAATCCTCGTTGGTGCCCCTACGCAAAGGGAAGCCCATGCGAGGGCCAAGCACCATGGTCGAGTAACTCCGTAGAGAGCTGCGGGCCTTCTCCACGCGCAAGTGGTGCTCCGCTTCCGGCTCCTCTCGGACGCTCCCCGCCGTCTCCACTATCGAGCTTTCGGCCGAAACGCCGCGGGCCTCGTTCCCTCTGGTACACGGTGGCGGCCGTGACACAAACGCGGTTGTCACGGTCTCGCAAGACTCTCGCCCCACTCGGTACAATCACAACGACTCACGCAAGAGCCGAGGGGTTGTGAGGTTTATCTAAACTCACTCAACAATCTAGGGTTCACCTAGAGCAAGCGCTAAAGCGGTCTAACTAACCTAAGCACTTCGCAAAGCACCTACGCTAATCACCGAGTGATTCTATTAAGCACTTGGGTGTTTGAGCTCTTGGAAATGTGCACTATATGCCTTAGTATGTTGCTTGGGCTCTCACACTTGAGAATGGCCGGTTGGGGTGGTATTTATAGCCTCCACACCCCCAACTAGCCGTTGGACAGAAAGCAGCAGCTTTCTGTCGTCGGGTGCACCGGACAGTCCGGTGCACCACCGGACACTGCACAGTAGATGTCCGGTGCACGCCACGTCAGCCGACCGTTGGCGCCTGTAGCAGTCGACCGTTGGATCCGACCGTTGCCGTCTGCCCGTTGGCACACCGGACAGTCCGGTGCTACAGCCAGAGAGCGCCTGTCTGCGGCCTCTCTGCGCAGACTGTCCGGTGCCTCACCGGACAGTCCGGTGCACACCGGACACCAATGTCCGGTGCGCCACCAGGCGCTGGCTGACAGCCCTTATCTTGGATTTCTTCGCTGATTTCTTCAGGCTTCTTTGTTCTTGAGTATTGGACTCCTATGTATCTTTTTATGTCTTCTTTTGAGGTGTTGCATCCTCATTGCCTTGGTCCAATTCTCTTCGCATCCTGTGAACTACAAACACAAACACTAGAAAACTTATTAGTTCACGGATTGTGTTGTTCATCAAACACCAAAACTCAATTAGCCAAATGGCCCGGGGTCCATTTTCCTTACAATCTCCCCCTTTTTGGTGATTGATGACAACACAACCAAAGCAAGCAAATAATACAAGTATTTGAATGAAAATATGCATTTTACTTGCTAAGATGCATGATTGTCCCCACAATGTGATATTATGGACTTAAGCCTCCCCCTAACTCCATAATTCACTTACTTCCTATTTTTGGACCAAATAACCAAAACCACTTGAAAAGCCATTTGTAGATATAAAATTTTAAATTGGTGGTGTTTGGTGTTTGATAAAGTTTTCATTGCTTTGGTCCCTTTGGCATCAACCACCGAAAAGGAAGACATTAAAAGCATGTAGGAAGTAAATAACAGCTTGCCCTCAACAAGAATTTTATCAAATGATACCACTAGAAGGATATTAAATTAAACCATATGAATGATATCAGTTGAAAGGATTACTCCCCCTAAATGAGTGTTCTCTTTAGAAAGAAGTTTCTCCCCCTTTTTAGAGATGAAGAAATACTCCCCCTGACAGAGATCCTCTACTTAGGAAAAAGCATGTGAAAATTAGAGGTGCAAGACATGATTTGAAAAGACTGACTTCCCTTATGCATAGGTAACAGAATATGAGTTAACTACTTATGCATTTTTGGCAACACGGAAGCATATGATATGAAATATAGTCTAATCAAATATTGGAGAAGACATGTAAATGATACTGAATGTAGTCTCAAAAGATACCAATTGGAGATCAATGGCGAGCTTGAGAGACATGAGAGTTCTTGGAGATTTTGCAGTGGAAGATTGTTGTCTTTCTCCGGGGACTTCATTTTCCTTACAATGAGACTATCACATGAAATAGACTTGAAAAGGTGTTAGTCTCAAAGTGTTAGATTATAGAGTAACCTCCCCCTAAAGGTGTGCATACAAGTTTTGAATACTTGTAGGAGACACGCACTTTGATTTGATATCAAGAGGGGCAAATTATCCATAATCCAAACTTTGGCACATATAAGTTAAATGATACAATTTGTAGAAATCAAAATTTTCAATTGATGCATCATTTACTATGGAATGATATAGAAGCTATGTGCCGTGCTTAAATAAACATTTTAAGCCATGTAGGTTTGCTTAAGTATATGAATTAAAACCAAGCAATCCTACCATATGATTTACCTAGTATGCATGATTTTAAACAAAAGTACATAACAAATGTAATACTAGGCAAGAGAGGTAAACTAGATAAAAGATAAATAGATACGCATATCTAAAGACGAAGAATACAATAAAGCTAGTTACCTTAGTCATGGGTGGAAAATTTGGGTCCAAAATTTTCACTAACACACTTGGCAATTAACTTGATCCAATATGATGTATCCCATGATATACATCCCAAATTTGCTAAGTCTCCAAATTTCCCGCAGCCTTTGGTCCACTCACTTCCCTTTCGGGATCCAAACTTTCTTGGTGCTTTTCATGGTTGAAATTATCTCCTTTGGCACCCAGATGCGTTTGGCCCCCTTTCCTTTGTTGGCCTGCCTGTTGGCCTTGATTGCTATCACCTTTCCGTTCTTTTTCTTCTTGATCAAATATGGTGTAGCATCCTTTTTGTTCACCTTTTTGATGTAGGTGTTGGAGATTTTGCTTGATGGCTTTTGCTTGAGCTTTTGCCTTTGTTTATCCCCGGTCATCGCCTTGCATTGGAAAGACTTATGGCCTTCCATGTGGCATAGCCTACAAATCACAGTTTCTCCCTCTACAGGCTTGTTCACTCCCGAAGTGGTGTTATCCTGTGGAGGTCAGATTTGTTTGGCTTTGCCTTTCTTGTCATACAAAGCCTTGCCAAGGCGAGCCACTTCTTGCTTTAATTGTTCATTTTCCTTTGCAACCTCATCCGAACATGTCTCTACAACAATATTCTCAACAACGACTTGGTTGCAGGGGTTAGAATCGTCAATTAAATCAAAGCAGGAAGTAGAAGCATCTTTCTTAATTATTTCAGGTATTTCAACTAAAGATGCTGCTGGGGTGCTACCAATGTTTTCTAGCTTAGTAGTTAGCTCATTATTGTGTATGCTAAGAATTTCCATTTTCTCTAGCAAATTTTCAATAGCTTCTTGGGAGCTAGCTAACTTAGCCTTAAGTTTTTCATTCTTCTTAATAAGGTTGTCATCGGTAGCAGTGGATGGAGCACTAGATTCTAATAGCTCAATTTTAGTTGTTAGCTCACTATTTAAGTTTGCAAAAGTTTCAAATTTTTCTAGCAAACCTTTGTAATCATTTTGAGAGCTAACCAACTTATTTTTCAAAGTTTTAAGCTGAGCTTTTTGCTTAGTGCAAACATCCTGGAAAAATTCTACGGCTTCCGCAAGCTCATCTAGAGAGGGCTTTCCCTCCCCTTCATCATCACTACTACTTTCATCACTAGAGGATGGAATGCTTTTGTTACCTCTTGCCATAAGGCATTTGTGTGATGACCGTGATGATCGTGACGAGGACCGGTGGCTGCGCGTCCTTGGAGGTTCATCTTCACTTGAAGAATCATCCCAAGTTCTAACACTTGTTAGCGCCTTGCCTTTGCTCCTCTCCTTTTTGGGTTTGGCCATATTTGGACAGTTGTCCCTGAAGTGGCCCTTCTCCCCACATGCGAAGCATCCTCTCTTCCTTTGCTTTTTCCTGTTAATGTTAAAGAGAAGATCCTCGACCTGCAGGGACACACCCATTAGATTAATCTTGCGGATCATCCTCATTACCTTTCCGACGCGTCGGATTGTTTCTTCGTCCTCGGAGGATGATGTGCATGGTTGATTATCTTCATCATCATCACTTTCTTCTTCTTCCTCTTCTTCACTTGAGGAACTTGGAGTGGGAGCCTTCTTTTTGCCCTTCCTTTCATCACATGCAAAAGCATATGGCCTTGAGGAAGTTGGCTCCTCTCCCTGACTCATTTTTCGCGACATCTCAAAGGCCGCGATTTTCCCAATCACAATGGTCGGGGTCATGTTGCTCAAATCCTCCATGTTGTGAAGGATGGTGATGATGCTCCCATATCTTTGTTGTGGTAGCAGGGAGATAATCTTCCTCACAATGTCCGCATCACCTAGCTTATTAATGCCAATAGAATTGAGCTCATTGATAATTAGATTCAAACGAGAATACATGTCTCTAACAAGCTCATCATCTTTCATAGCAAAAGAATTATACTCATTTAAGACTAGGCAATGTTTTTGCTCACGGACATTGGATGTGCCGTCATGGAGCTCATGCAATTTTAGCCAAATCTCATTAGCAGTTTTCAGGGTAAATACTTGATTGAAAATATCCATGCTAAGAGATTCATACAAGCAATTTTTGGCTCTAGCATTTAAATGGATTTCTTTTTCCTCACTCGTGGTGGGTTTCTCGGGATTCTTGAGAGGTTTCATCCCGTCACGAGTGACTCTCCAAACACCTAGATCAACGGCCTCTAGGTAACAAGCCATTCTAGCACTATAATATGGGAAGTTAGTGCCGTCAAAGTGTGGTGGCCTATGGGTATCCATCCCTTCCTCTAAAAAGCGTCGGCTCTTTTAGCGGTGAAGCTAAAGCGTTTCAAATGAGCCAAACCGGGCTCCGATACCACTTGTAGGAAACAGGTGACGCCTAAGAGGGGGGGGTGAATTAGGACTTCTAAAACTTTTACTAAACTAGGCCACAATTAAATCCCTAGAGCAAAACCTATGCAAATAATCAAAACTAGAATGTGCAAAGAAGGTTTTGTCTAAGTGTTGCTATCTCTACCGCAAAGGCTAAGTTTCAATCTACACTAAATAAGTATGACTACAAGATTGAAACTTAAATGCTTAATATAAATGCGGAATGTAAAGAGCTAAGTAGAGAAGCAAACTCTCGTGGATGACGCCGGTATTTTTACCGAGGTATCCGGAACCACGCAAGGTCCCGACTAATCCTCGTTGGTGCCCCTACGCAAAGGGAAGCCCACGCGAGGGCCAAGCACCACGGTCGAGTAACTCCGTAGAGAGCCGCGGGCCTTCTCCACGCGCAAGTGGTGCTCCGCTTCCGGCTCCTCTCGGACGCTCCCCGCCGTCTCCACTATCGAGCTTCCGGCCGAAACGCCGTGGGCCTCGTTCCCTCCGGTACACGGTGGCGGCCGTGACACAAACGCGGTTGTCACGGTCTCGCAAGACTCTCGCCCCACTCGGTACAATTACAACGACTCACGCAAGAGCCGAGGGGTTGTGAGGTTTATCTAAACTCACTCAACAATCTAGGGTTCACCTAGAGCAAGCGCTAAAGCGGTCTAACTAACCTAAGCACTTCGCAAAGCACCTACGCTAATCACTGCGTGATTCTATTAAGCACTTGGGTGTTTGAGCTCTTGGAAATGTGCACTATATGCCTTAGTATGTTGCTTGGGCTCTCACACTTGAGAATGGCCGGTTGGGGTGGTATTTATAGCCTCCACACCCCCAACTAGCCGTTGGACAGAAAGCAGCAGCTTTCTGTCGTCGGGTGCACCGGACAGTCCGGTGCACCACCGGACACTGCACAGTAGATGTCCGGTGCACGCCACGTCAGCCGACCGTTGGCGCCTGTAGCAGTCGACCGTTGGATCCGACCGTTGCCGTCTGCCCGTTGGCACACCGGACAGTCCAGTGCTACAGCCAGAGAGCGCCTGTCTGCGGCCTCTCTGCGCAGACTGTCCGGTGCCTCACCGGACAGTCCGGTGCACACCGGACACCAATGTCCGGTGCACCACCAGGCGCTGGCTGATAGCCCTTATCTTGGATTTCTTCGCTGATTTCTTCGGGCTTCTTTGTTCTTGAGTATTGGACTCCTATGTATCTTTTTATGTCTTCTTTTGAGGTGTTGCATCCTCATTGCCTTGGTCCAATTCTCTTCGCATCCTGTGAACTACAAACACAAACACTAGAAAACTTATTAGTTCACGGATTGTGTTGTTCATCAAACACCAAAACTCAATTAGCCAAATGGCCCGGGGTCCATTTTCCTTACAGTCACTTCGCCCCTTTACTGACCGTTCTGATAGGAGAACAACACTGTTCAACCCGCCCCGGCTACTGTGCCAACCACTAGGGTAAAACTAAGTCACGATCTCGCACGAGTTCGGCCTCGAGCGCAACAGGGAGCTCCGCCTCGCCCGACCCCAGGCCTCGGCTTCAGCTTCGGTCTCGGGAGAAGGACTCCGCCTTGCCCGACCTCGGCCTCGAGAGAAGGACTCCACCTCGCCCGACCGCAGCCTCGGCCTCGGAGGAGTTGCCGCCTCACCCGACCTCAGCCTCGGAACGACTACGCTACAGGGGATACATCATTACCCTACCCCTAGCTAGCCGCTTCAGGCTACGAAGGAACAAGACCGGTGTCCCATCTAAGTTACTCCGGTAACAGGTAATGATGGTTCCCCGCGTGCGCCCATGACGTCGGATTACTCCCAACCTCCTACGGAAGCAGGGGAACGTCAGCAGCCTCCATGCCGCACCGCTAGCTATGCTTCTACAGGACTCAAGGCACTTCTCTGACGGCCACGTTGGTACATGTACAGGGCTCAAGTCTCTTCCCTGCTAGCCACGTTAGCATGTAGCAACACCCCCATTGTACAGCTGGGCATCTCCTTGTATCCATAAAAGGGGATGTCCAGGGCCTTCCTAAGGCACGGGAAGAAGACGGGGGAAAACGGGGGGGGGGGGGGGGGAGACGAAACGTATGCGCTACATACTAACAGGCGAAGGTAGGCGAGTAGAGGTAGGCAGGGTAGGAGAGACGCGATAGAGGCAGACTCATACAGCTCACCTCAAGGCCGAACCCTCTCTTTCTCTCTCTCTCTCGCTCTCGCTCCCTTGCAACGCTTGTAACCCCTAATACGAGCTCCCCAGTGCAAGATAACATAAGCCTTATTCCTGTGGCGGAACTGCCCGAGTTATTCCTACTTAAGTGCCTAAGCCCTGCCTTAAAGGCTAGACCACACTTAAATGGGAATAATCCGTCAATCCCTCGGATCTAGTCCGACACGGCCACTGACAGGATCAAGTACCACAATCTCACTCGATGGTGAGTCACAGAGCAAATACAATAAAGCATAAAACCATACATGTCAGAGTATTAAATTATTACATCATCATCATCGGAGTTTTACCAAAAGTAGTCATCATTGTTCGAAGTGCAGCGGAATAAAACTAACGATAATTAGACGGAGAGATGGGGAAGCCTGTCCCATCACTCCTCATGCTCCTCCTCAGCCGAGGCGGGGTCCCACTCGACGGTCCAACCCGGTGGTAAGGTGGACGGCCAAGTCACTCCAGCAACCATGTCCTCCAGAGAACCTGTAAAAATTATGCCACAAGCAAGGCTGAGTATACTAATACTCAGCTAGACTTACCCGGTGTGAGGAGTCTACTCCTCTACCTCTAGACATGCAGCTGTTTGGCTGTGGGGTTTGGTTACCAAAAGCACTAGCTGAGTTTCTAAATCAAGATTTTAACTTTGTCAAAATTAAGTGTGACTCTCTTAAGGCTAAAAGTGTACTATCTACTCATACATAGTAGCAAGCATTTTTAGCAATCAATATCTTGTATCATCTCAACACAGTTCCACTTGTTACTCAATGTAGCAGCATGGATCAAGCAGTCTCATTAGCTGCGAGAAGCAGACGATTCGAATCGAGTTTTTATCCTTGCAAGGTAAACCTAAACACACGACGTGGCGAGGCACTCCGTCCCCACACACATCAACCGTCCCCATCGATTCCCTGGCAACAGATCAGGGCTCACCGCCTTGGCGTACAATGCCTCACTGACCCCGACTGGCCGTCGTGCAGTGACCGCACTTGTACCCACCATAACCGGAATGGGAGACCTCGTCTCAGGTCGCGTGAGGGGATATGTCTGCGGGCAGGTTCACTCAGGTACTAGGCTTACCGATTTACCATATTTCTCGGTATGTGTTTAGTACGTTCAAACGCTTGACACACGGTACCACACCTTAATCCTTATTCCAATTTTTATCCCGTAGACAACCAATCCCCATGGATTGTTGCCCACAAACCAACATTATTATGATAAGGAAGTGGATACAGCCAATTCCTGACCTCGCGCGAGTGCTAGAAAAATCACTCGACTTCTACCGAGATCCTAATTGATAGAGCAGCTACTCGACTTAGCATACTAGTGTTCACCTCAATGGGATTCCTGAGATCATGCAACTAGAGTTTCAAACAACTCCTACACTTAAGTGCACAATACAAGCCTACAAACATTAAGTGTAGTAAAATATCATATAAAACAGGTTATGCATAAAACCAGGGCTTGCCTTCCAAAGCAGTGGCAGGCAGGTCCTCTGGTGCAGGCTCTGGTGCTGGATCCGGGGCAACCTCCTGGGCAGCTCCTTGCTCCGGCACGAGGATGTACTCTCCGTCAGCAAGATTACAATCTATCGAATGCAATGAACATGTATGTTATAATTATGCAAGATTTAAGAACATTAAGCTACAGAAACTAGGTCAAGAATTAACTTAGGGTTCCCTGGCTATGTGGGTCTCCTAGTGGTATTTATATACATAGACTTATTACCTTTTAGGTTTAGGTTTTCTTTTAGGATAACATAGTGGATTTGCATTGTCTTTCTAGATTTCAGTGGACAAATTTACAAAGATCTTAGGAGGACATCAATTTCCATTATCCATTTTCCTTTCTTTAATTTCCATTTAGGGTTTCTAGTGTAGGTTTGAACTACGACAGTGTTTAAATAATTTCCAAAAATTCTGTAAAAATTACAGTGGGTTGTCACTTGCTATTCTAGCTTGTTTTAAGAATTTGAGGCTTAAAGTACAAAAGCTAGGTTTTAAACAAAAATAACAATAGTTAGGCAAAATGGGCCACTTTACACTACACCTCTTAGTTAGGGGTAGGTTCTGTCCTAAAGGTTATTTTTGTTGGCCTCTAATAGTGATACTAAGCTCTTGTACCAAAAATGACGGAGAGCAACATGATGGTTAATTAATGATGGATTTCTAAAGTTTGGTGCAAAAAGGGTGTTTTAGAACTAACTTGTCATTTGAAAAAATATCAAACAACAGATTTCAGATTTTTCTTAAGTTCTTATTATCAAAACATTAGTTATCCCAAGGGTTGGGGTGTTTTCACCATGAGGTTATTTTTGTAGGGTTTTTCTAAGTTTCCCTTGTTTTCTTAAAATAAAAGGTATTCTATTTATTTTATACTAAACCAGGGTATGATAGATTTTTCCAGTGAACTATATTGATTAAGCACCCTAACAAAAATAGGGATGCCCTCTGGTTCACTATTTAAACCTCATTTTCTATTTTTCTTAACTTTAAGCATAATGCAAAAGAAGGGGTAAAAACTAACTTAATGTAGTGTACAGAGGGGTTTAATATTTTTAAATAGGTCAGTAGGTAGATATAAACTTCTCCAAATTTTTCTAACCCTAGTTAAATAGTACAACCATTTTTCTTGCTATTATTGAGCTTTTGGTCAAAATTATAATTAAATCAGAACCTTATAGTTTTCTATAGTATCTATGGGGTTTTATATTTTTCTTAGATAGGTTACATTATTTAGAGTCTGACAAAATTGGTTTGACCAAATTTGGATAAACCAAACAGAAGTTATGGGTTTTTAAAGTTTCTGTTTGAATTTAAATTAGGTTTTAGTAAGGTTTTTCTGAAAAAGCAGTTTGCGCTGAGGTCCCTGGGTTTAAACCGAATCAACCTTCGCAGTTCTACCCTTGCGCCACTATTCACTTGGGTCTCTGACATTTCACTTAACCCCCTGACCTTCTCTTCCTCTCACCCGCAGTCCTTCCCCCAACTGAAACAGTAGCCGCGGAAAAGAAAAGGGTGGCGCGGCTTACCGGCGGCGAGGGAGGTCCGGCGAAGGGCAGGGTTTGCTCGGGGAGGTTCTGGCGATCACGTCGAGGTACGGCTCGTCGTCGGGGATGGCTGGAGTCGCTCGGTCCACGAGCGCAGGCGGGCGAGCTCGTCGGCGGCGTGTGCTCCGGCCTATCCACGGCGGTACAGTTCAATCCAAGGGCATAGGGAGCTTCATGGAGGTCTAAGGAGTCTAACCGTGCAAGGAATCGAAGAGAGATTCACCGTGTACCTCGGTCCACGGTTGCCGGCGGTCGGGTGAAGTCCGGTGACCTTGTTCCGGCGTCTCCGGTGAAGCAGAGCCCGATTCTTTGCTCGGGGAGCTTCACGGAGGCGTGCACAGTCTTCTCCGAGGGCTGGACGGGGCTGGGAATGACTGGGCCGGCCGGTCTACGGTGGCAGGGGGATCGGGTGGCCGCAGACACGCTGTGCACTGGCCAACGGCGGTGAACTAAGCTCCGGCGAGGGTCGGGCGGGTGCGGAAGGGTACGGTCGAGGCCTGGGAGGGTTTTATAGGCGCGGACGCGGACCAGGGCGCTAGCTTGGCTCGGGCGCGGCGCGGGGCTCACGGGGGCGCGCGCGGGCGTGCTCTGGCGCGGCAGAACGCGTCGAACACGTGGCGGTTTGTTTCTTCCATTGTTCAAACGTCGGCAGAGGTCGCAAACGTGCGAATCTTTGCAAAAGTTCGGCGCAGACCTCTTCCTGGCACCTAGGGCTGTCACTCAACTGTGAGACGTCGGGGCAGATATGGCCTAGGGAGGGAGATCTTCGAGTGCCAAATCGGGCGTGTCACACTGCGCACTTCGCGACAAAAGCCATGCCATGGCATGTCAAACGTCCGAGTCTCGGGCTCAACTTTTTCCAGTGGGTGCCCTAGGTGGTATGCCACGTTTTTGGTATAGAACACAAGTGGATTTGATGCCAGCTTCGAGGTGAACACAACTGATCTTTAGTATAGGTATAGTTTTTAACTTAGAGAGAAATAGAGAGCTCTAGCTCTCTCTCCACTTAGTGATTTGATTTGAGGTTTCTCCAGGGGCCTTTTTGCAATATTTCCTTCCTCTAATTGCTGGTTATAAGGTTACTTAAGGTTGGTTTAAGGATTACTCATGTTTTGCATATTTGCTCATTTTCTTCTCCCTCTTATCCATGGCTTTGGAAAGGAGGGTTCAAGAGGGGCCTAGGGTTCTCCCTTTTCTTATCAAATGTAGCAAATGCACAAAAGCTTAAATGGTGCCCTTAGGTCCTTAGAATTCTTGGTTAGCACATAATCTCCAAGGTTCTTTGTTCCCCTCAAGTTATTTCCACATGTGATCACAATCCTTAGCATTCAGGGTATGTTCTAGTCATGGTAACACCTGAGGTGTTACAGCCCTCCCCCCTTAAAGGAATCTCGTCCCGAGATTTTAGGTAGAGTCCCTTGGAGGGTGCTTGAGGGTGTGTTAGTGATACTCTCCCTTTATGCTCAAGTTTTACTTTTTAACTGTTCTTCGAATGTCATCCTCTTTGCAACTTCAGAAGGAAGCCCTTCTTAAGTTAAATCCACGACTTAGACTATCCTTGTTATCTAAGTTTTTCTTATAATTGACTTCAAAGGGCAGGTGGGGGTGGGGTTTTTGGGGTTACATACCGACTCCTTTTGGCAGAAAGTCGGGGAAGCGAGAGCGTAGAAAATCCTCCGTCTCCCATGTAGCTTCTTCTGCTGAATGATGACTCCACTGAACCTTATACATTCTGATTGATCTTGCCCGAGTTGATCTCTCCTTTTGATCCAATACCTTGACGGGGTACTCTTGGTAGGACAAGTCTGGTTCTATTTCAATGTCCAGTTCCGGTAGCACTTCAGTGGGTAGACGAACACATTTCCGCAGCTGAGATACATGGAACACATTGTGAACTGCTGACATACGGGGTGGCAATTCCAATTGGTAAGCTACGGGTCCACAACTTGCCTTGATCTTATAGGGTCCAATGTAACGAGGGGCTAACTTGCCCTTGATCCCGAATCTCTTGACACCCTTGGTTGGTGATATCTTAAGATAGACATGATCTCCCACCTCAAACTGTAGAGGCTTCCGCCTCTTGTCATGATAACTCTTTTGCCTGGCCTGAGCAGATTCTAGGTTCTTCTTGATAATTCTAACCTTTGCCTCTGCTTCAAGCACCAAGTCTGGCCCAAAGATTTCCCTCTCTCCTGCTTGAGACCAATTTAGTGGGGTCCTACACCTTCTCCCATATAATGCCTCAAAAGGTGCCATCTTCAGACTGGACTGATAGCTGTTATTGTAAGAAAACTCTGCCAAGGAAAGACACTTGTCCCAATCCTTTCCATAGTGTAGTGCACATGCTCGCAACATGTCTTCCAAAATCTGATTTACCCTTTCTGTCTGACCATCTGTTTGGGGGTGGTATGCTGAGCTTCGTATAACCTGGGTTCCAAGTGATTCCTGTAATTGCTCCCAAAATCGTGCCACAAAAGGTGCTCCTCGGTCGGAGACTATAGTCCTTGGTATCCCATGCAGACGAACTATCTGGTCAATGTAGATCTCTGCATACTTCTCCGCCCGATGGGTGGTGTGCACTGGCAAGAAATGAGCAGTCTTGGTCAATCTGTCCACAATAACCCATATAGAATCATGGTGCCTAGAGGTATTAGGCAATCCCACTATGAAGTCCATGCAAATGTCCTCCCATTTCCAAGATGGTATGGGAAGGGGTTGCAAAGGGCCTGCTGCTTTCAAATGACTAGCTTTTACCCTCTGGCAAGTGTCACACTCGGAGATGTACTTGGCAATTTCCCTCTTCATTCTGGTCCACCAATAAAGAGATCTGATATCATGGTACATCTTGTTGCTACCAGGGTGCATGGAAAATTTGGAAAGGTGAGCTTCATCCAGTATCTTCTTTCTGAGCTCAGGGTCCTTGGGAACCACCAATCGATCTCCAAACCATAAAATTCCCTTGCTGTCCTGACGGAAACACTTGTATTTTTCTGCCTTTTGCTTGAGCATATCTTTGATAACCTGAACACCCTTATCCCCAACCTGTGCCCTGACTATCTGTTCTTGCAATGTGGGCTCCACCGAGATATAGCTTAGGTCACCCGAAGAAACAACTTCCAGGTTCAGCTTGCACAACTCATCACACAGGGTGGTGACTCTTGCATCCATGTTCATACAATTGCACTGGGCTTTTCTGCTCAAGGCATCTGCCACAACATTGGCCTTGCCCGGATGGTAATGTACTTCCAAATCATAATCCTTGATTAACTCTAACCATCTTCTTTGCCTCATGTTCAGGTCTGCCTGAGTGAAGATGTATTTGAGACTCTTGTGATCAGTGTAAATGTTACAGTGAGCTCCCATCAAGTAGTGTCTCCATAACTTGAGGGCATGAACTACTGCTGCCAACTCAAGATCATGTGTCGGGTAGTTCTGCTCATGGGGTCTGAGAGCTCGAGAAGCATAAGCAATCACCCGACTATCTTGCATTAAGACACATCCCAATCCGGTACTAGAAGCATCACAATAAACTTCAAATGGCTTGGTATTGTCTGGTTGGGCTAGCACTGGGGCTGTTGTCAAATGTTGCCTCAAGGTATGGAAAGCATCTTCACACTTTTGGCTCCACTCAAATTTGACTCCCTTCTTCAACAGTTCAGTCATTGGCTTGGCAATTCTGGAGAAATCCGGAATAAATCGTCGGTAGTACCCTGCCAATCCTAGAAAACTCCTAATCTGTCTCACTGTAGTTGGAGGTTTCCAGTCCATCACTTCTTGCACTTTCTCAGGGTCAACTGATATCCCATTCTGAGAAATTTTGTGACCCAAGAATTTAATCTCCTTCAGCCAGAACTCACACTTAGACAACTTAGCATACAACTGATGGTCACGGAGTCTCTGAAGCACAGTATGCAGATGTTTAGTGTGCTCAGCTTCATTCTTGGAATAAACCAGAATGTCATCGATGAAAACGACCACGAACTTGTCTAACTCTGGCATGAATACTGAGTTCATCAAGTACATAAAATAAGCCGGGGCATTGGTTAGCCCAAAAGACATCACTAGAAACTCATACAGTCCATATCTGGTAGAGAAAGCCGTCTTGGGAATATCGCTGGTACGGATCTTAATCTGATGGTAACCTGAGCGAAGGTCTATCTTGGAGAATACCTTGGCTCCTACCAACTGATCAAACAGAACATCAATGCGGGGTAGCGGGTATTTGTTCTTAATAGTCACCGCATTGAGAGGACGGTAGTCAACACACATCCTCAAACTCTCATCCTTTTTCTTCACAAATAAAGCCGGACATCCCCATGGTGATGTGCTTGGATGAATAAACCCCTTGTCCAACAATTCTTGCAATTGTTTCTTCAATTCTGCCAATTCCGCGGGAGGCATCCTATAGGGTCTCTTGGAGATAGGAGCAGTCCCAGGTTGCAATTCGATGGCGAACTCAATATCTCGGTCAGGTGGCATCCCTGGCAATTCATCCGGAAAAACATCCGGATAGTCACAGACCACTGGGATCTTTTCCACTGGGGATTCTATCATAACAAAGGCACAAGATCAGGTACAACCCTGGTTGGGTAAATATAATGTGATTTCACCACAGGTTGGTGAGTGCACTTCGATGGCCCTAGCTGCAATGTCAATCACTGCCTGATGTTTGGTCAACCAATCAGTTCCCAATATGATATCCACACTATCCAGTCCCAAGATAAGAAGGTTGGTTTTAATTATCAAACTACCAAACTTTAGAGGCACATTCTTGTTGATTTGATAAGTGGCAACTCTGCCTCCGGGTGTTGAAATCGTAATGCCCCCATCGGTATGGTGAAAGGGCAACTGGCATTTGGCACTAAACTTGGCACTGATAAAACTATGTGAAGCACCGGAATCAAAAAGAACAATAGCGGGAAAATTTAAAAATTGTAAAGATACCAGTCATGACGGGTGCTCCCTCTGGAATGTCAGCCATGGTAGTGAAGTTCAGCTTGCCCTGCCTCACTTGCACCTTCTGTCTCTTGCCTTGGTTCTGATTGACATCCTGCCCCTGCCTCTGCTGGTTTCTGGGGCAATTCTTGGCATAATGCCCAGTGTTACCACAGGTGAAACACCTGTTGTCATTTGCCTGGCGGTACAGCTGCTGCTGATTGTTCCTCTGAGCTGGAAACTGGGTGCGGTTGGGTGTCTGCTGCTGCTGCGGTGGTCTGATCACCCATCTCCCTTGCTGCTGCTGAGGTCCCTTGTTCTGCGTGTCAGACACAATCCTGAAGCGCTGTGGCTGAGCTGAGGGTCCTGCCACAGGGGTCTTCCTCTTCTTCTCTGCCTGTCGAGCTAAAATGCAGTCCTCCTGGGAGATAGCCATGTTGACCAACTCATTGTAGCTGTTGGCCCTGACGGTGTTGAGACGATCACGGAGCCTGGTGCTGAGCCCCCTTCTGAACCTGTCTCGCTTCTTCTCATCCGTATCGGCATGATATCCAGCATACTGACACAAGTCATTAAAAGCCTGGGCATACTGCAACACTGTCCTGTTGCCCTGAGTGAGTGCCAGAAACTCATTGAGCTTCCGGTCCATGATGCCAGCGGGGATATGGTGTCCTTTGAAAGCTGCCTTGAACTCCCTCCACTCCACCTCTCTACCTTCTGGCTGCATAGCAAGAAAATGATCCCACCAAGTCCTTGCAGGTCCGCGAAGCTGCTGGGTGGCGAACCTGACTTTGGTGACCTCTGAGCAAACTCCATGGAGTAGCGGAAATTTGGATTCCACCACCCTCAACCACACATCTGCATCAAGCGGGTCCTCCGCCCTGGTAAACAATGGTGGCTGAGTACTAAGGAACTCCTAGTAGGTAGCAGCGACAGGGTGACGCTGATGGTCTCCACCATAATGCTGAGGTGGTGGCTGACGCTGAGCTAGCTATCTCAGGATCTCATTCTGCTGGGCCATGAGCTCCTGCAGAGTGGGAGGCGGTGGCGGTGGAGGAACGTGCTCATTCTGACCACGGCGCGCTCTCCCAGCCATCTGAAAAATCACATGGTTGCTTAATAACACATCTCCAAGCTTAAGGTTCAAACACGGTAGGGGAGTTAAAGCAATTTGATAGATTCCACATAAAACAAAACAAAAACATAAACCTTCCGTCCAAATTTAAACTGCCATTAATCATCCCCAAACCTCCAAAAGAGTTTAACACGGTTACATCAATGATCCAAAAGACTCAACTCTACCTAGCCTAGTACCCTAAGGGTGCAAAAGCTAAGCTAGCGGCGAGGAGTCCAACTATCACCAACCTCTAGTATTATCCCTGGCATCTAGTGAGCGAACGAGGCAACGCTTGACTCGGGGGAAGGTGGTCTCCCTGAGCCAGCGGTGTCTACACTGGAAGCAGGCTCCTCCCCTCCCTCAATGTCAACGTCCTCATCAGCCTCCTCATCATGGATCTCTTGATGATGCATATCTAGATGCTCATTAGCTTCTGCTAGCTGCTGTTGGGTGTTGAGGAGCTGATCCTCGAGAACCTCGATGGTGTTCTCCCTGGTGCCCACTAGCTCCTCCAACTCATGAATCTCATCAGACAGCTGCTCCACTTGCAAATCTTTTTCCACCAGCTCCTGGGACAAGTCCACCACGAGCTCCTCCCTATTGTCCAAGGTGATCTTGGTCGCCTCTAGCAGTGCCATCAAATGAGACATGGCCTCCCCACGCATCACTTGCAGACGATACAGGGCGTTCATGCATCGCACCGACAAGTGAGCCGTGTGGCCTGGGTAGAGAGCCCAGATGTCCTTGGCATGCTCCACCCGATCCTTCCACATCGGGTCGTCCTCCTTTTCCGCGGGGAACAACCCAATGGGGTGGGTAGCCAGCTCCAAGGGATGGAATCCGCAGAAAGTAGTCAATCCATGCAGAGCAATTGCCTCGATCGTGTCCTCCGCTCGGTATCCGAAAGACTCGGAGTCCAGTGAACGCCAGCCTGGCTGCAGGGGATGAGGCTCCAAAGTCATCCTCACCCTACAGCGAGGCACCCGGTGCTTCTCGAACTGCTGCACCGCGTACTGAGGGGGTGTCAAGTATCCGGCCCCCTGAAGTACCTCCCACAAGATGCAGGGAAAACCCTCTCGTGCAAGTCCGTCAGTGTGGGTCAGTGCATTTCCGTCATCGGAGGATCCGTGGGAAGTCATCTGTGTACGGTTAAGCGTAAGTAAAAGAAAAAGAATTACAAAAAGAACCAGAAAAATAAAACTAAGCTTTTTCTAGTTAAATAAAAAGACTCTGCGGACCTAGTTGGTTGTTATCTTGTTTTTAAGTCCTTTTACTTAGTTATCCATTTGCTTAATTAAGAATGCATGCATGCTCGTCCTGAATGACCTCTCCAGAAGATAAAAGGAATAGGGAAGAACTCCCATCCTATAAAAAGTGGCCTGTAGGGCCTAGTCACTTAGCCACCTAGCTACCCTTCTATCATCCTAAGGCTTCATGTCCTAGGTCTATCCTGCTCGTCCTACGATCTATCCAACATTGTTTCTATCAAATTTTACTTTAGAAAAGGGATGGCATTTATGTTTTATTGATTCCTCTGTGGTGGTACAAGCTCCGATACCAGCTGTGGCGGAACTGCCCGAGTTATTCCTACTTAAGTGCCTAAGCCCTGCCTTAAAGGCTAGACCACACTTAAATGGGAATAATCCGTCAATCCCTCGGATCTAGTCCGACACGGCCACTGACAGGATCAAGTACCACAATCTCACTCGATGGTGAGTCACAGAGCAAATACAATAAAGCATAAAACCATACATGTCAGAGTATTAAATTATTACATCATCATCATCGGAGTTTTGCCAAAAGTAGTCATCATTGTTCGAAGTGCAGCGGAATAAAACTAACGATAATTAGACGGAGAGATGGGGAAGCCTGTCCCATCACTCCTCATGCTCCTCCTCAGCCGAGGCGGGGTCCCACTCGACGGTCCAACCCGGTGGTAAGGTGGACGGCCAAGTCACTCCAGCAACCATGTCCTCCAGAGAACCTGTAAAAATTATGCCACAAGCAAGGCTGAGTATACTAATACTCAGCTAGACTTACCCGGTGTGAGGAGTCTACTCCTCTACCTCTAGACATGCAGCTGTTTGGCTGTGGGGTTTGGTTGCCAAAAGCACTAGCTGAGTTTCTAAATCAAGATTTTAACTTTGTCAAAATTAAGTGTGACTTTCTTAAGGCTAAAAGTGTACTATCTACTCATACATAGTAGCAAGCATTTTTAGCAATCAATATCTTGTATCATCTCAACACAGTTCCACTTGTTACTCAATGTAGCAGCATGGATCAAGCAGTCTCATTAGCTGCGAGAAGCAGACGATTCGAATCGAGTTTTTATCCTTGCAAGGTAAACCTAAACACACGACGTGGCGAGGCACTCCGTCCCCACACACATCAACCGTCCCCATCGATTCCCTGGCAACAGATCAGGGCTCACCGCCTTGGCGTACAATGCCTCACTGACCCCGACTGGCCGTCGTGCAGTGACCGCACTTGTACCCACCATAACCGGAATGGGAGACCTCGTCTCAGGTCGCGTGAGGGGATATGTCTGCGGGCAGGTTCACTCAGGTACTAGGCTTACCGATTTACCATATTTCTCGGTATGTGTTTAGTACGTTCAAACGCTTGACACACGGTACCACACCTTAATCCTTATTCCAATTTTTATCCCGTAGACAACCAATCCCCATGGATTGTTGCCCACAAACCAACATTATTATGATAAGGAAGTGGATACAGCCAATTCCTGACCTCGCGCGAGTGCTAGAAAAATCACTCGACTTCTACCGAGATCCTAATTGATAGAGCAGCTACTCGACTTAGCATACTAGTGTTCACCTCAATGGGATTCCTGAGATCATGCAACTAGGGTTTCAAACAACTCCTACACTTAAGTGCACAATACAAGCCTACAAACATTAAGTGTAGTAAAATATCATATAAAACAGGTTATGCATAAAACCGGGGCTTGCCTTCCAAAGCAGTGGCAGGCAGGTCCTCTGGTGCAGGCTCTGGTGCTGGATCCGGGGCAACCTCCTGGGCAGCTCCTTGCTCCGGCACGAGGATGTACTCTCCGTCAGCAAGATTACAATCTATCGAATGCAATGAACATGTATGTTATAATTATGCAAGATTTAAGAACATTAAGCTACAGAAACTAGGTCAAGAATTAACTTAGGGTTCCCTGGCTATGTGGGTCTCCTAGTGGTATTTATATACATAGACTTATTACCTTTTAGGTTTAGGTTTTCTTTTAGGATAACATAGTGGATTTGCATTGTCTTTCTAGATTTCAGTGGACAAATTTACAAAGATCTTAGGAGGACATCAATTTCCATTATCCATTTTCCTTTCTTTAATTTCCATTTAGGGTTTCTAGTGTAGGTTTGAACTACGACAGTGTTTAAATAATTTCCAAAAATTCTGTAAAAATTACAGTGGGTTGTCACTTGCTATTCTAGCTTGTTTTAAGAATTTGAGGCTTAAAGTACAAAAGCTAGGTTTTAAACAAAAATAACAATAGTTAGGCAAAATGGGCCACTTTACACTACACCTCTTAGTTAGGGGTAGGTTCTGTCCTAAAGGTTATTTTTGTTGGCCTCTAATAGTGATACTAAGCTCTTGTACCAAAAATGACAGAGAGCAACATGATGGTTAATTAATGATGGATTTCTAAAGTTTGGTGCAAAAAGGGTGTTTTAGAACTAACTTGTCATTTGAAAAAATATCAAACAACAGATTTCAGATTTTTCTTAAGTTCTTATTATCAAAACATTAGTTATCCCAAGGGTTGGGGTGTTTTCACCATGAGGTTATTTTTGTAGGGTTTTTCTAAGTTTCCCTTGTTTTCTTAAAATAAAAGGTATTCTATTTATTTTATACTAAACCAGGGTATGATAGATTTTTCCAGTGAACTATATTGATTAAGCACCCTAACAAAAATAGGGATGCCCTCTGGTTCACTATTTAAACCTCATTTTCTATTTTTCTTAACTTTAAGCATAATGCAAAAGAACGGGTAAAAACTAACTTAATGTAGTGTACAGAGGGGTTTAATATTTTTAAATAGGTCAGTAGGTAGATATAAACTTCTCCAAATTTTTCTAACCCTAGTTAAATAGTACAACCATTTTTCTTGCTATTATTGAGCTTTTGGTCAAAATTATAATTAAATCAGAACCTTATAGTTTTCTATAGTATCTATGGGGTTTTATATTTTTCTTAGATAGGTTACATTATTTAGAGTCTGGCAAAATTGGTTTGACCAAATTTGGATAAACCAAACAGAAGTTATGGGTTTTTAAAGTTTCTATTTGAATTTAAATTAGGTTTTAGTATGGTTTTTCTGAAAAAGCAGTTTGCGCTGAGGTCCCTGGGTTTAAACCGAATCAACCTTCGCAGTTCTACCCTTGCGCCACTATTCACTTGGGTCTCTGACATTTCACTTAACCCCCTGACCTTCTCTTCCTCTCACCCGCAGTCCTTCCCCCAACTGAAACAGTAGCCGCGGAAAAGAAAAGGGTGGCGCGGCTTACCGGCGGCGAGGGAGGTCCGGCGAAGGGCAGGGTTTGCTCGGGGAGGTTCTGGCGATCACGTCGAGGTACGGCTCGTCGTCGGGGATGGCCGGAGTTGCTCGGTCCACGAGCGCAGGCGGGCGAGCTCGTCGGCGGCGTGTGCTCCGGCCTATCCACGGCGGTACAGTTCAATCCAAGGGCATAGGGAGCTTCATGGAGGTCTAAGGAGTCTAACCGTGCAAGGAATCGAAGAGAGATTCACCGTGTACCTCGGTCCACGGTTGCCGGCGGTCGGGTGAAGTCTGGTGACCTTGTTCCGGCGTCTCCGGTGAAGCAGAGCCCGATTCTTTGCTCGGGGAGCTTCACGGAGGCGTGCACAGTCTTCTCCGAGGGCTGGACGGGGCTGGGAATGACTGGGTCGGCCGGTCTACGGTGGCAGGGGGATCGGGTGGCCGCGGACACGCTGTGCACTGGCCAACGGCGGTGAACTAAGCTCCGGCGAGGGTCGGGCGGGTGCGGAAGGGTACGGTCGAGGCCTGGGAGGGTTTTATAGGCGCGGACGCGGACCAGGGCGCTGGCTTGGCTCGGGCGCGGCGCGGGGCTCACGGGGGCGCGCGCGGGCGTGCTCTGGCGCGGCAGAACGCGTCGAACACGTGGCGGTTTGTTTCTTCCATTGTTCAAACGTCGGCAGAGGTCGCAAACGTGCGAATCTTTGCAAAAGTTCGGCGCAGACCTCTTCCTGGCACCTAGGGCTGTCACTCAACTGTGAGACGTCGGGGCAGATATGGCCTAGGGAGGCAGATCTTCGAGTGCCAAATCGGGCGTGTCACACTGCGCACTTCGCGACAAAAGCCATGCCATGGCATGTCAAACGTCCGAGTCTCGGGCTCAACTTTTTCTAGTGGGTGCCCTAGGTGGTATGCCACGTTTTTGGTATAGAACACAAGTGGATTTGATGCCAGCTTTGAGGTGAACACAACTGATCTTTAGTATAGGTATAGTTTTTAACTTAGAGAGAAATAGAGAGCTCTAGCTCTCTCTCCACTTAGTGATTTGATTTGAGGTTTCTCCAGGGGCCTTTTTGCAATATTTCCTTCCTCTAATTGCTGGTTATAAGGTTACTTAAGGTTGGTTTAAGGATTACTCATGTTTTGCATATTTGCTCATTTTCTTCTCCCTCTTATCCATGGCTTTGGAAAGGAGGGTTCAAGAGGGGCCTAGGGTTCTCCCTTTTCTTATCAAATGTAGCAAATGCACAAAAGCTTAAATGGTGCCCTTAGGTCCTTAGAATTCTTGGTTAGCACATAATCTCCAAGGTTCTTTGTTCCCCTCAAGTTATTTCCACATGTGATCACAATCCTTAGCATTCAGGGTATGTTCTAGTCATGGTAACACCTGAGGTGTTACAATTCCCCTCTTGTGTTCCATCTTGCATCAACCCATCTGGGCAGGGACACATAGCAACAAATTCACTAGTTGGTCGAGGGTCCTCATGGGTCCAAAACACCAACAGCTACTAAACTACACCTCTAACATTCGTATATAAAATTTTGACAGCAACTCCTTTGAAAATTGCATAAACGGGGAAGCAACAAAGTATAAATAGATATCATGATAAGAAAACATAATGGAAATTAATAATTTGCTAGCAATGGGAAGACAACCATACGGCATAAACTAAATTAACCAGTGCGCACAACTAGTTAGAAACAAACATCCTTTGACAAGAAGCTTCTAATTAAATCATGACTGCGCCTAAGCAGCGTTATTATGAGAGTGAAGGTGGATGTGCTGCTACTTTCCACTTCCCTGGATGAGCAACAAGCACCTGCATTGAGTAATGCAAGAGTCAGATGAAACATCTCAGCAAGCGAATTGTTTTGGCGAGATATTTAAACCATAAATTGAATTAATCAACATTTTAATAGAATCATAATTAAGATAAGAAATACTTGTAGATATAGAACTCAGTAGTCCCAATATAACCAATACCATCTCATTTCCTCGAACAACCACCATAGGTTCTATAACACTTCTCTGCGTCAACAAAACTTGCAAATATCACTTCAATGTATGCATAGGAATGCAAAGTGTAGGTACTCTGTCTTCATACCTCTGAAGGTATAAAACCAAATCATCTGCAAATATCACTTCAATGAATGCATATGAATGCAATGCATATGTCCTCTGCCTTCATACCTCTATGGGTATGAAGCCGCATCGTACCCCTCCTCGGGCAACGTACGATGCTAAGTTGTACCGGTACGGTCGGACCATAGGTCACGACCCAACTTCAGATGTAAGTGAATCATGCAATGTATATGGCATGCTGCATTTATCAATATACTTCACTTCCTTCACATACAATACAACCTCAAATAATACTTCATTTACCTTCAGATACAATACCAACCTCAAATAATACTTCATTTACCTTCAGGGGTGAGAATTAATCTCATGAGTCATACTCGAATCATAATCATCATCAATATATGATTGAGCATCAGTATAATGCAAGCAAGTAAAGCATCACCATAGAGTCCAATTATGAAAGAATCCAATACTTCTGAATATTAGAGTGTAAGCAATAGAAATAATAGGTCAGAACGGAAGCAACCACCGCTACATTCACTTGCCTTCATCGAAGAAGAAGAAATGTACTAGGCATGATCTGGAGTGTAGCCACCTGCTAGCAGACATAAAACTTAGTACAAATATTTCAAAAACATTTGCCAACAATCAACAAATCGCTCCTACACTTGAAACCAAAACTTGATGGAAAGCCTCACACCGTGAACCACATGCTACACAGCAGCAGCGCTGTTTGTTAATTTTGTATCTTTAAAGTTGTAACAGTGGTGATATCAAACAAATAATCTAGGAGTATCTACACAAAATACCCTACAACTTCGGTATTCAATGGATAATTAAATTCTGCCATCTATAAGTTCTAAAACATTTGACAAGATAACTGACTGAATCTGTTTCAGACAGCAGTGTAGTTAACTTCAAAATTCGATATCTCACAAACCACTCAATCAAAAATCATGAAATTCTACTGGCAGTAAGAACTTTTATCCTCTACAGAAGTCTCCATAGTTGGAAGAGCCAATTCAGCCATTTACCTGATGAAACCTACCAGTGAACAGACCCGCTCATTTTTGTCAGGCAAATAGGAACAACCACAGTAAAACAAACATAACTGAAGTTTCATAATTCATATGAATGCACTTTTTAACAATATGGAAATCTTATGAAATTATCTACAACTTTTCTTACAGACCCAAGGTTGAATTCTGTCGGGGACCATAATTAGGGGTACCCTCAAGACGCCTAATTCTCAGCTGGTAACCCCCATCAGCATAAAGCTGCAGAGGCCTGATGGGTTTGATTAAGTCAGGGATCAGTCCATACGAGCGACTCGATCACGCCTCGCCCGAGCCTAGCCTCGGGCAAGGGCAGCCGACCCTGAGGTGTTTCCGTCTCGCCCGAGGCCCCCTTTTTTTTACGGCAGACGCATCTCCGGCTCGCCCGAGGCCTTGCCTTCGTTAAGAAGCAACCCTGACTAAATCACCGCGCCGACCGACCGAGTCGCAGGGGCATTTAACGCAAAGAGTGAGACTGACAGGCAGCCAGGCCTTGCCAAAGGCGCCACAGGAAGCTCCGCCCGACCCAGGGCTCGGACTCGGACTAAGGCCCCGGAAGACGGCGAACTCCGCTCCGCCCGACCCAGGGCTCGGACTCGGGCTAAGGCCCCGGAAGACGGCGAACTCCGCTCCGCCCGACCCAGGGCTCGGACTCGGGCTAAGGCCCCGGAAGACGGCGAACTCCGCTCCGCCCGACCTAGGGCTCGGACTCGGGCTAAGGCCCCGGAAGACTGCGAAC
Source organism: Zea luxurians (assembly GCA_029449295.1). Classification (NCBI taxonomy): domain Eukaryota; kingdom Viridiplantae; phylum Streptophyta; class Magnoliopsida; order Poales; family Poaceae; genus Zea; species Zea luxurians. The sequence goes on along the minus strand of JAOPSE010000082.1, from coordinate 5,206,952 downwards.
TCCGCTCCGCCCGACCCAGGGCTCGGACTCGGGCTAAGGCCCCAGAAGACGGCGAACTCCGCTCCGCCCGACCCAGGGCTCGGACTCGGGCTAAGGCCCCGGAAGACGGCGAACTCCGCTCCGCCCGACCTAGGGCTCGGACTTGGGCTAAGGCCCCAGAAGACGACGAACCCCGCTTCACCCGATCCAGGGCTCGGACTCCGCCCTGGTCTCCACCGAACGACCTCCGCCTCGCCCGACCCAGGAGCTCGGGCTCGACCTCGGCCATGGAAGACAGACTCGACCTCGGCCTCGGAGGAGCCTCCACATCGCCCGACCTAGGGCACAGGTCCGCCACGTCAACAGGAGGCGCCATCATCACCCTGCCCCGAGCCGACTTGGGCCACAGAGAACAAGACCGACGTCCCATCTGGCTAGCTCCGCCAGATAGGCAATGATGGCGCCCCGCTAGACCCATGACGACGGCGGCTCTCAGCTCCCTTACGGAAGCAGGGGGACGTCAGCAAGAGCCCAACTATTCCGACAGCTATCCCTCCACCAGGCTCCGTTACTCCTCCGACAGCCACGACACCACACCAGCTGGGTGCCAAGCTCTCTCCGGCTGCCAAATTGGCATGTACCCAGGGCGCTAGCTCTCCCCCGCTAGACACGTAGCACTCTGCTGCATCCCCATTGTACACCTGGATCCTCTCCTTGCGCCTATAAAAGGAAGGACCAGGGCCTTCTTAGAGAAGGTTGGCCCCGCGGGAACGAGGGCAGGGGCAGGCGCTCTCTTGGGGCCGCTCGCTCCCCTCACCCGCGTGGACGCTTGTAACCCCCTACTGCAAGCGCACCCGACCTGGGCGCGGGACGAACACGAAGGCCGCGGGATCTCCGCCTCCCTCACGACCCGGCTCCGGCCACCTCGTTCTCCCCCCTTCGCGCTCGCCCACGCGCTCGACCCATCTGGGCTGGGGCACGCGGCACACTCACTCGTCGGCTTAGGGACCCCCCGGTCTCGAAACGCCGACAGTTGGCGCGCCAGGTAGGGGCCTGCTGCGTGTTGACGAGCAGTTTCCCGTCAAGCTCCAGATGGGCAGTCTCCAACGACCTCTCCAACCCGGGACGGTGCTCCGTTTCGGGAGCCTCGAGTTCATGTCTCTCGACAGCGGCTACGACATGGTACTCCTTCCACCGCCGCGCGGCGGCGACAATGGCGGTCGACAGCCCGCCCGCCGGCGGCGGAATCGACGACGTCTTTCCCGCGTGGGGGAAGAACAACATTCGAGCTCGCCCATCCTCTCCCTCGCCATCGGAGGAGGAGGCGGGGCAACCAGGGCCGAGCGGGAGGCTGCGCTCCGACAGCTGTCGAGCAAATCGACATCCCCAGTGCCCCAACGGAGGACACGCCAGGCGTCACCCTCACGTTTGAGGCGAAGGCGAGCGCCGTCCCCCCGCAACACGCCGACCCCGAGCAGGTGGACGACGCCAGCACGCTCACGAAGGGCCTGCAGGACGTCGCCCTCGTACCCAAGACGACGGCGCGATCAGCCCCCGATGTGACTTCGTCGCTCCTCGTCGACAAAAAGGTACCGACTGATCCCCATCCTTCGTCATTTCGACTCGACCTCAACCCGCTTAGCGACCTCGCTCTGGCGGGCACTCACGTTGAGGCGAGTGCAACCCCTCTGGGGTTTCGTGTGCGGTCGCCTTGGGACCGATTGACGGGCGTCTCGACCTACGGGCCCTCTGGGTCCGAGGAAGATGACGACCCCAGCATCCTCTGGGATTTCTCTGGATCTGGCAACCCCAGTGCCATGCGGGACTTCATGACCGCATGCAACTACTGCCTCTCCGACTGTTCCGACGGCAGCCGCAGCCTTGACGACAAGGACTGCGGCCCGAGCCGCGAATGTTTCCACGTCGAGCTAGGGGATCCCTCCGGAGACAGCCATCTCGGCATGCCGGAGGGTGGCGATCTCCCTAGGCCAGTGCCTCGCGCCGACATCCCGCGGGAGCTAGCTGTGGTCCCCGTTCTGGCGGGGGGTCACGACCCACAGCTCGAGCAAGTCCGCGGGGCGCAGGCCGGGCTCGACGAGGGGGCAGGAGCGCTCGAGTCGATCCGTCGGGACATCGGGCAGGTATGGGCGAGCCAGCCCCCGGCCGGAGAAATACGTCACCTGCCCCAGGGTCTCCAGCACCGCATCGCCAACGATGCCAGGGACAGGCCGCCACCCGCGTCCGGCGGAACCGGTCAGGACCTGGCAGCCGCGGCGATGCTCCTCCGCGCGATGCCGGAGTCATCAACCACCGAGGGTCGGCGAATCCAGGGAGAGCTCAAGCATCTCCTGGAAGGCGCTGCGGCCCGGCGGGCCGAGAGCTCTGCCTCCCGAAGGCAGGGGTACCCCTCGGAACCTCGTGCCGCGACTTCCCGACTCATGCGGGAAGCCTCGGTCTACACCGGGCGCACGCGCAACACCGCGCCTGCGGCCCCGGGTCACCTCGGCGACGAGCACCCTCATCGCGACCGTCGGGCCCGCCTCGACGAAAGGGTGCGCCGAGGCTATCACCCCAGGCGTGGGGGACGCTACGACAGCGGGGAGGATCGGAGTCCCTCGCCCGAACCGCCCGGTCCGCAGGTCTTCAGCCGGGCCATTCGGCGGGCGCCGTTTCCGACCCGATTCCGACCCCCGACTACTATCACAAAGTACTCGGGGGAAACAAGACCGGAATTGTGGCTCGCGGACTACCGCCTGGCCTGTCAACTGGGTGGAACGGACGACGACAACCTCATCATCCGCAACCTCCCCCTGTTCCTCTCCGACACTGCTCGCGCTTGGTTGGAGCACCTGCCTCCGGGGCAGATTTCCAACTGGGAGGATTTGGTCCAAGCTTTTGCCAGCAACTTCCAGGGCACGTACGTGCGCCCCGGGAATTCCTGGGACCTCCGAAGCTGCCGGCAACAGCCGGGAGAGTCTCTACGGGACTACATCCGGCGGTTCTCGAAGCAGCGCACCGAACTGCCCAACATCACCGACTCCGATGTCATCGGCGCGTTCCTTGCCGGCACCACCTGCCGTGACCTGGTGAGCAAGTTGGGTCGCAAGACCCCCACCAGAGCGAGCGAGCTGATGGACATCGCCACCAAGTTCGCCTCCGGTCAGGAGGCGGTCGAGGCCATCTTCTGAAAGGACAAGCAGCCCCAGGGCCGCCCGTCGGAGGATGCTCCCGAGGCGTCTACTCCGCACGGCGCCAAGAAGAAAGGTAGGAGGAAGTCGCAAGCGAAACGCGACGCTGCCGACGCAGACCTTGTCGCCGCCGCCGAGTACAAGAACCCTCGGAAGCCCCCCGGAGGTGCCAACCTCTTCGACAAGATGCTCAAGGAGGCGTGCCCTTACCATCTGGGGCCCGTCAAGCACACCCTCGAGGAGTGCGTCATGCTTCGGCGCCACTTCCATAAGGCCGGGCCACCCGCAGAGGGTGGCAGGGCCCGCGACGACGACAAAAAGGAAGATCACCAAGCAGGAGAGTTCCCCGAGGTCCGCGACTGCTTCATGATCTGCGGAGGGCATGCGGCGAATGCCTCGGCTCGGCATCGCAAGCGAGAGCGTCGGGAGGTCTGCTCGGTGAAGGTGGCGGCGCCAGTCTACCTAGACTGGTCCGACAAGCCCATCACCTTCGACCAAGATGACCACCCCGACCACGTGCCGAGCCCGGGGAAGTACCCGCTCGTCGTCGATCCCATCATCGGCGACGTCAGGCTCACCAAGGTCCTGATGGATGGGGGCAGCTGCCTCAATATCGTCTACGCCGAGACCCTCAGGCTCCTGCGCGTCGATCTGTCCTCTGTCCGAGCAGGCGCTGCGCCCTTCCACGGGATCATTCCCGGGAAGCGCGTCCAGCCCCTCGGACAGCTCGACCTTCCTGTCTGCTTCGGAACACCCTCCAACTTCCGAAGGGAGACTTTGACATTCGCGGTGGTCGGGTTCCGAGGAACCTACCACGCAGTGTTGGGAAGGCCATGCTACGTGAAGTTCATGGCCATCCCCAACTACACCTACCTGAAGCTCAAGATGCCGGGCCCCAACGGGGTCATCACCGTCGGCCCCACGTACAAACACGCGTTCGAATGCGATGTGGAGTGCGTGGAGTACGCTGAGGCCCTCGCCGAGTCCGAGGCCCTCATCGCCGACCTGGAAAACCTCTCCCGAGAGGTGCCGGACGTGAAGCGACACGCCGGCAACTTCGAGCCAGCGGAGACGGTTAAGGTCGTCCCTCTCGACCCCAGTGGCGACACCTCCAAGCAGATCCGGATCGGTTTCGGGCTCGATCCCAAATAGGAAGCAGTGCTCGTCGACTTTCTCCGCGCAAACGCTGACGTCTTTGCGTGGAGTCCCTCGGACATGCCCGGCATACCGAGGGATGTCGCCGAGCACTCGCTGGATATTCGGGCCGGAGCCCGACCGGTCAGACAGCCTCTGCGCCGATTCGACGAGGAAAGGCGCAAGGTGATAGGCGAGGAGATCCACAAGCTGATGGCAGCAGGGTTCATCAAAGAGGTATTCCATCCCGAATGGCTTGCCAACCCTGTGCTAGTGAGGAAGAAAGGGGGGAAATGGCGGATGTGTGTAGACTACACTGGTCTCAACAAAGCATGTCCAAAGGTTCCCTACCCTCTACCTCGCATCGATCAAATCGTGGATTCCACTGCTGGGTGCGAAACCCTGTCATTCCTCGATGCCTACTCAGGGTATCATCAAATCAAGATGAAAGAGTCCGACCAGCTCGCGACTTCTTTCATCACGCCCTTCGGCATGTACTGTTATGTCACCATGCCGTTCGGTTTGAGGAACGCGGGTGCAACGTACCAGCGGTGCATGAACCATGTGTTCGGCGAACACATTGGTCGCACGGTCGAGGCCTACGTCGATGACATCGTAGTCAAGACAAGGAAAGCCTCCGACCTTCTCTCCGACCTTGAAGTGACATTCCGGTGTCTCAAGGCGAAGGGCGTCAAGCTCAATCCCGAGAAGTGCGTCTTCAGGGTGCCCCGAGGCATGCTCCTGGGATTCATCGTCTCCGAGCGGGGCATCGAAGCCAACCCGGAGAAGATCGCGGCCATCACCAGCATGGGGCCCATCAAGGACTTAAAAGGCGTACAGAGGGTCATGGGATGTCTCGCGGCTTTGAGCCGTTTCATCTCGCGCCTCGGCGAAAGAAGCCTGCCTCTGTACCGTCTCTTAAGGAAGGCCGAGTGCTTCACTTGGACTCCCGAGGCCGAGGAAGCTCTCGGGAACCTGAAGGCGCTCCTCACCCAGGCGCCCGTCTTGGTACCCCCAGCTGATGGAGAAGCCCTCTTGGTCTACGTCGCCGCTACCACTCAGGTGGTTAGCGCCGCGATCGTGGTCGAAAGGCAAGAAGAGGGGCATGCATTGCCCATTCAGAGGCCAATTTACTTCATCAGCGAGGTGCTGTCCGAAACCAAGATCCGCTACCCACAAGTTCAGAAGCTGCTGTATGCAGTGATCCTGACGAGGCGAAAGTTGCGGCATTACTTCGAGTCTCATCCGGTAACTGTGGTGTCATCCTTCCCCCTGGGGGAGATCATCCAGTGCCGAGAGGCCTCGGGACGGATCGCGAAGTGGGCGGTGGAAATTATGGGCGAGACAATCTCGTTCGCCCCTCGGAAGGCCATCAAGTCCCAGGTACTGGCGGACTTCGTAGCCGAATGGGTCGACACACAGTTGCCGACGGCTCCGATCCAACCGGAGCTCTGGACCATGTTTTTCGACGGGTCGCTGATGAAGACGGGAGCCGGCGCAGGCCTGCTCTTCGTCTCGCCCCTCGGGAAACACCTGCGCTACGTGCTACGCCTCCATTTCCCGACGTCCAACAATGTGGCTGAGTACGAAGCTCTGATCAACGGATTGCGGATCGCCATCGAGCTAGGGGTCCGACGCCTCGACGCTCGCGGCGACTCGCAGCTCGTCATCGACCAAGTCATGAAGAACTCCCACTGCCGCGACCCGAAGATGGAGGCCTATTGTGATGAGGTTCGACGCCTAGAAGACAAGTTCTACGGGCTCGAGCTTAACCACATCGCCCGGCGCTACAACGAGACTGCGGACGAGCTGGCAAAGATAGCCTCGGGGCGAACGACGGTTCCCCCAGACGTCTTCTCCCGGGATCTGCACCAACCCTCCGTCAAGATCAGTGACACGCCCGAGCCTGAGGCGCCCTCGGCCCCGTCCGAGGAGACTTCGGCCCAGCCCGAGCCATCCTCGGTTCAACCCGAGGAACCCTCGGCCCCCGAGGACGAGGCGCTGCGCATCGAAGAAGAGCGGAGCGGGGTCACGCCTGATCGAGATTGGCAGGCCCCGTACCTGCAATATCTCCGCCGAGGAGAGCTACCCCCCGACCAGGCCGAGGCACGGCGGGTAGCGCGACGCGCCAAGTCGTTCGTCTTGCTGGGCGATGAGAAGGAGCTTTACCATCGCAGCCCCTCGGGCATCCTCCAGCGGTGCATCTCCATCGCCGAAGGTCAGGAACTCCTGCAAGAGATACACTCGGGGGCTTGCGGCCATCACGCAGCGCCTCGAGCCCTTGTCGGGAACGCTTTCCGGCAAGGCTTCTACTGGCCGACGGCGGTGGCTGACGCCACTAGAATTGTCCGCACCTACGAAGGGTGCCAATTCTATGCGAAGCAGACCCACCTGCCCGCTCAGGCTCTGCAGACGATACCCATCACCTGGCCCTTCGCTGTGTGGGGTCTGGGCCTCGTCGGCCCTCTGCAGAAGGCGCCCGGGGGCTACACGCACCTGCTGGTCGCCGTCGACAAATTCTCCAAGTGGATCGAGGTCCGACCCCTGAACAGCATCAGGTCCGAGCAGGCGGTGGCGTTCTTCACCAACATCATCCATCGCTTCGGGGTCCCGAACTCCATCATCACCGACAACGGCACCCAGTTCACCGGCAAAAAATTCTTGGATTTTTGCGAGGACCACAGCATCCGGGTAGACTGGGCTGCCGTAGCTCATCCCATGTCGAATGGGCAAGTAGAGCGTGCCAACGGCATGATTCTACAAGGGCTCAAGCCTCGGATTTACAATAACCTCAACAGGTTCGGCAAGCGATGGATGAAGGAACTCCCCTCGGTGGTCTGGAGCCTGAGGACGACGCCGAGCCGAGCCACGGGTTTCACGCCGTTCTTCCTGGTCTACGGGGCCGAGGCCGTCTTGCCCACGGACCTGGAATACGGCTCCCCGAGGACGAGAGCCTACGACGATCAAAGCAACCAAGCTAGCCGAGAGGACTCGCTGGACCAGCTGGAAGAGGCTCGGGACAGGGCCTTACTACACTCGGCGCGGTATCAGCAGTCCCTGCGACGCTACCACGCCCGAGGGGTCCGACCCCGAGACCTCCAGGTGGGCGACCTGGTGCTTCGGCTGCGGCAAGACGCCCGAGGGACGCACAAGCTCACGCCCCCCTGGGAGGGGCCATTCGTCATCGCCAAAGTTCTGAAGCCCGGAACGTACAAGCTGGCTAACAGTCAAGGCGAGGTCTACGGCAACACTTGGAACATCCAATAGCTACGTCGCTTCTACCCTTAAGATGTTTCCAAGTTGTTCATATACCTCGCACCCACGCAAAGTTTAGTCAACAAGGAAGGGTCGGCCTCGCCTCGGCAAAGCCCGACCCTCCCTCGGGGGCTAAAAGGGGGGAAACCCCCTCTGCGTTAAAATTTTCCTCGAAAAAAGGATCTCTTTTACCAGAATATCTTCCGTGCTTTTTGACTACTTCGAAAAGTGGGTCCTGGAAACGACGGGGTACACGTAAGCAGTCAAGGCTGACCGAGCCGAGGGACTCCTACGCTCCCGGGATACGGATACCTCACTCATCACCTTCTGTGATAAGTAACTCGCATTCGGATAAGGTGACTCCGCGGATCGAACAAGTCTTTACGTTCGGAAGCCCTTCTGTCGAAGCGATTCTTCGAGTCTTCTCGACCGAGTCGGTGATAGGGCCTCATGGACAAGTGAAAGTGCGCGTAAGCGGCAAGGCCGACCGAGCCGAGGGACTCCCACGCCTCCGGGATACGGATACCTCACTCCTCACCTTCCGCGAGAAGCAACTTTCGCTCGCACAAACATCCCTGTTACCAACAAAAAGTCCAGATACTCGAAACAAGAGGAAGAGAGACGCAGCTTTAACACGCAACAAGGGTGTGTGTTCCGGCCTCGACGGCCGCACAAAGCACACACTACAAGACAATCTGATCCTGCAGGCTCGGGTCTTGAAGCTGGAAGGGGGCAGCAACGCCCTCGGCATCGACGGCACCTTTGGCAGGGCCCAACCTAGCCTCGGACGGCGACGCAGTCCGAGGGTCTCCGCTCCGAAGACGACGTCATCACCACGCCCGGGCAATCACTGCCAGGGACTTCTCCGAGAACCCGGCCCGAGCGGGCGGCTCAGCCAGTCACCTCGGGGGTCTCGGCCAACCATCTTCCAAGGGTGCCAGCCCGGTCCGAAGCCTCGGCTGATCAACTCCGACGTCGATCCAGCCAACGGACAACCTGGCTAGGTTCCGGCCAACCAGGTTTTATTCTCGAGCCAACTCCGCCTCTGCTCATGCTGGTATCGCTACCCCTGGCCTCGGCTCGACGAAGAGCGGCCGAGGGGTCTCTAACTAAGCTAGAGAAGCCTCGGACAGCAGGGCCGACCGAGCCGAGGGACTCCCACGCCTCCGGGATACGGATACCTCACTCGTCACCTTGGCGCGGGGTGACTCATGCTTGGTGAAGCGGTTCAGATAATCAGCAGACGAGTCTTAATGCTCGAAAATGAGGAAAAAACACGGCTCCGTGCCGACGTTATATACATGTTCAGGCCCCAAGAGCCGCAATGAACAAAAACACTGGCATCCAAGGTGCCATCACAGACGGAACTCCGGTTCCGTCTCCACGGGTATGGACAACCTCCCCGCCCGGGAAGCCCGTGGAGCGACAAGCTCTGGGCGAATCACCAGCAAAACGCGGGACGCCCTTAAGCACCCCGGCAGATCCTCGCAGCCGTCCTCGCCGCGAATGCGAGGAGGAAGACGGAATGTTGCATCCTAGCTGGGCAGCAACAGTTCGCCTTCCCCGGCATGGCTGGAGGATGTCTCCGCCGTGGGGCTAAAGGGCGATTGCAACCACCAGAAGCTGGAAGATGAGGTGGTCCGCCGACCCGCGCAGGAGGTGGAGCCCCGGCTCGCCTCGCTCCCCGCCCCGGCAAGGATGACGAACACCCTCAACACTGAGGGCGGGGCCGGGACCACAGCCCGGTTTGCCTCTCCCCGTCCGGGAGCTGGAGGTCACCGTCTTGGGTGATCACCAGCGGAGGGGAGCAACCGGGCTGTGTGATGAAAATCCTTGAAGCCGAACGATGGCTGAAAGGTACCAACTCCCACGGAGTTACGTTCCTCCAACGATGGGGCGAAAAGACGGTGGTTTCCCCCATCCGGGGGCTTGAAAGCTGGAAAGACACGAGGCATAAGGGAGGAAGAAGGCATGGTCGCCTTACGGAAGGGGTCGCCCTCCTTTTAAAGACGACTCTCCCTGCTTGCGCCCCCAACCGTCTTGGGCCGAGTCTTCTCCAACACGCCTCCAAAGCCCTCCCCTGTGGCGCGGGGGCTGGGTCCCGCATGTCATACAAGATCGGCTCCGAGCAGAAGAAGCCAAACCGCCGTGCACGGCGCACGCAACCACCCAGCGGTTACAAGCAACCCTCCTCTTTTGCCCAGGCCAACGGGCGAAAGGGGGAGGCAGCCATGCAGACGGCATGCAACCACGCCAAGTGACCGCGCCTCTCCGACTCCTAACCTGCCAGCACGGAGGCCTAAGCCCACGCGTCGCGCGACCGGCGCTCCGGATGCTGCATGCAAGCAACTGTACCACTGGCGCCACCACCGCACCTCCTCGATTGCGGAACCGATACCGCGACCCGAGGTGACCCAGCGCGCGACCCAGCAGCGCCAGCCTGACGCAGCGGTCAAACACGGTCAAAAGTGGGCCGGCAGTAATAACGGTGGCAGGCGCGCGGGAGCAGCGGTCACGCCGTCAGCCAAGCTCACGTCCCATCCGGAGGCAGCAAGAGAGCCCCCTCTCACGGTGTAAAGACGACGCGCCCGTGACCCGTCCCTCGAACGGCTCGCGCACACACAACGGCAGCCTCGCCAACTACTCACCCCGGCGCATTAACTCCACGGCTGGACAGGCGGCGCTTCTGGCAGGAGCAGCTGGCAACGCTTCGCCTTCGCCAAAATAACCGCGCCGAAAAAGGTACGCCGCGTCGTTCAAATTCGTATCCTTTTTTCCCTTTTTCCTCTTTCTCTATCTCTTGCAACAGGGACCAGGAAAGGGGATACCCCCAAAGGGATCCTTCCCCGTGAAGGAACTAGGCTCCGAGCCTCCATACTGATCAGGGGTTCGAAGGCTGGCCCCCCGAAGGGTTCAACAGCCGCCTCAGATCGCGTGGGCCCGATACCCACTACTGGTCAGAGGTTCGAAGGTCGGCCTCCCGAAGGGTTCCATGGCCGCCTCAGGCTACTCGGGCTCCATGCCCATTACTGATCAGGGGTTCAAAGGCTGGCCCCCCGAAGGGTTCACAGTCGCCTCAGACGCCGAGCGAGGGATGACCAGGGGTACGTTCGATACATAACCAAGGCTCGGGCTGCGCTCCCGAGGTACCCTAGGACATTTCCGAGACTAGCGGGAACGATCCTGTAACGGAATCCCATCGGAGGGAGGCAACGAGCCCTCGGACCCCGTCGCCAGGGGACCGGGTCCGGCAGATCACCCGCAGGTACTTTTGGGCGTGCCTCCGGGCCCCTAGCTGACCCCCAACGAACGGGGCACGGACGTCCACTCGGATTACCCGCTTGCAGCTCACCGGAGACACCATGTTCGGTGCCCATCGAGGGTAACATGGCGCTCTCCCCCCCTCCTCCTTGCGAAAAGGCGACGTAGGGGCGTATGTAAAAAAGCCGAGTCTGTCCCTGATCGCCCTCTCGCCCTGCGCGGAGGCTCGGGGGCTGCTCTCGCAAACCCGGCTCCGGCCAAACCGTTGACAGCGTCAACATACCAGCCCGAGAACTTGGGCCCCGACAGTGCACCCGGGCTACGGCCTGTTCGCATGAGGGAACCACCAGACCAGCCGAAGCACTACGCAAGGCATTAAGACCTCGAAGGAGTGAAACCACTCCTCCGAGGCCTCGGGGGCTACACCCGGCGGGTGCGCTCGCGCGCACCCACCGGAACAAAATGCAACCGAGAAAGGCTGGTCCCCTTGCAAAAAAGTGCGACGAAAGCCTCCAAGCGAGTGCCAACACTCCCTTCGAGGCTCGGGGGCTACTGTCGGGGACCATAATTAGGGGTACCCTCAAGACGCCTAATTCTCAGCTGGTAACCCCCATCAGCATAAAGCTGCAGAGGCCTGATGGGTTTGATTAAGTCAGGGATCAGTCCATACGAGCGACTCGATCACGCCTCGCCCGAGCCTAGCCTCGGGCAAGGGCAGCCGACCCTGAGGTGTTTCCGTCTCGCCCGAGGCCCCCTTTTTTTTACGGCAGACGCATCTCCGGCTCGCCCGAGGCCTTGCCTTCGTTAAGAAGCAACCCTGACTAAATCACCGCGCCGACCGACCGAGTCACAGGGGCATTTAACGCAAAGAGTGAGACTGACAGGCAGCCAGGCCTTGCCAAAGGCGCCACAGGAAGCTCCGCCCGACCCAGGGCTCGGACTCAGGCTAAGGCCCCGGAAGACGGCGAACTCCGCTCCGCCCGACCCAGGGCTCGGACTCGGGCTAAGGCCCCGGAAGACGGCGAACTCCGCTCCGCCCGACCCAGGGCTCGGACTCGGGCTAAGGCCCCGGAAGACGGCGAACTCCGCTCCGCCCGACCTAGGGCTCGGACTCGGGCTAAGGCCCCGGAAGACGGCGAACTCCGCTCCGCCCGACCCAGGGCTCGGACTCGGGCTAAGGCCCCAGAAGACGGCGAACTCCGCTCCGCCCGACCCAGGGCTCGGACTCGGGCTAAGGCCCCGGAAGACGGCGAACTCCGCTCCGCCCGACCCAGGGCTCGGACTTGGGCTAAGGCCCCAGAAGACGACGAACCCCGCTTCACCCGATCCAGGGCTCGGACTCCGCCCTGGTCTCCGCCGAACGACCTCCGCCTCGCCCGACCCAGGAGCTCGGGCTCGGCCTCGGCCATGGAAGACAGACTCGACCTCGGCCTCGGAGGAGCCTCCACGTCGCCCGACCTAGGGCACAGGTCCGCCACGTCAACAGGAGGCGCCATCATCACCCTGCCCCGAGCCGACTTGGGCCACAGAGAACAAGACCGACGTCCCATCTGGCTAGCTCCGCCAGATAGGCAATGATGGCGCCCCGCTAGACCCATGACGACGGAGGCTCTCAGCTCCCTTACGGAAGCAGGGGGACGTCAGCAAGAGCCCAACTATTCCGACAGCTGTCCCTCCACCAGGCTCCGTTACTCCTCCGACAGCCACGACACCACACCAGCTGGGTGCCAAGCTCTCTCCGGCTGCCACATTGGCATGTACCCAGGGCGCTAGCTCTCCCCCGCTAGACACGTAGCACTCTGCTGCATCCCCATTGTACACCTGGATCCTCTCCTTGCGCCTATAAAAGGAAGGACCAGGGCCTTCTTAGAGAAGGTTAGCCCCGCGGGAACGAGGGCAGGGGCAGGCGCTCTCTTGGGGCCGCTCGCTCCCCTCACCCGCGTGGACGCTTGTAACCCCCTACTGCAAGCGCACCCGACCTGGGCGCGGGACGAACACGAAGGCCGCGGGATCTCCGCCTCCCTCACGACCCGGCTCCGGCCACCTCGCTCTCCCCCCTTCGCGCTCGCCCACGCGCTCGACCCATCTGGGCTGGGGCACGCGGCACACTCACTCGTCGGCTTAGGGACCCCCCGGTCTCAAAACGCCGACAAATTCTGTTGATAAAATTGCCTAAATCTTAAGAGAACAGATTCTGCACAGAATTATGAGACTGAAAAACTGCTATAATAAAACTGCAATAACTTTCTGATCTTATGTCCGATTGAGGTGTTCTTCGTGGCCACGGAAAGATCTACAAATTATCTACGACTCATATAGAGACTTTTCATTTTTTTGAGGCAACTAAGACCACGGAAAACTGGCATGAACAGAAACTACCGAATCTGTCATTCCGCAGAAAACTAAATTCGAGATCAAAACCTAACCCCACATCTAATTCAACCTCTAATCCTTTAATCCCCATGATCCACAACCTCCAAAAGAACATAATTACAGGGAGGAACAAGGATTTCATCCATACCTAGGGTTTTTCCAAAGAAAATCTTCAAGAAGAGATGGGGAAGAACATCTCTTTGATCCTCTCTTCCTCTTCAATTCAACGTGCTCCTCCTCTTCTCGATCCTTGCTGTGTGGGGGATCTAGAGGGAGGAGGGAGCCATGGAGAGGGTAGGGGGTGGCTGCCAATAGGGAGGAGAGCAAGAGAGGGAGGGGGCGGCTGCAACCCAATTGGGGAGAAGGAGAGGGGGCGGCTAGGGTTGGGGAGGAGAGGGGGCTCCCATCCACCGGATCGAGATTAATGGCCCAAACTCGCTCTCCCCTTTGAGCTCCCGACCCCAGCGAAAAAAATGCCGAAAGATCTACTATTTTCTGAGTAATGCCTCCTGAAACTCCAAACCCCAATGCCACAGAACATCAAATAAAAGAGAAAAAATAAGTTTAACTTCTTTTCAGAAAATTGGGGTATCACACTCTACCCCCCTTAAAAAGAATTCGTCCTCGAATTCGACCACTCCAACAAAACATCCAAGGTACCCCATATAGCAGCACCATGCAAAACATGGGTCCATTATTGGTCTTAATTAACACAAGAACTTCTACATCGACTAATTGTCTAAGGAAACTACAGCACCTGACATCAAGCATGAACCAACATGTAATGAAGCTCAAACCAAGTCATAGATGCAATCAACACTACGATTTCACAACATCGAATTTGGATGCAGCCATACATCAGCATCAATGTCTTAAAACAACACTCTTTTATGAAGGGGTAATACACACTATGCACAACCTTTACCAACTTTAACAATTCATTTTAATTCAATGGTGAAACATCCACACTAGATGAATGTATAAGAAGATCAAACACCTCACCTCACAGCACCACGAAACAAGTAGTTCTATTGAAACAAAACTCCTAATCTTCCTAAACCTTGTTCTTGCCATAATGAAAAGATAATCATGTAATCTAACATACTTTGCACCCCACCAAAAGGGAGAAAATCTATAGAACTAATGGAGCAATAAAGCCAAATAGAAGCCAATAACATCTTGCGCGGCACAGTTCATCGAAGAAATGCCAAAAACTCTACATAGAGCACTGACAGCCCAACAACAACACAATACTTGCTTAACCCATGTCACTATACTTCATTCAACATCTCAACTAAGAAAAATATCCAACTAGTAAGGTTAACCTACACATAATATAAATCTTCATCTACTGTAGTTCAGAAACTTACATTTCATTCTATCATATGACGCACCCAAAGTACCAGACCTAAAGGGTCAATACTAACCCCGTAATCCTTCACACATTTGGCAAATATCTCAAGCTGATGTAAAAACCACATCATTTAGGAATAGGTGACTAACCACACACAACCAACTCTAGGCTAGGCAATGACTTCATTCAAACCAATAGATAAGTGGTCCAACAATGGCTCCACAAACATGCATTGGGGAGAGAACCATCAGATCCTCAACGTATTACTACATAATCAATGGATCAAGAAAATCAAAGATTTTATTCTACAATTAGCATGACTAACATGCAACCACTTTAAACCACATCTAGGCTTTGTGGCTACTAAAACACATGATAGAAGAGAGACATGTAAGCCATTCTGGCTATGTAAAGACTTCCCCCAAAATCCATATAAAAGTACCAATATTCATTTCTTTCAGAATTGGTTTCTCGACATAAACAATCATTCTTTGCAAAGATAGTTGGAGCTATCCACCAACCGCCCAACAACTTAAATTCAAATTAATGGTTACCTTGTAACCCAAAACATGCAATTCACACTCCTCTTAGAAACATCCTCAATCAAGCATATATAACAATATTGTTGTAATAAAACTCAACCATGAAAAACATGTTGAAAACAACATAGGCATACATGTATATCACCAGCATAATAGCAACTTCAATCTCACAAAAGACCAGCGATATCAATCGCATTAATAAAACAATATCAAAATTTAGAAATGAATTATATCAGGCATTAAGTCATAAACAACTTACCACATCATCGTAAAGGAATAGGGAGGGTGAAATTATTTCATCTGCACTTCAAAGACATTAACATATATCAAAGATATTTGAACCCATACCCTTCCTATATGTGCAAATGTGTCAAATTTATCTTCAAATTGCCAAGAATATAAAGCCTATGCTTTGATACCAACTGTAACACTCCGGGATCCACAAACACCCTAGAATGCTACTAAACTACACCTCTAACATTCGTATATAAAATTTCGACAGCATCTCCTTTGAAAATTGCATAAACGGGGAAGCAACAAAGTATAAATAGATATCATGTTAAGAAAACATAATCGACATTAATAATTTGCTAGCAATGGGAAGACAACCATAATGGCATGAACTAAATTAACCAGTGCGCACAACTAGTTAGAAACAAACATCCTTTGACAAGAAGCTTCTAATTAAATCATGACTGCGCCTAAGCAGCGTTATTATGAGAGTGAAGGTGGATGTGCTGCTACTTTCCACTTCCCTGGATGAGCAACAAGAACCTACATTGAGTAATGCAAGAGTGAGATGAAACATCTCAGCAATCGAATTGTTTTGACGAGATATTTAAACCACAAATTGAATTAATCAACATTTTAAAAGAATCACAATTAAGATAAGAAATACTTGTAGATATAGAACTCATTAGTCCCAATATAACCAATACCGTCTCATTTCCTCGAACAAACACCATAGGTTCTATAACACTTCTCTGTGTCAACAAAACCTGCAAATATCACTTCAACGTATGCATAGGAATGCAAAGTGTAGGTACTCTGTCTTCATACCTCTGAAGGTATAAAACCACATCATCTGCAAATATCACTTCAATGAATGCATATGTCTTCTGCCTTCATACCTCTAAGGGTATGAAGCCGCATCGTACCCCTCCTCGGGCAACGTAAGATGCTAAGTTGTACCGGTACGGTCGAACCATAGGTCACGACCCAACTTCAGATGCAAGTGAATCATGCAATGTATATGGCATGCTGCATTTATCAATATACTTCACTTCCTTCACATACAATACAACCTCAAATAATACTTCATTTACCTTCAAATACAATACCAACCTCAAATAATACTTCATTTACCTTCAGATACAATACCAACCTCAAATAATACTTCATTTACCTTCAGGGGTGTGAATTAATCTCATGAGTCATACTCGAATCATAATCATCATCAATATATGATTGAGAATCAGTATAATGCAAGCAAGTACAGCATCACCATAGAGTCCAATTATGAAAGAATCCAATACTTCTGAATATTAGAGTGTAAGCAATAGAAATAACAGCTCAGAACGGAAGCAACCACCGCTACATTCACTCGCCTTCATCGAAGAAGAAGAAATGTACTAGGCATGATCTGGAGTGTAGTCACCTGCTAGCGGGCATAAATCTTAGTACAAATATTTCAAAAATATTTGCCAACAATCAACAAATCGCTCCTACACTTGAAACCAAGACCTGGTGGAAAGCCTCCCACCCTGAACCACATGCCACACAGCAGCAGCGCTGTTTGTTAATTTTGTATCTTTAAAGTTATAATAGTGGTGATATCAAACAAATAATCTAGGAGTATCTACACAAAATACCCTACAACTTCAGTATTCAATGGATAATTAAATTCTGCCATCTATAAGTTCTAAAACATTTGACAAGATAACTGACTGAATCTGTTTTAGACAGCAGTGTAGTTATCTTCAAAATTCAATATCTCACAAACCACTCAACCAAAAATCATGATATTATACTGGCAGTAAGAACTTTTATCCCTCTACAGAAGTCTCCATAGTTGGAAGAGCCAATTCGGCCATTTACCTGATGAAACCTACCAGTGAACAGACCCGCTCATTTTTGTCAGGCAAACAGGAACAGCCACCGTAAAACAAACATAACTGGAGTTTCATAATTCATATGGATGCAATTTTTAACAATCTAGAAAGCTTATGAAATTATCTACAACTTTTCTTACAAACCCAAGGTTGAATTCTATTGATAAAATTGCCTAAATCTTAAGAGAACAGATTCTGCATAGAATTATGAGACTGAAAAACTGCTATAATAAAACTGCAATAACTTTCTGATCTTATGTCCTATTGAGGTGTTCTTCACGGCCACGGAAATATCTACAAATTATCTACGACTCATATATAGACTTTTCATTTTTGTGAGGCCACTAAGACCACGGAAAACTGGCATGAACAGAAACTGTCGAATCTGCATTCCGCAGAAAACTAAATTCGAGATCAAAACCTAACCCCACATCTAATCCAACCTCTAATCCTTTAATCCCCATGATTCACAACCTCCAAAAGCACATAATTACAGGGAGGAACAAGGATTTCATCCATACCTAGGGTTTTCCCCAAGAAAATCTTCAAGAAGAGATGGGGAAGAACATCTCTTTGATCCTCTCTTCCTCTTCAATTCAACGTGCTCCTCCTCTTCTCGATCCTTGCTATATGGGGGGATCTAGAGGGAGGAGGGAGCCATGGAGAGGGTAGGGGATGGCTACCAATAGGGAGGAGAGCAAGAGAGGGAGGGGGCGGCTGCAACCCAATTGGGGAGAAGAAGAGGGGGGCGGCTAGGGTTGGGGAGGAGAGGGGGCTCCCATCCACCGGATCGAGATCAATGGCCCAAACTCGCTCTCCCCTTTGAGCTCCTGACCCCAGCGGAAAAAATACCAAAAGATCTACTATTTTCTGAGGAATGCCTCCTAAAACTCCAAACCCCAATGCCACAGAACATCAAAGAAAAGAGAAAAAATAAGTTTAACTTCTTTTCAAAAAATTGGGGTATCATAGCCTGTTCGTCTTCGCTTCACGTTGCGAATAGATCGTGATCTGTTTCCGAGCTTCGAGGGATCGAAGATCTAGTGTTGGTGACAAAGTGATCTGGTTCTTCGAGTTCTGCAAAGTTGAAGACCCTGAGCATCTGTTTGGTGAAGGCAAGTGTCCTCTGACCTATTATGTCTCATTTACTTTATAATTCATCAACCCACATACTATAAACAACCTAAGGATTGACTAGTATTCTGTTTTCCTGTCCTTGTTTACCCTTTGGAAATTGGTTACTATGATTAGTATTATGCTACTGTTTTACTTTAATCAATGAACATGATGATATATAATGATGATACTATGATTTTATTCTAGATATGATGATATACTTGTGGCATTTTAGGGGACTTGAGCGGTTTCTCGAGTGCCTCTCCGTAAGGACTGGTTCATTGGATGACCACCCGGGAAAACAGTGCAACCATGAGGGTGGTATGGGACGCCCTTAGCTAATTAATTAGAGGAACTGAGGTGTAGTTCGCTTCACCGTCGTGCCGTCAATGGGGCTCGATGTACGCGGCTCGCTCTGCCAAGGGTGGATTGCCCCTTGGGGAGGAGTGCGGTACATTTAGGAAACCTAACGGACATCTACAGCCTCAGGGAATCTTTGTAAAGGCTTCATAGTGAACCTTTGGCCATTGACCTCGGGAGTGAATAAGGGTCTTGCAAGCCCGGGCTAGAAAGGGAATCACGGCTTGTGCGTAAAGTGCGCAACCTCTGCAGAGTGTTATGAAACTGGTATATCAGCCGTGCTCGCGGTTATGTGCGGCCAAGGGAGCTCCATTGATTAGAGACACTTTGATCAGAGATGTTTGGTTTACAGGTGATGACAAGGATGATGGTTTTGATTATGCTTATGGTAATGTTTTCTGGTATTCTTTCCGTTTGGAAAGGGTACTTTTAGGTTAACAACTTGGGTTAATTCTAAAACCTGGCTCTCTACTAGTAATAATAACCTGACCAACTAAAAGCAACTCCTTGAGCTTAACCCCACATAAAGCTAGTCCACCTCAGCTAAACGGGACATTTGCTGAGTACGTTGATGTGTACTCACCCTTGCTTTCACAAAACACTAGGTTGCCTTTGGTGCAATCTATGCTCAGGTAAAGAAGAAGGCGTCGAGGCGGATCTGCAGGAGTTCTAGGACTTCGACGAGTTCGAGGATTAGGCTAGCGACCTCCCCCAGTCAGCTGCCTATGGTGGGTTAATTTACGTTGGCTACGTTTCGATTCTGTGTACTTTGATTTATATTATACAAATGACTCTAGTCTTTAATGTTATTACTTACTCTTTATTGTAATTCGAAGCATTGTGCTATGATGAGTCATTTATGTAATCGTTGTGTACGTGAATTTCTGATCCTGGCACGTACATGGTTCGCATTCGGTTTGCCTTCTAAAACCGGGTGTGACAGCTAATAATTTGGCACAAGATGCATCAGGTTATCGGATAAAGCGAGTGAAATTTCACAACATCGAGAATCTAATAACCGGTAGAGGGCCAATTCCCCAGGTCACGGACTGTCTGGGTGAGGGCTCCGGACCGTCCGGGGTTGCCAAGAAAGTTCTCCTGATCGATGCGGCTGGTAATGAAGCCGATGCAAGCGATTGGAGGACACCCATAATTAATTATCTACGATATCCCAGTGTTAGGACGGATAGGAACGTTCGACGTACAACTTTCAAATATGTTTTAATGAGTGATGAACTCTACCGCCGAATAGTCAATGACGTCCTACTTAAATGTTTGGGCCCAGGTGATGCTATATTAGCCATGGTCGAAGTACATGAAGGGATTTGTGGTACCCATCAATCGGCTCCAAAGATGAAATGGTTGTTGCGAAGGTCTGGCTTCTATAGGCCTAACATGATAGCTGATTGTTTCAAGTACTACCAAGGATGCCAAGTATGTCAAAAATTCGGTGACTTACAGTTGGTCCCTGCTGCCGAATTACAAACCATCATCAAGCCTTGGCCTTTCAGGGGATGGGGATTGGACTTTATAGGAGAGATTCATTCTTCATTATCAAAAGGGCATCGGTTCATGTTAGTTGCCACTGACTACTTTACCAAATGGACAGAAGTCATTGCTCTGAAGAACATGACACACATGGAGGTAATTGAGTTCATAACTGAGCATATCATTCATAGATTCAGCATTCCCTAGACTGTGACTACAGACCAAGGGGCTTCTTTTAAGTCAAAGGTGGTACGTGAGTTTGCTAAATTATATAGAATTAAGTTACTCAATTCATCTCCATATTATGCTCAGGACAATGGACAGGTCGGGTCTAGTTATAGGACATTGATTAGCCTAATAAAAAAGAAGATATCTGATTATCCTAAGCATTGACATAAGATTTTGTCCGAAGCTTTATGGGCTCATAGAATATCTAAACACTGTGCTACTAAAGTATCTCCGTTTGAGCTTGTCTATGGGCAGGAAGCAGTGTTACCTGTAGAGATAAGTTTAAATGTTGTAAGGTTCGCTGTTGGGGGCCTTCGTCTTCTGAAGGTCCTCAAAAACATGATTTAACAATGTTTCTGGAGTATAATACATGAACAGGTACCTTCGGACTTGGACCTTCGGACTCGGATCAGAACCACAGTGTGAAGAAGCACAAAGAATGTGAAGGTTGGCGCAGAAGCCGAAGCTATGCGCAGGGAGGCTTCGGCAAGACGGCAGAAAAGGAAACCGACTTAAAGGGAAAAAGGCTATTTAGACCTTGATGGATTACTATAGAATCACTAGCAAATGTAAAGGGCATGAGTGTAATTTTACATGGGCTGCGTCCCCTGCCTATAAATAGATGAACAGTGCTCCCGTACTGTTCATGCTGACTTGGCATTTGCTTTTGTGTCACGCTTGTACTTTTACCTTCTTTCAAGCCGAAGGTACATTTGTAATTTGATATCATTTCTATTCTTCCATAGTAATAAAATAGAAATGAGATGATAATAATACATTATTGTTTATGTTATCTTTTATATCTCATATGATTCCTTCTTCATTATTGTATGTTGTGCTGATGAAGGTATGTCCTTCATAACCTTCGTCCGAAAATCATTATATCCCAAGGGAAATAATGCTTTGAAGGACGAAGGATTTTAACATTTAACATTTTTTGTGTTGCCTTGTTCTTAACTCATAGCACTTGCGAACAAGTCTCCAACATTGGCGCCCACCTCCGGTGAACCCTTTTCGACCACCTTCGGCAAGCATTGACCTTCGTCATGCCACCGAAGAAAGCTTCAGCGACAGGGGTTGCCATTCTGCAGCCGCTGGACCCGAACCAGGAGACCCTTTCTCTTCGAGAGGCCCGAAGCCAGAAGAGGAAGGCTACTAGTCCAACACCCCGGGAGGACGAGTTGGACCAAGAAATCAGAAACATGGAGATGCTTCATCAACAAATACAAAGGAAGAAGGAGAAGATGGCCCGACTAGCCGACCTTCAGAGGCAGATTGACGAAGCCACTGAAGAAGTACGCCATCTTGCTCAAGATGAGCAAGAGTGAAGGCACCAACATAGAGAGTTTCATCAAGAGGGCTTCTTCAACGAGGATGAATGGTATGAGGATTTCCATCATGGAAATTTTGCTTTTGATGATGCTTCTCCTCTGTCAGCAGAACTGCAGGCTACACCTTGGCCCCCGTCTTACAAGCCACCCCAGCTCCATGTATGACGGGCACTCAGATCCGAAGCAGTTTCTGATGAGCTACGAAGCAACCATATCTTCATATCGAGGCAATACTGCAGTCATGGCGAAATCTTTCGTCATGGCAGTCAAGAATGTTGCGCAAACCTGGTACTCCTCTCTTTGGCCAGGAACAATTACATCATGGCAGAAGCTGAAGGACATGCTGATCACTAGTTTCCAAGGGTTTCAGACGAAGCCGGTTACCGCTCAAGCTTTGTTCCAGTGCACACAAGATCATGAAGAATACCTCCAGGTGTATGTCCGAAGGTTCCTGCGTTTGAGGGCACAAGCACCAACAGTGCCCAATGAAATTGTCATTGAGGCCATGATCAAGGGGCTTCGGCCAGGACCTACGGCCCAATACTTTGCCAGGAAACCCCCTCAGACCCTGGAGAAATTGTTTCAAAAGATGGATGAATACATCTGCGCTGATAATGACTTTCGTCAAAGAAGGGAGGAAGCTTACAGGTTCTCCGAGATGACCAGGGGCTTCGGAGGGAGAATCCACCCAAGGCACGTCAGATCAATTCATTCCACCTAGAATGACGACAGAGGACGTCAGCAACAGAGGCCACAATATTCCTCACAAGCTTCGGGGCAGCAACAAAGCTATCCTCGGCCGCCAGCTCCAAGGGGCAGAGGCGCCAGGGGCTTCGGAGGAAGGTTTGGGGATCAGCCCAGGAAAATTTATTGCTTATTCTGCGGTGAGGACAAGGGCCATACTATAAGGATGTGCCATGTCACCATTCAGAAATTGAAGGAAATAGCAGAAGTTGTAGCTCAGCAGAACCAGCCGAAGCAGGTCATGCATACTGCTTCGTATCATTCACCCTACATACCAGAGTATGTAGGTAACCATCCTGCAGCGTCTGTTGCTTCGGCTAGTCAACCACAGGCATCCTGGCCACAACTCCCACCTCTGCCACCACCACAACCTGCATATTCACGCGGTCAACAGCCAGAAGGGAGTCAACAGACCCATCAGCAGAGAGACTTCAGGGAGGAGTCCGAAGCTCGCACAGTCAACAGTACTATGCCAGAATCGAAGCATATATACTAAAGAGATATCCTACCCCTAAAACAGTCTTTACAGGTATTGTCATTTTCTTTCTTACTAAGGAACAATTGTTGAAAACTTAGTTTTCTCGTCGTTTTCAATTCCTTGTAATAGCTTCGTTTTTGCCATAGTGAAAATATGTTTTCTCCACAGACTTACGGAGTCTAAAAAATCGCCGAAGCACAAAAAGTCGTTCCCAAGAGAACGCGCGGCTAGAAAAGTACATCACAAGAATTTCCAAAGCTACAAAAAGTCGTTCTACGGAACGCAGCGTAAGTTTGCTGAAGTTACAAAAAGTCGTTCCTAAAGGAGCGCAGTGTAAGTTTTCTGCTCAAAAGTCGTTCCAAAGGGAATGCAAAGCTTACAGCGAAAAGTCAACGCTGATTCCGCCAAAATATAAGGCGAAGCACGAAAAGTCAACGTGAATACCGCCGAAATAGAAGGCGAAGAAGTTCAAAAGATGTTCCTAAGGGAATGCAGAACTTACAGCGAAAAGTCAACGCTGATACACCGAAAAATAAGCGGTGAAGCCGAAAAATAAACGGCAAAGAGATTGTGTATCCTACAGTGGGGATGTGTGTGTATCTTCGGCATAAATATCATTTTGCATAGCATAACATCATCACATCATTCGCATAACATAACATCATACATCATATTGCATCAATGGCACAAGAAGGGGATACAATGTTGACCTTCGGAGAATGCTTCGAAAAAGTGAAATTGTGCTAAGGCACAAAATAAGTTTCGAAGAGATACAACTTTATCAGCTCTAAAGTGAAGGAAAAAGTTTATTGTTGACGAAGCATTAATGTTTCTGCGACGATTGGAGGATTTTCACGAAGCATAAAATCTTTTCTTTACGAAGCATGAAAAGAAGGGAAGGTATTTTTTCGCAGAAGGCTCAAAAACGGTATGTACAATAAAAGTTTCATGCATCGCAAAGAAATGAACTACAAAGCCATTTATACATTACATTAAAAACTCATGAGTGTCAAATATTACAAGCATAGTCCAGCAAATGTTACATTGGTATTCTAACAATGTTTTTACAATATCTATTATTCTTCCTTCAAAACTTCATCCGCAGCTTTAGTCAGCAGTTGAGTAACGACTTCGTCCAAAATGCTTTCGGCCATATTAATGATTTCTGCTGGTTCCTTTGCCCCTGGCTCGATCAATGACTCAAAGGGCTCTGGGGGAGGAGATAGTTCGGCTGCAGTAGAAAACGTAAATAAGATTCGAAGTCACAGAAATAAAAAATAAAGTTAAAGGCTATTAAGCAATACCTATCCGCTTTTCCAGTTCCGCAGCCTTTTCAGCTGCCTTCGTTGCTTCCCTTGCATCGTGAGTATCTTTTTCGCTCTTTTTTATTATTTCGTGGGCCATCCCTCGGCCGCCATTTTCCCAGATGTCAGTAAAGAATTTTCCACCAACTAAGCTCGCTTCGGCCGAGGGGTCCTTCGTGTCATCTATAGATAAAGTAGCTTCGGCTTGGGGTTTTCACATGATCGCAACCTGACTTCTCCAAAATATCCGCAATTCCCCTCGCACCTGAGAAGGCACAGATGTCCCCACGGTCATTTAGAATCTCCTCAAAGGCTTCAGCCTCGCTGCTGATCCACTCAATTGGCCCTTCGAGATCACCCCGTATGAAGCTGTCTTCACTTGAATACGCGCCAACATTGGCAAAGCTTGTTTTTATCTTTTTTACACATTCTATAGATTTTTCAAAGCATTTTTCTTTTGATGCCCGAAGTTCTGCAACTGTTTTTTCCTAGTAATTTTTCCAGTAATCACTGGCATCTCGTTCAGCTTCGGCAACAGCGCATTTTAATTTTGCTTCAGCCAGCTGTTTCTGAAGGTCCTCAATTTCGCATTTCTGGGCTTCAGCTTGGGCTTTGGAAGTAGCTTCGTCTTCTTTTATTTTGCTCACTAATGAATTTAATATTTTATCTTTTTCAAGACCTTCGTTCCTTAGTTCAATTACTTCAGAACGAAGGTTGTTCAAAGCTATAGTGCATCCCTCGTCTTCGGCATTTTTCTGCGCCCTGAGGGCATTGCTAAGAATTAGGCCCTGCAAAAGAAGTGTGGTATTAAGCATAAGCAAATAAACAAAAAAAATTCGTTTTTAAGTACAAAAAATTTTATTCTCGCACCTTTAAACTATTATATGCTAAGCTATCCGCCAATTCATCTTTCGATAGTGCCGAAAGCCCAACTTCCAGTGTTGGGAATCTAAAGCTTCTGCTCATCTCCCGCAGACAGAAATCTCCTTGTTGTCTGGGAGACAATATAAGAAATCTTCTTCTCCGCTGTCGTTGAATACCAATGCCCCCTTTAAATATTTTAGTTTCTGGGCATAGTATTGAGCTTCTCGTTTTTCTTCTTCAGACAACCTTTTTCCCGAAGCGTGTTGTACAATATAATCAAGAACTTCAGAAGATGCTTCGGGAATAGGAGTGGCAGCTTTTTCAGGCAGAATTTGTTCTGCAGCTTCTTTTTCCATTTCTTCTCCAGTTTCCAAGGATTTCTCCTTGGCGGGCTCTGAAGGCCCAACTTCGGTGTCGATCTGGCTCTTTGCAGCCTTGGCTTCGGTTACTCTTGTCTCAGACTGCGTCTTTGGAGCTTCGGCAGTTTTCCTTGGAGTAGAGCTTGTCTTTATTGTTTCCAGCGCATCTAGTACATTGACCATTCTTTTCCTCTTAGGGGTCGCTGCAAGACCTTTTTGTGCCTTCGGCACTGACACTTCTGCCGAAGGGCTTGTAATTTCTGATATCTTTGTTCCTTCGACCCCTATATTATTGACCTTCGGCTTAGCTAATTTGACTGAGGATGTCTTCGGCATTACAGCCAGCTCTTCAATCTTCTGCGTAGGCGCAGGCTCTTTGGCTTCAGCAGCCGAAGAGGTCTCACCGCCAAATTCGGGCACTGCGGCTGGTTCAATGTAGCGCGGTCGGTGAGTAAGAACCTTCACCTTCTTCCTCTTCGGCGCGGGCTCGCTTGGAGCAGCTGAAGCAGCATCTTTCCCAGAAGTTACACTCTTTCTCTTTTGTCCCTTTGGCGGGTAGCGGTAGTCAGGATACATAAATCCGTTTGCATCAAAAACTCTATTTAGCCTCTTCTTCTTTCGGCTCCCGAAGGCCGCAGATAATGCGTTATCTTCTAACTTGGAGTAGGCTCCAAGTAGTTCATCGCTGGTGTTTTCAATGCACGTCAGCCAGTCATCGTCTGGTTTGATAAATTGGTCTCCAAACCTGAAGGTATATTTTAGTCGAACCAACCCACCTTCATTGGGATTGCTGATGGTTTCTTTTGGCATCTCCCAGTTGACTATCAATGGCCATATCCTGTAGGCCACGTGCTCTTGTACTAAGTCCCATGTCCCGATAAAAGAACAAACTATGCCAAAGGCCCTTCGGCATCCTTCGGCTGCTTCATCAATTTCTACCTTCGGTTTCCGAAGGCCGAAGCGGGACCAGATGGGGCGCATAATGATTTCTTTAATATCTTCTCTCGCCTTTAAACCATTCTTCACATAGAACCATTCTTTCATCCAGTCTCCGGGCTATTTTTTCCGAAATGTTGGCACTGGGAAACTTGAGCCTGAGCGAGCAACGAAGCTATAGCAACCAAAATTGTTATGATACTGTTCCTTACCCCAGGCCTTCGTCTCATACGAAAGTTCATGCATGCTGCAGAAACATTTTGCACTTGGCTCTAAACCTTGGCTCCTCACAGCCCATACGAAGATTCCCATTCTTATGATGGCTTCGGGAGTAATCTGGTGAAGAAAAATCTGGTATATCTTTAAAACTTTAACCACAAAACTGCTTAGGGGGAATCGAAGCCCAGCCTTGAAGAAGCTTCGATAGATTACGACTTCATTCTCTTCAGGAGCAGGAGCAATCCTGTCTCCGTTGTCAGCCCTCACGATGGATGTCTCGAAAATGTCTTCCTCTCATGTTATCGAGATGACTTTGCCTGATAGTCGATTTTCCGAAGACTGTGTGACTTGGTCACCACGGCCGATCTTCGTAGTCTTCGCCCCCACTTTTCACATCATAACTATCGCTGTCATCGGTATCTTCAGATAAGCCTTCTAGAATTTCTTTCGTAATCTTTTCTGTGTTGGTCTTTGCAATTGACTCGATAAATCCAGCGGTTTTTTCCTAAAGAAGCTTCTCCTCTTCGGCTAGCTTCGCTTCAGCAATTGTCTTCTTGTCTTGAGACATTTTATCTTCGAAACTAACGAAAATATGTCCTTCAAATCCGAAGCTCAGAAGCTCAGAAAACTTAAGAAACAAAGCAACTAATGGAAAGCAAGAGCTAAGAAATCAAGCAAAGCAAAGTAGGCGTATCAAATGTGCTCGGGGTGAGTTCCTATTTATACGCCCAGCGCGCTCCAAGTTGGAGGGCCCCGACTGTCATTGGCTGTTGCTATTCTAGCAAAAGGGAAGGTGTTTTTTCGGACCTTCGGCTTAGGGCCTTCGTCCGTATCGCAATCTGAATTCGTTATTCTAACAAATTAACCTTGCGAGGGGCTACTATTGGGGGCCTTTGTCTTCCGAAGGTCCTCAAAAACATGATTTAACAATGTTTCTGGAGTATAATACATGAACAGGTACCTTCGGACTTGGACCTTCGGACTCATATCAGAACCATAGTGTGAAGAAGCACAAAGAATGCGAAGGTTGGCGCAGAAGCCGAAGCTATGCGCAGGGAGGCTTCGGCAAGACGGCAGAAAAGGAAACCGACTTAAAGGGGAAAAGGCTATTTAGACCTTGATGGATTACTATAGAATCACTAGCAAATGTAAAGGGCATGAGTGTAATTTCACATGGGCTGCGTCCCATGCCTATAAATAGATGAACAGTGCTCCTGTACTGTTCATGCTGACTTGGCATTTGCTTTTGCGTCACGCTTGTACTTTTACCTTCTTTCAAGCCGAAGGTACATTTGTAATTTGATATCATTTCTATTTTTCCATAGTAATAAAATAGAAATGAGATGATAATAATACATTATTGTTTATGTTATCTTTTATATCTCATATGATTCCTTCTTCATTATTGTATGTTGTGCTGATGAAGGTATGTCCTTCATAACCTTCGTCCGAAAATCATTATATCCCAAGGGAAATAATGCTTTGAAGGACGAAGGATTTTAACATTTAACATTTTTTGTGTTGCCTTGTTCTTAACTCATAGCACTTGAGAACAAGTCTCCAACATTCGCCAAGCAAAATGATCTGAATGTCGGTGATTATTATAATTCAATGATGGACAATATTGATGAAGTGACCGACAAAAGGGCGACAGCCTTAGGAGAAATAGAAAAGGACAAGATCATGGTCGCCAAAGCTTACAACAAGAAGGTCAAGGCTAAATCGTTCCAGGTAGGGGACCTAGTATGGAAGATTGTCCTGCCTCTAAGGAGCAAAGACCAGAAGTTTGGGAAGTGGTCGCCAAGCTGGGAAGGCCCTTACAGAGTCACGCAGGTGATGTCCGGTAACGCCTACTTGTTGCAAACATTACAAGGCAAAGACTTGCCCAAGCCGTTAAACGAGCGTTTCCTCAAGCAGTATCATCCTAGTATGTGGCAAGATGCCTAAGGAAACCAATATGATCACATCGTGTTAGTTGCTTTTGGTTCGCTCAGCTTTGCCAAAAGACAGGGGGCATATGTTGAGCCCCAAAACAAACGGCTGGACGGTCCGGCCCTGGGGCCGGATGGTCCGCACTAGTGGTCCAGACGGTCCGCGTGCGCGCAGTTCCGAGTTTCTTGTTATGGTTGTTAGCTAAATTCATGGAATTAACCCGGGAGATTGGTTTGTAACGGGTCCAGCCCCCTCCTCTATAAATATAGAGGAATACGACCAATTAATCATCAACAATCGAATCAATAATCATTTTATCTCTCGTTTTTACCTTATGCATTAAGAGTAGTTCTAGTTTAGCCTCTCAGTCCCCAAATTCTTCGCTTGTCTTTGGCTCTACGTCGATTAGAGTTGTCTATGGTGGCCTGCCGACCCTAGACAACACCTAGAATCTCTCCTCCCCGACGGGGTCCCTCCTGGGAGCGAGATTTAGATGTCGTCGGCGAACTCCGCTGCCCCTGCGCACGCGCGTACCGTCTGGCCTATAGGTGCGGACCGTCCGACCTATAGGCGCGGACCATCCGGCCTATAGGCATGGACCATCCAGCCCGTCATGCAGGGAACTCTAGCCCTGCTCCAAGTCACAGACCGTCTGTCCCCTGACCGCGGACCGTCCGCGCCTATGCAGAGAGCACCGCCGCCGATTTTCAACGTAGTGATTGGCGCTCGGATCGGCGCCAACACACGGCATGCGCATGAATGGTTCAGCGATTTCTTGCGGGTGCGCGGTGTTGGTCCTTGTTCCCAGATGCTATACACCAAGAACAAAGCAACACAATTGTTAATGGTTAAAGACCTTCGTTCTTCAAAGCATTATTTCCCCTTAGGATATAATGATCCTCAAATGAAGGTAATGAAGGGCATACCTTCATCATTTTGGTGAGTAAAGATGTAAATAGAAACATATGAAACATATAAAGAATATAAACAATCATATCAAATCAATAGATTATTTACATTTTCATTTTTTAATCATGAATAAACATCGATAATGTTTATATTACATTTATACCTTCGGCTTGACAGAAGATGGAGGTACAAGAGTGATGCAAGAGTGACTTCAAGTCAGCGTGAACAGTACGGGGATATTGTTCACCTATTTATAGGCACGGGATGTAGCCCGAGATAAAATTACACTCGTGTCCCTAATAACTAATTATAATCATAATACAAATTATGAGGGACCAATAACTAATTATAATCATAATACAAATTATGAGGGACTATGTAGTCTTTTCATCTTTAAGTCGGTGTCATCCTTCGTCTTAGGTATGTCATCATGCCGAAGCCCCTTCAATTGTAGCTTCGGCATATATCTTTATGTCGTGCCTGCTTGCTTATCGTCCTGCCGAAGGTGTTTTCGCTTAGAGAACCTTCGACGAAGAAGAAGGCCCCCAACAGTAGCCCCTTCACGGTGCTAGATCGTTTTTCGTAACGAGCTCGATCTGCAAAAAAACTCGAAGGCTTCGGAATGCCGAAGGTCCAAAAAACACATTCCGTGAGCTCGTTGCCGAGAAACGATTATAATATTCCAGGCGTCGGTCGGTCCACCATTTAGCGAGTGTAGGCAGCTTGGCGATTCACCTTCCCCCTGCACCACTATATAAATAGAAGGGTTGGTGAGGAGTTACTGCATCATTCATTGCTATTGCACTGTTGTGCTGTTAAAAAATTTGACCATAGCCAAAGCTTTCTACATTGCGCTCTTGAGAAAACGCTTCATCGTTTAAGATTAGCTTCATCAAACGGTGAAGTCGTTGAGATGGTCAAAGTGCGATCAACTGCTAGAGTGTCTTGTGAGGGGGACGAAACCGAAGTCACCGAAACAGCGCCAATTTCAGAAGTAATGAAGCGATCAGGTCTGGTTGTGGCAGAGGAGGTTGCTGACGAAGGTGCTTCTAATGCCGAAGCTGAACAAACTATGGTTGAGGGTGAACATGATGATGGGAGTGAAGAAGACTACAACATTCTGATCCCGACGAAGCCTAGTCATCTTGAATTTGGAAAATCTACTGTAACAGAAGATGACATGCCTATGATGATGAAATTGGGCTATTTTGGAGAGGCTGAGAGCAAACTTATTCGATTTGCTGGGGAAGAAGTAATCCCGAAGCCGAAAGAGGATGAAGTTGTCGTTTTTAAGAGCTTCTTTAGGGCAGGGCTCCGGTTCCCACTGAATGAAATGATAGGGGAAGTTTTAAAGAACTTTGAGATATACCTTCATGAGCTGACTCCCAATGCTATCGTTAGACTCAGTGTCTATATCTGGGCCCTCTAAAGCCAAGGGATGAGTCCAAATGCCGAAGCTTTCTGTCGAGTGCATGAGCTGCATTATCAGACGAAGGCCAGGGTAGATGACCTTCATGAAAATTTTGGTCGTTACAATTTTGCGTATCGAAAGGATACGAAGGCACCAGTTCTTAGTTAACGTACCAAATGGCCAACTGGGTGGAAGAGTGAGTGGTTCTATATGAAGGCTGATGAGAAAAAGAGGGAGAAGCTAATGACCATGATTATGAGTCCACTTTCAATGAGCTTCGGAATGACCAGGCCCTTATGTAGTATGCAACTAGGATCACCCTGTTAGATGGCTGAAGTAGAATTTAGAGTGGCAGCTGAGCAGATCAGTACTAGGGACCTAGTGCAAGAATACTTGGTGAACAGAACATATCCGATGTCAAGTGGTTGGGGAATGCCGAAGAGGAAAGAAGTGGAGAAGAAGCATGAACTTGTTCGACTTGTTTATCATTTTAAGTTTGAAAAACAATTCAAGAAACCTTGCAAAGAATGGCTAGACATGATTGAGACCATGTGCAATGAAATACTTGAGAATTATACCAAGAAGGAAAATCAGCTGATGACCGTAGCCTTTGGTACCCGACCGAAACAAAGATTGAACCGGATAATGGACGCCTTAAATTTTGAATACCCCGATTATGTAAGGCTTGACAAAGGGGTCGAAGGAGTAAAAAAAGAATTGTTAGTATTTTAAACAGACAGGCTGCCAGGATGGTTAAAGAGGATGAGAAGGCTTTAAAGAAGATAAAAACTGCTCCTAAGCCGAAGATGGCAGTGTCAAAAAAGAGGAAGCCTGAAGTACCAGAACCGAAGGTATCTGAGGCAATAGAAGAAACTCCAATGCCTTCTGGTGCTGAAATAGCAGAAATTCTAAAGGTAATGACTGAATCCTTGCCCATCTAGCTGCTAAGTCCTCTGAGACCAGAACTGACAAAACTTTTACAGAAGAGGGATGAACCTTTGGCTACAAACGAGAAGGCTGATGGTCAGAAAAAAACGAAGAATAGTTAATGTTATGCAAGCTATTGAGCGAACACCACCGCTAGTCTTGGCATCCAAAATAGCGCCTGCTGCAAGTGCCGAGGCCACTGTCGAAGCTGAAACCTCTGCCGAAACTACAGCTGCTACCGAAGCTGCCAATCTGGCAACTACACTATCAGGAATTGACAAACTCCTTTCGGATATGGCTGCAGAAGAGATGGCTGCAACTGCAGAGAAGGTCATGACCGTAGTGCCTAACAAAGGAAAAAAGATTGCTGATGCTGCTTCAGAAGAAAAAGATTTTGACCTTCGGAACCTGGTGGGTCAAGAATTGTCCGAGGCTGAGAAGAAGGAGCTACAGGAATATGGGATATCATGTGGCTACCAGCCAGGAGCTATACTTTTTGGTGGAATTGATGAAGAAGCCTTAGGATGTATTCGCGATCGTGCCG
Source organism: Zea luxurians (assembly GCA_029449295.1). Classification (NCBI taxonomy): domain Eukaryota; kingdom Viridiplantae; phylum Streptophyta; class Magnoliopsida; order Poales; family Poaceae; genus Zea; species Zea luxurians. The sequence goes on along the minus strand of JAOPSE010000082.1, from coordinate 5,174,605 downwards.
GGACGAAAATAATCGACACTCTATCAAAGAGTGTCGATTTTCCGAAGCTTGAGTCTGATATAAGCGGCTATCGGCAGCAACATATCGTCGGCAGTCTCTTTTACTCCATTTCAAGGTAAAATTCTTTTTGCCTACACTTTTGTTATCTTTGTGATATTAGAATTTTCTGAAGTCGGCCTATTTCCAGAGTATGCTGCTAAGCAAAGCATTGAGAATGCAACAAGACCTTGAAGATAAGAAAAATGAAATCATAATTGATGGCTTAGAAAACAAGATTAAAGATTATGAAGCTTCTCTTGAAAAGAAAGACTTCCTGCTTCAAGCAACAGAAGGTTCCCTTGCAGAGATTCAAGCTGACAATGCTAAGTTAAGTGAGGAGCTTCTTCAAACTCAAACAACCTTAAAAGAAAAATCAGAATGCTTTGAGCAAGAGAAGAAAGAACTGCAAGCAAAATATAAAGCCGAAGCTAATAAGAACATGAAGCTGCAACAATCTTTGGGGGACCTCCAGAACAAATGCTTGGAATTTGTCGGCCGTTGCATGCAACGGTTAAAAGGAATCTTCAGCTCGGTTGGGGCCAGTTCTGAAGAAGTGACCCCTTCGACCGAAGATATTTCAGGTACCTTCAATCACATTGAAAATGAAGTTGATGCACTCGATGAAGTAATAGCTGGGCATTGTGACTTCTGTGCCCTGGAAGCTTCTCGCAGCACAGCTGCTGCATTCTTAAAGGCCGGATGCACGCATGCGAAGACAGTAAACAGACTGACCTTCAGCCTGTCACCATCAGACCTGATTAATATTCCTGGTGAGGACCGAATCGGAAGTAGGTTCATCACTCAAATTTGGGCTAAAGGCGGACGAGAGTTGGCTGGAGACGAAGCTTGGAATCTACTTAAATCAGTACGAAACTTATACCTGTTGTCTGCCTTGATTTTTATTCACTTTTACCTTATACCGTCGTTTGTCTGCAGGATGGCGGTGTCGAAGGTTAATAGTCCACAACACATTCCGAAGGTTGCGGCTTGAAGCTTCGTTTTATGCCTTCCTATATAGAGCTTAGGAAATATTTGCATTATTTTTGCAAAAAATTGTAATCAAGAGTTGGAACTCAGTACTGTGTATATTTTTCCATACTTTGTAATATAATTTTACCTTTCCATCCATGTATGTATTGCTTTGTTGTGGACGAAATTCGTGTATCTTTTGAGCCGAAGGAGAAAAACACATTCCCTTCTTTTCGTACACATCAAAGCATTTTCTTGCATAAAATGCCTGTATTTATGTTTGAAGCGAAGCTTCTTTGTGTTTAACGAAGCACTTTGTCTCCGAAGCCGGACTATTTTTGTTCGTGCTTTATGTCATGATGATGATGATCATACGGATGTCTAATGAATGTTTGTATGAATGCAATGAATGATGTAATGTAACATGCAAATGTATGACCCAAATGCACACGAAGCCACACCCAGACTCTGCATCCCCTTAGGAACGACTTTGGAGTCTTTAAGCTCTGCATTCCCTTAGGAACGACTTTGGAGCTTCTTCACCTTCTATTTCGGTGGCATTTAAGCTCTGCATCTCCTTAAGAACGACTTTGGAGCTTCTTCACCTTCTATTTTGGTGGCATTTAAGCTTTGCATCCCCTTAGGAACTGTTGGGGACTTGTTCTCAAATGCTATGAATTAAGTACAAGGCAACACAAATGTTAATGGTTAAAGGACTTCGTCCTCTGAAGCATTATCTTCCTTAGGATATAACGATCTTCAAACGAAGGTCATGAAGGACATACCTTCATCATCTCATTATATATTCTAAAGCAGAAGCATGAGTTACATATATAGAATATGAATAATCATTTTAAATCATTAGTATTCTTATTGAATAATCATGAGTAAACATTAACAATATTGAATTACATTTATACCTTCGGCTTGAAAGAAGGTAAAAATCCGAGTGCGACGTGCGAGTGAATACAGGTTAGCGTGAACAGTACGGGGTTACTGTTCACCTAATTATAGGCACGGGACGTAGCCCGGTCAAAATTACATTTATATCCTTGATAACAAATTATAAATATGACACAAATTATTAGGGACTGAACGGTATTTTCCTCTTTAAGTCGGTATCGCCCTTCGTCTCAAGGCGTGTCATCATGCTGAAGCTCCCTAGGTTGTAGCTTCGGCATACATCTTCGTGTTACATCTGCTTGCATATCGTCCTGCTGAAGGTGTTTTTACTTAGAGGACCTTCGGCGAAGAAGAAGGCCCCCAACAGTAGCCCCTTCGTGGTGCTAGATCATTTTTTGTAACGAGCTCGATCCGCGAAAAATCTCGAAGGCTTCAGAATGCCGAGGGTCCGAAAAACACCTTCCCTGAGCTCGTTGCTGAGAAACGATTAAAATACTCCAGGCATTGGGTGGTCCACCGTTCAGCGAATCCAGGCGATCTGGCGGTTCACCTTCCGAGCGCCGAGTGGTCCATCGTCTAGCGGGTGTAGGTGATCTGGCGGTTTACCTTCCCCCTGCTGCACTATATAAATAGACGGGTTGGTGCAGAGTTACCACAGCATTCATTGCCATTGCACTGTTGTGCTGTTAAAAAATTTAACCATAGTCGAAGCTTTTTCACTGCGCTCTCGAGCGAACTCCTCATCATTTAGAGTTAACTTCGTCGAAAGAGTGAGCTTCGTCAAAACTGCAAAAAGAAACATCAACTTCGTTAAAACCACAAAAAAATCCATCAGATGGCGAGAGTGTGTTCGATTGCGAGGGTGACTCATGAAGTAGAAGAGACCGAGGTCACCGAGACGACACCAATTTCCGAAGTCATGAAACAATCAGGTCTAGTTGTGACAGAGGGAACTACTGACGAAGGTACCCCTGTTACCGAAGTTGAACAGACCGTTGCTGAAGAAGAAGATATTGAAGAAGATTATAGTATTTTGATCCCAACAAAACCCAGCCATTTATATTTTGAGAAATCTACTGTGTCTGAAGCTGACATGCCCATGATGATGAAGTTGGGCTACTTTGGGGAAGCTAAAAGGAAACTTGTCCGATTTGGCGGAGAAGAGACCACCCCAGCACCGAAGAATGATGAAGTAGTGGTTTTCAAGAGCTTTTTTAGAGCAGGACTACGACTTCCTCTAAATGAGATGATAGGGGAAGTCTTGAAAAATTTTGAGATATATCTTCATCAGCTGACCCCTAACGCCATCGTTAGGCTTAGCGTCTTCATCTGGGCCCTCCGAAGCCAAGGGATGAGCCCAGATGCCGAAGCATTCTGCCGAGTGCACGAGTTGCACTACCAGACGAAGGTCAGGGGAAACGGTCTTCATGAAAATTTTGGTTGCTACAATTTTGCGTATTGCAAGGATACGAAGGCTCCAGTTCTTAGTTACCGCACCAAATGGCCAACCGACTGGAAAGGTGAATGGTTTTATATCAAGGCTGATGAGAAGAAGAGGGGGAAACTGATGACGATGGTCATGTGCCCACTGTCCTTAAACTTCGGAATGACCAGGCCCATATGCAACATGCAGCTAGGGTCAGCATGCCAGCTGGCCGAAGTAGAATTTAGGGTGGTGGCTGAGCAAATTAGCACCAGAGACTTGGTGCAAGAATACCTGGCCAACTGGACGTATCCAACGTCAAGTGGCTGGGGGATACCGAAGATGAAGGGAACAAAGAAGAAGTATGAACTTGTTCGATTACCTTATCGTTTCAAATTTGAAAAATAGTTCAAGGAGCCTTGCCAAGAATGGCTAGAAATGATTGAAACTATGTGTAATGAAATACTAGGAAATTATACCAAGAAAGAAGACCAATTGATGACAGCAGCCTTCAGCACCCGGCCAAAACAAAGGTTAAACCGAGTGATTGATGCTCTAAAATTTGAATACCCTGATTATGAGCAGCTTAGCAAGGGTGCCGAAGGGGCAAAAAGGAACAGGGTTGTTAGTGTTCTGAACAGACAAGCTGCCAAAATGGTGAAGGAGGATGAGAAGATTTTAAAGAAAAGAAAATCCACTCCTGATGCGAAGGTGGCAGCTCTGAAGAAAAGAAAAGCTGAAATTTCAGAGCCGAAGGTGACTGAGGTAGAAGAGGAGACTCCTTTGACACCTCCTGCCGAAGTGACAGAAATTTTAAAGGTAATGACTAAATCTCTACCTATCAAGCTGCTAAGTCCTCTGGGACCGAAACTGATGAAGCTTTTACAGAAGAAGGACGAGCCTTCGGCTACACAAAAGGTGGACGGGCAGAAAAGGTGAAGGATCGGTACTGTAATGGAAGCCATTGAATGGACGCCACCATCGGCCTCAGCATAAAAAATAACACCTATTGCAAGCGGCGAGGCACTGCCGAAGCAAACATTTCTGCCAAAGTTGTAGCTGCCGTCGAAGCTACCAACTTGGAGAGCACACTATCTGGAACTAATAAATTAATATTGGGTATGGCTACGAAAGAAACAACTGTGGCTACAGAGGATGTCATGGCCCCAGTGCCTGACAAAGGAAAGAAGATTGCCGATGTTGCTTCGGAGGAAAGAGACTTCGACCTTCAGAACCTGGTCGGCCAAGAATTATCCGAGGCTGAAAAGAAGGAGCTACGGGAATATGGCATTTCCTGTGGCTACCAGCCAGGAGCCATGCTCTTTGTTGGGATTGATGAAGGGGCTCTAGGATGCATTCGCAACTGCACCGGGGCAAAGATAGTCGGCACTCTATCGAAGAGTGTCAGTTATCCGAAGCTCGAAGCTGATATTAGTAGCTACCGGCGACAACATATCGTCGGTAGTTTGTTTTACTCCAACTTCAAGGTAATATTCTTATGATGAAGCAAAATTTTTCTTCTTATTTCTGCGATGAAGCAAGTTTGCTGATGAAAGTTTATTTCTACAGAGTATGTTGCTAAGCAAAGCACTGCGAATGTAGCAAGACCTCGAAGACAAAAAGAACGAAATTATAATTGATGGCTTAGAAAACAAAATTAAAGAATACAAAGCTTCTCTTGAGAAGAAAGATTTCCTGCTTCAGGCAATGGAGGGTTCCCTTGCAGAAGCCCAAGCCAAAAATACTAGATTAAACGGGGAACTTCTCCAAAAATCAGAGAGCTTCGAACAAGAGAGGAAAGACTTGCAGACAAAATACGAAGCTGAAACTGTCGAAAACACGAAGCTGCGGCAATCTTTGAAAGAACTTTGGAACATGTGTTTGAGTTTTGGCAGCCGCTGCATACAGCGATTGAAAAAAGTTTTCAACTCAGTTGGAGCCAGTGCTGAAAAATTTACCCCTTCGGCCGAAAACATATCAAGCACCTTCGAACACATTGAAGGCAAAGTCGAGATGCTTGATAAAGTAATAGTGGGGCATGGTGACTTCTGTGCCCTGCTAGCTTCTCGCGGCACAGCTGCAGCATTTCTAAAAGCTGGCTGTACACACGCAAAGATTGTGAATAGACCAACCTTCAGCCTATCTTCAATAGATTTGGTTAATATCCCCAGCGAAGCCCGGAGCACAGGGAGCAGATTTATAACACAAATTTGGGCGAAGAGTGGTCAGGATTTGGCTGGTGACGAGGCCCGAAGCTTGCTTAAGCCGGTATGAAACTTATACCTGTTGTTTACCTTTTCTTGTAATTACTTTTTACCTTATACAACTTTGTTGTGTGTAGGATGATGGTGCCAAAGATTAATAGTTCGAAGCACATTCCGAAGGCTGCTGAAGCTGTTTATTAGGCCTGCCTGCATAGATCTTAGAAGCATTTGTATTATCTTTGTAAAAGACATTGTAAACGAGAATTGAACATTACTCTGTATATTTGTCCATACCTAGTAATATATTTTTAGCTTTCCATCCATGTATAAATTGCTTTGATGTGGATGAAACTTGTATATTTTGAGCCGAAGGCAAAAAAAACACCTTTCCTTCTTTTCGTACACAACGAAGCATATGCTTGCTTCTTCGTGCTCATCAAAGCATTGTTATCAAAGCTGAAGTATCTATTTGTGCTTTATGTCATGATGATGATGATCCTACGAATGTCTATATGAATGTATATGAATGCAATGAATGATGTAATGTAATGTGCAAATGAATGTCCCGAACACACACACGAAACCACACCCAGACTCTGCATCCCCTTAGGAACGACTTTTGAGTCTTTTAAGCTCTGCATCCCCTTAGGAACGACTTTTGAGCTTCTTCACCTTCTATTTCGGTGGCATTTAAGTTCTGCATCCCCTTAGGAACGACTTTTGAACTTCTTCATCTTATATTTCGGTGGTATTTGGCTCTGCATTCCCTTTGGAACGACTTTTGAGCAGAAAACTTACTTTATGCTCCCTTAGGAACGACTTTTGCATCTTCGTCAAATTTTTGGCTCTGCATTCCCTTAGGAACGACTTTTGAGCAGAAAACTTACACTGTGCTCCTTTAGGAATGACTTTTTTGCAGCTTCATTATGCTCTGCATCCCCTTGAGGACGTCTTTTGAGCTTCTCCATGTTTTTCTTTTTTGCACTCGATGGTGCAGGTTCAGATTTTACATGTTACATCTTTGGGGGATTTGGCCCTCATGGGGCTAAGTAAGAATGAAAAATTACAAGCCATGGCCCCATTAAAAACCTTTCTCCCCTCTTGAAAGGAAAAGGGTGTCATATAAAAAATAAAAAAAGATTACATCAAATTACACATAGTATCGCTGAAGCTCATCCGCATTCCAAGATCTGGGTATGTCGTTGTCGTCCATATCCTTCAATCTATAAGAACTGGGTCTTGACGAAGATACTACCAGAAAAGGACCTTCCCACTTCAGTTGCAACTTGCTCACTGTATATGGGTTGGCCACTCTCCGAAGCACCAGATGCCCTAGCTTGATGATTTTCAATCGAACTTTTCTATCACGCCACCTTATTGTTTTGGCCTAATATTTATTGATGTGCTCTATAGCTTGAAGTCTGGTCCCTTCTATGGTATCTTTTGTTATTTGATAATCAGCTTCATCTTCTGCTAAAGCTGTTGTTCTTATTGACCCTGTTTTTGCTTCTTCTGGAGTTATTGCTTCATCACCAAACAAGAGCTTGAAGGGTGTAAATCCTGTTGACCTTGACGCAGTTGTGTTGTGGCTCCATACCACTTTAATCAACTCATCAGGCCACTTTCCTCTAGGCTGGTTGAACATTAGCTTCATTATTCCTGTCATTATAATGCCATTTGCTCTTTCTACCAGCCCATTTGATTCTGGATGCCTGACTGATGCAAAATGAATCTTCATACCAATTCGGTCACAAAAAACTTCGAATGTTTCGGCATCAAATTATGTGCCATTGTCCATAGTTATTGCCTTCGGCACACCGAAGCGACAAACAATATTCTGCCAGAAGAATTTTTGGACCATGACCGAAGTTATTGTAGCCAAAGGCTTCGCCTCAATCCACTTAGAAAAATATTCTACTGCCACCACAACATACTTCAAGTTGCCTTGTGCTGGTGGGAGTGGACCTAATAAATCTAGGCCCCATCTTTGCAATGGCTAGGTTGGCTGTATTAACTGGGTTAGCGACGAAGGTTGTTTCTGGTCTCTTGCACATTTTTGACAATTTTCGCATTTTTGAACTAAATCTGTTGCATCCGAAGCTGCCTTCGGCCAATAAAATCCTTGTCTAAAAACCTTTCCCAGCAAAGGTCTAGACCCAATATGAGATCCACACAAACCTGCATGTATTTCCTTCATCGGCTCTATACCTTCGGTTCTGGATAAACACTTGAGAACTGGAGAGCAGACTCCATGTTTGTATAACTCCCCTTCTATTATGACATATGGTCTTGTCCTTGCTTCCATTCTTTTATTATAAACTTCATCATCCGAAAGACAGTTACCTTGGAGGAAAGATATGATTTCAGTCCTCCAATCTTCACTATGTACAGGAGATATTGTGAGCACTGCTCTCTCCAGAAGTTCAACCGAAGGTGCTTTTATTGTCTTGAAGAATACTTCTGAAGGTAGAGGGAGTCCCTGTGCTGCTGACTTAGCTAGCAGATCTGCATGCTCATTTTCCCCTCTTGGAATAATTTTTACAGAGAATCCTTCGAAGGAAGCCTCTAGTCTTTGGATTGTATCCAAATATTTTTCAAGCTTCGGATATCTTGCCTTGCTACTTTTGTCTATATGACCAACAATGACTTGAGAGTCGGTTTTAAGGATTGCCCTTCTAATTCCCATTGCCTTTAGCTTCCGAAGCCCCAAAAGAAGAGCTTCGTATTCAGCAATGTTATTTGTACAACTGAAGTCCAACCTTGCTGCGTAGCATGTTCTGACTTTAGAGGGCGCTACTAGAACTGCAGTCGCTCCTGCGCCAAAGGTTCCCCAAGAACCATCATAGAAAACTGTCCAGGCTTCGGCGTCTTTTGTTACTTCTTCTCCCTGAGCCCCTGGCGTCCAATCAGCAATAAAATCCACTAATGCCTGGGACTGAATTGAGTATCTATGTACATAATCAATAGTGAATTCATTGAGCTCGGCCACCCATTTTCCAATCCTTCCAGTAGCTTCTCTATTCCTCATTATGTCCTTTAGAGGTTGTGATGAAGGAACAATTATATGGTATGCTTGAAAATAATGTTGAAGCTTCCTGGAAGCCATCAACACAGCATATAATACCTTCTCCAATTCTGTATAATTTTTCTTTGATAAGCTTAGAACTTCGAAGACGAAATATACTGGTGCTTGCCTCTTGACTTGGCCATCTTGCTTCTCCTGTACAAGCGTCGCACTGACTGCTGAGTAAGAAGCTGCTACATATAGGAGTAACGGAGCCCCTAGCGAAGGTGGAGTTAGAGTTGTCAAGTCTATCAAGTATTGCTTTAACTCTTTGAAAGCCTTTTGCTGAGCTGGCCCCCATTGGAAAACTTCGGCTGATTTTAGTATTTCAAAGAATGGTAGATTCCTTTCTGCTGATCTTGATATAAATCTATTTAATGATGCTAGCCTTCCTGCCAATCGTTGAGCCCCCTTCTTTGAATTTGGCGGCTCCATCCGAAGGATAGCTTCAATCTTATTTGGGTTAGCTTCGATTCCCTTCGTTGATACTAGACAGCCAAGGAACTTGCCCTTCTTTACTCCGAAAACACATTTTTCTGGATTTAACTTGAGATCTGCTTGCCTGAAATTGGCAAATGTCTCTTGCAAGTCAGCAATATGATTCTCTTGCTTCGTGCTTTTAACTATGATGTCATCAACATAGGTCAGCACATTCCTGCCTATTTGAGAGTGAAGGACCTTGGCTGTCATTCTGCTGAAGCTTCCTCCAGCATTCTTGAGCCCCTCAGGCATCTGAAGATAGCAATAAGTACCACTAGGAGTTATGAAGCTAGTCTTTGGCTCATCTTCCTTCTTCGTCCAAATTTGATGATAACCTGAGTAGCAGTCCAATAAACTCATGAGCTTCGAAGAAGCTGCTGCATCTACAAGGGAGTCTATTCTTGGTAATGGGAACTCGTCCTTTTGGACATGCTTTGTTAAGATCTGTAAAATCAATACACATTCTCCATTTGCCATTAGCCTTCTTCACCATAACAGTGTTCGCTAGCCATTCTAGATATGTTACCTCTCTGATAACACCAGCACTGAGAAGTCTCTTTACTTTGTTCTGAGCACCTTCAACTTTATCCTCAGACATCTTCTGAAGCCTTTGCTTCCTTGGCCTGAAAGATGGATCTACATTAAGTGAATGTTCAATGACATCTCTGTTGACACCACAAAGATCATTGGCTGTCCAAGCGAAGACATCTTTGTTGTTGAACAAAAATCTTAGCAGAGTCTTTTCTTGCTCATCAGATAGCTGAGATCCCAGCAACACCCTTTGATCTGTTATATCTTCATATAAGAGCATAGGCTTCGGCTGATCTGCTGAAGCAGCCTTCTCTCTTTTGTGCTTATACTGTTGACAAGCTTTGGCTTCATCTATGTTATGGATCGCCTTTGAATCTGTCCAACTCCCTTCAGCCCTTCTGGTAGCTTCTTGACTTCCATGGACAGCAATGGGCCCTTGCTCCGAAGGTATCTTCATGCATAAGTATGCTGGATGGAGTATAGCTTCGAAGGCATTAAGTGTCCCTCGACCAATGATTGCGTTGTATGAGTACTCCATGTCGACAATGTCAAAAACAACTTGCTCAGTTCTTGTATTATGGACGTAACCGAAGGTAACTGACATTGTGATTTTGCCAAGTGCCACAATATGTCTTCCTCCGAGGCCACAAAGAGGCTGTGTAGCATCATGAATCTTGTCTTCTGGTTCTTGCATCTGTCTGAAAGCCTTTGCAAATATGATGTCCGTTGCACTGCCTGTGTCAACCAGAACATTATGGACCAGAAATCCCTTGATGACACAAGATATCACCATGTCATCGTTGTGGGGATAATCTTTGAGCTGAAGATCCTCCTGGGAGAAGGTGATTGGGATGTGGGACCACTTGGATCTGACGAAGGGTCCTTGCACCCCAACATGCTACACTCTTCTCTGTGCTTCCTTCTTCTGCTTCTTGTTGGCCGGCTCTGAACTTGAACCGCCCGTGATCGGGAGCACCAGCTTCGTGACCGAAGGTGCTACAGCTTGGTTGTTGAACGAAGCCATAGTCTCAACAGTGGAAGTGAGTTCACCGGAGGTGGGCGCCAATGTTGGGGACTTGTTCTCAAATGCTATGAATTAAGACCAAGGCAACACAAATGTTAATGGTTAAAGGACTTTGTCCTCCGAAGCATTATCTCCCTCAGGATATAACGATCTTCAGACGAAGGTCATGAAGGACATACCTTCATCATCTCATTATATAATCTAAAGCAGAAGCATGAGTTACATATATAGAATATGAATAATCATTTTAAATCATTAGTATTCTTATTGAATAATCATGAGTAAACATTAACAATATTGAATTACATTTATACCTTCGGCTTGATAGAAGGTAAAAATCTGAGTGCGACGTGCGAGTGAATCTAGGTCAGTGTGAACAGTACGAGGTTACTGTTCACCTATTTATAGGCACGGGACGCAGCCCGGTCGAAATTACATTTATGTCCTTGATAACAAATTATAAACATGACACAAATTATTAGGGACTGAACGGCCTTTTCCTCTTTAAGTCGGTATCGCCCTTCATCTCAAGGCGTGTCATTATGCCGAAGCTCCCTGGGTTGTAGCTTCGGCATACATCTTCGTGTTACATCTGCTTGCATATCGTCCTGCCAAAGGTGTTTTTGCTTAGAGGACCTTCGGCGAAGAAGAAGGCCCCCAACAGGAACGACTTTGGAGCTTCTTCACCTTCTATTTCGGTGGCATTTAAGCTCTGCATCCCCTTAGGAACGACTTTTGAGCTTCGGAACTTACTCTGCGCTCCCTTAGGAACGACTTTTTGTAGCTTCGTCATCCTTGGAGTGATTTCAGCTCTGCATCCCCTTGGGGATGACTTTTGAGCTTTTCCATGTTCTCTTTGCACTCGATGGTGCAGATTCTGATATTACATGTTACATTTTTGGGGGAATTTGGCCCTTGTATTGCATAGGACTGAACAAAAATGAAAATTACAAACTATGGCCCCGTTAAAAACCTTTCTTCCCTCCTGAAAGGAAAAGGGTGCCATAGGAAAAATAAAAAAGATTACATCAATTTCACATAATATCGCCGAAGCTCATCCGCGTTCCAAGATCTTGGTATGTCGTTGCCGTCCATATCCTTCAATCTGTAAGAACCGGGTCTTGACGAAGATACTACCAGAAAAGGACCTTCCCATTTCAGTTGTAGCTTGCCTACTGTATCTGGGTTGGCTACCCTCCGAAGCACCAAATGGCCTGGCTTAATATTTTTCAATCGAACTTTCCAATCACGCCATTTTATTGTTTTGGCCTGATACTTATTGATGTTCTCTATGGCATGAAGTCTGATCCCTTCTATAGTGTCTTTTGTTATTTGAGAATCAGCTTCATCCTCCGCTGAAGCTGTGGTTCTTATTGATCCTGTCTTTGCTTCTTCTGGTGTTATTGCTTCGTCACCGAACAGGAGCTTGAAAGGTGTAAAACTTGTTGACCTTGAGACAGTTGTGTTATGGCTCCACACCACTTTGATCAACTCATCTGGCCACTTTCCTCTAGGCTGATTGAAGATTAACTTCATTATTTCTGTCATTATAATTCCATTTGCTCTCTCTACTAACCCATTTGATTCTGGATGCCTTACTGATGCAAAATGAATTTTTTGTACCAATTCGGTCACAAAAATCTTTGAACATTTCAGCATTAAATTGAGTTCCATTGTCAACGGTTATGGCCTTCGACACGCCAAAGCGACAAACAATATTTTGCCAAAAGAATTTCTGTACTATGGCCGAAGTTATTGGGGCTAAGGGCTTTGCTTCGATCCACTTAGAGAAATATTCCACCGCTACGACGACATATTTCAAATTTCCTTGTGCTGGTGGAAGTGGACCTAACAAATCCAGACCCCACCTTTGCAGTGGCCAAGTTGGCTGTATTAGCTAGGTTAAAGACGAAGGTTGTCTCTGGTCTCTTGCGCATCTTTGGCAATTTTCACATTTTTGAACCAAGTCTGCTGCATCCGAAGCTACCTTTGGCCAGTAAAATCCTTGTCTGAAAACATTCCCCAGCAAAGGCCTAGACCCAATATGAGACCCACATAATCCTGCATGTATTTCCTTCATCAATTCTTGACCTTCGGCTCTGGACAAGCACTTAAGTAATGGAGAGCAGACTCCATATTTATATAACTCCCCTTCTATGATTACATATGATCTTGTTCTCGCTTCCATTCTTTTATTGTAAACTTCGTCATCCGAAAGACAGTTGCCTTGGAGGATAGATATAATCTCAGTCCTCCAATCTTCATTATGTACAGGTGATATTGTAAGTACTGCTCTATCCATAAGCTCGACTGAAGGTGCTTTTATTGTTTCAAAGAATACTTCTGAAGGCAAAGGGATCCCCTGTGCCGCTGACTTAGCTAGCAAATATGCATGATCATTTTCCCCCTTGGGATATTTTTTTACAGAAAATCCCTCAAAAGAAGCTTCTAATCTTTGGACTGCATCCAAATATTTTTCAAGCTTCGGATCCCTTGCCTTGCTGCTTTTGTCCACGTGGCCAGAAATAACTTGGGAATCAGCTTTGAGGATTGCCCTTCTTATTCCCATTACCTTTAGCTTCTGAAGCCCTAAAAGAAGAGCTTCATACTCAGCAATGTTATTTCTGCAACTAAAGTCTAATTTTACTACATAACATGTCCTGACTTTAGAGGGTGCTACTAGGACAGCAGCTGCCCCTGTACCGAAGGTTCCCCAAGAGCCATCACAGAATACCGTCCAAGCTCCGACATCTTTTGTGGCTTCTTCTCCCTGAGCCCCTTGCGTCCAATCAGCAATGAAATCTGCTAACGCCTGAGATTGGATTAAGGATCTGTGTTCATAATCAATGGTGAATTCATTAAGTTCTACAGCCCATTTTCCAATCCTTCCTGTAGCTTCTCTGTTTCTCATTATGTCCTTCAAAGGTAGTGATGAAGGCACTATTATATGAGATGCTTGAAAATAAAGTCCAAGCTTCCTGGACGCCATCAACACAACATACTATTGGGGGCCTTCATCTTCCGAAGGTCCTCAAAAACACGACTAACATGTTTTCCAAGTATAATATACTGTCACAGGAACCTTCGGCCTCGAAATGAAGGTGCGCACGGTATGAAAGGCGTGATCTAGAAGGACGAATCAGTTCCGAAGCTACGGATGGAGAAGCTTCAGTTTAGCGGTGGAAAATGAAACCGACCTAAAGAGGAAAAGGTTGTCTAGTCCTCGATAGATTACCCCTAGTCAATAATAAATGTCAAGGGCATGGATGTAATTTTACACAGTCTATGTTTTATGCCTATAAATAGTTGAACAGTAACACCGTACTGTTCACGCTGACTTGTAATCGCTCGCACGTCACTCTCAGACTTTTGCCTTCTGTCAAGCCGAAGGTATAAATGTAATTCAATATCATTAATGTTCATTCATGGTTATTCAATAAGAACACAAATGATCTAATGATTTGAGTTGACTATTCATATTCTTTATATGCAACTCATGCTTCTACTTTCCATTATATATTGAGATGATGAAGGTATGCTCTTCATGACCTTCGTCTGAAGATCATTATATCCTAAGGTAGATAATGCTTCAAAGGATGAAGGCCATTAACCATTAACATTTGTGTTGCCTTGTTCTTAATTCATAGCATTTGAGAACAAGTCCCCAACATTGGCGCCCACCTCCGGTGAACTCATTTGACCACCTTCGGCAAAGCTGTGACCTTCGTCATGCCGCCGAAGAAGTCTTCAGGGTTAGGGGCTGCACTGCAGCCACTGGACGTCAACCAAGACACATTACGTGAAGCTAGAAGCCAAAAAAGGAAGGCTACCAGTCCGACACCTTAGGAAGAAGAATTGGACCAAGAGATCAGGGACCTCGAAGCCATTCATCAACAGGTCTAGAGGAAAAAGGAGAAGATGCTTTGTTTCGCCGATCTTCAGAAGAAGATTGATGAGGCCACTGAAGAAATGCGTCATCTCACTCAAGATGACCAGGATCGGAGGCCTCAGCACAGGGAGCTTCGTCAAGAGGGCTCATTCAACGAAGATGAGTGGTACGATGACTTTCATCATGGTAATTTTACTTTTGATGATGCTTCTCCCCTAGCAGCAGAATTACAGGCTATTCCATGGCCACAATCCTACAAACCACCCCAGTTGCCCATGTACGATGGGCACTTGGACCCAAAGCAATTCTTGATGAGCTATGAGGCAACAATATCCTCATATGGAGGCAACGCCGCTGTCATGGCAAAGTCCTTCGTCATGGCAGTCCAAAGTGTGGCCCAGACATGGTACTCTTCTCTCCGACCAGGGACAATCATGTCATGGCAGAAGCTTAAGGACATGTTGGTCACCAGTTTCCAAGGGTTTTAGATGAAGCCAGACACTGCTCAGGCCTTGTTCTAGTGCACGCAAGACCATGAGGAGTATCTTCAGGCGTATGTGTGAAGGTTCTTGCGTCTAAGAGCACAAGCGCCTACAGTGCCCAATGAAATTGTCATTGAGGCCATGATCAAAGGGCTTCAGCCAGGACCTATGGCTCAATACTTTGCCAGGAAACCTCCTCAGACCCTGGAGAAGCTTCTTCAGAAGATGGATGAGTACATCCAGGCTGATAATGACTTCCGCCAGAGAAGGGAAGAAGCTTATAGGTTTTCTAAAATGACTAGGGGCTTTGGAGGAAGAATCCACCCTAGGCATGTCAGGTCAATTCACAACTCCAGCTAGAGTGATGATAGAGGAAGCCAGCTTCAAAGGCCACAACACAGCTCCCAATCATTAGGACAACAGCAAAGTTCTTTCAGGCCACCAGCCCCAAGGGGCAGGGGTGGCAGGGCTTTGGAGGAAGGTATGGGGATCAGCCCAAAAAGCTCTATTGCTTATTCTATGGTGAAGACAAGGGTCACACTACAAGAACATGCTAGGTCACCATCTAGAAGCAAAAGGAGATCGCCGAAGCAGAGGCGCGGCAGAATCAACCGAAGTAGGTCCTACATACTGCTTCGTGCATTCTCCTTATGTACCAGAATACGTAGGTAATCAACCTGCGACTTCTGTTGCTTTGGCAAGTCATTCACAAGCTTCCTGGGCTCAGCTCCCATTGCCACCACCATTGCCACCTACTCACACCCGTAGCCAGCAGTCAGAAGGGCAACAACAGCGCGACTTCCGGGAGGAGTCCGAAGCTCGTACAGTCAACAGTACTGTGCCAAAATCAAAGCATATTTACTGAAGAATATCCTACTCTTAATGCATCTTTATCTTTTATGCCTTTTTGTTTTTTGTAAGAAACAAGTAGTCAAGGACTAAGTTGTGATTTCTTCTAATAATTGTGATTACAACGAGTAAAAATATGCCTTTCTCACAATTTTTGGAAGCTCGAAAATCAATCCAAAGAGAAAGGACTGAGTCCCAAAGCTACAAAAAATCATTCCTAAGGGAGCGTAGTGTAAGTTTTCTGCTCAAAAGTCGTTCCTAAGGGAATGCAGAGCCAAAAATTAAGTGTCGAATGTCAAAAGTCGTTCCTAAGGGAGCACAGTGTAAGTTTTTTGCTCAGAAGTCGTTCCTAAGGGAATGCAAAGCCAAATACCACCGAAATATAAGGTGAAGAAGCTCAAAAGTCGTCCCCAAGGGGATGCAGAGCTTAAATACCACCGAAATAGAAGGTGAAGAAGCTCAAAAGTCGTTCCTAAGGGGATGCAGAGCTTAAGACTCAAAAGACGTTCCTAAGGGGATGCAGAGTCTTGTGTGTTCTAGTGTGAGCCCGTGTGTGTGTCTTCGGCATCACCATCATTTTTTGCATCATATCATCATATCATTCTGCATAACATTACATCATTCATCATATCGCATCAACAACAAAATTGAGTATGAAGCAAATCTTCGGCAATAATTTGATAGAGACAAAATGTGCTGAGGCACGAAGCGAACTTCGGGAAATACGTTTATACCGGACTTACTAAAGGAGGGATCTCTTTCTTTACGAAGCATGAAAAGAAGGGAAGGTGTTTTTTCGCCGAAGGCTCAAAAATGGTACATACGTAAATTTCATGCATCGTAAAGAAATTTATTACAGAAATTTACATGTATGATTAATTGTTTCATACATCAAATGTTACAAAGTATTATTACAATAACATCTAATCTTCCCTAAGAATTTTTTCTGTGGCTTCGTTCAATAGTTTATCGACGACTTCGTCGATAATGGAGTTAGCAATGCTTATAACATCCAGTGCTTCCTTCATCTCCGGATCAGCCAGGGGATCGTATGGCTCCGGTAGCGGTGATAGCTCAGCTGTAGTAGGTAAATTATTAGTTCGAAGCCACAAAGTAAGTATCGAAGTTAAAATTTAAAAACAATACCTATGCGTCTTTCGCGTTCAGCAGCTTCTTCAGCTCGCCTAGCTTCTTCTCGGGCATCATGGGTGTCTTTTTCATTTTTCTTTATAATTTCGTTAGCCAATTCTCGACCACCGTTCACCCAAACATCAGAATAAAACTTTCTGCCCATCAAAGTCGCTTCGGCTGAAGGGTCTTTTGTGTTGTCTATGGAGAAGGCAGCTTCAGCTTGGGCTGTAGTTTTGACGTGATCGCATCCAGCCTTCTCCAGAATAGCCGCAACCCCCAGGGCACCGAAAAAAAGCGCAAATATCTCCGCGATCGTTCAGAATTTCCTCAAAATCTTCGGCTTCCCCGCTTATCCACTCAATAACGCCCTCGGGGTCGCCTCGGATAAAATTTTCCTCAGAGGAATATGCACCCACTTTGGCAAAACTAGTTTTTAGTTTCTTCACACAATCCAAGGATTTTTCAAAACATTTTTTCTTGGATTCGCGAAGCTCCTCAATATTTTTCTCTAGCCTGGCCTTCCACCATTCACTAATTTCTTGGCTAGCCTTTGCGACCTCACAATTTTCATTGGCTTCGGCAAGCTTTTTTTGAAGTTCTTCGATCTCGGCTTTTTGAGCTTCGGCCTGAGCATGGTATTTAGCTTCATCTTCTTTCACTTTACTTACCAATGAAATTAAAATCTTGTCTTTCTCCAAAGCTTCGTTTCTTAGCTCAATCACCTCTGAACGAAGGTTGCTGAGAGCTATTGTGCAGCTCTCGTCATTGGCGTTCTTTTGTGCCCTCAAGGCATTGCTAAGAATTAAGCCCTGCAAGAAAAATAAAGAATTAAGCATGACAATGAAATACTTCATTTCCAACTTTAAAGCTAACAGCTTTTATACCTTTATACTGTTGTATGCAAGGCTATCCGCAAGGTCATCCTTCGGCATGGCGGCGAGGCCGGTCTCGAGCTTCGGAAATCCCATACTCTTGGCTATCTCCCAGCAAACGGATATCTCTTTGTTGTCCGAGAGACAGTACAGGAAATCATCTTTGTCTGTACCATTGAACACTAAGGCCCCCTTCGGATATTTTAGTTTCTAGGTGTAGTGTTTGGCTTCTAAGATTTCTTCTTTAGACGATCTCTTCCCTGAAGCATGTCGAATAATGTAATCAACATCTTTAGATGGGGCTTCGGGAGCAGGAGATTTAGCCTTTTCTGTCACGT
Organism: Zea luxurians; assembly: GCA_029449295.1. Classification (NCBI taxonomy): domain Eukaryota; kingdom Viridiplantae; phylum Streptophyta; class Magnoliopsida; order Poales; family Poaceae; genus Zea; species Zea luxurians. The sequence goes on along the minus strand of JAOPSE010000082.1, from coordinate 5,156,407 downwards.
CCTGCCCAGCTGCCATGCTGGTATCCGGAGTTTGTTGCTCAGCCTTATCCTCAAACACAGCAGGCTTTGTCTCAATGGGCACTGAAGGCCCAGCTTTGGCTTCGGCTTCGGCCTAGGCTGTCACAGCTTCGGCAATTTTCTTCGTAGGGGCAGGAGTTAAAGCTTTTGTGGTCTCCATGACTGCGTCTAGCATGTTGGCCATTCTCCTTCTCTTAGGAGTTGTGGCGGGAGCCTTTGTCACCTTCGGCAATTCTACCTCTACCGGTGGGCTCAGAATTTCTAGCATCATCACTGTTTTTTCCAATTCTGGCTCTCTGGCTGCATCATCTTTGGCTTTGGCTAGCCCGACTACAGGCACCTTCGGCACTACAATCGATCCATCAGCGCTCAGAGCGGCGGGAACATCTTGTTTTGCTTCGGCCATGGAGGAAGTCCCCTCACCAAATTCAGGCACTACGGCCGTTTCAATATATCGATGCCGGTGAGTCAAAACCTTTATTTTCTTGCCCTTCGGCACAACAGTGGAGGCCGAAGCGGCAATTTTCCTCTTTTTTCCTTGCCTCTTCAAGGGGTAGCAGTAATCAGGATATATGAAGCCAATTGCATCAAAACCTTGTTCAATCTTTTCTTACCCCGACCCCCGAAGGCTGAGGATAAGGCATCATCCTCGGCTCTGGTATATGCCCCAAGCAACTCGTCGCTAGTAGCCTCAATGCATTTCAACCAGTCATCATTCGGTTCATCAAATCGGTCCCTGAATCTGAAGGTATATTTCAATCGAACTAGCCCACCTTCGCTAGATTCAGTAGTAGTCTCCTTCGGCATCTCCCAGCTGTCCACAAGTGGCCATACTCTATAGGCTATGTGCTCTTGAATTATGTCTCTTGTGCCAACGAAAGCACAGACATTGCTAAAAGCCTTCTGACATGCTTCAGTATCACTTTCAATAGCCACCTTAGGCCTTCGAAGGCCGAAGCGAGACCAGATGGGGCGTTGGATAATTTCCTTAATATCCTCCCTCTCAATCAGATTATTCTTAACATAAAACCACTCCTCCATCTAGGCCCTGGGCCATCTTTTTCGGTATGTTGGAACCGGGTAGCTTGCATTAGAGCGAGCAATAAATCCATGACAACCGAAGTTGTTGTGATACTGCTCTTTGCCGGTGGCCTTTGTCTCGTATAACAGTTCATGCATATTGCAAAAACACTTCGCGCTCATTTCCAGCCTTTGGCTTTTCACAGCCCAAACAAATAAGTCCATCCTAAGTATAGCTTCAAGAGTGAGTTGATGAAGAAAGATCTGAAATATCATTAGCACTTCAACCAAAAATCTGCTTAATGGGAACCGAAGACCCGCCTTCAAAAAGCTTTTGTAAATAACCACTTCATTTTCTTCAGGGGCAGGGGCGGTGTTGTCTCCTCTAACCCTCACAATAGACATGTCATGAAAGTATCTTCCCCTCATAGCATCAACATGGCTTTGCTTAATAGTCGACTTTCTGAAGATGGTATGGCTTGGTCGCCATGGCCGATCCTCAGAATCTTCATCACCACTTTCCACATCAAAGTCATCACTGTCATCAGAATCTTCAGATAAATCTGCCATTATCTCTTTTGTTTTTCTCTATATTGGTTTTTGCCATGGATTCATAAAACCCAGCAATAAAAGGGTCTGCAACCTTCTTCTTCTCATACATCTTCACCTCCTCAGATATCTTCTTCTCCTCAGACATCTTCTCTTCAAATATGGAACAAACACTTGTCTTTAAGACGAAGCTCAAAAATTAGGCGAGAACTAATAAGCAAGAGTTAAAATTTTTGAGAAAATAACGCAAGCAACAGAAATGGCGCATCAAATGCTGCCATCGTGGGCTTTTATTTATACGCTTAGTGCATTGCAACTTGGTGGGACCCATTTGTCATTGACTTGCGCTATTCTAGCGAAGGGAAGGTGTTTTCGGACCTTTGGCATAAGGCCTTCGTTCACATCGCAATCTGAATTTGTTGTTACAGGAACAAATTAATACTGCGAGGGGCTACTGTTGGGGGCCTTCATCTTCCGAAGGTCCTCAAAAACACGACTAACATGTTTTCCAAGTATAATATACTGTCACAGGAACCTTCGGCCTCAAAATGAAGGTGCGCACGGTATGAAAGACACGATCTGGGAGAAGGACGAACCAGTTTCGAAGCTACGAATGGAGAAGCTTCGGCTTAGCGGTGGAAAATGAAACCGGCCTAAATAGGAAAAGGCTATCAAGTCCTCGATAGATTACCCCTAGTCAATAATAAATGTCAAGGGCATGAATGTAATTTTACACATGCTACGTCCTGTGCCTATAAATAGTTGAACAGTAACACTGTACTGTTCACGCTGACTTGTAATCGCTCGCACGTCACTCTCAGACCTTTGCCTTCTGTCAAGCTGAAGGTATAAATGTAATTCAATATCATTAATGTTCATTCATGGTTATTCAATAAGAATACAAATGATCTAATGATTTGAGATGACTATTCATATTCTTTATATGCAACTCATGCTTCTACTTTCCATTATATATTGAGATGATGAAGGTATGCTCTTCATGACCTTCGTCTAAAGATCATTATATCCTAAGGGAGATAATGCTTCGAAGGACAAAGGCCATTAACCATTAACATTTGTGTTGCCTTGTTCTTAATTCATAGCATTTGAGAACAAGTCCCCAACACATACAATACCTTCTCCAATTCTATGTAATTTTTGTTTGATAAACTGAGTACTTCGGAGACGAAGTATACCGGTGCTTGTCTTTTCAATTGGCCATCTTGCTTCTCCTGTACAAGTGCGGCACTGACCACAGAATGGGAGGCAGCTACGTACAGAAGTAGCGGAGCTCCTGATGAAGGTGGAGTTAGAGTTATCAAATCTATCAGGTATTGTTTTAACTCTTCGAAGGCTTTCTATTGAGCCAGACCCCACTGAAAGACTTCGACTGACTTCAGTATTTCAAAGAATGGTAAATTTCTCTCTGCTGATCTTGATATGAATCTATTCAACGATGCTAGCCTTCCTGCCAATCGTTGAGCACCCTTCTTTGAATTTGGCGGTTCCATCCGAAGGATAGCTTCAATCTTGCTCGGATTAGCTTCGATACCCTTTGTTGATACCAGACAGCCAAGGAACTTGCCCTTCTTCACTCCAAAAACGCACTTTTCTGGATTCAACTTGAGACCAGCTTGCCTGAAATTGGCAAACGTTTCTTGCAAATCGGCAACATGATTTATTATTTTGTGCTTTTCACTATAATGTCATCAACATAGGTCAGCACATTCCTGTCAATTTGAGAGTGAAGGACCTTAGCAGTCATCCTACTGAAGCTTCCTCCAGCATTCTTGAGCCCCTCGGGCATCCAAAGGTAGCAATAAGTGCCACTGGGAGTTATGAAGCTTGTCTTTTACTCATCCTCTTTCTTCATCCAGATTTGGTGATAGCCCGAGTAACAGTTCAATAAGCTCATGAGCTCTGAAGAAGCTACTGCATCTACAAGGGAGTCTATTCTTGGTACGAGGAACTCATCCTTCGGACATGCCTTGTTGAGGTCTGTGAAGTCAATGCACATTCTCCACTTGCCATTAGCCTTCTTCACCATAATAGTGTTAGCAGCCATTCTGGATATTATACTTCTCTGATAACACCGGCACTGAGAAGTCTCTTTACTTCATTCCGTGCACCTTCGGCTTTATCTTCAGACATTTTTCGAAGCCTCTACTTTCTTGGTCTGAAAGATGGGTACACGTTGAGTGAATGCTCAATGATGTCTCTATTGACACCATAGAGATCATTAGCTATCTAAGCGAAGACATCTTTGTTGTTGAACAAGAATCTTAGCAGAGTCTTTTCCTGTTCACCAGATAGTTGAGATCCCAGCAATACTTTTTGGTCTGCTATGTCTTCACACAAGAGCATAGGTTTCGGCTGATCCGCTGAAGCAGCCTTCTCTCTTTTGTGCTTATACTACTAATAAGCTTCGGCTTCATCTACATTATGGATAGCCTTTGAATCCGTCCAGCTCCCTTCGGCCTTTCTGGCAGCTTCTTGGCTCTCATGAACAGCAATGGGCCCTTGTTCCAAAAGTATCTTTATGCATAAATATGCTGGATGAAGAACGGCTTCGAAGGCATTGAGCATCCCTCGACCAATGATTGCATTGTATGGATACTCCATATCAACAATGTCAAAGACAACTTGTTCAGTTCTTGTGTTATGGACGTAGCCGAAGGTCACTGACATTGTTATCTTGCCAAGTGCCACAATTTGCCTTCCTCCAAAGCCACGAAGAGGGTGTGTTGCATCATGTATCTTGTCTTCTAGCTCTTGCATTTGCCTGAAAGCCTTTGCGAAGATGATGTCCGCTGCGCTGCCTGTGTCGACCAGAACATTGTGGACCAGAAATCCCTTGATGACACAAGATATAACCATGGCATCATTGTGAGGATAATCTTTGAGCTGAAGATCTTCCTAGTATAAGGTAATTGGAATGTGAGACCACTTGGATCTGATGAAGGGTCCTTGCACCCTAACATGTTGTACTCTTCTTTGTGCTTCCTTCTTCTGCTTCTTGTTGGCTGGCTCTAAGCTTGAACCACCTGTGATTGGGAGCACCAGCTTCGTGGTTGAAGGTGTTACAACTTGGTTGTTGTACGAAGCCATCGTCACAATAGTGGAAGTGAGTTTACCGAGGTGGGTGCCAATGTTGGTCCTTGTTCCCGGATGCTATACACCAAGAATAAAGCAACACAATTGTTAATGGTTAAAGATCTTCATCCTTCGAAGCATTATTTCCCCTCAGGATATAATGATACTCAGACGAAGGTCATGAAGGGCATACTTTCATCATTTTGGTGAGTAAAGATGTAAATAGAAACATATGAAACATATAAAGAATATAAACAATCGTATCAAATCAATAGATTATTTACATTTTCATTTTTTAATCATGAATAAACATTGATAATGTTTATATTACATTTGTACCTTTGGCTTGACAGAAGATGGAGGTACAAGAGTGATGCAAGAGTGACTACAAGTCAGCGTGAACAGTACGGGGATACTGTTCACCTATTTATAGGCATGGGACGCAGCCCGGATAAAATTACACTCGTGTCCCTAATAACTAATTATAATCATAATACAAGTTATCAGGGATTATGTAGTCTTTTCCTCTTTAAGTCGGTGCCATCCTTCGTCTTAGGTATGTCATCATGCCGAAGCCCCTTCAATTGTAGCTTCGGCATATATCTTTATGTCGTGCCTGCTTGCATATCGTCCTGCCGAAGGTGTTTTCGCTTAGAGGACCTTTGGCGAAGAAGAAGGCCCCCAACACGTAGCTACCTTTTGCACCTTAGCCGTGTCATGTGCATATAACAGGGCGAGTCATCGTCCCCAGCATAGAACAGAACATATACTACTTGTTCCAAATCGTTGTGCTGCCTTCACCTTCTCCACCCTGCCGATGACGTGCCATCGTTGTTGGGAGAGCAGGATCTTACCCCTCATGTCCCTACATGGGGTAGGGGTCATATAAGGTTTTTGAGAAGCGCCGTCACGACTGCTCGTTGTTCGTCTGCTTCCTATACACCGACATCGATCTGCTTCGTCTACTATTGCTCCATTTTAGCGCCGACAACCCCACTGTAAACATGTGTATATCTGTATTCCTTCAATCACAGCACTAGTTTACGAACTGCTAGTGGATTATAGATATATGAAACATGATGTTGTTTCTTTTATTATTATCGAAACCAATTTGTTCCTATTATTTTCAATAACTTGTACATGGTTTGTGATGGTACACTGTTGGGGGCTACTATAGCTTCACATATTTAGTCTGTGGCAAAATTGTCTTGAGGAGGCACCATATCCATATGCATAGAACACAACATAGACTACTCGTTCCAAATAGCTGCGCTACCTTCGTCTTTTCCATCCCGTCGACGACGTGCCATCGTGGTTGGGAGAGTAGGATCTTCGATCGTCCCCTCATGTCCCTGCACGAGGTAGAGTCCGTATAAGGTTTTTGAGAAGCGTCGTTACGACTGCTCGTTGTTCGTCTATTTCCTATACACCGACGTCGATCTTCTTCGTCTACTATTGCGCCATTCTAGCGCTGATAACCCCAGTGTAAACATGTGTATATATGTATTCCTTTAATCACTAGCACTAGTTTATGAACTGCTAGTGGATTATAGATATATGATAAATGATGTTGTTTCTTTTATTATTATCGAAATCAATTTGTTCCTATTATTTTCAATAACTTGTACATGGTTTGTGATGGTACACTGTTGGCGGCTGCTATAGCTTCACGTATTTAGTCTGTCGCAAAATTGTCTTGAGGAGGCACCATATCCATATGCACAGAACAGAACATAGACTACTCGTTCCAAATCGTTGTGCGGCCTTCGTCTTCTCCATCCCGTTGACGACGTGCCATTGTGGTTGGAAGAGCATGATCTTCGATCGTCCCCTCATGTCTTTGTACGGGGTAGAGGCCGTATAAGGTTTTTGAGAAGCGCCGTCGTGACTGCTCGTTTGTCTGCTTCCTATACACCGACGTCGATCTGCTTCGTCTACTATTGCGCCATTCTAGCGTCACAACAACATTGTAAACATGTGTATATCTGTATTCCTTCAATTACTAGCACTAGTTTATGAACTGCTAGTGGATTATAGATATATGAAACATTATGTTGTTTCTTTTATTATTGTCGAAATCGATTTGTTCCTATTATTTTCAATAACTTGTACATGGTTTGTGATGGTACACTGTTGGGGGCTGCTATAGCTTCATGTATTTAGTCAGTGGCAAAATTGTCTTGAGGAGGCAGCATATCCATATGCACCTCGTAACATTTTGTTTACAGAAGTGAAGAAAGAGTAACGAGATATGTAGTATATTTGGTTGCCTTGCATTGCTTATGTCTTGAAACCTGTGGTAGCAAATTGTGGCTTGTGTAGGAGAGCAAAAAATTTCATTTGGTAGTAGACATGTATGGACCACCAGTTTGCACTGATGGGTGTCCAGTATATGCATCTATCTAAATTTCAAGGATGGCACAATTTATTTTATTTTCTATTAGGTGTTGTAATTAAGGGTACCTGGATCATGTCCCTAATCACGATTAACTCCGAGGTTGCCATTAGACACACTCCTCGTGGTCAATAACCACGATTCGCCCGAGGCCCCTCGGTGGTCACCCATAACTCTGCTTCGCCCGAGCTTGCCCTCGAATAGGATACGTACTCGGGAGAATCCTCGTCCCGGTCGAGGACCCCTCTCCCCAGAACAGCAGCCTCCGCCTCGTCCTGGCCCATCTCGGGCAAGGAAGACAACCCCGAGGCAGGTCTTAGCTGAAGACCGCAGGGGACATAAGCATTCAATACACATACCTACCCCATGCAGCATCATAGGAGAACAACAGTGACAAGACCGCAGTCCTGTCAGACTTCACCAACTACAATGACGGCGGCCACTATTTCCCCATGCTGCCTACCAACTCCTGATAGGACACGCATACGACAAAACTGTGGGCCAACCCTCGGGCGAAAAATCTGCCTTGCCCAAAGCCGACCTTAACCTCGAGACAAACTCCGCCATGTCCGAGCTCGAGCTCGGCTATCTACTCCATGTGAATATAGCAAGAGGCCACTCCTTCAATTGTGTCGCGCACGTTCGCGAATCCTAGAGCGGGCTCGATCCTGGCCACGGGCAGACTCCACCTTGCCTGAGCCCAACTTTGGCCTCGATACTATCAACAAAAGGGCGCCCGACGTCACTGGGAACAGCGAAGTTGATGTATTACCCAAGGGCTTTTTGCCATTTTTAGCACTGCAGCAACCACTATGGCATGGGCAACATCCCTGTTAGGTAGGCTCGGGTACGTAGCCGAGCTCTTGGCCCCCGCCTCTGCTCTCTACAGGAACCAGACGTCTCCACCGGGCTTAAGTCAATAGCCAGTACAAAGCCCCATACCACTAGCCATACCATCTACAGGGGCTCGGCCTCGCCTCCTCACCATATGCGGCCAACCCCGGCGCTCCTGGCAACCCTCCTTGAGGCTATAAATAGGGGAGTCCACGACTTCAAGGAGGAGGCTAACACTTCACGGTTTTCACCTCCACCACGACATTGGCACTTGCCTCAATCAACCATAGGGACTTGGGATCCTTCCCTCTCCCGATCAGCTTGTACTCCCTACTGCAAGCACTTAGGTGCACATAATATAAGTTTCATCCTCACTTTGGTGGAAGTAGGGATTTCTTATGCTCGAACCAGGATAAACGACTTGTGTCAACTTGCATCAGTCATCTAGGCCAGGGCATGTAACATCATTTCACTGGTTGGTGAGACCCTCGGATCAAGGCACCGACAGTTGGCTCACTAGGTAAGGGGTCACTGCATGTAAAACATCATGTTCCCATCAAGGCTCTAGATGGCCAACCTCTAGCAACCTTTGAGGCTCGACACGGTGTTGGGGCAAAGGCGAAACGTCCCCCTCGCTCGAGAATCCCATGCCAGCATATTCAAGACTGACAACCACGAAGGCCTAAAGATCGAACTACGCTGCAAAGTGCCTAAGGACAACACACGTGCGAAGACTCAGGCGCTATCTTCGCCCGCACAAGCCGGGGCAAAGACCATCGAAGACTTCGGAGATCAAACAATCAAGACCACGAAGGTCATGCGTTGTAATCTTCCACATTGTAAAAGGGGGCCCATGTATAATTCAGCCCATATCATAGGGTCCCGCCCATAGGTCGCCGCGCTGGCGGGCTAATAGAGGGTTGGCCTATGTCTGTAATTGATTACACTGTAATGACCCACCATAACCCCCCAAGGGAGAATATTCCAAGGATAACCTAGGTAACTGAGGGTGCAAATTGTCTTTAGCAAGGCAGGGCAGACCCTCGGTTACCTATAAATACCCCCGTATTGTGCTATTGCGGGGGACGGAGAAAAACACTGTTGCCCCAATATATTGCGTTTACTGGCATCAAACTGTTTACTACTCTCTCACCGTTTGAACATGCCTGACCACGAGTTTGCAAGTTTCAACATTTGGCGCCCGTCGTTCGTGCTACGACAAAGCATTCCCACGATGGCCACCAAGAGAGCAAACTCAAAGGTCGTCGTTTCCATCGATGACGCAACAAGGCAGCACTCCTGGCTGAGAAGAAAGGCAAGGCTCCCATTGCAGACGATATCCCTCAGGAGGCCTTTAATGACGATACCGTCAACAGTAAAAGGCAATGCTAGGACAACCAGCCTACGCTAGAGGGCACCACACGCACCTGCAGTTCTAAGGGGGCACCACAAGCACCCCCGCTAGGCTTCACTCATCCAGAAGGCAAAGACACTGTTGAAGACGGCAAGATCATAGGCATCTCGACCGAAGATCAGTTAAAGCTATGAGCCCTGCATATCAAGAACAATCATCTACAGAAGTAAAAAGAAATACTCGAAGCCACGCTCCAGCGCGCCAACATGCACGCCAAAATTTGGCAAATGATACTGTACGAGGAACAAAAGGCCTAAGAGCTAGAACAACAAATCACAGATATGCAAAGCGAAGGCCCATACCACCTGCAGCATGGCCCTCTCATCACTCTAGTCGCCTTCCAGGGGGATATGCAAGGCGAAGGCCCATACCACCTGCAGCGTGGCCCCTTTATCACTCCAACCACCTTCAGGGAGTTAATTACCTCGATGAGTAAAGTCCACTTGCACCGTAGCTCTAGGCCTCACCTTGGCCTAACAATTTCAGAGCCGGCACTTACCACAAGTACAACGACAGCACAGACCCAGCCCAGTACATCATGAGCTACCAAGTCGCTGTCGCATCCTCCGGAGGGGACGACGCCACTATGGCCAAATCTTTCATCATCGCGATCGAAGGCCCAGCCCTGACCTGGTACACCAGGCTGCTGCCACTATCACTCGAGTCATGGAAAAGCCTTTGCGACAAGTTCTTATTGAATTTCCAAGGCTACCGACCGGACACAAATGCCTTGGCCAAATTATCACTCTACAGGCAACAAGAGAAAGAAATTCTTCGTGAGTACTATAAGAAGTTCCTCATGCTCAAGTTGCAGTTACCATCTGTCGATGACCACATAGCCATCCACTATGCAATTAGCGGTCTCCGCGCTGGCATCTTGTATAGCCACTGTATCAGAGACCCACCCAAAAACTTGCAAGAGCTCTATCAGTTGTTTGAAAAGTACGCTAGGTCCGAAGAGCTACACCAACGCAAGATAGAGTCTCAGCGGAAACCCAAGGACACTCCGTAGTCCAGCAGAACATGGGCCAGGCCAGCGCAGTCTGATTCCAGTAGGCAAAACCGCAACCAGCAACAAGTCAACACCATCACCAACCCACCCCCCACCGGAGACACAGTTCGTTGTCAGGAGTAACCCGCACAACAAAATCGTGGCACCAACACCAGAGGAAGAGGCAGAGACTGAGCCCCGCAGCCATGAAGGTTTTACTGCTTTTTTCATGGCGAAGACTGCATGCACCCCACCAGGGATTGCCTTGAAACCAAGGCCACCAAAGACAGGATGACCAGAAATCCGCCAGCTAACAACCAGCGAGTTGTTGCACATACTTATCACCCCCAGCAGTACCACCAACAACCATACCACAATGAACCGATCCTTCACCAACCTAATCACTTATACCATCATCAAGAGATCCAAGTCCTCCCTCCTCCACCGCATCATCAAAATCCTCCACATCAAAATCCTCCACCGCCAGTACCCAAGCAAGAGGACATCGTCGAGCAGCCTTTCCATGGGGTCATCCACATGATTACCAGGGGGGTCTAGTGTAGACTTCGACACCAAACAGGAGAAAAAGGATCACTACCGCAGTGTTAACCACGTAGCTCTCACCGACCCAGTGGTTCAAACAAAATGGTCCCATGTTCCAATCACTTTCGATGCCAGAGACGATGACTTACACAGCGCGCCACATGCAGATGCCATGGTGATCAATTGTCGGGTGGCAGCCTGGGATCTACACAAAGTATTGGTCGACAATGGTAGCCAGGCCGACATCATTTTCCTACACGCCTTCGATCGCATGGGCATCAGCCATAGCCTCCTCAAGCCCGCAGACAACCCCTTGTATGGTTTCGGAGGCAAAGGCACATTCCCCGTCGGCAAAATAGAGCTATTGTTGTCATTCGGCGCGGTGCGCAACGTGCGAAGTGAACAAATCACCTTCGACATAGTCAACATGGTCTACCCTTATAGCGCCATAATGGGGCGTGGATCAATCAACAAGTTTGAGGTAGCTATACATAGATTTTATCTCTGCATGAAGATACCTGGCCCTCAGGCGTGATCATAGTGTATGAAGACCAGCAAGCAGTGTGGAATATTGAAAGAGATTTTGTTCTAGGGTAGCGCAACGTTCATTGCCTAACAGCAGAGCGCGAAGATAGCAACAATCATCGGTCAACCAAAAACAAAAAGATCAACGCCCAGTTGCGGAGCCACAACGGAACGAAGACGGTCCCCCTCGACCCTGCAACCCCAAAACAAACCGTCATGATCAACAAAGACTTGTCACCGCATGACGAGGAAAGACATCTCTCCTATCTCAACCACAACAAGGACGTCTTCGCCTGGTACCTCTAGAGCTAGTGGGGGTTAGCTGCACCATCATGGAGCACAACTTGGGCTTCGACCCCTCAGTGCGCCCAAAAAAGCAACAGTTAAGGAAAATGTCCGATAAAAAAATAGAAGCAGCAAAGGCCAAGGTGCACCGTTTACTGGAAGCCAAATTTGTCGACCCAATAGCTTGCCCCACCTGCCTCGCCAATGGTGTGATGGTTCAGAAGAAGAATGGAAAATGGCACATGTGCATTGATTTCACCAGCCTTAACAAAGCATGCCCCAAGGACAACTTTCCTCTACCGTGAATCGACAAGATAGTTGATTCTGCAGCCGGCTGCGAAGTCATGTCCCTCCTAGACTGCTTCTCGAGCTACCATCAGATCTACATGAAAGAGGAAGACAAGGCTAGCACCAGTTTCATTACACCCTTCGGCACGTACTGCTTCGTACGAATGCCTGAAGGGCTCAAAAACACCGGCTCAACATTCTCCTGCCTCACCAAGAAGGTTCTCGAGGACCAAATAGGCCGCAATGTCTTCACATATGTTGACGATATTGTCGTTGCGAGCAAAAACAGGGAAGATAACCTTTTAGACCTCACAGAAACATTCGCCAACATGCGTGAAGCTCGACTTCGGCTGAACCCAGAGAAATGCATCTTTGGTGTACGCCAAGGAAAAATCCTCTGTTACCTCGTATCACACAGAGGAATTGAAGCCAACCCGAATAAAATTAAAGCCATCATGGACATGGCACCGCCACAATCCACCAAGGACATCCAACGGTTAACAGGCAGATTGGCTCCACTTAATAGATTTATCTCGAGGTCTGTAGAGCGAAGCCTCCCTTTTCTCAAAACATTATGTGGTGCAAGAGAGTTTGCTTGGGCCCAGAACAAGCCGCCGCCTTCGAGTCTCTGAAACAATATCTATCTGACCTAGCAACGTTAACAAATCTAGACCCAGCGCTACCCCTACTACTATACATTGCAGCCTCGCCTAGCATAGTCAGCGCAGCATTAGTCCAAGAAAAGGCAAAAGACGGCAAGACTTACTAATGCCCAGTATATTTTGTCTCCAAAGTCCTCACAAGCTCAAAGTGCAACATGACAGAGCTCGAAAAAATAACATACGCGGTCATCATGGCTTCGCGCAAGCTAAGACACTACTTTGAGGCACACAAAGTACGAGTCACTTCTGATAGGGGTATCGGGGAGTTGCTTAGAAATCCAGAGGCATCCACTAGAATAGCAAAGTGGGCGACAGAACTCTTAGGGTACAACATCACCTTAAAGCCCAGGACAGCAATCAAATCACAAGTCCTGGCTAATTTCATCGTAGACTGGATAGGGCCTTCGGAACCACAGCAGGGTCATGCAGAAACAGTCTAGACAATCCACTATGATGGAGCATGGTGTCACACAGGCGCCGGTGCTGCAGCAATTATTACATCACCTGTCGGAGTCAAATACAGATACGCTGCGCATCTCAGCTTTGCATCCGAGTCAGATAAATGCACAAACAACATCGTCGAGTACAAAGCAGTCATTCTAGGGCTTCGCAAACTGCGAGCCCTCGGCGTGACCACCTGCATCATCAAAACTGATTCCAAGGTCTTCATCGACCAGATTGAAAAAGATTACTCCACCAAAGAGCCCGTGCTAATGCAGTACCTTGCCACCATTTGAAGCCTCAAGAAACAATTCAAAGGTTTCACTCTACAACATATCGAGAGAAACAAGAACGAAGAGGTTGACACGTTAGCCAAAGCAGCAGCAAAAGGCGAACCCTTGCCTTCCGAAGTATTTTATCACGTAGTCGGCACACCAGCCGTAAGAAACCCTGAGGGTCTACAAATAATACAGGACGCCAAAGAACATCGAATAGTCAATCTAATAATGGTCGAAGACTGGTGGGCTCCAATCACCCTATATCTTCAGGGCCACTACCATCCATCCAAACACAACGAAGCCAAAAGGCTAAAACACAGAAGTAGAGACTTTGCTATAGTCAACGGCCATCTCTACAAGAAAGGAATAAGCGAACCCATGTTGAAATGCATAACTGAAGTCGATGGCATAGAGCTTCTCCGTGAAGTCCATAGGGGTACATGTGGATCACATTCAGGATCGAGGGCCCTTGCAGCTAAAGTCATACGTCAGGGTTTCTATTAGCCGGCAATCATATTCATGGCCAACCGTGTAACCCGATCGTGAGAAGCTTGCCAAAAATTCTCGTGTCGAACAGGTGCCCCTTTGCAACTCACAAAGCTCATTGCACATACCTGGCCAGTTCAGCGTTGGGGACTAGACATCGTCGGACCATTGCCCACAGCCTAAGGCAACCTCAAATTCACCTTCGTCGCTGTTGAATACTTAACCAAGTGGATCAAGGCTAGAGCCATATCCACGATAACCTCCAAGACGACGCAAAAAATTTTCTAGTAGAACATCATATGTTGGTTCGGAGTCCCATCCAAACTAACAGTCGATAATGGCAAATAGTTCGACAACCAAGACTTCTGGGAATTCTGCAGCTCTATCGACACGAAGACAGTGTTCGTCTTTGTCTACCATCTGCAATCCAATGGAGTAGTTGAATGTGCCAATGGCAAGATCTTCAGTGCAATTAAAAAAGGCTACTCGACGATAAGAAATGCAAATGGGCGGACCAACTTCCCGAAGTCGTATGGGCGCTGAACACAACAGAATCTAGAGCAACCGAATTCACACCCTTCTGCTTGATGTATGGATCCGAAGCAATGACGTCGCAAGAGCTAAAGCACGGACCTCCACGAGCGAACCCCACAGCCACTCCTGACGTCGACGAGCCAACCTTCGAGGACCTTATCGACGGAGACCGTGTCCTTGCCCTAGAGGCACTGAACAAATACCAAGCACAGACGAAGGCTGGCGTGACAACACTATCATCCCTAGAGAATTCCAGGAAGGAGACTTAGTCCTCACCAGTACTACCAGAACAGAATCTTGGGGCAAGCTTAAACCCAAATGGGAAGGGCGCTTCATCGTCAAGACCAAAACATCCCCAAACGCCTATAGGCTCACTTCACCACCCGACGAAGACATAGAGCACTCGTGGAATGTGGATAACTTACGCAAATTCTTTGTCTAGTCCCAAGGCCTCTGAGCCCTTGTAATTTTTGCAAAGAATATCCCAGTAAGGCACGCACTCTTTTCCTCTAAGGGGGTGAGGTTTTTAACGAGGTGGAGCCATGTAATAAATTGCCACAAAAATCCCCCCAAGAAAAACAAAAGTCCAAAACAACAATGCGGCCGTGGATGTCGAAAGAGACCACAGAACCGGTCTTCGGCATTCGACGCCAAAACAGTCACCGCAATGGCCAACCTAAGCAGCCTCTGCGTGCGACAAATCCAAGCAAAAGTCGCCTAAGGGTGCAGCTAGAAAAGCACAACAAGTTGAAAGGGAAATTGGGCTAACCATTTCCTATAATTAATTTTGGTGATTGACGAGCAATGCAAAACTATGAACTAACTAGTTTGTTTAGAATACATGTATTACATGTGCATAAGGTTCAACACAAACCAAGAAAATATCAAGTTAGGGACACAATTTTATTGGAGCAAAAGGACTTGAGTGTGCTGAAGGATGGTGCACCGGACTGTCCGATGTGCCACCGGATAGTGTCCGGTGCACCAGGACCGTACAGATGCAAACCAGGCACTCTCGGGAATTCCATGGCGTGCTCCGCTATAAATCACCGGACTGTCCGGTGTGCCACCGGACTGTCCGGTGTGCCGAGGAGCAACGCTTCCCTACGCCAATGGTCGACTCTGCAAAGTGCTACAGTAAAGAACAGTGTCGCGCAGAAGTCAGAGCAGCAAAGTCAGAGGGGCATCAGACTCTTTGGTGTAGCACCGGACTGTCCGGTGCCACAAGAGGATAGAGCCTCCAACGGTCGACCAGCTCCAAACCCTAACGGTTGGCTAACGTGGCGGCGCACCAGACAGCACACAGTACCTATTCGGTGGCGCACCGGACTGTCCGGTGCGCCCATCGACAGCAGCCTTCACCAACGACTATGAAAGTGGTTGAGGGCTATAAATACCCCCCAACCACCTCATTCATAACCATCCAAGCATTCTGAACATTGCATTCAATACAAGAGCAAAAGACTCCACTCCAAGACACATCAAATAGATTGAATCCTCTCCAAGCCACCAAATTCACTCAATTCTATTAGGGACTTGAGAGAGGGTGTTTTGTGTTCTTTTGTTGCTCTTGTCGCTTAGTTTGGCCTTTTTCTTTTCCATTCTTATTCTCAAGCGCTTTGTAAGCGAGGCAAGAGACACCAAGTGTGTGGTGATCCTTGCGGGGTCTAACTGACCCATGAGATTAAGGAAGAAGGCTCACTCGGTCTAAGTGACCGTTTGAGAGAGGGAAAGGGTTGAAATAGACCCGGTCTTTATGACCTCCTCAACGGGGACTAGGTTCTTTGGAGCCAAACCTCGGTAAAACAATCATCATGTTCACTTGCCTTATTTCTTGTTTGATTTGTTTTTCCCTCTCTTCGGACTTGAAGTTAATTCTAACGCTAACCCCAGCCTGTAGTGTGTATTTAAATTATAAATTTCAGGTTTCGCCTATTCACCCCCTCTAGGCAACTTTCAATTGGTATCAAAGCCAATGCTTCATTAGGAGTCTAACCAACTCGAAGTGATGTCTGGAGATCACGCTAAGAGGGAGATGATGACCGGCGACAAGCCCGCAAGCTCGGGGAGGACCCTCTCAAGGGAGTCCGGCAACAAACACAAGGAGGAATCCTCTTCCTCCATCAAGTCCCATCGGAGAGGTGACAAGAAGAAGAAGATGAAGAAGGTGGTCTACTACGAGACCGACTCTTCGTCACCCTCCACATCAAGCTCTGAGTCATCCACTACTTCTAAGCGCCATGAGCACAAGAAGTATAGTAAGATGCCCCTTCGCTATCCCCGTATTTCAAAGCATGCTCCATTACTTTCTGTTCCCTTAGGCAATCCACCATATTTTGATGGTGAAGATTATTGTATGTGGAGTGATAAAATGAGGCACCATCTAACCTCACTCCACAAAAGTATTTGGGATATTGTTGAGTATGGAGCGCAGGTACCTAAGGTGGGGGACAAGGACTACTACTCGGACGAGGTCACCCAAATTAGGCACTTTAACTCCCAAGCCACGTCTATACTCCTCGCCTCCTTGTGTCGAGAGGAGTATAACAAGGTGCAAGGATTAAAGAGCGCCAAAGAAATTTGGGACGTCCTCAAAACCGTGCACAAAGGGGACGAGGTGACCAAGATCACCAAGCGTGAAACGATCGAGGGGGAACTCGGTCAATTCGTCCTCAACAAAGGGGAAGAGTCGCAAGACATGTACAACCGGCTCAAGATGATGGTCAATTAAGTGCGCAACCTCAGGGGAGCACCAAGTGGGATGACCATGAAATGGTCAAGGTTATTCTTAGATCTCTTGTTTTTCGTAATCCCACTCAAGTGCAACTAATCCGTGGAGATCCTAGATACAAGCTAATGTTTGCCGAGGAAGTGATTGGCAAGTTTGTGAGCTTTGAGCTAATGATCAAAGACTCCAAACACTTTGTCAACTTGGAGCAAGGCACCACCTCCACACCCGAGGTGCAACCCATCGCATTCAAAGCGACGGAAGAAGAAAAGAGGGAGTCTACACCAAGTAGGCTTCCAATCGACGCTTCCAAGCTCGACAACGAGGAGATGGCGCTCATCATCAAGAGCTTCCGTCAAATCCTCAAGCAAAGGAGGGGGAAGGACTACAAACCCCGCTCCAAAAGGGTGTGCTACAAATGTGGTAAGCCCGGTCATTTCATAGCTAAATGTCCAATTTCTAGTGGAAGTGACATGGATGAAGACAAGAAGGGGAAGAAGAAGGAGAAGAAGAGATACTACAAGAAGAAGGGCGGTGATGCCCACATATGCCGGGAATGGGACTCCGACGAGAGCTCCACTGACTCCTCATCCGACGAGGACACCACCAACATCGCCATCAACAAGGGCCTCCTCTTCCCCAATGTCGGCCACAAGTGTCTCATGGCTAAGGATGGCAAGAAGAAGAAGGTACACTCTAGAGCCACCCCCAAATATACAACATCTAGTGATGAGGGTAGCTCTAGTGATGATGAAGATAATTTAATGTCTCTTTTTGCCAACCTTAGCATGGACCAAAAGAAAAAAATAAATGAATTAATAGAAGCTATTAATGAGAAGGATGAGCTCTTGGAAAGCCAAGAGGACTTCCTCATTAAAGAAAACAAAAAAATTTGTTAAATTGAAAAATGCTTATGCTCAGGAAGTAGAAAAATGTGAAAATTTGTCTAAGGAGCTTAGCATTTGTCATGATTCAATTTCTAGCCTTAGAACTGAAAATGCTAGTTTAGTTTCTAAGGTCAAAGAATTAAATATTTGCAATGATTCCATTTCCTGTCTTAAAGATGAGAATGTCATATTAAATGCTAAGATAGAAGAATTAAAAATTTGCAAACCATCTACATCTACTGTTGAGCATGTTTCCATTTGCACTAGATGTAGAGATATTAATGTTGATGCTATAGATGATCACATCGCCATGATTAAGAAACAAAATGATCACATAGCTCAATTAAATGCTAAACTTAATGAGCATGAACTTGAAAATGAAAAGTTTAAATTTTCTAGAAGCATGCTTTATAATGGGAGACGCACTGTGTAACATCCCTGGTGTTACTGTCACTAAAACTTGAGCATAACATCATAAGCATTGGAATTTCATATGTTTGACACACCTAGAGTGCATTCACTAGGCAAAAATTTCAAACAAGTTGTATTGATATGACCTTTTGCAAATAAAACCCTGGAGTAGGGAACTGAACCCTAGATTGGGTATAATAGGACAAACAAGGCTTAAACAAGAGAAAACTCTAAAGTTCAATTGAAAAGGTCATAAAGTGTCTCCATGAATGAACTTAAGTAGGATCAAACCCTAAGAAAGCAAGAAACCCTAATTGGAACCCTGGAAAACCCTAAACCTAAACCCTAGGGGGCTAAGTGCAAAATGAGTGCACTTTTGGGTTAGAGTGCAAAAATCATAATAATAAGGTGTCTTAAGTCATATGGTTCACAATTATGAAGATTTGCAACTTAAACCCTAGGTTTTGGGCCTATTTGCAAAAAACACCATTTTTGTAACTATATGGCTAAGTCTGAATTTCAGAAAATAGGTTCAACTTTGGGGCCTTGTAACTTTCAAACAAAAGGGATTTTGCCCTAGGTCACCACAACAATTTTGTAGATCTATCAAAGGTGAACAACTTTGTTTAAGGAGTTAAACATTGTTGTTATGAAGAATTTGGAGATAAATACACCCAAAGTTAGCCTTTCAGGCTGTTTGAAATCTGAATTTGGACTGCCAGTGGGTTTGAGAAAACTTTGAGCTCGATTCTAAGCATGATCTAGTAAGAATTTGTTTTGAATACTATAACAAAGATGAAGATGGTATGTTGGGCTACAACTTTGCTGCAGAGCCTTGGATAGGTTGCCAAGTGAAATTGGGAGAAAATTGAGCTTCAAGTCGCTCTGTCAGGTCGACTGAAGATGGATGCCATTGTACAGTGATCTGAATAAGATTAGATCGACAGCTCAATCCTTCGCCGCCGACGACCGCCGCGCACAGATTCGCGTTTTTGGCCGTCGTGATTCGTGCTGACCGATTGGATAGCGCTCAAGGTCACATAAATATCGTCGTCGTGGATAAATCCGACCAGTAAACAATTCCGGCCACTGTACTACACTCACCATGGCGGATTTGGATAAGCTCGCCGACGACAGCCGCCTCACGGCTTAGCGCCACGTGCCCTGGCACCTTCACCGCGTCGTCATGACCCGCTGTAATCCTCTGTCCATCGCCGGGGAGATGGCCACGGTAACCGGACACTAATCGCGCGCCAGTAACTCCTTGTCCCTCCGGCCGCCGTGCGTCGTCATTCAAATTCCTGGCCACCGCTCTTGCTTACTATAAATTGAGGCCACCATGAGCTCTGTAGGATCATCACACACCCAGCCACCAAGTATTGCTCTCAATCGATCACCAGTGAGCTCCAATTTTGAACTTCCCCAATTCGGTTTTCGCCACCGCAACCGCGGCCAGTCTACTCCAGGTTAGTTCAAGCTTCTCAGTTGTTTGTTCTAGCATCCTTAGGTTCTCCTTAGGCTCCTCGACCCCTCGGATTGAACTAGACCGTCATGGATCGTCGGGAACACGTTGTTTCTCTGATTGTCTCCGCTGTCACCGTGGCCAGAGCAAGTTAGGTAACCATTAGTGAAATTACTTGAGGGAAAACTCTGGTTATGGTCTGAATTAGGTGTAAACCAAAGTAGAACACCGATCGTTGTCTGAATCGCCCGGTACAAGCTCACTAGAGCTCTGTCCCGCGCGGTTCACCGTCGTGGATCGAGTGGTGTAAAGAAATAGAAGTCCAGGGTCCTTTCTGCAAGTGTTAGTGACTCAGGTCAATAGTAGTTAGGGTTCTTAACCAATTATTCAAGTCTTCGGGGACCTCTATGTAAACCTGCCAAGGGCGCGCGCGCGGGCGCGTTTCTGCGGGGAGTGGGCCGTCTTGGGCTGCTTTCAGCCCAGTACTATTCACAGTTTTTCTTTTTTCGCCAGAGCTAAAATAATTCTAGAAAATTGTAGAAAAATGGTAAAAATGCCAAACCAATTTTACTAGGTTTCTAATTTTTCATAGTATTTGACAAAAATAGTTTCATGATTTTTAGTCCAAATAGGAAATTATAGAGTATTTAAAACAGTCTAAAACCTTATTTCTGGATTTTTAGAAAATATATAATGATTCCAAAAAAACCTCCAAACTTTTTGGATGACCCTTATATATTATTTAGAAGCCTTGTGTAAAGTTTGGTATGATTTGAGCCATGTTTGATACTTAGAACCCAAAACCCTACCCCCTACCCTGTGAACTTCACTGTTGACTCCGGAAACCCTAAGTTCTCGGAGATCCGTGAAGGAAAATTGTATTTAAGACTTTAGATAATAAACTCTTATTATCTTTGCACTCTCATGAGCATTACATAAGCATTCATTATTATGTATGGTTATATTTAGAAAACGAAGAAGAGGTAGAAGAAGAAAAGACTCCACCACCACCACCTGAGGAACATCAGGCAGGCAGCTGTTTCTATTTTAACATCTGTGGAACTGAGCCTGACTCACCAGTAAAACAAGGCAAGCCCCGGTGCATTTTCCACCTCCTTGTTCCTTTTAAAAATCTTTCTCACTTAATTGATGCATTAGGTGATAGGAGTTGTGTGCTAAACTCTTGCTGCATTTCCTTCCTTGGATTATTCCCTAATCCCTGTTTTACAAAAAGTTTTCTTATTCTTAGTCCTGCTTTAGCAAAACAAAATGTTTTGTTTTCTCAAATATGATGTTGCAAGTGGGAGGGATGTTTTTAAAAATAAAACTTGATGGTGGATCCATCATGGCCATGATGGGTTCAACATCGGAAAAGATGTACCTCTGCTAGGTACCAAACTTTGGGGATTGAAATGATTAAGCTGAGACCGGGCGGGTGACTTGCACGAGAAGAGAGTCTCGGTGTAGTGTCTCCGTTTGAGTCGATTAAGGACCGTGTCGATGTAGGCTTGATGACCGAGGACCCTTTAACTGGTCACATGCCTCGTCATGGATAAGCTTTGCCTCGGGCAGACTAATACCAGAATAAGATACCACGTAATGGGAGTGGAGAGATGGCGAGAGTAGCGTGTACCCTCCGTGGCAAGAGGTTGGACGGTGGTGTATCTGTACTCTCGGTTGGCGTGAACCTGATCTGGTCTTAAGAACCTTGGTGGCGAGTTGACATATGCAAGGGTTAAGTGCTACATATGTCGTGTGATTGGAGATCCTCAGCTGAGTATAATCGATTCGGATCGCCGTACCTTCGCGGTTATGAAGACTTGGTCACTGACCTATACGCAGCAATCCAGTAAAGATGAAGGGTTGTTAAGAAATTGGCTAGTGCAGGTCAAGTGATTGAACTAGGGTAGAATGAACTCTAGTTATAGGTAATTCTACTTAATCGAACAAATAAAACTGGATTTTTAAGGATCCACTCTTAGTAAGCATTTCAGCAAACAGAGTCATTGATTATTGAGAAGCCTTGCCTTGACTCCCTCTAGCCAGCATACCCTTGAGAGTCTTTTCTTTAGTTGGGTAAGACTTGCTGAGTAATTCCATACTCAGGGCTTTGTCCCATGTTGTTTTTAGGTGAAGAAGCAACAAACTTTTGTTGCTTCTGTTCTAAGGTGGTACCAAAGGAAGAGCACCAGGAGTGAAGCTACGGGAGGAAAGGATCCTCCATAAAACTTTTGTTTGAACTTATCAGGAGGGGTTTTTGCCTCCCATAGTTTGTAATAATAATACCCTGCACTCATATAGTATATTCTGGTCTGTAAATATTTAACTCTATCTTACTTTTAAATAAAGGTAAGTTTATGTAACTGCTTCTGCATTTTTGTATCTCTGATGCTTGTAATGTCTACGTGATGGGTGAAATGCTCTTGGGAAAGGTAAGGAAAGCAGATACCGAACTTGTCAAGTAATTCAGGGGCACCTGCAGGGTTGTCTGAGGTCCGTTGGACAAGGACAACTGTAGGTGGGTCTAATGACTTGGGAGGTTCCGTCACACCCTGCATTAAGGATGGCATAGGTTTCCAACAAGGGAGCAATGTCAAGCTTAATGTTCCTAAGAAATTATCTAATTTTGTAAAGGGTAAGGCTCCCATGGTTCAGGATAATGAAGGTTACATTTTATACCCTGCAAACTATCCTGAGCACAAAATTAGGAAGATTCATGCTAGAAAACCTCACAATGTTTCTCATCATGCTTTTATGTATAAAAATGAGGCTTCTAGCCCTAGGCATACCACCCATGTTAAAATGCCTAGAAAGAAAATTCCTGCCGCATCAAATGAGCATAATATTTCATTTAAGACTTTTGATGCTTCATATGTGCTTACTAACAAATTAGGCAAAGTAGTTGCCAAATATGTTGGGGGCAAACACAAGAGTCCTAAGACTTGTGTTTGGGTACCCAAGGTGCTTGTTTCTAATGTGAAAGGACCCAAGACCGTTTGGGTACCTAAGAATAAGGCCTAAATTTGTTTTGTAGGTTTATGCATCCGGTGGTTCAAGTTGGATAATCGATAGCGGGTGCACAAACCACATGACATGGGAGAAGAGAATGTTCTCCTCCTATGAGAAAAATGAAGATCCCCAAAGAGCTATCACATTCGGGGATGGAAATTAACCTGACGTTGGAACTGCGAATATCCCAGCTCGTTAACGTTTCAGCCTTTGGCGCATACTTACCGACAACCTTAACGGCCTCTGCCTCCACTTCACGCTCGAATGCGGCCGCATCTCGCCCGCGCAGCTCCACGGCGAATGCTACACTTTGCACTAATTTGCCACCCAGGGTTGGCATCCGGCGAGGGGCAATCTCGCCCAAAGCCCAACCATGTGCCAAGGGCCATACCCCACAAGCAATGAACTCTTCCATCAAATCACGCCCACTGCTTAGGCGGGCTACGTAGCGAAGGGCCTCCTCATCTTGATCCTCTTTTGCCACCGCAAACTATGGAAATGCCACATAGCAGTGCGAGCACAAGATGGCAGGGGGCAAACTGGGCAACCCTTCGACATCATCGGGTGCCACATAAAACCAAAACTCCCACCAGTTGCCCCACTTATTTTTCGCGCACGGGACAATCTCGATAACTTCAGTCGAGGTCTTCCCAGTCCTCGGCATAAAGGTGCATGATCCAAACTGAGCAATTTTGCCACCTATCTTCCTCTTTTGCCAGTGCAGACAATAATTTTTCGCGAAGACCTCAACAGATGGTTCCCCACCATATGAGGAAACAACCCAGACATACTTCACCAGCGCCGCCATGGCATTCGGGGTCAACCGATGAATTTGTACCTCGAACCTATGCAGGACCTCAACTACGAACCGATGCACTGGCAGGCAAAGACCAGTAGCAAAGAAAGCTTCAAACATGACCAATTCCCCTCCGGCTCAGGGACATCTTCAGCCCCTGGAGCCCACCCAACCCCACTTCCAAAGTAATCTAGCCACTGCATCTCCAGTACATGGCCCAAGAAGATCCTCGAGGTCCTAAACTCAACCGTGTGACCGGGCTGCAGATCTACCACCACTGAATCGCTAAGCGTCTTCTCAGATGATGGTGTGGTCGACGACGCACTCGCAGCGGACGACGACGAGGAAGAGGACGACATGGTCATGTACTATCGGCGGTGGCGTGCGGTTTGCTTTATGCAGGCCAGATCTCTGGCGGAACAAGAGGAGAGAGGGCAGGCGAGTAGATGAAAAAGCTAGGGTTTTGACAGCGCATGCTCGAGTAGGTGAAAAGCCTCAGCCGAGCGCCCGAGCCTGGCTTTTTATAGGCGCGGAGTGGTGCTTCGGGAACTCAAAAGTCCCACAGTAACATGTCCTGTCAACAGTCACATTTCAAAAACCCGCGGGACCAATTCGAGCGAGGGCAGCGTTTTTTCCATCTTATGACAGACTTCAGCACCAGCTCACTTGGTCGAACTAGTCCCTTGGAGGGCAAATGTTGGGGCGAAGGCGAAACGTCCCCCTCGCTCGAGAATCACACGCCAGCGTATTCAAGACTGAAGACCACGAAGGCCTAAAGATCGAACTACACTGCGAAGTGCCTAAGGATAACACACGTGCGAAGACTCAGGCGCTATCTTCGCCTACACAAGCCGGGGCGAAGACCATCGAAGACTTCGGAGATTGGACAATCAAGACCACGAAGGCCATGTGTTGTAATCTTCCACATTGTAAAAGGGGCCCCGTGTATAGTTCGGCTCATATCACAGGGTCCCGCCCACAGGCTGCCGCGCTGGCGAGGCTAATAGAGGGTTGGCCCATGTTCGTAATTGATTACACTGTAATGACCCACCATAACCCCTAAGGGGGAATATTCCAGGGATAACCTAGGTAACTGAGGGTGTAAATTGTCTTTAGCAAGGCAGGGCAGACCCTCAATTACCTATAAATACCCCTGTACTGTGCTATTGCGGGGGACGGAGAAAAACACTGTTGCCCCAATATATTGTGTTTACTGACATCGAATCGTTTACTACTCTCCCACCGTTTGAGCTTGCCTGACCACGAGTTTGCAAGTTTCAACACACGGTGATCTAGTTCATGAGTCTGGAGTTCATGTCACTCGGCATCGAGTACGACATGGTGCTCCTCCCACCTAGACACTAGGATGACACTCAGGAGCAACCAGACATCTGCCCCCGACCTCCTCACCGCACGAGGCGGAGACGGAACAACCACAATCGCACCACGGGCAGTGCCCCATGCCCCGTCGACAATCCTAGGCTGGCTAACGACGCAGACTCCCTCGCAAGGGACCTAACGAACGTCAGCATCACACCTGGAGCATCAGCGGCAACACGCGTCACCCTAGCACCGACTCTACTAGTTCCTCCAGCTCCCCATACCATAGGTCGAGTCGCGCCAGCCTTGCCAGCTCCCCCACCCGCGAGTTAGGAGGTGTCGGCTTCGTCAGTGGCTAGGGGAGAACCATCGGTGTTCAACCCTATCCCCTTTCAACCGAGCTTTGACACAAGCGCCTTCACCAGCATGTATGTTGATCTCCCTTTCCGCTCGAGGTGCCTTGACTCCGAGGAGGAGGACGGTCCGAGGCCCGGCTTGGATTTCTCTAGGGTTCACAACCATGAGGCCATGCTGTAGTTCCTGTACGCATGTGATGAACTCCTCTTCGACGGCTCTGACGACTACAGTACCGACGAGGAGGGTTACGACCCAACTCGGGAGTGCTTTCACGTGGAGCACGAGGAGCATGACAAAGGGAACCAACTCAGCATGCCTTAGGAAGACAACGCACCACCCCCACACATCAGGGAACCAAGAGAGCAGGGTGAGGCTCGGACCCCCACCGGGAGTCACACAGCCCACCTCGAGCAGCTCCACGAGCTGCACGTCAAGCTTAAGGAGGAACAACAGCGGCTGCAACAACTTCAGCAAGTTCTCAAACGTGAAGCGACATGTAGGGCTCCTAATGAGGGAGCACACACCAAGGCACGCGAAGTCCATCGTCGTATAATGGAAGATATCGAGGCTGAAGCCCCTCCGACCTTTCACATGGCCAGCTAGAACCTCGCCACAGCAGCAATCTTGCTTCGAACCATGCCAGAGTCATCCACCACCGAGGGACACCGAATTCACGGTGAGATCAGGGGACTCCTGGAGTGTGCTGCGGTCCAGTAGGCCGAGAGCTCCGCCTCTCGGCTTTGGGAGCCCGCCTCGGAGCAACGAGTGGGGCCCTCTTGCCTAGAGAGGAAGGCCTCGGTCCACCCTGAGCCTACCAAGGAGAAAGCCCTCGCGGTCCAAGACCACCTCCTCGACAACCGCCAGAACCGCGGTGTTCATGACCGCCTCGGCGGACGGCTACGTCGCGACGACCGACCCCGGCCCTCCTGGCAGCCCTCCTTGAGGCTATAAATAGGGGAGTCCACAACTTTAAGGAGGAGGGCGAACACTTTGCGGTTTCACCACCACGACATTGGTACTTGCCTTAATTAACCCCAGGGACTTGTGATCCTTGTCTCCCCCGATCAGCTTATACTCCTTACTGCAAGTACTTAGGTACAAGCAATATAAGTCTTATTCTCGCTTTGCTGGAAGTAGGGCTTTCTTATGTCCGAATCAGGATAAACGACTTATGTCAACCTGCATCACATATCTGGGCTAGGGCACACAACATCATTTCACTAGTTGGTGAGGCCCTTGACGTTTTCCTCCTTTCATGTAACCGTATCCAACTCCTCTATGTTCATAAATTTTTAACGTTGCAATCACGCCGGTTCTTTTGGTCAGCAGATTGCTCCTTGGTGGGCATGCATGATTGAGTTCTTGCTACCTTGGGTGGTAGCGTTAGGTATCAGTATCTCTCCATCAGACACAGATATATGGAGCGTTAACTTTACAACGGCTGTTTTCACGCCTGTCTTTTGGGATTTGGGAGAATATACATATATGAGATCTGGTCTAAACGATCCGCTCTTCTTTTTATATATATAAATTTTGTTAAAATCACAGCTTCAGTCTTCAACTTTGTACAGGTCATGAGGTAGCAGGAAATTTTTTTCCCACCAGCCATGCGTTTTCGCCTCGAGTCATAACATGCTTCATCTCGATAAATTTTACAAGATAGGAGGGAACTCCTAAAAAATAGACAAGAATGGTCTCTTCAAAGAAATATATACAGACAAGTGAAGAGCCGAATCAGGCGACTAGAGCAGGATGAACGAGGTCAATTCAAATGTTTAGGCCCTGTTTGGCACAGCTTATTTTCAACTTCTTCACAAATTTAAGTAAAGTTCTGCCAAACAGACAGCTTCTGCAGCAGCTTATCAGTTCAGCTGCTTCTCAGAATACACTAAAAGCAGCCAACAAGCAGAAGCTGCTTTTCACCAGCTTCTCAGATAAGCTGCTTTTTCAACAAGCAGCAGTTGTGCCAAACAGGGCCTTACTTGAGACATTTCTAGAGAATGTTTGTTTGGGATTATAATCTAACCAGATTATACAGTCCAACAAAATTTGAACTAATACTTAGTTCTAAAAAATGGTGCTCTCAAATCCAATCAAAAGAAAGAAAGTCCATAAACTCAAATCACCTAGACCGATTGGTGTCAACAAAACAAAGCATGCAGTTATGTTCGACAAACTAATAAACGATGAATTGTGATAGTTTGGCATTGAATTGATATGATATATGAAATTATGATTATTATTACTCCTTTTAAGTGTTAAATTGGTCTAGAATTAACTAGTACTTGATTATATTGTTGTGTATGTATGTATATTGTTTTTTGTTGTGGCTCGCGAGCGAGCTAAACGAGCCGAGTTGATTCTTTGATTCGGTTTTTTAACGAGTCAAGCCAAGCTAGCTCAATATCTAGCCCTAAACCAATCAACCCCTTTGAGTTTCTATGTTGCTACACTCAGTGGTGTGGGTGTACTGGTATATTTAAAATCTCTACTACATATTAAGTTAATAGTGTAGACCACAACACTACCATGACTTCACCCTCTATACCCCCACCCATGCCTCGCCCTCTGTGCACGCACAAACCACCCTTCCGCCCCATCCGAGAGTCGATACCGTGCCCCCTGTCCTGCCCCGCGTGCTTCCCTAACCCCTCGCAGACTAGGCTTCCCCTGCACGACGAGGCCACGACAATGGCTGCCCTCGCACGACGAGGCCGCGGCGTGGGCGAAGGAGGCAGCGTGACCCACGGTCCAAGGTCTCACATCCTCATACACGCAGTCTAGGCCCGACCAACTGGCCAACCAAACCTTAGCTGCATGCCCATCTTGGCGAGTCCCCGCGCCGCGTCTTCCTGTCCCGTCTCCCCACTCCATCCTCTAGCGCACAACAACAAAGAAGGAGATCACCAAGCTTCTCGGTTGGCCCCTTGTCTCCACCACGCCCTCCTCGCCGGACGCTGACTATGTGTCCTCATCCCTGGTCCTTGTCAAGTTTGTCGATAGGTGCATCCACAACTTGGCCCTCCCCTTTGCTGACGTGCTCTGCTTCCCAGGAACCCAGGCCATGAAGCTCAGGTCCGAGTGTGGCCTTGTAGGACTTGGCCTCTCCCGCCTCTCATCTTGACCCATTGTCCTTGTCGATCTGATCTGATCCATATGAAGAAATGAATAGAATCGCTTGGTCGATCCGGCACTGACATATCCCTTTTCATTTGCTGGTACACCTCTGTCTCTCTGATCCTATTATTCCTCTGCCATAAGCTTATTGTTGGCCCTGTCTCTGATTTCCCAAGTGATGACACTCACTTCTGCTCTTGCACATGCGTCATCTAATTGATTAATCTACAGCCTGGTCACGCTGTGATGCTACTGCTTGATCGACGAGTGCTACTGTGACCCGTCTGTCATCTTCGTCAGCTAGACGAAGCATCTGAGTACAACTCTAAACACACGAACATTTTAATAATGAGAGCATAGAACGATAAATAGTGCTTCTGTATTTTAATGTATGTTATCAATACATATTGACCCCGTAGCAAAGCACGAGCATACACCTAGTTTGGTTGATGCGTGCATGATATATTTGACGATAACACATGCAACAATTAATGAACACATTCACACAATCTTAATATCTTTTAGATACCGTAGAGAGAGAGAGAGTGTTTTGTCGCGATAACACTAGCTAGAGTATATAAATACTCCTGGTTATGACAGAGCCTTTGATTTTGAATTAGGTTATCCAACAATGTAGTTTATTGGAAGTAGCCTAACAAACCAAACCAAACATGCATAATACCCCAATGTAAATTCTTCTAACATAACGTGAGGTTCACTGATCGACAAGTGAGTCGAACTTAGTAACTTGTTGTCCAAGAAAGAGCCTAGCGGCCTTAGCGCAAAGCGTGTTCCAGCTTTGACGGGGAGGTGAAGATCGCCCTCGAGAATTAGTTTAGACTATGGTCAGTAGATTGTCATATTAAAACACTGTAGATTACATTATTAATATATTGGAATTTGAAATGAGAGATGTGGATGGGTAAGCTCCTCGAGATAGCCTTACTCGTTGCTTTTAGGACTGGATATCGAGTCAGCTCGGCTCGGCTCGTTCGAGTTCGAGCTGGCTCGTTAAGCTAACGAGCTGGCTCGGCTCGGCTCGTTAAGGTAGCGAGCCACAGAGTCGGCTCGGCTCGTTTA
Organism: Zea luxurians; assembly: GCA_029449295.1. Lineage (NCBI taxonomy): Eukaryota > Viridiplantae > Streptophyta > Magnoliopsida > Poales > Poaceae > Zea > Zea luxurians. The sequence continues at coordinate 5,126,884 of JAOPSE010000082.1, read as the reverse complement.
CGAGCTCGAGCTGGCTCGTTTAGCTCGCGAGCCAGAGCAGAAAAAATAATATGTGTATAATAATCAATTTCTAGTTAATTTCGAACTAATTTAACAACAGAAAATAGTAATTATACTCATAGTTTCATAGACCACATCAATATAACACCAAATTAACACAACTCATCACTCATCAATTCACTATTCATAAACATGTTCAGTAGTTTAACCCACAATTATATTCGCATAGACCAATTTCATACATAGACATAATTCATCAATCATTAGTTTAACTTATATGTTATAGACACCACACATACATACAACATATTCATCAATCGTTACATATATGATATGTATATAGATTTGTTTTGCTAAAATGTGATAGCTCGTTTAGCTCGCGAGCTGGCTCATTAACAAACTGAGCTGGCTCGTTAACGAACCGAGCTAGGATGCCAGCTCAACTCGTGAAAAAATTCAAACGAGCCGATCCGAGCCGAGCCGAGCTAACCACGAACCGAGCGAGCCGACGAGCCACGAGTATTTTGTCCAGCCCTAGTTGCTTTAGTCTACGAAACAATTATATTTAAGACTACAAACATTGTGCTTGACATCCTAAATATTTGTTTCGTAAAAACAAGGCTACAAACATCTTTTAACTGATTAAGCTACCATCTAGCGTATTCTCTTTCTTTTCTAATGTAATCACCATGTATTTTGTGCTGCCGTTCTCCATGTACGTGACCTTTTGGTCTCTCCAGCACAAGTGCGCCACCATGGAGGGGCATCTCGCGTGCCGGGCACGGACGTCCCAATCCCCGTGTCGCCGCAACCTTCAGTCGATCGTGGCCATGGGGGCGCAGGCCCCTACCGCGCTCGCGGGTGTCCACGCCATCGAGCAGGCTGGCCACGGCGACGTGGCCCTCGGCCGAGCCGGTCCCTGCCCTTGCCATGACAGTTTTGTTACTGTTGTTGTCTCTGCTATATGTTCGAGTTCATATGTCTTGTTATTTACACAGTCTGCTGGAGATGATCCTTGGTGAGCATCCTACTGGCGAGCTGTTCGCATGCTGGTGAGTGAAAGATGAACTGTGTGCAGTCCAGTGATCGGTCCGGTAACTGATATGCCCAAAATCGGCGCAACCTTGTCTCTGCTCCAACTGTGCGCGACGGCGACACTTGCAGCAGGTGGCTCCGTGTGCTCCAATCCTTTTGCCGCCGGGGACTCATGAGTCACGAGGGAGGGCAGGAGCACACCAGCCAAGCAAATTGTGAATGAAGCGAGGCTGTGTGTGCAGGAAAAAACAGCTCGTGGCAGCTGAGACTGAGAGGCGCTGCTGATATAAAAACTTGGGAAAAAAACAGCTCGTGTGCAGGAAAAAACGCCTCTCTCTCTCTCTCTCTGTCTGTCTCCCACCTATCTCCCCTCCCCATGTGGGGCGGCCTCGAGCTCTGCTTAGGTCTCACAGCTGTGCTCTCGTTGGTTGGGTCATCCGCCCCTTGTCGGCTCCTTTCAACTCGAGAGCTCCGGGACAGCGAGATCTGCGCTGTCGCCGCCTCACCTTTCTTGCGAGCGCGCGTGCAGGCAGGCACTGAGCAGTGAGCTCCCCCCGTCTTCCTCAGCCTCGTTTCCCCTCTCGTTGCTGGATCTGGCTCGCAAGATCCAATCTTTCGTGCCCCCTTTCTCCAAAGATCCTCGCTTGGGTGGTGCTTCCTGGAGATTGCTGGGAGGATGCAGCACGACCAGAAGAAGAAGGTCGGGCTCTTCGTCTTTTTCATCTCGTGGTGTTGGTCCTCCTTGTTTTCCCTGGCTCCAAATCTGGGTGCTTAGGAGGACTCTCTGTGGACTTTTTTTTGGTCTTATGTATGTAGTATTTGCTTCTTTGTTGCCAGCTTTGTCCTTGCTGTGATTTTTCGTTGCTTAATTTATCGATCACAACAGTTTTGCAATTTACAATTCTCCATGAGGTCTGGTATCTGATGTGGCCATTTTCTTTTCTGATCTGTGGATGGCTAGATTAGTTTCTTGCAGACGCAATATTGTTTGCCCCCTTCCCCCACTCCCTGAAGTCGTGAATTTTAGCCTCGGTCACTTGCCATGCATTGTCCTGCCTGAGTCATTTACTGCTTCTGGTGGCGATGCAGGCACCTTCAGAGATGGATTTTTTCACAGAGTATGGCGAAGGCAGCAGGTACAAGATAGAAGAGGTCATAGGCAAAGGCAGCTACGGCGTGGTTTGCTCTGCCGTGGACACTCATACTGGCGAAAAGGTCGCTATAAAGAAGATAAACGACATCTTCGAGCATGTGTCTGATGCGACGCGGATACTCCGGGAGATCAAGCTGCTTAGGCTCCTGCGGCATCCGGATATTGTGGAAATAAAGCATATCCTGCTCCCTCCGTCGAGGAGGGAGTTCAAGGATATATATGTTGTCTTTGAACTCATGGAGTCTGATCTGCACCAAGTTATAAAGGCTAACGATGACTTGACCCCAGAGCATTACCAGTTTTTCTTGTATCAATTGCTTCGAGGATTGAAATACATACATACAGGTAATTGATTTGCTTTCACATGGATCGTTATGGTTCTTTCTGTATACATTATAATACGCCGTAGCCTGTGATGTGGAATTCTACACCTATATAAAAACAAGTGTGATTAACTTGCCACTGTGCATGAACATTGGAGTGGTACAACTAACAATGTCCACAGAAGCTATACTCTCAAGAGTCAAGAGGACTATATGAGAATGTAGGTTACTTTCAGATAAATGAAAACTATTCATTCTAGTGTCTACTGTCTACTTTCTTGAAGGATGGCCTTTCATTGCGGTAGTAAAATATATCCCATCCAAAGTTCTTTGGTAAGTTTTTGAAACCTTAACCAAATGGAATGGTATTTTGCACTTGTTTTAGGTGCAAATCAAGGTTCACTATAGGTTGTATGAAACTAAGAGTTGCTGCTTCACTATTTCAGCCTAGCTATATTCTCAATTCAGACATTAACATTATTTTAATTGTCTTTACGAGATACTAGAATATGTATTCATACTGCCTAGATCCTACACATGGGAATAAGGTTAACATTATTTTAATAGCAATATCTGTCATATAGAAAAAAGTTGAAAATACAAATATGGAAATAAGGGGTGAGCAGTACTACACATGGGAAATTGTAATGCTCATTAAAGATTCACAGTTGGTCACTACTAGGGGCTCCTAATCTGTCTGATTTCCGCTGTGTCCTTTTAGTGGCACTAAGGGTGCGTTTGGTTGCAATAACAGGACGGGATGGAACGGGACGATCCCTCAAATAAGGTTGTTTGGTTCAGAGTCAGGAGTTGGGACAGGACTATCCCAGTGTCGTCCCCAGTTATCCTTCAAAATTGGAGGGACGAGAGAGGACGCCAGGGGACGTCCCTGTCCTAGCTGTCCCGCAACCAAATGCACCCTAACATGCCTGATATGACTGATGCATCTTTCAATAGCTTATTGCAGCAAATGTATTTCATCGAGATCTCAAACCAAAAAATATTCTGGCAAATGCTGATTGTAAGCTCAAAATATGTGACTTTGGCTTAGCAAGAGTAGCTTTCAATGATACTCCAACTGCCATCTTTTGGACGGTATGACATTTTTTTGACCACTATGCTGTTCAGTCGTTGCTAGGCTATCTTTCTAGTGGTGCCTAGTTTCTTACTCTTGTTTTAGGATTATGTTGCAACTAGGTGGTACCGAGCACCAGAGCTGTGTGGATCTTTCTTCTCCAAGGTTAGTGGTTTTCTAAACGTGTGTTTGATTTGGTGTCAATCATGACACTGTCAGTAATAGTCATGATCTCTTTTCTTTTTTATTGCTCCACTAATCAAATTTAATGTGGTTACTGATTAGTATTTACTTTTCAAGAATGCTGCTGTTTTGACTAGAAAATCAAGCACCTTACCATTTCCTCTGTTTCAATCATAATATATTGACATCTGAATATTAATTTGGTGTAATCGGTATTAGACTGACAATTGAAGACAATACTCGGGGGCTGTCTCACATGGGCTACGGTGCTTGCTGTGTATGGGTGGGGCAGGGGTTTGGGGGTTTTCTCGACCTGTGTTGAGGTCTTCTCAATACAATACTCGGGGGCTGTCTTACCCCCCGCAGGTTGAGTTTTTTTAGACTGACAATTGAAGACAAGTTATTGCAGAGTCCATAGTTATTGAGTTCACTCTTATGACTTATGCTGAGTTTTAAATGCAGAGAATCTCACATACATGGCTTTCATAAGCGTCTGCTTTAATCGTTTGATGTAATATCATGTGGTTTTAGATCTACCATTATAGCATGTTCTTTGTTCATAGGAAGATTGTTGCATATTTCCTTCTCATCTGTTCCATGGCCCTGTATAGTTTGTGAAATATCTGGAGCACCATTGAACATACATGTGTTTTTTGTTTTTTGTAGTATACACCGGCGATAGATATATGGAGTATTGGCTGTATATTTGCAGAATTGTTAACTGGAAAACCTCTTTTCCCGGGGAAAAATGTGGTACACCAACTTGATATAATTACAGATCTCCTTGGAACACCTTCTCTAGAAGCAATATCGAGGGTAGGTACATTTTAGCATCAATATGTTTGTTGTACTGCAACAAAAGTGGGGTAATGCTTCTACATAATTGCCCTGTAGATTCGTAATGAAAAGGCCAGGCGCTACTTGAGCAGTATGAGGCGAAAAAAGCCTATACCGTTTACGCAAAAGTTCCCAAATGCAGATCCACTTGCACTATGTTTGTTAGAGCGAATGCTCGCTTTTGAGCCAAAAGACAGGCCAAGTGCTGAAGAGGTGATTTTATTGACACTCTTTTTCTAGTGCTGTATTATAGAGCGTTCAACTTCACATGCTAGTAACCTCAAGTGTCGGCACCATCAGCTAATGTCTCATACACTTTTTGCCAGGCTCTTGCTGATCCTTATTTCAAGAATATAGCCAGTGTGGAAAGAGAGCCTTCTGCACAGGCTGTCACAAAGCTTGAATTTGAATTCGAGAGGCGGAGAGTTACGAAGGAAGACATAAGGGAGCTTATATATAGGGAAATTCTTGAGTATCATCCAAAGATGCTGAGGGAGTTTCTTGAGGGAACTGAGTCAAGTGGTTTCATGTACCCAAGGTGTGTGCATAGCCAATGCCACTTCCATTATTCAACATCTCTTGACTAAAAAGTGCCTAATTTAGTTCTTGAGACAATTTTGTGATGCTATAGTAGTAACCTGGCTACTATATATGTTTGTATGTTCATCATTCTTGCTCTATTACTTGTACAGATTTATGAATCAAATAATCATTTTCACTGCTATGCGATTGCCAATAAGTAACCATGTGATACATAGTTTTGCTTGATTGGTATTTAATGATTACTTGTTTTATGGAACAAGATTAATGCTTTTTAGTGTAACCAGTCAGGCACTAAATAAATTTGAGACTCATTTTCTTAGAACTGAAATGAGTTGCTCTATCATTTTTCAGTGCAGTAGATCATTTTAAAAAGCAGTTTGCATATCTTGAAGAACATTATGCCAAGGGATCTACAGGAACTCCACCTGAGAGGCAACATAATTCATTGCCACGGTGAGATCACATGTCACTCCTTTTCTCTGCCTTGAATTAAGTGATAACAATCTCAGGAATGATTGTCTGGTTTCTGATTATCTACTTGTGAATATTATGATAGGCCGTCTGTTGTCTATTCCGACAACCGATCACAAACCACAACCAACATCACCGAGGATCTTTCCAAGTGTATGCTCAGAGAAAATACACAGAAGACACATCCATATTCTGCTTCTGTTGCAAGTAAATTTCCACCACATGTTCCTCAAGGTAAACACCTGCAACCCCAAAGATGTCATTGCGCTTAGTTGTATAGACCTATGTGTTATTACTGTATATTTGAGGTGCTGTTTGGTTGAGCAGTTTTGGCCCGTGATCGGTTCACAGAGGTACCGGGTACGGTGTATGCTCTTTGGTTAGATTGGCCTGCAAAGGATCATGTCGCGATCAGATACAATACTGGGCCATACAAACTTATTACCCCTCACCACCCGACCTGACGCTATCTACTCCCGCATCGCTCGTATTCATCTCCGTCTCCCCACGCCGCGTTCGTATACTATAAAAATGAAAAGGGAAGCACTACTGGAGCCAACCAAACAAAATCCTGTTCCCTTGTAACCATTACCACCGGTAAAGAATCCCATTACCATTCTCGTAACCAAACAGCACCTAGGTCCAATCAAGCAGCAAGTTTTGGATTACTTATCTCTTTTTCTTCGATAATGTTGTATTATTTTGGAGAACTGATATCTACCGTACACAATAAATCTTTGAATCATCATTATTGGTTCTGCATAATTTTAACTGCTAATCCTAGACTTATTTTATGCATCACTTCATCTGACAGGTGATGTTGCAAAGCCTGGTAAAGCAGTTGGTTCGGTGATGCAGTACAGCCCATGTCCAGCGCCTGCTGCCGAGCGATATGAGCAACGAAGAATCGCTAGGCACCCAGCAGTTGCCCCAAACAATATCCCTTCTGGAAGCTCATACCCCAGAAGAAGCCAGACTTGCAAGAGTGAGACAGGTGATGCCGAAAGCCATATGGATGCGAACCAAGCTCGGCAGCCAAAGCCATATGCAGCGAACAAACTACCTGCTACCGTTGATAGTCGTGGTGGTCACTGGTAGGATTTCTGCGGTGCACCAGCAAGCCATTCCAAACCGTTTCTTAACACGTTATCAGTATCGATTACTTCTGCTGAGTGCTACATTATTCTGACAAATCCAGAAATGTAGTTCTGTACAGATTTGTGTTCTTTTTCCGGATACCTGAATACCGAAAGACTGTACAACTGTAGTTTCTGATTCCTACTCCTTGTCGCTATTCAATCACTAAAGGATCTGTCCCTGGTGGAGAAGAACCGGCAGATTCAATGCAGTGTTCTTGACTGACGTTGTCATGGACTTTGTTCTTCAACCTGGTAGCTCTGAAGACGAATTGAATAGCTGCTAGTTTCTGCTAATCATCTACAGTCAGGTGCAGAGTGTTCTGGGAGCTAGCTCTGAATATCACTGTCACGCTGTAATCTGCACGTTTCTGAGCTCCTAACTTCTAAGCATGCCACTACCGTATCCCTTTGTAATTTAATCAGCTGTACCATCCAGTGCTCTGTTTACATTTGTAGTAACACTTTGCAAAGAAACTATTATGTGGGAGTTTCTTTGCTATTATAAATGTTCTGTTATTATAAATGTTATGTTTTTGTTTATTATAAACGTTATGTTATTATAAGTAGTTTCTTTGCATGTTATTATAAGTAGTTTCTTTGCAAAGTGTTATTAACGGCCGGAAATGATATCCTATACCAAAACAATTGCGATTGTCGGTCACTTGTAAATTTACCCAGTTCCATAATTAATCTACTTATTGGTGACTAATATGACTAATAAGATATTAATAGATATTTGAAATTCAAATTTTAAATATGATATTTTTTTGGAGATGATATTGTCTTAACGAAAACAATACGGTTACGAGGTCCCGTTACGGGTTTGAATCCTTAAGGTACAAATAAATGATATAATTCATCTATAATGGAGTGACATTGGGGATGAACAATAGTGCTTTTCTGGGACGTTGAACGACATTATGCTCTTGCTGCTACGGAAGCACTGCAACGTAGGATCGACACTAGTTCCGTATTCGACACGCGAATATCTGCATTTAGATTCGAGAAAATTTGTATTTGTATTCATAGCTATCAGTATTTGAATTCAAATAAAAATATGAAATCAAATATGGTTTCAGATGATACCTATCCGTATTCAATCCTATTACACTTAGGGATGGTAATGGATTGCAATTCAAATGTTTCTTCACAAAATGGTATGGTCCTAAATAATTTGTAGTTATAGAAATATGACCCTTAATTACACCCCTACATTATATCATCAATAAATGACCTTCATTGCAGTGGTGGAGGACAAAAGAAAATTGTGCACAGGAATCAAACAAGCCACATGATGTGTCATACGCTAAGGCTAATCACAATGGATGTTTCATGGGTAGTTTCATGGTATTAATTACTATGACACATCAGCTTTTCTGATGACATGGCACTGATTAAATGAGGGAAGAGAAGGAACTAGTTTCATCCCCACGACACTGTGCTAACTCGTTTCCAAGACGTGTGAAATCCCGTGAAACTCCCACTGTGACCGGCATCGTTTCACGGGGGATCTCGTGTGCCTCTCGCGCGCTCTTCCCTCGCGAAATCCGCCCCCGCTCGCGCTTCCTTCGCGCCCAGAAATCCATCGTGAAATCCACCCGTCAGCCTGCTTCTTCTTGGTGAGCCCGTAGCCTGGCGCTTCTTCTTGGTGAGCACGTAGCCTGGCAAAGAAAGGAGATCCACCTGTTCCTATCCGCCGCCGGCGGCCAAGAAAGGAGATCCACCCGTCAAGAAAGGAGACCCCCCGCCGTTGGTGAGTCCCTGTCCCTGCCGCGATGGAGCCAAGGAAAGAGATGGGTACAAGCTTAGGACGGTGCCATTCCTTCGCTGCTGTGAAGCCCCGTGCTGGAGCCGCTGTCCATGGCCAGCAGCATGTTCCAGAAATGCTGTCGCCAAGTTTGCCCTCGACGCCGGAGTCACAGCAAACTCCTACAATGCCACACCTGCCGGAGTCGCAAAATCGCTCTCCAAATCTGGCATGGTACAATTGTTTATCTGAATTCTCTGTTGGGTGGAACATCTGACATTTCGTAGTGGCATACAAGCAATAACAAATGGTGAGGACTGGTATAACCATGGCAGTCCTATATATATGCACGTAGCAGTCCTGTACGCGCAAGCATTATTCACAATGGAGGCATTCACTCTGACGTCCTATACACACCATTTGTTTATAGTTTACACCATTCATTCACAGTTCACACAATTGTAGTGCACTGACGTCCTGTACACACAGTTTATAATTCACACAATTGACACAATTTGACAGTACCGCAGCAGTTCACATCATTCATATCATTCATACTGACGCAGCAGTTCATTGGTAGAGGGAATAGTTCACACAATTCACACTGACGCAACAGTTCACATAATATAAAGGTCAACAAAATATAAAAGGCAACTCACTCGGCACCAGTATCACCAAACAATTTCAGCTCCATTTTTTGCAGTGTTTTCTCTCGGTTTATCCTTGCTTGCTCAGACATTTGAGTAGTGTCTTGCTGCAGTAATGAATTATATACTTCAAGCAATTTGGTCTCCTTTTGCTCCTGTGCGGCCTTTAGCTGTAACCTTGAGATTTCAAGTTGAGCTTCAGCTACTTTTTCACGCTCTTGTTTCCGTTCTGCTTGCACTTCAATAATTTTGTTTATGTTCTCACCGAGAAAAACAATACCATCTAGTACCTCTTCCGCCTTGCGTTTACCATTCTTTTGAGCCTTGGCTGCATCTCTTCATATAGGTCGTTGTGTGGGTATTTGCTCACTGTCTTCAGTAATGTCAATGGTACGACTCTGACCTTTTTCTTTATCCATCTGTGACATGTGTGCACAAAATTTAGGTTCATTTCTTAGAGTTTTCCACCAATGAACCAGCGTGAAAGGCTTGCCGTTATTCGCATTTGCATACATCTTTTGTGCCTCATCCATTAATTGATCATCAGAGTATCCACTTGTATGTATTTTTGATACTGCACTCCAACACCCATTGAAATTGTTGATCAACGTCTTCAACCGTGACCAGTGAATCTTTAGTTGATTGACATCCCTTTGACGATCTGCTTGACAATGTTTGTTGAAGTATTCTGCAATTTCTTTCCAAAAAGTTTCTCCTTTCTTGTCATTGCCATGTATTGGATCATTAGAACAGTTCAACCAAGCACTAGCCTACAAATAGGAATCATCAAATTAGCAGATCATTCATGTAAAGTACTATATATGAGAATATTTAGAAAGCTTTATTACCAGCCTCACTTCCTCTTCATGTGTCCAATATCTTTTCTTGACTGTCTTAGTTTCCTCACTAGCCGTGTCACCATCAGCATCAATGTCAGTTGTTTCTTTACCAAGTCTGGATGGTTTTTTAGTCCTTTTAGCACTTGGCGGTGGTGGTGGAGAGGTGTTCAAGTTCTGTGTAAGACCAACAAAGTGGAAATTCTCTCCAAATGGATGTGATGGCATTGTCATGTATGGTTGGTTAATGAGGTTCACAAAACCACCAGGTGGATAAAAGTTCCTGTACAAATATAATTTGGAGTGCTCAATTAAAAAGTGGTCATACAAACTGCTCTGCCATCATATACAAATAAAAAAGTGCTCAATTACAATACAATTTGGAGTTAGCTAAAATTCAGACCTAACGAGTAATTCAGACCTAAAATTCAGATAAACAATCAGACCCAACGAGGAATTAAAAAATTCAGATAAACAATTCACAGCAGCGAAGGCCTAAACATTCAGATAAACAATTGTACCATGCCAGATTTGGAGAGCGATTTTGCGACTCCGGCAGGTGTGGCATTGTAGGAGTTTGCTGCGACTCCGGCGTCGAGGGCAAACTTGGCAACAACATTTCTGGAACATGCTGCTGGCCATGGACAGCTGCTCCAGCACGGGGCTTCACAGCAGCGAAGGAATGGCGCTGTCCCGAGCTTGTACCCATCTCTTTCCTTGGCTCCATCGCGGCAGGGATAGGGACTCACCAGCGGCGGGGGGTCTCCTTTCTTGACGGGTGGATCTCCTTTCTTGGCCGCCGGCGGCGGATAGGAACAGGTGGATCTCCTTTCTTTGCCAGGCTACGTGCTCACCAAGAAGAAGAAGCGTCAGGCTACGGGCTCACTAAGAAGAAGCAGGTTGACGGGTGGATTTCACGATGGATTTCTGGGCGCGAAGGAAGCGCGCGCGGGGGCGGATTTCGCGAGGGAAGAGCGCGCGAGAGGCACACGAGATCCCCCGTGAAACGATGCCGGTCACAGTGGGAGTTTCACGGGATTTCACACGTCTTGGAAACGAGTTAGCACAGTGTCGTGGGGATGAAACTAGTTCCTTCTCTTCCCTCATTTAATCAGTGCCATGTCATCAGAAAAGCTGATGTGTCATAGTAATTAATGCCATGAAACTATCCATGAAACCTCTATTGTGATTAGCCTAAGGGCATGTACAGTGGTATTTAATATAGAAGCTTTTAAGGTGTTTAAAGTGAGTATTTGCAAAAAAAATCGTGGGTATTTCCTGTCTGATTGTTTGCTCTGTATTGGTATTATAGTCGCTCTCGGGTACCACTGCCATACCTCATTTTGATTCTGAGTGTTTGGAGGAAGGAGGAATAAGAGCGTTGCGCCGGTCTAGGCTCTCTTTCTGCTGCCTATTGCCCAAGGCCTAACTTTGAAATACTACTTTTTGGCTTAGGTTCCGTTTGTTTTAAATTATAATTTCTCTAGATTATATAATCCAACGCAAATAATTGAGTAGTTAAAAAACAACTAGATTATAGATTCAAATTATATAATCTAAAACCTAGTTTATAATAATATCATAATCTCCTCAAGAGTAACTTATTTGAGATTATTTTTGTCGGGGACCATAATTAGGGGTACCCTTAAGGCTCCTAAATCTCAGCTGGTAACCCCCATCAGCACAAAGCTGCAAAGGCCTGATGGGTGCAATTAAGTCAAGGATCGGTCCATTTGAGGGACGCGATCACGCCTCGCCCGAGCCCAGCCTCGGGCAAGGGCAGCCGACCCCGGAGGACCTACGTCTCGCCCGAGGCCCCCCCTCCAGCAACGGACACACCTTCGGCTCGCCCGAGGCCCAGTCTTCACCAAGAAGCAACCTTGGCCAAATCGCCACACCGACCGACCAAATCGCAGGGGCATTTAATGCAAAGGTGGCCTGACACCTTTATCCTGACGCACGCCCTCTAGTCGACAGAGCCGAAGTGACCGCAGTCACTTCGCCGCTCCACTGACCGGTCTGACAAGAGGATAGCGCCGCCTGCGCCGCTCCGACTGCTGAGCCACTCGACAGAGTGAGGCTGACAGCAGCCAAGTCCGGTCTTAGGCGTCATAGGAAACTCCGCTTCGCCCGACCCCAGGGCTCGGACTTGGGCTCAGCCCCGGAAGACGGCGAACTCCGCTCCGCCCGACCCTAGGGCTCGGACTCGGGCTCAGCCTCGGAAGACGGCGAACTCCGCTCCGCCCGACCCCAGGGCTCGGACTCGGGCTCGGCCCCGGAAGACGGCGAACTCCGCTCCGCCCGACCCCAGGGCTCGGACTCGGGCTCAGCCCCGGAAGACGGCGAACTCCGCTCCGCCCAACCCCAGGGATCGGACTCAGGCTCAGCCCCGAAGGACGACGAACTCCGCTTCGCCCGACCCCAGGGCTCGGACTTAACCCTGGCCTAAGCCAACGGTCTCCGCCTCATCCGACCGGGGTCTCGGACTCGACCTCGACCTCGGAAGACAGACTCGACCTCGACCTCGGAGGAGCCTCCACCTCGCCCAACCTAGGGCACGGACCGACCACGTCAACAGGAAGCGCCATCATTACCCTACCCCGAGCTGACTCAGGCCGCAGAGAACAAGACCGGCGTCCCATCTGGCTTGCTCCACCATACGAGTAATGATGGCGCCCTGCATGCCCTGTGACGACGGCGGCTCTCAGCCCCCTTACGGAAGCAAGAGGACGTCAGCAAGGACTCGACAGCCCCGACAGCTGTCCTTCCGCTAGGCTCCAGCGCTCCTCCGACGGCCATGACACCACACGAACTGGGTGTCAAAACCTCTCCGGCTGCCACGATGGCATGTACTTAGGGCGCTAGCTCTCCACCGCTAGACACGTTGTCACATTGCTACACCCCCATTGTACACCTAGATCCTCTCCTTACGCCTATAAAAGGGAGGACCAGGGCCCTCTTACAGAGGGTTGGCTGCGCGGGGAAGGACGGGACGGCGCTTGCACAAGGACGCTCGCTCCCTCCCGCGTGGACGCTTGTAACCCCCTACTACAAGCGCACTCGACCTGGGCGCGGGGCTAACACGAAGGCCGCGGGTTCCACCTCCCACGCCTGTCTCCCTCCGGCTGCTCTCTCCCCCCTTCGCGTTCCGCCTCGCGCCGACCCATCTGGGCTGGGGCACGCAGCGATAATTCACTCGTCGGTCCAGGGACCCCCCAGGTTTCAAAACACCGACAGTTGGCGCGCCAGGTAGGGGCCTGCTGCGTGTTGACGAGCAGCTTCCCGTCAAGCTCCAGATGGGTAGTCTCCAGCAACCTCTCCAACCCGGGACGGTGTTCCGTTTCGGGAGTCTTGAGTTCATGTCCCTCGACGGCAGCTACGACATGATACTCCTTCCCCCGCCACGCGACAGTGACAATGGCGGTCGATAATCCGCCCGCCGGCGGGGAAATCGATGACGCCTTCCCCACGTGGTGGAAGGACGACATTCGGGCTTGTCCCGTCCCCTCCCCCGCAGACGGAGGAGGAGGCGGGGCAACCAAGGCCAAGCAGGAGGCGGCACCTCGTTGGCTGTCGAGCGAGTCGACGGTGCCGGCGCCCCAACGGGGAGCGCGTCGGGCATCGACCTCACGTCTAAGACGAAGACGAGCGTCGTCTCCCTGCAACACACCAACCTCAAGCAAACGGACGACGCCAGCACGCTCGCGAAGGACTTGCTGGGTGTCACCCTCGTACCTGAGATGACGGTGCAGTCAGTCCCTGACGTGACCTCATCACCGCCCGTCGACCAAAAGATACCGACCGATTCCCATCTCGCGCCTTTTGGATTCGGCCTCGACCCGCCAAGCAACTCCGCTTCGGTGGACACTCTCATAGAGGCGAGTCCAAACCCTCTGGGGTATCGTGTGCGGTCACCCTGGGACCGGCTGACGACCGTCTCGACCTACGGGCCCTCGGGGTCCGAGGAAGATGGCGAGCCCGACCTTTGTTGGGATTTCTCCGGACTTGGTAACCCCAGCGCCATGCGGGACTTCATGATTGCATGCGACTACTGCCTTTCCGACTGTTCCGACGGTAGCCGCAGTCTCGACGACGAGGACTGCGGCCCAAGTCGCGAATGTTTCCACGTCGATCTAGGGGGTCCCGGCGAAGACAACCATCTTGGTATGCCGGAGAACGGTGATCCCCCTAGGCTCGTGCCTCGCGTTGACACCCTTCGAGAGCTAGCTGTGGTCCCCGTCCCGGCGGGGGTTCCTGACCCGCAGCTCGCGTAACTCCACGAGAGGCAGGCCAGGCTCGACGAGGGAGCAAGAACGCTTGTGCCGATCCGCCAGGACATCGGGCAGGAATGGGCGGGCCAACCTCCGACCGGAGAAGCACGTCATCTCCCCCAGGGCATCTAGCACCGCATCGCCGATGACGTCAGGGTAAGGCCACCACCGGACTCCAGTGGAGTCGGCCAAAACCTGGCTGTAGCGGCAATACTTCTCCGCGCGATGCCGGAGCCATCAACCACCGAGGGGCGGCGTATCCAGGGAGAGCTCAAGAATCTCCTGGAGGACGTCGCGGTCCGACGGGCCGAAAGCTCCGCCTCCCGAAGGCAGGGGTACCCCTCGGAACATCGCGCCGCGACTTCCCGATTCATGCGGGAAGCCTCGGTCCACACCGGGCGCACGCGCAACACAGCGCCTGCGGCCCCGGGTCGCCTCGGCAACGAGCACCATCACCACAGCCGTCGGGCCCACCTTGACGAGAGGGTACGCCGAGGCTACCACCCCAGGCGTGGGGGACGCTACGACAGCGGGGAGGATCAGACTCCTTCGCCCGAACCACCCGGTCCGCCGGCTTTCAGCCGCGCCATACGACGAGCGCCGTTCCCGACCCGGTTCCGAACCCCGACTACTATCACAAAGTACTCGGGGGAGACGAGACCGGAACTGTGGCTCGCGGACTATCGGCTGGCCTGCCAACTGGGTGGAACGGACGATGATAATCTCATCATCCGCAACCTCCCCTTGTTCCTCTCCGACACCGCTCGAGCCTGGCTGGAGCACCTGCCTCCGGGGCAGATCTCCAACTGGGACGACCTGGTCCAAGCCTTCGCCGGCAATTTCCAAGGCACGTACGTGCGCCCTAGAAACTCCTGGGATCTCCGAAGCTGCCGCCAGCAGCCGGGAGAGTCTCTCCGGGACTACATCCGGCGATTCTCGAAGCAGCGCACCGAGCTGCCCAACGTCACCGATTCGGATGTCATCGGCGCGTTCCTCGCCGGCACCACCTGCCGCGACCTGGTGAGCAAGCTGGGTCGCAAGACCCCCACCAGGGCGAGCGAGCTGATGGACATCGCCACCAAGTTCGCCTCTGGCCAGGAGGCGGTTGAGGCCATCTTCCGGAAGGACAAGCAGCCCCAGGGCCGCCCACCGGAAGATGTTCCCGAGGCGTCAACTCAGCGCGGCACCAAGAAGAAAGGCAAGAAGAAGTCGCAAGCGAAACGCGACGCCGCCAACGCGGACCTTGTCGCCGCCGCCGAGTACAAGAACCCTCGGAAACCTCCCGGAGGTGCCAACCTCTTCGACAAGATGCTCAAGGAGCCGTGTCCCTATCATCAAGGGCCCGTCAAGCACACCCTTGAGGAGTGTGCCATGCTTCGACGACACTTCCACAAGGCCGAGCCACCCGCGGAGGGTGGCAAGGCTCTCGACGACGCGAAGAAGGAAGATCACAAGGCAGGAGAGTTCCCTGAGGTTCGCGACTGCTTCATGATCTACGGCGGGAAAGTGGCAAACGCCTCGGCTCGGCACCACAAGCAAGAGCGTCAGGAGGTCTACTCGGTAAAGGTGGCGGCGCCAGTCTATCTAGACTGGTCCGACAAGCCCATCACCTTCGACCAGGCCGACCATCCCGACCATGTGCCGAGCCCGAGGAAATACCCGCTCGTTGTCGACCCCATCATCGGCAACGTCAGGCTCACCAAGGTCCTCATGGACGGAGGCAGCAGCCTCAACATCATCTACGCCGAGACCCTCGGGCTCCTGCGGATTGATCTGTCCTCGGTCCGGACGGGCGCTGCGCCTTTCCACGGGATCATCCCTGGGAAGCGCGTCCAACCCCTCGGACAACTCGATCTACCCGTCTGCTTCGGGACGCCCTCCAACTTTCGAAGGGATACCCTCACGTTCGAAGTGGTCGGGTTTCGAGGAACCTACCACGCAGTGTTGGGGAGGCCATGCTACGCCAAGTTCATGGCCGTCCCCAACTACACCTACCTCAAGCTCAAGATGTCGGGCCCCAACGGGGTTATCACCGTCGGGCCCACGTACCGACACGCATACGAATGCGACGTGGAGTGCATGGAGTACGCCGAGGCCCTCGTCGAGTCCGAGGCCCTCATCGCCGACCTGGAGAGCCTCTCTAGGGAGGCGCCAGACGTGAAGCGCCACGCCGGCAACTTCGAGCCAGCGGAGACGGTCAAGTCCGTCCCTCTCGACCCCTGCAAAGACGCCTCCAAGCAGATACGGATCGGCTCCGAGCTCGACCCCAAATAGGAAACAGCGCTCATCGACTTTCTCCGTGCAAACACCAACGTTTTCGCGTGGAGTCCCTCGGACATGCCCGACATACCGAGGGAAGTCGCCGAGCACTCGCTGGATATCCAAGCTGGAGCCCGACCCGTGAAGCAGCCTCTGCGCCGATTCGACGAAGAAAAGCGCAGAGCCATAGGCGAGGAGATCCACAAGCTAATGGCGGCAGGGTGAAAGGGAAATGTGCCCTTGGGCCATTTCTAAGTATTTTGGTGATTGAGTGCCAACACAAGTGCTTTGGTGCTAATCTATGCAAAGTAGTGGACAAAGTGCAAATCATGTCAAAAGGTATGTTTCTAGACTTAGTACATTATTTTATGGACTAATGTATTGTGTCTAAGTGCTGGAAACAGAAAAAAAATCGAGTTGGAGAAGAGATGGCTAAGTTCAGCCAAAGTCTGCTCAGTCTGGGTTCATCGGACTGTCCGGTGGTGCACCGGACAGTGTCCGGTGCGCCAGGCTGGCTCTGGCGAACAGGCTGCTCTTGGGACTTCGACGGCGGTGTACGGCTAAAATTCACCGGTCTGTCCGGTGGTGCACCGGACTGTCCGGTGAGCCGTTCACAGGCGAACTCGTCGCTCTCGGGAAACCATCAACGGCGTACGGCTAAAATTCACCGGTCTGTCCGGTGGTGCACCGGACTGTCCGGTGAGTCAACAGTCAGCCGGGGCAACGGTCGGCCGAGGATTCCGCGCGTGACGCGTGGCCGAGCCAACGGTCACATTGGTGCACCGGACTGTCCGGTGTGCACCGGACAGTGTCCGGTGCGCCAACGGCTCTCAGACTCCAACGGTCGGCTTCGCCAAATAAGGAAAGTAATCTGCACTGGACAGTGAACAGTGGATGTCCGGTGGTGCACCGGACTGTCCGGTGCGCCAGTCGACAGAAGGCAAGATCTGCCTTCCCAGATTGCTCTCAACGGCTCCTAGCTACCTTGGGGCTATAAAAGGGACCCCTAGGCGCATGGAGGAGCACACGAAGCATTCCTACAACATTCCTAAGCACTAAGACCTCGATTCCACGCATTTGTTTCTTTGTGATAGCATATAGAGCTCTAGTGGAGTTGTGAACTCATTGGGTTGTGTTGCGAGCTCTTGTTGCGACTTGTGTGCGTGGTGACACTCTGATTTTTGTGTCTTGTGTGCGTTGCTAATCCCTCCCTTGCTCCATGCTTCTTTGTGAACTTCAAGTGTAAGGGTGAGAGGCTCCAAGTTGTGGAGATTCCTCGCGAACGGGATTAAGAAAAGCAAGCAAAACACCGTGGTATTCAAGTGGGTCTTTGGACCGCTTGAGAGGGGTTGATTGCAACCCTCGTCCGTTGGGACGCCACAACGTGGAGTAGGCAAGCGTTGGTCTTGGCCGAACCACGGGATAACCACTGTGCCATCTCTGTGATTGATCTCTTGTGGTTATTGTGTTTTGACTCCTCTCTAGCCACTTGGCGATTATTGTGCTAACACTTAACCAAGTTTTTGTGGCTTAAGTTTCAAGTTTTATAGGATCACCTATTCACCCCCCCTCTAGGTGCTCTCAATTGGTATCGGAGCCGTTCTCTTCACAAAGGGACTAACCGCCCGAAGAGATGGATCCTAAGGGGAAGGGTATCGTGATCAACGATAAAGAGAAGGAATCTTTCGTCAACGAGCCGAAGGATGACAAGCCTACCGACTCGGGCTCGGGCCATAGACGGAAAGATGGGAAGAAGAAGAAGACAAGGCGCATCAAGGAGATTGTCTACTACGATGACAGCGACGAGTCATCTTCTTCCCAAAAGGACGACGACCACAACGACTACGAGAGAAGGAAAGCGGTTAATTCGAACTTTTCTTTTGACTACTCTCGTATTCCGCAAAGTACAAATACTCATTTGCTCTCCATTCCACTTGGCAAACCTCCTCACTTTGATGGAGAGGACTACGGATTTTGGAGCCACAAAATGCGTAGTCACCTGTTCTCTCTCCATTCGAGCATATGGGAGATTGTGGAAAGTGGAATGAAGTTCGATAGCTCGGATAGTCCTATTTTTATTAACGAACAAATTCATAGAAATGCACAAGCCACTACTATGTTGTTAGCCTCCTTGTGCAGGGACGAGTACCATAAAGTGAGCGGCTTGGACAATGCCAAGCAGATATGGGACACCCTCAAGATTTCTCATGAGGGGAACGACGTCACCTTGCTCACCAAGATGGAATTGGTGGAGGGCGAGCTTGGACGATTCGCAATGATAAGGGGCGAGGAGCCGACCCAAACATACAACCGGCTCAAGACCCTTATCAACAAAATAAGGAGCTACGGAAGCACGCGATGGACGGACCACGACGTCGTCCGACTGATGCTAAGGTCCTTTACCGTTCTTGATCCTCATTTGGTGAATAATATTCGTGAGAATCCCAGGTACACCAAAATGTCGCCCGAAGAAGTTCTTGGAAAATTCGTAAGCGGGCGAATGATGATCAAGGAGGCGAGGTACGTGGACGACGCACTGAATGGTCCAATCAATGAGCCTCAACCCGTTGCTCTCAAGGCAACGAGAAGCAAGGAGGCGTTACCTAGCAAGGTGGCGCAAGTTGAGGCGGCAGGTCTCAATGATGAAGAGATGGCCCTCATCATCAAGCGTTTCAAGACGGCGCTTAAGGGTCGCAAGGGACAGCCAAGCAAGACCAAGACTAAGGGGAAGCGCTCATGCTTCAAATGCGGTAAGCTTGGTCATTTTATTGCTAACTGTCCCGATAATGAAAGTGACCAGGAAAAAGGAAACAAGAGGGAGAAGAAAAAGAACTACAAGAAGGCCAAGGGCGAAGCACATATCGGGAAGGAGTGGGATTCGGATTGCTCCTCCTCCGACTCCGACAATGAAGGACTCGCCGCCACTGCCTTCAACAAGTCATCCCTCTTCCCCAACGAGCATCACACATGCCTCATGGCAAAGGAGAAGAAGGTATGTACTCGGGATACCACTTACTCTTCTTCAAGTGATGATGATTCTAGCGATGAGGAAATAGATTACTCTAGCTTGTTCAAGGGATTGGATAGAAATAAAATTGATAAAATCAATGAATTGATTGATGCCTTGAATGAAAAGGATAGGCTTTTAGAAAAGCAAGAGGATTTGTTGTATGAAGAACATGATAAATTTGTAGAGGCGCAAAAATCCTATGCTTTAGAAGTTAAAAGAAATGAAATGCTTTCTTATGAACTATCTACTTGTCATGAAACCATTTCTACTTTAAAAGGTGTTAACAATGATTTAAATGCTAAATTAGAGGTAGCAAATAAATCTAATTCTTGTGTAGAACATGTTATGATTTGCACTAGGTGTAAGGATTTTGATATTGATGCCTGTAGTGGACACCTAGTTTCAATTTCTAGATTAAATGATGAAGTAGCTAGTCTTAATGCCCAACTTAAGACTAGCAAAAGTGATTTCGATAAGCTAAAATTTGCAAGGGATGCCTACACGATTGGTAGACACCCCTCAATTAAGGATGGACTTGGCTTCAAGAGGGAAGCCAAGGACTTAACAAGCCATAAGGCTCCCATCTCCACCAAGGAGAAAGGGAAGGCCCCTATGGCTAGTAGTGCTAAAAAGAACCATGCTTTTATGTATCATGACAAGAGACAATATAGAAATGCTTATAGGAGTTATAATGCATATGATGCTTTTGATTCTCATGCCATGTTTGCTTCTAGTTCTTCCTATGTGCATGATAGAAATGTTGGTAGGAGAAATGTTGTTCATAATATGCCTAGGAGAAATGTTGTTAATGTTCCTAGAAAAGTTAATGAACCATCTACAATATATCATGCTTGCAATGCTTCATTTGCCATTTGTAGAAAGGGTAAGAAGGTATTGGCTAGGAAGTTAGGGGCCAAATGCAAGGGTGACAAAACTTGCATTTGGGTACCTAAGACAATTGTGACTAACCTTGTAGGACCCAACAAGAGTTGGGTACCTAAGACCCAAGCCTAAATTTGCCTTGCAGGTTTATGCATCCGGGGGTTCAAGCTGGATTATCGACAGCGGATGCACAAACCATATGACGGGGGAGAAGAAGATGTTCACCTCCTACGTCAAAAATGAGGATTCCCATGATTCAATAATATTCGGTGATGGGAACCAAGGCAAGGTAAAAGGGTTAGGTAAAATTGCTATTTCATCTGAGCACTCTATTTCTAATGTGTTTTTAGTTGAGTCGCTTGGATATAATTTGTTGTCTGTTAGTCAATTATGCAAAATGGGATATAATTGTTTATTTACAAATGTAGATGTGTCTGTCTTTAGAAGATGTGATGGTTCACTAGCTTTTAAGGGTGTACTAGACGGCAAACTTTATTTGGTTGATTTTGCAAAAGAAGAGGCCGGTCTAGATGCATGCTTAATGGCTAAGACTTGCATGGGCTGGTTGTGGCATCGCCGCTTAGCACATGTGGGGATGAAGAACCTCCACAAGCTTCTAAAGGGAGAACACATGATAGGTCTAACCAATGTTCATTTCGAAAAAGATAGACCTTGTGCAGCTTGCCAAGCAGGGAAACAGGTGGGAGGCTCTCATCACACCAAAAATGTGATGACAACATCAAGACCCTTGGAGATGCTTCATATGGACCTCTTCGGACCCGTCGCCTATCTGAGTATAGGAGGAAGTAAGTATGGTCTTGTTATAGTTGATGATTTTTCCTGCTTCACTTGGGTATTCTTTTTGCAGGATAAATCTGAAACCCAAGGGACCCTCAAGCGTTTCCTCAGGAGAGTTCAAAATGAGTTTGAGCTCAAAGTGAAGAAGATAAGGAGCGACAACGGGTCCGAATTCAAGAATCTTCAAGTGGAGGAGTTCCTTGAGGAGGAGGGGATCAAGCACGAGTTCTCCGCTCCCTACACACCTCAGCAAAATGGTGTGGTAGAGAGGAAGAACAGGACGCTCATCGATATGGCGAGGACTATGCTTGGAGAGTTCAAGACCCCCGAGCGCTTTTGGTCGGAAGCTGTGAACATGGCTTGCCACGCCATCAACCGGGTCTACCTTCACCGCCTCCTCAAGAAGACTTCATATGAGCTGCTAACTAGTAACAAACCCAATGTGTCTTATTTTCGTGTATTTAAGAGCAAGTGTTATATTCTTGTGAAGAAAGGTAGAACCTCTAAATTTGCTCCCAAAGCTGTAGAAGGGTTTTTATTAGGTTATGATTCAAATACAAAGGCGTATAGGGTCTTCAACAAATCATCGGGTTTGGTTGAAGTCTCTAGCGACGTTGTATTTGATGAGACTAATGGCTCTCCAAGAGAGCAAGTTGTTGATCTTGATGATGTAGATGAAGAAGACGTTCCAACGGCCGCGATACGCACCATGGCGATTGGAGAAGTACGGCCTCAGGAACAATTGGAGCAAGATCAACCGTCTTCCTCAACTATGGTGCATCCCCCAACCCAAGATGACGAACAGGTACCTCAAGTGGAGGCACATGATCAAGAGGGAGCACAGGATGTTCAAATTGAAGAGGAAGAAGCACCTCAGGCACCTCCAACCCAAGTTCGAGCGACGATCCAAAGGGATCATCCCGTCGATCAGATATTGGGTGATATTGGCAAGGGAGTAACTACTCGTTCAAGATTAGTTAATTTTTGTGAACATTACTCCTTTGTCTCTTCTATTGAGCCTTTCAGGGTAGAAGAGGCCTTGCTAGATCCGGACTGGGTGTTGGCCATGCAGGAGGAACTCAACAACTTCAAGCGCAATGAAGTTTGGACACTAGTGCCTCGTCCCAAGCAAAATGTTGTGGGAACCAAATGGGTGTTCCGCAACAAACAGGACGAGCACGGGGTGGTGACGAGGAACAAGGCTCGACTTGTGGCAAAAGGTTATGCCCAAGTCGCAGGTTTGGACTTTGAGGAGACGTTTGCTCCTGTGGCTAGGCTAGAATCAATTCGTATTTTGCTAGCATATGCCGCTCACCATTCTTTCAGGTTGTACCAACTGGATGTGAAGAGCGCTTTCCTCAACGGGCCGATCAAGGAGGAGGTGTACGTGGAGCAACCCCCTGGCTTCGAGGATGAACGGTACCCCGGCCACATGTGTAAGCTCTCTAAGGCGCTCTATGGACTTAAGTAAGCCCCAAGAGCATGGTATGAATGCCTTAGAGACTTTTTAATTGCTAATGCTTTCAAGGTTGGGAAAGCCGATCCAACTCTTTTCACTAAGACTTGCGATGGTGATCTTTTTGTGTGCCAAATTTATGTCGATGACATAATATTTGGTTCTACTAACCAAAAGTCTTGTGAAGAGTTTAGCAGGGTGATGACGCAGAAATTCGAGATGTCGATGATGGGCGAGTTGAACTACTTCCTTGGGTTCCAAGTGAAGCAACTCAAGGACGGCACTTTCATCTCCCAAACGAAGTACACGCAAGACTTGCTAAAGCGGTTTGGGATGAAGGACGCCAAGCCCACAAAGACTCCGATGGGAACCGATGGACACACTGACCTCAACAAAGAAGGTAAGTCCATTGATCAAAAGGCATACCAGTCTATGATAGGTTCTTTGCTTTATTTATGTGCTAGTAGACCGGATATTATGCTTAGCGTATGCATGTGTGCTAGATTTCAATCCGATCCTAAGGAGTGTCACTTAGTGGCTGTGAAGCGAATTCTTAGATATTTAGTCGCTACGCCTTGCTTCGGGGTCTGGTATCCAAAGGGGTCTAACTTTGACTTGATTGGATATTCAGATTCCGACTATGCTGGATGTAAGGTCGATAGGAAGAGTACATCAGGGACGTGCCAATTCTTAGGAAGGTCCCTGGTGTCGTGGAACTCTAAGAAACAAACTTCCGTTGCCCTATCCACCGCTGAGGCCGAGTACGTTGCCGCAGGACAGTGTTGCACGCAACTACTTTGGATGAGGCAAACCCTCCGGGACTTTGGCTACAATATGAGCAAAGTCACACTCCTATGTGACAATGAGAGTGCTATCCGAATAGCGGAAAATCCTGTTGAGCACAGCCGCACGAAGCACATTGACATCCGGCATCACTTTTTGAGAGACCACCAGCAAAAGGGAGATATCGAAGTGTTTCATGTTAGCACCGAGAACCAGCTAGCCGATATCTTCACTAAGCCTTTAGATGAAAAGACCTTTTGCAGGCTGCGTAGTGAGCTAAATGTCCTAGATTCGCGGAACTTGGATTGATTCATAGCATACATGTATTTATGCCTTTGATCATGTTCCTTATGCATTTTGTTGCTTACTATGGTGCTCAAGTTGTACAATCACTCTCCGAACCTCACAAGTCCTTGTGCAAGTGATGCACATATTTAGGGGGAGTTGTGCTACAACTTGACCCTTTGAGACTAACCGTTTGCTTGAGTTTGCTTGATCTAGTCTCAAAGGAGGTTTGAAAGGGAAAAGGTGGACTTGGACCAATGAAAGACTTCCACTGCACTCCGATGAGAGGGTAACTTATTCCAAGTTCATCTCATGTCCTCTTATTGCCTTTGTACTCTTATTTGAAGATTTTGGTGAGGCAATGGGGTTAAAGGGCCAAGATTGATCCCGTTTTGGTGCTTGATGCCAAAGGGGGAGAAAATAAAGGGCCAAAGCAATAGATGGATCAGCTACCACTTGTATTTTGAAAATGGTAGATTAGAGCTTTTGGTTTGTCAAAACTCTTTATTGTCTCTTTTGTCAAAAGTCGACCTCTTGTGGGGAGAAATGTTGATTATGGGAAAAAGGGGGAGTTTTTGAAATCCTTGATCAATTTCCTTTGGAATATCTCTCTTTATGTCTCTACAAGTGAATTTGACTTAGAGATAGGAATTTGAGTTTGATTTGCAAAAACAAACCAAGTGGTGGCAAAGAGAGATCCATATATGCCAAAATTGATTCAAAACAACTTTTGGTTTTCATTTGCATTGATATTGCACTTGTTCTAGTTGCTTTATGTTGTGTTGGCATAAATCACCAAAAAGGGGGAGATTGAAAGGGAAATGTGCCCTTGGGCCATTTCTAAGTATTTTGGTGATTGAGTGCCAACACAAGTGCTTTGGTGCTAATCTATGCAAAGTAGTGGACAAAGTGCAAATCATGTCAAAAGGTATGTTTCTAGACTTAGTACATTATTTTATGGACTAATGTATTGTGTCTAAGTGCTGGAAACAGAAAAAAATCGAGTTGGAGAAGAGATGGCTAAGTTCAGCCAAAGTCTGCTCAGTCTGGGTGCACCAGACAGTGTCCAGTGGTGCACCGGACAGTGTCCAGTGCGCCAGGCTGGCTCTAGCGAACAGGCTGCTCTCGGGACTTCGACGGCGGTGTACAGCTAAAATTCACCGGTCTGTCCGGTGGTGCACCGGACTGTCCGGTGAGCCGTTCACAGGCGAACTCGTCGCTCTCGGGAAACCATCAACGGCGTACGGCTAAAATTCACCGGTCTGTCCGGTGGTGCACCGGACTGTCCGGTGAGTCAACAGTCAGCCGGGGCAACAGTCGGCCGAGGATTCCGCGCGTGACGCGTGGCCGAGCCAACGGTCACATTGGTGCACCGGACTGTCCGGTGTGCACCGGACAATGTCCGGTGCGCCAACGGCTCTCAGACTCCAACGGTCGGCTTCGCCAAATAAGGAAAGTAATCTGCACCGGACAGTGAACAGTGGATGTCCGGTGGTGCACCGGACTGTCCGGTGCGCCAGTCGACAGAAGGCAAGATCTGCCTTCCCAGATTGCTCTCAACGGCTCCTAGCTGCCTTGGGGCTATAAAAGGGACCCCTAGGCGCATGGAGGAGCACACCAAGCATTCCTACAACATTCCTAAGCACCAAGACCTCGATTCCGCGCATTTGTTTCTTTGTGATAGCATATAGAGCTCTAGTGGAGTTGTGAACTCATTGGGTTGTGTTGCGAGCTCTTGTTGCGACTTGTGTGCGTGGTGACACTCTGATTTTTGTGTCTTGTGTGCGTTGCTAATCCCTCCCTTGCTCCGTGCTTCTTTGTGAACTTCAAGTGTAAGGGCGAGAGGCTCCAAGTTGTGGAGATTCCTCGCGAACGGGATTAAGAAAAGCAAGCAAAACACCGTGGTATTCAAGTGGGTCTTTGGACCGCTTGAGAGGGGTTGATTGCAACCCTCGTCCGTTGGGACGCCACAACGTGGAGTAGGCAAGCGTTGGTCTTGGCCGAACCACGGGATAACCACCGTGCCATCTCTGTGATTGATCTCTTGTGGTTATTGTGTTTTGACTCCTCTCTAGCCACTTGGCGATTATTGTTCTAACACTTAACCAAGTTTTTGTGGCTTAAGTTTCAAGTTTTACAGGATCACCTATTCACCCCCCTCTAGGTGCTCTCACAGGGTTCATCAAAGAGGTATTCCATCCCGAATGGCTTGCCAACCCTGTGCTTGTGAGAAAGAAAGGGGGGAAATGGCGGATGTGTGTAGACTACACCGGTCTAAACAAAGCATGTCCGAAAGTTCCCTACCCTCTGCCTCGCATCGATCAAATCGTGGATTCCACTGCTGGGTGCGAAACCCTGTCTTTCCTCGATGCCTACTCAGGGTATCACCAGATCAGGATGAAAGAGTCCGACCAGCTCGCGACTTCTTTCATCACACCCTTCGGCATGTACTGCTATGTTACCATGCCATTTGGTTTGAGGAATGCGGGTGCGACGTACCAGCGATGCATGAACCATGTGTTCGGCGAACACATTGGCCGAACGGTCGAGGCCTACGTCGATGACATCGTAGTCAAGACGAGGAAAGCCTCCGACCTCCTTTCCGACCTTGAAGTGACATTCCGATGTCTCAAGGCGAAAGGCGTGAAGCTTAATCCCGAAAAGTGTGTCTTCGGGGTCCCCGAGGCATGCTCTTGGGGTTCATCGTCTCCGAGCGAGGCATCGAGGCCAACCCGGAGAAGATCGCTGCCATCACCAGCATGGGGCCCATCATGGACCTGAAAGGCATACAGAGGGTCATGGGATGCCTCACGGCTCTGAGCCGTTTCATCTCGTGCCTCGGCGAAAGAGGCCTGCCTCTGTACCGCCTCTTAAGGAAGGCTGAATGCTTCGCTTGGACCCCTGAGGCCGAGGAAGCCCTCGGGAACCTGAAGGCGCTCCTCACGAATGCGCCCATCTTGGTGCCCCCCGCTGCCGGAGAAGCCCTCTTGATCTACGTCGCCGTGACCACTCAGGTGGTTAGCGCCGCGATTGTGGTTGAGAGACGAGAAGAGGGGCATGCATTGCCCGTCCAGAGGCCACTCTACTTCATCAGTGAGGTACTGTCCGAGACCAAGATCCGCTACCCACAAATTCAGAAGCTGCTGTACGCAGTGATCCTGACGCGGCGGAAGTTGCGACACTACTTCGAGTCTCACCCGGTGACTGTGGTGTCATCCTTCCCCCTGGGGGAGATCATCCAGTCCCGAGAGGCCTCGGGTAGAATTGCAAAGTGGGCGGTGGAGATCATGGGCGAGACGATCTCGTTCGCCCCTCGGAAGGCCATCAAGTCCCAGGTCCTGGCGGACTTCGTGGCTGAATGGGTCGACACCCAGCTCCCGACAGCTCCGATCCAACCGGAGCTCTGGACCATGTTTTTCGACGGGTCGCTGATGAAGACGGGGGCCGGCGCGGGCCTGCTCTTCATCTCGCCCTCGGAAAGCACCTACGCTACGTGCTACGCCTCCAC
This sequence comes from Zea luxurians, assembly GCA_029449295.1. Taxonomy (NCBI): domain Eukaryota; kingdom Viridiplantae; phylum Streptophyta; class Magnoliopsida; order Poales; family Poaceae; genus Zea; species Zea luxurians. The sequence goes on along the minus strand of JAOPSE010000082.1, from coordinate 5,099,643 downwards.
TTCCCGGCGTCCAACAACGTGGCTGAGTATGAGGCTCTGGTAAACGGGTTGCGAATCGCCATCGAGCTAGGGGTCCGACGCCTCGACGCTCACGGTGACTCGCAGCTCGTCATCGACCAAGTCATGAAGAACTCCCACTGTCGCGACCCGAAGATGGAAGCCTACTGCGATGAGGTTCGGCGCCTGGAAGACAAGTTCTACGGGCTCGAGCTTAACCACATCGCCCGACGCTACAACGAGACTGCGGACGAGCTGGCTAAAATAGCCTCGGGGCGAACGACGGTTCCCCCGGACGTATTCTCCCGAGACCTGCATCAACCCTCCGTCAAGACCGACGACACGCCCGAGCCCGAGGCACCCTCGGCACGGTCCGAGGTACCCTCGGCTCGGCCCGAGGTACCCTCGGCCCCCGAGGGTGAGGCATTGCGCGTTGAGGGGGAGCAGAGCGAGGTCACGCCTAATCAAAACTGGCAGACCCCGTACCTACAATATCTCCACCAAGAAGAGCTACCCCTCGACCAAGCCGAAGCTCGGCGAGTGGCGCGGCGCGCCAAGTCCTTTGTCTTGCTGGGAGATGGGAAGGAGCTCTACCACCGCAGCCCCTCGGGCATCCTCCAGCGACGCATTTCCATCGCCAAAGGTCAGGAGCTCTTACAAGAGATACACTCAGGGGCTTGCGACCATCAAACAGCACCCCAAACCCTTGTTGGAAACGCCTTCCGACAAGGTTTCTATTGGCCGACGGTGGTGGCCGACGCCACTAGAATTGTCCGCACCTGCGAAGGGTGTCAGTTCTACGCAAGGCAGACCCACCTGCCCGCTCAGGCTCTGCAGACCATACCTATCACCTGGCCATTTGCTATGTGGGGTCTGGACCTCGTCGGCCCCTTGCAGAAGGCACCCGGGGGCTACACGCACCTGCTGGTCGCCATCGACAAATTCTCCAAGTGGATCGAGGTCCGACCCCTAAACAGCATCAGGTCCGAACAGGCGGTGGCGTTCTTCACCAACATCATCCGTCGCTTTGGGGTCCCGAACTCCATCATCACCGACAACGGCACCCAGTTCACCGGCAGAAAGTTCCTGGACTTCTGCGAGGATCACCACATCCGGGTGGACTGGGCCACCGTGGCTCACCCCATGACGAATGGGCAGGTAGAACGTGCCAACGGCATGATTCTGCAAGGACTCAAGCCGCGGATCTACAACGACCTCAACAAGTTCGGCAAGCAGTGGATGAAGGAACTCCCCTTGGTGGTCTGGAGTCTGAGGACAACGCCGAGCCGAGCCACAGGCTTCACACCGTTCTTTCTAGTCTATGGGGCCGAGGCCATCTTGCCCACAGACTTAGAATACGGTTCCCCAAGGACGAAGGCCTACGCCGACCAAAGCAATCGAGCTAATCGAGAAGACTCACTGGACCAGCTGGAGGAGGCTCGGGACATGGCCTTACTACACTCGGCGCGGTACCAGCAGTCCCTGCGACGCTACCACGCCCGAGGGGTTCGGTCCTGAGACCTCCAGGTGGGCGACCTGGTGCTTCGGCTGCGACAAGACGCCCGAGGGCGGCATAAGCTCACGCCTCCCTGGGAGGGGCCGTTCGTCATCGCCAAAATTCTGAAGCCCGGAACATACAAGCTGGCCAACAGCTAAGGCGAGGATCTACAGCAACGCTTGGAACATCCAATAGCTACGTCGCTTCTACCCTTAAGATGCTTTCAAGTTGTTCGTATACCTCGTTCACACACAAAGTTTGGTCGTCAAGGAAGGGTCAGCCTTGCCTCGGCAAAGCCCGACCCTCCCTCGGGGGATAGAAGGGGGCAACCCCCTCTACGTCGAAATTTTCCAAGAAAAAAATCTTTCCTGCCAGAATGCCTTTTGTGCTTTTCGACTACTTCGAAAGTGGATCCTGAAAACGACGGAGTACACGTAAGCAGCCAAGGCTGACCGAGCCAAGGGACTCCTACGCCTCCGGGATACGGATACCTCACTCATCACCTTCTGTGATAAGTAACTCGCGCTCGGATAAGTGATTCCACGGACCGAACAAGTCTTCACGCTCGAAAGCTCCTCTGCCGGAACGATTTTTCGGGTCTTCTCGACTGTGTCGGTGACAGAACCCTATGGACGAGTAAGAGTGCGCGTAAGCAGCAAGGCCGATCGAGCTGAGGGATTCCTACGCCTCCGGGATACGGATACCTCACTCATCACCTTCCGTGAAAAGCAACTCTTGCCCGCACAAACAATTCTGTTACCGACAAATAAGTCCGGATACTCAAAATAGGAGGAAAAGAAACACAGCTTTACAACACGACGACAGTGTGTTTGGGCCTCGGCGGCCGCAGAAAACATACACACGCTACAAGACAACCCGATCCTGCAGGCTCGGACGTCGACAGTTGAAGGGGACAACAGCACCCTCGGCGTCAACTACACCTTCGGCGGGGTCTGACCTAGCCTCGGACGGCGATGCGGTCGGAGGATCTCCACTCTGAAGGACGACATTGGCACCACACCCGGGCCATCGCCGCCAGGGTCTTCTCCAAGAATCCGGCTCGAGCAGACGGCTCGGCCGGCCACCCCGAGGCCTCGGCCAGCTGTCCCCTGAAGACATCAGCCCGGCTTGAGGCCTCGGCAGCTCAACTCCGGCGTCGGTTCCGCGAGTAGACGACTCGGCCAGGCTCCGGCCAACCACATCTTCTTTTCGAAGCCTACTCTGCCTCTGTCCATGCTGACACCGCTACCTCCGGCTTCGGCTCATCAAAGAGCGGCCGAGGGGTTCCTTTAACTAAGCAAGAGAAGTCTCGGACAGCAAGGGCGACCGAGCCGAGGGACTCCTATGCCTCCGGGATACGGATACCTCACTCGTCACCTTCGCACGAGGTGACTCACGCTTGGTGAAGCGGTTCAGATAACCAACAGGCGAGTCTTAGTGCTCGAAATGAAGAATAAACACGGTCAAAAATGGGCCGGCAGTAATGGCGGTGGCAGGCGGGCAGGAGCAGCGGTCACGTCGTCAGCCAAGCTTACGTCCCATCTAGGGGCAGCGAGGGAACCCTCTCTCACAGCGTGAAGACGGCGTGCCCGTGACCCGTTCCTCGAACGGCTCGCGCACGCGCAACGGTCGCCTTGCGAACCACTCGCCCCGTCGCATCAACTCCACGGTGGGATAGGCGGCGCCTCAGGCAGGAGAAGCAAGCGACGCTTCGCCTTCGCCATAATGACCGCGTCGAAAAAGGTACGCCACGTCATTCGATTTCGTATCCTTTTCCTTTTCCTCTTTCTCTCTCTTACAACAGGGACCGGGAAAGGGGGATACCCCGAAAAGGATCCTTCTCCGTGAAGGAAACAGGCCCTGAGCCTCCCTACTGATCAGAGGTTCAAAGGCTGGCCCCTCGGAGGGGTTCAACGGCCGCCTCAGAGCGATTGGGTTCTGCGCCCACTACTGGTCAGAGGTTCGATGGCCGGCCCCTCGGAAGGGTTCAACGGCCGCCTCAGGCCACTCGGGCTCCGTGCCCACTACTGATCAGGGGTTCGTAGGCTGGCCCTCGAAGGGTTCACAGTCGCCTCAGACACAGAGCGAGGGATGACCCTGGGTACGTTCGATACATAACCAAGGCTCGGGCTATGCTCCCGAGGTACCCTAGGACATTTCCGAGACCAGCGGGAACGATCTTGTAACGGAATCCCATCAGAGGGAGGCATCAAGCCATCGGACCCCGTCAAAGGGGACCGGGTTCGGCAGATCACCCGCAGGTACTTTTGGAGCGCGCCTCCGGGCCTCTAGCCGACCCCTAGCAAATGGGGCACGGGCGTCCGCTCGGATTACCCGCCAGCAGCTCACCGGAAACACCATGTTCGGCGCCCTCCGAGGGCAACATGGCGCTTTCCCCCCTCCTCCTTGCGGAAAGGCGACGCAGGGGCGTATGTAAAAAAGTCGAGTCTGTCCCTGACCGTCCTCTCGCCCTGTGCAGAGGCTTGGGGGCTGCTCTCGCAAATCCGGCTCCGGCCGACCCGTTGACAGCGTCAACATACCAGCCCGAGAACTTGGAACCCGACCGTGCACCTGGGCTACGGCCAGTTCGCATGAGGGAACAACCAGACCAGCCGAAGTATTGCAAAGCGCACTAAGACCTCGAAGGAGTAAAACAACTCCTCCGAGGCCTCGGGGGCTACACCCGGTGGGTGCGCTCGTGCGCACCCACCGGAACAAAATGCAACCAAGAAAAGGCTGGTCCCCTTGCAAAAAAGTGCGGCAAAAGCCTCCAAGCGAGTATTAACACTCCCTTCAAGGCTCGGGGGCTACTGTCGGGGACCATAATTAGGGGTACCCTCAAGGCTCCTAAATCTCAGCTGGTAACCCCCATCAGCACAAAGCTGCAAAGGCCTGATGGGTGCGATTAAGTCAAGGATCGGCCCATTCGAGGGACGCGATCACGCCTCGCCCGAGCCCAGCCTCGGGCAAGGGCAGCCGACCCCGGAGGACCTACGTCTCGCCCGAGGCCCCCTCCAGCAACGGACACACCTTCGGCTCGCCCGAGGCCCAGTCTTCACCAAGAAGCAACCTTGGCCAAATCACCACACCGACCGACCAAATCGCAGGGGCATTTAATGCAAAGGTGGCCTGACACCTTTATCCTGACGCACGCCCTCCAGTCGACAGAGCCGAAGTGACCGCAGTCACTTCGCCGCTCCACTAACCGGTCTGACAAGAGGACAGCGCCGCCTGCGCCGCTCCGACTGCTGAGCCACTCGACAGAGTGAGGCTGACAGCAGCCAAGTCCGGTCTCAGGCGTCATAGGAAACTCCGCTTCGCCCGACCCCATGGCTCGGACTTGGGCTCAGCCCCGTAAGACGGCGAACTCCGCTCCGCCCGACCCCAGGGCTCGGACTCGGGCTCAGCCCCGGAAGACGGCGAACTCCGCTCCGCCCGACCCCAGGGCTCGGACTCGGGCTCAGCCCCGGAAGACGGCGAACTCCGCTCCGCCCAACCCCAGGGCTCAGACTCAGGCTCAGCCCCGAAGGATGACGAACTCTGCTTCGCCCGACCCCAGGGCTCGGACTTAACCCTGGCCTAAGCCGACAGTCTCCGCCTCGTCCGACCCCGGGGCTCGGACTCGACCTCGACCTCGGAAGACAGACTCGACCTCGACCTCGGAGGAGCCTCCACCTCGCCCAACCTAGGGCACGGACCGACCACGTCAACAGGAAGCGCCATCATTACCCTACCCCGAGCTGACTCAGGCTGCGGGGAACAAGACCGGCGTCCCATCTGGCTTGCTCCACCATACGAGTAATGATGGCGCCCCGCATGCCCTGTGACGACGGCGGCTCTCAGCCCCCTTACGGAAGCAAGAGGACGTCAGTAAAGACTCGACAGCCCCGACAGCTGTCCTTCCACCAGGCTCCAGTGCTCCTCCGACGGCCACGACACCACACGAACTGGGTGCCAAAACCTCTCCGGCTGCCACGATGGCATGTACTTAGGGCGCTAGCTCTCCACCGCTAGACACGTTGGCACATTGCTACACCCCCATTGTACACCTGGATCCTCTCCTTACGCCTATAAAAGGGAGGACCAGGGCCCTCTTACAGAGGGTTGGCCGCGCGGAGAAGGACGGGACGGCGCTCGCGCAAGGCCGCTCGCTCCCTCCCGCGTGGACGCTTGTAACCCCCTACTGCAAGCGCACCCGACCTGGGCGCGGGGCTAACACGAAGGCCGCGGGTTCCACCTCCCACGCCTGTCTCCCTCCGGCTGCTCTCTCCCCCCTTCGCGTTCCGCCTCGCGCCGACCCATCTGGGCTGGGGCACGCGGCGACAATTCACTCGTCGGTCCAGGGACCCCCTAGGTTTCGAAACACCGACAATTTTGACAAAAGACCCACTACCCATGGTTATGTAAATGAAAATTACAATATATGCCATCTTTTTTTCTTACCTCAAATAAACAAACAAGAGTATTGTTGTCTTTATGAATAATCTACATTTGTATAATTTAAACTACCAAACAACTATATATAGATTATACTATATCTAGATTATAATCTGAATTATATAATTTAGATTATAATCCAGATTATATAATCTATAAGCTAAAACAATCAGGACCTTAGAGCTCACCGCTGACGCTGAGGGAAGGGAGCCCGTCGTTCCTTGTCTCCCACCTGAGGTCAGCCGCAGGGCCGGCCCTAGGGCCATGTAGCAGAGGCGACCGCCGGGGGCCCAGGAAAAAAAGGGGCCCAATATCTAATAGAATAGTAGGGTTAATGTTAAATTATTATCTTACGGAATTGCACATAAGCAAAAGACGACACACACATTAGGCTAAAGTGTCGGTTGAGGGCCTCCTACACCGCTGCACACTCTCATCCTCACCGTCGTCGCCAATCACATGTCACATGCTCGTAGCTTCTGGGTAATTCACTATTCACTAAATTCTTATTCTTTCATATTCATACATATTCTTTAACATTTCATTTCTTTATTTATCTAGCGTCTTATATATTTTATCGTAAACTTTTAATTCTGATGAAATAATTACTTGTTTTTCTGATTAAATCTTAGATGTTACAAAGAAGCAATGGATGTGATGGAGTTCTATTGTTCATTAAGGTAATCGTATTATCTCTAAAATATATAAAGGCTAGTTTGGCAACCCTATTTTACTAAGAGATTCTCATTTTCTTAAAAGAAATTAGTTCATTAAACCTAAATATATTGTTATTTCTAAATATATTGTTATTTTGGTCGACTTTATTTATCAATAATTATTAGACATGTGAAATTGAATATATATCAATGTATTTGTTTATGTTTTTTTAGTTAAAATTAACACATATTTTTTATATATATTATAAAAAATAATACACTATAGAAGTTCCATCGCAATGACCTCGCACATGGGTCCTCAAAATCATACGACCGGGGCTGGTCAGCCGCCGCCGCCGTCCACGAGGCGCCGGGATCATTCTCCATTCTTGGACCTTCGCCTCCACTCCTTTGTTGATCCAGTGGATTGGATATGTGGCGGCGGCAGCAGACTCTCCTCCGCCGGCTCCCGCCGCCGAGGGCGGTGGCGCAGGCTCCGGCGTCCTGGGCGGCCGACCGTCTGGTATGCTACTACGGGTCTACGCCGGAGGGGAGGGAGGGAAAGGCGGCGCCTTTGCAGGTCTCCTACTTCCATATCCCCGTTTCCTCGAGTCTATTTTCTCCTCCGTCTGATTACTGATGTCTGATGGGTCTGGTGCAGGCGCGGGGCATGGTCGACAGGTTCCGGATGCGCGCCAAGGGTGGCGACGGCGGCAATGGCTGCGTCAGCCTCCGGCGCTCTAGGTCCAACCGCCACGGCATGCCTGACGGTGAGAGACCCCACCCTCTTGTGCTGCCCTTGCTTTTTCATACTAATACTAATATATATATTTTCATTGTTTGGACTGATCCATCCTTATAATGAATTTTAAAATGTACAGGTGGTAATGGAGGGAAGGGTGGTGATGTAATTCTTGAGTGCTCACGGTCTATCTGGGATTTCAGTGGCTTGCAGCATCACATGGTATGTCTTCAAAAACATCATATGATTTTGCTTGAGCTAGATATGGTTGCTGCACTGATTGTTGTGCTTGATGTAAGATCTTATTCCATAAATTACAGCATCCTAATTGAAAGCTAGTGTTGTGAATGTATTGGTATAAGAAAGGTCGCTTAACCCTGAATTTTGTTTATATGTCTATCGACATAAAGTGTGAAGCTAGACACTGCGGTGTAGCTCGGTTTGATGTGGATCATTCGAACTCTGGGGAAATCATTGATACCTGACTTTAGCTTGTTTTATTTTGGTCTTCAGAGAGGAGGCCGAGGTGGCAATGGAGTTTCTAAGAATCAGATAGGAACAAGAGGTTCTGACAAGGTTACCACGAATATATGCATATATATGTCATAACATTTTTTTTGGTTTATGTTATATATCCCCTTCTCTACTTATATGTTACAGATTGCACAAGTACCTGTAGGCACAGTGATTCATCTTGTTGAAGGGGAGCAACCTTCTCTCACAGTAAATAAACCGACCAGAGCTCTAGATCCCTGGGACATACCTAGTGCTGAAGAACACTCTTCAGATTTGTACCAGATTGCTAATATAGTGACAGAAGGTTTTGATGGTGGCTTGCCCCATCAGCATATTGCCCCTAAGCATAACACTGATGGAAATGACACTGTAAAGGGAAGCAACAGTAACTCGGAGAATCCAAAATACTTTCATACATGCTCCAAGCCTCAGTTCTCATGCACCAATCGTGATGTAAGAATCTATTCATGTCAAGAGTGCACAGATGAAAAAGATCAGACTGAAAGTGGGGATGAAGAATTTTGGGAGGATGAAGATGAGTTTGACATGAATGAGGAGGAAGAAGAGGATGAGAGGGAAGAAGAAGATGTGCAATATTGTATTGCTGAGATGACAAAACCTGGGCAGCAGTTAATCATAGCACGAGGAGGCAAAGGTGGACTGGGGAATGCTTTTATCATGAAGGAGATGCGGCCATCCAAAGCAAACAGACAAGAGAAGATAGCCCATTTGACTACTGGGCAGCCAGGAACTGAGAGCTTGCTTATCCTGGAACTGAAGAGCATTGCAGATGTTGGTCTGGTTGGGTTGCCCAATGCTGGGAAGAGCACGTTGCTCAGTGCTCTCTCTAGGGCGCACCCAGAGATAGCCGACTATGAGTTCACCACGCTGAGGCCCAACATTGGTAGCTTGATCTACGAGGACTACTTCTCAGTTAAAGTGGCTGATATACCTGGACTGATCAAAGGAGCACATGAGAACCGTGGCCTGGGTCATGCTTTCCTAAGGCACATAGAGCGCACCAAAGTTATCGCCTATGTGCTTGACCTTGCAGCCACGCTTAATGGCAGGAAGGGTGTCCCACCTTGGGAGCAGCTGCACGATTTGGTCGCAGAGCTGGAGCATTACCAAGAAGGAATGACTCGGCGGCCATCACTGATTGTCGCAAACAAGATAGACGAAGAGGGAGCTGAAGAGATGTACCATGAGCTGAAGAGGAGAGTGCAGGGAGTTCCAATATTTCCAGTTTGCGCCATCTTGCAAGAGGGGGTGCCAGATCTGAGAGTGGGTCTAAGGAACCTTATGGATGACTCAGATCCACAGGGCATAAATTTTGAGAAAAATGACTGTTGAATGAGATTCTATTTTTTTCTTTCTCATGACACTAACACATATGAGTGTGTTGTGGATATCCCCCTGTTACGGACTCCTGGCTGGTGAGTCTGCAACCTCGGTCTCCTGGTGTCCTTCAATGGGGAGTGGAGAGGAAGGTTGGAGTGGCGCAAAGCATAGTGGGGAAGAGGACGGTGGTCACCTAGATCCCCTGCGCCGGCGTCGTGCCTGGCCAGGATAATACCAGGTGATCCTGCCCAAAGGGAGATCTTTATTCCTGGATACCTATTACAGCTGATGCCCAGCCGCCCTAGTCACATGCGATCTGGTGCATCCTATGGTAGAGACAGCCTCTGCTATTATTTAGGAACATATCAAAAGGAAACTAACACATTATTTAGGAAACTGATTAAAAGGAAACTATTCCTGACTTATCTCCCAAAGGATCTTGATTTCTTCCCCTCATCAGGCGCTGATTGGCTCTACTTTTTTCTGGCGTCTCTTCCCTTTTCTTGCGCCTTGTGAACTGGTGGCCAACAAAAGCATCTATACCCCCCCCCCCCAGAATCAGGGGCTTATATGGACAGGGATTAGATCTGCAAATGTTGATGACTCTGGCTATTCCTTCTTGTGATAATTGAGCATTTGTAATCTTATCATTCTTGTGAAAGAGCAGAAATACTATTTTCAAGTTGAACAGGGCAGCAGCAGCTGAAACATTGGCCTTGGTCCGCAAATAAACAGAACTGCATTTGTACTTGGTAAAATCAACAAGTCAAAGAATTAGAGCCTGTTTTTCTCTGTTCTGGGAGCTAGTTCTGAATATCACTGTAATCTGCACGTCTCTGACTTCCTAACTTCTAAGTATGCTACTACTGTATCCCTTTGTAATTTAATCAGCTGTACCATCCAATACTCTGTTTACATTTGTTAACACTAGAGGATTAATATTATCACACACACTAGTTGCTGGTTGATATTGAACTATCCATCTAGGGTGTCAAACCATATGCTAGTAACTGTTCATATAGCACTTAAACTTTAGGACACAAGTTTAGGGGAACTCGACTCGATGTGTGGTTCCTATGGGCCATCTACTGAAACAATTATTTTCTTTACAATCTTTTCTTTTTTGGTGATTGATGATAACACAATGAAAAAAGTAAATAAAACAAATATTTTAATGAAAATATGCAATCCACTTGGTAGGATGCATTAATGTTTCCACAATGTGAGATTATGGACTTAAACCTCCCCCTAACTCTATAATCCACATACTTCCTATTTTAGACAAAAACTACCTGTAGAATCAAAACCAGTTGTAAGTTCAAGATTTTAAAATTTTAAAATTGGTGGTGTTTAGTATTTGATATACTTGTAGAATCAACGACGACATCGGATCTTCCAACGTATGACTGTTGCAGCCCTCAACGGTCAGCTAACATGGCCAGGGCATCGGACGTATCTGGTGTGCACCAGATTGTCCGGTGTGCCTGACGATAGAAACAACCAGCTTTCTGTTCAACGGCTATAATTGAGAGAGAGGCTATTTGTACCCCTTCAACCGGTCATTTGAAGGTGTGGGAGCCTAAGCAACATACCAACACATGTTATAGATATTTTCTAGTGCTCAAATATCCAAGTGCTTAATAGAATCACTCAGTGATTGCGTAGGTGCTTTGCGAAGTGCTTAGGTTAGTTAGACCACTTATGCGCTTGTTCTAGGTAAATCCTAATTAGTTGAGTGAGTTTAGAAAAACCCATGTTGGGGGCCTTCGTCCTCCGAAGGTCCTCAAAAACATGATTTGACAATGTTTTCCAAGTGGATTATGTGAACAGGTATCTTCGGACTCAGAATTATAAACATAAAGCACGGTCAGGACGAAGCCTGAACCAGACGAAGGACGAGCTGATTACCAAGCTCTACGAAGGTGCACAGCCGAAGCTGTGTGCAAGGAAGCTTCGTCGCGATAGCGGAAAGGGGAATCGACTTAAAGATGAAAAGACTACGTGGGCCTTGACAGATTTCCATAAGTCATTAACAAATGTAATGGACATGGATGTAATTTTACGTGGGCTGCGTCCCGCGTCTATAAATAGATGAACAGTACTCCCGTACTGTTCACGCTGACTTGGCATTGGCATTTGCGTCACGCTTGTACTTTTTATCTTCTCTCAAGACCGAAGGTACATTTGTAATTTGTAATCATTTCTATTTTTCTGCGTTAATAAGATAGAAATGATTCTATGATTTACATTTCATGCTTTGCTTGAATCCTTCGTTATTACTTGCTATATTTACGAAGGTATGTCTCTTGTAACCTTCGTCCGGAAATCATTATTCCCGAAGGGGAATAATGTTTGGTAGGACGAAGGGCCTTAACATTTAACACTTTTTATGTTGCCTTGTTCTTAATCCGAAGCATTTGAGAACAAGTCCCCAACAACCCACATAACCCTTTGGCTCTTGCATGAGTCGTTGTAATTGTACCAAGTGGGGCGAGAGTTTTGCGAGACCGTGACAACCGAGTTTGTATCACGGCCGCCACCTGTACCGGAGGGAACTATGTCCGTAGCGTTTCGATCGGAAGCTCGATAGTGGAGACGGCGGGGAGCATCCGAGAGGAGCCAGAAGCGGATCACCACTTGCGCGTGGAGAAGGCTCGTGACTCTCTACAGAGTTACTTGATTATGGTGCTTGGCCCTCGCATGGGCTACTCTTTGTGTAGGGGCACCAACGAGGATTAGTCGGACCTTGCGTGTTTCCGGATACCTCGATAAAAATATCGGCGTCATCCATGAGAGTTTGCTTTCTCTACTTGCTCTTTGATCTTCCGCATTTACTCTCTACTTAAGTTGCAATCTTTACTATTCTTAGTGTAGAATATTTAGGATTGGAACTTAGGTTGCTTTTGCGGTAGAGATAGCAACACTTAGACAAAATCTAGTTTGCACATTCTAGATTGCTTATTTGCATAGGTTTTGTTCTAGGGATTTATTTGTGGCCTAGTTTAGAAAGAAGTTTTTAGAAGTCCTAATTCACTCCTCTTAGACGTCATCATTTCCTACAAATTAGACCGTATGAACGATTAGATCTCGAGTTTTCACAAGTGATGCATCTTTGGTGTGACTTCATGGATCGTTCACGTGAGTTCACATGAGTAGACAGACCATTTGTTATATTGCTACATAGATGGTGTGCGTTAATAATGGAATTTTGTCTATGGGTTGTCCATGCATGCATGGCTAAGGATCCAAGTATCTATAAGTGCATCCTAAGTTTTGTGGATCATTAGTGTGAACACATGGATCATCTATGTGATCATTGTAGAACACACTTGCCTTTGGCGGTCATGGTTTGTACTTCTGGGCCATCCCTAGGTTTAGATTAGACACTTGCATGTATCTAGTGCTTAACTTGATGCATGTGGACCATTTGGGTGTGCCACTGGACCTTTTGAGGTTTTAGATAGAATCAACTAAGTCTAAGGGCCTAAATTTTGCTCTAGTGGACTGTCTAGCAGTGTAGGTGGACTATCCGCTAGTGATAATGAAGATGCTAAGCTCCAATATTGATCTTGATAAGAGAGGATTGGACCATGTCTTTGAGCAACTTTTAATCCTAATATACTTGTTGGAGTTTCCTAGAGTGTATATAGCAAGTTGCATTAGTGAGTTTGTGCATATATGAACCTTTAGGCATCCATTGCTATCCTGTCACGTTTGTGCGATTGGAATGTTTTCAAGGTGATGCTATACCTAGGTTGGATTCTAGATCTTACCCTTTCTTTTCAAGAAAAAGAGTTTAAGGCCCTAGGTTGCTATAGAGAGATTGGGTTGATTCCTCCTCCCCTTCTCTTCTTGCTCCTTCTTCCCACAAGCTAGAGGGTAGGAGCTCTCTAGCTCCACCCTATAAACAAGGGAGTCTTATGGATAAGGTTGCTACCATTAGGGATCTCCCTTGGCCTATCTTTTCATCCTTTCATCTTTTTTCTTGGTTCCTTCTCCTTCCTTGCTTAGAGAAAAAGAGAGGTTTGATGTATTTGGGAAGAGTAAAAGTGGAGGTGTGTTATTGGTGCTACTGTGAGCTTCTTAATGACATGTGATCGAGTTCAAGGAGAGGGTGGTATGGACACCTTACAAAGTACATGACCAAGACTCCAACATGTTTTGGCGAATATCTGATGTCCCTGTTGGACTATCCATCGGATCACAACTATGGTTGATAGGCTGATAAAGCAACCACTAGACCATCTATCAGCTCTAGTCAACCCATTTACCAATGCTCAAAATTACTAGCTTTAGCAATACATAATACATACCTTTTTGCAAATATGAATTTTTATAATGCAATGCCCATAGTGATCATGCTTATGTGTCAAGTGCACACTAAGTTGTTACACCATATGTCGTGCAAATATTTTTATGAGGTTGCAATGAAACGATCCAAGCACTTCTTGATTTCACACTTGCATGCGGGATAACAACATGAAAGTAAGGTTGAGTTCAAATACGGAATCACTATTTTCGTCTATTCACCCCTCTAGGTGACTTTTAGGTTGTCGATGCATGCATGTCTAAGGATATATGAATCTATAGGTGCATACTAAGTCTGTTGGACCATCAGTGTGAACACACATGAACCATATGTGTGATCATTGCAGAACACACTTTCCTTTAGCGGTTAGGTTTTGTACTTGTGGGTTGTACTTAGGTTTAGATTAGACACTTGCAAGTCTCCAATGCTCAACTTGGTGCATGTGGACCGTTTGTGTGTGCCACTAGGCCTTTTGAGGGTTTTATACAGAGACGACTAAGTCCAAGGGCCTAGGTTTTGCTCCGGTGAACCGTCTAGTGGTGTAGACAGACTATTCACTAGTGCTAGTGAAGATATTTTGCTCGCTCCAATCTTGATCTTTTGAAGAGAGCATATGACCATGTCTTTGGGAAAGTCTTAACCCTAATATACTTGCTGGAGGTTCCTAGAGTGCATATAGGGAGCTGCATTGTGAGCTAGTGCATATATGAAGCTCTAAGGCATCCATGGTTATCATGTAATGTATGTGAGATGGTAATGTTTTCTAGGTGATGCTACCTAGGTTGGGTGCTAGAGCTTACCATTTCTCTTCAAGAAAATAAGTTTCAGGCCCTAGGTTGGTATAGAGAGATTGGGATGTCTCCTCCTTCCCCTTCTCTTCTTGCTCCTTCTCTCCACAAGCTTGATGGTGGGAGCTCTCCTAGCTTCACCAAGGGAGAGGCTTCTGGATAGGCCTGCTGCCCTTAGAGATCTCCCTTACCCTATCTTTTTCCCTCATCCTTTCACCTTCTTCCTTGATTTTTTCCCCTTCCCTGCTTAGATAAAAAAGAGAGGTTTGATGTATTTGGAAAGAGTAAGAGTGGAGGTGTCTTGTTGGAGTTGACATGAGGTTTGTACTAGCATGTGATTGAGTCCAAGGAGAGGGTGAGATGGACAACTCACAAACTACATGGCCAAGCCGCCAACAGCATGTTCCGACAAATATCGAATGTCCCTATTATTGGACTATCCATTGGAGCGCATCTATGGCTGATAGACTGATGAAGTAACCGCTAGACCATCCGTCATCTCCAGCTGACCGGTTTACCAATGCTCAAAATTACTAGCTTTAGCAATGCATAATATATTTACCAAAGCTCAAAATTAAATTCTTTGACAATCTTGTTGTCCGATGAATTAACCAAACATGCCATGCATAGTCAAACCTACACAAACACAAATGAGGAAACTATACATAGACATGCATGGTAATCAAAGAACACGGGGGACAAACAAGGATACAATTAGCAGAGACCAGAGAACACATACATACATACATACATATATATAACGGGAACACATTAATTGTTACTAGTTCATTGAAATGAAGAAACTACTACTTAAACTACCATACATGTTGTCTTCAACAACGAGATTTAACAGCTTAGGAACAAAATCTCCAAGCTAGTAGCTAGCTAATAATAAGTGGTCCATGGCATTTCAGCCCCACCCCCCTCCATCATTGGTGGAGCTGCAGAAGAGCAAATCGGTGGCTGCTGACCTCCTGCAGTCCAGGTGACTGCTGTCTGGCTGCTGCTGCTCGCCTGACTGGCATGGCATTGGAAGGGGGATGATGCGAGCTGCTGCTGGCCACCACCAAAGGCATAGCAGTATGGGTTGTAATAAGCATTATTGTTGGTGCTAGTGAAAGCCGGCAGTGAGCTGTTCTGCTGCTGCTGCTGCTCCTCCCATGGCTCAGCATCGTAGAGGCCGACGTCGTTGATACTGTAGCGCTGCTTCCTTGTGGTGCTCTCCTGCCTCCGGAAGTACTTCTGTGCATGGCTGGAGACCTGCACCGGCGTCTTAGTGGTGACGAAGTCCTTGGAGATGTTCTTCCAATTGCCGCGCCCGTACACACGCAGGCCACGCAGGAAATTCCTGTAGGCCGGGCTCAATGACATAAACAACACTAGCTAGCTAGTAGCATGCATGCGCAATTGCAAACAGTTAGAAAGAAAGAAAGAAACAATGCATGCATGCCTGTGCTCCTCCAGAGTCCAAAACCTCCCTGCACGTTGTTGGTTATCCTGTCGAGGAACAGCAACTAATTTCCTACGGCGCTGTTCCTCCAGCAGCATCCTCTTCGCCTTCATCTCGTCTGCTAAATACCCATCCATCGTCCTGCTGTGCACCCCACCAGAGTTGAGCAGGAGCTGGTTGCTGCTCATCTCTGCCCCACTGTTTATCATCTCCACCACAAGCTCAACGTACAAGTCAGTTACCTGGCGCTTATCCTTCCCTGGGAACATTGCCTGGAGCTCATCCACAATGTCGTCGTTCGTGCTGTTGCTGGCGCCGTGACAAGCGATGAGAGATCTCACCATCTCGATCTCGTTGGCACTCCAGTCGACGTTGAACCTGGGGTCCATGTCCATGGGGTTAACTAAGCTAGCTAGTTAGTTTTTTGAGGGTTCAGTATACTACAACACTTGTGCTGAATCTTCTTGCCTTGCTTGGTTTCGATTAATTTATAGGCCTTGTGCTGAATCTTATTGCCTTGGTTTCGATTAATTGTGTACCCAACTTTAATTAACACCAAGCTAGCAAGTCAAACATGAGAGAGATTTTAAATCAAAAAGATTACATTATGGTGTCATGCAGATTAATTAGTACCTGCAATCTGATAGTAATATAGTCCTTCACATGAGAGATATATGGATGGACTATCTAGCTAGGGATATATATCAATGTTGCCGAGAGCGAGTGGACTTAGAGCACACGCACGAGGACAAACCCTAGCGCATGCAGGCGCCTCCAGATACTTTATCTTTTGTTGGCATTAATTAATTAGTGACACTCTTGAGCACACGGATTGGTAAGGACGACTGATGTCCGGCCGGTTTTGCTACTATTAGTTGACTCCATGACTATATATGATCCTGATATATATTGACACATGGTTTATACACTTATATATTTTAGTGTGTTGCTACCACATAAATATATAAATATCCAAATCCTACATGCATATCTTTCCTTGTGATATTGCATTTACTATTTTGCCTCTCTTTCTAATATATATAGTATGAGCGTGAGCAAACTAAAAGTCATATGGCGCAATGGACACTTACAGCTTATATAAATATGGTCTAGGGATTTCTAGCTGATGGTTTTGGTAATTTCTCTAGAGGTCGTTTCGAAAAATCACGCGCTAGACAATATTGATTAGTAACACAAGAGAGCCCCTATTTATACACCACAAGGTGAACCCTTGCAACCTAGGATGATATATATGCAACAATTCAGTTTCCAATATGTAAAATGGTCAAGGTTAATTGCAAGTAAATTGAGCTCAAGAAATAACCGAACACAAGGCAAGGTTTTTATCCTGTGATATCAATGACTTGCTGGTCATCCAAGTTCACCTTGAGATGGATTCAGTGTTCAACCGCTCCTCTTTTGAGGCACCACTCGATCTCGAGCCATTAGAAAGAAGAACCACTCCACACCTCGATTCCACTAGACTTGCTCTACACTGCTCTTGCGAGGAGAGCACAAAGGCCCTCCCAAGAACAACCGAGAAGCCTTCATAATCTTTTTGAAGTGCTTCATGGATCCACATTAGCCAAGTCGTCTAGGAGATGACAATATCCAAGAGTAACAAACCAATGAGGCTTACTTTAAGATTCCTTACTAAGCTCAAACTTTTGATGCAATGCACAAGGATGCTCTCAATCATGCAAGAATGCAATATCTAAGCAATGTGTATGAGAGGGAGGTGAAAAAAAGGCTCAAATATGTTAAAGAAGCTTGTTGAAGTGTGAAGAGATCTCCCTCATGGACAAGTGAGGTATATATATCCCCACGCGATTGCTAGCCGTTACAGAACCTTTCTTGTGAAAACAATTAGTTCATGAACCGTCCACATATACAAAACCCAGTTGGTCCACCGTTCAAACCAATGAATATATTCATGTTAAGTCTATTATATTTTATATTTCCAAAACCAAACAACTTTCATGTGTTGAGATTTTCAATTTTTGAAGAGAAATTTTGAGTAAATTGCAGATTTTAGATTTGATTCAGACAAAGCAGTTTGGTTCAGCTGTTTTTGGAACCCTGTAACTTTTAATCCATGAGTATTCTGAAGAAGGTTGCTATAAAAAACTTGTATAGTAACTAGAGGAGAACAAATTTTATTAAGTGTGGTAGCCATTAAACCATATGGAAATAGGAGAAAAAGTGGTCCAAAGTGGGGCTGACAGATTTGGATTTCAGGCTTAGTGCAGTAAACTGAATCTGAATTTCAGTGTTGTTGGTGCAGTTTTGGAGCTTCTTTGTGACTAATCCATGGAGTTATGAGCTGTAGTTTCTATATAATAGTTAAATAGCATATAACAGGGAGTAAATTTCCCTGAGCAAGTTTGGCTTGGTGCTGCATAAAACGTGGAGTAAAATGTGCCTGAACTTTTGCAGTCAGGCATGTGGTGTTCAGTTTCAGGTTCAATTAGCTGAATCTGATTTTTTGTATTTTCACCCAACTTTGAAGCGTTGTATCTCTTAATTTATGAGCTTTCGACCTTAGGTTAATGCATCGAGTTTGTAGAACTATATTTTTTCAACAAGTTTTGTTAACTGAGATCTCCCTGTTACCACTGAAATTTGTGAGTAAATTGAGCTCGAAGTTACTCTGTCAGATAGGTGTCTGCTGAGCCTAATTGAGTTAGCTGAATTGTTGCAGTACGATGGTATTGTCCCCAACTTTGGAGCTCTCTAACCTGAAGTATGTTGAGTTTTAGCTGGTATCCTTTAAATCTAGTTGGAGAGTGATCTTAGGAGAGCAATTCCTAGTAAGGAAGTGTATCAAGACGATATATGGAATTGAGAGAAGGTTGGGCTAGAAAATTTCAGGTTCAGGCATGTTTCTATGCTCTGAATGTGATTTCAGACTCAGGCTGCCCGCTGGCCATGCGTTTTCGCCCTCCTTGATCTGTCTCCATTTCTCAGATTATTGCCCTTTGAGGTTAGTCTCCAAAGCAAAGAGTGGCGGTGTTTATCGGTGATCAATTATGGTTAATCAGTTGCCGTCGATGCTAGGATGGATGGACACACCGTGGTTGTCGTGGCGCCAGTAACATGGGGCTGAGCGCACCCTGTGAGGACTGTCTCGATTCCTTTCGTTGTGGGCTCAGTTTGGGCAGTAGGGGGCGGCGGCGCCAGTAACGTCGGCTGGCTTGTTTCCCGTATGGTCGACGCCGGTTAAAAAAAGAGATCGCTACCTATCCAGCAGCCCAGCTGTCCGTGGGCGTCAAACTGCAGCCACGTGCCTTGGCTTAACCAGGAGCTGGCACCATCCTGGCCTGTTGCCGTCGTGATAAGCACAGACGCAGCAAAGCGTTTCCTCTTCCTTTTTCCTTTTGACGTGTTCCCTGCTCCCAGAAAAATTCTCTATGTCCACCAGCGTCGCCAGCCTCGACCTCGCGCTCTGCCCACCAGCTCGTCTCATCGCTTGTCTCTTTGTCTGCTGACCGTCGTTGTTATGGTTGCCGTCGTTCGTCGTTCCTGCTCGACCTCCGACTCGGCGTAACACCAAGAAGAAATGGTTTTTTTGAAGAGGAGCCTGCTACAGTGCTTATTGTCTAGTGGTTAGGTTCCATCTAACTAACTGATTATCGCGATAGAAGATCTAGAATCTCCTCCTATAAAATGGTAAGTCCCGATGCATTCTTCATCTTCCTTGTATTTACAAAATTTTGTCACGATATATTATATGATAGGAGTTGATTGACTAAACACTCAATACTTTCGAAGTTATTTTTTATCCAGCATATCTATGCATGAAGATACCTTCGGAACAAGGGCACATAGCTGTTCACGAGAGTCAAGAAACTGCCAGGAAGACCGAAGGGAGCTGGACGGATTCAAAGGCTATCCATAACGTAGATAAAGCCGAAGCTTATCAACAGTACAAGCACAAAAGAGAGAATGCTGCTTCAGCGGATCAGCCGAAGCCTATGCTCCTGTGTGAAGACATAGCAGACCAAAAGGTACTGCTGGGATTTCAGTTATCTGGTGAACAAGAAAAGACTTGACTAAGATTTTTATTCAACAACAAAGATGTCTTCGCTTGGACAGCTAACGATCTCTATGGTGTCAATAGAGATGTCATCGAGCATTCACTCAATGTGGATCCATTTTTTAGGCCAAGAAAACAGAGACTTCGAAAAATATCTGAGGATAAAGCCGAAGGTGCACGAAATGAAGTAAAGAGACTTCTTAGTGCCGGTGTTATCAGAGAAGTAACATATCCAGAGTGGCTAGCTAACACTGTCATGGTGATTGGTGAAGAAGGCTAATGGAAAATGGAGAATGTGTATTGATTTCACAGACCTCAACAAGGCATGTCCGAAGGATGAGTTCTCTTTACCAAGAATAGACTCCCTTATAGATGCAGCAGCTTCTTCGGAACTCATGAGCTTATTGGACTGCTACTCGGGCTATCACCAAATCTGGATGAAGAAAGAGGATGAGCCAAAGACAAGCTTCATAACTCCTAGTGGTACTTATTGCTACCTTCGGATGTCCGAGGGGCTCAAAAATGCTGGAGGAAGCTTCATCGGAATGACTGCCAAGGTTCTTCACTCTTAAATAGGCAGGAATGTGCTAACTTATGTTGATGACATTATAGTAAAAAGCACAAAACAAGAAAATCATGTTGCCGATTTGCAAGAGACGTTTGCCAATTTCAGGCAAGCTGGCCTCAAGTTGAATCCAGAAAAGTGTGTTTTCGGAGTGAAGAAGCGTAAGTTTCTTGGTTGTCTGGTATCAACAAAGGGTATCAAAGCTAATCCAAGCAAGATCGAAGCTATCCTTCAGATGGAACCACCAAATTCAAAGAAGGGGGCTCAATGGTTGGCAGAAAGGCTGACATCGTTGAATAGATTTATATCAAGATCAGCAGAGAGAAACTTACCATTCTTTGAAATACTGAAGTCAGCCGAAGTCTTTCAGTGGGGCCCGGCTCAACAGAAAGCCTTCAAAGAGTTAAAGCAATATCTGATAGATTTGACAACTCTAACTCCACCTTCATTAGGAATTCCGCTACTCCTGTATGTGGCTGCCTCCCATTCTGTAGTCAGTGCGGCACTCGTACAGGAGAAGCAAGATGGCCAAGTAAAAAGACAAGCACCGGTATACTTCGTCTCCGAAGTACTCAGTTTATCAAAGAAAAATTACACATAATTGGAGAATGTATTGTATGTTGTGTTGATGGCCTCCAGGAAGCTTCGACATTACTTTCAAGCATATCATATAATAGTGCCTTCATCACAACTGTTGAAGGACATAATGAGGAACAGAGAAGCTACAGGAAGGATTAGAAAATGGGCTGCAGAGCTTAATGAATTCACCATTGATTATGTACACAGATCCTCAATTCAATCTCAGGCGTTAGCAGATTTCATTGCTGAATGGACGCTAGGGGCTTAGGGAGAAGAAGCAACAAAAGATGCCGAAGCTTGGACGGTATTCTGTGATGGTTCTTGGGGAACCTTCGGCGCAGGAGCAGCTGCCGTTCTAGTAGCACCCTCTAAAGCCAGGACATGCTATGCAGTAAAGTTAGACTTCAATTGCACAAATAACATTACCGAGTACGAAGCTCTTCTTTTAGGGCTTCGGAAGCTAAAGGCAATGGGAATAAGAAGGGCAATCCTCAAAACTGATTCCTAAGTTATTTCTGGCCACGTGGACAAAAGTAGCAAGGCAAGGGATCCGAAGCTTGAAAAATATTTGGATGCAGTCCGAAGACTGGAAGCTTCTTTTGAGGGATTTTCTATAAAAAATATCCCAAGGGGGGAAAATGAGCATGCAGATTTGCTAGCTAAGTTAGCGGCACATGGGCTCCCTTTGCCTTCAGAAGTATTCTTTGAAACAATAAAAGCACCTTCCGTCGAACTTATGGAAAGAGCAGTGCTTACAATATCACATGTACATAGTGAAGATTGGAGGACTGAGATTATATCTTTCCTCCAAGGCAACTGTCTTTCGGATGACGAAGTTTACAATAAAAGAATAGAAGCAAGAACAAGACTATATTAATCATAGAAGAGGAGTTATATAAATATGGAGTCTACTCTCCATTACTCAAGTGTTTGTCCAGAGCCAAAGGTCAAGAATTGATGAAGGAAATACATGCAGGATTATGTGGGTCTCATATTGGGTCTAGGCCTTTACTGGGGAAGGTTTTCAGACAAGGATTTTACTGGCCGAAGGTAGCTTCAGATGCAGCAGACTTGGTTAAAAAATGTTAAAATTGCCAAAGATGTGCAAAAGACCAGAAACAACCTTCGTATTTAACCCAGCTAATACAGCCAACTTGGCCACTGCAAAGGTGGGGTCTAGATTTGTTAGGTCCACTTCCACCAGTGTTGGGGACTTGTTCTCAAATGCTATGAATCAAGAACAAGGCAACATAGAAATTGTTAAATATTATAGTCCTTCGTCCTTCGAAGCATTATTTCCCTCGGGATATAATGAATTCCGGACGAAGGTTATGAAGGTTATACCTTCATAAACACACCAAATAATTAGGAAGGGTAAAAATATGTAAAGTAATTTGAACACATGATTATTATTATTAACTCATTTCTATTTCATTATTGTAAAAAATGGTAACGAATTACAAATGTACCTTCGGCTCGAAGGAAAGCAAAAATACCAGCGTGAAGCAAAAGCAAATGCCCAATGCGTGATTACAGGAGAGCACCTAAACCGTACAGGGATACTATTCACCTATTTATAGGCACAGCTCACAGCCTGTATATAATTACATTTATACCCTTTACAATGAACTATAATAATAACACAAAATATCATGGGTCTTTAAGTCATTTCATCTTTAAGTCGGTTCACCCCTTCGTCTTGAGACATGCCACTGTACCGAAGCTTTATAGTTGATATCTTCGGCGCTGTTTTGGAGAGGATCTGTCGAAGGTGTTTATTTCTTTAGGATCTTCGGCTATGAAGCATACCCCCAACAGTAGCCCCTTCGCGGCGCTAGATCGTTTTTCGTAACGAGCTTGATCCGTGAAAAATCTTCTAAGCTTCGGGATGCCGAAGATCCAGAAAAACACCTTCCCTGAGCTCGTTGGCGAGAAACGATTAAAATAATCGTCGGACGCGCGACCCATCTTGCACCGATTACACTCTTGTCAGCGATTCACCTTCTCGAGCTATGTGGCCCACCGTTCAGTGAGAGCGGGTGACTGTTTGTTCGGTGTTGGAGACCTTGCCGATTTACCTTTCCACCTGCAGTACTATATAAACAGACGGGTAGGTGTGAAGTTACCGCAGCATTCATTGCTATTGTACTGTTTTGCTGCCAAATTTTTAGTCATAGCCGAAGCTTGATCATTGCGCTCATACAAATCTGCTTCGGCGCAAGTGTAAGAGCTTCGGAAAAGACAAAAAATCCAATTCAAAAAAAATTTCAAGTCATAATCAAATGGCTAGAGTTCGTTCTACTGCAAGAGTCGATCGCGAGGGAGACGAAACCGAAGCTGTAGAAACTGTTCCTATCTCGGAAGCAATGAAGCGATCTGGGTTGATGACACCGGAAGATGTCCCTGCTGCTGAAGCAGAGCAAGCAGATATTGAAGAGAACGATTCTGAAGATGGTTACAACATCGCAGTGCCGAGCAAGCCTAGCCACCTGGACTTCAGAAAGTCGACCATCTCCAAAGCTGATTTTCCTAAGATGGTGAAGTCGGGCTACTTCAGCGAAGATAAAAAAGAGCTGATTTGCTTCGGTGGAGAAGAAACTACTCCGAAGCCACAGAAAGATGAAATAGTGATTTTCAAGAGTTTTCTCAAAGTTGGCTTGAGATTTCCTTTGAATAGAATGATTGCCGACGTGCTGAAGAAGTTTGGGATCCACTTTCATCAACTAACTCCTAACGCTATTGTTAGGCTTAGTGTTTATATTTGGGCTCTCCGAAGCCAGGGGGTGGAACCATTTGCCGAAGGTTTCTGCCGGGTGCACGAGCTACATTACCAAACCAAGGCGAGAAAGGATGGGTTACATGAAAATTTTGGTTGTTACAATTTTGCCTATCGAAAAACTACAAAATTTCCTGTGATCAGCTACCGAAGCAAGTGGCCGGCAGGCTGCAAATCGGAATGGTTCTACGTCAAAGTAGATGATGACAAGGAGAAGCTGGTCCAGAGTCCGCTTGAACTGATCTTCAGAGAAACCAGACCCTAATGTAGAGGTGGATATCGAGCCAGCTCGGCTCGGCTCGACCGAGCTCGAGCTGGCTCGTTAAGGAAACGAGTTAGCTCGGCTCGACTCGTTAAGGAACCGAGCCAGAGAACCAGCTCGGCTCGGCTCGTTTGCGAGCTCGAGCTGGCTCGTTTAGCTCGCGAGCCACAATAAAAAAATAGTATACATGTATATATACAACAATATAATCAATTGCTAGTTAATTTTATACTAATTTAACACTAGAAAAGACTAACAATACTCATAATTTTATATATCACACCATTTAAACCCTAAACTAACATAGTTCATCACTTATTAATTCATCCAATACAAGTATATGCTTTGTTTTACAGATAAATGCTAGCTCATTCGAGCTAACGAGCTGGCTCGAGCTCGTGTCGAGCTGGCTCATTAATGAACCGAGCTGAGATGTTAGCTCAGCTCGTGATAAAATTGAAACGAGCCGAGCCGAGTCGAGCCGAGCTGACCACGAGTCGAGCGAGCTCACGAGCCACGAGTATTTTGTCCAGCCCTACCCCAATGCAATATGACACCAGAAGGTCCAACCCAAACTGCGTTGGCTGAATTTAGGATTATCGCAGAGCACATTGGCACTAGAGATTTAGTGCAGGAATTTCTGGCTTACAAAATATTTCCAACTATGAAGGAATGGGCTATGCCGAAGCTTGAAAAAGAGAAGAAAGAGGGGGAGCTTGTCCGACTGCCCTACCACTATAAGTTCAAGAAATATTTCAAAGCACCCTGCCAAGAATGGCTCGAAACAATCGAAGTAATGTGCACTGAAATTCTTGGGAACTATTCTAAAAAGGAGGATCAATTGATGACAGCAGCCTTCGGCACCTGGCCGAAACGAAGGTTAAACAGAGTGCTTGATGCTATAGGTTTTGAATATCCTGATTATGAGCGACTCGACAAGGGTGCCGAAGGGCAGAAAAGGAAAAGAGTAGCAGGCGCTTTGATCAAAGACGA
Source organism: Zea luxurians (assembly GCA_029449295.1). Classification (NCBI taxonomy): domain Eukaryota; kingdom Viridiplantae; phylum Streptophyta; class Magnoliopsida; order Poales; family Poaceae; genus Zea; species Zea luxurians. The sequence continues at coordinate 5,074,698 of JAOPSE010000082.1, read as the reverse complement.
TGAAGATCAATCAAAAAGGAAGAAAGAAAAGTTTGAATCGAAAGTGTTAACTTCGAAGAAAAGAAAGGAATCGATCCCGGAACAAAAATCAATTGATGAAGAAGAAAAGACTTCTGCGACATCTTCTGATGCTGAAATAGAGGAAATTCTAAAGGTAATGACTGAAACTTTGCCTGTCAAACTAAGTCCATTGGGGCTTCATCTGACGAAGCTTTTTCATAATGAAAAGGAGCCCGCAAAGGCAAAGGCATCTAAACCAAAAAGACAAAGGATTGTTACCGTGACTGAAGTGATTGAAACAACACTACCAAGAGCTCCAACTCTGAAGATGCCGGCAATTGAAATCATGACAGCTACTGAAGCTGTACCTTCGGAGGCTGCCGCAGAAGAGGCCAGAGCCGAAGATGCTAACTCCAAAGGTATTAATTTAGAGAGCATAGCCGCTGATATAGATAAAATGCTGCTGAACATGGCCGCTGAAGAAACTGCTGCAGCCACCGAAGAGACCACGGCTGCCAAACCTGAAAAAGGAGGAATAACCGAAGATACCTCGGAAGGTGAAACTTTTGACTTCCGAAACTTAGTTGGCCAGGAGCTGACTGAAGCTGAAAGAGAGGAATTAAAAGAGTATGCTCTATCTTGTGGATATCGGCCGGGGGCGCTTCTCTTTGGTGGTATTGATGATGAAGGGTTAGGCTATATACGGGACCAAACCGGTGCGAAGGTTGTTGGTACTTTATCGAAGAGTATTGGCTTCCCGAAGCTTGAAGCGGATATCAGCCGCTACCGTCGACAACATATTATCGGCAGTTTATTCTATTCTAATTTCAAGGTAAACATTTTGTGTCTAATTCTTATTATTTGTGGTACGAAAATATTTTCTAACGAAGGCTATTTGTCCACAGAGCATGCTTTTGAGCAAGGCATTAAAAATGCAACAAGATTTAGAGGATAAAAAGCAAGAAGTTATAATTGAAAATTTAGAAAAACAAAATAAAGGAGCAATCTGCTGCTATTGAGAAGAAAAATCTCGAGCTACAAACAGCCGAAGGCTTATTAGTGGATGCTGAAGCAAAAATAACAGAATTGAATTCGAAGCTTCTTTCCCAGTCAGAAAATTTTGAACAAGAGAAACTGAAGCTTGATGCAAGGCTTGAAGCCGAAACTCAACGAAACTTGGAATTGAAAGAATCTTTGAAAAATCTTCAAAATAAATGTTTGGAGTTCTGCACTCGATGCATTCATCAGCTAAAGCAAGTGTTCCATTTTGTCGGAGCCAGTAGTAAAGAGTTTACTCCTTCGGCCGAAGACCTGCCTGGTGCCTTCGAGCACATTGAAGCTGAAATTAATGATCTTGACGAAGTTATAGCTGGGCATAGCGACTTTTGTGCCCTGGCAGCTTCCTGGGGCACAGCTGTTGCTTTTTTGAAGTCTGGCTGTGAACACGGCAAGATTGTTAATAGACCCAACTTCAGCCTGTCACCGGCAGACTTAGATGATGTTCCAAATCTGGCTCGAAGTATCGCAAACAGATTTATAAAGTTAGTATGGATGAAGGGTGGTCGGAGCAAAGCTGGTGACGAAGCTTGGAGTCACCTCAAGCTGGTAACAAAATCATACCTTGTTCTTACCTTTTCCTCTGAATTTTTGAATTTGGCTTATAATACTTTCGTACAGATTGACCAGGCCAAAGCTGCAGCTGCAGAGTAGAAGAACGAAGCTCCAGAGATAATGTCGAAGCTTGAATAGTCTTGTAAAAGTAGCTCAAAAAAACTCTTGTAATAACTTGTATAAAATATGATGTAATCTGAGTTTTACTTTGTAATATAATCTTACTTTTCCGTCCATGTATGAAATGCTTTGGTGTGGACGAAATTAATACTTTTGAGCCATAAGCGAAAAACACCTTCCCTTCTTTGCGTACACAGCGAAGCATAAAATTGCCTTCCTTTTTAGACCGAAGCATGTTTGTACGTTATGCTGATGATGATCCTATGTATGTCTAAGTGAATGTTTATGAATGCAAATGTCATGATGTAATGTATCGTGCAAATGAATGTTCAAATACATATTCGAAGCCATATTCCCTTGAAAATGACTCAAACCTTCTTTGCCGCTTATTTTTCGGCTTCACCGTTTATTTTTTGGTATATCAGCGCTGACTTTTCGCTGTAAGCCTCCCTTAGGAGCTTCTTCGCCTTTTACTTTCGGCGGAATCAACGTTTATTTTTCGCTGTAAGCCTCCCTTAGGAGCTTCTTCGCCTTTTACTTTCAGCGGAATCAGCGTTTATTTTTCGCTGTAAGCCTCCCTTAGGAGCTTCTTCGCCTTTTACTTTCGACGGAATCAGCGTTTATTTTTCGCTGTAAGCTCTGCATTCCCTTGGGAACGACTTTTGAGCTTCTCCCTGTTTTCTTTTCTTTTTCCATTGCACTCGATGGTGCGTTGTCAGCTTTTACATTTACATCTTTGGGGGATATCACTCTTATAGAATTGAAATAAGGAAAAGAAAAATTACATGTTGTGGTCCCATTAAAAACCTTTCTCCCCCTTTAGAAAGGAAAAGGGTGCCACAAGAAAGAATAGAAAAAATTACATCAATCTAAACATAATATCGCCGAAGCTCGTCCGCATTCCATGATCTAGGAATGTCGTTGCCGTCCATATCCTTCAACCTGTAGGAACCGGGTCTTGACGAGGATACTACCAAAAAAGGTCCTTCCCACTTCAGCTGTAATTTGCCTACTGTCTCTGGGTTGGCTACTCTTCGAAGCACAAAATGTCCTGGTTTGATGTTCTTTAGCCTAACCTTTCTATCATGCCATTTTATTGTTTTAGCTTGGTATTTGTTGATGTTTTCCACAGCTTGAAGCCTGATCCCCTCTATAGCATCTTTTTCCACAGAGTAATCAGCTTCAGCTTCGCCTTCTGCCGAAGCTACTATTCTTATTGATCCTGCTTTAGCTTCTTCCGGAGTTATTGCTTCGTCACCAAACAATAGTTTGAATGGCGTAAAGCCTGTTGATCTTGATATTGTTGTGTTGTGGCTCCACACCACTTTGATTAATTCATCTGGCCACTTTCCCCTGGGCTGATTGAAGATTAACTTCATTATTCCTGCCATTATGATGCCATTAGCTCTTTCAACAAGCCCATTTGACTCCGGATGTCGAACTGATGCGAAATGGATCTTCGTGCCAATTTGATCACAAAATTCTCTGAAAGCTTCAGAATCAAACTGTGTCCCATTATCTACAGTAATAGCCTTTGGTACTTCGAAGCGACAAACAATATTTTGCCAGAAAAACTTTTGAATAGTGACCGAAGTTATTGTGGCTAAAGGCTTTGCCTCAATCCATTTAGAAAAATATTCCACTGCCACTACAACATATCTTAAGTTTCCTTGTGCTGGTGGTAACGGACCTAACAAATCAAGGCCCCACCTTTGCAACGGCCAAGTGGGTTGTATTAACTGAGTTAGAGAAGAAGGTTGTTTTTGATCTCTTGCACATTTCTGACAACCTTCGCACTTTTGGACTAACTCCGCTGCATCCGAAGCTGCTTTTGGCCAATAAAATCCTTGGCGAAAAACTTTTCCCAGCAAAGGCCTAGATCCAATGTGAGATCCACACAGGCCTGCATGTATTTCCTTCATCAATTCTATACCTTCGGCTCTGGATAAACATTTGAGTAACGGAGAGCAGACCCCATGCTTGTACAACTCCCCTTTTATTATTACATATGGACGAGCTCTTGCCTCTATTCTCTTGTTATAAGCTTCGTCATCTGAAAGGAAATTACCCTTAAGGTAGGAGATGATCTCAGTTCTCCAGTCTTCACTATAAACAGGAGATATATTGAGGACCGCTCTTTCAAGAAGTTCAACCGAAGGTGCTTTTATTGTTTCAAAAAATACTTCCGAAGGTAAGGGCAGCCCCTGTGCTGCTGACTTGGCTAGCAAATCAGCATGTTCATTTTCTCCTCGAGGAATATTTTTTACAGAAAACCCTTCAAAGGAAGCTTCAATCCTTCGAACCGTATCTAAATACTTCTCAAGCTTCGGGTCTCTTGCCTTACAACTCTTGTCAATATGACCAGAGATAACCTAGGAATCAGTTTTAAGAACCGCCCTTCTGATTCCCATTGCCTTTAACTTCTGAGACCCAAAAGTAAAGCTTCGTACTCAGCAATGTTATTTGTGCAACTAAAATCAAGTCTTGCTGCGTAGCAAGTTTTAACTTTGGAGGGTGCGACCAACACAGTGGCTGCCCCTGCTCCGAAGGTTCCCCAAGAACCATCGCAGAATACTGTCCATGCTTCGGCATCTTTACTTGCCTCTTCTACCTGAGCCCCTGGCGTCCAGTCAGCAATGAAGTCAGCTAACGCCTGGGACTGAATCGAAGATCTGTGCACATAATCAATGCAGAATTCATTAAGCTCCGTAGCCTACTTTCCAATCCTTCCAGTAGCTTCTCTATTTCTCATAATGTCCTTCAATGGTTGTGAAGAAGGGACAATTATATTGTATGCTTGGAAATAATGCCGAAGCTTTCTGGAAGCCATCAAAACAGCATATAGCACCTTCTCCAATTCTGTATAATTTTTCTTTGATAAACTAAGAACTTCAGATACAAAGTATATTGGAGCTTGCTTCTTGACTTGCCCTTCAAGCTTCTCTTGGACAAGTGTCGCGCTTACCGCTGAGTGCGAGGCTGCCACATATAACAACAGAGGAGCCCCTGGCGCTGGTGGAGTTAGCGTTGTTAGGTCTATCAAATATTGCTTCAGCTCTTCGAAGGCTCTCTGCTGGACTGGTCCCCATTGAAAAACTTCGGCTGACTTCAGCACTTCGAAAAATGGTAAATTTCTCTCTGCTGATCTAGATATGAATCTGTTGAGAGATGCCAGTCTTCCTGTCAATCTTTGAGCCCCCTTCTTTGTACTTGGTGGTTCCATTCGAAGGATAGCTTCGATTTTATTTGGATTAGCCTCAATCCCTTTTGTTGAAACTAGGCAGCCAAGAAATTTCCCTTTCTTCACTCCGAAGACACATTTTTCTGGATTCAACTTTAAACCGGCCTGTCTAAAATTAGCGAAGGTTTCCTGCAGATCAGTAATGTGATTCTCTTGCTTCATGCTTTTTACAATGATACCATCAACATAAGTTAGCACATTTCTGCCTATCTGAGATTGAAGAACCTTCGCTGTCATTCTGCTGAAGCTTCCTCCAGCATTCTTGAGCCCCTCAGGCATCCGAAGGTAACAATATGTTCCACTAGGGGTTATTGTAACACCCACTTTGTAATTGCTAGGAATAAAATCAATAAACATTTTCTCTTTATGTGAGTTTGATCTTTATTCATCATCATATGAGAACACCATGTCCAAGAACAAATAATGAAAAGATATGCTACTAAATTGTTGCATCATGCTGGATATTTTATTTTTGTGTGCATTGTGTGACAAGAAAAATATTAAATATCCAAATGAGAAATTAAATCCTAAAATAATCCTAGGATTAAGAAAAGAGAAAAAGAAAAGATTATACAAATTAGAGGAAAGTAAATGTATGAAAGAATACATTTTGTCCCCCACTAATATTTTAATTTAAGTGTTTAACCCAGTTAAGAAGATCCCAAACAAGTTTGAATTCAAATTGGGATTTAAATTTGAAAATAGGAAATAAAACAGAAAAAGAAAAAAAAGAAAAGAGGACATACCTGGGCCCCTGGCGCCATTTCGGCCCAATATACAAACCCACCCGCGCAGCCCAAACCTCCTTCCTCCTCCTCGCGCGCGCGTCCGCAGTAGATACTGACTGGTGGGCCCACGTTCTCAGCCTCAGGTCTACCGCGCGGCTAACGCTCTGTCTGGCTGACTGTTGGGGCCTACTTGTCATCCCCTTCGCCCTCGCCGTCAACGGACTCCGCGCGCGTGGGAGCTCCTACCGAACTCTGCGCAAAACCGGCCGGGGATGGCGCTGGAATCGGTCAGCTCCGTTCGACGGACTCAATCGCGCCCGTGCGACCTCCTCGGGCGCCCAGATAAAAGCGTGGCCGCCGTTGTTCCCAGGCCATGCGATCCAAAATTAACACCGCTCGGCTGCGACAAAGTTAGGTGAGGGAGAGGAAGTAGGGAGGTGGGAGCTAGCGCGGGGCTTGGAAGACCCGGCCGTAGCTTCGCTGTGGGGTCTGCCGTCGGCGGGGAAGAAGCTCTGTGGGCTTTGAGCGCCGCCAAGAGTATTTCCGTAACCTGCCGCTACACCAAATTCGTGTGCCGTCGTCGTCCGTGGAGCTCGGCGCTAAATTGGAGCCTTGCGGGAGGCCAGGAGGCTTCGCCCGGGTCTCTGGTTCGCGTTGGTGGCGAATACGGGGCAGGAGGGTGACCGGAGCGCGCCCAATTTGTCTTCGCCGTCGTGTATTTGCGCTTCACCGTGGACCGACCGAAACACCGCCGGATTCGATGTAAGGACCCACTCCCCATCATCGCCCCCTTCCCAATTCCATTTTGCGCTTAGTATGCCCAAAAATGGTGCACCGTAGGGATGAGATTGACCAACGCCGGCGAGGGCTTCGCCGCTGGCAGCAAACGCGCCGCCGTGTGTAGCTCGTTTGGGGAAGAAGTCGCTCGGCCGTTGGATGGACAGCGAACGGTCGAGATTAGGCCATTGGGATACCCCTTCGCTCGATCGCACAGAGACCGTTGATGCGTGATCCAGTGGCGCGGAGTGGATCCGCGACTCATTAAATCTGGGCCGTGGGTTTAGGATCCAACGACTGTCGTCGCATACCGATTCATTAAGTCTGAGATCTAATCTGGCGCATTGACTGCCGATCGGACGGCCCATATGGATGGATACCCCTTCGGCTTGCGCGTATTACAAAAGAACCCCTACACTTACTAGAAACCAACCCGCCATCCATCTCCACTGTTCTCTGTGTCTGTAGAAATTTACACCGAGACCCCTGGGTTTCTCCAGAATTGAGGCCCAGTCCAGGACTTTATAAAACCAGAGAAAATGATTATTAAATAGATTTTTAATAGGAAAATAATTGCTAGAACTTTATAAATTCATAGAAAATTCATACTAACTCCAAATTAATTCATTCCAGTTCCTAAAATTTTGTAATTTTATCCTCTTTCACTTAGTGTCTCTGTTTTGGGCATAACAACAGTAGGAAATTTATTTATCACTTAATCCTATTTAAAGCACATAAAACCTTTGAAAATGCATAACTTAAAATCTATAACTCAGAAAATTATGATTTCTGTTCCTAGGATTTTATTTTAATATGTAGAATAACTCTGTGTATTTTGTTTACATGCTTGGTGTAATGTTAATTTTCCCTATATCCTGTGCTTGTTTGTATTGTGGCGAGTAGAAGAGCCCGTTGCTGAGGATCCTGGTGAGCAGCAAGTTGAAGTAGCTGAGCAGGAGCTCATTGAAGGCAAGTTGTGCCCTTGACCACTTTTTACCCAATAATGCTCTTTAATATCATTTATCCATGCATAGGTTAATTTTGATGGGACCCAATAGGACTCCCTAGATTGTTTATCTCATTACCTTGTTTACCCCTGAATCACTTGGGTAGTTTGCTATTGCTTTATATGGTTTTGGGATAATCATTTATTACCTCTATGTTCCAATTCTTGTTGTTATTCTGTTTATGTTCATGTTGTTATCATTAATGTTAATTGGAACATAGAGCTTAACTTGAGAACCACGTGCCACCACAAGGGTGGAATGGGACGCCCTTGGCTGACTAATTAGGAAAGCTAGTGGAAGACTACCTTACCCGAAAGGGGCAAGGGCAGTAGGGGAGAGGTCAGTGCGGGGAGGTCCCTGGTTGATTTTGCTGCGATGGCTATCAGCCAGGAACCCTTTACTGGATCTTCCCATAAACTGTAGCGGGTTTTCGGAAGCTAGTGGAACTTTGTAAAGGCCTCGTAGTGTTGCCCTGCCGTGCTTCCTAGGTAGAGGTATATGGGATTCATGACCCCTTGGCAGATGGGTAACATGACTTGTGGGTAAAGGGTACAACCTCTGCAGAGTGTAAAACTGGTATACTAGCCGAGCTCACGGTCACGAGCAGCTCAGGACTCTCTGATGTTTAAATTATGGAACTTAAATTCAATTTGTCATTCGCATATGCATGGGTTTGTTATTAATTTTGTTCTATTACTTTACTTATGGTTTGGTATTTACTTACACTTAGTAACTGCTAATAAAATTTTGACCAACTACTTAAAAGCAATGCTCAGCTTTAACCCTTATCATTGATTAGCCTTACACATCACATGAACTCACACCTTTGTGAGTTTATGTCCACTGGTTCCCCACAACTTGTTGAGCTATGATCATGTGTGAGCTCACCCTTGCTGTCTCACACCCCCCCCCCACAGGAGATGATCAGGTGGTTCAGGAGGAGCTGCCTAACACTGAGGAGTTTGATCTGATCTAGGTGGCGTTTCCCAGTCGACATTGGCGCCGACGATCCTTAGTTTGTTTTATCTTTATTACTTTATTTTGTGATAAGTCTTCCGCTATGTAATAAATACTCTGATGTTAATGACATTTAGCTCTATACACTCTGTTATTATATATGTTGTCTTCTTGGCGCATGTATGAGATGCACCCGGCTTTGTTCTTTAAAACCGGGTGTTACAGTTATGAAGCTGGTCTTCGGCTCATCCTCCTTCTTCATCCAAATTTGATGATAGCCTGAATAACAATCCAGCAGACTCATAAGCTCTGATGAAGCTACTGCATCAACTAGGGAATCTATCCTTGGCAATGGAAACTCGTCCTTCGGACAGGCCTTGTTGAGATCAGTAAAATCGATACACATCATCCATTTACCATTGGCCTTTTTTACCATAACAGTGTTAGCCAGCCATTCTGGGTATTTCACCTCTCTGATAACTCCGGCACTGAGAAGTCTTTTCACTTCATTCCGAGCACCTTCGGCTTTGTCATCAGACATCTTCCGAAGCCTCTGCTTTCTGGGTCTGAAGGATGGATCAACATTGAGCGAGTGTTCAATAACATCCCTGTTAACTCCACAAAGATCATTAGCCGACCATGCAAAGACATCTTTGTTGTTGAACAAGAATCTTATCAAGGTTTTCTCTTGTTCCTCAGACAATTGAGATCCCAGCAGCACCTTCTGCTCTGCGATATCTTCACATAAAAGCATGGGTTTCGGCTGATCGGCCGAAGCAGCCTTCTCCCTTCTATGCTTGTACTGCTCACAAGCTTCAGCTTCATCTATGTTGTGGATTGCCTTTGAATCAGTCCAATTCCCCTCGGCCTTTCTGGCGGCTTCCTGACTCTTATGAATAGCAATAGGTCCCTGATCCGAAGGTATCTTCATGCAAAGATATGCTGGATGAAGAATTGCTTCGAAAGCATTGAGTGTTCCGTGACCAATGATAGCATTGTAAGGATACTCCATGTCAACAATGTCAAACACAATTTGCTTAGTCCTTGTGTTGTTGACGAATCCGAAGGTCACTGGCATGGTAATCTTACCAAGCGCTACAATCTGTCGCCCTCCGAAGCCACAAAGAGGGTGCGTAGCATCATGAATCTTGTCTTCGGGCTCTTGCATTTGTCTGAAGGCCTTAGCAAATATGATATCTGCTGCACTGCCTGTATCAACCAAAACATTATGGACCAGAAATCCTTTGATCACACAAGAGATAACCATAGCATCATTGTGTGGGTAATCCTTGAGCTGAAGATCCTCTTGAGAAAAGGTAATTGGGATGTGAGACCATCTTGATTTGATGAAGGGTCCTTGTACCCCTACATGTTGTACTCTTCTCTGTGCCTCCTTCTTCTGTTTCTTGTTGGCCGGCTCTGAGCATGAACCGCCTGTTATCGGGAGAACCAGCTTCGGGGCCGAAGCAGTTCCAGCTTGATTCTTGATCGAAGCCATCAGCTCAAAAAAGTGGAAGTGAGTTCACCGGAGGTGGGCGCCAATGTTGGGGACTTGTTCTCAAATGCTATGAATCAAGTACAAGGCAACATAGAAATTGTTAAATATTATAGTCCTTCGTCCTTCGAAGCATTATTTCCCTCGGGATATAATGAATTCCGGACGAAGGTTATGAAGGTTATACCTTCATAAACACACCAAATAATTAGGAAGGGTAAAAAATATGTAAAGTAATTTGAACACATGATTATTATTATTAACTCATTTCTATTTCATTATTGTAAAAAATGGTAACGAATTACAAATGCACCTTCGGCTCGAAGGAAAGCAAAAATACCAGCGTGAAGCAAAAGCAAATGCCTAATGCGTGATTACAGGAGAGCACCTGAACCGTACAGGGTTACTGTTCACCTATTTATAGGCACAGCTCACAGCCTGTATATAATTACATTTATACCCTTTACAATGAACTATAATAATAACACAGAATATCATGGGTCTTTAAGTCATTTCATCTTTAAGTCGGTTCACCCATTCGTCTTGAGACATGCCACTGTACCGAAGCTTTATAGTTGATATCTTCGGCGCTGTTTTGGAGAGGATCTGTCGAAGGTGTTTATTTCTTTAGGATCTTCGGCTATGAAGCATACCCCCAACAACCAGCACAAGGAAATTTGAAATATGTCGTCGTAGCAGTGGAATATTTCTCTAAGTGGATTGAAGCAAAGCCCTTAGACACAATAACTTCGGCCATAGTACAGAAATTCTTTTGGCAAAATATTGTTTGTCGCTTCGGTGTGCCGAAGGCAATAACCGTTGACAATGGAACTCAATTTGATGCTGAAACGTTCAAAGATTTTTGTGACCAAATTGGTACAAAAATTTATTTTGCATCAGTAAGGCACCCAGAATCAAATGGGTTAGTAGAGAGCAAATGAAGTTATAATGACAGGAATAATGAAGTTAATCTTCAATCAGCCTAGAGGAAAGTGGCCAGATGAGTTGATCAAAGTGGTGTGGAGCCATAACACAACTGTCTCAAGGTCAACAGGTTTTACACCTTTCAAGCTCCTGTTTGGTGACGAAGCAATAACACCAGAAGAAGCAAAGGCAAGATCAATAAGAACTATAGCTTCAGCGGAGGATGAAGCTGATTCTCAAATAACAAAAGACACTATAGAAGGGACCAGACTTCAGGCCATAGAACACATCAATAAGTATCAAGCCGAAATAATAAAATTTCGTGATAGGAAAGTTCGATTGAAAAATATCAAGCCAGTTCATTTGGTGCTTCGGAGAGTAGCCAACCTAGATACAGTGGGCAAGCTACAGCTGAAATGGTAAGGTCCTTTTCTGGTAGTATCTTCATCAAGACTCGGTTCTTATAGATTGAAGGATATGAACGACAACAACATAACTAGATCTTGGAATGCGGATGAGCTTCAGCGGTATTATGTGTAATTGATGTAATCTTCTCTATTTTTCCTATGGCACCCTTTTCCTTTCAGGAGGGGAGAAAGGTTTTTAATGGGGCCATAGTTTGTAATTTTTTATTCTTATTTAGCCCTATGTAACATAAGGGCCAAAATCCTCCAAAAATGTAACATGTAATTTCAGAGCCTGCACCATCGATTGCAAAAAGAGAACAGGGAAAAGCTCAAAAGTTGTCCCCAAGGGGATGCAGAGCTAAAATCACTCCAAGTAAGTTCCAAAGCTACAAAAAGTCGTTCCTAAGGAAGCGCAGAGTAAGTTCCGAAGCTACAAAAAGTCGTTCCTAAGGGAGCGCAGAGTAAGTCCTGAAGCTGAAAAGTCGTTCCTAATGGAATGCAGAGCCAAATACCATCGAAATAGAAGGTGAAGAAGCTCCAAAGTCGTTCTTAAGGGGATGCAGAGCTTAAATGCCACCAAAATAGAAGGTGAAGAAGCTCCAAAGTCGTTCCTAAGGGGATGCAGAGCTTAAATGCCACCGAAATATAAGGTGAAGAAGCTTTAAAGTCGTTCCTAAGGGAATGCAGAGCTTAAAGACTCCAAAGTCATTCCTAAGGGGATGCAGAGTCTGGGTGTGGCTTCGTGTGCGTTTGGGTCATACATTTGCATGTTACATTACATCATTCATTGCATTCATACAGACATTCATTAGACATTCATAGGATCATCATCATCATGACATAAAGCACGAACAAAAATACTCCGGCTTCGACGACAAAGTGCTTCGTTGAACACGAAGAGGCTTCGTTTCAAATAAATACAGGCATTTTTATGCAAGGAAATGCTTCGATGTGTACGAAAAGAAGGGAAGGTGTTTTTCGCCTTCGGCTCAAAAGATACGAATTTCATCCACAGCAAAGCAATTCGTACATGGATGGAAAGGTAAAAATATATTACAAGGTATGGACAAATATACACAGTATTGAGTTTAACTCTCGATTACAATTTTTGCAAAGATAATGCAAATATTTCCTAAGCTCTATACAGGAAGGCTTAAAAGGAAGCTTCATCTCAGCAACCTTCGGAATGTGATTTGGATTATCAACCTTCGGCACCGCTATCCTGCAGACAAACAATGGTATAAGGTAAAAGTGATTATAAAAATCATGGCAAGCAACAGGTATAAGTTTCGTACTGGTTTAAGCAGGCTTCGAGCTTCGTCTCCAGCCAACTCTCGTCTACCCTTAGCCCAAATCTGAGTGATGAATCTATTTCCGATGCTTCGGGCTTCACCAGGGATGTTAATAAGGTCTGATAGTGATAGGCCAAAGGTTGGCTTGTTCACTATTTTTGCATGTGTGCATCTGACCTTCAAGAATGCAGCAGCTGTGCCGTGAGAAGCTAACAAAGCACAGAAGTCACCGTGCCCAGTTATCACTTCATCGAGCGCATCAACTTCATTTTCAATGTGCTTGAAGGTATCTGATATGTCCTCAGCCGAAGGGGTAATATCATTAGAGCTGGCCCCAACCGAGCTGAAGACTTCTTTTAAACGTTGCACGCAGTGGCTACCAAATTCCAAGCATTTGTTCTGAAGGTCCCTCAAAGATTCTTGCAGCTTCATGTTTTTATTAGCTTCGGCTTTATATTTTGCTTGCAGTTCCTTTGTCTCCTGTTCGAAGCACTCTGATTTCTTTCTTAAAGTTGTTTGGGTCTGGAGAAGCTCCTCGCTCAGCCGAGCATTTTCAGCTTGAAGTTCCGCAAGGGAACCCTCCGTTGCTTGAAGCAGGAAGTTCTTCTTCTCAAGGGAAGCTTCACAATCTTTGATTTTGCTCTCCAAGCCTTCAATTATGACTTCATTTTTCTTGTCTCCAAGGTCTTGTTGCATTCTTAAGGCCTTACTCAGCAGCATACTTTATGAAAATAAGCTGACATCAGAAAATTTTGATTCATCACAAAGATAACAGAAATCTAGGCAAAAGAATTTTACCTTGAAATTGGAGTAAAAGAGACTGCCGATGATATGTTGCCACCGGTAGCCGCTTATATCAGACTCAAGCTTCGGAAAACCGACACTCTTTGATAGAGTGCCGATTATTTTCGCCCCAGTATGATCGCGAATACATCCCAAGGCTTCTTCGTCAATTCCACCAAAAAGCATAGCTCCTGGCTGGTAGCCACAGGATATCCCATATTCCTGTAGCTCCTTCTTCTCTGCCTCGGACAATTCTTAACCCACCAGGTTCTGAAGGTCAAAATCTTTTTCTTCTAAAGTAGTATCAACAATCTTTTTTCCTTTGTCAGGCACTGCGACCATGACCTTCTCTGCAGCTGTAGCTATCTCTTCTGCAGCCATATCCGAAAGAAGTTTGTCAATTCCTAACAGTGTACTTGCTAGATTGGTAGCTTCGGCAGCAGCTACAGCTTCGGTAGAGGTTTCAGCTTTGGCAGTGGCCTCGACACTTGCAACAGGTGCTATTCTGGACGCCGAGGTCAGAGGTGGTGTCCGCTCAACAGATTGCATAACATTAACAATTCTTCGCTTTTTCTGACCTTTAGCCTTCACCTTTGTAGCCGAAGGTTCATCCTTCTTCTGTAAAAGTTGTGTCAGTTTTGGTCTCAGAGGACTTAGCAGCTGGATGGGCAAAGATTCAGTCATTACCTTTAAAATTTTTGCTATTTCGGTAGCAGAGGGCGTTGGAGTTTCTTCTGTTGCCTCAGTTACCTTCGGCTCCAATACCTCAGGTTTCCTCTTTTTTAACACTGCCGGCTTCGGCTCAAGAGCAGTTTTTTGTCTTCTTCAAAGCCTTCTCATCCTCTTTAACCATTCTGGCAGCCCGTCTGCTTAGAATGCTAACAATTCTTTTTCTCTTCACTCCTTTGACCCATTTGTCAAGCTTTTCGTAATCGGGGTACTCAAAATTCAAGGCGTCCATCACCTGATTTAATCTTCGTTTCGGTCGAGTACCGAAGGCTGCAGTCATCAACTGATCTTCCTTCTTGGTATAATTCCCAAGTATCTCATTGCACATGGTCTCAATCATGTCTAGCCATTCTTTGCAAGGCTTCTTGAATTGTTTTTCAAACTTAAAACGATAAGCAAGTCGAACAAGTTCATGCTTCTTCCCCACTTCTTTCCTCTTTGGCATTCCCCAGCCACTTGACGTCGAATATGTTCTGTTTGCCAAGTATTCTTGCACCAAGTCTCTAGTACTAATCTGCTTAGCTACCACTCTAAATTCTACTTCGGCCAGCTGATAGGGTGACCCCAGTTGCATATTACATAGGGGCCTAGTCATTTCGAAACTCAAAGATAGTGGACTCATAACCATGGTCATTAGGTTCTCCCTCTTTTTCTCGTCAGCCTTCATATAGAACTACTCACTCTTCCAACCAGTTGGCCACTTTGTGTGGTAGCTAAGAACTGGTGCCTTTGTATCCTTTCTATACGCAAAATTGTAACAGCCAAAATTTTCATGAAGGTCGTCTGCTCTGGCCTTCGTCTGATAGTGCAGGTCGTGCACTTGGCAGAAAGCTTCGGCATCCAGACTCATTCCCTAGCTTCGAAGGGCCCAGATATAGACGCTGAGTCTAACAATAGCATTGAGAGTTAGCTGATGAAGATATATCTCAAATTTCTTTAAAACTACCCCTATCATTTCATTCAGGGTGAATCGCA
Source organism: Zea luxurians (assembly GCA_029449295.1). Classification (NCBI taxonomy): domain Eukaryota; kingdom Viridiplantae; phylum Streptophyta; class Magnoliopsida; order Poales; family Poaceae; genus Zea; species Zea luxurians. Next base: position 5,059,652 of record JAOPSE010000082.1, on the reverse strand, counting down.
GCCCTGCTCTGAAGAAGCTCTTGAAAACGACAACTTCATCCTTCTTCGGCTCTGGGATTACCTCTTCTCTAGCAAATCGAATAAATTTGCTCTCAGCCTCTCCAAAATAGCCCAGTTTCATCATCATAGGCATGTCATCTTTCGTCATAGTAGATTTTTTAAATTCAAGATGACTAGGCTTTGTTGGGATCAGAATGTGTAGTCTTCTTCACTCTCATCAATATTCTCACCCTCAACCACAGTTTGTTCAGCTTCGGCATTAGAAGCACCTTCGTCAGCAACCTTCTCTGCCACAACCAGACCTAATCGTTTCATTACTTCTGAAATCGGCGCTATTTCAGCGGCCTCGGTTTCATCCCCCTCACGAGACACTCTAGCAGTTGATCGCACTCTAGCCATTTCAATGATTTCACCATTTGACGAAGCTTAAACGATGAAGCGTTTGCTCGAGAGCGCAATGCAGAAAGCTTCGACTATGGTAAATTTTTTAACAGCACAACAATGCAATGGCAATGAATGATGCAGTAACTTCTCACCAACCCGTCTGTTTATATAGTGCTACAGGGAAAGGTGAACCGCCAGGCCGCCTACACTCGCTGAATGGTGGACCGTCCGACGCCTGGAATATTATAATCGTTTCTCGGCAACAAGCTCAGGGAAGATGTTTTTTGGACCTTCGGCATTCTGAAGCCTTCGAGTTTTTCGCGGACCAAGCTTGTTACGAAAAACGATCTAGCACCGCGAAGGGGCTACTGTTGGGGGCCTTCTTCTCCGCCGATGGTCCTCCAAGCAAAAACACCTTCGGCAGGACGATATGCAAGCAAGTACGACATGAAGACATATGCCGAAGCTACAATTGAAAGAGCTTTGGCATGGTGGCATGCCTAAGGCGAAGGATGGCACCGACTTAAAGAGGAAAAGACTACATAGTCCCTGATGATTTGTATTGTGATTATAATTAGTTACCAGGGACATGAATGCAATTTTGTCCAGGCTGCGTTCCGTGCCTATAAATAGATGAACAATATCCCCGTATTGTTCACGCTGACTTGTAATCACTCACGCGTCACTCCTGCTTATTCACCTTTTGTCAAGCCGAAGGTACAAATGTAATTTAAATATTTTTGATGTTTGTTCATGTTTATATAATAAGAATATGAATATTCTAATGATTTAAAGTGATTATTCATATTCCCTTCGCGTTCCATATGTCTCTGTTTACATCTTTGCTTATTATGATGAAGGTATGTCCTTCATGACCTTCGTCCGAAGATCATTATATCCTAAGGAAGATAATGCTTCGAAGGACGAAGGTCTTTGACCATTAACACTTGTGTTGCCTTGTTCTTGATTCATAGCATTTGAGAACGAGTGACCAACAATGTCCATTAGAGATGTGTGTCCAAAAGAATCCGAAGAGCCTCCACAAGCACAAGATCAACCATCATCTTCCATACAAGCATCTCCACCAACCCAAGATGAGGAACTGGCTCAAGAAGAAGAGGCTGAAGATCAAGACGATGAGTCACCTCAAGAGAAGGACATTGATCAAGGGGGAGATGATGATAATGAAGACAAGGAAGATGATCAAGAGATTCAGGATCAAAGTCCACCACACCCAAGAGTCCACCAAGCAATTCAAAGAGATCACCCCGTCAACTCCATACTTGGTGACATTCACAAGGGGGTAACCACTCAATCTCGTGTTGCTCATTTTTGTGAACATTACTCTTTTGTGTCTTCTATTGAGCCATACAGGATAGAGGATGCACTAAGAGATCTAGACTGGGTGGTGGCAATGCAAGAGGAGCTCAACAACTTCACTAGGAATGAGGTATGACATTTAGTTCCACATCCTAACCAAAATGTTGTAGGTACCAAGTGGGTATTCCGCAACAAACAAGATGAGCATGGTGTGGTGACAAGGAACAAAGCACGACTTGTTGCAAAAGGTTATTCACAAGTCGATGGTTTGGATTTTGATGAAACCTATGCACCCATAGCTAGGCTCGAGTCAATTCGTATATTACTTGCCTATGCTACTTACCATGGCTTTAAGCTATATCAAATGGACGTGAAGAGTGCCTTCCTCAATGGTCCTATCAAGGAAGAGGTATATGTTGAGCAACCTGCCGGCTTTGAAGATAGTAAGTATCCTAATCATGTTTATAAGCTCTCAAAGGCGCTTTATGGGCTCAAACAAGCCCCAAGAGCATGGTATGAATGCCTGAGAGACTTTCTTATCACTAATGGCTTCAAAGTTGGTAAAGCTGATCCTACTCTCTTCACTAAAATAATTGCTAAAGACTTGTTTATATGCCAAATTTATGTTGATGATATCATATTTGGGTCTACTAACAAGTCGACTTGTGAAGAGTTTTAGTAGGATAATGATACAAAAATTCGAGATGTCTATGATGGGGGAGTTGAAGTACTTCCTTGGATTCCAAATCAAGCAACTCCAAGAAGGCAACTTCATCAGCCAAACTAAGTACATTCAAGATATTCTTAAGAAGTTTGGAATGAAGAATGCCAAACCCATCAAGACACCCATGGGAACAAAGGGGCATCTCGATCTCAACACGAGAGGTAAATCCGTAGATCAAAAGATATACCGGTCGATGATAGGATCTTTATTCTACTTATGTGCTTCACAACCGGATATTATGCTTTCAGTATGCATGTGTGCAAGGTTCTAGGCAAATCCTAAGGATGTTCACCTTAGGGCCATGAAAAGAATCATGAGATATTTAGTTTACTCTCCTAAGTTTGGGCTTTGGTACCCCAAGGGATCTACCTTTGATTTAATTGGGTATTCCGATGCCGATTATGCTGGATATAAGATTGACAGGAAGAGCACATCAGGGACTTGTCAGTTTCTGAGAAGATCCATGGTGTCTTGGGCTTCAAAGAAACAAAACTCAGTAGCTCTTTCTACCGCCGAAGCCGAGTATATTGCTGCAGACCATTGTTGTGCACAATTACTTTGGATGAGGCAAACCCTTAGAGACTATGGCTACAAGTTGAGCAAAGTCCCTCTTCTATGTGATAATGAGAGTGCAATCCACATGGCGGATAATCCCATTGAACACAGCCGCACTAAGCACATAGACATCCGGATCACCAACAAAAGGGGGATATCGAAATTGCTTATGTTAGCACCCACAACCAATTAGCCGATATGTTTTACCAAGCCTTTAGATGAAAAGACATTTACCAATGAGCTAAACATACTTGATTCTCGAAACTTTGATTGAAACATTTCACACATAGGTAAATTATATACCTTTGATCATGTCTCTTTCATTTGGTACAAATGCATATTTCTTATTCTTCTTGTACCAAGGCTAAGACTAATGTACTTTCAAGCACACTTTCATGCTTAGTCTTAAACTGAAAGGGAAATGGAGTATTCAGCAAAGACAAGGCTTTCACTCCAACTCTGACGGTGTCATTTATCCTTTGCCTTTACTCATGAAAATCTCAATTGGTATGATCTTTCAACTCATACACTTTAATTATGAAATGAGAGAGTTAAAGGGCCCTCAAGATTCTTTGTTTTTGGCGATTAATGCCAAAGGGCGATAAAGTATTAGGCCCAAAGCAAAAGGACCGCACCACCACATTTTCAAAATTCTAAAAAAACTATTTCACAAAAAGGAAGAAATTATTTTAATTAGTATCATAATTTCAATCGGTATTTCATTTGGTTTCAAAAACTCAATTGGTATAATTTCATCTGATATTTGTTTCAAAACCCTCTTGATAAGCTAAGGGGAGAATTTCTTCAGGGGGAGCTTTTATTTAGTCAAAGGAAAAAGCATTTGAAATAGGGGGAGAAATTTTGAATCTTGAAAATGCTTCTTGAAATCACATTCCTATACCCTTGTCTATTTGCAAAAGACTTTGAAAAGAGTTTTCTAAAAGGATTTGAAAAAACAAGCAAGTGGTGCAAATGTGGTCCAAAATATTAAATAGAAGAAAGCAATCACATTTATTCTTAGACTTGTGTAGGAAGTCTTTCAATTGGTTTAAATATAAGTAACCTATGCACATATATCATAATTGCAAACTAGTTACACTTTATATTTGCTTTGGTTTGTGTTGGCATCAATCACCAAAAAGGGGGAGATTGAAAGGGAAATGGGCTTAATCATTTCCTATAATCGATTTTGGTGGTTGACGTCTATCATAAACCACGTGGACTAATTAGTTTGCCTAGTTATCATTTATCTCAGGTGCATAAGGTTCAACATAAACTAATAAAGAAATTAAGTTGGGGACTCAACAAAGTTTGGAGCAAAGGCTTGGATTGATGCTGCCAGTGGCGCATCGGACAGTGTCCGGTCCGGTGCTCCAGGCCAAGCACCACCCAAAGAGGGCGCTCTCGGGTTTTCTCTAGAGTTGCTCTGCTATAATTAATCGGATTGTCCGGTGTGCACCGGACATGTCCGGTGAGCCAACGGAGCAACGGTAACCTAGCGCTCAATGGTCGACTGCGTGTACAGTAAAAGCGCATAGTGTAGAAGTCAGATGTCAGGCTGCGAAGTCAGAAACACACTGGACATGTCCGGTGTGCCACCAGACTGTCAGGTGCAGCTACAGGACAAAGGGATTCAACAGTGCAGCTACAGCTCCAAACCCCAACGGGCCACTGACGTGGCACACACCGAACACTGAATAGTGTCCTGTCCGGTGCACCACCGGACTGTCTGGTGCGCCATCGGCAGCAACGGCTAGAATAATGATTGGGGCAATAAATACCTCCAATGACCTCCATTCAAGCCATCCAAGTTTTCTGAACTCCACATTCATTGCAAGAGCAAAAGACTACACTCCAAGACACATTCAATAGATCAAATCCTCTCCAAGCCTCCAAATCAACTCAATTCCTTAGTGACTTGAGAGAGAGTGTTTTGTGTTCTTTTGTTTCTCTTGTTGCTTGGATTGCTTTCTCCTTCTCATTCTTATTCTTCTAAGTGCTTTGTAAAGCTAGCAAGAGACACCTAAGTGTGTAGTGATCCTTGCGGGGTCTTAGTGACCCAAGTGATTAAGGAGAAGCCTCGATCGGTCTGTGTGGCCGATTGAGAGAGGGAAAGGGTTGGAATAGACCCGGCCATTATGGCCTCCACAACGGGGACTAGGTTCTTTGGAACCAAACCTCGGTAAAACAAATCACCGTGTTCACTTGTTGATCTTGACTTGATTTGTTTCCCTTCTTTCCTCTCTCTAATAGTTCCCTTGCTCACATAGTTTTGAGTTTGCTCCCAAACGTTATCCGTGTTGATTGAGCAACTCTAAGCAAGGAGAACTATCTTTCAAACTCAGACTTAATTCCAACGCTAACCCCAACCTTAGTGTGTGTTTAAAGTTTATAAATTTCAGGTTTCGCCTATTCACCCCCTCTAGGCGACTTTCAAGGACTCGAAAGGGTGTCGTCGAGGCCGGTCACATGCAACTAGTGTGAAATGATGATGACGTGAGGAGAGGAATCATAGGTGGGACCTAAGTGTCAGTCGCTGCAATGGGGCTGTGTTGCGGTGTGCGACTAGGGCGCACGGTCCATCTGCCAGCGACTCAGGGCCATGATCCGGTCTGCTAATGGCCAAAAGCTAGAAGGTTGTTCTCATGCACTATTCATTTTATTTTTCTAATTGTTGAATTTTATTTTGGAAAGTAAATAGTAAATCAATTTGAATTCAAACGAACCAAATTTAAATATACTCAAACAAAAACAAATCAGTGGCATGAATACATCATCCAAATTTGAGAACAAAACTTTATAAACTTTAATCTAGAAAATAATTAATGTGATGCTCCACTAATAGAATCAAAGATATAACATTTGAAATAAATTTTGGCATTCAAAAAATAGGGTGTTATAGCCCACATAGAAAGAAAAAGTACTAGCTCTTAACACCAGACATCGTACCTTTTGATACTTAAACATAGATAACTAGTAAAAATATAGTACATGTTCGTCCATTGATTATGAAGGAAGCCTTCCCTATTGATGGCCAATACAAGTTGTATGGTCACTCTCAACCCTCTCCATCATTAAAATTACAGAAGAACTAGTTGTTGATAGCTCATCTCTTGTCTAGGTAACTACCTGGTTGCTGCTCACCATGGTTGCCTCTAGTGATATTGTTTAAGGCAACCTGTTGTTCATCGAATCCATAGTAGTTTGTGTTGTAAGCATTGCCAGTGAAGGAAAGCACATCCCAGCTATGAGAAGTATTCTGCACCATCGTTGGAGCTACAGAAGAGCTAGTTGTTTGTTGACCTCTAGTCCAAGTGGCCACTTGGTTATTGCTCGCTTGGTTAGCACATCTGAGGTTGTTTATAGAATCATGTTGCCAATCAAAGTCATAGTTGTTTGTGTTGTTAGCATCACTAGTGAAGGTGAGCGCCTCCCATCCAAGAGAGTTACTCTGCACCATTGTTGGATCTATGGATGAACTGGCTATTATGTGTTGACCTCTAGTCCATGTAGCTACATGGCCACTGCTCGTCTGGCTAGTATGTGTGAGTTTGTTCAAGACAACATTTTGTCTCTCAAAGTCATAATATTTGTTGTTGTAAGCAGTATGACCAAAGGTGAGAGCCTCCAAACTAGAAGAGTCTTTGCACCCATGGATCTGTGTCATAGAGGTCGATATCATTGATGCTAAATCGTTGTTTTCTTGTGGTGCCCTCCTTCCTATGGAAATACTTTTGTGCATGGCTGCAGATCTGTATTGGAGTCCTTGTGGGGACGAAAGTACTTAGATATGTTCTTCCAGTTACCACGGCATACACTTCTAGGCCACGAAGGAAATTCCTGCATACATATATGGTTTAGAATCAACAAGTTAGATGATAACATATGTCTTGTTCATACCCTCAAGATTGGTGAAAACAAAATCTCACTGAATCATGGTATTAAACACTATACACCACTAGCTTATTACTTGTACAAAAAATAACATTAAAGATGTGATAAACATTTCAAAAAACAAAGAGGAAATGAATTACTTGTGCTCATCTTGTGTCCAAACTATCACTGGGTGTTGCCTCTTTTTCTTAGGAACAATATTTTGCTTGTGCAGTGGTTCCTCTACCATCTTATCACCTCCACATCGTCTAGTATATAACCATGAAACATGGTCCATGCTGTTCATGTCTATATCCTCCATTGGCACCCCAAAGTTATCATTCATAAGGGCATTGCTCGCCATAACTTGTTGGTTGTTTCTCTGCATTGTATTCATCTCAACTATAAGCTTAACATACAACTGAATTACCTGTTGCTTCCTCTTTGCATGGGAACCTTGCTTGGAGCTCATCAACAATATCATTGTGATTCTTGGCTACACCATTTGTGTAGGTATTGTTGGTTTTGTGACTAGTGATGAATGACTTCACCATATCTATTTCAAAGGCACTCCATGCACCATTGACGTTGGGGTCCATGGGTAATGAGGGGTGAGAACTACACAACAAGTTAATGTATGAACCAACATACATGGATGGAGAAAAGGGCAAGCACAATACCAAGTATTTATAGGCCTTATGGTGAATCTTTTAGTATTAGGTTCAATTTATTATGTAATAAATTTCTATATTTAGTCAAACATGGTTTTTAATCATCATGCTAAAGATATTTAGCACATGTATTCATTTATTAGTGATACACTAATTTTATAGTCAATATAATTCAGTTGCTCAGATTAATGAGAGTGAGATATCAACGAGCAAGTACACACGACATCATAAAACCAATTCATAATGACATAAGCTCTATAGTTTCACAAAATAAAGTTAATTTGAAAATGAAAGATCATGTGTCACAAATCAATCTTTGTGTGGAATTTAGGCTAGTTGGTTAGTTGCATGTTTTTGAAAAAATTAACTTGATCTTGAAGCCATTCTTCAAAGAGTAACTCTTGTCCATAAGCAGACAATGTTTATGCATCACATATTTTCTCTCATATTAAATGAAATGAAGGCAACAACTTGCATGCCTCGACACTCATCTTGTCAACTCAGCAATGCAAAGATTAAAATTTTGCTTGCCTTGATGATTAAGATATACATATATTGTACTCGTATAAACCCTATAATCGATTTATAGAACATGAGCACAAATATTGGTGCAACCAAGCTATTTAAATCATGTGTTTGGCATGATAATGATGTTTTAAGGAATGCATGCACATCCATCACTAGGGTAATACCTAAATGTGCATAGGACAAATCACTATTTTCAAGCAAATAGGTGGGAAGGAAACTAATGTCTCAATTTGCTACTATCATTTGACTCCATCTTTAGTGGTTATAAAGCGTTGTCTATAATTTTTAGTCACATTACTTTATGTCTAAACAAATGCATTATTATTATGTTTCTAATTTAAAAATGAATGTGAATTCATAAAATCATATAAGCATATCTTTCCTTATGATTGACATTTATTAGTTTTATTATTATCTTGTGTCCAAATATACTAGAAGTTTAAGACTAGAAGTCAACTTTTGACTTTAGGTACAAGCCCTTTCTCTCCCTCTGTCTATATCTCCATCCATATATCTATATCTATATCTATATCTATATCTATATCTATACCTATATCTATACCTATATATACATATACCTATATCTGTATGGATTGAGTTTTTTATTGCTCATGATGGCATTCTATCCTTCTAGGTGACTATAGTGTGTACAAAGCGCATTTAACCTCAATATATTTTACATGTATGAATGAAAGTCTATTTGGTTGCATTGTGCTACATAAATAATGTTAATGTGATAACTGAGTTACAAGAAAGGTTTCCATGAATGCATGTTTTATCCTACACTCATTATTCCGCACATCATGCATTAAATGGTTATAGGTTGATACATTTTAGAAACACACCAAGGTATGAATTCTCCATTGCAATCTTTTATGAGCATGAATGTATAATTACATTTTCAACATAAGCTTGGATACACATGGGTGAGTCTAATTCAATTAAATCAATGTAAGAAGTAGTGGCATCCTTTTTAATTATGTAAAAAAGTTATATTTATTTTTATGTTCCTTTTGCACTACCTTAAAGTTTACTAATCTTGTTAGTTAGCTCAAAATTTAAATTTAAAATGAGTTCAAATTTGCTAAGTAGTACTTTATAACTATATGTTGACACCCATGGGAACAAATGGGCATCTCGACCTCAACATGGGAGGTATATCCGTAGATCAAAAGGTATAACGGTCAATGATAGGATCTTTACTCTAATTATGTGCTTCACGACCAGATATTATGCTTTCCGTATGCATGTGTGCAAGGTTTCAGGCAAATCCTAAGGAAGTTCACCTTAGGGCCATGAAAGAATCATGAGATATTTAGTTTACACTCGTAAGTTTGGGCTATGGTACCCCAGGGATCTACCTTTGATTTAATTGGGTATTCTGATGATGATTATGCCGGATGTAAATTGACAAGAAGAGCACATCAGGGACTTGTCAGTTTCTGGGAAGATCCCTGGTGTCTTGGGCTTCAAAGAATCAAAACTCAATAGCTCTATCCACGTCGAAGCCGAGTATATTGCTGCAGGACATTGTTGTGCACAATTACTCTGGATGAGGCAAACTCTTAGGTACTATAGCTACAAATTGAGCAAAGTCCCTCTCCTATGTGATAATGAGAGTGCAATCCGCATGATGGATGATCCCGTTGAACACAGCCGCACTAAGCACATAGACATCTGATATCACTTTTTGAGAGAACACCAACAAAGGGATATCGAAATTGCTTATATTAGCACCTACAACCAATTAGCCGATATCTTTACCAAGCCCCTGGATGAAAAGACCTTTAGCAAACTTAGGAATGAGCTCAATATTCTTGATTCTCTGAACTTTGATTGAAATCTTGCTCACATCGCTCATTTATATACCTTTGTCATGTCTCTTTCATTTGGTAAAATTGCATATTTCTTATTCTTCTTGTGCCAAGGCTAAGACTAATGTGCTTCCATGAGTAGCTCTATGATTAGTCTTAGATTGAAAGGGAAATGGAGTATTCGGCAAAGGCAAGACTTCCACTACAACTCTGTCAGTATCATTTATCCTTTGCCCTCCTCATAAACTTCCATTTATATTCAATGGGGAGAATTAGTAGGCCTCTCAAGTTTCTTCGTTTTTGGCGATTAATGCCAAAAGGGAGAAATTAATAGGCCCAAAGCAAAAGGACCGCACCACCACACATTTAAAAAAACTGTTTCACAAAGGGGAAGAAATTATTTCAATTGCAAAAACCCTCTTGACAGCTAAGGGGAGAATTTCTTCATGGGGAGCCTTTATTTAGCCAAAGGAAAAGCATTTTAAACAGGGAGAGAATTTTCAAAATCTTGAAAATGCCTTTTGAAATCTTATTCTAATACCATTGGCTATTTGCAAAAGAATTTGAGAAGACTTTTCCAAAAGATTTGCAAAAACAACCTAAGTGGTGCAAATGTGGTCCAAATGTTAAACTAAGAAGAAAGAATCATATATACTTAGAAATAATTTGAGTTGGTTTAGATTCAAAGTAACTTATGCACAACTGTCAAATTAAAAACTAGTTACACTTTATATTTGCTTTGGTTTGTGTTGGCATCAATCACCAGAAAGGGGGAGATTGAAGGGAAATGGCCTTAAACATTTCCTATAATGGATTTTGGTGTTTGACAACCATCACAAACCACGTGGACTAACTAGTTTGCCTAGTTGTCATTTATCTCAGGTGCATAAAGTTTAACATACACCAACGAAGAAAATGAGTTGGGGAACTCCATAAAGTTGGAGCCAATACAACAAATGGTGCAGCCAGTGGCGCACCTGCCCAGCCGAGCACCTCACAAACTGGCCGCTATCGGGTTTTTCTGGGAGTCGCTCCGCTATAATTCACCGGACCGTCTGGTGTGCACCAAACTGTCTGGTGAGCCAATGGAGCAACGGTCAACTACGCCCAATGGTTGACTGCGGGTAAACAGAGAACAGTGCATAGTGTAGAAGTCAAAAGTCAGAACTGCAAAGTCAGAACACATCAGACTGTCCGGTGTGCAATCGGACTGTCCGGTGCCATAAGAGGACACAGGACTTCAATGGTCAACCGCTCCAAACCCCAATGGTCGGCTGACATGCAATGCACCGGATAGTGAACAATGCAGTGTCCGGTGCACCACCGGACTATCCGGTGTGCCCATCGACAGCAACGGTTGGGAATAGTGGTTGGGGCTATAAATACCCCCAACCACCTCCATTCAAGCCATCCAAGCCTCCTACACTTCTCATTTAGTATAAGAGCAAAGGCAAAACACTCCAAAGACACAATCAAATCATTCAATCCCCTCCAAGATCCAAAATCAACTCAATTGCTTAGTGACTTGAGAGAGGATCATTTGTGTTTCTTTTGTTGATCTTGTTGCTTGGATTGCTCTCTTCTTCTCACTCTAATTCTTCTAAGTGCTTTGTAAAGTTAGCAAGAGACACCTATTTGTGTGGTGTTCCTTGCGAGGTCTTAGTGACCCAAGTGATTAAGAAGTATTCGACCAGTCTGTGTGACCGATTGAGAGAGGGAAAGGGTTGGAATAGACCCGGCCTTTGTGGCCTCCTCAACGGGACTAGGTTCTTTATAACCGAACCTCGATAAACAAATCGCCGTGTTCATTTGTGTTGATCTTCACTCGATTTGTTTCTGCACTCTCCTCTCTCTAAAGTTCCTTACTCATATTGATTTGAGTTTGCTCCCAAGGTTATCCGCATTGATTGAGCAACTCATAGCAAGGAGAACTATCTTCCGCACTCTGAATTGTTTTCTAACACTAACCTCGTGCATAGTGCATGTTCAAAGTTTATAATTTTCAGGTTTCGCTATTCACCCCATCTAGGCAACTTTCAGGGACCATGACACCAAAGAGGGTGAATTAGGCTTTCTAAAAATACTCTAAAAACTATGGCCTCTAATTTTCACCTAGTTAAAACATATGAAATAAAACAATCTATCTAAATGTGCTAAAGGAAACGGTGACGCCAAAGAGGGTGTGAATTAGGACTTCTAAAACTTTCTCTAAACTAGGCCACAAATAAATCCCTAGAGCAAAACCTATGCAGATAAAAAATCTAAAATGTGCAAACTAGGTTTTGTCTAAGTGTTGTTATCTCTACCGCAATGGCTAGTTTCAATCTAAATAATCTAACTAGAGAGACAAGGTTGAAACTTAAATACTCAATATAAATGCGGAAGCTAAAGAGCAAGGTAGAGATACAGACTCTCGTAGATGATTCTAGTATTTTTACCGTGGTATACGGAACCACGCAAGGTCCCGACTAATCCTCCGTTGGTGCCCCTACGCAAAGGGTAGCCCATGCAAGGGAAAAGCACCATGGTCGAGTGACTCCGTAGAGAGCCGCGAGCCTTCTCCATGCACAAGTGGTGCTTCGCTTTGGCTCCTCTCGGATGCTCCCCACCATCTCCGCTATCGAGCTTCCGGCTGAAACGTTGCAGGCCTCGTTCCCTCCAATACACGGTGGCGACCGTGACACAAACGCGGTTGTCACGGTCTTGCAAGACTCTCGCCCCACTCGGTACAATTACAACGGCTCGCGCAAGAGCCGATGGGTTTTGTGGTTTTCTAAACTCACTCAACTAACTAGTATTTATCTAGAGCAAGTGCTAATGCGGTCTAACTAACCTAAGCACTTCGTAAGCACCTACGCTAATCACCGAGTGATTCTATTAAGCACTTGGGTGGTTTCATCTAGATCAACGGCCTTGTGGGGACTTGTTCTCAAATGCTATAAATTAAGAACAAAGCAACATAGAATGTTAAATGTTAATGTCCTTCGCCCGCTGAAGCATTATCTCCCCGAGGGTTTAATGAACTTCGAATGAAGGCCATGATCAGAGTATCACGACGGTCATACCTTCGTGATCAAACTTATAAAATAATGTAAAATGAAGTATAAATTGTAAAACATTATAAAGAGATATGCTAAAAACAAATAACCATTATTCACATATTTTGTTCATATTATACCTTCGTCTTGGCAGAAAGTGCTAGTTCCAGTGTAATGCATCAGCGATTACAAGTTTGCGTGAACAGTACAGGGGTACTGTTCACCTATTTATAGGCACAGGGCACAGCCTGTGTATAATTACATATATGCCCTTTACAATTAACTACAATAATGACACAGAACATCATGGCTTTAGGTCATTTCATCTTTAAATCGGTTCGCCCCTTCGTCATGAGATCCGTCATTGTGCCGAAGCGTTATATGTGACAGCTTCAGCGCTGCTTCTGGGAAGATCTTCCGAAGGTGTTTCCTTTCTTTAGGATCTTCGGCTACAAAGCATACCCCAACAGTAGCCCCTTCGCGGTGCTAGATCGTTTGTCGTAACGAGCTTGATCCGTGAAAAAGTCTTCTAAGCTTCGGGATGCCGAAGATCCGAAAAACACCTTCCCTGAGCTCGTTGGCGAGAAACGATTAAAATAATCCGCGCGCGAGGTGGCCCCATCTTGCAGCAGTTGAGCGCGCCCCTAGCGATTCACCTTCCCGGACCCTGTGGCCCACCGTTCAGCGAGTGCGGGTGGCTGTTTACCTGGTGTGGAAGACCTTGACAATTCACCTTCCCACGTGCGTCACTATATAAACAGACGGGTAGGTGTGAAGTTACCACAGCATTCATGCTATTGCACTGTTTTGCTGCCAAAAATTTAACCAAAGCCGAAGCTTGATCATCGTGTTCGAACGAAGCACCGCTTTTGATTCTGCTTCGTCACAAGAGGATAAGCTTCAGAAAAATCAAAAAAGTCAACAACAAAAAATTTCAAAAAATTCATAATCAAATGGCGAGAGTGCGCTCCACTGCCATGGTTGATCGTGAGGGAGATGAAACCGAAGCTACTGAGACTGTTCCCATTTCCGAAGCGATGAAGCGGTCTGGGCTGGCAACATCTAAGGATGCACCTGCCGCTGAAGCAGAGCAGGCTGATGTTGAGGAGACTGATTCTGAAGATGATTACAGTAGTGTAGTGCCGAGTAAACCCAGCCACCTGGATTTCGGAAAATCTACCATCTCTGAAGGTGATTTGCCTAAGATGATGAAGTTGGGCTATTTAGTGAAGCGAAGAAAGAGCTGATTCGCTTTGGAGGGGAAGAAACTACTCTGAAGCCAGGAAAAGATGAAGTAGTGGTCTTCAAAAGTTTCTTTAAGGCTGGTTTAAGATTCCCTTTGAACAAGATGATTGCTGATGTGCTGAAGAAGTTTGGGATCTACCTTCATCAGCTAACTCTTAATGCTATCGTTAGGCTTAGCGTTTATATTTGGGCCCTCCGAAGCCAAGGGGTGGAACCATTTGCCGAAGGTTTTTACCGAGTGCACGAGCTTCATTACCAGACCAAGGCTAGAGGAGATGGGCTACATGAAAACTTTGGCTGCTACAATTTTGCCTATCGCAAGACTACAAAATTTCCTATGATTAGTTACCGTAGCAAGTGGCCAGCTGGCTGGAAATCCGAGTGGTTTTACGTCAAAGTTGACGAAGATAAGGAGAAATTGGTCCAGAGTCCGTTGGAATTGATCTTCGGAGAGACCAGACCCCAGTGCAACATGACACCAGAGGGTCCGACCCAAATTGCTCTGGCTGAATTTAGAGTTATTGCGGAGCACATCGGCACTAGGGATTTAGTGCAAGAATTTTTGGCCTTCAGAGTGTTCCCAACTATGAAAGAGTGGGCCATGCCGAAGCTTGAAGGAAAAAAGAAGGAAGGGGAGCTTGTTCGGTTGCCTTACCATTACAAATTCAAGAGACATTTCAAAGTGCCTTGCCAAGAATGGCTGGACACGATCGAAGTAATGTGCAACGAAATACTCGGCAATTACTCTAGAAAAGATCAGTTGATGACTGCAGCCTTCAGCACCCGTCCGAAGCGAAGACTGAACCGAGTAATGGATGCTATTGACTTTGAATATCCCGACTACAAGCGGCTAGACAAGGGTGCCGAAGGGCAAAAAAGGAAGAGAGTGGCTGATATTCTGAATAAAGATGATGAAGATCAATTGAAAAAGAAAAAACCAAAGCCCGAGTCAAAAAGTTGCTTCGAAGAAGAGAAAAGCTATAGCTCCGAAGCAGAAGGCAATTGGCGAAGAAGAAGAAATTGCTGCATCACCTTCTTCCACCGTCGTGGAGGAAATTTTAAAGGTAATGACTGAATCCTTGCCTGTCAAGCTGAGTCCATTAGGGTCACATCTGACGAAGCTTTTTCAGAAGGACAAGGAGCCCACAAAAACGGAGAAGGCAGCTAGGCCAAAAAAGCAAAGAATCATTAAGGTGACGGAAGTCATTGAAAAGACACCACCAAGAGCTTCAGCTCCGAAAGCGCCAGCTGTTGAGGACATAACGGTTACCGAAGCTGCACCTTCGGAGGCTACAGCTGCCGAAGCTGTCACAGCCGAAGATATAGAGTTAGAAACCACAATTGCAAATATTGATAAAATACTGCTAGACATGGCCGCAAAAGAAGCTGCAGCAGCTACCGAAGAGACTCCGGCCTCAGAGCCCGAGAAAAAGAAAGAAATAGCCGAAGACACTTCGGAAGATGAAATTTTTAATTTTCAAAACTTAGTTGGGAAAGAGCTGACAAAGGCCGAAAAAGAAGAGTTAAAAGAGTATGCCATATCTTGCGGGTATCGGCCGGGCATTTCTCTTTGGTGGTATCGATGATGAAAAGCTGGGCTGTATCCGGGATCAGACCGGAGCGAAGGTTATTGGTACTCTATCAAAGAGTATCGGTTTCCCGAAGCTTGAAACAGACATCAGCCGCTATCGACGACAGCATATCGTCGGTAGTTTGTTTTATTCTAATTTCAAGGTAAACAACTTTTCTCTAACTTTTTATCGTTTGTAATAACGAAGATGTTTTCTAACGAAGGTTGTTTATGTATAGAGTATGTTGCTGAGCAAATCTTTAAAAATGCAGCAAGATTTGGAAGACAAAAAACATGAGGTTATAATCGAGAATTTAGAAGGCAAAATAAAAGACCAATCTGCTGCCCTTGAAAAGAAAGACTTCGAGCTTCAGTCGATCGAAGGCTTATTGGCAGAAGCTGAAGCTAAAATAACAGAACTAAATACGAAGCTTCTCTGACAGTCAGAAAGTTTCGAACAAGAAAAACAGAAGCTTAATGAAAAATTTGAGGCCGAAGTCCAGAAGGTTTCAGATTTGCAAAAATCATTAACAAGCCTTCAAAATAAATGTTTAGAATTCAGCACTCGATGTATTCAACGGCTGAAGAAGGTCTTCTATTCGGTCGGGGCCAGCAGTGAAAAATTACTCCTTCAGCTGAAGATCTACCAGGGGCCTTTGAACACATCGAAGGTGAAATTGATGACCTTGATGATGTTATTGCTGGACATGGTGATTTCTGTGCCCTGGTAGCTTCTCGAGGCACTGCTGCTGCATTCCTGAAATCTGCTGTGAGCACGGGAAAATTATCAACAGACCCAATTTTAGTTCACCAGCAGATCTAGATGATATCCCCAACCTTGCTCAAAGTATAGCAAATAAATTTATAAAGGTGGTATGGACAAAGGGTGGACGAGACAAAGCTGGTGACGAAGCTCGGAGTCATCTTAAGCCGGTAACAAAATCATACCTTGTGCTTACCTCTTCTTTCGAACTTGAATTTTGCTTACAATACTTTAATTTGTGTAGAATGACGAGGCCGAAGCCGAAGCTTGAAGAGTAAGAAGATGACGCCGAAGCAATGGATGACTATGCCGAAGCTGAAGCTCGATGAACACTGATGCAGCTTGAATAGATGACAGTAGAAAAAGCTCTAGGAACTTTTGTAATTACTTTTGTAAATGTAATTAAATTTTACTTGATGAACTTTGTCCATACATTGTAATATATTCCTACCTTCCCATAAATGTATGAAGTGCTTTGTGTGAACGAAATTAGCATTTTTGAGCCGAAGGCGAAAAACACCTTCCCTTCTTTTCGTACACAGCGAAGCATAAAAAGTGCTTCTTTTTCTTATGTCGAAGTCTGATCTTTAGAGCCGGAGCAACTGCCTATGTTATGATAATGATGATCCTACGTATGTCTAAATGAATGTTTATGAATGCAAATGTTATGATGTAATGTACCGTGCAAATGAATGTCCAAACACATATACGAAGCGACAACCATAGCCTTCATTC
Source organism: Zea luxurians (assembly GCA_029449295.1). Classification (NCBI taxonomy): domain Eukaryota; kingdom Viridiplantae; phylum Streptophyta; class Magnoliopsida; order Poales; family Poaceae; genus Zea; species Zea luxurians. The sequence goes on along the minus strand of JAOPSE010000082.1, from coordinate 5,042,432 downwards.
CCTTAGGAATAAACAAAGCCTCTTTGTCGTTTATTTTTCGGCTTCACCGTTTTTTTTGGTGTATCAGCGCTGACTTTTCGCTGTAAGTTCTGCATTCCCTTAGGAACGTCTTTTGAACTTCTTCGCCTTCTATTTCGGCGGTATCGCGTTGACTTTTCGCGCTTCGCCTTATATTTCGGCGGAATCAGCGTTGACTTTTCGCTGTAAGCTCTGCATTCCCTTAGGAATGACTTTTAAGCAGAAAACTTACGCTGCGCTCCTTAGGAACGACTTT